>OZ025206.1:12496290-13856290 GCA_964019055.1 Anthopleura xanthogrammica
GAAGTTGAACCTGAACTTCAGTAATGTCGTAGGACAATTCAATCTATATTTTCATGCTTTAATATAGAGCTAGTGATAAAACCCGAATAGTGGAGAAAAGTACGACTGGGACAAGACTACAGCACGACGTGGTGAGTAGAGTGAGATGTTCTGCTCAAAAGCCACGTAATCAGCCAAAGTGGTCAGCAATAGTCCAGCTAGTGATTGTGATCTTCATCTAAAGTTATCGTTTAAAGAGAACCGCTTTTCGACAGCCCGGCTGTCTTGAATTGATTACTGGCGTGTATAAAGCGGGCACTCCCCTTGTTACTATCTCAAATATTTGCTCTCTCATATATTCAAAATGAGTAATATTTCACATATTGTAATTAAATCATTGACATCGTACAAATCTGATTGTCGGAAAGAAATGTTGAACATATTAAAACGTTTTTCTAATTTGTTATGGAAGGCGATTGATCCTCAATGACACTGTCATTTAGAATCTCTGGACCAGCTGTGACGCTGAGTGTGATAAGGTTCTACTAAGGAACTAAAACGATAAAATTGGGCTATTTAATCAAAAACCACGGAAGATCAACGAAGCTCCCCTTACGACTTCCTTGAATTTAATTGAGCTCATAAAAGCTAAGAATAATCTTCCCAAGAGGCCGGCGCAGGCTTTTAGGCTCTCACAGAAGTCAGGAAAGAAGTCAGATATCAGATTCGATTTGAATTTTCCGTCCATTTAGGGAAACTTCACGTGTACGAAATGTCGTCACTTCTTTACACCTGATGTGCAGTTTTGATAGATAACACTTGTTGCTAAAGAGCTTTCTAATACTCATCTTAGTGACTATTTGATACGGAAACCTAAAACGGTTGATAAATGTTCGCTCTTTTGTCGAAGTACTTGACCTTATATCAAGCCAAACCCAAGCATGTCCTAACATGTTCATCTTAGAGAAATTTGAACAGGTTTATATTTTCAAGTATTTTTCCCACTGAATTGCGGCCGGCGGAACTGGAATAGTAGTTGTACACATGGAAGTAACCAGGGCTCCATACTGAACATAAAATCCGCAGAACAACTTCCATTGCGCGCGCGAAAATTCGTCATATTAGTATAACATGAATGAATTCGAATTTAACGCTTAAACTATATCACTGATGTACAGGGCGGGTCATTCATTATCATTGTGGCTAATTTCTACGAGTTTTCCTCCCCAAAAATTAATTCTTATTTGAGTAATGAATCTTAATTCATTATTGCGAAAAGACCGAAAAGAACATGGGTTTTAAGTCATTAATTTTGGGATTGTAATTGGCCCAGTTTATGAATCCCAAAGCCCATTAACTTCACCGGATTTAATCGCAAATGATCTGTAGACTTTCTATTGAAGGCTACCTAGCTAGCTTATCGCATTTCCCTAGGGCAAGACTATTAAATATGTACTATGTATTTTTCTTGCACGTGTTGTCTTAGTGTCTCGACGCGAATAAAGCCAGCAGCTCGAGATACCGACTGCCGTGAGGGAAAATAGAAAAGGAAAGAAATTAGGAAGTTACGCTAAAACCGGTTCTGATTCCCATCTAATATGTGATATCAGATCTAAATAACCACTTGAATATTCGCTTCTTTTGAAAGACTAAACGGCCACATATTGGTGCACGACCGACAAAGCACTGACAATGTTTGAGCTCGGGAGTTGTGAACTCGGTAACGTTACACTTGAAACTAATAACGCTAATATACGACGTTTTTTCATAATTGATTCTGCTTAGACAGGCGTTTAGTAACCTTCTTGAGCATTCTGTAAAGAGAAATGATCTTCCTAGAACATGTTTTTCGCATGTTAGGCGCGTGGGATGTAAATGTCCCGCTCTCTAAAAAGTCACACACCAGTTTGCGCGCGAATTACTTAATTAGTGAATGTAGTTGTTATGGCAAAGCCGCCAAACTCAATCAGTTAGTATGTATTATTGACGAATTTCGAATACAAGCAACAGTGGGGGCAATAGTAAATGTTTAAACCACAGGAATAGTAAAGTTACTATACACTGCGATACAATAACAACTCCACTTGGTTTGTCAATATACGAGACATACAGTACTTTACACAGTAAAGTAATTCCTCTGTGGGTTATATTATTCATTGTTAGAATTCTTTAGTAAAAATTCTTTCCCTTTCACCATAGCGCAACTTAGAAAAGCCGGCTAAAGCATACAATGTCGCTCTCAGCGCTATTCCGAGAAGATTACCACCGAGTACAGAACAGAAGACGATAATCAAAATATTCATCTGTTTCTGGTTTTTCTTTCTGTCTGTTACGAGATCATTATGTAACACGAACCTCAAGAAACAACGACGACTACAATATATAATAAACTAACAAACACAAAGTATAGCCTATTCATTACAACGAATTAGAAACCATTAATCTAGGCGTCTTCACCTGTCTTTTCAAATTAATCAAGTGATTATGATTTAAGGAAAAAAATGAGGGGAAAAAAATCAGCATAGAAGCGATGGAAATAACGATGTATGTAGGCGATCAGATCGAAATGACAAGTTTAGCGTTCTAAATGAACAGCGTTCTTTGTGCTGTCAAAATTCGAGTTAATTTAGTTTACGGAAAAAAAGGATGATAACTCAATGCAATTAAACATTCTGGTTGTCGATTCTTCATAATCAAAAGGTCTTTGTTCTGTAGCAGCCAGGTGAAGATCGTTTTTCCGGCCTATGATGGTTGGTGCCTGGGTCTAGAGGCACTTATAACTGACGGGCGCGCAGACGGGCCGCTACGGAGCAGAGCGTGTATATATACTTGGATGGATTTGGTTGTATAGTTAGAAGGGTAAAGACGCCGGGCTACTGTCACAAACAATAATCTTTGCTGTGTTTTCTGAAGAGGATGACAAAGACTGCAGTCAAGGTAATATAATATAAGTCAGTATTGTTAATCGTTCTTCAAGATAGTATCTTGTTACACTTTTGATCAATTTAATATCATCAATCGAAAAGTGAATGAATACAGTTTGACAACATCGGACAAAGACTATCTTAATACTAGTGAAAGAGCTGGAAAGAAGGCGAAAGAGAACGAGAAAGAGAGACGGTTTAGTGAGCCGAAAACTTTCATTCAAAAGAAAAAAAAAGATTTACACTTCTTTCTTCTAGGGTGTTTAAAAAAGGCCGTTATAAAACTTTGATTACAGATACATTTTTTTCCGCAAGTTTTTAGTCAGTACCGTGCGTGCATTCGATATAATTTACTGGCATCACAGAAACTGTATTTAGTGAACTCCGTGTTCAACAATTTTTTATAAAATTATTCCTTATTGTTTGGTACTATAACCTTGTTAATCACTAGTTTTTCATCTTCTCTTTAGTTTTTGTAATACTTTTTGTTTTTTGACGCATAACGGTTTCCGTTGGAGCTATTATTTCGTAAAGAATGATAAAGAAAATTTGAAGGAAAGGATTTTTTAAAGAAAATCGATGAAGTACTCTCGCATTTGAGTTCAGCATTAGAAAATTCTTATGTTTCCACCTGATTTTTCTTGGGAGTTTTGGCGCCAAAACTCTGGTAACACAGCATGGTTTTTCGATGATTATAACTGAACATTTACTGGGAAAAGAAAAGTCGATATTACCAACTTAACATGTAGGTATTGCTTACTAATACATTTACCGTGGACTGAAATATTTTGAAAAAAGACCGTTGCGTAAAAGACAAGCCGGAAAAACAAAAACCGGCGTGCATGCTCTGGGCGATAAGACAGGAAAAGAGAAACGCCGTCAACTATGAGACACCTTAAATCAAATAGATTTACGTTTGATACTGAGCGATTAATCAAGACAGATTACAATGCCTAGAACAAAACGATTATGTCGTTGAGTTTAAGCGATAATGACGTACAGCTAACTTGAATGGAGTTTAACTCACTTGCCGCGCCTTTTCCATTCATTGTGTTTTCTAGCATTTTTTTCCGTTTTTCAGTTTGATAAACACAGATAAATTGATGGAAATCTTTATGCCTCTAGGGTCAGACTTAGCATGCTGTTCGCAACGTGTAAGCAATGTTAAAATTATACAATCTACGGATGTATCTATTTGTATTAGCGTTTATATATCCGCAAACACAGAACAAATCTTGGCACCAATATTTTTAGTGCGGATGAAAGGCAAGCCATACAGTTAGGTTTACGTATGGTGTCTGGCTTTTGATGTCGTTTGGCACATTTTTGTGAAACGCGAAGGGCGGGCCACGCCAGTAGTGCTGCCAAGGGCTTGTGAATCCTTCTCAAAACAAGACTTCATTGAGAGTAGTAAACTCCGTTCAGTGGCACCGTTATTTTATTAAATGGTCGGCAAATTGAAGAATAAAACTAAATCTTTTTGAGATGAACGGAAAAAGAATGAAGCTTAGACTGAGTTCAGTGGTATTATCGTGAATTATCCCCAGATCATCTCCACCTTCTCGCTCCTCGACCACAAGCACTTCTCATAATTTGAGGCAGGAAAGTTTGATTAAATAGACTGCAAGGAACTCCATGAATTATACTGAAGTTGAATCTTCTATGTATCCGGTGTTATGCCACGTGTTCTCAAGTACATATTTCCTTGATTTAATATCGTGTTTTGTTGTTGTAGTTATCACAGCCAAAACATCACAAGAACTCTTTTTAATGAGAGTATGAACAGGGAAGATTGAGTTCCTTGTTGAAGGGGGATTACTAACAGTCCTTAATTTGGATTTTGAATAAAATTTCTGCCGAGAACAAAACCACACGAACGCAGAAATTTTCACTTGACCACGTTGAATGGAACTTTTTTTTTGAGAAAATTTGGTACATTGCGTTTCCACTGAAGAGAATAAGAATGAAAAAATGAATGAAAAATATGGATGACTGGGATGTCAGTGCAGTAAAACACCGTAAGGATGGTTACTTCTTCAGTTCGTTAGGACGATTGCTTTAGAAGAAAACTGAGAAAAGAAAAGAAAAGAAAAGAAAAGAAAAGAAAAGAAAAGAAAAGAAAAGAGAAGAAGAGAAAAGAAAAGAAAAGAAAGAAAAACAGAATGAATGAAAGAAAGAAAAAACGGAGAGAGAGAGAAAGAGAAAGAAAGAAAGACGGAAAGAAAAAAAGAAAGGCAGAATGAATGAAAGAAAAAAAGAAAACGAGAGAGAGAGAGAGAGAGAGAGAGAGAGAGAGAGAGAGAGAGAGAGAGAGAGAGAGAGAGAGAGAGAGAGAGAGAGAAAGAAAAAAAAGTAGAGATTTCTTAGTGTGACTATAACTCGACCCTACCCTGTAAGCAATATACGTTTCCACTCCAGATTTTTGTTATACTCTGTGCGCTACATAACTTAGTGCTCACTGCTGATTTACACAAGCAGAGCGCCCCAGTGTCTTCAACTTAGGTGGTGAATGTTGTTAATTCACTATTTGATCAGCTTTGTTTTTCTTCCTTACTGCAATTGCTGACGTTTGTTTGAGGATCCCATTCCTAACTTTTCTTCTTGTTCCACAACAATAAATATTTTGCTTCTAAACACTCAGTTTTGTTATGTATTTTAGCCTAGTTGTTCAAACATAAGAGTGGCTAGTTGAATCGCGTTATTAAATTTCCTAACAGCAACTACAATCGATGTTATTTAATAAGTAGAATCTTTCCCCACCCACGAATAATCGCGAATGTGTTTCCTCACTCTTTTGTTTCAAGTTCAACGATTTCGAAGTCCATTACTAATTTCACGGAAAGTGGGCAGTCGATGGAATTCTTCGTTTTCCGGCACTTTTGACCATGTTTATAACACGCAGACATTTTGTTCCTTCTTATATTATTTGACGTTGTTCTATAAGCGTGGGGATTGAATTTTAGAACTATTCGATCGATGACTAAACTCAGATTCAATCAGTGCGGTAAACTTCAAGTGGAAGATGCCGAAAAAACTTCATGTCAAAGTGACTGTAAATTCTGCGTTTCAATACAATATAACATTAATTTGAAACCGTTAGGATCGCGACAGGAACCATGAAATTCACTCCAGCAATATTTCAAAGCAATTGGCCAATATACTTACAACCGATGCAGTAACCGATCGAATCGATAAGATAAATATTGCTTGAAGGACTGTGATAGATCATTATCGAGCGCGCGTATCCCCAAATATCGGTACATCACAGAGCCAGAATGAGATGCGGCCTTGCGACTTACTTCAAGAAAATTTACGATTTTTCAAAACTCATTAGCGCAAATTTTTCAATTACTTTACCACTACAATCATCACTATGTCATTAAAATATTTAAACATTTCTCGAATATTATAAATTTTGGAAAATATTCCTAGTGTATATACTGCTCAAGCCCGACCGGGTCCAATATTATGAGTCAGTAAGACTTTTATCAATGCTGGATTATAAGCTTCACTTTAGTAATAGCTACATATGATAAATACTGAGACTTCGTTTGGTAAGTCATCATTTTTGTGATACGATCTCGGAAAAGGCAATAAAAATCGTTTGGTCAGAAACAGTTTACTTCGGAAGCAGATAAAAATTTGAGCCCAAGAACTATTAAACAATAAAAAAGTACGAATTTTGTCTGTTTTCTAGAATACATTTAAAGACAGGGATTTGCTAGTGTTCTAGTCAGCAGATCGCGGTTGAAATCTCTTCATTTTCAGCTACAAAAACAAGGTTTTTCTTGCACATCGAGTTCCTGAAAATAAAGATGCGTGCCTCTGCATATGTTTTCGGAATTCATTTCCACACTGATGACACAATTTATCTACATGGGATGTGATGTTAATTGATCTCAGTTTGAAACTAGGAAGTCGTTCCTTCGAAAATCAAGTAATTGGATCCATAAATGGTTAAACAAACGTGATTTTTGTAACAGGAAAAACACCAAGACTTTTACGCAAAACTGAAATTCAAATTAGACGAGATGGAGTTGTTATGTCTCATATCGCTGCAATCTGATAACCGAATTCTTTCAAACCGAACTGTTACTAAAAACAGTCCCTTCGTATTTAGACGTCAAGATAAAAAACAGTATTTTGAGAAAAACAGAATCTCAAAACTGTTACCGGTTCTAAAAACAGTTGCTGCGTATTTTAAAAGACATCAGAGATAACAAAATAAAGAGATTTATATAAATAGAATCTTGAAAGGAAAAACAAGATCTTAGAGCGATGACTGTGTGTTTGTGCGTCGGCGAAAAATATTTGTGAATTAGATTATGAGTGGCAAATGGACTGAAAACTTTAGTCCTTTAGTTCAAGAGGGATTTGCAAGGCAAGATTGAAGGAAGCATATACTAGTCTACAGTGGCAAGGGTAGTGTGGAGGAATTTAAATGATGGTATTGTACACAGCCAACTGAAAGGGAAGGCCATTGGGATTTTACTTCATCCAAAATTCTACCTTTGAAGAAGACCGTTATCTAGAACAAAAAAGGAAAGATTGTTCATTTTTAGATAATAGTCCATTCGGATTCCATCACCCCAGCCTCGTTCAAATTTATCTTTCCATAACCTAAAATAAATTTTGAGTTGATTAAAGTCAAGACTGGAATTTAGCGTGTTAGGTTTCGCGGAATGAGAGGAATAAACTGAGAACCCGGAGTAAAACCCTCGAATCAATGGAGAGCTACAACAAACTAAACTCAAACGCGGATGCCGAGTCCATCAATAAATGGACTATACGGGGATGCTCCGCCCGAAAGGGGTACTTTTTTCGGGGGTGGAAATTCAGTTGTGAGTTTTGGTACAAAAAGGAGTAGATTTTCTTCAAAGGTATATGCAAGGGGTACTTTTTTGCTGAAATTTGGTATAGAAAAGGGTAAGGGGTCGAGAGTCCGGGCGGAGGATCCCCGTATATGACACGACCCGAAGTACCCCCCCCCCCCCCCGGGTAAAAATACTACTGGTAGCAGTTAACGCTGGACTCGAACCTTGCTAAACCAATACTCTAGCTTTATGCATTGCGATATTTAAGAAATGCATTATAAATTATATGTTACCAGTGATTTTAGTAATTGAGTATTGATGTTTACATGTTACAACCTGTATGTTAGAAATCTCTGACATGTAGTCCGCATAGTTAGTCTAACCAATGATTGCTTTGACGAATGACATGTTCTATTGTAATTCGCTATTTAGGTTAACGTGCCATAAATCATATAATTAATTATTAACTGAATAGCATAGATACGATTATAAAACTCTGTACTGCAGAGGGACGTAAGCAGTGAAGCTGACGAATAAAGTACGACCTTTGAAAGTCAGAAAGTCCGTTCTCGTATTTCAAGTCTCGGCCGCTCGTAGGGTTTGTTTCCCACGCCAAGTGAGTGATTCACCATTTAGTTAGTCTACCCCAAACAGAAGAGAAGCGAAGTCATAGCAACTCGATACATCGCCAAAGGAAAAGCACCTGGTACCAAACAGTACAAAATATTTAACGTAACAAATCGACCTCGAGAGCCAAGAGATAAGAGGCGAGTGAACTACGTTACAGTAACCCCCCCCCCCCCCACACACTTCAAAAAGGTGAGTGCTTCGGTAAATGTTGGAGCAGGCGTGTTGACCGCCGTTCATGAGCCGAAGTCGTGTTAGTCCGTTTTTCTCGAACGCGGCCAGGAATAAAAATTGATCTGCTATCTTGAATACTGAAGGAGGTGACGTAGCGTTTCTTTGCTAAGTTCCTCGTAATAACAAAATATATTTTAAAAAATGAAAAAAAGATTTAAGTTTTGCGCATAAATATAAAATAGGACATAAGTCATAGGGATCCGCAGTTCACCTGCAAGACTTAGAGTATCTGTTAAATGACCAAATTAATCTGCTAAGTTATATATCTTTAAAAAATGTCAAAAGAAATAATGATTTGAAAATGAATGAATGCCTTGAAAATCGACAATGATGAAATGTCTCACAAGGGACAGCGGAAGTACACCAAAATGAGGCTTCTCTCCCACGAGTACCTCGGACATCTGTTATAAACCACGTTCTTTTAAGATATTGTTTTCTTATCTTTCCTTCAAAATTCTATTTTTGGTTTTCAAAGTTTCCGTTCATTGACGTTTATTTCTCTCAAATCTATATTTGTAAATAAGGTTTTTTTTTTGGTTTATCTATGGATTCGTCCCTGCGTCATCAACGGACGCATTTTACGCCTGTCCTGTAGGCATATTTATATTGTTTTGTCTTGTTTTGTCTTTTTTCTTTGATAAACATGCGTGGATTCTGAGGCGAAACGCAATACACCGATTAATTATTGTCTAACAAGTTAACCGACGCGTGACAAAATAGAAGGTTAGGATGGGGTGGGTTGAAAGGCAAATGGACTAGGCGTCTACCTTGGCCACTTCCCTCTCTTTTTCACTCCCTCCCCTTTAGTACCTTTTCCACCTCTTCTCTCCTCCCCCTATCCCCTGAGTGGGGAACCTAGTTGTCAGTCATACCTTGGCCGTAGTTTCTACGTCTGTTACAGCTGAACACGACCGGACTCACGGTGCGGGATCGGCCCACCACATGCATGTCAAGTGAACTCTAGATAGACATCATTTTTTCTGAGCTTTTTCAACTCGAAAGTATTGATGTAGTATCAGATGAATACCTCATTGCACAGCAAGAGGTAATCATTGCTGATTTTCAGTTCACCAAAGGTAATTTGAGTGGGTGCTTACCTCGCAATTCATCTCAATATTATTTCCTCTAGTTCTCGTACGTTCTGCTAGTTTCTTCAAGTCTTCAATCAAATCGTTGATATAAATTTCTGATCTCACCAGTCATGTCATACCAAGCCGACAGGATACAGAAATAGGAATTTGACGTCCGATGTAAGGCGTGCAGCTTTGAACTCTTAAATCTGAGAAAATTAGTCACATTGATCAATGCAATGTGTATACGTAAATGGTCAAAATTTAATATTGTCATGGAAAAAATCTTTTGCCAGCAAAGTTTTTTTTACTCCTCCTCCAATCTTCTTCCCCCTCATAAAAATCGAGGAGCTGAGCAAAAACTATAAATTTTTCAGTTTGTGTATATAAGGGGGATAGAATCCAAAGGGTTGCATGAGGTAAGTGACTGATTTTGCTGTAAATTAGTTGAAACAGGACAGTGTTTAAGTTTATATCCAGTATTATAGGCTTATGATAGCGGTTTCCAATGTTAAAGTTATTATTTTGATATCTAGCCAGTCAGCCAACTCAATCATTTCATAAGTTAATTAGTCGGTCAGACAATCACCTAGCCATTCACTCGGTCGGTCGGTCGGTTGGTCGGTCGGTCGGTCGGTCGGTCGGTCGGTCGGTCGGTCGGTCGGTCGGTCGGTCGGTCGGTCGGTCGGTCGGTCAGTCAGTCATTCAGTCATTCAGTCATTCAGTCAGTCAGTCTGTCAACTGGTCAGTTTGCCAGTCAAGTTCGCAGTGGCTGAGCAAGTATTGCATCACAAGATAAAAACACTTATCTTAGCCTCACAAGAGCATAGCGCCAAAATATTTTGTATATTTGGACTAAAAACAATTATTTCATTTCCGCCAAAAACGGTCTTAAATTACTGCAAAAACTCGTCGATGTACACGCAAGCACATCTTCCACATACGTCTGCCCTCCCGTCTATATTAGGGCTTGACTCACCACTTTCTCAGCTATTTTACAAAGGTTATCGGTAGTCTTTATTGAAAAATTGGCTTTTTCTCAGCTTGTTAGACTTTATTCAACAGACAAGTCATCATTGGGTTTCTCCTACTTACGCTCTCAGTTAAATATAGATAATCCTGACCCTAGTCTTGTTAACCAGATTAAAATTAATAAGACAAAATATATGCTATTATTCTATTGTTGTGAGCGTTTCTTACAGGATTTGCTGCGTTTAAATGTTCATTCACTAAGCTGAGTTGCCAAACCTTTTTTACTCCGCCTTTATTTCAATTTGTCAACTGTAGACGGTTGGTTGAAGAAGGTTATTTATGGAACGCATTTGCCACTGATGTTAAGCGAACGGGAAATGTTGCCTTCAGGACTGTATCATCTGAATTTCTTTAACTCGGTATCCGAAGCATTAGCATCAAAGCAGTAATCGGATTAGGAAAAAAACAAAAAAGTGAAAAGAGGCATGAAAAACCTTACGGAGGTCATAGATCTCTCTAAAGGTCAAGAGTGTACAGCTTACATTCAAGAGACCACAATCACGTTCCTGTCCACTGAAAACAACACCGATCTTTGATCCTAAACCGAAGGCTTGCAATTCTTACCAGTTACCATGGTGACTGACCTTGGTGAATGACAAGGTCTGCCGGATATATAGTCCAGTATTTAGAATTTATGAAAAACATCTTATCCTCAGACGTAAAAAACGAGATGAAAGTCAACACATTGACTAGTAATACAATTAAGATTGCAGTCACTCTTAGTGTTTTCCTTTTTTGCAGATGGTGGCGGTAGAAGGGCGGGCAGAAAGGGAACCGCCACTTCACCTCCAATTTTCCCCAAAAAATTTTTATTAGGAATATCGCAACATGACTGAGAATTAACCTTCGTGTTTTCAAATGTTTCCGGATTACAAATATTTGACCTATAAAGTTGTGGATGGTAAAAAAAAATTTATTGCCCAATGTAAAGGAGCGGGCCTAGCGACTAGACCTCAGTGGAATCTATGGCTCGTGATTTTCGAATAAAGTCGTGCAATTCTCCCCAAAATATCGTCTTATGAGATAAGAATATTAAAATAATGAATTACAGAAAAGAAGCAGATAAACTCTAAAGCTGTCAAAATAATAAATCATTCTGATGACGTGCACTTGAACAAGACATTCTTATTTTCAGCTTCCTCCAGGTGAGGATAAACTTCATGCAATGTGAAATGAAGCCAAAGCTTCCCACGCATCGTGAGTTAGCTTCAGTGAGAATATCCACTTAATAGCGATATTATTATCTTTAGAATCAGTCATTATTGCACGATACTACTTAGTGACTTAATCAGTGAAGGCTAAAACTACTAAAAGACCTAAAGGCTTTGGCCGATTATGAGCAAAAGGCATGTGGCCTATGCCACTTATGCGCATGTGTGATACCGTCTGCATTGTCTAAATATTATCAGACGAAAATCTACTACTAACGTTAATATAAACATCCTCTTGAAAGAGCCAATTGATTCAACTCCTAATGGGTATTAACTTAATTGGTTTAAGTCGATAGCAAAGGGTTCGGCGGCAGCTCTCGTCGGGGAAGAAAATCTTAAGTACGTCATTGAAAACCAAGTTAAAAAGCCATGATCTTCTATTTTTATTTACACGAGAACTCGAGGGGATTTTCTTTGCCTGCTATTTCGATCAGAGCGCTGCATTTTATAAGCGTATAACAGTTTTAAGTCCGCTCTTGCCCACGAAATTTTATTCGATACTCATTTAGTACCAGCCGATAGTCCAAGAGGCGATGACACTCTTAAGTTTGGTATCGATGGAATTCTATTTACAATCAGTTTTCACTCATTTATCATTGACATTACACATGAGAACAATGACCGAAAATGTCCCATTTAATTTACAACCAAATAGACGCACGCGTTCGAGGGCAAAATGTATAGAATTCGAAATGTACAGAAGATAATTGATGAATACCGGAACTAACTAAGCTCATGTCGCGCCAAAATCCATTTCCATAACTTTTTAATCTGTAATAGCTTTATGTGTTTTCGCCACCCAATTCTGATAATCATGTCCTTAAAAGGTTTGCTACTTTTGACCTTTCAAATGAAATGGCACAAGATATAGAAAATAGGTTGGGAGAGCTGGTCAGTTTTGGCAGGGATGCTGGTGAATTGGGTTCCTATATCGTAATGTGGTAAGCTTTGTGGATCAATGAATGTCAATTGACAGGGCTTTAAGGTCAATTTATGGGATAATTAGTAATATTATTGAACTACTCTTTCACTCATAATTCGACGTCATGGCTATTTTGTACATAGTTACTCTATGCATCCTTATTACACACTAGATGCTTCAGTACATACGCCGGCGCTACTTGGATGTCACGCGGCTTTGCGTTAATACCATTTCTCTTATGATCTAGTTTTAATTACTTTCGCTCTGGGAATGATCGTGCAGTAATTGAAATCAGTTAATTTGCATGCAAATAAGAATTTTATCTTCTTCTTCCGACTTTATTAGTCAGTCAGCCCACCTGAAAGATACTCTCGAGCGTAGGAAGATAATTTTTTCACGATTGCTTCCGCTCCTGTACGATTCACGAACTCTTTTCTGCTTGACAGGCTAGTGAAGAAAAAGTTTCAGAACACCTATTTATGAATAAGCTTTTATTTAAACTTATTTTTGATTCAAAATTATCAAATCAATTGAGTCCATCATTAATCATTTCACTCGGCCTGTCATAACACCTCAAGAGTTGATATTAAAAGTTTTTGTTAACTTTAATTGGCCGCAATTAGTTCTAGTTAACTTTTCGAAGTTATGTGATAAAGTGCTCACGGTCTTGTGAAACAATTCCGAAGGAGTTTCCAATATAATACGTAATAGGTATGGCTTTGTAAACAATTCTATCACGCCCACTCTAGTACCTACTAGATGAAGGAAAATTCTTTAAACAACTAGGTACAATTCTAAATGGCTGATCGATTGACCATAACGCCATCGATACATGTCAAGTCCATTCAATGCTTTTTACAAGCTTAATAACAATATTGTTTCAGTAAACTGAGTTTGTGTAGCGCGCTATTGCATACCGAATACCGCTATCGTGTTTTAAATACCTAAATCTGGATTTCAGTTGGAGTGAGTCATTAGGGCATTGAGTTGGGGCGGTTTGTTAGCATGCTTCGATTGTGACGCTGAGACAACGCTGTAGGTTCTGGTGGTCATTCAGAAATGTTTAGAATCAAGTGACTGAGTTATTACTAACTACTGTTAAATGAACGGATCACTTCACATCTTTATTTCCCACAACAAAGGCCCGGTAGTAGTGTATTATATAGCGTCCACAAAAAAAGAAGCGCCGGAAATTGACACTGTTTTGTGTCAGTGATTTTTAATCGTGTAGAACCAGTGAGAATCGTCCATAAAAGCAAGGGAAAAAGCTGGAAAAGTTCACCGTTATTGTCAGTATTTCCTAATCATCTGGCAAACCAAAACTTGAGTTGTCTAAAGCTCAGCGTCGTATTAGTCGTAAAACTACAGAGAAAAAGTTTCTTGAAGTGTTTTCCTGTTCTCGTTTTGGAGCCGGTAACAGGTAGGGGAAACAGAACAGTTTTGCTCCTTAATTTTATCAACATTAACTATCAACAAACGATACGATGACCGACTAGTCAAAACACTATAGAATCAAATTTTGTACGATAAGACCAGAGGTCAAGATCTTTGAAAAACTGAGACCAAAAAATCTACTCTCTCTATCGCTTAAATATGAAGAATCGTGGATTCATTACGAAAAGTTGTTTCCTTTTTGCCTGTGATACTGTAATGGCCAGGGTTTGTACTTTGAGCAAATTCAGGGCTCTTTTCTCTACGAGGATTTATATTCATTCAACATATATTTCTATTTTTCTCAAGTATTCTATTTTTATTGGTTGTCAAATATACGACAATAGAAACTCTAAGCTTGGCTAAAAATCAAGACGGTGGCTTTGATTGTGGAGCCGCAAGAAATGTTGTATGACTCACCTCATGAATTGTACTCGAATTGCTGGCAAAATTGATAGATTTGTCATTCTCTGATAAGATCATTCTTATGAGGATTAGTTCTTTAGATTGTCATTTACTAAGCCGAGTTTAATGTTCGCTTATTCTATTGCAGATGTCTTCAATAGTATTTCTACTGTGTTTTCTAAGCGTTGTCAGATCAGTGGATCTGCGAGCAAGTCAGAGAGGGGCCAGGGACGATGACTATATGATAGAAGAATTGTTTCAAACTAAAGACGACGAATGGAAGGACAACTCAGATGTAACCTACGATACAAGGTATGCTGACTATTTCTAACTTTATTCCATACCTTATTTATGATCTTGAACTCTTATTTTTATTCGTTCGCTTTTATTCCGTAAAATCCACGATTCCCAGACTCCATAAATCCTGGTTTGGTTTTTTACCTTTCTTGTTATCTAATCAACAAGAAGTTATTCATGTTTCAAAAATAATAAAAATATAAGGAAACTGTTACATAAGCGGACTTGAAAAGATGCGGTTTATTTACCTAAACTAGAAAAATTCCTTAGAATGTTCTAGGGAAGAAAGAAAACTTCGCGTGGTGTTTTCCTCGCTAAATTAACAGTTCTAATTGATCGGGGGCGTTTCTTGTCCCAATTGTGAAGACTGAATGAAAAAAATATACCTATGTTTCACCATCCCTATGGAATCACGTCACACGACAAGCATATTTGTTGTTTATTTCTATATAGTATTTTTCTATTCGTTCTTTGATAGGCTAAGTTTCTTGATGTTCTAGAAAAAGGGCTGAAACACTGGTGCGAATTTCAATACGTTACCGACAATAATATAAGAATCCTTGTATAGTCAGTTTTGTTGTTTTTCTTAAAAAGAATTTTCAGAGAAATGTTTTAAATTTTTGTCATTGTTCTTCCAAATTTTGATATAAACTTTTCAAATCTGACCGGGCCAATATTTATAATGCTTTTTCATCCATAAATAAATACTGATAAGGATACGAAAAATAATCAGAAAAATTCCACGATTTTGCTCTTGAATTTATATATTTTTCCAGTAATGAAGTTGAAATGTTGTCATCAGCTGACATACAGACTGAAGCACTTTGAGCGTACCCGACCCCTTCCCCCGTCAGAAAACCATCGTGTGATAGAAAAGACTTCTGCCTTTTGATAAAAAAAGATTTTTAGTAATGAAGTTGATACGGTGTATGATGATGACAAGTTCGTCAATACTGACCCCTCTCTCCCCGTGAGCAAACCATGGTATAATAAATAAGGTTTCTGTCGGTAAATTCTTTACGCAAAACAGTTTCGCTGTTTATCACAATGCTAGGGAACCAAGACTGACCTAATTTTGATACCAAGTTTGGGGCACACGTGTCATCCGACATGTGGGGGTTTAAGTGACAGGTGCCGCAGTAAATATCACATCGAAGTTTATCACAATAGTTTGGAATGTGTGCCGTGCGTGGGGCAGGGACACACCAATGGTTATTGGGTCCCCAGGAGTGACGACATGCTTGATTAAGCATAATATTTTTTTTATCAGCTGAAAAAAAAGTCAACTTCCTTTTGCTTTTCATGATCAATTACGGTTCGTTTGAGTTTATTCACTCACTTGTTTTTACTCGTTTGGAGTGTATATATCAGATGTTGTTGAGGCACTCTTCCTCATCGGACATTACACTGAGCTATTTTAAATGGATCATCAACAAAATCTATGAAGAATACTTGTACTATCTTTTGGCAAGTGAGAAGCCTTAGAAAATTCTTCTTCTAAATAATGTTCCATTTGGTAACATGATATTAGAATGAAGACACTTTAACTGTAGCTTAAAAGTCATGACGGCATGACTGATCCTGTCGGTCCATTATTCGAACTCATAGGCCTAGTTTCCATATGTGATTTAACACGTTTTTTTCCTTGTTTTGATGATAGAATCAATCCTATCTTCAAACCCAATACAGTCATCGTAAAAAAAACAACAGTTAAAGCAAATAAAGACAGAAAAAGAAATAAATTTAAAAAAAGAGCAACGAAAAAAGCATTAAACATGCAAGTTCGTGATGCGAAAACAAAACTATGTGAAAACCAGGTTCAACAAAAGAAGTCGCTATTATATGCGGACAGAGTTTGCTGCGGGCTTTTTTGTTCCATTCTTAGGTTCGGCAACACATAATTGTTGCAGCTCAAGCAATATTCTTATTTCATATTCATGGTGAATCTATATTTCGTAGTTAACAATGAACAGGTTCAGGGTTTTTTTGGACGACAGAGATGAAATGATGCATATCACGAATAGCACGGGCAACAGGTGTGGACACACTTGGGTGCCGGATATTCTAAGACTTCCTTTGTATTTAGAACTGAACTTAAGAATTACCTAGATTAAAAAGAAAATGAGTTACTTTTTGGGACTGTGTTGAATACGACAAGTGAATTAGGAAGCAACTTTGAAATAAAGAGTAAGAGTAAAAAGTTGAAGTAAAAAATAACTTGACATGAGCCGAACCTAATGACATCAAAGAACCCCACCTTATGTAATATAATAATAATAATAATAATAATAATAATAATAATAATAATAATAATAATAATAATAATAATAATAATAATAATAATAATAATAATATAATATAATATATTTATATAGCGCCATTTTCAGCAGTTCAATGGCGCTGCGCTAGAGACAGTAAGAAATGGTAAATTATTTACAAAATTCATTAGAGCAGAGTCAAAAGAAAAACATGTGGCACAGGGCTGCCAAGAAATCGGCGCTCACTGTCCAAGATTTCACATTGTCAAAGTTATATATATATTATCTATAGTTTTCAATGCGTTCGGCTCATGTGAAGTTCGACGTTTGTTTGACCTTAGACTACTGAGTTTCCCTTTATATTAAGATTAGAAAGATCATGTATATGAATCTTGAACAATCTAGTTGGGTGTTGCCCACCAGGACCAAGGTATTCAAAGGCTTGATTAAGCGGCTTAACTAATCTATTATAAGAATCAATCCGGGATTAGCCGAAGCTCTTATTTTAGGTGTTTTTTGATCCCAAAAACTCATCACCATCCATCCACCCACCTGATCAAGAGAATGTTAAGGTCAATAATAAGCAGATTTACAGAGATTTTTAATGAGCTTTTCTAGTTAAAAACATTGCTGAAAATATGAAGTCAAACGCCGTACCTTCTTAGATACACCAAGGTCAATTAACAATGAGAGCACCGGAAACTTGTGATTAGTATTATATTAAATATAGATTTAATTGGAGAGCGTCTCGATCAATATCCATTCTTTAAGACTCACATGTTTGGTGAACTTCTCAACGTGAAATGAAAATGTTAACTTAAAAACAACTTAATCACATTCTTTAAAAGTTTTTTGAAGTTTAGTTGAATGGTGAACTCAACACCCATAGAGAGAAACGGGGAGGCAAGATATAGGGAAAAGTACATATGTTACTGCATGTGTCGTCCTAATAAGGACTGAAGAAGCGGACACGATGCGATTTTTCATGCGACCTCGCAAAAACTAGATCGCACCGTGTGACCTCCCGTGCGACGTTGTTCGCGCACGGTGAGATCTAGATTCGTCGTGCGCGATGTCGCAAAAGCAGAATTCATTTCTACTATTTGCAACGTCGCACTGGTGGACACACGGTGCGATTTCTAATTTTTGCGACGTCGCATGAAACAGAACATGAAACATCGCATCATGTGTCAATACCTTAAAGTGATATGCCAAATGAAAAAGTGCTTGATTGCGCTGTTGTCTTTAGGCCAAATAGTATTTGCTGATTTTTGCAGGTTTTTGCAAGTCGATGTTTAGTCACGAGACGTTTTCAGAAATGGCCAACAAAGTGTATTGTGGTCTAGATTGTGTACGAACCTCTTTGGTTCAACATGCCTTATATGGTGTTGCTTGTAGCGAAGCTAGACCCCATTGCTCTTTGTTTTCAGAACCTGTTTCGTTCTTTCAATCGTTTTTTTAGACCTATTATTTGATATTGAAATTTTTCTTCTCTACAGTGAGTCAAGAGTCCCCAGAATATGGAAAACAGTTCAAGCCAGCAGCAGGCACTACAATCCTTGTTCCATAAAAATAAAAGAATGGAAAACAAATGAATATCTGAATCAAAAGCAGTACGACTTTCAACCAGATGAAATAAGAGTAAAACATTGTAAAGGCAGCAGGTCGAACGACGTGGTGAAGCAAGGCTGCAGAAACGTCATGGATTGTGTCACCCAGTACGAAAGAAGAAAATTTATACGCAAACCAAAAGGCGCGCCTTGTGCTCAATGGCGTGTCTTCGAGAAAGATATTGCAGTAGGATGTGAATGTATGTTTGCTACTTAACCTTGTATAGATTATTAAGAGCTTTAAACGTTAACCGAAAACTTCTGGGGGAGTCCATGATTCCTAGCGAGAATTGTTTTAAAAATCAAATCCAGATACTGTAATAGACCTCTTTAGCTTCGTATGCAAATTGCCCATTTCAGACCACATGACATTCCCTTGAGAAATGTTCTTTTTGTTAAAATATTTATACATGAAAGAATCAACTCCCAAGAGTGGCATCACGTAGTCTATAATGGACACAACAAACAACGAAAGTAAAGAGGTATATTGTATACTGTAACTTTTTATTTTATTACATTCGCTTTCTTCTTCTTCTTTTTATTATTATCAGCACAAAATAACATTGTTTTATTACAATAGCCAAACTTATTTCCAGGAATTTTTCAAGACTTTAAGATAAAATTATGCATTAGGTTTCCATGGCAACGTTTACTCTCGCAAAGGATCATGGTCTCTAGCAAAGGGCACCTTGAAAACATTGGGTTTGAATTTATAAACGAGTGCTTGAACAGATCAGAGCGGTGATTGGGCTAAGCAGGGTCACGTGTCCTGTTAGTGCAAATGGCCAATTATATCAACTGAATACTATGTAATAACTCAGACCTAATTCACCATTTTTACATCCCATAATGCTTTGCGTTTTGGGGGTATCTTTTCATGCAGCTGATGATATTTGCTAGTATCAGTTTAATCAGAGTTAATTCCACAAGTATGGGAGAACGAACAACAGACAATGTATGGACTTACTAAGAAATGTCATGATTATACTCATAAACCTGTTCAAATTTCTTTCTTTCTGGTTTTTGCTAATTATGAAAGATGCATTAGCGTTTTAGATGGTTTTTCTTCAATTCTTATTAATCTTCATGGTAATGTTAACGATTTTGTCTCTTTGCTGCCCCCCCCCCCCCTCCAAAAAAACGCTAAGTATTATGAGGATGTTAAAGTGAATGACCTGAACTCACCGCTATGTTCTGAACGAGCTTATCATAAAAATCCAAGGTGTATAGACCCCCTTGCACATGACAATAAAGCAGCTCAATTTGGAGGACAAAACAAAAGAATTTCAATCTCCTGAGAATTGTCAACCTATTGTTTTGTCCTCTAAATTGAGCTGCATTCCGACGTGCTGCAAGGGTGCTACATACACCTTGACTGATAAAGTTTACACTAATATTATTTTTCCAATTACACACTCTCTATTTAGAAGTATTTCTTTCCCCTTTACTCCAAATGAGTATTAAATAGATTTAATGTCGATTTTAGAGTTAACTTAAAGTTGTATTTTAAATTTATGCTAAAATCGTATTCAATGACAAACGGCTTTTGAGCTGTTTTTTAAAATTCATCTTGTTAATACTATTAAAATATTATTCTATTTAAATGTGTGTGATAAGTTCATTCACCGCGTAGAAAACCTATGAACAACTGAGCCGGCTGAATATCAGCTTTACGAAGATTCTAGGAAAGTTTCCCTTTTTCTAATGAAAAAAAACTTATTGTACCATGAGATATTTGCACCGACAATCAAAATCATAGAAAAGTTATTCAATTGCTGGGTTTCAATCAGCTGATAAAAGTCTTTGAATCTCATTATCTGCTCCAAATGGTGGTCAAACACTGACCAGCATGTGCTGTCAACTTGAAAGAATTCTATCGAAAACTTGTGATTCAGCTGATGAACGTTCTGCACGAGACAGAAAATGACGTCAGGTGAAACCAAGCAATTGTCACTAGCTTGTACATGGGCTCGGAAAAAATCCAAGTCCACCTGACAGGAATCGAACACGTGACCTTCCGGATACCGGTCGGATGTTCTAATTTCAAATAAAGGTTCAAACTATAGGGCGAGGGCTTTTATTGAAATTCAAGACCGACGCCTTGGGCACAGCCCGAGGCTGAGGTCTTGATTTTCAATGAAAGCCCGAGGCCGTGAGTTTGAACGATCTAAAAACCAGCCGGGGACAGGTCTTGAATTTCAAATTCAAAACCTTGCCCGGGTTTTGAATTCAGCCCCGCGCTCCCCTGCTGATAATCAAAGCCTCCCCCGGCTTTAAGAATGAAGGTCTTACCCTGGATCTCAAAACCAACATAAAACAATAGAATTGGGGTGTGACTGGTTTTTAAGACAAGATATTCCGCCAGTCTGCAGGCAAAATAAACCGAAAACATACCACTGTAACATAATAGGTTGAAGGCAGTTCTACTCTAAGGACACCTTCAAGCAAGGCAAGTTATTCTCAGACATGGAAAGTATTTGAACGTTCTCCGATATAACTGATCTAACACGGGCACCCTCCCTTTGACTGAACCGGTTAAAATGTTTTATTCCTCCAACAAACACTGTTGTATCCACGATAGCTTCTTATCATTTAACAATTATAACGTATAACCGTTAAATCCCGGTTGTAGCTGGCTGAAATCTTGCATTCCTGATCATGCACGGCGTTGGCTTTTTAGCTTGGGCGTAATGTTTTACCATTTCAGACCACGTGTCATTCTCTAGAGAATAAGATTCTTCGTAGCTATATTATATGAGAGTTGTAGCCATATGCATGTGTCTTCTCGTGCACTACCATCAAACAAAGAAATGATACTCTAGGGAATGACAGGTGGTCTGAAATGGGAAAACGTTACGACCAAGCTAAAAAAGTTCTAATGGGGAAAAAAAGAAAGAAAGAACCGTTTTCCTCATCCTAAACTGCTCTTTTTCCTTCCGGTTATAAACACCCCCCCCCTCGATTATAAACCCATTAAAAAAAAACCTTTACAAATAAGTAGAAGCCCTGGGCTTATAACAGTTATAACCTAGATTTTACGGTATTTGTAATGATTATTCAATTTTACAAATCAGTTTTCTTTTCTTTTCTTTTTGCTTGGTTCTTCATTCTCTTCAGACACTTCACGTTTACCTTTACCTAACATCCTTTCATTCCCAACTGCACTGATGTTAGCTTTTGAAACCTTGGAAAGAAAATCACTCGGCCAATCAACTTCTAATTCTTCATCCGATAACTCATCTGTGCTGAAAATACTAGGCGTGATCATTGGGACTTTTTCGACTACTGCATTTGCATTATCAGATATTATTTTAGCTGGAGGCAGTGGAGTATTTGGAGCACTTGGGCTGACACTTGACATTTGTGTAGAGAGTTGAGACGATCTTTGAGCACCAGGTTTTCGAAATAAATTCATTATATTATTATTTTGCGGAGAGCATTTCTTTGTTTTGTTCTTTTCGCTCTCATTCTGTGTACTTTCCTTTTGAGCTAAGTCATCAGTGTCGCCTTTAGATTCTTGATCTCTGCTTGTGCTCATTTGTGGAGGAAGGATTTGTGATTCTCTTCCTCGAGAAGAACCTTCTTTATCATTACTCGAGTCCCTTGTGTTCTTAAAAGCGAATTCAGCCAAACGAGACACACTAGATACACTAGCTGAACCCTTTTCATCGCTATTCCCTATCTTATTATCTTCAATAGATTTTACATCCGTGTTATGACTCTCGTTATCTTCGTGTTCACTGGAGCTGAGCCCTGACGTCTCCACGCCAAGATCTGCCGTATTTGTCGATTCATTTTCTAAACCTTTATCAGGACTAAACTGTTCGATATCAAAAGCTTGAGAGGTTATAGTACCAGGGGTCGGGGATGATTCGCTATCATCGTTGTCAACAGCTGATTCGTCAATATTGGAACGCTTGTCACGTGACATTAGCTCTTCTGTATCACGCGATTGGTTAGCACTGCTATCGTCGATTTTATCTTGTCCACGTGACTTGTCTTCGATAATGACTTGAAGTGCACTTTGTGAGTTGCAACTAACATCCTCATCATTACAACGTCCACCATCGTGAGGATCACGTGATCTGTCCTCTTCATGTTCTTCGACGCCCCTCCCTGGTGATTCATTTACATCATTCTCTCTACGTCCACTGCTACCATTACCTGTACTCACGTGATCTAGACCACGTGATTCCCGTTCCTCGTCATCATCTCGTTCACCTTCATCACCAGGATCCCTGGCCGTGTTCGGCAACGAAAAAACCTTATCCAGCAACCCATTCAAGCCGAGTCGCTTCAAGATCAGTTCAGCCTGTAGCTTGTACTCTTCTTCTGGATCATCAGGGAACTTCGTGTGCAACGCGTTCATTGATCCCAGTAACGCAGTTTTCTGCATAGAACATTCTACACATGTAACAGCTACGATAGCATCTTGAATAGTTACTTCTTTACGGGCCATTAAACGAGCGTGTGCTTGGGCTAGACGAATAAGACTCTCTAGTAATCTTAGGGTTGTCCTGGCGGCGCTACGCGAGTCTGCTTGTCTTTGATTGTGATAATAACGACTCAACACACTGAAACAGACCAAAACACATGCTGCTGATTTGGTCTAACATTTCATGGCATCGGTGAAATGGAACTGTACGCAACACAACACCGTGGGTCGGGGTACAGCTTACTAAACTTCGTCCAAAAAGAACGATGATGTCACACCGGAAACCTTTTTGCTAGCTTTGACATAAGGACACGCAAATTCACAGAGAAAGAGTGGTTGCAAAGAGCTTGTGTTTGTGAGCTAAAAGAACAATACCACTAGAATTTAGATGCTCGTATTTAAATAAAAAACCTATTTTGATCGATGACGGCAGTTTACAAACGAGACTTCAACCTCGTGGGTCGCACATAACGGTTATTAAGTCCCTTGTAAAACATATTTTGCCTGTAGAATTCAATTCCGCTGGTTTCTACAAGTGCACCACCTCATTCCGACTGACGAAAAACTCTTTCAAAAATAGTTGCGAGAAAGGTAAAAGAAAAATCAATAATTGAAAAAGAATATCTAACCTGTTGCTTTCCGGAGTTAATTTTGGTCGAAGGGATTTGACGTAACACAGATAATCCTGCATTCTTTCCATGCTCCAGAGAGTTTCATCAGTATCGTTGGTTGGATGTCCCTTGCCTTCCAATATAAAAGCAGACACGATTCTGCGGATAAAAGTTGACTCAAAATTAGCTCCTTGGATAGTTTGAGGGGGTAAAGGGCACACCTTATCGAAGAACAGAGAGAAGTCGGAACATACGTGGAGATCCGATCCTGAGGATCGAACCATGGACCTCTAGGTCTGAAAGCCGCGCACAAACCATGTTTAGGGTATTTCGTTTCAACATATTTGGGCTTCAGACCTAGAGGTCTGAAAGGTCTGCGCGCAAAGGGATCTTAAGAAAAAACGGGCTACATGTACATTTTATGCTCAGCGTAACCACAAATATTTATTAAAACAATGACATTAACATTCGACTCCAATTTAGCCTGAGAAAATAGACGTCCTTTCCCTACCCGACTGCGTCCCCTCGTGAAAACAACACGTCGCGGGAAGACGCAGTCGGGGAACGAAACCGTTAGGACCTGTCTGTTTTGTCAGGCTACAATCGGCGAATAAATTAATGAGACCCTCATGCTAAATTTGTAATCTCGTGGAAATATTTGCAAAATTTGAAACTAAAATTTATTCCCAGATATTATAAACCCCCCTCCCCATAATCAATGTTGTTTTGTCTAATGATTGGTGGCTCCTGATAACAAGTCCACTCAACATTGTTAGGGGGAGGGGGGTTGAAAGGCCAAAATTATTTACTATATTGATGGGAATTGGGCTTCCTGTGTTGTAAGGGTCTCAAGGTATTTTTTCGCCGATTGTAGTTCCAATGAACTAACAGAAACCAGTCACTTACTTGTCCCATTCCTCATTCTTTGAGTCTTCCAGAACAAAAACCAAGTCAAATCTGCTAAGAAGAGGGCTAGCAAGCGCGATGTTCACGCTCAAAGACTCTTCAGGGTCGAATTTTCCTTTAGGGTTGGTAGCGGCCAGAATACTGGTACGTGTTTTTAGCTTGCAGACCATACCAGCCTTTGCTACACTGATCGTCTGTTGCTCCATAGCCTCGTGTATACCTGGTAGAGTAAAACACTGAAATGTTTTACCTGTCTATTCGAAAAAGTCAACAGTAGGTCCTGGCTTTTCATATATTAAAGAACTCACAGAATAATAACGTCAAATTATGTCATTTACACCTAAAATTAAGAAAAATAAGTAATACAGGAAATAGGAATTTATTCTTTTTGCAAAACAGATGTAATAATTTCACTGCTTTGAAGGTACAAACTAACGTGCTGCACAAAAAAACTAATAAAGATTGGATTTAGCTCGAGAATGATATTGTTAGTTTAGCAAAGAGATGGTATGGACTCTAGGAAATGACACGTGGTCTGAAATGACAAAAAGTTACACCTCAGCCGAAAAGATCTATCATACGTTGATACAGTTTTCCCAACTTACTTCCTCTATCGTGTTCCCTGATGCTGTTAAACTCATCAATACAGCACAATCCACCATCCGCCAGTACCAATGCCCCTGCTTCTAACTGCCATTCCCCTGAGTCCCGTACAGCAGAAACAGTAAGGCCAGCACTTGTAGACCCTATGCCTGTAGTAAGGACTGATCTAGGGATGATCTTGGCAGCATACTTGAGAAATTGAGACTTACCAGTGCCTAAAATAAAACGATTTATGCAAGGGTTAATGATATCAAGGTTGATTTGCTGGAATGAGATACTCTACTGCTCAGTATACAGCTATTTCAAAAAACGTTGAATACTGAATAGTGCATACTGAATAGTGCATACTGAATAGTGCATACTGAATAGTGCATACTGAATAGTGCATACTGAATAGTGCATACTGAATAGTGCATACTGAATAGTGCATACTGAATAGTGCATACTGAATAGTGCATTCCAAGACCGAAATGCATTTTGGGTCATGTAATATTGTCTAAAGTAAAATAAATAATATTTATTATATTTTTAGTGTATTCCATCATAGTTGATGGAGTGTAATGGTTTGGAAACCTATTGTTCTAGGTTTTTGTTCAACCTTTTCTATTGTTATATGACGTTGACCGTGCACAGAGAAGGAAAAGTTTATAAAATAGGAGATATTTATTAATTAATTCTATATGATAAAAATTAATTGTTTACTGAAAAGGTCAATCACCCTTTTTGAACGGTTTGTTATTTATCATCTAGTAACTTAACTGTATCTGCGCGGAATTATTAATCCTCTTTTTTGTAATCCTAGAATGAAAATTTTACACTTTCAAAATTTTCGTACTTGAAAAGAGTACGGAAACTAGTATTTTCAGCCATACTTGCTTTGGTTCATTGTGCACGGTCAATATCACGTGATGGTACGTTTCAACATCGCTCGCCAAACAAAAACCTATAACAATAGGTTTCCACCATTCCACTCCATTAACTATGATTCCATCCAAAACAATATACTAGCTACATATAGAGAGCAAATCGCTGTATATTTATACTTTTTATTTCAAATTAATGAGACCCACAATGCCTTTTGGTCTTGGAATGCACTATTCAGTATGCAGTATTCAACGTTTTTCGAAATAGCTGTATCTGCGGAATAGCGTAGACAAACTAGACAAGTTAGCGAAATATTCTACTGAAGTTGTACTTGATTGGCTAAGGTGCTAGTGACAGGCTGAGCTAAGATGAATAAATAGTATACTGAAACAAACTAGTGGAATATTGTAAATTGTACGTTCTGATTGGCTAAGGCAATAGTGGTCTATTTCTCATAGTCCATGGTAGAGAAAAACGACGGGTTTTGAAATAGTTAAAAAAAATGATTACGAGCTGTAATGAGATAAGAAGGGAAAGAGGGAATATTAACGATCTACACTTTGAATTGACACAACTTTGACTAGAGACAACTCATTCTGAATTCCTCCTACGAAACAAACCGGTGCTCGAACGACTCAGACATGAGTGGTCATTCACCTGAAAACGTCAAGCTTTCCATTCACTGCATTGTTAAAGTACAAAATGCATAATGCCCGGTGTTCAAGATTTATTTTATTTTCACAATTTATTTATATGAGCACAAACATGAAGTGTAATTTACCTGGGTCTCCAACCAGTAGCATGTGAGATTCTCCTCGAACTCGTGTCCCCGAATTATCAATCCTCTGGACGCCTCCAATAAGCACTAAGGTTACTGCAAGTTTGACTGCATACAAACCATACACTTGAGGACAGAAACTTGCCAGAATGTGGTTCCTCCCAGTAAGTGGAGTATTCTTGTGCCGTGTCCAAAATTCATCAAATTCTTGTTTAATTTCTTCTGTTAGTATGACACCTGATCGCTGCTCGTTGTTCACAGACACGTGGTTGGCTTTGAAGACCACCTCGAGATCACACTTGACCTAAAATTTCAGTTAGTTGATGTGGATTTATTCTAAATCAATTTGATATATTAATTCTAAGATTTGCTTTCTTTTTAGGTGTTATCAGAGCAAGCCTGATTGCCATCAGAAAGTCGGAGAAGCTGCACAAGTTGTGCAACTTGTCCTCTGCCACTCAGCAATATTTTTGTGTTGCAAGTTCTAGAAAAAATATTGCTTGTACTATCATAAAACGCACCGTTTTATGAAGTAGGGAACTTTGTTTCACGAAGTATAGGAGCTCTTTCTACTGGTTGTAGCAATGAAAAATCGTTGCGTACTGAGTAATACAAGGAAAATTCTCTCTGCAACTTGCAACACTGCAATGTTGCGCGAGTCTTTACATGACTATGTTTTTCGTATTACCTGCAACTACAATGAAGAATGTTGTTGCATAACTCTGCTGTCTGTATTTACAGATACAAGTTCACATAAAGTAATTGTAAGGTACAAAAAGGAAGCAGGAAACCAAAATTATATTTTTACAGCTAACAACTTTTAAGTAAAAAGGAAACAAAAAAGCACATTTCAGTGCATTAGAGAATCACTTCTTCAATTTTCTTGACATGCCGGTGTTCCAAGTACCTTTTTAGTATAAGATGAAACATATATAAGGCAACCTTTCGACATTGTACCAAAAATATCATAGTACAATAAATGTGATTAAAACTGGACAAATTTAGTATGAATATTGGTTTCCAATTTGGTGGAATTTTATTTATTTGCACTACCACTACATTCAATAGAGCAATTTTCGTATGAGTGGGAAACAATATGGCATATTTGTAGCTGTACTATATCTTACCGTTGTGATTGGATGAATTACTGAAAGACAATGGGACAATGGGCATGTCTTACCGTGTACATGCTATAAGTCAGTACCGTAGGTCTCCCACTCATATGAAAACTGCTCTATTCTGTGCATACAACTCTCAATTCACTTGTTAATCTAATATTCTAAAGTTAATGGAGTTTTCATACCTCTGGTATGATTGGTCTCCATCTTCTCATCACGACTCCACAAATTGTGACATCATCACCAGCTTTGCAAACATCCACAAGATCATCCTCTAGCACCACCCACATTGACCTTGGGATTGTGCCGACGGCTAGCTTCTGTACCTGCTCTTGGATCTTAACTTCCTGGTAGTCACGACATCTTGTGGGGACCGAGCCTATTGAATTTATAATAACAGGATGATGTCAAAACAATGGTTCCAGGCATTTTTAAATACCTGGAATTAAAATTGGTTAAGGTAGAGGGTACAAAGTCATACAGTTCTCACTCACCTGGAAAAATAAAATTCCCTGACTTTTCCTTGATGAAAAATTTTTTTTCACTGACCACATTGTGCACTTATTTCACAAAAAAATATAACCCTGATAGCTGGAAATCTGAGCCTGGTTTTCTCCTATTCTCGGAGGGATTTTCTGGAAAGTTCTTTGCTTGTTTCCCTACCTTTCCTTCTTTATAAAAATCATCTTCTAAATTCCAATTCGATCTGACATTGAATTCTAAGTCATAAGCCTCTGGCTAAGACTGAGCTATCACTCCTTGCAGGATCAAATGCATGTAAAATAAGTTATATTTTCATTCCATTCTTACCTGTTTCTGAGAGCAAGGTGAACTTGGTTGAATTACACTCATCAGAAGATGGACATTTTGTTGGCTTTGGAATAACATAAAACTGTTCCATGTCTGCCTTGACTGAAAATATATGCTTGCAGCGTTTACAGATATACTCCTTTTCATGCTCTAACATTTTGATGATTGACACTCTTATGACTGTACCTGAATGAGACATAAACATTTCATAAGTCCCACTACAGTTATTCTCAATAACCCATGGAAAATTATCATTATGATGAAATAGGTTTTGGTGGATGTCAATCAAAGTGTTATGTACAATGCCATGGTCGAGGAATAAAGTTTTCATGTCCCTATGGAAATTCATAGATACAGCTTGATTGGCATGTATTAAAAACTGAAAAACTACTTTTTTGTGATCTGGCAAATTGTATAATCTATATTGATTGTGAAAACTAATACAGTAAGTATGGGATCTTGTTATTTTTATGATAAAAATGACCTCAGAATACTACAGAAGAGCTGTGATAAGATCTGTATTCTTTCTACAAACAAAGGCATTCAATAACTTCATGGTTTTCCTAAGGTTGTATAGATATCTCCAGTAGTGTTTTGAATACAGAACAACTCATACTGGTAGTAATATAAGTGGAATATAAATTTGACAACCTTGACCACAATCATTAGAGTTATCATACAAATGAGCATATATTTTATGCCATAGTTAATAGATGTTTTATGCACAGAATCATACAACTTTGGATTAAATTTAATACTGTTTGTCCCTGGGTGCATGTGTAATTTAGGATGCTGAGCACTAGTTATTCAAAAGTTCATGCTTATTTGAAAACTTACTAAGACCTGGATCTACTAAAAAACAGATTCTCACAGATTAATAGGCAAAAACATGTAACCTCCAGCCTGATGAATCTGAGGGTCTTTCCTGCCTTAAATTCAGTAGGTCATTTGACTTGCAAATCACAGTCATGCATGTATTAGCTTTAAGACTAGATTTCAGTTTCAATTCAAAATTCCACAGCACCCTCCATCTAATTTTATTTAAAATATCTGCTATTGTTAAAATTCATATTGGCTTTTGAACAAGTTATTGCAGGGAATTCTGCAGTTCACATAATTTTTCAGCTTTAATAGGCATAAATTTTCCCGTTGTAGACTATGCGTCATTCTCTGGAGAATGGCATTCTTTGTTTACATAGGGCTAAAAATAAAAATAACGGACAGTCATTGGCCAATGTCCGGAGAGAATTGGAACTTGTCCGATCAAATCTTGTCCTTACAAGTTATTGCGACCAGTAACATTTAGCCATAAATGAGGTGAGACTGAGCCGGTCATCTTGACCAGTGACTGAGTAACCAGCCATTATTTTAAGCCCTGCATATACACACACATTGATCCTTACAAACATATCTTGATTTTTTAAAGCGTTATTATCAGATAACAAAGGAATATTACTAAAGAGAAGGATGCTTAAATCTGAAAAACATTAAAAGGACTACTTATTCAACATTTCATTTTGCTTTACCTGAAATTGCCAAGAATTTCCCAATGTCTGATGACTTGGGTATTGTATTTCTCTTCAGCTCAGGACATACTGGCAAGTTTGATAGTCTAACATGTAGGTTTGGTTTGAGAGTCATATTAGTTGGTGTCTCAGTATCTTGCATTATTGCCATCGCTGCTTGAGCCAGTGCGCTGTCAAACAGAGGCATCGTCTTTGTAGGCTCGGCCAATAACCGTTGACTAACGTGAATATTCGAATCAAAAAGCTCCAACGTGTTTACTACGACAGAAAAGTGCTCTGATGTGTCATCTTGTAGAAGTAGATGTCTAATATCTTTGAGATGATGTTCTTCTAAGAACGACTGTAATACAGCGATTGTTTCTTCATCATCGTCCTCAGCACTATCACCTCGGTTCTCCGCCATGTTGCGTGACGTGCAAAGTCTAAACGTTCACACTTGCACTTTCAAGATCCCCAAAGCCAAAAGAAAGAAGCTCCTTCTTACCGCATGAAATCTTTACTAAATCTTGTCATATTGAGATAAAATTATTAAATTCTTAACAATGCTTTTTGTATTTTTGAGGCATTTTTTGGAAGAATTAAAAAACTGTCAAACATTCTTGTGTAAAAAAACCCGCCAACTAGCAATTATTAGCAGGCGTCACTAGAAATGCAAGGAGAAAGACTGTACTCTACTAGTACGAGGCCTTCGCAGTCACCGATGAACGCCTGGTGTTAATTGTAAAACCCGCCATATTTTGTTTCGGAATGAGAAAAAAAGAATAGTTATCTGGGATTTACAAGAACAGAATGTCTTTGATCGCTGTTTTCCCGGATCCTCCAGCATCTGGAGACGTTACTCTTTGTGAATATAATACACAGTATGTTTCTGAGGATTTTGAGCGAGCAGATCTCAAAAAACATGTTCCAGCTACTCATGTAAGTTTTGCGCCTTTTACCTGGAAATTATTTCATTTTCTGTTAACTTTATTGTTAGTTAAACTTGTATTTTGTATACTTATATAGCCTTTTGTGTTTGTTTTGTGCATTTATGTTTCTTTATTTTCGGCAGGGGCTTGATTATCCAGTTATTAATATGGACAGAGAGGGAGTTAAGACTGGAAGAAGTTTGTCAAAATCTGCTGATGAAGACTGGAATCCTTTCTTAGCATGTTCAGAAGAAACAAACCTTTGGAAAAAGTTGTTTCATGCCTTGTAAGTGAGCAAATTTTTAGAATAGGGTACATAACTGTGCTGTTGTGGTTGATGATGATGTTGGTGGTGATGGTGATGGTGGTGGTGGTGATCTTTTTCATGCTGGAGAGCCCACCTTCTAATTGAAGATTCTTGTGACGATTTTGATTATCATGGTAATGTTACTTTAGTGCTTACTTGGGTGTCTTGCTGTTGTCAATTTTATTAATATTTTGGTTATAATGTTAATGTTTTTTCCAATGCAAATTCGTGATCTTTTAGAACATCAAGAGGTCTAATGGGAATGCTCCAAGAACTTAAAAAGAATGGAGATGAAGGTAATACTCTGATATTTCATTAACAAAAACTAACATTTAAATGGCCTAGAATATATAATCAGCATGTAGAGTGTGAATGACCCTGTTGTTCAATCATGTAAAATCTTTGAATTTCAACAGCACCCCAGTGGCTGACATTTCTCGGCAATGGTGTAGATTCTATCACTGGTTTCTTTGGTTCTTTATATGGCAAAGCCTTCCCACATCTTAATGTAAGTCTGTATTTTACATTAATTTCAATTTGTGTCTTTGCAATTTCGATTTGCGTCTTTGTAGAAGATGATTATAGTTATTTAATCTCCCTACATACAGTACATGCTCATTCATGTATTAGAGTTTATTCGCTAATTGAAGAAAAAAATTCGCTAATTGAAGAAAAAAAAACATTTTTCCCTGTCAGCTTTCAAGAGAAGAGATGATCACAGCTTTTTCTTCTATCTCTCACTGGTAATGTATCTTGAGTTGTTAATCATTTTTAATATACCTTTTTTGTAGTACACATGTTGATAAATATTAATAATATTTTCTGTTGTTCCAAGGCCCAGTTCTCCTATAAGAGCATTTGGCTGGCACCCTCACATTTCCAAGTTTGCAATTGCTTGGCAGGTAAAGTATAAACTCAAAAATTTTAACATTACTTTTATTGAATAAATCTGTTTATCATTCTGAGGGTGGGGCACAAGGTTTCGTGATCCTAACAGGTTTGACAACCCAATTCACAAGGCCTTGAGAGCAAGAGAAAGCCTGGAGGAAAATCCTCAAAAAACAGGAAGTGATTATAGAAAAGTCAAGGCAACAACGCAATAGCTCTTGACCTTGGCAGAGAACGGTAAATATTTAAGGTCAAGAGCTAGTTCATTGTTGCCTTGACTTTTCTATAATCACTTCCTGTTTTTTTTGAGGATTTTTCACAGTTTTTCACAGTTCCCTGCACCATCTTGAAAGGCAGCTATGCCATTGCATCGAAGCAATACCAATGGTGAGCTTGCAATGATAGAGACCTTTTTAACACCTAGGAAAATTATTCACGTCTCTATGATTGCAAACTCACCGTTCGTCTCGCTTCAATGCAAAGGCACTGCTGCCTTTAAGGATGGCACAGGGAACTGTGAAAGGGACTATTGGTAGCAGACACTAATTCCCTAACCTATTCAACAGTATTTTGTGCTTGTTATTGATGGTTATTGCTCTTGTGATATTTTCTAGGATGACCATGTCAAAGTGTACACCTTAAAAAGGTTAGCTTGCACGAAATTATGATTAGAAAAAAAGAATTTTTTAATAAACTCATCAATATTTCTTCCTGTCTTTTGACCTGCAACTTTTGTACACATTTTTTTAAAAATCCATTATTTTTCATTTCTTAGCAACATTGTTCCATTATTGAAGCACAGGCAACAGCAGGCTGTTACTTGTCTTGCATGGAGGTAAAGGTTCTGGCTGTTTTGTCATTAAATTAGCTATACAGTATATATCAAGGAAATGTCACACCTATATACTCCTTACATATGAACTGACTTTAGAAGTATCCATTATAAACACTCTTTTTGGTCTTGACAGGGCATTAATCATATGTGTTATTGCATTCACAGACCTTTATCAGCATCAGTGCTTGCTGTAGGATGTAATACTGGCATTTTTATATGGACAGTAGATCCAACATCTCCTGTCACTAGGTAAATAAGAATATATCATGTTAGATCTCAATACACAGTGCCATACAGCCAATCAGAATGCAAAAAAAAAAGGAATTTGTATTCTATCATCGTATACTAGCTATTCTTTCCTTCAATTGCAAAGCTTATGCATTAAGATTTTGTATTTCTTTTTTTCTTACATGTATGTACTGTAGGTTAGGCAGCAGCTCAGTTCGGCACCTTTCTCAACCATGTCATAATCCTGTAACCTCTATTTCATGGAGTCCAAATGGTCAGCTGTTAGTGTCTGGGTCTCCAGCAGACAGCACAATGATGGTGAGTCATAAACAAAATTCTTATCTTTCCTTCTATACAGCCCCTATGCATTCATCAACAGCACTCAAATATTATGCAACATGACAAGCATTTGTGTATTGAACCCATACTGTGGCATGGTCCATATTACTACTACAGGTTGACAATGCATGGTGGGATTGATAAGTGGTGGGTGAAGCATGATGACCTTTATTATCTTGAACTCGTTGTCATGTCAACTGAGGTTTGAATCCCAGAATTAATAAGCATATACTCAAACTGTACTATATGTACCGGTATTAGGTTTGGGATGTGAACATGGAAACAGCCACACCTCTCTACAGAGCTGGTGGAGGAATCTCATTAACATGCTGGTCCCCTGATGAAAGAAAACTATTTGTTGCTACCCCAGGGTCAATGTTCAGGTGTGAATATGGTTATCTAATTGAATGAATTATTAATAATAAAATTAATGAAAAAATTTGAAGGAATAAAATATAATGAAACAAATTAATAAATGAATGAATGGATGAATGAATAATTGACTGAATAAATAAATTAATAAACAATTGAACAAATGAATGAATGAGTGAATGAATGAAATTAAATTTTTCTTTATACATGTATCTTAAAAAAATCTTATTCTTTTTTTTTTTTGTCAAATATATTCAGAATTTGGGAAGCTCAGACATGGACATGTGAAAAATGGTCAAATCTGGCAGGAAGGTGCAAGGTGATAAATTAGTCATTGAACTCATTGTTTGTTCTCCTTGTTAAAACATACAGTATTTTCTCTTCAATTACTAAATTTCTTCATTTTACTTATATGTATTATGAATTTTTGATAGCCAGCACAGTATTTACAGTAAGTTATATTGTAAATTTCATATTCTAGCTAGGTTCCGTAACCACTTATTTTCTAAATCCAGAGTGCTTGTTGGAGCCCAGATGGCAGCATCATCCTCTTTGCTGTTGCAGACGAACCAGCTTTGTATTCATTAAAGTTCATCAGTCATTTTGCAGGTAGCTTACTAGAGTAGTTTTTGTATGAATATCACAGTATTGACCAGTGCCATGCCGTGTATGAAAACATTTGACATTCAATGCTATGTCGATGCTGCTCAGTTTGCTGTGACTTTTCACACTTTACAAAATCCACTCTGACTAATTTCATTTGACCTTATAGCCTCAAGGTACTGTATTAAGTGTTAGACAAAAACCACTCTGACTATTACATTTGACCTTATAGCCTCAAGGTACTGTATTAAGTGTTAGACTTAATCTCTGGAAATTGAGAAGCTTGTAATATGTCTTTTCTGATGGATTTAGATTTTGTTTTTCTAATTTATAATAATATTCATATCCACTCCATTGTGGTTTTTTTTTTGTTTTGCATGGTTTAAAATAGGCGACACTGATGTACATGGATCGGCTATAGGTGCACAAATGGCTGTCAAAGCTGCAAACTTAACACCTCATTGCTTCAATGATGGTGATGATTCAGTGACAGTGGGAGGTGTGGTTAAAAGCATGACATGGGATCCTCTTGGGGAGAGGTTAGCTGTTATTTTTGAAGGTCAGTGACAGTGTAATTTCACTGGAATATAGCTATTAGGATGACCATTGAACTGATTCTTATATGAAGTGAACTGCAGGTTTGTATATACAGTGTATAGCTTGAGAAAGATTGTGGTTGCCACCTGCAGAAGGCAACCTTCCCTATGATTGATCAGCAGCTGATCATGTACAGTTGCAAATGAAGGAGCCGGGAGGATCTTATAAGTAATTGGAGATTAGAACTCAACATATTAAATACATGTACATGTAAATAATGCAAAACTAGATAGATTAAAGTTTTTAAAATTGAATAGACCCCTTGCAGCACGTCGGAATGCAGCTCAATTTGGAGGGCAAAACAAAAGAATTTTAATCTCCTGAGAATTGGAACCTATTGTATTACCCTTCAAATTGAGCTGCATTCGGACATGCTGCAAGGGGTCTATTCAATGTTAGTAAAATTCTACTACTATACTATTGCAAATCCTGCATTCTGATTGGCTAACGTACTCACTATCTATCAGCCGATAGATAGTGGGTAGAGAAAGCCAGACTTGTTTTGAAAAAATGGCGGCTTTTCCTTCGCGCTTTTGTGAAGTTTAGTTTAGTTTAGTATAGTATAGTTTAGTTGAGATTTTTACTAAAACAATTAGAAGACTCACTCTTGATTTCTATCGGCTTTGATAGAAATCTCGAGTTCGTCTTCTAATTGTTAATTATACTACCTGTATATCAATGTGTTACTTGAAACATTTTAACACTTAGATGATGATGGAAAAGCACAAGAAATAGTTGCTATATTTAAGACAAGACTCAAGCCAACATTTGAAGTCATTCCAAGGTTTGTCTATGAAAGAAACTTGTTATATACTATCATTTTATTGCTAATTTAATAAAAGTCACTGTCTTGTGTTTTCTTTCTCAACAGTGGTTTTGTGAGAGGACCTCCTGATTCTTTTCCTGAACTAGTTGCATTTCAACAGAACTTTAGCAAGGGAGCTCTTCTAACTGTGGTAAGCGTTGACAATATTGTGAAACTCTAGGCATTGAGTCACTTTTTTATGGGTGACTTAGTGTTAAAACTAGCATTATATATAAGTCACTCCCTTCTACCACTGTGAGACCCTTCAATCATTTTCGACATGTAAATAGAGTTTATTGGATGTGTGCTCTCTCTTACCATGAGTTAAAGTGATTAAAAAACCATTATCATACCCTGAAATAACCTCTGAGCTGATCAAAGTCAGGGCACAGCCAATTCACAGATCAAATTGGAATTTAGCATGCTGGGTTTTGCAGGGGGAGGAAAATTTGAGAACTTGGAGAAAACCCTCCAATCAAGGGAGAGACCTACAAACTCTACTCACATCTATATAAATGATGTTGAGTCCAGGAATAGCATACCTACCGGTTGCTCTATATCATCATCGCTTGGCTGCATTGCCAGCATGGTCAGTCCTTGTGGTGTAGAGGTTAACACGTCAGACTAGAATACTGAAGACGTGGGTTCAAGTCTTGCCAAGGGCATACTGTATGATATTTTTTCTCTTAAGTTTCGTCGTGGATGATATTTACCTAGATAATTTCTGGTTCTAAATTTTTCAAATCAAACTTGTTTTAATCATAGGGATGGTCAGATGGAAGCATTACCTTTGTTCCACTGTTATTCATGCCAAGCAAAGACACTCACCCAGTCAGCTCTACTTATGCTCAAAATGGAGTGTTCACTAATGGTAGCATACAAGGATTTACCAGATATACAGAGTAGTATTTATAATTTAGTGTTAGATATGCATAAAAAGTGTTTTTCAATTTGTACTTTTATGGAGTTTGTAGCTTATGAAAGTATGAAGTTTATGCAGTGCAGGATGGAATTGAGAAAAGGATAATTATATTCAGTGAGAAGTGAAATGCGAGGTAGTGCAAGCCTAGGTTGTGCAATAGGTTGTGCAAGCCTAAATGACGTTTTTGGCTTGGGAGTAATATGTTATAAATATTATACATTTTACTCAGTACAGTATCTCAATTATGATTGACTGAGAGCCCTCGTCCAATCCCTAATATCGTGTGAACTTGACATGATAAATGTATTATCTGTAGGTAAAACCTACAGAAAATACATTTAGCGAGTTCACTCAAGGTCACAAATGGAAATGGAAATAAGTTTGCTGTTTTTTCGAAAGTAAAATTAAATCTTTATTCATAGTTTACAAAATGCATAATAAAACAATTATTGAATTTGGTTTTCGTATGACATTGTAAATTATCAAGACCTCGGGAGCTTTATTCGCCTCAGATAACACAGCTTTGGTCTTGATAATTTACAATATTATGCTCATCCAATAATTGTTTATTATTGTTATCAGATCATGTTTCCATAGAGCATCATTTCTTTCAGTAGAAATTTGAGCAGACAGACCATTAAGGATATTCCCAAGAGAATGACAAGTGGTCTAAAATAAAAAAATTGGAAAAGCCAAAAAGGTCTATTTCAAGTGCAATACGAAAGTTTTTGTAAACCAAATTAAGTGTGATATTAGATTTAAGAGTACAAGGTGTATAGAGCAGAGCAAAGTGATGCAAGAAGTGGTTATATTGCACCATAACTGTGATATTATTTTGTGAATAAATAAATTATCAAGGATACCTAACTGTATACCAGTCGACAACTAGTTAGTTATAACACTATTGTTGTGTAAATTTCAAGATTTTATAAATAACGAATAAATCACTATTGAAATGTTATAATTTTTTTTAGATTTTAGCTTATTTATTTTTCATTTCTTAATTTATGCAGTTTTTTAGCGAAATAATTTTTTTATTATTCTAATTGTTTCCCTCAGGATATTTAGCCCGTTAATTTATAATGGTAATAGAACTGAGTTGAGTGCAATTTGGGCTGAAATCGCAAGAGTGATTACAAAATTGCACGACCGCGCAGCGGGAGTTCAATTTGTTAATCACGAGTGTGATTTCTGCCCAAAATTGCAAGACACTCAGTTCTATTACCTATTAATCATTTCCATTTTGAAACTTAATATATTAAAATACTCAACAGTTATATGTAGCTTCAAAAGTGATTGTTTGACAAAATGATGCAATTAATGATTCAAAATAGTGCAATTAATGCTTAAATCGCACACTTTGTAGCCAATCAGATTGCAGGATTTGCTAATGATTTCAAAATGGATATGATTAAAACCGTTATCATATTGTTTCCTTTGCCTCAAGGCAAGTCGAATTGCTTCTCATTTATAATTTATTTTCGAGAATAACATTGTTTATTGATCTTTTCGTGTGCCAAATAAGCAGCTAGGTAAATTTATAGTCGGTTGTAAAGCTTTGAACTAATATTTGTTTTGGCTGCGCTCTAGATCTATGCTGACAGAGCATGAAACGAAGTTAGCTTATGCCTTCTCGGCGGGCTCCGTAGTTTTGCTTGCGCTGTCTTGCCTTGGTATTTGACACACCAACACCATTAACAGCCCCATTACTGACTTTCCCATTTTGAGAGGAAGCTTCATTTGCAACAGGCTGTTTCTTAAGTTTCTTTAAGATAGTTTTAGCGATAGGAGCAGGTTTACGTTCAGGTTCACGTAGCTTGGAGTCAACAGCAATAGCCACTAGTGTTCCAATGATAGGTGCTACCCAAAACACAAAGAGATGCTCTAAAATATCTTCCTTTGCATCTGTAAAAAGGAAAGTGTGGACAGTTGCAAATACTGGATTCATCCAAACTCCCGTGGTTCCAGTCAAACCATAACAAATCAACACACAAGCACCGGCACGAACGAAGGGGTTGAACTTTCGAAGTCCTCCTCGAGTAAGGAAATCAATCATGGTCAAAAGAAATGTCGCTGTTATTTCTATTGCAAATCCAACCAAAACGGAGACTTCAAGACTCGATGATAAGCCTCTACTGAGCTGTCTGAAGTGGATTTCGCTTGCTGTAGACTGCCATATGAGTTTCATGAACGGAAAAGCCAACAAAGCGCCAGTCAGTTGGGAACTGACTTTAGTTACGAAGTCTACCACCCATGATCTACGTAAACCTCGACTCACGATCCCTTCAAGCAGTCCACAAGGATTTGCCGCCTTTCTGTCCAGAATATACTCTGAGTTCTTCAAAAAGAGGAACGTAAAACTGCAGATAAATCCAAGTAAGGTGCTGTAGTACCTTCCGATGACCGCGACTTCGAAGACGCCGGCGGAGAATTCGAACGATGAAATCAGTTCACCGACATAGTGGTGGTGTGGTGACCTACGAGGGATGACTCTTTTTAGAAGAAAGCGTGCTGTTTCACCGAGGAGAAAAGCTCCTACGATTGCTGTAAATGACCAAATCAATGGCATCTTGCTCAGTGTTGTGAAAATGCCATGTGAAATGTTGCATTACGAAATCATTACCTTTGTTACATTTGCAAACTTGGCTAAACCAGTTTGACCCTGGACGTACCTTATATGGATCAGTTGTATTGTGATTAGCACATGTCAATCAAACGGATGGCTGCTTTTAAAAAAACAGTTAGGGTTTCCCCTTAACTATTGCTTGACGGACTTTGAAACATACTTTATTTCTAGAAAATTTCTAGTATAAAATGATATTTAAAGATTTGAAGTAGTTTGAACAAGTTCCCCTTTTTTTTTTTTTTGGTTCTTAAAAGAACAAGACAGGTAAAGACGCGGCAGTGCCGTCTTGTACTTCCTCCAACGCTATGGTTCCGTAAACGTTTTGGCTCGGCGGAACCCTAAGACAAGGCAGATATAGAATCGATCAGATATCGCGAAAACATTAAATTTAGACTTATTCCTTCGACTCACCGCAGCTACGAGTACTGCCATGTATGGCGCGTATAAACGCAGACACAATAATATGGATCAGCTGTCTGATGCGCGCACTAACGTATATTATCTGTATCGATATCCATAGCCATTCAAGTCCGTGTTCTGACGGATCAAAGGGGAAGGTCCAGGGTTTTAGGATCACCCCTTTTATTTCGTCATATGAATCTAATTTTTGGATGCTTCTATTGATGCATTCCGTTTGCTTCACCAGTTGCATTCAGGTTCTGTACAAAAAATGGGATGTGGTCTCTTGTTCAGTATCTGGATCTCCCTGCTCCGCTTCTTAAGTTTGGACAATATTTCTACTTCTTCTTTATGTTGACTCGGATAAGGCTGTATACTACGCAACACATCAGTATGAAATAATGAAATATTTACAATGAATGGAATAAATCCTATGTCCGCAAACTTGGCCAGCATCCAGCTTTCCACCTGGCATAAACATGCACCCTTGCATTTGTGTGCGCAACATAATACTTGTCTCGCAACACCGTTATATCATGGCATCTAGCTGGGCCTTTTCAAAATCAATTAATAATCTTCAATACTGAACAAATTTCAGTATCTGTTTTTTTCAAGGAAGCAGTACCTACCAGTTCGGCCCGTGCCGTGCCGTGCTGTGCCATACCATGCCGTGCCGTGCCGTGCTGTGCCATGCCATGCCATGCCGTGTTGTGCCATGCCGTGCCGTGCCGTGCCGTGCCGTGCCGTGCTGTGCCATACCATGCTGTGCCGTGCTGTGCCATGCCATGCCATGCCATGCCATGCCATGTCATGCCATGCCGTGTTGTGCCATGCCGTGCCGTGCCGTGCTGTGCCATGCCATGCCATGCCGTGTTGTGCCATTCCGTGCCGTGCCGTGCTGTGCCGTGCCGTTCAGTGATTGTGATCGGTTGTCACGTCTGAGCAATTTGTGTAATTGTTTTTGTTTGAAAATTAAAGGTTTTACAGGCTGTGGATTTCTTGATTGTGCCTTGTGCTATAAAAACTATACTGAAAACATTTGTGGCCAAGTAGGAGTCATTGGTAAAGGCTAATCGGCGGTGAAAATATGCCTGAACTTAGTCAAAAGTCAAGCTAACGCAAAAGCAGTAAAAATACAATCGGCTAAATCAGCTAAATTCGTTACTAGTGCGAAGGAACGGCAAAATAACCTCCTAGGTAATTTTAAAGGGCTGTGATTCAAAATTTATACCTGATATTTTTCAGATGTAAAATGCTTTGTAAAAAAAACAATGCTTTGGTCACCCTGTGTTCTCGCGAAAGGATACCGGCACGTGACAGTAAAATCACCATATATGTATATGTTACGTGAGGAACGAACCATACGTGACTGACACTTAGAAGGTTATCGATCGACGTAGCTAAAATCAAGGAACGAACGATCTCTTGAAGATTCATCTGTTTGGTGGTCGAGTTTTGCAGCGAAGATGTTTAATGGAACATTCTAAGGTAACTCGCTATACATCTGAAAGTGCGATACTTACTAGATACTGAAACAAAACCCACGCGATGCGGATGCAAAGTTCGATTCAAAGCCTCAATGTTCCGACCTGTTGTGATGTTGTGATCGAATTCTCTGACCAAAACTGTATAAATGGTTGCTGATAACTAGATTATTAATTCTTCTTATTCGGCAAGAAGTAGGTTACGAGGATGGGAGCCGATGTTCCTAATTTCGAAGCGATTCTAGATTTTTCCTCCTCGACCCTCCATTTGACCGCTTCTAGTAAACAGATCGCTATATTTATGGCGAGACAGCTTACAGCTTGCAAGACAGATAAAACCTATCATATAGAATCAGATTTACCCTTAGTTTAGTTCAAGTTCTAGTTGAATTAGGTTTAGCTTAATGGTGAACGTATTTGCTCTTTGTTTCTTTATATCTGAAGGTTGTTTTGCTACAATATCAATCAGTACCTTTTCGAGTGAAATGTTTACCGAATGACATTGCCTAAGGCTATACATACTAAAATTACTCTTGTCTAAGTCGCATTAGCAATATCGTAAACTTTGTTTTGATGCGATTTTCAGGCAAATAGCCTTGGTTTATTGTGCATAGCTAGAGAGGAGGGCTGGAGGGAGAGCTAGGGGGATCGGAGTGGATACATGGGGGAAGGTAGAAAGGGTCATAGGCCAATACACATGGCATTTCATGAATGCCTTTTATTATCTGTAATGACAGTTTCAAGTCTATGTTATATGTAACTGGGGTTCGTTTACATGAAGGTAGGGTGACCCTACATGTCTTTTGTTTTCCTTTCCCAGATGGAAAAAAAAAAAGTCAGCCCTTGTCATTATATTATATTTCCAATCCCATTTTGAATTTCTTGACACATGTAGATGCTCGTGCATGGCAGTCTAGTCATTGCATGTAAGATTGGTTCTTCCAATAGACCTTTCCCAAAATAACTGCAAGCAGCGTTTTCCTTATTTGACGATAGAACACTCCAAGATGTGCCAATAAATCAAATGATTTATTGTTTACAGCTAATTTACATCACATGTGACCAGTAACTCGCATGTTTTGGAGTTTCAGTGACTTTGTTTCAAACTTCAACTCTAGGTGTCAGCTATGACCATAACTCTGGCCATTCAAATTACTTTAAGCTTGCAAATAAAGATTTTCGAGAGGATACTTAGTGTGGTTGGGAAGTGAATTCTTTTGGGGAATATTTCACGATTGATCGTTCATGATAGCAGGTCGAAAACCTAATTTTTAACCAAATTTTTTTTGGAATATTGGCATTTTAATCGGAGATTTTAAATGTAAATATGAAATTTTGAAAGCTATATTTGAATTACTGAGTTTACTCTTCACTCGAGATAAATTAGTGGTAATTATAGTGTTCTAACCTTTGTAGTTGTTTAATCATCCAACAAAAGCATTGTCATGGCAAGTTTAAGATAGTTACCCAGACTAAAAATCATAGCAAGTTGGTCATTGGACAAACTTCAGCCAGACGTAGAACTTGTCCAGTCAAATTTTTGCCTTGCTAGTCATTTTGATTGGTAATATTGAGCCAGAAATGAGGTATGATGAAGCTAAGACTAATTTGGCCAGTCATCATGACAAATGACTCATCAGCCATTATCCCTTTAATATACCATGTATCCTACTGTCTGGTATCCCTATACCATGTATCCTACTGTCTGGTATCCCTGTACCATGTATCCTACTGTCTGGTATCCCTGTACCAGGTACCCTACTGTCTGGTATCCCTATACCATGTATCCTACTGTCTGGTATCCCTGTACCATGTATCCTACTGTCTGGTATCCCTATACCATGTATCCTACTGTCTGGTATCCCTGTACCATGTATCCTACTGTCTGGTATCCCTGTACCATGTATCCTACTGTCTGGTATCCCTATACCATGTATCCTACTGTCTGGTATCCCTGTACCATGTATCCTACTGTCTGGTATCACTATACCATGTATCCTACTGTCTGGTATCACTATACCATGTATCCTACGGTCTGGTATTCCTGTACCAGGTATCCTATGGTCTGGTATCACTATACCATGTATCCTACGGTCTGGTATTCCTGTACCAGGTATCCTACTGTTTGGTATCCCTGTACCATGTATCCTACTGTCTGATATTCCTGTACCATGTATCCTACTGTCTGGTATTCCTGTACCATGTATCCTACTGTCTGGTATCCCTGTACCATGTATCCTACTGTCTGGTATCACTATACCATGTATCCTACTGTCTGGTATTCCTGTACCATGTATCCTACTGTCTGGTATCCCTGTACCAGGTATCCTACTGTCTGCTATCACTGTACCATGTATCCTACTGTCTGGTATCCCTATACCATGTATCCTACTGTCTAGTATCCCTGTACCAGGTATCCTACTGTCTGGTATCCCTGTACCATGTATCCTACTGTCTGGTATCCCTGTACCAGGTATCCTACTGTCTGGTATTCCTGTACCATGTATCCTACTGTCTGGTATCCCTGTACCATGTATCCTACTGTCTGGTATTCCTATACCATGTATCCTACTGTCTGGTATCCCTGTACCATGTATCCTACTGTCTGGTATCCCTGTACCATGTATCCTACTGTCTGGTATCCCTATACCATGTATCCCACTGTCTGGTATCCCTGTACCAGGTATCCTACTGTCTGGTATCCCTGTACCAGGTATCCTACTGTCTGGTATTCCTGTACCATGTATCCTACTGTCTAGTATCCCTGTACCAGGTATCCTACTGTCTGGTATCACTATACCATGTATCCTACTGTCTGGTATCCCTGTACAAGGTATCCTACTGTCTGGTATCCATGTACCATGTATCCTACTGTCTGGTATCACTATACCATGTATCCTACGGTCTGGTATTCCTGTACCAGGTATCCTATGGTCTGGTATCACTATACCATGTATCCTACTGTCTGGTATTCCTGTACCAGGTATCCTACTGTCTGGTATCCCTGTACCAGGTACCCTACTGTCTGGTATCCCTGTACCATGTATCCTACTGTCTGGTATTCCTGTACCAGTTATCCTACTGTCTGGTATTCCTGTACTAGGTATCCTACTGTCTGGCATCACTATACCATGTATCCTACTGTCTGGTATCACTATACCATGTATCCTACTGTCTGGTATTCCTGTACCATGTATCCTACTGTCTGGTATCCCTGTACCATGTATCCTACTGTCTGGTATCCCTATATCATGTATCCTACTTTCTGGTATCCCTCTACCATGTATCCTACTGTCTGGTATCATTATACCATGTATCCTACTGTCTGGTATCCCTGTACCATGTATCCTACTGTCTGGTATCCCTGTACCATGTATCCTACTATCTGGTGTCTGGTATCCTAAGGAACCTGTTAAAATTTGTATATTTAATGAAGCCTTGGAAGTTGTCACACGTATTAACCTTTAAGACACAACACTCAAATGAAGAAATATTTCACCATTCAACTATTCACATCATATAGAATCAAAAGTGAAAGCATTGTATTAGGTGTTAGGTGCACTTTAAGGTTTCCTTCCTTTTTATGTTTCCTGTATTGTATTTTGCTTGGGTCACGATTGCGTCGATTAGACTATTTAATGTTGATATCTGCATTATTTGATATGTCTTTTGGGGTTTGGGTGGTGATTGGAGTCGATTTAGTGAACCGCCCACTCCAGCCTTTTTACCGGAAAAGGGCTGGCCACTTTACAGAGTGTTTCAGTGATCTAGACCCCGTGTTCGAAGGTCAGCTCGAGTAACCAGAAACTGTCCAGATATTGACTGTGCTCCCTTCTTGCAAATGTATGGGATCGTATTTGGCCTGGGAACGTTTTCGAAGGCCTCAATAGCGGAGACATGGGGAGAGGATAAAAGACAAGAAGTCAAGTATAATTGGAACCTTGTCAAAGTCTTTTCAATAACACATGACGAGCAAAACAGCCGTTTTGTCCACCTACTCTTTCCTCAAGGGTGATGATCGATTTCAAAAATAAATCTTTGACTTTGCTGGAGCATATTGAACTTTGTTCAAGACACGTTTACAAACCTTTTTGACAAGATCTGTGAACAGAATCATGAATGCAACAACTATTGTTTGTCGGGTCTGCCATTTACAGTCGATCTTGTATTCATACTAAGCTTCTTGTACTCGATCAGGAAAAGAAATTTTCACGATAAGTTGAACTACTTTCAACTTCTGCAATCCCCCATACCTTTGAGGCAGGTATGACAACGCACGCAAGTTTCGCACTGAGCTATAAAGCTTCCTTTTTAATAGTCCCCTTCACAGTTCCCCGCGTCATCTTGAAAGGTAGCCGTACCTTTGCATCGAAGCGAGACATGAGGTTATTTTGCAATGATAAAGACATGTGAATAATTGTAAAAAAATGATCTCAATATATCATTGCAAGCTTTTTTCCTCTTCGCTCACTATTGCACAAAAAAATCACCAATTATTTTGTGCTCTTATGAAGAAATTTCACCTTGGAACGTACTAAGAATATTTCTTTCGGTGCTTTGCGTTTGAAAGTCAAGGTCAAGGTCTTCCCTCCCTCTGAAGGACAGATTGATGGCATAAACTCCATAACTCGATAACAAATTCCGGTTTAGTCATGACATGTGTAGATTACGCGCCTCTTATTCGATAAGCCTCGTTCAAGGTTAACATCTTTAGAACTGCCTATCAGCAAAAAAAAAAAACTTGGAGAAAATTCTATTCTTCGTGATTCGAAAGTCGCAGATCCTGGTTTGAGCACAGGAAGCCCAAGCGCGGTATTCGTTGGATTTTGTAATGAAGAAAAATATTTAGATTTGCATATATCCAACGAATTGGCTTCTAATTTAGCTTAGTAGGTCTCTCAAGTGTGTTCTAGTTGACATTTCTTTCCTGTGTGTAAGTTGGAGCCAATATGATCAGTTTTTCAGTCTTTTATTTGCCTACCAAGAAAAAACTGTCGTCTGATCGGCTCCAAACTACGTCACTACAGAGACATAGATCGTCAACAAGGATATACTACTTCAAAAACATATTTAATATACTGTAGAAATCTATAGCTAAAAATGAAATCCTTCTTGTGATCTTAATCAATTTTATAGCGTCTATGACGAAGAATTTTTAAAAGCCTCTAATTTCATCCTGTAAAACGACGGTGTGATGTCACTGGGTAGTTTATGTGACCCACACAGACAAGATGTACACATTCTCCAAGGACTCTAGGTCTTTTCGCCGGGCTTCGGCGTTTTATCATATCGCTAGCTGGTCTGCAAGTTTCGGCGTGAATAGACCACCAGGAGGTACCGGAAACTCTTTACTTCTCCCCCTAACACTAAACGCCTCCACAAAGGTGACGAGACACAAAATGGGCAAAAGTTGATGATAAAAAGAACTGAGCGGAAAAGCGCGAGATTATGGTTCGGATGTATAAGGAAATCCTCTTGAACTCTTGAAAAAAAACAACACCAGAATTTATGTTACCGCGGGAAACTTCTACAAAAAAATCTAATTTTTAAATAAAAAAAAAAAATTATAAAAATTAAAGAGATTAATTTTTTCCTTGATAAACTTTACTTTTTCCCTTGATAATGCTTCAGTATATACTTTGAGATTGCTATATAACAGTTTTACGGAAAAGAGAAAATGTTTATTTTGACAGAAAACCTTATTAACAAAAATTGTAGCAGTCAAAATGGCTATTAAATTAGCGAATTCAGCACATGAACCAAAACAAAATAACTGTGACTATAGTATATTTGACTACGTTCATGCTCTGGACTCCAGTAATTATTGATGAATATATATCTTGTACTGCAGTATACATACCGGCAAACTGAGGAGCAGTCATTGTTTCACCTACGAGTGGGTCAATGCCTTTAAATTATCACTGATCTTGATAGGTTTTTTTGATCGTGTGCTTTAGAAAGTGGACAGCCGTTAGACAAATGTATAACTCAATTTCTCATTAGTATGGCAGAAGACAGAGCAATTTTGAGGTTCAAACAAGAGTGGTTATATAGTTTTGTTGCCTAGTGCATGCGCTATGCTTAGCCAACGGTCGTATACGGTCTTCCATGCGGGAGAGGCGTCAGAACGCATTTCTGTCGCATCCTTCCACCTGCGCTCCGTTTGGAGGCCGGGTTAAACCTAAAGACATGCAGTTTTTAAATCATCATCATCATCATCATCATCATCATCATCATCATCATCATCATCATCATCATCATCATCATCATCATCATCATCATCATCATCATCATCATCATCATCATCATCATCATTATCATTTTTATCATTATCATTATCATTATCATCATTATCATCATTATTATTATTATATTATTATTATCATTATCATCATTATTATTATCATTATTATTATTATTATTATTATTATCATCATTATTATTATCATTATTATTATTATCATTATTATATTATTATTATTATTATTTCATCCCGTTCGTGAACGAGAGAAATTAATCGAGTGATTTTGTTGCATGGTTTGTTTTGATGTTTGCTCTAATCGAGGAAGTCGATCGCACTAGTACTTCTAGTACTTATATTATTTACCCATGCAGCTGTTTCTCACAGCATGATCCTCAAGATAACATCCATTACCTTTTCCTTTTTTTCTTTCTTTCTCTTTTATCCAATTTAATTGGAACGGTGTGAAAAATGTTTTCAATTTCAATATACTAGACAGTTTTCCAGTTAACTTGGAAACGTTGAGACACTATTTTCCTTACTTTTGTTTCGTTGATCATCTATGTACATACGAAAGCTAAGGGCATACCTCGGGGCTCTTCATAAGGACCCTTAGTGGAAAATTAACATATCACCAAAGGAAACTATCGCGAAAAGGAATACACTAGTTCAGACTAGAATAGTTGAATAGAGAGACCGGTAATGTTATAAAGAATAAGCAGGTAGGAAATTTTGAATTGATAAAGTCTACGCCGATCTTCGAAGCATCAAGAGGTCTCGAGGCGATCCTCTAAATGGTTCATAATGATTTTTTGATTTTTGCTGAAGGGGATCTATTCTTGTTAAATAAATAAATATAGATTAACCGGAGATGCGAAAAAATCTTTATCAATGGCAAAAATTATTTATTAACGCAATCATGCTCTTCTTATGTTACATGCACTCTGACCAATCTTTCAGACGGACTTGTCAGAATACTACTCTATGATGTCAAAAATGTATTGTATTGTGGGTCAAAGATTTGTGGCATCCCCAACCAGATAACGACTTTCAACCTTCCGGCAAAGCTGTTAAACTTTTCAGGTTTCCTCTATCTTTCTCTGGAGGGTTTTATTGGCTGCCTGACTATACCCTGGTAAGATCTGCACAGAATAACCTTGTCGGAATGATAAATTCGTATGGTATTTCTGAGGTGACCATCTCGATATATTTGGCGCTATATCACTAGTGGCAAATACTCAGTTTGATCTTTGAATGGCAAGCAGTCAGATAAGAACATTTTGATAGATTGTCTACGCGTAAATTTACAATGAAGGAAAATTAATGTCGTACGTTCTGCTAACTTAAAAGGAGTTTTCAGAAAATGGCTTAAAATCATTCGTTTACATTTAGTTGTATATTTCTGAGTAACACAACCGCTGACTATTGCGTTTCTCGAGTCTGCCTTAGAATTGTTATCAATGCTGCTTTAGAACTGTTGTTATGTTCTCTTAGACATGTTCTCTTAGATAAACTCTGCATGAATCTTAATTTCGTAGGAACGGTTGAGTCCAAGCTTCGCCTGCTTACCATATGGCCATGGCCGACAGTCAGCCGACAGCCGTGCCATTAATAAACGATCAATGCCTGCAATTATTGTATAAAAAAGACTGCAGCTCAAAAACCAAATACTTTCCGCTTAAAAATAACATCAGCAGCCAAGAAAAAAAAAGATCGGATGGATTATCTTTTGATAGCACTTTTTCGATTTTTTTTCTCTCGTCTCAGACGCACAGCCGGATTTGCATCACACAATCTTATTAACTGTGATGTCACGCCGGATATTTTATTTCTCGGCATTGGCTGTCAAAGTGAGGTGATAACTATCTACAGACACAGTCATGTCGAGCATTCTTTTTTATGCGATATATAAAATCGTATTTTGTCCATTAAATTGGATGGCTTTTCAGATGCAGTTGATTAAAGTCATTGTCATTTGCTGTAGACCAATCACAAGCAGAGAATGTGTGACTTTCTTTACCCTTTTGATTGAACCTCGCTTAGTGCCTGAGGGCCTTTATTTTAATTGAGTCTCCTATATATGAAACAGGTCAATTCCCCGGTGTTAATAGAAAGAATAAAAATAACATCAGAATTAAGGAATTCATGGAACAAATATCACCAGTAAATTTCTTCTGAATAAAGACCACAAACATTTGCTTAGAAGACCGACTACATATTCGCCGTGGTTTTCTCTTGGTAGTATAGTTAAATGGCACTTGATCAGAACTCCATCTTTTTTCTGGTAATGGTAAATTAATGGTTAATTAATGGTTTTAATGGTAAATATATATATAGACCCGAAAACTTTTCATGAAGATTATTTTGCTGTTTAGACAAAAACCATTTATTGTTCTATCAGCCACACGCTTGCATGACGCCATCGTGGCCGCCATGGTAACCCTTTCAGTGACGTATATATCTCCTTACCTCGACATATATTATTATTCCATATCCATATATTTTGGACTCGATTTCTGAAGTCATTTGGTTGTCCATGAGATCAGCGTAATTTCTATATTTTCCAGATGTGATTCAGATCGGGCAAGGTTCCAAATCCATACTTGACTTGTCAGTATTGGGAAGTTACAAAAAACAATGAAAATTCGCCCTATGAGGGCTTGAGAAGCATGACTAGCTTCACGCGTGACCTGTGCTCTGATACTCTTACTCTTGGGTCTTATGTGTTTTTTAAACGTTGTACAAGTGCTTGAAGACGGACCACAGCCGAGCGCTTTCCAGGAATTTAGACTTCGAGAAAGATGGATGGACAAACGTGGATGATGGGTGCAGTCAAACACCACGCTTTCTCCTTTCTAAGGGTATGAGGATATTTATTGCAGTGCTTTGTTCTTAATTCTGTAGAAAATTTCATTTCCTAGCGTTTTCTTGGAGGGATATTGTCTATATGCCTTGTTTTGCTTTGGTGAAATCCAAACTTCTTTTAGAAGCCCAACAAACGTATGAAGGTTTTTATCGAGAGAGAAAATCATTGCCGGCTTCAAACAGCACTAACGTCAATGCACAAACACTATCGGAAATGGAAGATTATAGTTTAGGCTAAAATTTTGAACTGCAGATACTAGACTACAAAGCGATGTATAGGTTAGGTTGTCAGACTTTCCAATATCTTTACATGTTCAGTGCAGGGTATAGCTTCATTACACGTCAACTATTATTTATTTGATAAATATCTGTAAAAATAGATTGATATTTATTTTAAATACTTCATTAGTCATTTCAATCTTATTTTGTAGCTAATTAACTCCAAAAACTGAGCCGCGACAATAGTCTGTCCATCGGTCGGTGTTGAGATATATGCCTAAGGACCTTTCATGACACAACGATCAAATTCTATTTTCAAAACTAGCGACCGCTCTTAGAGACAGGAAAATTTGCGATTATGAATTTTGATATAATATCCTTTTCTATTATGTTTCAAAGATTTAACTAATAAAAATATTTTCCCATTTTTTCTCTTCTTTTAATGCTCAATAACACATGCAAGCATCAGGAATAAAGAGGTCGACGAAACATGCGTGGGCATAATCTACAGTTTATCTAGCTTTTCACCAAGAACCTGCCATGAATAGATCAGTTTTTGAACCAGAAGTCAGCCTTCGTCATCAAAAATATCGGTTACCAGAAAAAGCAGAGGTTACAGCTAGAAACCTAGTTTATCTAGCTTTTCACCAAGAACCTGCCATCGAATAGATCAGTTTTTGAACCGGAAGTCAGCCTTCGTCATCAAAAATATCGGTTAGCAGAAAAAGAGGTTACAGCTAGAAACCTAAGACATGTTTAGGCTTAACTTTAATTAGCCTTTGTATGTGGAGTAACAATTATGTACCACTGTTACCTAAAATGGTTGTGTTTTCAAATAATCTGGAAGGTGAACGTTCGAGAAAGGGAAACTGGCCGTATAACATACGTCACTCTCTAAGATTTGTTGTATCAACAGATATCTGTAACAGTAGATCAATAGTTCCGTCAGTAATATTATTTCCATGAACCTGTTTTTGTCCGTTTGTACCAAAGCTTATTCAATAGTCTTTGAAAAACCACACACAATTGTCCATTTTTTGCCTATATAGTATCATCCAACAATGCACAAGATTGTGGTTATGGATCCAGACTATTCTATCACACCTTGGAGAAAAAAGGTTGAGAAACAAACTGCGCTCAAAGTCCATTATTCGTAATCAGGTTTAAGGCTTTCTCAAGTACTTGAAGTACCTTCGTACTGGCGATTGCTCATAGACGTTTCTATCAGATATGGCTTACGACTTATCTGAACATTACTATATCAGTAACAGTTTGTTATTCTTTTATCGTCTCGGACAGTAAAATTTCAATGCTTTTCCCGAATCCAGAGTTGATGAACTTATAAATTGACTATTTGCTTTTTGATTTAAGCTTCCTAGTTTTCAAATCAAGGTATCAAAGAAAGAATGATATACACTATAAATAATTAGTATGGAGAAGAGACTTACGACGGAGCTAGTTAACGGGACGTTTGATTACCTTGTGCTACTTACACTTCAATGACAAAGTACTGTTGCCTGTGCCTGTGGATAACCAATACTAATAACCGATAATTGATAAATAATAATGCTTGTTTATTTATCTTTTTTTTTTGCAGTCACTGAACGAAGCCATGTGGATTAACAATTACTTGGACGAGAACGAACCGCAAGCGAACAAAAAGTGCTGCGAGTTTTGCAACGCTGAAGTGCCGGACAACTTAGCGAGGCTGTTCGGCTGTCCGCACTGCAATGCTAGGTACTGCTCAAAGGAACACAAGAAAGCAGACTTTCGTTTTCATAAGATGAGATGTATGAACTATAACCGCAACACACCATTTACAAACACAACCAACTCATTCATTGGCGATCCTTATAGTCAGTCAAGCACATTACAGTCAGCACTACGGACGGACAATGATAATTATGTTGCTACAACTTTTCAAGCTTACCAACAATCCCCGGGCAGTGCAGAATTTTCTGGAGCATGTTCCAACACGAACCAATTATCCCCTGTTCAAACCAACCAGGACTCTGTCAGTCCACAGAGAGTAACCTTACAGTCACCACAGATGCAATATTGTCAGTCCAACCCTACCCCAAGTACTAGTCCAGGCAACAGTGGAGAAGGATTGTCGTATATGCAGAATCCGTCACCTTATCAAAGCCCCAATAACCAGTTTTTCTTGACTACTACAGAAAAGCTGTCTCCGATACAAGCCACTCAGACACAACTAACTCCACAAGGTTTAACTAATTATTTAAATGTACCAACCACATGTACAAACCCACAAATGGGAGCTGTGCAAATGCCTAGTTATTCAAATGATAATGATCAGATTACCTTAGAGGATGCTCTCTCATTCCTGGATGAACAAGAAGCTAGACAGTACACTAGCCCACAACAACAGCAACAGCAGCAACAACAACAGCAACAACAACAGCAACAGCAGCAGCAACAGCAGCAACAACAACAACAACAACAGCAACAACAACAACCACTAGTGCAAACACAGCAACTGTCGCCATTACCAACCATAGGTGAAACCCAAACGCAATCAGCTGAACAATACCAACAGCTTCTGTTGTTGGACTCTGATAGCAGCATTTCTAGTCAAATGTTGCCCGTTCAGGGTGATCAGGGCTCGAGCAGGAGTCAAAATTTGTCACCAGCCACTTCCAATACAATTCCAAGCGAACAACAGTCGCAAAAGTCTTCTTTGTCTCCGGAGAATAGTGATGATGTAAGTGATGAGATGTCAGCACGATTTTGTGAACACTTTGGGCTGTTAAACGAAACTTCTGATGATGGCCCTACACTTAAAGAAGAGGGGATTTTTAGTAGGTACGACTTGAGAGAAGTAGCTCAATACATAGTCAAGAGTCTTTTTAAAAACAACTATTGTATTGTGGACTTTTTACATGGAGCAGCATTGGCAGCGAACATGTTGGAAGAAGTTAAAGAGTTTCATCAAGAAAATGCTTTTTCTGAGGGACTTTTATCGTCGTCAAAGGGAAATGAAGGCAGTGCTAAAAAGAACGTTCGAGAAGACCTTGTTGCATGGACTGATGGCAAGGGAAAGAAGACTATAAAGAAACACATGAGTCGTATGGATCTGTTGTTGAAGTTTTGCAATAAGTTGACTAAAGAGTGCGAGATCTCTTCCAGAACACAGGTATCCCATCATTACCAACCAACAGTGATGAAAAAAACGAACTGCGCATGATCGGGAAATGGGCGGGGAAAATGCAAAATGGAAATGTTCAAAAGCATCAAGGATATTGTAAAAGATTACGGCTAATTGTTGCTAAATTTTATAAGTCACTCTAAGGTCAAAACTGTGTATCAAATATTTGGCCTCATAGTGATTTTTTGAATATGCGCAGTTCCTTTTTTCATCATTTTCTTGCAAAAATTAATTCCAATTAAGCGTTGAGATAAACCATGCAGTTAAATGATTGCTGATCTGAGTTAGTAATTGTCTGTTACTGGATGCCAAATACTTCCTGAGAAAAGACGGCAGGCCCCTGCGTCTCCTCTAAAAAACAAATGGCTCAATCACTTGTCTGATTGGCTAACAAAACGGTGAAAACTCATATTCATTGCATACTTCTAAAATCTTTCGTGCACCACTTACCCTTTGTGGGTGTTACTCTGGACATAAGTGTTACTGTACTTAAAACTCCAAAGCGCCTTATTAGTTGTCCACTGATGGCCATGGAGGTCGCTGAAACTTCGTCACCAGGGCCTGCATAGTAAAAAGCTAAGTGTTCGGTCCGTTATCTGATTGGATAACGCTGCTCTGGAAACCCACATTCATTGCATATTTGAAAAAGCTCTCATGCACCACTTACCCTCTGAGCTCTCACTCGAGATGAATTATTACTGTACTTAAGACCCAGACGAATACAATAACTGATTATGTAACTAATAGTTCCAGAAGCTGGTTTGCGGCTATAATACTGTCATGCAACCTCAATTTTATTGCGGATAACGTCGAGTTTTCAGTCGCAAATGCTAGCCTTGCATCTCTGATTTTAGTCCCTAAACAGATAAGAGCCATTTAGTTTTATTAACGGATATTCTAACTCGTGAATTTTAGGCAATGGTAGCATGTTACCCAGGAGGAGGGACTGGCTACAAACAACACATCGATAATCCAAGTAAAGATGGTCGCTGTATAACAACACTCTATTATCTTAATCCTGACTGGAACGTTAAGGTATCTACTAGAGTTAAATCTAGAAATGCTGTTGTGGGTACAGGGTGATATATTGTAGGTCCAAGGTGGTGTTGGTGTAGATGCAGGTTGGTGTGGTGTCGGTGCAGGTTGGTGTGGTGTAGGTGCAGGTTGGTGTGGTGTAGATGCAGGTTGGTGTGGTGTAGATGCAGGTTGGTGTGGTGTAGGTGCAGGTTGGTGTGGTGTGGTGTAGATGCAGGTTGGTGTAGGTGTAGATGCAGGTTGGTGTGGTGTAGGTGCAGGTTGGTGTGGTGCAGGTGCAGGGTGATATATTGTAGGTCCAAGGTGGTGTAGGTGTAGATGCAGGTTGGTGTGGTGTAGGTGCAGGTTGGTGTGGTGTGGTGTAGGTGCAGGTTGGTGTGGTGCAGGTGCAGGTTGGTGTGGTGTAGGTGCAGGTTGGTGTGGTGTAGGTGCAGGTTGGTGTGGTGTAGGTGCAGGTTGGTGTGGTGTGGTGTAGATGCAGGTTGGTGTAGGTGTAGATGCAGGTTGGTGTGGTGTCGGTGCAGGTTGGTGTGGTGTAGGTGCAGGTTGGTGCGGTGCAGGTGCAGGTTGGTGTGGTGCAGGTGCAGATTGGTGTGGTGCAGGTGCAGGTTGGTGTGGTGTAGGTGCAGGTTGGTGTGGTGTAGGTGCAGGTTGGTGTGGTGCAGGTTGGTGTGGTGTAGATGCAGGTTGGTGTAGGTGTAGATGCAGGTTGGTGTGGTGTCGGTGCAGGTTGGTGTGGTGTAGGTGCAGGTTGGTGTGGTGCAGGTGCAGATTGGTGTGGTGCAGGTGCAGGTTGGTGTGGTGTAGGTGCAGGTTGGTGTGGTGTAGGTGCAGGTTGGTGTGGTGTAGGTGCAGGTTGGTGTGGTGTAGGTGCAGGTTGGTGTGGTGTGGTGTAGATGCAGGTTGGTGTAGGTGTAGATGTAGGTTGGTGTGGTGTCGGTGCAGGTTGGTGTGGTGTAGGTGCAGGTTGGTGTGGTGCAGGTGCAGATTGGTGTGGTGCAGGTGCAGGTTGGTGTGGTGTAGGTGCAGGTTGGTGTGGTGTAGGTGCAGGTTGGTGTGGTGCAGGTTGGTGTGGTGTAGATGCAGGTTGGTGTAGGTGTAGATGCAGGTTGGTGTGGTGTCGGTGGAGGTTGGTGTGGTGTAGGTGCAGGTTGGTGTGGTGTAGGTGCAGATTAGTGTGGTGCAGGTGCAGGTTGGTGTGGTGTAGGTGCAGGTTGGTGTGGTGTAGGTGCAGGTTGGTGTGGTGTAGGTGCAGGTTGGTGTGGTGTAGGTCCAAGGTGATGTAGGTGTAGGTGCAGGTTGGTGTGGTGTAGGTGCAGGTATATGGTTAAGGTGCAAGTTTGTGTGGCGTAAGTGCAGGTGTGTGGTTAAGGTGCAAGGTGGTGTGGTGTAGGTTTAGCTTGGTATGCTGTGGGTGCAGGATGATATATTGTTTAAGTACAGGTTGATGTGGTGTAGTTGCACGTATTGGATAAAGTCATGAGTTGCCATTGAATAAAGAAACTATAAATAACATAACAATTGACTGATCCATTCCAGGCTGATGGAGGAATTCTTAAGTTGTTTCCAAGTGGAACAGATCGCAAAACCGTCGACGTAGAACCTGTTTTTGATCGTCTTTTGTTATTCTGGTCGGACAGACGAACTCCACATGAAGTGACCCCCGCTTTTAAAGTCAGGTTGGTTTTTATATCTGTTTTGTATCCTGTCGCCTTAAAACTTTAAAAACTTGCGTTGGTAAATATGCATTGCAATCTTTGACACTCAACCACTTACTTATACATCAACTATTTGTTTTCTTCTAAAGATATGCCATAACACTATGGTACTTCGACGAACAAGAACGAAAAGAATATATTAATCGTAAGTACTCTTGCCTGATTCTCATGTTTAATGATTACAGTCGACATCAAGATGGTTTGCAGAAAAATGCGCTCAATTTTATTGCTAAATGCGTTTCTTGTACCCAATTTTACATTAAGATTTACTAGTCGGTATCATCTAACGTGTAGAATATTATTAATTGTAGGTTACAAAGAGGGAAAAGTATAAGACCTACAGTACAACAGATATATCACCATGCATCATCAGCTATGGTTATGGTATGGTAGAAGTGGTCCATATCCATGACAAGACCTATAGTACAACAGATATATCACCATGCATCATCAGCTATGGTTATGGTATGGTAGAAGTGGTCCATATCCATGACAAGACCTATAGTACAACAGATATATCACCATGCATCATCAGCTATGGTTATGGTATGGTAGAAGTGGTCCATATCCATGACAAAACCTACATTACAACAGATATATCACCATGCATCATCAGCTATGGTTATGGTATGGTAGAAGTGGTCCATATCCATGACAAAACCTACAGTACAACAGATATATCACCATGCATCATCATCTATGGTTATGGTATGGTAGAAGTGGTCCATATCCATGACAAGACCTATAGTACAACAGATATATCACCATGCATCATCAGCTATGGTTATGGTATGGTAGAAGTGGTCCATATCCATGACAAAACCTACATTACAACAGATATATCACCATGCATCATCAGCTATGGTTATGGTATGGTAGAAGTGGTCCATATCCATGACAAAACCTACAGTACAACAGATATATCACCATGCATTATCAGCTATGGTTATGGTATGGTAGAAGTGGTCCATATCCATGACAAAACCTACAGTACAACAGATATATCACCATGCATCATCAGCTATGGTTATGGTATGGTAGAAGTGGTCCATATCCATGACAAGACCTACAGTACAACAGATATATATCACCATGCATCATCAGCTATGGTTATGGTATGGTAGAAGTGGTCCATATCCATGAAAAAACCTACAGTACAACCGATATATCACCATGCATTATCAGCTATGGTTATGGTATGGTAGAAGTGGTCCATATCCATGACAAAACCTACAGTACAACAGATATATCACCATGCATCATCAGCTATGGTTATGGTATGGTAGAAGTGGTCCATATCCATGACAAGACCTACAGTACAACAGATATATCACCATGCATCATCAGCTATGGTTATGGTATGGTAGAAGTGGTCCATATCCATGACAAGACCTACAGTACAACAGATATATCACCATGCATCATCATCTATGGTTATGGTATGGTAGAAGTGGTCCATATCCATAACAAAACCTACAGTACAACAGATATATCACCATGCATCATCATCTATGGTTATGGTATGGTAGAAGTGGTCCATATCCATAACAAAACCTACAGTACAAGAGATATATCACCATGCATTATCAGCTATGGTTATGGTATGGTAGAAGTGGTCCATATCCATAACAAAACCTACAGTACAACAGATATATCACCATGCATCATCAGCTATGGTTATGGTATGGTAGAAGTGGTCCATATCCATGACAAGACCTACAGTACAACAGATATATATCACCATGCATCATCAGCTATGGTTATGGTATGGTAGAAGTGGTCCATATCCATGACAAAACCTACAGTACAACCGATATATCACCATGCATTATCAGCTATGGTTATGGTATGGTAGAAGTGGTCCATATCCATGACAAGACCTACAGTACAACCGATATATGACCATGCATTATCAGCTATGGTTATGGTATGGTAGAAGTGGTCCATATCCATGACAAAACCTACAGTACAACAGATATATCACCATGCATCATCAGCTATGGTTATGGTATGGTAGAAGTGGTCCATATCCATGACAAGACCTACAGTACAACAGATATATCACCATGCATCATCAGCTATGGTTATGGTATGGTAGAAGTGGTCCATATCCATGACAAGACCTACAGTACAACAGATATATCACCATGCATCATCATCTATGGTTATGGTATGGTAGAAGTGGTCCATATCCATAACAAAACCTACAGTACAACAGATATATCACCATGCATCATCAGCTATGGTTATGGTATGGTAGAAGTGGTCCATATCCATGACAAGACCTACAGTACATACATCAGATATATTATCATCATCAGCTATCATCAAAATCATTTGTCGGTTTAAAAATGAAATAAAATAACTACTTTTCATTATATCTTGATGGTTTCAAAACTTCTAGCTTGAATAACAAGACCGATGGAACTGGATTCCCAAATTTCACCTACAAAACCGCCATTTTGCCTGGCAGAAAATATGGTGGATTGCATTGTTTTTAGGATTCTTTAAGTCTCTTAGGTACCAATTTTTTTCCAATTTCAAAGTTTCTAGGGTTGAAAAGAGATAGTAGATTATAGGATGAAACAGGTTTTTGAATGAAAAACTCTTTTGCAGGAAAAATTCACTCCATGTGCTGATAATTCACTTTGATAACCAATGATTTCAGTCCAAGGTAGATTACTTGGAAAAGGCTTCATTGGATGGCAATAAAAACAATACTTTACTACCGAATATTACAAACTTTACTATTGGATATGTACAGTGTATTATAAGAGAAAATAACATAGTACCTGTGAAAAGTTTTAGTCAGTAGTCTAAGAAATATTATTAATTGTAAAATAGTGAAATCCGAATTTTTGCCAGTCATTAATTATAGTCACTCGAATATTTATTGCAAGTTTAGAGCTGACTGGAAAACGCTTCAGTGGCTTGTGCAATGGCCGTTCTTCTCAATACTTGAATAGGACGTTTTCAAGATGGCATCATTTTATTGACACTACCAGAATGCTTTTGTTGGAATTGTGCAAGGGATTCTGGTAGTGCTTAGGCTTAAGAGGAAGTCAATTGAGAATACGGCTGGCCGTAACAGTGAAATAACTTCCTGATTACTGGTTTGTTGTTTTTTCGATATATCCAATCAAATCGCGGAAATAAGATTAGGGTAAATTGGTCAGTTATACTAACAATATCGCTGCAAAGTTTCAGACGTGTATTTTTCCCTCGCATATATACAAATTCTACTCTATAATCGATCATAATTTTTTTCTACATGTCGTCATTTGAACCTGTCGAGGTTGACATGCCACTCGAAGTGTGAACAGTAAATTGCTAAGGGTGACTAGGCATTAATACATCTTTCAATCTAATTAGTTTATTATATCAAACTCATTACGTCCTCGATCAACTAACTATTTCTACTGATCTTGCTCTACGTCCAGGACGTCAAATTTAGTATAGTTTTAAAATTTGATTTTTTTTACTGTTTTGAGAACCTTACTACCAGAAGAAAACGAAAGAAAGAAAGAAGCCAAGAAAGGAAGAAATAATAAAAGATGTAGAAGGAGAAAGAAGGAAGCAATAAAAGAAAGAACGAAAAATAGGAAAGAAATACAGAAAGAAACATAAGAAATATGAAAAAGGAGTCAAGTATATCAGTTTTAGAAATGATGCATTGAAAACTCTCGAAAAAAATACGCTTATTATAGAACTCAATATAAAGGATGATGTAGCTTTGTGAAGCAAAAATAAACATGAAATCTTCTTTAAATTGTCTTAGTATAGCGTGAACCATATATTCTAACTATCCCACGGACTCAATCCGAAAGACAAGTGTTGTATAACAGTGGGTGGTCTATCTGCTTGTTTATTATAAATAACAAATGAAATTAAGTGTATTTCAGGTTTTTACTGCAGGTACATGTTATCGCCTGTTTACCCAGGCAGGCAAAATACCCTCGCAGCCCACCCATCAGTTATCACTAACACAGGACATGACAAACATCTGGTTGGTTGTTCTAGGCGTTATCTGCTTGGCTATAGGTAAGGCTTGTTCATTTAGACACAATCAAAGGCTTCTAATTACTAGGATTTTAGTCTCAATGGGTTAGAAAAATTTTTGTTGATGATTAAGTGGATTGGTTAATTCCTTAATCATTTTGAAACACGACTTGATTAATTCGTGGAATTTGGATTATCGACGGGTAGAAATATGTTCCAAATATGTTCCAGTAGATAGGCAAAGGATTTCGACACCAGAAAATAGGCTTTAAAGGAAAAGAGAGGACGGTTTGAACGGAAGTTTGCGATCCAGTGATCAACGATGAGATCATCACCAAACACCAACTTGATTCTGTTTTCAAAAGCGGATTGAATCGATCATAGGATGGAGGTTTACTCGAATTCAAATACTGGGCAAAATTAAGCAGCAAACACTAAATATAGTATAGAAAAGTAAAACGAAACGTTTATCGATCAATGTTAAAAGAATAAATAACAAAAACAAATAATAATAATAACATTTTTGAAATTATTTTTCATTTTGAATGAAATAGGATGAGAAATACCACTTGAGGTGATTATATAATTTGAGTTCAGAAAATTTGAACGAAATTTATCACTTAAAATACAAGGTGATTGGATATTGTTTAGTGATTGCTGTGTTATGTGATTCAACCCGGTACCATGATTCTTGTTCTCAATTCAATTACACGCATGGGATTGTCAAATCAAGAAAGGTTAAGCTTCATAAAACACTAGTATTACTGAAGTATATTGACAATATTAGAAATGATCAGTCGTAATAACAGTGGAGATTAGATACTCTAGGCGGATCAAATGTGAACCATCAGTTACAAAACCTTCAAATTTTATCGATACCCTGAAACCTTCCCTGCTAGCAGAGAATCCTGGCAGAGAAAATGGGAGACTCTGCCGGTCCAGGCCGTATTATTTGTTGCGCATGCGTTTGGTAACTTAGCAACCCTGTCATAATAAGTACCGTGGACTCAAAAAATGTTAAGCGGTGTTCTACATTTGCTCATGCCTATTACCTATTTCCGGTTAAAACCGATTTAAAAACCTGTTTGGTTCGTCCATGGTTATGGACGGCGGTATATCAAAGAATACGATGACCTAGACCGGCAGAGTCTCCCATTTTCTCTGTCAGGATTCGTCTACACGGGAAACTCTGCTAGCAGGGAACCTGAAACCGTGAAACAACGGCACGGCTAGCTCACGGATTGGAACTGATATAGCTGGTTAGGTTTTGCGGATCGAGGTAGAAAAACCGGAGAAAAAGTCTCGAATCAAGGCAGAGACCTAACAAACTCTCTCACTTTTGATGCCGAGTCCAGGAATCGAGCTCAAAACTGTACTACTCTATGCCACCCTTGATTACCTTATGATGATTTGGATTGTAGTGTAGGGCTCAGGTTTTAACTTGAACATCTACAATTCAAATCACGATAAGGAAATCAAGTGTGCTGTAGGGTATGACAGGTCGATGGGCGGAACTCACAGGTTCTTTAAAGCATTAGAATATGGCTGAATGGCTATGAGAGATATTGAAGAGTTAAATAATGGATGCTATATGTTAATCGATTTGTTAGCACAAATCCCTTTTATGCTTAAACTTACAAGCTTGTTAAAGTATGCTTCGGTAACTTATGATTATCAAACAACATAAGTGGCTAAAAACTATGCTCATCACCTAAATATCTGACAAAATTATATATAGAAATGACAGAAATGGAAAATAAAACTGACTAAAGATTAAATGAGAGAAAGAAACAGTCAAAGGGAAAGAAAGTAAAAAAAGAATAATAGTAGTGGAAATGGAAAAGAAAAAGGAAGGAAAGGAAAGGAAAAATTAAGGAAAAGAAAGAAAAAAGAAAGAAAGGAGATTAGTGATGTAGGAAAGGAAAGAAAAGAAAAGGGAAAGGTAGAAAGTAGAAGGGAAGGAAAAAAAGATAAAGCAAAGTAACCTTGTCTAAAATCTAAAACTCTGTTCCTTGAAGCAATTGACGCCTTAGAACAACCACTCACAGATCAACAAACGACTGGTAGTAACGAGACAGAAGAAGAACCACATCCATACACAATCTCTTTCTTTGTTTTCCCTCATGGCGCTGCTTCAGACCTGCTGCAAAGGGCTATGGGCCCAAAGAAAAATACCGTAAAATCGTTAATTACTAACGCGACTGCAGGTTGGTGAAAGTAAACTATACCTTTATCTTGTTCACTGCTTGTTTTGTGGAGCAAGGTATTTCCATGATTGCATAGGTATTTTCTGAGTTCGATAAGTAAGATGCATTGTGGTCTAGCTTGGGTACTAACAACACCATATAACGCATGATGAACAAAAAGATGTTTGTACCCAAGCTAGACCCCAATGCACCATGTTCCCTATCTAGAAATGGCCTTTGTGGGGATAAGTACTATGCATCTACTTATTCGAGAGCCAAACACTTGCCATATATCCTAGAACACACTCAATAGTGCGATTTCTTGACGTGCTAACCGCATTACTGACAACACGAATACTAGACAAAAACGATAACTAACAAGTCTACCCTGTTTGTGTGATCAATAATCGATAACGAACCTATAAGAATGTGCTTGTTTTCAATGCTCAAAATGCTTCTGTTTACAAGTTAAGCAGCTTGCTGAACGTAATGTCAGGATCTCATAACATTACATGACAGGTTTTTGCAGGGGTTTTCAAAGTTCTTTTTTAACTTCCTTTACTTATAATTATTGTACAAGAACTGTTACATTTAAAATATTTCACTTTTTGCATGATGAGCCAAGCCAAAGTGATCCATTTTGTAGTGACACATGAGAAACTACCAAACCTAAGATATCATTATTACGCAATTTAGAAAGTTTTGACCTTTGAAGATAATATTTCGTACAGTCAAGTATCGTTGCATTTTGTGACACACATCAGCCTTTAAATGAGGACACCCGGCCAGCATGTGTGTGTTGATCAATGATCAGTCAATGAATGACAATCCTAAAACATTCAATGAATAATGCAATATATGCTTTGAAGTAACCTATATTTTAAAATTACAGTATTAAGAAAATCAAAGCTTTATAGACCAACTAATTTATGTATGGAATTAAAATAGCAAATCTCAGGATCCACCTTAATTACGGGATCTCATCTTACACCTATCCCTATGTCATCATGGGCCAAAGAAAAGAACATTGCGACTGAAAGTATTTCTTGTGTACTTTAGATTTATCGTTCAACCTGCGCAGCTTCAGCTTTACTGATTCGGTATTCTTTGCTTAGGATACAAGCTTATACTATTTCTTTTGAAATTTTTGCGATTGAAAATGTACTTTAGTTTTATCGCTCAACCTGCGCAGCTTAAGAGTATACTAAGCCACAGTAATGCATATAGTGTATAAAATAGTGTAGGGAACTGGGGTTATATCATTCTCTACATCTGTAACCGTGCATGTCAAGTCTAAGACCAGAAAAATCATGTCTTTTCGACTTTACTGATTCGGTATTTTTTTGCTTAGCATACAAGCTTATACTATTTCTTTTGCAGATGTAAAGGTTTAACAATAGAATCTAAGGGAATTGAATTCTTTCTGTTGTAAAACGATTGTATTGTCCCTGCCATCTAACATGGCTGTTGTCACGTGATGGTGCGTCCAACATTCCAAATATTTCTATTTTTTGTTATCAATAAATGGTCATGTCATATGTTGGTCTTGTGTTCTCATACTTTAGCCAATGGCAGTGCCGAAGAAACATGGATCGATAAGGAAGACATCGATCCTGACTTACTCTATCAACGTGGCAGTATCAACCACCCGACAAGTGAGATGTACCCTAATTGTCATCAGTGTACTAAGAACTCCACCTATGAAGGATGTACCGAGAATAAGACTCTAAAAGTGTGTAACAAGGGGCTGGCGAACATCTGCTACACGAAGAGTGTTAAGAGGGACAAGATAGTTCACTATGAGATGGGATGTGCTACACACACTCAGTGCAGACGTGCGAGGGCACAGCCTTGTGCTCGTAAGTACTCTACTAGGGACCTTTCATTATTTTATATTAAAACGATCCAACTCGTAGTCTAACACGTCCTGCTCGGAAAAATGTACAAAGGTGTAAAATGAGGGATTTTCGTTACTTTGAGAGGGGTGTTGGTAAATAAAGATTAGGGCCTTGCAGTATTTTTTTCGAGCAAGAAAAAAGAGAGAAGAGGGCGGTAATAATTTTAACATATAGTTTGCCTAAATTCAGCGTAGTGGAGATCCATCCTAAAGATTTATGTTTATGTGGTTTTTTTTTTGCAAGAAAAGTCGATTTGTTTGATAAATTTGTAGGCTTATCCATGCTGCTGATCTAAAATAGTGACGTAGAAATAACGTCACTGCAAAACTGAGGTGTCACGAAGCCAGCGAAAATTGACTTATAAAAGTTTATATCTGAGATAAATATCTAGATTTTCAGGAAAGGTTTTTTGATATTTTGTATACATTTCCTATAATATTCATTACTATTGAGTGGGAAAATGAAATAATGAAATAACCGTTTTCCCAGTTGCTTGGGTAACTGAATAAGGATGACACCTCAGTTTTGCAAATTTTCTCGATTATGTTTGCCTAACATTTTCCCTCAGATCAGCTGGATGAGAATGCAATCTACTAATGTAGTTCTATTCTTGATTCGTATTTATAGTCAAAGTCAAGCACTGTTTCACGTGTTGTCAGTGGAGTGGTTGTAACTCTCAGTCTCATCATCACAAGAACTTCCCATTCGCGAAAGACATCGAGACCAAGCTATCATTCGACAGCAAAGCTGTGCGTATCACAACGGCCTGGACACTACTCCTAACCAGTCTCCTTTCGACAATTTTGCTCTCATAAGAAACTGGACACTACTGTTAATCAGTCTGTAATAAAAGCCTGGGCACTCCTTACTAGTTTCCTATCAGTTTTAGTGGCAGAGGTTGACCTTGGACAAGAAAATGACTTGCTTTAATGTTGAACTGGATATCAAGTAACGTATTATAAAGTATTCATTTTCGCACATATATATATAGGAGATGGGGTTGGGAAGTAATCGTGTAGCAGGAAATGACGTAATCATGTAACAAGAAATGACGTCAGCTAGCTCTTACGAAGTAAACTACGCTGGAATTTGAATATTTCAACAGAATCTAGATGGTTACTAACCTAAAGGGCTATCTGTTTGTCCCATAGAGTGCAAATAATATAACCGTGAAATAGATAGCAAGAAATAGGAGATAGTTAGTGCTTAGTTAGGCAAGACATAGGAAATCAGCGAGGCATGACAGGAGCACGGGCTTTTTTTAGATCAACGACTCAGTGCACAAAAGAATGTGTTTCTGACGTTTAATGAGTTAAAAATGAAGACACAGGTCAAAAAATCAAGACGCAGATACAACTATTTGAATTGTAATACTGATAGATTAATGTGGAATAAAAGTTTGTTCAAATTATCACGGTTGTTTTTTTATTCCGCATTACAAAACCGCAGCGTAGCGGTGATCATTTGACTAATTAAACATGCTTGCACGTGCAAGACCCGTCACGGCTCGCTTATTTCTCCACTAATCAAATTTAGGCAGAACTTAGGACATAATTAGTCATTAGTTAGCTAGCTAACTATTTCACGGTTATATTATTTGCACTCTAATGGGGTTTTGATTTAGTTAACGTTAGTGCTAATAAATGTAATCCATAGGAAATCAATAAGGTGTAAATAGCGATAAATAAAGCTAAATATGGTACATGTTTTGACTGTCTTTGGGTCGATCATTTGCCTGTCCTTCATTTCATTAAATATTAAAACTGACGCATTATAAGAAAGTTTTCCTATATACCTTTTTAACTTCGTTGTTTGTTGTGCCCATTTCAGACCATGGGATTCACTCTTGGGAGTTGATTCTTTCATGTTTAAATAATATTTTTTTAAATATAGTCATACTCCTGCACTCGACCAATCAGTAATCAGTATCTCAATGCTCTATCTCCCATAGAGAAACTAGGGTGTCAAGTGGTGGGGGCCTTGAAGCACAGGGAAAATACGGGTTACTAATTAGTATTCTCTGAGTAAGACATTAGTATTCCCTATACATAGAGAATACTAATAAGGCCTTTGGTTTTCTTTTTGTTTCAAGGTCTTATAAGTATTCACTATATAGGGAATACTAATGTCTAACTTAAAAAATACTAATTGAATAAACCTGTATTTTCCCTGAGCTTCAAGGCTCTTTTCATTTTGACACCTCAGCATAATTACTCTATTGGATATACAGAAAATTATTCAATGCCCCCTTACCAAAATATTTAAGTCCTCGCGTTTTACATGTAAATCATCTCTGAAATATCGTAATATATAGCTCATGATAGCAAATTCAATTAACGTTGTCGTCGCTAAAAAAGCCTAAATATTATTTGCTTTTTTAACCAACAAACTTCACTGTAGGCTATCTAAAAATGAAGGAATATATGTCCAAGTCGTAGAATTTGCTAGGATACAGTGAGTTTCCGATATTGTAGTAATGCCACGGTAAAATAAATTTCATGATTCCGCTCTCAAAGCTTTAGACTTTAGGCTTTTTTCATCCATATATTGTAACAGAAGTATATTATTTCTAAAGTAAATCTTAACAGGCAGTAGCTTAATATTTACTATTTCTTTGGCACTTGTACTAACTTTACAAATCAACAGAAACGAACAGATACTGTTCGTCAAATGTAGCGATGTGATTTTTACGATATTTGGCCCAATTATACAAGAAACGAATTACTTTGTCTTTTCCCGTAAAAATCGAAATTTTTGGAAGCATTTCTGTGATTTCTTTGAATCGATTCTGGACCACGTCTTGCCAATATTCAGCTTTCAAACGGCAACTTATTTGCGTTCTTCGACGTATTACAAATTTAGATAAGTTTTGGTTTCTTACCGGCGTATGCACAAGGCATTGGAGTAGAAGTTTTGACTGATATGGACATGCTACGGTCTTTTACATTCGCTCTGACATCTATTCATGATCAGTCAAACTGTAATTCGAAATAAATATTATATTAACATTTTGTCAGACACGTCAATTTTTAACATGTTTTTAAGATAAAACTCAAAAAGCGTGTTTTTTTCTTCAAAACTTGTACTTACAATTTTGTCTTGAAATTATATTGAAACTTGTCGACAGAAACCTTAGCCGCTTACGTCTCTTCATGTTACAGTTACGACTGTCGACTATGTAAATTCTCGATTTAAATTTTTAAGTCTCGGGGGACAGCAGACCATCACATGTTCTTAATGAACAGAACATTTCATTGTATTTCAAGATTCATTTTCTCTTGGGAGGGGAGCAAAACAACTTAGCAAACAAATACAACAATGATCTCGTGAGTATGACTTTATATTCTAAATCGGTTACAGAATAAACACTCGTGCTTTATGGAATTTAAAGCTCCTAGCAATGATTGAAAGCCACTCTGGCTTCGCCCTAGTGGCTTTCTATCAATGCTCGGAGCTTATAAATCGTTTATTCTATAACCCTTACTTAAAAAAACAAGTTGTCATGTAGTCTGGAATGGGCACTAAAGAGGTCTATTGCTTATTTCTAAATACCATTCTTATGAGGAAACCCAGCCGCAGCATTAAATTTTCTAACCAATCACAGTCCATTGTGATTTTTATGGCCGGCCACGTGTTCAAGCACTTTTTTCTACCTGAAAACTATTGACATGCAATTGAATCCAATACATTTTAAGTATCAGAAAAGTGCAAAACTCTTAATCAAAGTGATATTTCATCTGTGATTAATCTAAAAATCACTCGAAAAATAATTTTCAAAACAAAGTGAAGGGCTGCAGGTTTTGGTCAACAGTGCTTTGCGCGATTAATTGTTGGCTCAGCTGGACGAAAATAGATAAAAAAGAAAATTCGCGAAACCTGTTGGTAGTGTTAGCGAAATGACGCTATCATTTAAATGGCCTATTTGGCCTTCCAATTTCTGACTCGGAGTTACATATCGGTTCAACAAATTTAAGAAAATGCAGGTAGCCCAAGATATTTTTCTGGTATACTATACTACCAGACGAGGTGATCTTAATTAAATGGACCAGTAGAAGAGACCCCAATAAATAGAAAAATACGAGGACCAGTTATTCATCCTGTAGAGGAATGATCACTATGTTGAAATTATAATATCAATGATAATTACTTTACAACAGAAATATTTTTATCTATTTAGTACGCTAAGATATCATTGAGCCTAAAATATATGTATATATATTACCATGACTTGTTTCTACTATTATGATTATTTGCTCTACATTAAAAATAAACTTTTTATGGTAACATATATTAGAACAGAAAAAGGTGAATTTAAAAGAAATACTGTAATTTGTTCTAGGGGAACATGTTCAGCGTATAGACCTTCGAGAAACAGGGTGCATTGTGGTCTAGCTTGGGTACAAACAAGACCATATAAGGCACGGTGAACAAAAGATGTACTGAATCTAAACCACAATGTATCATCTTTGTTGATTGAGGTTCTCCTGCTTTCTACTAAAAGAAATATCAGCAAAGGCCACTGCTCGATATACCTTCATTTCGTCTCTCGTTAACCCGAGAATCTATAGGAACCATTGGGGAGTTGGGACGGGTTTAAGGTTTGTTTGTCCTAGTGCCCTCTAGTTCTTGGCGGAACACAAAATAGAGGGCAGGAAAAGACAAAACTGAAGAACCGAGGCAAGGACTATTGTTCACCTAGCTTAGAAGAACTGTAACCATATTGAAGCACATGGTTTTTCCTCGGTTTTCTAGTTGTCTATAAATATATCCATTAAAAGCACCAGCAGTTAGTGCTACTGCAACTCCATCAGCATTTAACAATGGTAACAATGTTACCAACTTTACAAGCGCTGATAATTTTATTATGGCGAGGATTTCCTTTTTGTACAACCTCTTCTTCCGGGTATTCTGTATATTTACTTCCGGTTATTTCATAACCCGCTTCCGGTTTTCTGCACATTTACTTCCTTTTAGTTTATACATCTGCTTTGGCTAGTTCTTTGCTGAAGTATGTATAATTTTGGTTACAGGAGGTACAGAATGAAGCACGGGGTTATCTCTGAGCGGTCAGCTCAATGGATGCTTGTCATTCCATGGTTTGCTCTTCACGGCCGCGCTCCGCCGGCGGAGGCTGCGGACCTCTTGATATACAAGTTGAGCAGCTTCATCTGTTGGAAAGAAACTCAAGTTTAATAGAATCATGACAAGAAGACCACGTGCCACTTTACACAGTCCCTTAGTACCCTCAATTTAAAGATCTCTGGGACAATAAATGCGTTGTTGTTGCTACTGCTGCTGTTGTTGCTACTGCTGCTGTTGTTGCTGCTGCTGCTGCTGTTGTTGTTGTTGTTGTTGCCCAAGCATAAGACTTAAGTCCCCAACCTTTCCTTCCTTTCGCATTCACAGTTTGTCAGAGAAAATTCTGTTGTACGTAAGGGAAACAAAATTTTGCAATAATAATAAAAATGTCTTACCTTTGTTCCAGAAAGTTCTGCCAGATGAGGCAGAATAACATCTTCTCCTACGATACTGTGCAGGGCTACGAGACAGAACACGCTAGCCTTGCGCACACTACTCTCGATGTGGTCATAACACTAGAAGAACAAATAAACCATGTTAACAGATCACAAAGAGCAGGCCGCAGGAGAACCTCTTCTCCTACGATATTGTGTAGGGCTACAAGATAATAGAAAACGCTAGCCTTGCGCGCACATAATAGATAACAAACTGCACTGATCACAAGCAAAGATTAAACTTAGTTCTCATCGTACCTTTACTAGGCCCGGAATCATATCACCTAGGTTATCTTCGATGGTTACGCTATCAACTCCTTCTACAACCTAATCAAGTACAATTGACATGTATATAAGATACGTTGTTGTTGATATGGTGTTGATATAGTTTTGTGTGATGTAGTGCATTGTAATGCTTGTGTAACGTATTACAATGTTAGTGAAGTGTAGTATAATGTTAAAGTAGTGCAGCGCAAGCGTGGTGTAGAGCAGAGCAGAGCAGAGCAGAGCAGAGCAGAGCAGAGCAGAGCAGAGCAGAGCAGAGCAGAGCAGAGCAGAGCAGAGCAGAGCAGAGCAGAGCAGAGCAGAGCAGAGCAGAGCAGAGCAGAGCAGAGCAGAGCAGAGCAGAGCAGAGCAGAGCAGAGCAGAGCAGAGCAGAGCAGAGCAGAGCAGAGCAGAGCAGAGCAGAGCAGAGCAGAGCAGAGCAGAGCAGAGCAGAGAAACTAGTTGGGTTGCAGTGAATGTCGTGAGTGATGTGTATTTTGGTTTTGTCGTGTGAGCGGTACACTGTGATCACTGGACAGCGTGGTATGATTAGCTAACATTGCAACCTTAATAACTAATGTGGATTCATATTGCGCTATATCGTATAAGGTGCATTGTTTTATTAGCAAAGTACAGTACATTGTTCTGATCTCAACACTAACCTTGGTCAACATTTTTATTGCTGCTAAGGAGACAGGGAATTCTGAGTCTCTGATGATGGGTCCCAAGACTCGAATGCAGTCCTCAGGGAGAAGTGATTTAGCAACCGTACCAGCAGCCTCTTCAGCCTGACGAACAACCTTTAAAACCGAATAAATTACTCTTGAGACAAAGTAGACCGTCAATAAAATATATCGGTTCCATTTGACTGACAACAGTGTAATGCCGATAAAGGTGAGGTAATACGAACAACAAAATCGTGCAACTTGTCGTGCAACATTGTTGCGTTGCCAGTTGCTGAGCGAGTGTGACTCGTATTACCCTTGTAACAATCAATAAAATTTTGTTGCGCGCAACAAAGTAGAAACTCTTTCTACTCTCTGCAACAAACACAATTTGTTGCGCGCGGAGTGGTAACACGAGCAATATCCGCTGTGCAACTTGCAACGAAACAATGTTGTGCGACAAGTTGCAAGATTTTGTTGCCCGTATTATCGCACCTTAAGAACCTTTCACGACGTCTCAATCAGCGCGTAGCAATGAAATCAGTTGTAACGAAAGTATTCCGAGGACCAAATGACTAACCTCTTTATGCGGGTCTTTGTGTGCCTGTAGTATTTTACTGATAGTAGTCCCACTGACTTGATGGAAAGCAAAAGGCTGAGCACGCACCATGTCTTTTAACACTCTCAAGGTGAGCGTTCTAATGGAAGGCTGTAGACATAGTAATGTAGCATATTAGTATCAACCTGGATTGTTGACCTCTGTCAATCAATATAATAATAGGGACTGCTGTCTTATTACTGACAAAAATACTCGGGAGTGTAATGGATATACAGAATTATAGCGTATAGGGCTGTTAAGCGTGACGTCAATCGAATAAAAAAAAAAACCGTACGGGTCCAAAACGAAAAGCAGTTTTGTAAAGATTTTTCTTAATTTTTTCTTCGTGACAGGATTTGCTGTAAGTCCTAATTATTTCAGGTGGAGGTTAAATCACTAAGATTATTTAGCCTTTTTATGAGCAGTTGGAACCGGAAATACGTCACAACTTAACAGCTGTATTGCATCAGGGGAGTCAAATACGAGTAACAGGAAGAGAAGGGGGAACCTCCACCCCTCACCCCTCGGTACAAACCTGAACATCGTCAACAGCTTTGGCAATGGCACTAAAGACTTTCGGAAAAGAGTTCCATAACGATGATGAATCTTCGCGCACCATTCTCAGGATATCGACCAATGCACCTCTCTTGTCCTCCATCTTATCACTTGAAGGATCGTGCAGTGGATTCAGTAATACATCGAGTGATTCTCCCTGGTCTAGTGCAGACGCATCACCTGAAACACCAAGTCTGTATTAGTAAGAGGTAAACGCAGTATAAAGATAGAAATTTTGTACTGAACTCAGGTAATGGATAATGGACCTCGTATGTATAGAATTTTGGTGATGTATAATGAAAACATGAGAAGGCGGAACCTTAAAGTTTTGATCTTGTTCCCAAAGTAAGTCCCGTATCTTTGTAACCTAAGCAGTAGGTTATGATCTTTGAATTTTGGAAAGGCGAATTGAACATAATCAAAATCTAAGACACTTGTCGAGAACGCAACTATTTGATATATAGAGATTATTGCTCGCTCGTTCCCGACATGACATGGAAACTTGTGAATAAAAACGAGTTTGATAATCTCTATGCCCTCAAAATTCCGATAAGGGGAATCCAAATACCTTTTTCAAAAGAAGATTCAGAAGTCTCAATACCCTCAAGCGATCGATCCAGTTCATCGAGTGTTTCGCTTGTTTTCTTTTTCCTTCCCGTAGAAAAACCGTTTAACTCAGGCATCTACAACACAAATAATACGAACGTTAGTTGGTATGGTGTTGCAATTTTACTGATGTCTTGCGAACTTGATACAGAGGGACAAATAGACCTAGGAGAAACAGCTTACGCAAGGCTTGGCTATACCACGCGGTATATATCATACAATCGTAAACTAGTCAATACTCGATGCGCAGTGTGTTTTTCACCAGTTTCTGTATCATTAAAGCAGATTCCATATGTGTGAAAAGTCACGGCACACGGCAAGGTTACGGCGCGGCGCGGACTCAGCACCGAATGTCGAATGTTTTCATACACGGCACTGACACGGTCGTAGAAAGGCGCGGTCCGTGCAGTACGTTTTTCATACTCATACGAAAACTGCTGTAATGGGTTAGCTGTGGGCCGTATATATATCACATATCATCCCAAAAGATTTTTGGATTTTCAGGGTTTTTTTTTCTTGTTGAATCTCCTAAATCTCTTACCGGATGAAAGTCATTTTGAGTATCCTGGTATTGCTTAGGATCGTACTCATGACCAGAGGCTTTCCCCCCAGTTGCCCCGTCACCGTCACTATTATAACCAGACGATACACTAGGCGTGTCTTCATGAGTTTCTGCATGGTCCTGTTTGCTTTGTTTACGTAATCTAAACGGCGAACTTTGCCGATTGTCTATCGATTCACCTATCGCGTCACCTTCGCCAGTTTTCGGAGATTTCGAAGGAAAGCCAAACTTTTGTTGTGTTTTGGGGCTCATGTTCAGTTTAGGTGATGCGGTCCTGGCATGATGTTCTGGCTGCGGCGAGTTTCTTTCGGTGGATGTTGATGCTCCTGGCGAGTTTCGACCAGATTGGTCGTCATCTTTTGATAGTCCTTTCAAGGAGTTAGATGACATACTTCTGTAGCCGAGCCGTAGCTTGGGTCGGCTTTCAGGAGAAGCAGAGTCGGTATCAGTTTCATCGTAATTTGTGGTGTAGCCTCTGGTAGATGCGACTCCTCGACTCGACGAAATTGGCTGAAAGAATAATAACATAAAAGTGAAGTTTGATGTCATTAACCCTCTAGAGTATAACATCCTTATATGTTGGTTCGTTACCTCATTGCCTTGACTACTGCTCTTTAAATGGCTGTGTAAAAGTTTGGTAGCGCCATCCTAAAAAGAGAAAATGTGATGAGAACCCCTTCATCTTATATAGACTTTAGCAGATAGACCAACAAAAAAAACACACGGACGGACAGGCAGATTAAACCGTCCGACCGACCAACAGAAAGAACAAAATGACATGCAATACCAGAAACATCAGAGAGACCGTCCGACCGACCGACCGACCAGACAGACAAACCGAACAACCGACCGATCAACCGCCCAGAGAGACCAACGACTGAGGACAGGCAAAAAAGACAGACGGTAGCCGAGAACAAAAGAAGAAGGAAAGCCTAACACGTACCTGGAATGACTTTGGTAACACGGATAACATCATGCTGAACTCTGGTGTGTTAAGCTCAAACAGAGCTACGATAACTGCTGCTGATTCCTGTACATAAACAAGGAAAATGTTCAAGAAGGTTTTAGGGGGGGGGGGGGGGCCACAGATTGTTAATAGGAATGGGAGCAATCAGGAGTATCTGAGTGGAATCCCAGTAGAGTGGAACTGTGGAGTCAGAATGGCGCGTTGGTAAAACGCTCGCCTCTCACCTCCGAGGCCCGGGGTTCGATTCCCAGTCTCCCAAGTGAGCTGAGCTGGTTTGTTCTCTCTCTGACTCCGATAGTTTTTCCAGTTTTTCCTGCCTCCTCTCAAACTAACCCTAACTAATTCAAACTGGTTAGAGCTGTGCTCCGGGGTAATACATGGACTGTATAGCGGCTGCCAGAGGCGCCTTCTCATACTTTCAGATCGACCTCGTTGAGCTACGCCACTGCTGTACTAGCGATGGTAATTAGCGATAAGTAGGTTTTTTTTTTTTGGAGCGGAGTGAAGTACAGAGTGAACCTTTACCTTTCGTACTTCAGCACTCTTGGGTTCTGTTGTCCAGGAAATGATTCTAGACACAGCAAGACGTGTTTCACCAGAATTAGTAAAGTCACTTGGGTCCATTAGTGATATAAGACCTTGAAGGTACTGTAGCACGGCTATCTTGACCTGGCACATACAACAAACAGACATCAAATATCAATAAGATAGCGTAAATAACACACCACAATGCCACGCCTATTCGACGATCCATGAAGACAGCGTTGGGGGGGGGGGGGGGGGGGGGGGGTGAGAGGATAGACTTAGTTCTCAAGTTCTTTCTTAGAGTTCGGCTGACCTTTGTATGGGACCTGTGTCCTGTTGTTCAGACCATCAACCGATCGAGTAGCGCATAGCATAATTTTTTTTTCATTTTCTGTTTATTTTTTTGTAGCTGTAATTTGTACTGTAAGTTTGTATTTTGATATTCATGTATTTATGCTCTCATGGTTGTGAAGTTAGTAAATAAAATGAAAAACTACCCTTGAGTAACACCGGTTGCGAACAAGAAAATGAACTGCCCTACGTAGAGGACTGCTACTATTAGATAATCTTATTGTAAAGAAAGGTCTGAACCCAGGTGAATGTATATTTATCGAAGTAACAATATTTGTCGAAGAAACAATATTTGTATTATGATCATCCGGGTGGATGTAGTCCTGAGAAGGACTGTTTGATGTGACTTCAGCTCGATCAGGTTGTCGAAACGTCAGTCACATCAAACAGTCCTTCTCAGGACTACATCCACCCGGATGATCATAATACAAATATTGTTACTTCGATAAATATTAGATAATCATTACTCTATCAATTATTTGAAGTAACTATTTTACCTTGAGGTTGGGTGTTTGAGTTTGGTCTGTGATGAACCTCGTTAGGATGCTAAACTGGAGATCATAAGGAAACGAATCCCTAGAAACACAAACAAAGATTAACATTGATTAACACCAAACTTCGGAATTTTGTATAGCTCGATGTGCTATTTTTGGCTATGTGAGTTTTGTGTTGTCATCTTCTCAATTTAGGAACTCGTACCCAGCCCCTCTCGACTTGAAATCTTGCAATGAAGTATGATTCGGTTAAAATTTCGGCTTGTGCCTCCTTACCTTACAACATCCAGTACTCGAACTACTTTTGATTGAAGCGAGTTGAGCATTTCTGTGCCGAGTTTTGTGAGGAGTCTTGAGAGAAGAACGAACAACCAATCAGTTATGTCGACCTTGTGAACAACGATGAACTCAGCCAGGGCATCTAAGAACGAACTATACACCTGGGAAGTAGGAAAAAGAGAAGAGTTTAAATGTACAAGTTGGAAAAAAATGAGGGTTTATCAGGTCTTGCGTGACATTTTAAATTTTAAATGTTTAAATGTTGGGAGGCAACAGCTTGCCTCCCGAAATATTTTCCATACATTTCTTTGTACAGCCAACTTCGGTCGCCCATATCTTCGGCGTTATTCAATAAAATCACTTCAAACTTTCCAATTTTACTAATTTTACTATGCTCTTTTTAAATATTATATTTTCTTTTTTGTTGGATTAAAATTTAAAATGTCACGCAAGACCTGATAAACCCTCATTGATTGTATCTATCAGCATAACTTTCTAAACCAGGAAGATAATTTGATATATATATCCAATCACAGGGCTAGCTCAGGTAATGCACAGTTTCCACACCTTTTCCTAGTATGAATTAAACAAAAGCCTCTAGAAAGAATAAAACCAAGTCAGAATGCTGCAGTATAAAGAACTCTTCTTCCTTCAATTGTAATTCTGGCTATGCAAACGTTGATTGAACTTTTCTATATACGTTTTTCCTTACGTTAAATTTAACCTGGAAATATCAAGAACTGCTCACCTAACCAGCATTATCCGGGAGCGAACCTCATCCAATGCTCGAATTAATGAGTTGAACCTACTTCAAGAGGCCCCAACCATCCCCCTAATCAAGGAACACAGCTTTAACCTAAAAACTGTTCTAACTAGTGAGCTCCGACAAAAAACATATGATCATATGATAACCCAGGCCCTCTTTCCCACTATCCATCCTTCTTAAGACAAATGCAAACCTCATCCAATCACAACGTTCGATCTAACAAGCTTTAGCAGTCGTGTATCTTGTTGTATATACCTTATTATGAGGGTCGAAGAAAAGTCTAGTCAAACAATCCTTCACTTTAGATAGCTCCATATCACTGAAATAAAACAAGACAAAACATTCTATCAGTAAAAATATCCCAGCCAAAATAGAACGATGATCCTAATTCTATGCGACCTCGAATCTATCACTCAATCGATCTGAGGTTAACCAATACGTGAAAATCACCATCCCAGGTCACGCCTGATGACGTTGGTCGAGTCACGTCTGGTACGATATTCAAATATTGTTCATAAGATTTTTACATGAAGATAGGGTGATCCTAGCGCTAGAATATGAACAGGTTCTAAGGCTAACCTAGTGCTAAGGACAAGTATTTTGTTTTCACTCTCAAATACACCAAAAATGAAGGTTAGCAATGCGGTAGGGTCACCCTACCTTCATGTAATTGGGGATTTAAAAACGTCTGCAAAAATCGATATTTGGAAAGCTAACAATTACTATTCGCAAACCCGAACCGGGATTAGTATTACAAGGTTAACAAATCAAAATGGAGAATGTACACTGAACACCGCAACCCGGTTAACTCAATTGGTAAGAGCGTCGTCTGTTGTGTGGGAGGTCGTGTCAAGCCCAACACCCAGGGTCTTAAAATAACTGAGCAGACCTCCACGTAGCTTGGATCGCCACATTAATGACGGTCCCGTCCCTAATCAACTAGAGACGTTAAAAGCGGACCACAATTTATCAGTTGAATTACTGTCAAGTGTCATCCTCTATGAACAAAGTTGATTTATTCCTTATTTTATGTTATGTTATTATAACACTCTCATGACACGAGAACCAGGGTACCAGGGTCTGAGATGTTTTTGCTCTTCCCACCCACCTCTTGTGGGGAACGTTTGTAGTCTATCATTTGCTTGCAGCATGTTGATTAGCCATTCAAAAATCTCTTTATTTACACAGGGAGTTTGTATCCAACTGCTAGCAATGACCTGCTTACATAATTACCTCGAGAACTTCTCGTGTGAGTGCTTTATAGACTATAATTTTTTATCTTGTAACATGACAACTGATTGGCCTCTTTATTTACCCAGGGAGTTCGATGTTACATATTTCCCTCATAACACGAAAACTTTTCACCCACCTCTCGCGTGCACGGGTCTTTTGTAACTATCATTTGTTCATCTTGTAACATGACAACTCATTAACCATTACCAACTCTCTTTATTTACCCAGGGAGTTCGATGTTACATATTTACCTCATAACACGAGAACTTTTCAGGAATACCAATAACGCGCTGACACCATCCCGCCTGTCTGACCACGAATTATTGCTATTACAAAGTCGAACTATTTCTGCTATTTCCTGAAAAATGCAAAACAAGAAACAAGATCAGAAAAAATCGGAAACAGAGAGCAGAAAGCATTTAACATTAGTGTCATAGATACCGCAGTAGAATTAAATAAAACTGTCAAAGAATAATGAATAGTGGAGAGAATGACATGCCAAAAACATGACAAGGGGATAATATATTGGGACGTCTGTCTTCAGTAGAAAAATAATATACGACTAATCGTACAATATTTCCACGGTATTTACAAGTCAGATCGTTGCCAAGTGTACATATGATAAGGGTTGTTTTAGCTTGACTTCTAAAATAAGAAACAAGGTATTTATAGATAAGGAATATGATCTGCAAGTAGAACAAGATCTACAGTAGCACTAGTTTAGTGAACGACACAATCTTCATGGTGATATTGGTGTTTGGAAAACTAAATCGCGTGAGAAAAAAAAAGACAAATAAATAAGATTTGTGGTGTTTCATCATTATTAAGTTTGTTAATCCTTAGACTGTTCTTGGAATTTAAATTAGCTGGGCATTTTACTTGCCAAAAAATCGTTCAAACGATGACTGAATGAAGAAATCTTGTTTCTATTTATAAGAATTTTAATACCCATCGACCGAACTCGGACCCTGAGGCATTCTAGAAACCCATCACGTATAAACGAGGGCAATAGGGTGACATATTTAGGATTAAATCAATAGCATTTCAGATTGATGAAAAACAGGCGTTAGTAATATTAAAATATAAATTATATAAATTATATAAATTAAAAATGATATTGGAAACAACACTTCAATGGTATTTTCTATGTTCTTGGCATATCGACAAACCATTTGTGTGTTTATATTTCGATAACCTAAACATTTTAAAGTGTTTACTCGATAAAAGCAAAGATAACATCAAAGTTTAGCATGCCATTACCATCCCTATTTGTTTACAAATAATTATCACTGAACGAAAAACATTACTGCACGAGTATTCACTCACTCATTAGAACAAAAAATAATGCGTAAAAATGGTGAACCGTGCGATATCGATCGTTAGGAAAAGCAGTTTTTTTTCTATTGATATAAGAAAGTACTTGGATCTTAATGATTACTGCAAACAAAAATCAGCGATAATCTTCGGCAAGGATTGTCAAACAAAATTGAAGATGAAAAAAAATATTTAGCTGTAGAATTATCGCGGGTCAGAGAATAACTGAATCACATATGTCACGCGAGGGAGATAGGTTCTAGGACGAGTACGTAATATCAAAAGCAGCGCTGATAATGGATTGCAGAGCAAAAATACAATGTTTACGTAGACGAGTCAATAGCAACTGCAGTACAGAAAACATAACGAGGGAACGGTTTGGTGGATGAGAAGAGAGGTTGTCGGTGATCATAACACATGACATGAAATAGAGTCATTTGAATAAATACAGTGTTTTTCGACAGATGGCGAGGAGAACCAGTTTAATCCACACGACCGAGAGAACAAAATATATAATCTTCTACCCCAACTGAACTGAAAATACAATGTAAACAAAAAACTAATAATAATCGGGAGATTATTTATCGTGAGTTACTGAGAGAAAATTTCAAAATTAAAACCAGTAAAGAATCGCTAATTAATTTTTACTCGTAGAGAAAGTGACTAATGAATTTCGGGCTTCGATAATCCTTTTTCAGTCGAGATGCAAATCGACTGCAGATACTAACTTTTTGCAACCTTTTTTAAGCATTTTTTTCTTTTTCACTTGTGCTCCTGATAATTAGAAAACCTTAAAAAAGGCAGTTCAATTAAAATATGGATTTTGTCATCTTCGTTTGGAAAAAGACAGCTTTAATAAAAAGATACTAGCGTAATAAATGAACGTGGACGATGGATGTGCGACTGATATCTTTCTATGCACTGCTGTTATCAATCAAGATCCTGGTTCTAAATCCACCACAACGGTTTGAGCACACTAGTCTTATTCAAAACAACCCTTGCGTCTTTCAATAATGCTGGTTGGTCGAGAACTCAACTCACCTCGCGATATAAACAGTATTTAGACGGCTGAACCGAATAACTGATGCCTTTCCTTCGACAGTGTTTAAACCACAGCCATTCCTCTACGGGATTGCCAGGATAAATGTTCATAAAAGTAAAGTATGTTTCAAATATAAACCGCCATCGTTGGCACGGTTGGATTTGTTTTCGCCGGTTTCTCCTCGCTCCTCGCTCCCAATGAAGCATCTTGAGCCAAAACATCGTATCTCGAATTGTCTGTCTACCGATTTCTCCCCATACTCGCTTTGTTTTTATGCCAAGTTCATGATGTAGTCAGAGCTGAAGCTTGGAAATTCAAGAGGTTTTTTTTACTGGCAACTCGATACCAAGTCATTTGACCGTGTTGATCTTGACAGCCGTGTTATACAGTGAGAAAAGGTGAATAGAGGCAAGTAAAAATATAAATCTCATGAATTATTAATGAGCAAGGTTGTTGAGCCACATTTACATAGTCATACCTTGTTGCGAGACAGACTGCATTTGAATCAAACTCAACTCAAAAAGGTTTCTAATCACACTTATATTGCGGTAATTCCCTAAAAGACCTTAAAAAAGATCACTCTTATTCTCGAAAGTTAGTGCAATCAAAAAATTCTCTAAAAGATAAAAAGAGCGGGTAGTTAACAAATAAAAAAGCCGGATTGAAAAACAAGGAAGCAAGAGGGAAGAAGAGGAAATATAATTTGCAATCGTCACAAAAATAATTGTTTTTTTTTAATTAGACTTAGAAACCAGACGTAAGAAGACAACAGAGTTGTGAAACAATCGGACATGAATTATTGAAGAGAACGGTAAAGCAGTTGGAACCTTTGTTTTATTCCACAACACTTGTCTTCCCTATGCCATCCATTGTCAAACCAATACTGGTGTATACAGTTAATCTTCTAAACCCCTAAAATACTATCAACAGAGGTAAATGTTTGATCTTTTGAGGCTTGTTTCTAGAAACTTGGTACCAGAACTTGAAGATTTGGTATGCAAGGAATTACAGGGTGGTTAGAATGATGTATGCTAGAGTGGTTAACAATAAAGGCTACCAGAAATAACAGAAGAAAGCGACAGACCTCAAACAGCGTGAATCCTTATCAGAAATAAAAACACCGCCGTAAAAACCGATTGAGATACAAAGAGGGTTCCTAGCAGGTCTTTTCTAAATATAGCTATATACATTTGGCTGGGAGATGCTGTCTATGATTATGTATGAAGGAAGATAGAATATGATGATGATAATGACAATAATAGCATAAAATAATTATAAAAATAATATAAAAAAAGCGCTATAAATGATCATAGTTAAGGTGTCTTTTTTACAGCCCATAAGTGATAATAATCTTGTCATTTTGAATATTTTATAAGTTTATAAATGTTTTCCTTCAAGCAAGATTAACCAAGGTTTGAAATGAGCAAGAAGCAAAAAGTTTCTACATGACACGCTGAGTGGCTTTTTGTGTCAAGAAATCAAGTCATTTGACAAATCAATTAAGCAAATCGGCAAAAAACTAGACTGCTGTTTACTAAAGAATACGCCATAGTGTTAATGGTGCGTGATTGATGATATATCTAGAAGTATTAGCGGTGTTGGTCTATCCAAAGAACTGCTTTTACCACAGCAATCTGATATGCACTTGTTAGAATTAATGAACCCTTAGCAAGGGGTGTTCGTCAGTCTATAAAAAATATTTTTTTCAGCAATCTGATCCCCACTACCTAGTACAACTGCATTAGTAAAGTGTGCAAAGTGTTGTCCTTTCGTAAGTATTAATCGATATCTTATCTTTTTTCTCCATGAATTTTATCGCTAATTTTGATGAAAACCCATGTAGAGAAATAAACGAAAGAAAAAATGGAAAGAAAAAAGAGAGGGCCAAAAGTTTATACTTGTACAACTATTATTAATTACTATACCCTCAGTAAGCAAACTTTTTATTCATCTTTCCATATTTGAAAGTAAACAAAGAAAAAGAAAGGAAAAGAGAAGAGAAGAGAAAAAAAGAGAAGGGAAGGGAAGGGAAGGGAAGGAAAGAGAAGAGAAGAGAAGAGAAGAGAAGAGAAGAGAAGAGAAGAGAAGAGAAGAGAAGAGAAGAGAAGAGAAGAGAAGAGAAGAGAAGAGAAGAGAAGAGAAGAGAAAAGAAGAGAAGAGAAGAGAAGGAAAGGAATGGAAAGGAATGGAAAGGGAAAAAAAGGCTAAGCAAAGAAAATGAAAAGACTAGAAAGAGAAGAAACGAGAAGAAAAGAAAAAGTATAGGACTGACTAAAACGAAAAAAGAAAAAAAAACTACCAAAAAGTCTCTCTCTTATACTTATATTTTATACCTCTATATAAAGTGAAAGACTTGTCTCAGTAATCGATCCACTCAACGTCGGGAATACTTCCCAAAGACGACGACTATCTGATCTGTTCTCCCACGAACATTCAATAGACTTAGATTCGAATCATCCAATAGGAACAGAATACTCAAGACACTTGAACCTAGACGGTGCCGCGCTATCTACTAATCAGGAACTCATGCGACACAGATTTGAAAGAGATGACGGTTTTTATATATTGGCTCTGAGAAAACAGTGCGCTTTGAGTATTTAATGGAAAAAATGACGTAATCCTAGTTTTAGTGATGATGTAGCGTGCAGATTTGTAAAACTACTTAGATGGTTCACATTTAGTGCTATCAAAGTTAGAGATTTTAGCGAGCTTAAAAACTGAAAGAGGATTGGTATATTGTATTTACTGTACTTGTTAAAAGTGTTTGGTCTCCAGAAGCGACTATTGCAAATAAAAGCACGTGCTTATCAAAGTACTGAGACAGCTAGCACGTGCTTGCGGTATGCATTACGGAGTGCATTAGGAAGCCAGACGATAGCATGTACTTGTACAAGTACTGAGACTGAGACAGTGTACCGGCACTTAGCACTGTATATCATGGGGCTGAATTTAACATAACATTAGAAATGATCATAGCATGTACTTGCACAAGTACTGAGACAGTGTAACGACACTTAGCACTGTACATCATGGAGCTGAATTTATCATAACATTAGAAATGAACATAGCATGTACTTGTACAAGTACTGAGACAGTGTAACGACACTTAGCATTGTACATCATGGAGCTGAATTTATCAAAACATTAGAAATGACCATAGCATGTACTTGTACACGTACTGAGACAGTGTAACGACACTTAGCACTGTACATCATGGAGCTGAATAAGATACGTTAGAAATGATCATAGCATGTACTTGTACAAGTACTGAGACAGTGTAACGACACTTAGCATTGTACATCATGGAGCTGAATAACATAACATTAGAAATGATCATAGCATGTACTTATACAAGTACTGAGACAGTGTAACGACACTTAGCATTGTACATCATGGAGCTGAATAACATAACATTAGAAATGATCATAGCATGTACTTATACAAGTACTGAGACAGTGTGACGACACTTAGCATTGTACATCATGGGGCTGAATTTAACATAACATTAGATATGATCATAGCATGTACTTATACAAGTACTGAGACAGTGTAACGACACTTAGCATTGTACATCATGGAGCTGAATAACATAACCTTAGAAATGATCATAGCATGTACTTGTACAAGTTCTGAGACAGTGTAACGACACTTAGCATTGTACATCATGGGGCTGAATAACATAACATTAGAAATGACCATAGCATGTACTTGTACAAGTACTGAGACAGTGTACCGACACTTAGCACTGTACATCATTGAGCTGAATAAGATACGTTAGAAATAAACATAGCATGTACTTGTACAAGTACTGAGACAGTGTAACGACATCACCATGGCTACCAAATGTCCATTCGCTCCAGTGCCCCTTGAGGTGATGCCGTTGACCTATACCGAGAGGGACTGGTGATGAGAAACCCGGGAACCCAGATTTAAAATGATCTAACTTTTCAAATGTTTGACTAAAGAATACTCGAATGAATATGACAGCTAGCATTATTTAAGTACTCACTTGGCCTGGTTCAGCTCTACCCAACGTTCGATTCCCCCTCGTTCCCATGGATCTCTCGGAACTTCCAGCATCACTATCAGCGTCATCATCTGAACCGCCGTGAGAATTTGTTGATCCAAATGAGTATTTCCTCCTGGCAGGACTTCGAGTCTGGAACAAACAGAAGTTTAAAATACTGAATAAAGTTATACTGGAAACATCATTTTTTGGTCGCTATTAAGGGGTTTTACACAAAATATTGTGAAAGAAAACTGACAATATCAACTTTCTGTTTTAACTTTCGCGCAAAAGCAAACATTGCATTGTTCCTATCCTACGACATGGCTGCTGTAAAACACCTGTTTCTATTCCTTGGTCTCTTTTTCTCGGCTTTGAGGGCCCGTTTCCATAATAAAACCGTTTGACATCCTTCACTGCACATCTGTAGGACTTTTCTGAGTTCAATAAACAGGGTGCATTATGGTCTAGCATCGATACAAACAACACCATATATATAGACCCTTTCAATAAATCCTACAATGCTCTATTATTCGCGTTTGACGTCAAATTTATTCTTTTGAAATTCGTTCCTTTGAAATTGAAATTGAAAAGAATAAATTTGACGTCAAGGAAAATAAAGCATTGTAGTATTTATTAAAAGGGTCTATAACCTTGGCAAGATGAACAAATAACGTTTGTTCCGAAGCTAGACCACAACACACCACTTCTTCACTTCGCTCAGAACTATGGAATCTGTCGTATTCATATCAAGCGCCCTTTATACTTTTAACTTCGATTTAAAGTCTTTGATTCAGTAAATCATTTATGCTTTAATATGTAAAATTTAAAAAAGTTACCTATTAATCCTTAAAAAAATAATTGAGTTAGACTGATTTGTTATATGGGTATATTAAACTTTTTGCCTATTAACCAAGGTGTTCCACAGGGAACAATTCTAGGACCTATGCTTTTTTGTCATGTCTAAAGTCTATTCGATTTAAATATTGAGATAGTATTACATTAGTACTCGGGTTATTGGGAATGATGGTCAGTCTGGTCAGGTTGAATTTATTTTTAAAAAAATGGGTTCAAGATAAAGTCAAGAGCTTGTTGGTAAGGGAAAAACCGTCAAGCCTAATCCTACTACCTTTAAAGGTGTCGAACAACTGCTATGTATTAAACTGTTAGGTGGGTATTCACTTTCATGATAACCCCTCTGTCTGAGATAAACATTATGAAGAAATCCTAAGCAAAACTGGTAAGCGAACGTACATCCTTTGTGTTAGCAAACAAATATGGCTAGTCTAGAGACAGTCTATTATTTATTTCAGTAATTAATTATTATGTCTTTATTTACATGCTATTTCTGTATGGGGTAAAAAAATTACAAAATAGGGCATTTCGTTTCGGGTATTAAATTATATTACTCTTGTTAGTACACTTATTGAAAATAATATACAAACATACACACCTGTATCTTAAATATATATATATCGATTTTGCTTTTAATTTATGTATCTTTAGAGGTTCTTTATTTTATTTTTATCACATAAATATTTTCCTATTTTTCGCGATTAAAAGAGCATCAAGACCCAGTTGTGATGCCCTAGAAATTAATTATTATTGTCATCATTAGTACTCATAATTCTCCTTTCGCACATCTTCTTCCTCCAAAGAAAACTAGAATTTTAAGAGAAATAGTCCATTCGTTTATACACTCCTGCCGAGTATTTTTAAATAGATGGCTTTGTATATCTAGCAATTGGACTAGATATCTAGATATTTATATCTATAAAGAATAATTTATTAACAATAGTTTTATTTAGTTTCATTTTCTTACTTACTTATAAATTACAACGTACATATATTATTTTATTTTAATTTTTTAGGTTAACTAGAACGTGTGTTATTAATACAATAAATAGCTATTTTTATTTTTACTATTATTATTATTATTATTTATTATTATCATTTATTACTATTACAATTATAATTATGAGTCAATATTAGTGGATCATATCTACCCTGCTTGGCAGAGGTTCCCTTATTTCTCTCCTCTAACGAGAAGGAAAGGAAACCTCTGCACGGATCTGCTCGACATTGTCGAGCATGCGCCAAAATTCAACATCATTATAACGTCACTTACGGTGAAGTGGCAACGCAGACTCAGACCATGCCAGCGGATAAAATCACCGGGCTCATTAACAGTCAGTGGCTATTTTATATCGTGACATGCGTGAAAATTCAAGAGTTTTGGACAGCTTCGAGCAGATCCGTGCAGAGGTTTCCTTTCCTTCTTGTTAGAGTAGAAAAAATAAGAAAACCTCTGCCAAGCAGGGTAGATAATATATCTTACCCATGAATCCCAAACTGCAGCCTCCGTAAGACAAGCTTCATCATCATCAGCTGATGCTTGTTGCTGTTTCGCTCGTTGTACAACTGGATCTGGCAGAACAAATTCATATAAACATCCCACAAAAAAATCAAAATAATATAAATCGTCTTTATGCCTTCATTTTGGTTACCTTTGGGCTTCCTGTGGCAAAGCACAGGTAAACCGCAAAGTAAAATGGGGAACGTAGAATAACAGAAATGCCTTACTCTGAACAGCTCTTTTCACTACAGGTAGTTGTGTGGAACTGAATCCCTTGCCTTCGCTGATTCTTCTCTCTCGTCTCATGGTTGTGTCAGGACTTGGATCCCGACTTGCACCGCGTGAGCTCGACCGTGAGCTAGCTCGGGAACTGGATCGAGATGATGTTCGAGGACGACTGAAATAAAACGTTTTAATAACAAGTTAGCAAGGAATTCCTAAAACACTTCTGTGAGTATAATCCTTGAGTCGCGGTTTAGCTTTTTGCACAAAAAGAAAGAAATATATAACAAAATCAAAAACTATTATATTCTATATACCCTCAAATTGATCACAAACTTGACATGTATACCTCTATGACGCCATAAGAAATACAATCAGTTTACCCCTTATTAGGCAGTCACGCGACTGCGCTTTACCCCACTTAGTACCTAGTCACGCAAAACCACGGTAACACCAACACACTTTATGCTCACGCACCACCCTTGGTAGACAGTCACGCGATATCATGGTAACACCAACAAACTATACGATGACACACCACCCTTGGTAGACAGTCACGCGATATCATGGTAACACCAACAATCTATACGATCACACACCACCCTTGGTAGAAAGTCACGCGATATCATGGTAACACCAACAATCTATACGATCACACACCACCCTTGGTAGACAGTCACGCGATATCATGGTAACACCAACAATCTATACGATCACACACTACCCTTGGTAGACAGTCACGCGATATCATGGTAACAACAACAATCTATACGATCACACACCACCCTTGGTAGACAGTCACGCGATATCATGGTAACACCAACAATCTATACGATCACGCACCACCCTTGGTAGACAGTCACGCGATATCATGGTAACACCAACAATCTATACGATCACGCACCACCCTTGGTAGACAGTCACGCGATATCATGATAACACCAACAATCTATACGATCACGCACCACCCTTGGTAGACAGTCACGCGATATCATGATAACACCAACAAACTATACGATCACACACCCCCCTTGGTAGACAGTCACGCGATATCATGATAACACCAACAATCTATACGATCACGCACCACCCTTGGTAGACAGTCACGCGATATCATGATAACACCAACAAACTATACGATCACACACCACCCTTGGTAGACAGTCACGCGATATCATGATAACACCAACAATCTATACGATCACGCACCACCCTTGGTAGACAGTCACGCGATATCATGATAACACCAACAAACTATACCATCACACACCACCCTTGGTAGTCAGTCACGCGATATCATGTCAACACCAACAAACTATACCATCACACACCCCCCTTGGTAGAAAGTCAGGCGATATCATGGTAACACCAACAAACTATACGATCACACACCCCCCTTGGTAGAAAGTCACGCGATATCATAGTAACACCAACAAACTTTCTCTTAGTAGACAATCACTATATACCGTAGCAAAACAAACACTGTCATTACGCTTTACCCTTAGAAGCAAGTCAAGCGATACCACTGTAACACCAAAAGATAGCTTTACTCACAGACGAGGAGAGGAAGGAGCCAAGCAAGGATAGCGGTACAGGTCAACAGGAGAGGAAGGCGGAAGAAATTCGTAGCTCGAGTGTCTAGAAACCCTGCGCACAAACATATCGACACAAAGAAATCCAAATAGAATCAAGATACACACATAGGTAGGTTAAAGGAATGACATGAAAAATGTACGAGGAATGATCGATGATCATGGTAGTAGTGACTGACGAGCGAGTTATGGTATGGGTCACCCAAGTATTCACTAACGAAATAGGAAGTACGAATATGGCTCATAATGGGTCAACACATTCGCTGACAAAATAATAAGTATGAGCCTGGGCAGAAATCTATGAGAAATGATGGATGATCATGGTAATGGTTACTGACGAGCGAGACAGTCGTCCATACATCGTATGGGTCACCCAAGTATTCACTAACAAAATAGGAAGTACGAATATGGCTCATTAATGGATCACCACATTCGCTGACAAAATAATAAGTATGAGCCTGGGCAGAAATGTATGAGAAAAGATGGATGATCATGGTAATGGTGACTGACGAACAAGATGGTCGTCTAAGGCATCGTATGGATTACCATATGCACTGATAAAAAAGAAGTTGAGAGGTATGAAGAATGATTATCATGCTATTATGATCAAGATAGTCGTCTACAAGTGTGGTTTGTATCACCAGAAACGCTCAGAAACATAAAGTCAGTCAGTCTAGAAAAAATAGTCGTGAGGTCATCAGAAATATGAATTGAGAAAGGAAAGACAACAGCAACAAAACAAAAAGTTAGGGTAGAAACAAAATGACAAAATCAGTCATGTTGCGTGATCTTTCTGGATTTATGTGGAACAATATGTATGAGAAAAACAGGTCAATTTTTGATGATATCCCCGTGCACTTTGATGGTATCTCCACGACATAGTTTACGCGATCAAATATATTGTACGACAAAATTACTGAACGTTACCAACAGTACACCAATGATGAATTACTACCTGAATAATGCATGGTGATGTAGGAGTCTTTATCGTATCGCACTGTGATATTTACAATGAAATATGAAATCTGCTAATCATTCCAGGCCGTCATATCCACATGGCGTGAGGTAGGAAGACACATCCAGCTGAGCGGTGAACGCGGCGCGCAAAGCATGAGTGGACAAAATTCACCGCTCAGCTGGGTGTACCGATGATACCATAGATATAGAGCAGATTTGGTGAAACAGTGAAAAAACTTAGGGTGCGGTGTGACCAAAACATTTTCTTCGTACTTTGTGTGGTTAAACTGTGGTTGTTATTGCCGAGCCATGAATGTGGTTGGCCCTTGCCTACCTAAGACCTTTTATTTGATGCGCAGTTATCAAGTTGCTATGCGACTGCTTGATCTGGTGACCTTACTATGACACCATGCATTCCAAATAGCCCTTTTGCAATATCTTGCTGTTTCGGCCTCAATATGTTACTACTCGTATTAGTATTCTTGTTTTCTCGATAATGTTCCGCGCCATGTGTCTGGCTATATTCGAGTCATATTGACGCGCCGTTAACGTACCACGAGTTTTCACAATTCCACGAATCTGCTGCTGCGCATGCGTAATCGTTGTATATTGTGTTTGGCGCATGCGCTCTACTTACTTAGGTGTAGGTATTCTAGACTTGGTCGGACTGGTTCCATGTACGAAAGCTTCTGTTCTTTCTTTTGGGGGACCACCTAACCGATCGGGAGAATGTGAACGGCTTGAGGCTGCAATTAAACATAAACCACGGTATAATAGACCATACTGCTGTGTTCCTCGATTATAGACTCATTTACTCACGGTTAGCCTCCTTTCAGTGTCAGAATATTCACAAATACTAACGGTAAAGTAAAAAATACACAACTTAACAATACAAACACTTCAAAGACCTGTACTGGAACACGTGAATAGTCTACATAAAATCGAGGGTAACCCTGGGCAAAAGAGAAATCGAAACTGGAGTATTTACTGCTAGAAAAATAAAGACATTAAAAAAGCCTCCTTTGAATGCACTAAAACAAAATATGTCTAAGGCTGGCCTTACAAGGTACCAGACGAATTTAAAAAGTTGTACGCTTAAGCGTTCAAATATTTAAACGCCTAGCAGTAGAAATTTAAGAGACGGTTCCGTGTACTGAAATGGTATGCACTGGTCAAATTTTGGAACGGTCAAAAATTCGTCCGGTATCGTAAATATCGTAAGGCCTGCCGACAAATTATTATTCAAATCATTCAGCAGGTACGAATTCCACGAGTGAGAGCGGGAATAAGTCTATTGATAGTAAGCTATACGATAGGTACATTATTATATTAGCCAACTTACGCTGTGACACATATCCACGTGAAGGGAACCTGCCCTGTCGTGCAGAGGGAGGAGAGGGTGGTCTAGTAGCAGTTGCTCTAGATTTGGCTCGTTTTAATGCTCGCTCGGCAGCTCGAGAATCAATATGACTACGTGATCTTCCCATGTTAGACATCGGTGATAAATATCCCGAGGATGGGACGGTGCGAGATGCAGAACTACGAGAAGCTGGTTAACGAAAATACGTATGAGAGTTAGGTCATAATGAGAGGAATGAGAGGAATGGGAGGAATCAAGGGTGGTGTAGCGGGAAGGCACTCGACCCGGCATCATTTCTGCCAAACTGATAAGTACTTACAAGTCCAGGAATAAAATGCATTTTAATCCTAAAAGTTTAATACTTTCTTCCTTGATTTGATATCTAATGAAGATGTTCTGAGAGAATTTACCGAATTGCGATTGAGAAAGCGGGAGTAGCCGCAACATATAAGGCTATTTCATTAAACAAGACAAGGATTTTCCAATCACTTCCTTTAAAGCTTTCTAGTTTATTGAGGAGTGATCTCTTGTCATGTGATAAGTACAAAACAATGATATTTTGCCAATTTTTGGTTCCTTTTCAATTCCTTTAAAGTCATACCTTGGGTATGATTGGGTCTTGTTAAGCCACCCAATGGTGCATTCCGTGTTGGTGCACTCGATCGAACGCTAGGAAAACAAAAAACAAAGCGTTAATACTGTAGTTCATTATTATCATCATCAAAATCTATCAATATGGAAATGTTCCAACATTATTCTATTAGCATTTATCCTAAACTTTTCCAATTATCATGTGTCCATATACTTTGATTCTCTATAATAAATCAATTGGTCCACCAGAGATGGAAAGAATGAAGAAAATAGGGATGTAGGAGGAGAGAAATACAATGAAAGAAATGAAATGAAAGACAGAGATGAAACAAAATGAAGAGCGACGGATTAATAACTGAAAGAAAAGTTTGTAAAGGCAAAAAAATTAAACGTTCAAAAATGTTGACTCAATTTCTCGTCATTCTTTTCATTTTGTAAAGGCGAATACCTTATTACATGAAATTTTCGCGACACTTTAATTTCGCGATTTCGAAAAATCGCGCAATTAAAGTGTCAAGAAAAATAAGTGTCGCGAAAATATGACGCAAAAATTTCCATTTTTTAGAAAGTAAAGAATTCAATAACCATAAAATAAAAGATGTTCTTACTGAGATTCTGATCAACAATGAATGATTAGAACCAGTGTTCAATATACTAAAGTCAAAACCAAGGAACTAATGCGGGCATTTTTAATGTTACGTAGTAAAGTGGCTTTTCTAAAGAAGTTTTTGGGAATTTGGAAACGAAATATGATTGATTTATTCAAAGAAATCGCGAAATTAAAGTGATCAAGATTATGACTTTTTCATAAAATCGCGAAATTAAAGTGTCGCGAAATATGCGGCCTCCAAAATCGCGAAATTAACGTGTCGCGAAAATTTCATGTAATAGGGTAAGTAAAAAACATCAACAACAACAACAACAACAACAACAACAACAACAACAACAACAACAACAACAACAACAACAACAACAACAACAACAACAACAACAACAAAACAATACTGGAATGCATCAAAAACCCACACGGAGATTGAGTGGAAATGAAAGATTCAGAGACAAAAATATCTTTTACTGAGTACATATTACTATGACTATACATATGACTAACCTGACTCCATCTTCACTGTGTGTACTCGACGTACTAGATATCCTAGATCGTGATCCACTACTGCTTGGTTTAGGTAATCGCACAGGTGCGGCCCTGCCTGCCGATGCTTTTATCGTTCCTGTACCATTCCGATCGTTCTCTAATTGCTTTTGTTTAGAAGGATCTAATGTTTTAAGTATACTGTAGAAAAAGAGAACATAAGTTGAATCAGTGTCAAAGTGCGTCAATGTGCTGTCGTGCGCATGCAAGCTTTTATGGGCTCTCTATCCTCAACGACTTATCAGTTTGTCGGAGTGGACAAAAGACTAATATAGCCGAGACGACTCTCTTTCCTCAACGACTTATCAGTTTGTCGGAGTGGACAAAAGACTAATAGCCGAGAAGCAGCACATCCATGCAATATTTAAATACGTGCTGCTTTGCTCACCTTTCTGCCTTCTCAGCAAAATGTTTATGATAAGCCCAAAAAGCCCTGGTTGAAAAAAGGGGGAAAAGTTATTTGAGATATGTAGAGAAAAGAAGGACGCATCTAATACCAAGACTAGACTCTTACCGAAGTCTAGAGAGATCTACATTACGACCAGACGTCCAATAACCACATACCTTCTGGCAGTTGCTCTGCACTCGGAGTCTGCATCTGATATTCCTTTGCGAATAAAGTCTTCTAATTCTACTACGTGACTAGAAGTACCGAAACAGAAAAAAGAATTAAACTTTGATTCAACCAAATTGGAAGAGAAGAGAAGATTGTTTTTTCCCCTCTAAGAATAGATGTGGTATAGGAGTGTTCCTCTTACTTTCTGATCGTGTGTGTATCCCACAATTCTAACACGAGATGTATCTTGGACGCGCAGTGTCTAGAAACAACAAACAAAGGTTATTAATTTACTACAATGCAACTGGAAAAATATGAAATAGAAAAACTGTTTTAGACAGTTAATTTTCAGGTATCATTATTAACACAAAATAACACAGTGGCTTCTTATAAGCGATAATGATGATCATATTGATTTGAGAATTCTACATCTACATCTACATCTACATCTACATCTACATCTACATCTACATCTACATCTACATCTACATCTACATCTACATCTACATCTACATCTACATCTACATCTACATCTACATCTACATCTACATCTACATCTACATCTACATCTACATCTACATCTACATCTACATCTACATCTACATCTACATCTACATTATTTATTTGCAACAATCCATGGATCATATACATGTATAGCAAATTCCAGTGTAAATCAAATTGTGATGATGATGACAGTAACGATGTTGAATGACGCTAATGACAATGAATGATGCAAAAAATAATGATGATGATCACTATGATGTAGAGGATGATGATCCTAGTAGTGATAGAGATAGCAGTAACCATGTTGAATGACACTAATGACGATGAATGATGCAAGCAATGATTAAAACATTAATCTTGATGAACAATCAATCCTGGTTTAGTCTGTTTCTACACTCATTTTAAATACCTTCTTATAACACTTGATTTGGACGTCATGTTACTGACCAGGATAGAAATCAGACGGTGTGCATGCGTATTCTAGAGACAAAATCCACACATTAAAATATACCACAGTGCATGCCTTATTATGCCTTGCAGTTAACATACAGGAGAAACAGACGAGTACCTTTAAAATAATGTTAATACAAGCATCTCCTGATGTTGCCATAATCTGAAGACAAGAGTCAAGCAAAGAATGTGAGAATACAGACACAGCTTACTGTAATAATAGTTTCCATCTGCTTTATTAAACAATACACCCCAGATAAGAAGCCAAAATCCCAGGCGTCTGGATTCTTGGATTCTGTTAATCATAATAATGACAAACTCCCACACAGTTGAAGCCTTGATTGAAAGGGACCAAAAACCACGACGTCATGCATGCAAGGCTTTGAGTTTTCTATATATATATAATAGGGCCTGTCCTCACCTAATGTGTTTCTCACCCCCACCCCACCCCACCCCCCTACCACATTCTGTAACACCCCTCCACTGTCCATTTTTTGCTACAATTTTGAAGAAAGTAACTTAATAAATGCCAAACAAATTGCTGACCTTTGCACTATTTGGTATCAGGTTAATGAGACATTGTAATACTGCTTCAGCTGTATGGTCAAACTGGTTGCCAAGTAGGGTCGACAAATAGCTGCAAGAAAAAAAATGAAAAGATAACTTTTTAGCTGTTTCACAACTACTAAATATGATCAAGCCTATTTGGAAAAATTAGAAAATTTGCTACACAGACAGGCAGTATACAGCTATTTCAAAAAAAAAGATTGGTGAAGGTTTTGTTGTTTGTTGCATACCAGGCCTGAAATACAGTATGGGTAATGTGGATCCAAGCAGCGAAAAGTCACAACAATATGGGATCTCCCCAAACTTTGTCTACAAGTTTTTTCACCATATTTTCTTTTGTGCTGACATTATTTACATATAATATAATACATTTCAAGCTTAGTAAGCAATATGCAACATGCAGCATGAAACAACCAACATGCAACAAAACCTTCAATCATCAATATTTTTTGAAATAGCTGTATTCTTTTGTATGAAAGTTCGCAAAGAAACAACAAAATTTATAACAATTAGTCGTATAATAACATTGTTACCTTAGCGTTATACAGGTTTCCCTGATGACCGATGATCTCAAATCTTTAGCCTGAAAAAGATTCAAAGGTTATGTTATCGGTGTGGCACAATAAAGATGTTGAGATGAATTTTTTTGAATTTTTACTGCTATTTTCATAAACATGCAAACTCTGTAGTTGTGAGCTGCCTGTTTGAATTTGGTTTTTCACTGCCGCCAGTCAAAAATATATAAGGTACCGACTGATTATTTTTGATTGACGGAAGCGAAAAACGAAATTTCAGCAACATGTTTATGGAAATAGCAGTAATTGACTTGTAGACCATTCGGGCTACGAGTCTAATTTTTAAAATAATATTCCCACTGTACTTACATTTAATTTAAAAGCTCCTTCTAAATTTTTTATAATCCCAAGAAAGCTATCATACTCCAAAGCACCAGCACGGATAAGACCACGGATCTTTTTCAACTGAAAAAAATGATTAAAAATTCAAAGTTAATGCCACTTATTTTCACTAAAAAATGTTCTAAAAATAAGTACTGTACAAGATGAGGCAAGCTGTGATACTCACGGCAGCAATTCTCTGTTCCCAATCATTTTTGTCATCTGACAAAAGAGTCTGTATTTTTGTCATTTCATCATTTAGGTCTTTGCCAGAATATATCTAATGAAAAGAAAAATGAAAAACGTATTTGTCTTCGTTTTTTTCTCAGACTGTTTATGCTGTAGTTGTTGCTGCTGCTCTGACATTTGACAGCCTTAGCAGCAAAGGTTGTCACATTCAGTAAAAGGTGACTCAATTACATCTCTTATTGTCAGATTTAATCTGCTCATTATTCTTCTCCTGTTTACTCAACTGAAAAGAAGACCATGAGGATCAGCTGTGAGGATCAGCTGTGAGGATTATCCGTAAAAATCAATATGTGATCAGCTTTGTGGGCAAAGAATATCGAATGTAGTCAGTAGTAGTGTGTGTGAGTGAAAAGTGTCCCAATTGGTGCAGAATTGGGAAAACAAATACTTAGACACTTCAATAAAGAGAATTTTTTATAGGGATGTAAGGTCCAGTTTTGCAGTCATGCTATATGCCAACACAAAGATACCAGTTACTAATTCTTTATATATCATAAAGAACACCAATGTCTTACTCTGACATCCGGACATTCTTCATAAGAATTAGCAAAGTCTGTCTCATCAACAGCACCTGCAGCAGCACCTAAATAAACAAACACACATTTAACAACTTGACCAATGTTGAAAATTTTTTTGAATAAGGCTGAGAAAAATATTGTGATTTGCCAGAGTCGAAAAAAACAGTAATTTTCTGACACCAATACATGTTTTCCTTGTCTTTCAAAGTCTATTGTTACAAGTAAAGTGTCTAAAAATAAGGTACTGGATAAGTTGGCTGATTCTCTTACCCGAATTAGAGTTTTTACTGCCACTGGTTTTTCTCCCTGAAGAAGGTTTTTTAGCAGATCCTCCTCGTGAAGGTGTTGGGGATGTCTGAAAGAACAGTAAAATATTTGCTAGGTGTTATACTTTCATGTTATTATGTTTTGACGCATTATCAAATGCTTACACTTACCTTTCCTCCTTCAGACTCAACATCGCCATTGACTCTAAGGGCTCCTGCAACAAAAGGAAACAAATACAGTGTTGGCACTCAAAGCATGAATACTTCAAGGTTTTTTTGACATGACTATCTAATCAGTGCTCTCTATAGAAAAATGGATTAAGCATTCTTTAGGCACAATCCGATCACAACAAACGGCATTATTTATGTGACTCAGCAGTTCTTTATTTCACATGAGAAAGCTAAAATTATAACCTCTAAAGATTTTCCATTGTTTGCTGTGATTGGATGGTGCCTAAAGAATGTTTGATTCCTTTGTTTCTACAGAGAGTGTTGATTGGATAGTTATGAAAAAATGTCAACAACAAAAACACTCAAAGTGCTCATGGTTCGAGTGTACATTGTAACAATAATATAATAATAATAACAATAATAATAATAACAACAACAATAACGATGACAACAATAATAACAACAACAACAATAATAATAAAAGTAATATTAATATATTTATATTAGTCTTTAGTATGATTTAATATATTATAGATTTTTGTGCACTGTGATTGGTCGAGCAACTAGTGATTATGAGACAATATTTACTGTTTCCGAGCAGTGATTTCTTTTATCCTGAATTGCCTTTTCTCTGATATCGACATCTAAAATTATACTAAAACAATTATTTGTGACCTTGTGATAATAATGAATTAAAATTAATAATGAAACATGTAATATTGTGAGAAATATAAGTATCTCTGTAGAAGTTACTAGTCATCCCATCCAACAACTAACTGGATTAAACTCCTTGTACTTATTATCTTAGAAACACAATCCAAAAGGGAAATTTGACTGCTTATATCAGCAGTCAGCAGTTTATTCTACTCATGCAGGACAAAAGAAACCCTACTTCATCAGCTTTAAGTTACACTTCCTGTGCAAGGGTTATAACCACATAAATATTGTCAAAAAGATGGTAGGCAAATTACCAATGGCTTTCTTTGATTTGCTTATTTTGACACTATGAAAGTAAGCTAAGAAACTAAAACTGCGTGCACTAAACACTTGAAACCACATAGCCATATATGAAACAAGAGACATGCAAATCTTATTGATTTATATCAAAATGACAACAATCTTTAAGGACAAAATTATAATGATTATTATCTTATTGACAAATAAATAAAGACAAAGGCTGCCATGTGTGACTTTATAGCCTAAATGTTCAACACATCTGGGAATTTTATCCTAGAAAATGTTGGATGTCAAGTATTTTAGTGTGGAAATGTTAATAATACGTGCTCAGACAAAGGTATAAAGTTGTACCGAAATTTAAGATTGATTTTTTGACCCTTTCAAGTACAGGTTATATGTTGAAAGGATTTGTTGTCTTGACATAAAGTTCATTTAGCGTTTTCTAATAACTATTTAACTGAAATACTTTAAAGTGTATTTGATGGTGTTTAAGGATTTCAAAGGTTAAAATGACATCTTATGATTTTACACGTTTTTAGCTTTTAGTAAGGTAAATGATGGCGAAATTTAAGCTGGGTTTAATTTAAGTAGAAAGTGAATGATATGGTGATATCATTTTCAACACTATGAGAACATCTTAATTTGACTACATTTTTGTCAACTCTCATAACAAAGCCACTTGAATGCTTATATCATGTTTGTGTTAGCTAAAGATGTAAGAGTTTAGAGACATGACTATTAAAAGCAATTTGAAAGACAAAATAACTACTCTTTTGCATGTTCATTTTCTATATTTTTAACAACAGTGCCTGAGAAAAAGACATAATATACGATATACACTACACTTCCCGAACAACAGTACAGTGTCAAGGTGAATAAACAAAAGAATAATAATTAATAGAATAAAAAACATTTGCAAAACAATATATTTACTCACATAAATTACTGTTAGTAAAACCTGTAAAAATATGAAGAGTTTTGTAGAGGAAATCTTATTAAGATATGGACTAGACAACATGTATAATATAAAAATGATGCTGTGTTAATCAAACCAGCTCTGGAAAACAAATTAGCTACATTTTCATGAATGACATGATAAAAGGTTAGGAAAGCTGGCTGGCACTGTTTAAAGTTAACTAACAATCAGTAAGTTTAATTACAAGATGAGAAGACCAATTTCAGTTTTTCTTGTTTTTCATGATTGATTAATTTTCCGGTATAACCACATCTTGTACATCTGGACAAGTTATAGCATGTGCTTGTGATAGTAGCATGTGAAAATTATGACATAAAATCAAAATTGTACAAGATGTCAATTCTTTCTCAGATCTATAATACAAAGGTCTTGACATATGAAAGAGTTTCATATGTACACCCAACCAAAAGTGCAGGAAACAATTAATAACACTTTCCTATAATTTCCAGATTGATAACTTGTATTAAAATCTACACTTGACAGTGAGAAAAATTTGCAAGTGAGATTAAAGTCAAGGCATAAATTTTGCATTTGTAAATCTTTTGTCTGCTTCAAAGACAAAGGTTATGTCTACAGTTTGAATATTGATGAATTTAGGAAAAATAAAATTGAAGATGAATTTCAAAATTTTCTTGAAAATTTAAGTTTAAGTAAAAGCAATGAAGCTATCTACTAGCTGAGAAGAAAAATAGATTGTTTGAATCTAAAGCAATTATAATCCAATAAAGGATTTTACAGAGTAATGATCATATCTTTTTGAATAAGATACAAAATATTCAGTTTGTGAGAAAGAATTAAAGAATAACACTGTATGATTTACCATGATTTGAACTCAAAGGTTTGGTACTAGGCAAGTCAACCTCAGGTCCTCTACTGCAGTAGTCTTCTATTTGGGTGAGAATATCTAGATAGTCTTTTGATATTTCACTGGAGAAGAATGAGTCATCCACCATAGCCCCTAGGACACTGATCACCAATGGAGATCAAACCAACTGGCAAACACTCTGATCACTACAACACCGGTAACTTCCTCTACTGACTTCCAAGATTTTGAATAACTCAGCTCTTAAGCTGTGAAGAACTTGTCATAGCATACAATGTACTACAATTCTGAAGTCATTTCAATGCAGGAAATAAAAGAATTCACTTCCTGGAGCTGACATATACATAAAGAAATAATCAAAGATCCTTACACTGAGCACATTGAAAATGAAAGAGCAAGAACAAGTTGAAAGTGTTTCATTGCTGATTCTACTTTCTGTTCCAATCATGTGCTGATCTTAATTTTTTAGAACCCAAGCAAATAACACTCAAGCTGAGTGGCTGGCTTCATAGACAGAAAAATCCTAGGAGTCTTGGCTTGAACTCGAATAGTAAAGACAGTAAAAGCATTTGAATACTCTCCAAACTGACAATGAATTCAAAATAGCCTTGTAGCCAATTACATTACACTGTTGGTTAATTTTTAATTATAGGAAGCCACCAGTATTATAATTCTGGCCTATCACAAACTTATTAGTACACATAATATCCCAAGTAAGTAAAAAAAATTCCTTATAATTAATGGTAAACTAGCTTTTTAGACTTTGATTTTTACTGACAATCTGTAAATGTCAATAAATTAAGATCAAAGTTATTTACACATGGAGAGAATGAAAGAGAAAGGTATATAAAAGTATAGTTAACTGGAATAATTATTGCTGTGTTTGTTATCAGGATTTGTATATTTGTTTAAAAGATAAGAGCAGTTTAGATACATGATAAAAAGCACTAGAAAGTGCCAAAAAAAGTGAATATTCATAGCATGTCTTCAAGTCTATCAAGGTAAAGTGGCTTCTGATTGCATGACGTCTAGAATGTTTATAAACACCAGTGAAATAAAATATGTACATCCATGGATGAGTGAGCAGGATCGATTACACTGAGAGACTAATTAAAACAGACACGAGGGACCAACAATAGAGATTCCACTGGGTTATGCTTTGGTGGATAATGACATTGGATGTAGTAAGTGATATCAAATGAATCAAAAAAATTACAAAAGGTTGCTAATAACATGAATGATAATTTGATCCTTTTGTTTCAGTGGTTGCTAGAATGATCTTGGAGGCAGTGGAATGTACTCTAGAGTGACTGAAGGAATGTACTCTTGATTGTCTTTGAATAACCAAACATGACAAAGAGTGTCAAATCAACTCACACAAAAACAAGTAAGAATATAAAAAGTCACACTACTATCTTAACAATCTCCTTGCTAATACCTTAATACTACTACTGGTTTGGGCTGTCTGTTATTATAATCACAGCACATGTAAAACACAGTTACTCATTAATTATTCAGGAGTCTATTTCAAATTTATAAAATATTTCAGTAACATGCACACCGATTGGCAGCTTGCTACCATAGTTCAAAATACAATAGGTATTACTCTAGGGCTTCAAATTAACGGTCTGTCATCAGACAATGTCTGGGGGGGAGGGGGAGCGTAAGGGGAGTTCGAAAACCCCAAAACCACACTGTCAGAAAAAAGTAAAAAACCGCAATAACACAACACTTGCTTTGGCCTTGCATTTACTAAGACAGACCACTTAGACTTTTTATCACCGATTACCGTGGCCTTAGATTTATGATAACCGCAAACTGTGTAGTCTTGTAAAACCACAATACTGCAGGCTAAAAATAAAAGTTTTGTAAAACCACGCCAAATATAAGGCAATACCGCATCACCCCAAATCCTTATGTCCCCTCTGTCTGGCCAGAAAGTTTGGGACTTGTCCAGTCAAATCTTTGCCTTGCCAGTCATTTTGACCAGTAACATTGACCCAGAAACAAGTTAAGTGTTACCAATTGAGCTAAAACTAATTTGGCTGGTCATCATGGCTGGCAACTGACTAGCTGTTATTCTTAGCTCTCAGGGGCGGATTTAGGGGTGGTGACGGGGGTGATTAGTCAACCCCCTTTTTGGCCAGTTGAATATTTATTTTTGATCTTGACATAAGCTTTTTAGATTTTTTCCAAACGTGAGGGAGCTTCGGAAGATTCTAGCAATTTTACCCATGGGGAGTACAGAAGCAGTGACAGATCACATGAACCCCTTTGCACTCCGTGAATATTATATAAAAGTACATTCAAAGTTTTGGGATCTCAGTCACCCCCCTCTCAAAAATCCTGGATCCGCCCCTGGCTCTGTTACTCGTTATTTGTTCCTATTTTATCAAAATATTTGAGTTACAAAATTATGGACATTCTGATTGGCTGGTTACCATGTTTGTATCAAAAGAAAGAGAGGAATTTTCCAACAAAAAAAAATCTCATAGGCTTGCTTATCTTGAGCTCTACAGCTCTGAGCCTGTTTATATCATTCTTATATTTGTATAGGAAATCGCACGACCTCGAGTACAATTTGGAAATTAATAGGTACGAGTAATGTTTTGAAAGTTCTTGTAATTGCACGAGCCTTTAGGCGAGTGCAATTAAAGAACTTTCAAAACATTACGAGTGCCTATTAATTCCAAATTGTACGAGAAGGTCGTGCGATTTTTTATTTATAGTTCACTCGACAAAATTTTATAAAACATGCGAAGCGAAGGCATTGATCCATCTTCATTGCCTTTGACTCTATATGACCGACCCTTCTCCAAGAACGCTAAGTCAAGAACAGCATAGAAAGTGTTAACGTTGCTGTAAAACCTTTTTAGATTAGTATTTTATGTATGATTTGAACTACAAAATACTAGAAAATAATTTTATATCTCAAGTAAAAAGCCATTTTAATGCATGTTTACAACTATTGAATGACAGTACTGACAGCTAAACAGCGAATCAAGAAGCGACTTTTCTTTGAAAACGTACTGTGTGAAAACTAAGCCAAAGTTGAGAGTTTACAGTTCGCTAATTTAAGTTTTTTTCCTCTTAGCATTTGCTAATAACTGCTAAAACACAATTTCAAAAATACTTTCTTTGAAAACAAGTTAGCTGGACAACATCAAAAGGGATAAAAGCGACAAATATGTCGTTCAAGTTAAGAGTTTTGAAGTACAGCTTGCCGTGAACGAGTCGCCAGTGATCAGACCATGTGCTTTGGATATTATTCCCTCCTGTAGCTTGAAGAATTTCGCTGCTATTTTCTGTGAATGGTGAATTATCTGAAGATTTTATTATTTCAAGACTGGATTGACAACTTAGGATCAATTAACTTGTGATAAATAGCTGAATTCGTCTCTCTACAACTACTCGACAGTTTGCCGGTAAGATTTGATCTTAACTATTTTCAAAACAAAAAACAAGCCTCTACTCGCTGTGTTTTTTCGCTAAACGGAAAGAAATTTGCTTTAAAACTATTGTTAGCTGTTTTCTACATATTGTACAATTATTGTAGATGTGGTGTTGAATATATTTTTCGAGAAGACCACAGAAGACAACAGGTAGTAAAACTCCAACTCAAATTGTTTGGCGAAAACTAGAAAGAAAAACCAACTATCTACTACAAAACATGATTTATTACGTCTTGAATTTGTCTAGTTATCATAATTTGAGGCCTTCCTATGTGTGTATTAAACAGTTTTCTGAAATTTTTGTATTTTAATCTATAAAACACTGATTTTTTTTGGGAATTTCACTCATTTCACTGGGGAAATTTGCCGCTTTTGGCCGTGTTTCCATAGCGACCTAATTGGTACTCCCGCGGAGTACCAATTAACGCTCTAATTGTACTCCTCTAGACCAATCAGAATCGAGTAATTTTGTCGTGCGTACTATAAGGCTTGGAATAGCACAGTGAACTGTCAATATTGAGAGAGATTTGCCAACAAATTAACAATTATGACTAAAATTATTAAATATAATTCTAAGATATTAGAATTAATATTCTGAGACTTTTAATTTGTAGCTTTAATTAGGTTTTTCAAAACTACTCTCTGAATGACTACCAAAATATTTAAATAAGATAACATACTGTATTCAAAGGTACCAAAATGATGAATTGAAGATGGGGTCATTAAATTTAAGCAATATTCTGAGACTTGGTACATGTAGCTTTAATTAGGTTTTTCAAAACATATCATATGGAAATCATATCATCATATGGAAATGTAGATCACTACAAATGACTACAAGTTTTTCAAATATAAAAGGATTTTTCTTTGTTTTTAGGAGAAAAAAGAAGCATAATAGTATGTGAAAAAAGTAGTCATTAGTTTTAGTTTGTCTCTGATCTCGACGGAAGTCGACTGATGATGATGATGATGAGTTTTTAGTAACTTTAGACCCCTACTGAGAATTAAATGAAACTTATAAATCTTAGGTTTTAAAATATCTATAAAGATAGTGAAATACCTATCTGATAAAAATACACTACTGGATAAAACATGAATAATCAGGGACTTACCATCAGGTTCAGATACCTCCATGGTTCCTGATTTTGCCACCTCGTCAAATTTGGCATAAATTAATGATAATCTAGAAAATAAATAAGGAATATAAAAAAGTGCTCTAACAGAGAGAAAAATAAAAGATTTGATGAGATATGAGTTTGTGACCCTGACTAACCTTGAGGATGGTATTCCTTTCTTACTAAGGTCTATTCTCACTTTTTCTCCAACATTTCGATAGATTTCTACCAGTGTTTCAATAGCCCTTTCTCTTACTTGACTGTTAGGGTCACCAAGAAGCTTGCAAATTTGAGGTACAAACTTTGATATTGTTATGTGCGAGGCACCAAAACTGAAGAAACAAAGAAAAAATATTATATTAAACATATCCCTTAGCTGACGTACAGGGGTGGATACAGGATTTTGAAACAGGGATTGTATGATAGCAATGAAAGCGAAAGTAACGCCTAATTCTAGTTAGCCATCATTCTCTCACTGTCAGCCAGCTCATCGAATTTTTTATAAGGGGTTGCACTAAAGTTCTCTCCCCCTGGATTCACCCCTGCTGTAGCGAGGCGAAACACTATATGCTACACATAATTATTTCCTTTTAAAAACAATTAACCCTTTTAGTTTGGGCATAATATTTTTCCATTTTTAGAAAATTTATTGGCTTAATGGCTGCACATGAGAAGACACATTAAGGCATGTTGGTCTTACCTAGTTAGTGTTCTCACAAAACAATGTAATACTTCTTCTCTTACTCTCCACGCCTTGTGACTGAAGGCAGGAATCAAATGTTCAAGGACATGCTGTAAAAAACAATTTGTAAACACATTCTTTAATTCCTTTCAATCTGTAATTGATAATGAAAGGGATCTTTATTAATAATGAAAGCTTAATTATATAAAAATACCTGTGGTGTCGAAACAGGGTACATAAACTTCTGAATTAAATCTTGCGCATGATCCCTGACCTGTTAAAAATAAGTCACCATTAAACATAAAACTAGAAACAGAAGTACACTGAGGCAAGGAGAAGTTCGAACATGCTTAAAGGAAACTCAGTTTATTCAGTCAGTTTGCTACTGCTGATTGAGTTCAAAGGTTAAGTGGAGCTTCACTCATCTGATTGGTTAAAATCTGTTTTAAGCTTTGTTTAAAATAAAAATAATGCCATTCAAATTTACAATATGAAGTGAAAGCGAATTGTCAGTTATAAACAATGAATTATTTCAAAAAATTTCACATTGTACCACAAGAAAATCACAAGAGGAAATATATTGGGTATGTTTTTAATACAGCTATGAATTTCTTACTATAGCTAGGAATTATTCATACTTTTTATTAACCTAAATAATGAAGGTTTATAAAAATATTCTCTGATTAGTAAACTAGGAAATGTAATTGTTTGGCTGTATAACCATTAATAACATAGTAACCTAATGGATGGTTATATATATTACACTGGTTCAAAAGCCAATCATACCACAAAGACTATAGTTAAGGTCTCTCCTGTGGCCTAGAATATTCACAAAATACAACTCAAATCTCAAACCTGTTGTTTGCTGTCCCCAAGTCTTTCAATAATCGCAGGAACAACTGTAAGAACAAAACATACCAAAGTTATCATTTAGATCAGTAGATTATCAAAGAATGAAGGTTATCTACAGCATCTCCTTCATAGGGCCACCCTGGAAGACATGATGATTTATACTTTCAAAGATAAAATTTTTTCAAAAAAATAACTTAGAAATAATAGAAAACATTAAATAATTTAAGTTCTAATAACATACACTTCAAACTACATTCATACTGATTACACAATGACATATGAAATAAAATACCCATTATAACTAGTCTAATGAATGATATGTCAACTAATGAACATACCATATAATTGTTTTTTATTTCTTTGATTCTTTTAGTATCATATATCTAACATATGAGTGCATGTGTATGACAAAATGGTGCATGCTAAGAAACCCATTTTATAGTTGTTGAGTGATGATGTTCATCCTAGACAGACATAAGGAAGTCATTAAATGAGTGTCAGTCTTCTCATGCTGCACATGCTTGAATGACCATGGTGTTGGATGTTTGGGTGGCATAGTGGTGAGTATGTATATAAAATATATTGTATGCTAAGAAACCCTTCTTCTGGCTGTTACTGACTTCATGCTGTTGGGTGTTTTGGAAGGCACTGGTCTAGGATGCATGGGTGGCATACTAGTGGTGAGCATGTATATTGTATGCTAAGAAACCCTTCTACTGGCTGTGTCTGGCTTCATGCTGTTAGGTGTTTTGGATTACTCTGGTCTGGGATGCATGGGTGGCATACTAGTGGTGAGCATGTACTATATCATGTATGCTTAAAAACCCTTCTACTGGCTGTTACTGGCTTCTTGCTGTTAGGTGTTTTGGATGACAATGGTCTGGGATGCATGGGTGGCATACTAGTGGTGAGCATGTACTATATCATGTATGCTTAAAAACCCTTCTACTGGCTGTTACTGGCTTCTTGCTGTTAGGTGTTTTGGATGACTCTGGTCTAGGATGCATGGGTGGCATACTAGTGGTGAGCATGTATCTTGTATGCCAAGATACCCATCTATATATATACTGGCTGTGGAACTGGTGATATGATGTCATATGATTCTGTCTATTTGTGGCATCATGCTAGGATACATAGGTGATATTATTGTGATATTATAGGTGATATTATTGTGGTGACAGCACTTGCAGGCTTGTCACTCACTCGCCACAAATATCAACATTGCTAAGTTCCATTTTGGTACAGTTGATAAAAGTTGATAAAAGTACTTGTATGATGGCATTAAATATCTTCTCATCCATCTTGTCTATACTATAGGCAATTTGATGATTATAAAGACATAAATCATTAACACTAATTCAAACCTAAGTCCTAGACACTAATTATTAATAGAGAAAAACCAGCAGAATTAAGTAACCAAAACTTTCACTTACACAAACAACATTACTATTAAATGTTGCTTTGACACGTTATATTGTCAGAAACTAATACTGAGTTTTGGAGACTGAATTTTACAACATTTCTTCATACTTCGGGACGCTAGTATCACAATAGAATTTCTGAGGGGTGGAGGGTGGGGATGTGAAATGAACTGGTACGTTTGTAGTATTTTCTATAAGAATATCCTGGTAAATAGGAGTCCCACTAAACCCTCTCTAGAATGGATTACAGGATTTTTGCAGAACTAGGTATTTATAGATATATTTCTTTGCGCTTTGATAGATTAATACTTTATAGTCCCTGTATACTCAATAAAAGCACTTGATTCTGATTGATTCTTAATTGCACTCCTTAGGAGTACCTACTTAAGTTGCCATGGCAAATAAAAATTTCATATTTTTTTAGCTTAAAAACATAATTTATATAATATTATATGAATAATTGTGAGATGTAGCAGTGTTGTTATACAGATCACTAGATAGACAATTAACAATACCATAGGAAAAATAAAATTTATCTGATGAGAACAATTACAATTCCTAGGCATTGAGTTCAACTATAAGAAGTATGGTTCAACTATAAGAAGTATGGTACTATAGTGATTTCAGTAGAATATTATGGGATGTCCTAGTAGAACAAACCCTCGAAAAGTTTAGAGCTCTCACATGCCACAGGGTTACCAGAGCAGAAAAAGTTATTTAGATTGTGTTCATGCACAAATTTGATGTGTCGCTTTAATTGTGTTGACTTGTAAGGACTTTCTATATATTGATAGGCACCCACAATATTTGGAACCACAATCTGGACCGTTACATAGTCTCAGTGTCTTAACTGAAAATTCTATGTTTTATCATCAATTTCTTTTTCAATAATATAAAAAAAGAGCACTAAAATAATGTGGTTTTTTTCTTGGTTTTGCAATAAATGCACTAGTCTCACACACTAAGTTTTGAACTGTCCATTTGTTACCCCTGATTAAATTGTTAATTCATGTTATATCATGTTTGCTTAAATTTCTAGATGCATGGCTAAAGATACACATTTAATTTTATGCATAGTCTACTACAATCAACCATTTAAACATCACAGCATGATTACCTATTCTTAGTTCCACCTAATAAGAAAGACTGGAAATACTATTACTATTATCATAGACATACCCCTGGGAATAATATTAGTCATGCAATATTCAAAATAAAAATCTAGCTTCATCCACCACTGATAGCATAATAAAACACTTCACACATTGTTAACATGTTTTCTAGGGACAAGTCTTTGTTCATGTGAAAATCATATGCCTTTGCTAATCATTTAAACAACATATGAACTTTGTTTATAACTTCAAACAATGCATAACCAGTAGTTCAATAAATTATCATCATAGCTTTCTCCAAGATGAAAATCGAATTTATATTTAATGAGCTCTTGAGTGAAGTCTTCAATCTAGCATCACATTGCAATTTTGTCTATTTTCTTACTTATTGTTCTCCTAGTTCAGAAGGTAGTATTCCATTTTTACATCACTCAAAAGAATTATACCTTGCAGTGATTACAGAATTTTTCAGACAAGAACTACCAAGAAACAGGGATTTTAAGGACCTATACCTTCCCCTACGATACATTTACATTGTAATGCGATAACAAAAGATGATTTGCAAGACAAATCTACTTAAAATCGTTCATCATAAGCTGTTATTACGTCCATTTAGAACTCATCACTCCTTAGATAAACAAACTTTTCAAAGTAGATTCGCCTTTAATGCTTACACACTTACTCTTACTTGACGCAAACAAACAAAAAAAAACGCGACGAAGTTAGACTTACCTGGTAGGAGACTATTTTTGAATCTAGGGCCAATCTTATCGACGATCTGATGTAGAATGTCAAGTCCACTAAGGCTCACCTGAAGTGCAAAAAAATCCCAATAAACCTACTTGAGCTAACTTTATTTGAGTTTGTCAAAACGAGGAATAGTGACTTAGGTTACAAAGTCAAGAAAATATATCGAAATTTGCATAATATAGAACTACTTGACGAAATCTTAATAGGAGAAAATGTCTAGAGCGTAATCAAAATACTCCCAATTTTTTTGGGTGAAATTCTCATAAATTAAACTGTTACTTTTTTTCTTCTTCTCGACATTTAAGACGCCTTTTAAAAATTAACCTAGATATTTCTATCAAATATTCTGTTTATAACGAGCCGGTCTTTACGCCTTTGAGCCAAATACTGAGTACTCTTCACATGGAAAAAATATTTTGCTGTGCACAAGTTACGTAGCACAACTCTCTACCTTCAGTAATTCAGATAGATTTCGTTAGATACATTCTATAAATCAATGAAAGTCCAACGATATCGTCCTCACCCTAAAATTGCTGCTGTTCACCCATGCTATTAATCCATCTATAAGTTTGTCGTAACCTCCAAACTCGATGTCGTTGGAAGGTTCGCTCAGATAGTTGGACAACTCCTCGGCAGCCTTGAGTCTCTTTTGAGTGTCTTGCGACCAAACAGAAGCGAGAATGTCTTCCAAAAAGGGTATATCTTTCATGCTTGGTTGTATTTATAGAGTATTTCGCAATAAAAAGCAAATAACAAGATTCTGATTCTTTCGCGAAGAAGTCGGGCTTAGAACTCGACTCCAAAACACATGCCTTAACAAGGCTGGTTAAGTTAGCCCAACAATGCTATATTGGTTGCTCCAGAAAAATAATCCAAGCCATCCACGACCTTTGTGATTGTTCAACAACAGATTAAAGCTGAAAATAATGGTCTTGTAATATAAAACACGGCTCCAAATGGTTCAAAGTTAACCACTTTGAATTTGAAGCTCTGTAGCCGCCATTTTTGTTCCAACGAAACGCATACCAGAACGAGGCTTTATACGATGACGTCACCGGGAGCTGATTACTTACAGACAAGGATGGACCAATATTGAAGAGGGTCGTCACAAAAATACCTTTGAAAAAATCTCTACTTATAAGTAGACTTATAAATTTAAAAGAAAATCAAAACACACGCAATAAAAATGGAAACTGCTTGAAGGTATATCGTGTGAACGAAAAAGTGAAAATTTTAAGCAAATTAGTGATAATAAATGCACAAGCGGGGGTCAAAAAACACTTTTAAAAAATCCATTGGCAAGTAAATATATTATCATAATAACACCGATTCCGTTTGCACTATGATATTTTTTTAATAAACCACATCTATATACATAATTTAAACATATTTTTTTAGAAGTATTTCCGGTCCTTTGAGAAATATTGAATGGTTCTGGTTCTGTGGAAAATATCATGATATATATGCAGAAAAAATGGCCATTACTTAAATGAGAAGCTTAGAAATTATTGATAAATTCATATTATTCTAAATACAAAAGGCTGCCTTCGTCAAAATAGCAGGAGTATTTTCCACAGGTATCCGTTACGGGAGGAGGCGCCTCAACTCTGAATTTTACCGTCGACTCTGAAAAATAATAAAAATAAAAAAATGAATGAATGACTTGACCTAGATCAAACCACGAGCTATTCTCCGTATGTGCAGAATATGGTCGGGATTTTATGCTTGTGATCATGAAATTATAACGTTTTGATTTGAATGACATTCGAGAGTTTGAAATGAGAGCGATAAAATTCGAATATTTGACTGAGTGACTGAGACAGAAGATACAAATTACAAGAATTCTGGTCAACCTAAATAAGCTTTTACTTCGGCTAATGCGAAATGCGAACCTTGCATGAACTAGGCCTGATTGTGTTGATAGCCCGTTTTTTTCCTCTCCCTTCATTTTTATCGCGTGGCTTTTAAAATTGTGCACGTACAATCAACCACAGAATTAATGTAATCGTTTGTCGTATCACAAGCTAAGATAATCCCTACCAATAAATCATTACTAGTAATGTAATGTTTCTTTCCTATTTGTCGGCGCATGTAAAGGTTCATCACTTTATCGTTCATTCGCAGAACGTAAATTTATTTAAATGATTTGATGTCAACCATGACAGTAAGCGCAGCTAGCTATATACAAACAAATATTTTAATACTGAAATGGGCCGGCGCATAGAATAAGGTATTCAATGACGCGACTGCCGTATATTGTGGATCACAGTGAGAGAAAAAGATCGAGGCAAATATTATTATGACCAACATTTTGTAACCGGCGCTTTCCAATGTAGCATGTCACAGATTGTTCCTCTTTCAGTCCCCCGTCGTACCGTCCCTTCTAGAACTCCTCCTTCCTATTCAGTCCTCTCTCCGGGCCGAATCACGGGGATGTCAAATGTATTTTAAGGGCGAACCCAGAGTGCTTGCCACACCCGTCGGTTCCTATTAGCAGTTCTTGATTCGCAATTAAACGCGCATGTACTTTGAGCAGAGGGAAGGGAAGGATAATCTATCGAGTTTAGTAGAGAGTGATCCCCTCTCCCACCCCTCACGGGGGTTCAAGATCAGCGCTTCTCTATTTTTATACCCGTACCATTTTAAAAATTTGATTTTCAGCCAAATATGGCCCTGCAAATATGGTATCCATTTCCTCACAAGACCAGCACGCGCAGACATAGGGTCAGCCCTGACAAAACTGAGTTTCCTGTTATGATATGTAATATGTTTATTCAGAATACTGTACTTTTTATCGGGTTCATTTCGTCGCTGTTCTTTCTTTCAGGATGGGGTCTTGATGACAACAATTTCATATCTTCTTCTGTTGGTGTCCTATAATTACAATATATAAGGGTAATAAATCATCGAAGAGGGAAAGAACAAAAAAAGACGAATTTTTGATTTGTGGGTGTGGCTTACAATGATAACGAGTACGCGTAAAAAAAACGCCGATTAAACTGAAGCGGAGATCTGATATATAAGGATTGATTCTTGAATGATCTGAAAAAACTAGGCCCTATGTCTGAAGGATTGCTTCAGTATATAGCGTAGCCTGTCTGTATATTTATCGACAAATGACAGGCCTTTACATGTAGTGACCTGTGCACCTTAAACCGCGACCCAGGGAATGGCATGATCGATGGCGGGTGCTTTGAAAAGCCTCGGGTCTTACGTTGACGCCATAAATAAAAAAGACACTGGTGTGCATCCATCCTCACTGCTCATTTGAAATCTACTCTAAGTATATTTACCAGGTATTTACGAACAGCCCAGTTTTCTCCTTCTGAAATATATCCATACCATCACCCATCTGAAAATCCAACCATTTAGGGACGCCTCATTATTTATCGATTGGAGGGTGTGTGTGTGTGTAGGAGGGGGGAGGGGGGAGGGAGGGGCGAATAACTTTTATCGCAATACGACCCCCCAAGAAAGCACCGATCTTTTTTATGATCCCCTTTTCTGGTGCATATGGTTACTACCTAGTGATCCCCCCTTTGATACCTGTCGTTTTTTTTTTTAAATCTGAGCCTAACGCCCTCCAGTTGTCTATAAAAAACATGTGATCCCCCGTAATTAAACCCACCCTCCCATCCTCAGGCGTTTAATAATGACAACATGCATGGTCCCTAACACAATAATAGTTAAAATTGAAAATAAAATAGTCCGTTTTTTTCAAATAAAGTCCAAAAAAACCTTTACGAGCCAACGACAACATCGGTATTACCGTGATTTGCCACATCAGCTGTATATCACAACGAGCTCTAACGTCCCACTTTACTGTATCCTATATTAGAGATTAGGAAATGAAAAATATAATTGAACGGATGACTATTATTGCGCATTACATCATTTGATTTTCAAGCAAGATTAAACTAAGCCGGAATCACCTGAGAAGCATACAGTTAATCTTAGCCGAGGACCATGATGGTCTCTGGCAAGGACTGGTAGAGGGGCGCGCATATTTTTCTGAGAAGGGGCAGGTACTGAACCCTATCATGGATCGATGTCAATAAATGCGGGAATGAGAATCTTTTGAAGATGAATGCATGGAATTTCAACCTCTTAGCTAGTTTTAGCTTGAATTGGGCGTCATATATATTTTCCCATTTAATTTCTGAGCATATGTCATTTAATCAGTCTAGGGTATAATTTCTTTTCATTTTTTGAGAAGATTCATGGCTCGTGGGTAACTCTAACGAAATGGCGAGATATCTGCTAAACTAGGCTAAAGGTATTTTTTGAAATTATGCACAATCTACTTCATTTAAGAAATAAAACATTTTCGACTTCGTCTCGGGTTTTCACTGATCTGCTCTCGAATTCTCCCAAACGCGTAGCCTCGGTTTTCACCAGGCTATGAAGGCATCGGAGAAAATGTTTTATTTCTTTAAAAAAATACTTTTTACCTTGCCCTTGCTTGTTACGTCATTTCCGTGCCTTCATAGCGTGATGAAAACACAGCTCTCGACCAATGAGAGCGCGCGTACTATCTTAAGTATTTTTTAAATTTTTTTCAAAGGGCTGGATCCATGCATGCAGTTGGACCCGCCTAGGGGTTTTTCACTGTGGGCTCCTCGAACCCCTACCTTTCATCCCTGGAAAGTGTTGGAAAGATACAATATACCACCTCCAAGCTGATGTAAGATTGATATTTATTTTCTGAGAAATCCCCCAGTAATAAGTCTACGCCTTCCAAAACCCAGCAGTATGTAATGGCTTCAGTCAGACTTATTAAGATTCACTTACAAGTTTAGGATTCCTTGTTGCCTGTTTATCGCTGTTTGCTTTTTCTGGTAACGTTTGCGGATCACCTGAAAAACTTGGGAATACATCGAACAAAACAAAGCACTGAATTAAAACCACTTATCGGCCGTATATCTTTCCTGTCACTGCACGACAGGAATACTGTAGTTGAAATGGCTTTTATGTCTATTAATTACCGTAGACAATAGTTTCTTGTTAGTAAACTTTTCTCTTGGAGTTGTTGAATTTCCTCTTTTCTTTAGTTACCTTCCACTTTGGACGCGGTTTTGTCTACCTTGGTCTTCATTTTGAAAATGAACTATTACTGATGTTTCAACGCTCTTGGAACAATGCAGTACGCGTTTTCAAAGTGCGCGCGCGCTCTTCAAACGAAGACAACATAAGACCCGTTCGCTCGTACAGCACAAGGTACTTTGGCAGCTTCCATGACCATACGGGAGGATTTTAAAACGCACTTCTCGACGGCGTTTTAGATGCGCAGTTGTCACTTTCGACCAAAACCCACCCGCCCTTGTTTTTCGAGGGTTCCATGATCGACTTGGAATTTTGAAGTCAATTTCCCGGCGGGAGGAAACCGAAGAGAAACCCTTGAAGCATTCCTTCGTCTCCGTCCGTACTAGTTAACGCGCGCGGAATAAAGCACAGGCAGCTCAACCTGGACCAGGATCTCTCGCGACTTCGACGTTCGTTATGTTGTTTTTTTTTCATTTGCTTCGCTCGTGACTCTGCGAGTCTCATAGATGTCGACTTGGAGCAAGTCTAGGGAGAACCAAAATGCTGCTAACTTTTGATAGCGCGGATTCAAGGATTGAACCCAAGAGCAAAGCGGTGAGCGGCGCATTTTAGTAGAGCTAGTGCATGCAACCTGCTTACCTCAAGAAGTTAGAAAAACTTAGGCGTTTCAACGAAAACGTTATCACATCAAGAATTCCCAAGTTAAGTATAGTTATAGAGATCACTAAGAAAAGCATATTTTGAAAACACCTTTATTTAAGACTGCAAATAACGCTACAAAATCAAACAAATCTTGCGAGTTTCACCTGCTCCGTGATACAGCGACACTCCTCTTCTTCGTCTACACTTCTATTCCCTACTCCGGTCCCAAGACAGTATACATCTGATAGATCATTTTTATCTGTATCTTACTGAGGGGCCCAAATTTAAGTTCCGGCCTATTTTCTCATAACTTTTTCTTGGCAAAAATGTAAAATATTTCCCCCGTTATGCAAAACTTCACACTTTCTTTGTTGATGCTCTCCTCGCACGAGACCTACTGGAAACTATTCCATACCAACCAATACATGAATGAAAGAATATATAAATGAACGAACGAACGAATGAAACAAATGAAGGAATATACTTGTGCATACTCGTGGTTTTCCTCGTAGTTTCAGGCCCGCCGAGTTAACAGCTTGCTTAAATAAGAATACAAAATCACAATGCATGAAAGCTTTGGCGCTTCTGAACATCTTCCAATTACAACCATGAAACCAATAGCATTACGTGCAACATTAATCAATAGAAAAATATGAACTAAAAGTCATACTCACCTTTAGAGCAGATTTTGTTTAAGTGATAAATTACAGCACATATATATAGGCTACATTACTGTTACTAGTCTGCCGCAGCAATGCATTCTGGGACTGTTATGTCAATCAAATACTGAACACCAAACAAAAGAAGTCATGGTTTGTTGGTCTTTGTAGATAACAGTCCCAGAATGCATCGCTGCAGTGAACTAGTAATAAAGACTATGGCACGGACGGAAAAAAATCTTCATTAAGCAGTCACTAGTCCGTATCCAATCAGAATGCTGAAACACGTCGTACCAAAGTCTCACGATTCAACAAAATCTGCTCTACCTCGCAAACATTACCTGCACTCAGTCTGAGCTGACTCAGCCATCGTTTCCTCAGGTTCCATTTGCGTCAATGGTAGTTTCACGGGTGTGTCTAACGAGATTGCCTAACACAACTGGACCGTGTCAGCAAAAGCTTCACAATTTTATCTTTATATTTGTCCATGTTATATTTGTCACTGGGATATGGCGTTAACAATAAGCTATCATTAGTATTATCAATAGTTTAATCTATCCTTCCGCTCGAAAGAACAGCTCAGCCTTCAAAAAAATAATTTAGTATTAATTTATAAGTTAGATTTGCAGTTTGGTTATTAGCATTATGGATTAGTTTAGGGTGATTTAAATTCAAATTTATCACTCGAGTTACTGGGGAACGTCTTCGAAAGTTGTAAAGTGAATCAGTAAAATAGGGACTGGGATGATCCGCACCGCGAAGGGGATTTCTCCCTTTTTAATTTGGAATTTGAGATTTCCCAAAATTTAGGCTGGGAACTTACGCGACCCTGATTTAATACCAATTTTTTTTTCAAATCGAAAGAAAAGCTATGGAACCCCGAAAATCAAATTACTGAAAGTGTATAAAATTCGACTGCGAAATTTGCAGCTAGCACCGAAAACCCGAAGCGGATTAATAGGCAAAGAGAGAGAAATGCACAGATATTACCTCTGATACACTGTTGACCGTTTCTTCAGTCTTCTCTCTTCACAATCTTCTATCTTCTTATAACTCGTTTTCTTTATCTTCTTTTTTCACTTTGCCGGTTTGGTCAAAATAATTCAACTTTCAGAAGAACTTGCTTCTTAATTCGGAACGGTTTTGCATGCCTCTTTCTTCATGAATAGCGATTAACAAGACGGGTATTTTCAAATCTTCAGACCACAAATTCGAAGGTCTTCATACTTGTTTTTAGATTATCAATTTTTATCTTCTTTCTTGAAATACTTGATTAAACCAATTCTTCAACTATTCTTCATATTCTTCACTTTATTATCTTCATATTTTGTATTATACCTGTATGCAAAAGCGAAAAAGAGGTAAAACTATTAACTAGATTCAGTACTACTGCCAAAGTTCAAAATTTATCTTTACATTGATCCTTCAGCAAATCAACCTTAGTTATACTACCACAAACTGCTTTCACAGGTATTGAAATAAAAGAAATGGATGGATGAATGGAACCAGGAATGAAAGGGAAAGGACAGCCTGTATCTAACTTGATTTGGACAATTAATTTTTTTTGCAATGTTATACATATTTGAGCAAACTTACTAAAATTCACATTCTTAAAAAAACTAAATTGATGGCAAGCCAAACTTCTCAGTTTTATCAAGAGGATAGCTGTGCCAAAGCTACACGTTTGTTGGTCCTAATCTATCTAGTACAAAGAAGATAACTTTACTGTCTAACAGCTGCAGCCACTCAGTAGCGTCCTGAAAGAGGAAAGGAAAAGTGCTTGTTCAAATCAAAATAACTGAATGAATTATACTGGGGTGTTTTTTGATTCCATAGGAGTGAAGCATATATTTTTCCAACTCTTACAGAAGAGCCTTATCATATGACATAACAGTAAAATTACTACTGCAAGTGCTCAATCATATCAAATCTGCTATTTGAAGAAGCTTGATCAACAGAATGATTCGGAAAAGTATTTGAACCTTTATCTGGCTGAGATGAGTTCCTAATTGTTTAGCATATGGCCCTCAAGACATAGCTAATATAAGCTACCGATATGGATCAAAAGGCTGCATAAACATAGTCAGTCTCAGGGCTACGGATAGGCTGTTATTTTAAGCCATGAGTCTCAAGCATAACGTAAGCATACATTAGTCTGCGAGAATCCAAGAAATTGGAAAATTCGAACCAGTTTCTGCAATTCATGTACAAGAACTTGATGGTATGTCATACATAAAACTCGCATAAGGGATGGTGGAGCACTTTTTTTAACAAGTAATGTTAAATTTTGCTGTGATGAACATTTTTTGTAATACAGATCAATTTGTGTCATACTAAATAAAGATGTCATTCTTATAAAAAGTGGGTTCTGAATCCCTACACACACTTTGATACCCCTTAAAATGGTAGAACTTCTAGTTTTCACACAATAGTATAAACTTATACAATCAATCAATTAGGAATTAAATTTCCTATAAACCTTAGTAATATGTTTCATTAATGGTACACTTACTTGGAGAGTATGAGCGAGATCTTGAACGGTATTTCCTCTCATAGCGATCGCCGCCACTGCGATCACCGCCGCTGCGATCGCCACCGCGATAGGAGTCATCACGGTCCCTGTTGTCATCTCTGTAGTCATCTCGTCTACGTTTGTAATCACGATGCCTATGCAAGAAATCCATAAAATGCAATTAACCATGTTCACAGGCATTGTTCGTGTGCATCTGTTCTGCGCATATGGCATGTACCTGTATGTAGTCATAAATATTTACACATAATATTTACCTATGGGGTATTAGACGGTTGTTTCAAAAAATGTTTAGCAATCCATTTAGTTTTTCGATGACAAAAATGACTTTACTGCTCGACTTGTATGTATTGCGCGCAAGTGATTTTCAACAAGAAAAAGGCTGCACTGATATCATCTCACTCCTCCCCTAGAACGGTGACCCCCATTTTTTATTTGCTCATGGAACTTCTATGATAGTCTTATTTCACCATGCGAAGTTTGAAGAAAAAAAACAAGGGAAACACTTTTGCCCACGAATGTCCTTAATAACTGATCATATAATATGTAGTTGATAGTGTTAGTATGACCTTATGACTTACTGTGATGGTTTTCCCATGTAGATTCCTGGTGTAGGAGTATGTGCTCTCTTGGTGATAGAAAAATCCACTCTTATCCTCCTGCCATCAAGCTCAATGCCAGATGTTCTTTCCTTAGCCTAAAGTATATTAGAATAAAATGGATCTTTAAATTTATTGAGGAAGACTTAAAAAATAGAATAATAATTACATTTACAGTGCGACTACTGGAACCAAGGCTACCCAAACAAATTTTAAATCAAATTCATAAATCACGTTTTGGATGCTGAATAACAGGATGGTGACGACTTCTGGAGTTTAAACTGTTTCTTGTTCACTTCTGATCATAAATACACAAGTATAAAGTAAAATATATGGGGAAAATGTGAAAATTTGTGCCGATTCTATTGTTTAAATACTCAATCGTGATTGGCTAATTTGTATGAAAATTTGCTTGGGTGGCCTTGGTTGGAGTAGTCGCACTGTAAGTCTGCCTCTAGTTTGTTCAAACATACAGTAGCTGATCTGTTAGCAAGGCAATTTGATCACTCTCTAAACATTAGAAATAAAATAAAATTACCACTTCTGCATCTTCCGAATACTCATAGTAGACAAATCCAAAACCTCTTGATCGCCCAGTCTGTAAAAAAAGAAATCAATCAAAATGATGAATATTTAAATTTATCACACCGTCTGCCTGGCATTAACAGTCTGCTTATTTGTCAACTGCATTAAAGCCTATATTATTATTATTATTATTATTATTATTATTATTATCATAATTATAATAATAATTATTATTATATTTAAGGAGGAAGCCACACTCATCGGTTCTGATTTTCAGGAGGGTCCTCTATAGTACTTGAAACAACTAGAAGCACAAGCTGAAACTGTTTGGTATACTTACAATATATAGCAATGATTTCAAATGTTATAAGTATATGCAAACAGCTTTGAAAATAGGAGAGAGTTGTTGTATGTGCATTGTATGATTAATTAGTCTATAGTATTCCCACTCACAGAGTCAAAACAAAATAATAGGCCTTTTGCAACAACAGGTCACGTGACCCTAACCCTCTTAAATCAAGCAGCTGTGTCAAAATGAACATCAGAAATTAAAAGAGCACCTCGATATTAGTAAGAAGGCAAAGTTTGAGCTCATAATGTTGAGTATAGGAGAAATGGCATTAAATATAAAATTCAATATTTTATAAGGATTTGTATGGGAAAAGTGCTCTGGCAGGCACGCTTTGCCCGTCAGAGCATATTTTCCATACAAATCCTTATAAGATATTGAATTTTATATTTGATGCCATTTCCCTTGTGTCACGTCTTATGAGCTGAGATTTCGCCTTCTTACTAATATCAAGGTGCTCTTTTTATTTCTGATGTTCATTTTGACACAGCTGCTCGATTTAAGTCTTTATAGTTTACATAAAAATCTTCCTATTTTGGCCTTTTGCAAGTTAAAATTTATGATGCCTATGTCATCATCCCTAGAGAGCATACATGTTCAAGGAAATCTGTTTCAAAGCTCCTTAAACTAAAGCAAGGGTCTATAGCCTTGACTATACAATGCACATACTTCATATACACTGACTTTATTGGCTGTTCTTTACCTGGTGATCATAAACAATGTTTATGTCTTCTATTGGTCCATACTTCTCAAATAGTGGTCTCAAATCTCTCTCGGTAGTGTAAAGACTCAGGCCAAAAACACCAAGACACCTACTGGGCGTTGGCTCTTCCTGTAAAAAAAAATTAAAGAGGGTTATGGTTACTGAAATGTTCACATAGTAACTGAGCCTTTTTTTCCATATTCATGCAAAGTCTTCCAATTCTTTAATGACAATGCATTTCAAAGTACAAATATTAAACTCAGGGTTAGAATTTCAATTTTTAAATGACCAGATAAACTTATCTTGTGCATTGAGCAGGTACAAGATAAATGGATTGAATGCAAATGCAAAGACTTTTTTTTCCTTTGCATATCATTATTTTCTAAAAAGACAATAAGCTAGAAAATGCAAGTTCAATTTCTTTTCGCTCAATATTTGTAATTTTCAACTCGCATTTAGCCAATTATCTTGTTGGATTTTCAAACCCTGAAAACTCTATTGCACCAAACAAATGATACACAACAATCTCATGATGTCTTGTATAGTATACCTACCCTGTTTCCTTGATGCCTCTTCCTGTCCGACAGAGGCGACCTTGAATGGTCCCTGTGTAAAAACAAGACACAATACAGCTAAGATATACAAAGTATACACTTGATTTAAATACAGTATGTTACGCAGGCATTGAATGCAAGGCTTATCTTTTTATTGTTATTATCAAAAAAAACTTCTAAAGAATGTCAAAATACCTTCTTCTGTAAGGGCTTGGTGAACGAGAACGTGAGTAAGAGTAAGACCTGTTGCGTTTCCTCTCTCTTGACCTTGAACGCTTTCCACGGCTGTGAGAACGAGACCTGGAGCGGCTTTTGGAGTAGGATCTGGAATGCTTTGACCTGGAGCGTGATCTGGAAGAGTGTCTAGAAGAGCCAGACCTGGATCTAGACCTGGATCTAGATCGTGAGGCAGATCGAGACCTTGAATGATCTTCACTTCTGGATGGACTCTCTTCCTGGAATTATTAAAAAATTGTTGAGTTTGGAATTCCTTGCATTTTCCAATATGGCTGTTTTTTAATATTATAAGAACTTGGTAACTACTAGATGCACACTGACATTTGTTTTTTGTCTCCGTTAATCAAATATAATCAGCTGGTACCTTTTACATATTTGAATGACAGCAGTGAAAAACATGATAGAAAAGTTATTCAGAAGAAACTAGTTAGTACAGGTGCTCAGGAAAAAATCCAAGTTCACCAGAAAGGAATCAAACCAGTTTTAACCAATGTTACTCTTATTTTGAGGCCTATTTCAAATGTCACATTCTAATGTATTGAGTGAATGGCTTGGCTGTTAAATAAGATTCTTTTCAAATACATCATACTGTAGGCTGAGTTTGTTGTGTGCCATACTTGAAATCATTGGGGTTTTCTTCCCTCTGTATTGCATGGAAAAACGACTTTCATGCAAAGAAAAACGACTGATCTAGTAGTGTGTTTGAGAGAGCAACCCCAATTAGCGAAAATAAATAATACAGTCGCTGTAAAAATCTTTTCATCCAAAGCGCATATAATAACCAAACTGATAAAAGCGAAAGCTACAGTAAGCTGAATCCATGTTGTATAAGCTAATTTGTCATATTTACTCCAAAATTGATGGAAGAATTAAAAGAAGAACAGTTATTTAAACGAAGAATATTCTTTTCAAGATTCAAAGTAAAAGATGTAAAGATATAAGCTTAATTGAATTACATAATATGGCATCTAGATTCTACACGCTCTACAGGTTTTGGCGTTGCAAGAACGTTGAAATTGTAAATTATCAAATAAAAAAACTATATTTTATGCTAAGAATTACTAAGAATTTTACCCATTCTTGCTCATATTACAGAAATGCAGTACTCTCCGCGATAAAGAGATGCGTAGGACTTATTTATTAGGCCAAATAACACGAAAAGTCAAAACAAAAAACACGTGAGCAAAATGGCGTCCTTTCGTGGCCACCAGTTCTTGGAGAAAAAAAGACCATTTTACAGCCACTTATTCAAAATCTTTGGATAGAAAGAAGTGAAGTAGTTCCTTACCCTTTCGTCGGCAGCATTGTGGTGGTTTGATTCGCTCATGATAGTTCTAAAAACGTTTAAAGCACCTCCTAATCACGAACAACGACACTCTTCCCTCTTTTCTCCTCAGCTAAACGAACTAAACTTTCCCAGCCTGCACTGGGAGTATTGACAGCCCGCGAAACCAAAACACAGGGAACCCGTCTGTCGAATCCACACGAATTTGACAAACTAAATACATTATTCAAAATATCGTTAACTCACATTTTTTACATCCTTTGCAGTTCGAAGATGATTTAAAGGGGGTTGGCTGTTAATAGAAAGCCCATATCTGGCTATAGATTAATATTTATTCTATGCTTTTCCAACTGGAGGCGGAGGAGGTTGGGGATGGAGGAGTGAGCTGATGGCAAGTCACCCATTAGCCTGCTGGATTCACCCTTAGATTTTATTATAACCATTTTCGTTGAAGTGCGACCCGCGAACTTTGATGTCTCGTCAACTAGCATTTTGACGGCCGTCAATCAAAGAACTAGAAAAATCACCTTTTTAATTTGAGGGAGATTTTGGACTGAAGATTTCAATCCTCTAAAATCTTTAATTCAATCTAAAATTTCTCTCAAAAATGAAAATTTTCTAGTTTAGTTTATTAATTGACAGCCGTCGAAATGCTAGTTCGCAAACGAGACATCAAACTTCGCGGGTCACACTTCAAGGAAAATCAGGTTATACACGCATAAAGCATTCCGCGCTACTGCTCTAAGCGCATGCTCAGGGGATTAAAAAGTGGGATAATATTTCGTAAAATATGCAATTTTTTGGTATATTTGACTCAAAATTCGCTTAACGGTACGTGATCTTGAATATTTAATGAAAATTGTGTTTGACAAGAAAAATACAACTAAAATATAACATGTTTTACAAAATATTCTCTCACTTTTTAATCCCCTGAGCATGCGCTTGGAGCAGTAGCGCGGAATGCTTGATGCGTGTATAACCTTCAGCAGGAGTTTGAGCAATATTTAATAAATTACAACACTGAGTACCGGTAAATATTACCATTTTTTCCTCATTCTTTATTTCTTATTCGATTTTATCTATATTACCTCTTATATCTTACCTTAACAGAAATTCTATGATCTATCAACTTTTTTCAAATTAATCTCGGCAAGAGATTATGAAGTAAGAGAACACATCTCTCATACATAGGTCTATCCCCATGAAAGTTATTTGAAAATCTATTTTTAGCTCCGTGCGCAGCTATTTTTAGCTGCACGCGCAGCCTGAACTGAATCAGGGATCCAATGCCAATGTGCATGAGCTCGAAATTATAGCACAAAGCATGATGGGAAAGTGAGGTCTTACGCTTTTTTGGCTCCTCTAAAAATTCATCTGACAATTTTTCCTCCGACATTTTCTATGAAAATAAAAGGATTTCAGCAGACGAAAATAACAGGGTATTTTTTTTCTGATAGTTCCTTTGATTTCCCTGTTACATTTTTAAAGAACTCACTTTCCCAGAGTGCTTTGTGAGCTTTGATACACATTGCCTATTATAAAAATATTTCAGGCTGCGCGCGGAGCTAAAAATAAATTTTCAAATAATTATCATAGGGCACGGAGATGTGCTCTCTTACTCTCGACTAGCTTAAAATTTTAAAGATGTAAAGATATAAACAATTTACCACTCTTATTACTCAAGTAAATATAACATTCCTAAATAGCGATTCTATTAATGGTGTCATCAGTATCGTATCTCAGCTGATACAAATATTTATAGATACGTATTGCATTTTTAGGGCTCTGTGTTGTATGTGAGTCGAGTTTCTAGTTGATTCTCTCCTGAGCTTCTAGGGTTTTCTCCGGGTTCTCCAGTTTTCCTCCCTCCACAAAAATCAACTTCTAAATTCCAATTCGATCATGGAACGAGGGGCACAGGTTTGTTACTGAGCAACTGGCTATAAAGTGCTACCCTCATAAAAGTAAGGTCTTAGAAAAATATGGTTTTAGGTCGTTACTGTAATGTCATGTTCGTCATGGCGTTCTTCCAAGATGAAAAAGTAGACCCTTTTTGAAATTCGATAAACATGATGCATTCTGGTCTAGCTGAGTGGGAAATATGTGTTACTGACCTCACAACACGTACATGGTACGAAATGCCGTAACATTGAAATGGCTTCCCATTGTCTTCCAGTAATTCATCCAAACACAAGGGCTACAGTACGCGGTCTACGAATTTGCCGTCTTGTTTCCCACTGATACGAAAACCTCTCTATTACGAACAAACGTTTTTTGCACCGAAACTAGACCACAGTGAACCCGGAATTTTTGCTATCTCGGGAAAGGTCTATGGTGTAGCATAACTAAGTAATTTAACTCCAGTATAATTAAGGAATGTTGAAAGCAGATGTCTGTAGCCCGGCGTTGCTTTGTAAAGGCCCTGTTACACGTTCTTGAAACTTTTATCTGAAACTTGTGTTCAACGGCGTTGCGAGACAAGTCTCAGAACGAATTGCACCGTGTAACACCCCAGCTTTGTGAAACTTTCGAATAGTGTCACGAACAAGTCTTAGAACGAATTGCACCGTGTTACACCCCAGCTTTGTGAAACTTTCGAATAGTGTCACGAACAAGTCTTAGAACGAATTGCACCGTGTAACACCCCAGCTTTGTGAAACTTTCGAATAGTGTCACGAACAAGTCTTAGAACGAATTGCACCGTGTTACACCCCAGCTTTGTGGAACTTGTCTCGCAACGACGTTGCACACAAGTTTCAGATAAAAGTTTCAACGTGTATAACAGGGCCTTAACGCTAGCAATTCTACCCAAGCTGGACCAGAATGCACGATGCTATATCATCAGAAAATAACAATTGTTACTTTTCTTTAACTTATGAATACAATATTATTGGCTAAAGGGTGTTTGTTCATTAAAAGCATCATTCTTCATGGACGGAAGGGATATTTCCTGGATTGAAGAGGCATCTGGATCCTTGTAGCAATAATAATGCTTGATCTCGCCACTTGGATAATAAGCAAAGGCACTGTGAATGCAGAAAAGTTTGAGTCGTGTTAAAGCATCATAGTCAATATCATTGACAAACAGGTCTGTTCTGGACTTACTTCCAGGGACTGATCAAAAAACCCTGAAACAACCTCTGGGCTGATCTAAGTCATGGCATGACTAACTCACAGATCCAAACCTGGAACAACCTCTGGGCTGATCTAAGTCAGGGCATGACTAACGCACAGATCGAACCCTGAAACAACCTCTGGGCTGATCTACGTCATGGCATGACTAACTCACAGATCCAAATCTGGAACAACCTCTGGGCTGATCTAAGTCAGGGCATGACTAACTCACAGATAGAACCCTGAAACAACCTCTGGGCTGATCTAAGTCAGGGCATGACTAACTCACAGATCCAACCCTGAAACAACCTCTAGGCTGATCTAAGTCAGGGCATGACTAACTCACAGATCCAACCCTGAAACAACCTCTGGGCTGATCTAAGTCAGGGCATGCCGACTAACTCACAGATCCAACCCTGAAACAACCACTGGGCTGATCTAAGTCATGGCATGACTAACTCATAGATCCAACTCTGAAACAACCTCTGGGCTGATCAAAGTCAGGGCACGGCTAACACACGGATAGAACCCTGAAACAACCTCTGGGCTGATCTAAGTCATGGTATGAGTAACTCACAATTTAAATTGGAATTTATAATGTTAGGTTTTGTGGAAAATTGAAAAACAGGCCAGAAATTTCCTAATACCAAAAATGAGATTGTTCCCATAAAAGGGGTCACCCCATCTTTCTTTTTTTTAACTTTTGAGCTGAAAGCTTCGATTGGAACTAAAAGTGTACTCGATGCTTCTCTAATGGTCTTCTAATCTGAATGCCTTGTGCAACGTTTGTACATACTAGTTATACAATGGTTTCGAGTGGCATACTGTGGATGATCCCACAAGTCACTTGTAGTTTCTAGTATACACACGAGCCTTTAGGCGAGTGTGTATAAAAAGAAAATACAAGTGATGAGTGGGATATCCACGGTATGCCACGAGAAACCATTGTATAACCATTTTATCCCACACCATAGAAAATACAAATGCGTAGATTCAATGCGCAGTGCATGATGGGAAGGAAGAGTGAAATACCGACGAATATACAACGGCTTTCCTGCATTCTGATTGGCTGTATTTTCTTTGGTGTGATAAAAAGAAAGTATACTGATGTATTAAAACCGTCATCAAAGTCCAAATACGTCTACACATATATGGTCATCGGAAATTTCCATTTTTGGAGGTTTCGGGCAAAAAATATTCAAGTCCAAAAACCCATTGAAAAACTCTCTAACTCAGTGTCTTCTGTGATGGAAATCAAAGCTGTAAAGGAAACAAAAATGTTTTTATAAAATGTCTCGTATCATAGCTTACCTATTGCCTATTCTCTTATGACATTCTCGACACACCCTCTCATCTGTTAGAACTATTTTGCGCGCCTGGTAAAACATACGTTGCTCCTGGACCTGCAACAATCAAAGCAATGTAGTTAAAAAGAGTTCAGCTTCGTATTTTATGATTACGTTTCATCTTGGCGTTCTGCAGGTTTTTTTTTCTTCCCCCTTCCCTAGCAATAGAGCAGCAGCAACAACAACAACAACAACAGCAGCAGCAGCAGCAGCAGCAGCAGCAGCAGCAGCAGCAGCAGCAGCAGCAGCAGCAGCAGCAGCAGCAGCAGCAGCAGCAGCAGCAGCAGCAGCAGCAGCAGCAGCAGCAGCAGCAGCAGCAGCAGCAGCAGCAGCAGCAGCAGCAGCAGCAGCAGCAGCAGCAGCAGCAGCAGCAGCAGCAGCAGCAGCAGCAGCAGCAGCAGCAGCAGCAGCAGCAGCAGCAGCAGCAGCAGCAGCAGCAGCAGCAGCAGCAGCAGCAGCAGCAGCAGCAGCAGCAGCAGCAGCAGCAGCAGCAGCAGCAGCAGCAGCAGCAGCAGCAGCAGCAGCAGCAGCAGCAGCAGCAGCAGCAGCAGCAGCAGCAGCAGCAGCAGCAGCAGCAGCAGCAGCAGCAGCAGCAGCAGCAGCAGCAGCAGCAGCAGCAGCAGCAGCAGCAGCAGCAGCAGCAGCAGCAGCAGCAGCAGCAGCAGCAGCAGCAGCAGCAGCAGCAGCAGCAGCAGCAGCAGCAGCAGCAGCAGCAGCAGCAGCAGCAGCAGCAGCAGCAGCAGCAGCAGCAGCAGCAGCAGCAGCAGCAGCAGCAGCAGCAGCAGCAGCAGCAGCAGCAGCAGCAGCAGCAGCAGCAGCAGCAGCAGCAACAGCAACAGCAGCAATAAAAGCAGACTGCCAAGCAAGCAGGCTAAAGCCTTTTTAGCCACTTCTCTCTAGGCCACACATAACAGATGAGCCAGTTTCTTGTCGTAGTAAACAGAAGTACTAAGGGAGGAATATTATGATTCACAATACAAGGTTACTGGAATCATATACGTCCTGTCTAAGACAACGAACATGGTGGATTGTGGATTAGCTTAGCTACAAACATTTCAGTTTTGCTCACCATGCTTTATATGGTGTTGTTTGTACCGAAGCTAGACCACAATACATCATGATTATCAAATTCAGAACTGATAGCCTGTTTCCTAGGGATGTAAAATTGCCACAAAAAGGATGGTATATCATAGACAACAAAAACTTTTCATTTATCTTAATGTATTTAGCATTAACAGACCTGTAAATGTTCTGCATAAAGTAAGCTTCGAAGAACTTGACTTCGTTTTCTTTTCATTTCTTTGCCCTCCAAGACGTCCATCAGAAAATCATAAACCTCTCTTACTTCAATGTTTGATGGAAGCAGCTCTAAAGCCTGTTAACAGTAACAAATATACAAACAAACTGTATAAATCATGCACTGATCAGAGGTACTCAGGAATTCCTCTCTCGTGGAAAATCCTTGAGTCAGAAAACCTGATTCCCGATTCTCACAGCACCTTCCTCTGCGCCTCATCCAATCAGGAAAAGGCGTGTTCTCACATGTTGTTTAGTTGTATTGACTTATTCCATAAACGTTTCTCTGAGATAACTAACATGATGTATTCTGATCTAGTTTCGATACAAACATCTTTTGTTCATAATGCCTTATGTGGTGTTGTTTGTACCCAAGCTATACCACAATGCATCCTGTTTATCGCACTCAATAGAGGTCTAAGTAAACCCTCAGTACACACAAGACTAAGAACTTTACCTTAGCAGTGCTTATTTTCTGGTGATGTTCCTTCAGCACATTCAAAGCACCTGGGATATTCGGTTTGGCAGGAGTATCTTTGACGTTAGTTGGTTCCAGATACAACCTTAGTAACGATACATACACCTAAGGATCAATAAGGTTCAGTGATATTTAAAGCTAAAGCTACACAGTACAGAGAGAAGTCGAACCGTAGACCTCTAGCTCCGAAGGCCACGCACTAACCAACTGAGCTAAGACTGCTCCTTATAAGCGTCAGTATACAGTTGCAAACTATTTTTACATGGTGCTTGAGTTGTCTTCTTATTCACTTGATGTATCCAACGCACCCACGCAATCCCAACTAGTAATCGTTACTGAATCATTATCAGTTGTAAGAGAATTTGCATGATCACGTTCTGGGGGCCATGTTAGATGACAGAAGAAGAAAATTCCTACACTCTGGGGAATTGAATTCTTTCTCATGTAAGACGATTGTATTTTTCCTGCCATCCAACATGGCTGCCGTCACGTGATGGTGCAAAACCTCTATTCACTGCTTGCAAAAAAACATTCTATGGCTCCATACGCTCCCCACTCACATGAAATCTATTTTATCACTAGATACAGAAGTCCATAACTAGTGAAGTTCTGCTAGATACTTACATCACTGCTTCCTTCTCGTTCTTCAGAGTAGGTTCGCAGACAGTACCTGCAACGAGATGAACGACTCAATAAATATCATCAAGAAATATAATATAGATAATACTCCTCTTTATCTTGGGCGTAATATTTTCTCATTTCAGACCAGGTGTCATTCTCTTGAGAATGTGTCTTCTTGATCTCATGTTCAACCGTTAAACAAAGAAATGATTCTTCTGAGAATGACAACACGTGGTCTGAAATGGGAAAACATTACGCCCAAGGTAAAGAGATCTATTTAGAGAATTAGCAAAAAGGAATGATTGCTTACTCTTCAGCCAGTTTTGGATCGTTTAAAATATGAATGTAGATTGAAAGAGCTTCCTCATGACGTCCAACACGACCAAGTAGCAGAGCACGTTCGTAGTAGAATGCTGAGAAAATATGAAAATAAAATGCTGAACATTAGCCAACTGAAATGATTTTAGCGTATTAAACTATGAACAATGCACGGAATTTCGAATGTTTACATACACGGCACGGCACGGCACTTACACGGTCGAGGCAAAGCGCGGTCGGTGTCGTACGTTTTTCATAGTCATACGAAAACTACTCTAAGTCATATCGTACCGTGTACGTGCTTTAAGTCAGTACCTAACGTTTCCTACTCACAAAACCAAACTATTACTGTTATTTTTCCATCCATTCTCCAATCTAAAATCATTAATTGAATATTACGAATCCCTACTTAGTCTCTTATAGACCCCTTGCACGTGACGTCAGAGCAGCTCAATTTGGAGGTCAAAACAAAAGAATTTTAATCTCCTGAGAATTGGAACCTATTGTTTTGCCCTCCAACTTTAGCTGCATTCCGACGTGCTGCAAGGGGTCTATACAACCAACAAGTGGATTACGAATTTCAATTTTCTAAATTACGTACATTCCTGGAAATGAGTGAGCAATGTTTCTGCCTGGTAATGTTTTGATGTTTCAAGAAGGAAGAGTAATCGCCCACGTAGTTCACCCAGCTCTCCAGGCTCACTACCAGGGGGGACAGGTTTCTCTCCTGAAGAGGAATAACGATAAGTGTTAGGCATGACTATGTAACTATTTAACAAAGAGAGTGCGCAGGAAGAGATCGATATACCAAGAAAGGAATTCCAGGGACAAACCCATGCAATCTTTTTAGCTTCAAATTTGATTTAAATCTTTGATATTTAAAAAAGTTGGAGCCCTTATCCTCTCATACAAAAACGCTAGCCACCTTCTGACCAGAAATATGAGATAAGGGAAGTCATTTTACTGTCTAAAATCGTGGTTAATATTAATATTTTTCTTTGTTTTCGTCCCCAGAAAGGAATTTAGAGTCAAGAAGTGTTTTCTTTTTCCCCCACTGACAATCAATACCTACCTTGACGTAAAGAATCTAAGTATTCCTTCATTAGAAGCTGAACTTTCTCGCGATAACAGTTAATAAGTTTGTTGTGGAATTTGGCCGTCGGTTCAAACCAAATGAATATTACATGCTCCTGGAAAAAGAAGGTTCTCAGTTTAGTAGGTTAATACGGTGAGGGATACTCGAATCAGTGGGTTCGGCTCCAGTCCTAATTATAACCACCCGCAATAGGCTTTTCTGAGTTCGATAAACAGGATGCATTCTGGTCTTGCTTGGGTACAAACAACACCATATAAGGCAAGATGAACAAAAGATGTCTGTACCCAAGCTAGACCAGAATGCACCATGTTCGCTATATCAGTCGAAAAAGGTTTATGGTCTAGCTTAAAGCGGGAAATACACGTTGCGATTTGTCAGCCCGATCAATCGTCCCGACACCATCGGGAAGCAAATCGTGCGTGTAGTTTAGAGCCCGATTCAAGCCCGATTCGAAGATAGTTGAACCAGCCCAATTCACAAAATCTGTAGCACTGTCACCGATTTTCTCATCTCGGCCCGAGTTTCACATTGAATCGGGCTTGAATCGGGCTTGAATCGGGCTTGAATCGGGCTCTCTAAACTACACACACGATTTGCTTCCCGACATATTCTGGCGAAGAATCGGGCCAGCAATCGCAGCGTGTATGGTAGATGGGCCTTAACACTGACAACACCACACAAGGCATGATGAAAGCAGATGTTTGTACCCTAGCCTGCGTTACAGACGAAAGCAATGCCAGTTGCAACTAGAGTTGAGTTCGTATGCAACGAAGGTCAGTTCTACTCAAGCTAGACCTGAATGCACCATACCAAAATTGGTACGAAAATTCTTCAAATGAAAAACAAATAACAAACTTGCTGATCATAGATAGGCTAAATAATACAAATGATTAGACCTCGTACTTGATCTAAACTTATCTCGTACTGTAGTAATGAGATGGGGCACTTCCATCCGACAAGTATCATTCTGTTTAATGAATGTCATGGACTAAAAAGGCCGCTCGAGGGACATTACATTTTACCCACCTGCCTTCTATAAACACAGATAGGCATCCGAATTATGTAGTAGTCCATAATACTTACCAAATAACGAATGACTAAATCTTTCGCATTCAGTTCAATATGTTCCAATACTTGGTCACGAGGTAAGCCTTCAACCTCAGGCAAGTCCTCGGTGAAAATCTAAAGGAAAAAAAACTATCATTTTACACCAACTCAGCATAAGACGTCTGGGTTTTGGCTTCCTACGTTAAAAAAAAATACTAACTCTGACCGTTGGAAATTTGATTTACGGCAGCCAAAAACTCATTCTTGCACTGAGTTGGTCGCGTATATTTAACCTTCGCTGCTTCCTCTCGAAGGTGTGATGAATTGAAGTAAAGTTATGACATGTCACTGATTTTGTATCAGCGAGAAAACAACACTTTTCGCACTCATCCCGAAACAATACTGTAAAACTCTCAATTTTTCACGCAATAGCTGTGGATGGAGGTGATATTTATGACCATGTTTACAAGAATAAAGCTCTTACCTTGAGCCCATCATCTGGATGAGCCTTTAAAACCCACACCGAAAAATCAAAAATTAGCTTTAAGTGTTCTCGACCTGAAAAAATAAAACATGGAGTCCGTTAGATGTTGTCAGATAGGATAAGCAACAAGTAGATTTTTTTAAAGGTACATATGTGAAAAATGTACTGACAAAGTTTTGAAGTCAAACCTTTAATAGTTTTGAAAAAAATGAGCATTAAAGTTTCAAGAAAAAATTGCAAAACACAAACTGTGAAACCACATGACACTGCAACAGTGCAAAATTGATGATTTTCTTTTCTTCATAAGAAAATTGCTCTACTAACCAAGTCGCTGTAAATACTGCACGGTTTTCTGGTGTCCTTTCAATGGCCCACTGGCTTTCTGTGCTTGTCTTAGGAGTAAATCAAGAGCTGCGGATTTAGAGAGAAATATGAACCAAAGAAATTAGGAATCTGTGAAAGACTGTACAGAATCATGATTCATTATGCGTCTGCACAAATGTATATGGTAGTGGGGGCACGTCTGCGTTTGCAACAAGTAGGATAAATTTAAACTTGTTGAAGCAGTGATACACCAAAATTTTCAATGCAGCACTGTGTAAGCTGCTTCTTCAAAATGGCAGAGAATATGAAAGGACCCATCTCTGATTCAAATATGTCCCCTACATGATTTGCGACGGCCTTGACTTTTTAAATTTTTATTTGAAGATCAAAGAAAAAATACAAACACTCAACTGGACTACAAAGTAAACCTCAAGCTCGTTCCTCCAATTTCACTATGAGCTCCAGAAAAGTTCCAGTAAACCTTGTGCATTCTTTCTTACCTTTCTTATGGAGTCCTTTGGTTTGATAGAGAACAACAAGCTCTTTGTATTTTTTGTACTTCATTAGCACACGTTCACTCTCTTCGACGTGACAACTGTTATCTTTCAGCCTCAATAAAGATGCAACTAAAGCATCATTTGTCTGCAACCAACAACAGTAAAATTAGATACATTTTTGTCCCAGTTGAAATTGGGGATCCACTAAGACTCAACGGGCTGGTGATGTGTGTGCTGTATTCAGCTCAATTTGGAGGCAAAAAACAATGGATTTCAATTCCTATTTTTTATCCTATAAACTGAAGTGCTAATATATGCAGTAAGAAGTATATAGCATGGAAGGACTAGGAGTACCACTACCCCCCCCCCCTGGACCACTACCCCCCCTGGATGGGATGTTAGTTCCATCCCTTCCCATAAGAATGAAACGACAAAGACATGGCAGCCATGTTGGTTGGTATAACCAAAAAACCTAGACCTAAACTTAACCAACATGGTGGCAATGACGTGACATGGATTCAAAGAATTTCTGGCATCTGCCATATAGGCTGAACTTTGATTACAATTTTTTATTGGCAATTCTCTCTTATTATAGCTACATCTTTTGTTCTCTCATAATATGAATGATTGCAAACCACTGACTGAATCTTACTTGTAAATAGCACTTTAGCAGGGTTGTATCAATGATTTGTTGACGTTGACGCAGATTCTTCTGTGCCTTTATATCCACTAAAAAATAATGATTATTCATGAATAGGCCATTTGCAATTTAGTGCCATTTTAAACTACAAGCTACAGTACCAGAACCTCTTGTGCACTTTTCAATTGTGATTAAAATGATTACTTCATGAATAGGCCATTTGCAATGTAGTGCCATTTTTAACTACCAGCTACAGTACCAGAACCTCTTGTGCACTTTTCAATTGTGATTAAAATGATTACTTCATGAATAGGCCATTTGCAATGTAGTGCCATTTACTACCAGCTACAGTACCAGAACCTCTTGTGCACTTTTCAATTGTGATTAAAATGATTACTTCATGAATAGGCCATTTGCAATGTAGTGCCATTTTTAACTACCAGCTACAGTACCAGAACCTCTTGTGCACTTTTCAATTGTGATTAAAATGATTACTTCATGAATAGGCCATTTGCAATGTAGTGCCATTTACTACCAGCTACAGTACCAGAACCTCTTGTGCACTTTTCAATTGTGATTAAAATGATTACTTCATGAATAGGCCATTTGCAATTTAGTGCCATTTTTAACTACAAGCTACAGTACCAGAACCTCTTGTGCACTTTTCAATTGTGATTAAAATGATTACTTCATGAATAGGCCATTTGCAATTTGGTGCCATTTTAAACTACCAGCTACAGTACCAGAACCTCTTGTGCACTTTTCAATTGTGATTAAAATGATTACTTCATGAATAGGCCATTTGCAATTTGGTGCCATTTTAAACTACCAGCTACAGTACCAGAACCTCTTGTGCACTTTTCAATTGTGATTAAAATGATTACTTCATGAATAGGCCATTTGCAATTTAGTGCCATTTTTAACTACCAGCTACAGTACCAGAACCTCTTGTGCACTTTTCAATTGTGATTAAAATGATTACTTCATGAATAGGCCATTTGCAATTTAGTGCCATTTTTAACTACCAGCTACAGTACCAGAACCTCTTGTGCACTTTTCAATTGTGATTAAAATGATTACTTCATGAATAGGCCATTTGCAATGTAGTGCCATTTTAAACTACCAGCTACAGTACCAGAACCTCTTGTGCACTTTTCAATTGTGATTAAAATGATTACTTCATGAATAGGCCATTTGCAATTTAGTGCCATTTTTAACTACCAGCTACAGTACCAGAACCTCTTGTGCACTTTTCAATTGTGATTAAAATGATTACTTCATGAATAGGCCATTTGCAATGTAGTGCCATTTTAAACTACCAGCTACAGTACCAGAACCTCTTGTGCACTTTTCAATTGTGATTAAAATGATTACTTCATGAATAGGCCATTTGCAATTTAGTGCCATTTTTAACTACCAGCTACAGTACCAGAACCTCTTGTGCACTTTTCAATTGTGATTAAAATGATTACTTCATGAATAGGCCATTTGCAATTTGGTGCCATTTTAAACTACCAGCTACAGTACCAGAACCTCTTGTGCACTTTTCAATTGTGATTAAAATGATTACTTCATGAATAGGCCATTTGCAATTTGGTGCCATTTTAAACTACAAGCTACAGTACCAGAACCTCTTGTGCACTTTTCAATTGTGATTAAAATGATTACTTCATGAATAGGCCATTTGCAATTTGGTGCCATTTTAAACTACCAGCTACAGTACCAGAACCTCTTGTGCACTTTTCAATTGTGATTAAAATGATTACTTCATGAATAGGCCATTTGCAATGTAGTGCCATTTTAAACTACCAGCTACAGTACCAGAACCTCTTGTGCACTTTTCAATTGTGATTAAAATGATTACTTCATGAATAGGCCATTTGCAATGTAGTGCCATTTTAAACTACCAGCTACAGTACCAGAACCTCTTGTGCACTTTTCAATTGTGATTAAAATGATTACTTCATGAATAGGCCATTTGCAATTTGGTGCCATTTTTAACTACCAGCTACAGTACCAGAACCTCTTGTGCACTTTTCAATTGTGATTAAAATGATTACTTCATGAATAGGCCATTTGCAATTTGGTGCCATTTTAAACTACAAGCTACAGTACCAGAACCTCTTGTGCACTTTTCAATTGTGATTAAAATGATTACTTCATGAATAGGCCATTTGCAATTTGGTGCCATTTTAAACTACCAGCTACAGTACCAGAACCTCTTGTGCACTTTTCAATTGTGATTAAAATGATTACTTCATGAATAGGCCATTTGCACTTTAGTGCCATTTTGAACTACCAGCTACAGTACCAGAACCTCTTGTGCACTTTTCAATTGTGATTAAAATGATTACTTCATGAATAGGCCATTTGCAATGTAGTGCCATTTTAAACTACCAGCTACAGTACCAGAACCTCTTGTGCACTTTTCAATTGTGATTAAAATGATTACTTCATGAATAGGCCATTTGCAATGTAGTGCCATTTTAAACTACCAGCTACAGTACCAGAACCTCTTGTGCACTTTTCAATTGTGATTAAAATGATTACTTCATGAATAGGCCATTTGCAATTTGGTGCCATTTTAAACTACAAGCTACAGTACCAGAACCTCTTGTGCACTTTTCAATTGTGATTAAAATGATTACTTCATGAATAGGCCATTTGCAATTTGGTGCCATTTTAAACTACAAGCTACAGTACCAGAACCTCTTGTGCACTTTTCAATTGTGATTAAAATGATTACTTCATGAATAGGCCATTTGCAATTTGGTGCCATTTTAAACTACCAGCTACAGTACCAGAACCTCTTGTGCACTTTTCAATTGTGATTAAAATGATTACTTCATGAATAGGCCATTTGCAATGTAGTGCCATTTTAAACTACCAGCTACAGTACCAGAACCTCTTGTGCACTTTTCAATTGTGATTAAAATGATTACTTCATGAATAGGCCATTTGCAATGTAGTGCCATTTTAAACTACCAGCTACAGTACCAGAACCTCTTGTGCACTTTTCAATTGTGATTAAAATGATTACTTCATGAATAGGCCATTTGCAATTTGGTGCCATTTTTAACTACCAGCTACAGTACCAGAACCTCTTGTGCACTTTTCAATTGTGATTAAAATGATTACTTCATGAATAGGCCATTTGCAATGTAGTGCCATTTTAAACTACCAGCTACAGTACCAGAACCTCTTGTGCACTTTTCAATTGTGATTAAAATGATTACTTCATGAATAGGCCATTTGCAATTTAGTGCCATTTTTAACTACCAGCTACAGTACCAGAACCTCTTGTGCACTTTTCAATTGTGATTAAAATGATTACTTCATGAATAGGCCATTTGCAATGTAGTGCCATTTTAAACTACAAGCTACAGTACCAGAACCTCTTGTGCACTTTCTTTTGTTCAGTTAGTAGCACCAATTGTCTTGGGCCAGTTCAAATGTTGAACTTCTCATGAGCTGAACCCAATGACATCATAGAAGACTGCCTTATTATTCATTGTTTTCAATGCATTCGGCTCATAAGAAGATTGACGTTTGAATTGTGCCTAACTATTCTCATGCACAAGGAAATACAAATTTGAATATGAAAGGTAGTAGTAGTAGAGTAATACCATCATGCAAATGGAACATTCCTTTTGATATCTTACTAAATAAACACTCATAAACACTGATGATAACTAGCGGTAAGCTAGTGTGGGCTGCGTCGGTGTTTCTAATGAAACAGTTGTGATAAAAAGGTAAATTTTACACCGTAAAAAATAATATCATACACTACCTTCCACTCTTATTCTCTCTTTTACTCCGACGAAGGACTAGCGTCCGAAACGTCAGTAAGTGATCTCTCTTATTTTTTACGGTGTAAAATTTAACTTTTATCCATACTCATAAACATTTTATACCTTCATTGGCCTCCTCAGCTGGATCCTTTTGCTTTACTTCTGCCACATCTGATGCTTTGTTAAGTTCATTGCGTTTCTGTTAAATTAAAAAACAGGTTCAGTCGATGACTAAAATCTGTCAAAATGGGCCATCACCATGAGCCGTAATGGATAAGCAGTTATGATAGGGATCTTTTTTGGTTGCACTGCCAAGTAGAGTATATCGAATTCAGGGTTTGTATACCCTGCTTGGCAGAGGTTTCCTGTTTCTCTCCTCTACGAGAAGGAAAGGAGAGAGCAAGGAAACCTATGCCAAGCAGGCTAGGATTTTGGTGAAAGGACAGAACAATGTGACAAATTTGATAGTAAACTCTTTTTTCTTGTAAATCAAATATTTTATAATGTAGCGCTTGAGTGATATTAGTCTATAGTGTGCACTTAGCCTCCTTTCTTCAATCATCAATTTTAAGGGAATTTAAAGCCAAAGCTACTGGGAAATAAGTGTGTTACACAAAGAATATCAAACAAAAGACCTCTTGCTTTCCTGGCAGTGCCCCAATAAACTAAAGTAAGCTGCAATTCAAACTAGTTTACCTGAGTAAGATACTCTATTAGTGCAACATAGCCCTTCTCCACCTCACTGGGCATTAACTGTGGCGGAAGGTCTGGGTATTCCAGTTGTTTACGAAAATCAGAAGGCAAAAGGTCTGGGAACAAACCAATAACTTGGGCAGGATCTGTTAAACACAAACACAAGAACAGAGTATTAATAGATTAAATAGACATGATTCAAAGGATAGTAATCAGAGAGAAAGACTTTGCTGGATTGATTATTGTGCTTATGATGTAGCACTAACTGGAAATGCAGTGGAAGGAATGAATAACATGCATTCTTATGAACCATATCCCAGTGCAGTGGTAGCACCTTAGAATAGGGGGGATTGGTTGTGCATGCAATGGGATGGATGCATATGCACCACCTGAGTCCCAATTGACCTTGTCCACCATAAATCAACATATAAAGTTAACATACTATTTTCTCTGACTTATACCTGTTTGCAGTCTTGCAAAAAGCTGTAATGATTCATCAAATCTCTTTTGACAGAATAACTCAAAGGCATATAAATTTTGAATATTTTCCTTTCGTCTTGCCTTCTCTAATGTAGGCTCCTCAACCAATTCCTGTCCACAAAGAATATCAACACACTGTTATCAAACTGTATATGATTGGTGAGTCATGTCCAAGACATCAGTCACAGTAAATGTTTATTTTTATTGCATGGTGTGTGGGGCATAGCAAGGACTTGACCAATGGGGGGAGGAGGAGAAGGGATTTGGTAAGCGAACCATTTCAGGGCTCGAAATAGGGGCCTGCCAATGGCCAAAATGCAGGTCAAGTTTTACAGTTGTACTACTGTCAGGCTAAAAAAGTTTTGAACTGCTGAATGGAAAATAAAATGGCAGGGGAATTTTGCTCCAAAATTATTTATCCTGCCATAAATAAGAAATTGCCGAACCATTTATCTTTTCTATTTCGAGCCCTGCATTTTCCCACTAATATGCATGCATGGACATGCATATTTCATCTTCAAAGTTTTTTTAATGAAATTTTGGCACTGAGATAAGAGTGGGATGTTTATAGCTACCACCATAAAATAAGGATTGTTAAGTGCAAAATAGCAATTTGTAGTCTTATCCATTCAAGAAAAACTAAAAATACTTTAAATAAATAAGAAATCAGACTTTTCTTTCACCAAAAAAGGAAAGTTTACATTTTTTAGGCAAACTTATGTGTGTGTGGGAGGGGGACAGTTGCCACCTCTGGCTATGCCCTAGACTTTCGTAAAGTCCTTTATCTCCATCCACTCTAGTTAATGCATGCGGCATAAAGCACAGGCCGCCCAACCTAGACCAGGATCGCAAGTGCTGGACGAAGGACTTTTCCAACTTGCTTCCTGCCAATTTTAGCAACCCAAAAACGGGTTGCTGAATTATGCTCGCGCTCTTGATCAACGTACATAAATTTAGCGTGCGCTATAGAAATACATGCCATTTTTGGTGTGAAATGCAAATGAAAATCCTGCAAGAGGAACAAGTCGACCTCTCGCGACTTCGACGTTCACTATGTTATCTTTTTTAAAATTTGCTTCGCTCGTGACTCTGTGAGTCTCAGAGAGGTCGACTTGGAGCAAGTCTAGCTATGCCCCTGCAGTTTGAGTTACTTAAATGGTTTTAAATTTGAATTAAAGATAAACTTACAGCAAGCATTAGAGCTAAGTTGAATTGTTTATCCTGCAACAGCTGTTGAATTTGCATTGGAAAAGACACAGGTACAAGTTGCCAGACATGGGTGTTGGAGGCAATGAAGATATGTTTTCCTTTGGCTATATAACGAGGCTTCTGGAGTTCCATACTTTGTATTAAAGCCCTTGGATTGATAGTCCTGACTTCTACATATCGTGGAAGGACTCCAATTACATATGGGGCCACATAGTCTGTGTTTTATAAAAACAGTTAGATGTTATTTGGGACTCCAAGTGTCAGGTACCCAAAAACTTTTCAAAAATATTTTTTCCCCTAAAAATTTTGCTTATAAGATACTTTCATTTTTAAGATACAAAGCAATTTAAAGTTTATTTGCCAGTCACCAGAGGCTTCCCCAAGGCACCTTTGGCTGAGTTGATTTGTTATCAAAGTGATACATCAGTATGTGACTGTTTGATGCATATGGCCTATTGACAATTGTATGCATACCACTGTTGCTGTTTTTGATGATCAGACTCATTCAAGACAACCAGATCAGATATCAATCTAATAGACCATTTTCGAGATGCACAAGCGCTTTCAAAAATATAGCAGGCGCAGACATGATCTCAAGGCATTTTTAGGCAGTGTCAATAGCACACGTGATCTTGCCCGAAAATGCCTCTTTTTCATATCTGTGTCTGCAATGTTTTTGAAAGTGCTCGCGCATCTCGAAAATGGTCTATTCCACTGTAAGTTCAAGGTTAACAGTCACAGCCACTGTTAGTCATAATTTATTGGTGTACAGGTTTATAAACTTACCTATAGCAATAGGAGTATCAGACCAAGTTAGAGATTGCTTTTGGGTGTGTTTTCCTCCCATGTCTGTAATGATACTCATGTCATCTCGACATAAGATGAGGCCTCCATCAGGCAGAGTAGCAATAGTAGGTTCTAAGTGTTTACCAGTGGAGAACAAGTCTGTGGCGCTTCCAGTGCTTACCTACAATGAGAGTAATTCATGAGAGACCTTTATGTCCTCCTCCTTCCTAGGATTCCTTGAAATTGTTGGGGGTATTTGTGGAAGCATATGCCCAAACCTTATGGTGGATCTACTGATACAGGTTACCACTCTTTGCAAAATATACCTACACTGTATGACTCCCCCTATTGCCGACATTCCATACCTTTCAAAACTTTTCATTTATTTATTTATCTTTTCAAACATTTTGAAATGATTCAATGTTGCAGGGGAGGGTCAGGGGGGTCCAGATCCCATCATACCTAAGGTTTCATTGTTTGTTTTATCCTAAAATTTAGTTTTGCCACAGGTTTGAAGTAAATTTTGTATGAAGTATACATTTGGACCCCCTCTCAATGTTTGGACCCCCCTCTCAACAAATTCCTGGATCAACCCTTGGTTGCCATCTAATATGAAAAGCCTTGTAAGAATATTTTGCAAATGTTCAACCAATAGCATTTTGTAAATCATAGAAAGTTAAAACTGACCTTTATTATTGAATATTCCCTTTTAAATCCAACACAGAGATTATCAGGCCCTGCCCAAGCCACAGCTCTCACAATATCTGGCAGACCAAGTTCTGGTGGAATTTCCTGGAACTCTCCTTTCTGCCATGTGTATAACTATGAAAATATTAAACAAATAATACGATTCAGATCCATTTATTCATTCATTTAAAATTCATTCATTTCATTTAGTCCTTCATCCTATTTATTCATTTGGTTGCTCATTCATTCGTAGCTTTCTTTCATTCAATTTTTTCTTCCCTTTTTTGCTTTTCCTACACCTTTTCTGAAAGACATCTTTAGTTAGTTTCAATACATCACCTACCTGTACATGTAGGTTTTTTGATACATCGATATAATTGATGGTTTCTACACATTTTATGTATGCATCTCACTTTTGATACATCTTCTAGGGTTTTGGATTAATTTTGTCAAATTCAGATGGTTTTGATACATCATAGTTTCAATACATCTCCTACTTTAGGTTTTTTGATACATCTAAATTTTGACGGTTTCTAGACATTTCAATTTCGATACATCTCCTACTAGGTTTTTTGATACATGTAGGTGTATCCATATTTATGTCTTTTTCATGCACAACTGCCTAACAAAGAAATGATACTCTAGGGAATGACACATGGTCTGAAAAGGGACAACAAACCGCCCAAGCTAAAAACGTCTATCCGTAAATGGTTTTTAACAAATTTTCACTTTTATTTAATATATTATTAGTACCTGTATCTTCTTTTTAACAGCTACACAAAGTTTCAGTTCAAATGGAGGAGATGGATCTGTGGAAAATATTATTCATATTCATTTTTCATAAGAAAAATCTCAGTTTTAAAACTATCATTTGCTTATCTGTAAAATACCAGTGAACAAAGAAAAAATTATCAAATATTATGAGCTACTGTATTCTGTTAATAATGTCCCCAGTAATCAATTTAGACCTCAACTTCTCAAATTAACAGATCATCAGGGGCACGACAGAGGCCACTATTTGCCACATTTTGGTCTCTTATATTTTCTAATCCTAGCCCCCTCCACGTTTTCCCTTAAGTTTGCATACTAGCCCCCACTTTAAAAGGCTTGATTTTCCCTGGAATTTCACATTGATCACTAAGACTGTTATTAACTTGAACAGGAACATTTAATTTCAAGAACGTACCAAACACAGAGGATGTTTTCCTGACCTAATGAGAGAGAATATTTATTTTTAATTGACGAATAATACCATTAACATATATTAACAAAATGACATATTAAATGGCTCGGTGTCATATGTGAGTAGAGTTGTTTGTTGTTTCTCTCCTGCGCTTCAAGGGTTTTTCTCCGGGTTCTCCAGTTTCCCTCCCTCTGTAAAAATCAACTTCTAAATTCCAATTCCATCTTTGAGCTTTAATATCCCACACTGTCATACGACAGAAAAAACTTTGTAGGTTTGCACCACACACCCTACCACCTTGTTCACTAATTTACGATAAGTTTTACAATACACAGCACTCAACTTGCATGTTGAATTTTATGGAAAAGAAAAATCAGAGAAAATCCCACATGGCAAGGAAACTGGCTCAAGAGCACATAAAAAAAACTCCCACTATCATCTAATGAGGTTTAGTTAAGAGTCAAACTCGTAACCCCAGGCATGAACTACATGTACAGTACACAGCAGTGAGAGAGGGTGCCATAGTACTAGGCCACCCATGTGTACTGTAGGCTTTACACTGCATAGCAAAATTTCTCTTCATTTTTTAATGATCTAATTTTTCTAAAGTATTCAGTACATAGGCTTTTTACTTACCACAAGATCAACTGAAAAAAATGTGGCTCCTTTTGCCTTGGCAAGTGAAGACCGGAACACAAAGGTGTCAAGGTGGTGACAATTCACGACAGAATCTAAAAAATGCAATGTTAATAAAACAGTTTGTTAGGGTATATAGCTGCTGATAGTTGTTGCTATTAGGATATTTGGTGAGTACTGGTAGTAGTGTGGTGTTGATATGTTAGGGTGTTTGGTAAGGTTGGTGTTAGTGTTGATAATATATTTTACTAAAATGACAAAATTATTTTCATCTACTACATAATTTGTAACTATCAAACATGTATGTATTCTTACCTGATAAACTTATCAATAAGTTTAAACTTTCAACAACAGCTAGCTAAAAAGCAAGATTACAAAATGATCAGTCTTGATAATGATACAAATAATGCTTTAATATTCATGATTAATTGCTTTATCCAGGGTTGCTATTCATCGATTAATAAATTCCTATATTTCTTTTGATTGGCTAATTGTATTATCACACACACCTGTAGGATTGGCTTCTTGGAAAAGAGTTTGTTTGAACTACGAAGATCAGCTTTAAACCTATTTTCTCCTGATGAAAAAATGGGGGGAAAGAAACAAATGACAGTGAGCAGGGCTCAAAATAACGGCCAGTCATACCCTGGTCAAGATGTCTGGCATATGATATTTTATTTTATTTTATTCAAATATGAACAGTCAACAAGTCTGTTCAAAACTGTATTTGACCGGTCAAATTCCAAATTTGGCCGGCGGACATTGACCATTGACCTGTCGTTATTTTGAGCTCTGTTGAGAATTATTTCCAAATCAATCATTTTCTAAGCAGTCCATCATTGTGGCTACCAGATATATGTCCCTTGGTGGTTTTACTATATAGGCATACTGTACATATAAAATTGGAGTGAAAATATTTAGAACTTTGAAAACTGGCCACTAAAGAAGTTGGCTGTTTAATATACACGCATCAAGCATTCCGTGCTACTGCTCTAAGCACATGCTCAGGGGATTAAAAAGTGGGATAATATTTTGCAAAATATGCAATTTTTTAGTATATTTGATGCAAATTTCGCTTAACGGTACGTGATCTTGAATATTTAATGAAAATTGTGTTTGACAAGAAAAATACGACTAATTAAAATAGAACATGTTTTACAAAATATTATCTCACTTTTTCATCCCCGCTTAGGGCAGTAGCGCAGAATGCTTGATGCGTGTATAGTAGTTGGCTGCTTAATATAGGTTCTACAGCTGTAAAAGCATTTGATATTGTGATATATATTACCTGAGGCATTTTTTAAAGAATAAACCAACAAATGACCTTGTCTGGTTCCAACAAGAAGATATTCACCTGTATACGAATCATTTCAATAATATAAGTAATGAACTTATTTTGAGCTTAAGAAAATAGGGACATAACCAATATATATAGCTAAATATAACAGCTGCTCAATAGCTGCGCATGATGACTGTCCACACTGGACTGATCAGTTGACGTGATCAGTCAATACATGACCTATCAAAAGGACCTGTAGTCATCTGAATTTGCAGCCGCTATTTTTGAAAATAATCTATAGCAACCCCTGTAGATCCTGGTCGTTCCAATTCAATCTAGGAGATATTCTCGATAGGGCTAACATCTTTTAGAAAAAACCTACTAATGGTCTATCACCAATCGAGCCCTGTGATTGGCTGAGCTACTAGGGGTCTATTAGTGATAGACCTCTAGTAGCGAAAAGCGCCGGTTTTGAAAACCAAAAAATATATATTTAAAGCAAAATCCAAAACTTTTTGCATCCTTTTATTGGACCGATTAGTAGGTTTTTACTAAAACAATTAGACCTCTCGCCCTCATGGCCTACGAGTCAATAGCCCATGAGGCCTTCGGCCTTCGGCCTCTTGGGCTATTGACTCGTAGACCATTCGGACTCGAGGACTAATTGTTAAATATCCCTTTTATACTATGAGGCGAATAAATTGGCGAATTGGTCATTATAATAGCTAGTCATGTGTTGTCCCTAACAGGAATTATGCTCTCAATCATAAGTTCTTAGAGCATGTTTATTCATTTTTAATACATGGATATTCATTTACTTTGAAATTGGTTTAAATTTTAGGTCCAATATGAATATCCACCCCACCCCTACCCCTACCCCTCCCCTACCCATTCGTATCCCTGCACTGGGAACCTTAGCTTGGTTACTGTCTATAATAAATGCCTGAATCATCTATGGTTTAGCAAACAGCTAAATAAATTCATCAGTAAAAATGCTAATATGTTTTGTATTTATCAAACGTGTTTTCATTTTTCGAAACAGAAAGAAAGATTTAGAGTACTAAATATCTTGCTAATAAAGAAGAATACTAGCCAAGTAAATTGTACTTCAAGTGATAGTTCATTATTGAATGACAATCATGAATTATAGGTGTTATTCTGTTAACCTTGTAACATTAAGCAGAATGCTTATTATAATATTTTTCGATGTGAAAGAACAAGTGACTGCACAATAAAACCCCCTGGTAAAATACAAGCTATTAAATGAAAGTTCATACCATGAGTAGCTATGCATTCAATCTGCAAAGGAAGTTTCTCCAATATCGGTACATGTTCAAAGGCATCATGCATGTTTACAACCCCAGATCTTCTGTTATAAAGCACTACATGTTGAAGTAAAACTACTTCTGAGTTCCTCCATTGGTACTTGTTGGTTCTCAGAAAGGAAGTACGTCATATGATATGAGCCTGTTACACGACCAGCGGGGTCACCCATTGAGGTACCACTAATGGGGCTTGCATAGCTATACGTTTAGATTCCCTTACATGTCTAACGAATAAAAAAACAAATTTACAATATGAAATATCAAGACTTTTCAGAGAATTGACTCTTCTTATACATATTTAATCAAATGTTCATCTTTTTCGAGATTTTTATGAGAAAGCAAACGACATTAAATTAGGGACTGTATATCTAGAGAACCATCAAGAGGGTAGAGATATGGGCCTAGGTGACGTCATTCATAGGGGGAAGAAAGATCGTCTGTAACATCGATTCTTAGTTTGATCGAAGTTGTGAGAAGGAGAAGAAACAATCCAGGTTAATCTTGAAGTAAAAAGAATCAATCTTTTGTCACATTAAAGTAACATAGACAAGAGAACATAAAGAATTCGCATGTCAAATATCGAGAATTTGAAAACCCAAAGTAAGACTATATTTTTGAATGAAAAACACGGTATCTTTCTCGGATGCTGTCTGTCACTGTTCATATTGTAACGATTATATCCTGTTCACAGCGACCGATGATAAAATTGTATTTTCTTCTTGGTAGATCCTTTCGACGACGCGTCAAAGGGAGACGATCAGGCATCTCAAGTTGACGATGTGCACGTAAGAATTCAACAACGGAACGGTCGAAAGGTTCTGACTACGATTCAAGGCATTGCTGATGTTTATGACAAGAAAAAGCTTGTGAAAGCTTTTAAGAAGGTAATTTTTTATTTAAGTAGAATTAAATGGCACCCGTTAAACTCTTAACTTAAAGAATATATATATATATATTTTAAAAGACAAGACTTTGTTTAGATTTTTAAAAAAATGCTGAAGGAACGACATTTTAGTTTCGTCATCCCAATGCAATAGGCTCGAAACGAGGGGGGGAGGGTAGAGGATGGTCGTCAGGAAATGTCAAAACTTACTATGCTTTAACCCAATCAGTTTTCCAGAAATTTTAGGAAATTATATAAAATCTGTGAACCTAGATTTTAGCTGCTAGAGTTTTTTTTGAAGGGAAAAAAATCGATTGAACATCCCCAATCAGGTTTAGGGTTATTGAATATTAGAAAAAACCTACTAATGGTCTATCATCAATCGAGCCCTGTGATTGGCTGAGCTACTAGGGGTCTATTGCCGACTACAAAATCGAGTGGGAGACTGGGCACTAGTTCAGCCGCGCGGCCTGGGCAAGTCATTTGGGTAGACAAGACAACTTGTAAACAAACTAAGCATACAAGTTCTTGTTAGAAAGAGGAATTATAATACTGTGTTTTCCTTCGAAAAAATGCCTAAGCCTGTGAATTGTTGCGTCCCAGGATGCTTCAATAACTTTAGAAACAGTACTGGACTACAATTTTATCGTATTCCCAAAAATATAGTCGTAAGAAGGCAATATGACAAATTGATTCGCAACTCGTCTCTCAAACTTGATAGCGACAACACAAGGATCTGCTCTCAACATTTTGAAGGTGGAAAAAAGCTTAATCGAAAACATTTACCATCGATTTTTCCTTGGACAAAGCAACAAGCGAAAAGAAGAGAGATTATAAAAGCAGTGCTGCCGAGCAAAGAGAAGAAGAGAGCTACAAAGATCGTAAACGTAAATGTTGCAACGAGTTCGTCAACAAGTGATCAAGAAGAGATTCCAGATGTTGTTCAACCTGTTGTTTTCTCCAAGGAGATATCTACTCAAACTGATTCAGAAACTAGGGACATGTCAACCCAAACTGAAGAGAATGATTCCGAGATTCAAGAACTTGAAACGAAAATAAAGACACTTGAACAAGAAATCTCTAGATTAAAGTTCAAATACGAAAATTCCAAGTTTAACATAGAAGATTACAAAGGCAGCCCCTCCAACATTGCTTTCTATACTGGGTTTACAGACTTCGAAACACTGATGTTGTGTTTTGATATCATAGAAGAATCTGCTAAGAATATCAGCTATGGAACACACTTAAGGACATACACAGACATGCCTCAGAAAATTCAACCTGGTAGACCTCGAAAACTGTCAACTTTTGAAGAATTTTCTCTGGTCTTAATGAAACTACGACTTGGACTTTTCAATCGTGATTTGGCCCACCGCTTTAAGATTTGCGAAAACACAGTGTCCTTGATTTTTCGAACATGGATAAGATTTTTGAGAACAGAATTAGAATGTTTGATCCGATTACCATCCAGAGAAGTCTTGAGACTCCACATGCCAAAACTTTTCAAAGAATTTTATCCTAAAACTGTGTTGATTATTGATTGCACAGAGTTTGAAATGGAGAGGCCATCAGCACTTGACAATCAATCTGCCTGCTACTCATCTTATAAGTCAAGAACCACAATGAAGAGCCTCATTGGAATCACTCCTAGTGGAGCAACTGCATTTGTCAGTGAACTTTATCCAGGCAGCATCTCAGATAAAGAGATTGTAAAACAAAGTGGTCTGCTAGGACTGTTGCAACCTGGAGATGAGATAATGGCAGATAAGGGTTTTCTCATACAAGATGAACTTGCCTCTGTAGGTGCAACTCTTACATTACCAGTCTTTCTGCAATCCCGTAAACAGTTTTCAAAAGAGGAGGCAGAAAGAAACAAGAGGGTTGCTTGCTTAAGAGTTCATGTTGAAAGGTGTATGGAACGAATCAAGAACTGGCATATATTGGACCGAAGAATTCCAATCACTCTATCTCCATTATCTTCTGACATTATCATGATATTATCAGCTTTTACAAATTTTTTGCCTCCTTTAATCTCATAAGTTGGACCATTAATTTATACAATTCAAGTTGGTTAAGTTAATAGACAAGCTTCATGAAATATTATACTCATGTTTTATTTCAGTCCATGAAATCAATGTGCACTGTAATATGGTATTCATAATTTAAAAGAAATAAATAGCAATATATATATACATTTCATTACGAGGAGTGATTGCAATAAACAGGACTCTGCTCATGGGGTAATAAAATCCAAGAGTTAATAAAATTAGTGTACTAGTATCTAGTAACTATTTTGCAAGTTTATTGCAGTCACTCTAATTTTTAATTAGTTTGTAATAATATTTCATTGCGATTGGTATATAACTTACTTACTAGTATACTGTAAAATGAAACAACCAGTACAAGGTACTACTATAAATGATATAAATAAATTCAAGCAGGCAATAAAATATGTTGAATTGCACATATTTAATCTTGACGGAAATCATTTAACCTCAAGCTTGTGAGGCCATCTCTGACCCTAGGGTAAGCTATCTCAGGAAGCATGAAATTATTGAAAAACAATTCCAGTTTTGGGAAAACATTACCCCAAAACTCTCTGTTGAAATACACTCTTTCAATGTAAAGAGGACCCCCAGTCGAAGACTTAACAACAAAGTCAGTCCAAGTCTTGTTCATGACAAACATTTGGTGTTGCACTTGGTAATGATATCTGTGGCTCTTATTCATTTGCAGTTTATTATTCTCTAGTACGCAGATTCTCTTTCTCAGTAGAGCATTGTGCAAGGTTTCCTCATCTAATACCTGAACATATTTCACCTCTAGGAGTCCTGCGGGGGGTACAAATGAAGGATCAGACACAAGGCCATCTGGGCTTGCTCCTAGGTATCCATGAGTGTTGCTAACAAAAAACCCACATCTCTTGACTGTCACTTGTGTGTTTCCATTCCTGTTTTTTTCTGTTACATAGTCTGTCACTATTTGCTCCTCCTGGGCTAGTCCCTCTTTCATCGCTTGCGTCTGATCAAATTTCTTATATGAAAGAATTTCCTCTAATGCTTTGGTTGGGGATGTACTTTCTTTCAAAACAGCACAACGATAGCTCTTTGAAGCAGTGATTCTATTTTTCCTTAACAAATGCCACTGTGTATTGGAAGACTGGTTCCTTGTAGATGCCTCAACCTCTTCAATTGAAGCTTCTGATAATGCCAACTTGCTCTTGATTCTTTGACAGTGCACAAGAATTTCATTGGCAGATACAGGGTGAGATTTAATTGGGGATATCAGAGCATTATCTTCCTGATCATTTATCTTCTCATCTGTCTCTTCTGGAGGTTTGCAATAACAGTGATCAGTTTCAACAATCAGCTTAAGCTCCTCTGGTGTTTTACTTTCTAGCACATGTGTTATGCCAAGTACTCTGCCTGTTTTGTTTTCAAAGCTCTTTACTTTGGAAAATATATTGTAGAGCTTGGTAGCAGAAGTCACTCTTTGGTCAAGTGCTCGAACATCTTTTGTAGCAGGGACTACTCGACTCTTTTCAACTTTGACTTTTCCATACTCATGCTTTCTGAATTTCATGTTAGAGATGGATATTACTTCACCTTTTCTTTTTCTCGGTACATTCCACTTGCAAGTTTGTGAAGTACATGACTCCTCCTGTGTTTCTTTTGCTCTGACCTTACAGAACTCTTCCAAAGCAAATAATGTGGCTGCAACATGGTTGCAACGGCCATCAATCCCAGCAGGACAGCCACAAAATGCTCTGATAACTAAACCATTGTCTCGAATTACTATGTAGCAAGAGTATGCAGATGTTTTTTTCATTGAAGGAAGTACTTGTGACTTTATGTAGCTCCTTGCATTTCTATGGTGGGATTTTATACTAAGGACATGACCTGACTTATAAAAATTAAATCCCTTGACCATTGGTTTAGCAGTAGATAACTGTTTCTTAGCATCAATACAAGCTATCATGTAAGTCCACACAGTTCTAAAATTAATCACGGGAAGTCCATCTAACTTTTCGGAAAATCCGTCAGAAGGAAAACTTTCTTTCAAAGGAGGTTCAACAACCTCCAGTAGACCGAGTTGTGCTTTCTTGCGTGCCAAATGTATGCCGCCATCAGGATCTCGAAGATTTTTCTTTGCCAGGCCTGATGTTATGTAGTCGTTAACCCTAATAAGAAGACAAAATATCTTTCAGCTTACAGCGTAAATGTACTGGCAACATAACTCTTTTATTTAAGTAAAAGTTTAAGTGAAAGTGAGATCGAATATTCAAGTGTAAACAACTAACCTCGCAACGAGTTGAGCCTTTTTTCCTGTCGATGAAGCTCCCCTACAGACCAACCAGCGTTTTAACTGTGGTATATTACTTTCTTCGGGTGTTTTTCTAGGTAATATTGCACCAGGCACATCAATTTCATCAAGAATAACCACAGAATTTCGAAAAGAATTGCTTGACGCCATGTTGACCTTCGTATATGCTCTGTCTCTGTCTACCCAAATGACTAGCCCAGTCCCGCGCATCTATACTAGTGCCCAGGCTACCGCTCGATTTTGTAGTCGGCAGTCTATTAGTGATAGACCTCTAGTAGCGAAAAGCGCCGGTTTTGAAAACCAAAAAAAATATATTTAAAGCAAAATCCAAAACTTTTTGCATCCTTTTATTGGACCGATTAGTAGGTTTTTACTAAAACAATTAGACCTCTCGCCCTCATGACAGCCATTTTTATAAATTTTCATAAATTTGATTGATTGAAGCCAAAACATCAGATGTCTGGAGTTGGTTAGGTTGCAGAATTATGAAAAACGCTGTACATGTAATTGACTAATATTGGCAATGGATGAGTAGGAAATTTGTGTTTTATCAATTAGTAGTCAATGATGGTAGTTATTAGTCAATAGTAATCAATGAAAGTTCAATGATAATCAATAGTAATCGATAATAATCGATATACTTGAGAAACTTCAGTGACTATTGATTAACCATTGATTACCAATATTAATCGGTTATAATGCACAATTTTTTTAGATTAGCATCAACTAAACTTTTTTCCACTTGTTTTAGCAATTTGCTTGCAACGGCACAGTGGTGGAACATGGAGAATATGGAGAAGTAATCCAACTGCAAGGAGATCAGCGCACACATGCCAAAGATTTTCTTCTCCAGATCAAACTGGTCAAACCAGAACAACTAAAAGTTCACGGATTTTAAGGAGATTAAAATTATACCATTATTACAACTTATGTTTTACCTTTTGTGCCTGTAAATACCTCCCTTAGCCAAAATTAAATAAATATTCCAGTCAATCAGGCTTGAAAGGACAGGGGTGAGCACCTCTAAGGAGTCCTGTTTTAAGAGTTCCATATGTTAATCTAAAATTGAGTTGTAATTTGATTTTGAGCAAGTTACATGTACATGACAAGAAGGGAAGTCCTTCAAAAACCTTTTTTATATTTTTTCTTTTGTTCTCTTGGCATATACCTTGGGATCTCCTACAAATATTTGTAATTTCCGTCAAGCAGGCATCTTAGAGGTGTTAACCCCTGTAATAAAGCTGGCTCGGCTGTATAAGAGAATACAGTATCATTAATGTGAGATATGATAAATCATTTATTTTATTAGAATCATTAATGAACAGATGTATATGAATGCTAATTGAATGAAGGACAGCTACTAACTGCTGCTTATCAATCAAAAACATCCATTTATTTCCCTAAGCTTTAGTTTTGTAATTTTGATTTAGCTAGTCTTTATTTTAGTGCTGTAACTTCAGTTTCTTTAAAACCTCATTGCTTGAACTAATAAATAAACAACTATTAGTCATTGCTCTTTGGTTCTTCTTCTGTCTATTATGCTCTTACCCCTTGCTTTAATTCTAGAAGGTCCATGAGGGAAGACAAACAAAGGGAATCCCTCTGGATTTAGGTCATGAGATAGCCTGCGTGGTGGCTCTGGGGGCTAATTGTGAGATGACTTACTGTACAAGTGCTTTTCATGTTTCTTTGACCCAGACAACTTTTGACACATTTTCTTGTCATCCATCAAATTTTGAGCAGTCTCAGTTAGAGTGTCATTGAAAAACTTTGGGCACCTAGATAATGCTTTTAATGGCACCTTTATTCACAATTATTGTGACCATTAAATTAATTGAACATTGCTATGCAGAATGCAATATGTTTCTAGGTGGCGGAGAGCACGTTTGGCTGTTAGGATTGATCTCATCAGCTGAACATGCTCCCAGCCACCTAGAAATGCCTTGCATTCTGCATAGCAACATGTAAATTTAACAATCACAACAAGCAGCACCACTCAACCTCAATCTGCTGTAAGAAACATTCTTGAAATATTTCTAGGTGCCCACAGTTTTTCAATTAGCTGTAATGTAAAGGTCTTATTGACAGAACCCAAACACCTCGAAGCTGTTGAGATTGCAAAAATATGAAAAGTGCTCTAAGAATTGGTGCACACACATCTGTTGAGTTTATCTTCCTTGAGTTCTATTAATCTAATAATATGTAGTTTTACTGTTGGATATAATGCTAAGACCTTTTTACAGATACAGCAGCCATCGTGAATCCCATTTGTTTTCACTAGTAAGACAAAGGATACTGAAGGGGCAATCATTGGAAAATTTATAGTATGCACAGCCATCAGTGTCTTTTCATATAATTTAACGTTATCCACTGAGAAGCACATCTAAAAATTATTGAATTTGCTGGTAGTTGGAGCAACATGAAACACCAAAGCTTAAAATTATTTGAGAAAGTAATCCTGCCACACTATGCTTTATAAATATTTTTTAGTATGCCTCCTTGGCATCCCATAATTCAAAATGGCTGCCGTATTGATAAAAAGTTCTATTGGCCTTTCCAGAATTGAAGAAGGGACTGCGAACAAGTGTAGAAATATTAATCTAATTAAAAAACAAACTCCATCACATGAAAGACCACACACTAAATTTAATAAATTAACAAGTTTTAGAATATTTGGGCGAATACTGACTGATTTACAGGCTTTAAACAAATTGTAAAAATAAGAGAGAATGTATCATGGTTTTTGGGGACACTGTCCTCAAACCCCATACATTCTTTTATTTTTGTGACTTTTAAAAGCTCACCACTCAGTAGGTATTGATCAAAATATGCTCAAACTCAGAAATAACACTAATATTAGAATGATCTTTTCTGTGATGGGGATCAGCTCTTAATTGCTTACTATCAATAGATGTCACTTCCGGTAGTTTCTCCGCTTTAACCAGCTTGGAGAATGTTGGAGGTTGTCTGTGTATCTTGTTTTCTGGTTTGATGTTGTACAAATAGTCAGATAGAATACTTTGAGGAGTTATTTTGACATGATTTGAGTTAAGAATCACTAGTTGCCCCCTAGTCAACCATTGGTTGCCCCCCAGTCAAATCCAGAAAAGTCACGTGATTGATAGTAAGCAATACTCCAGTTTCACATTCGATGGAAACCGCTGTTTTTGAAGACCACAGACTCATTTGTACAGGCTTAGCCTCGCTTATAAGTCAGCTATTCAACAACATCATTAAAAGTCCGTGGGATTTCAAAACATTTGTATTTTTACATTACGGTTGACTTATGCAAATCATTAGCAACAGCCAACTGTAATGTAAAGAATGTGCAAGTTGAATAATACCAATCCCACAGACTTTTAATGGTGCCTTTGAATAGATGACTTATAAACAAGGCTAAGCCTGTACAAATGAGTCTGTGGTCTTCAAAAACAGCGGTTTCCATCGAATGTGAAACTGGAGTATTAGATAATTATATTTTCACTCGGCCCCAGTTCCCACATGAATTTCGGGAAGGCTTATTGTCATAAACATGCCATATGTTGCCAAGCAACAAGACTGAATGTTTTAACCTAATTTTGACATTCTGTGTTATCTATTTGATTTGATCCATGTGCATTTTGGTGCTAGAGTGCCTAATAATCTAGATGCACTAGGAGAGACCCCATTCCTACAGGTATCATCATGTCAGATGAATAACCTTCAATGATTCTGTTACAAGATCTACGTTTGAAGGATAGACCACTTTTAGTTGACCTTCTTCATTTGTCACTCTCACTTGCTCTAGTAAAAGCATGGATCCTGTTGATGACTGAGCACTCTCTTCATTCACGGCTGTGTCATTTTCAGAAGTTATTCCAGCTTCAAGCATTCGTTCTATGAGGGTAGCCACGACTTGCTTACAGGTGCCAAGGTCTTTGGGTGAAGTTACTTCTATCAGGACATCCATTTTACTGGCCCTAATCTAAGATTTAAATTGGGAATTATTTATTTTTTAAAGTATAAACAACTTGGAGCTTAGAGGGGAATACTTTTTTAAACAGAACTTTTCTTGAAACTTTTCCATTTAGTGTGCTACACTGTGTCAAATATTATAGTGCAATTATACGCATTTCGAGAGTAGCCCAATTTTGAAAGATATTTAGGAAAAACTGTTTTTGAAAAGTTTGTCTATCATTGCTATGGAAATGCTAATTATCATAAAAAGACCATCGTTAAAAACTTTCATCCAAGTCTAACATCTGGTTTAAAATTCAGATTCATTAAGCTAAATTAGAATATTCATAAGTGGATTAAAATAGGGAATCGTATGACTCAAAAACAACTCCTTGGAGACACCTTAAGTGTCGCAAAATATGTAACCTCTGAAATCGCGAAATTGACATTTTGCAAAAATTTCATGTAATAGGGTATTTCATCCCCTAAAAGACTCCCACAATGCACTGCAATGCCAACTCGACCCATTTTTTTCTGTTGAGTAAAAATCTGGGTCGAGTTGGCATTACAGTGCATTGTGGGACTGTTTTAGTGGAAGAAATAGAATGGCTAATTTAAAAAGCTGACCCCTCAATCGTTCCCCCATTCTGGTACATATGTACATGTTCACGAGTCTCACCTTGCTAGCTTCACTGTTTGTTACTGGTGGTAAAGAAACAGTTTTACCTGCTGAATCCCTTAGGAAGGCATAAAGAGAAGCTTCTTCTACAAGGCTAAGAAACCTAGAAAATAAAACACAGTTTTTTTTCAATGAATAACAAATGCATTTGTTTTGGATTTCAACAACTACTGGCTCTTGATCAAACAAAAATTAATAAGTGTTCAATAATTCATTCAAACAATTATTCACTTAATAATTTATTATTAAATTAATAACACTACCCTAACCCCTACTTGCTCATCTAATTTTTTTGTTCATTCATCCATTCATCCATTCATCCATTCATCCATTCATCCATTCATCCATTCATCCATTCATCCATTCATCCATTCATCCATTCATCCATTCATCCATTCATCCATTCATCCATTCATCCATTCATCCATTCATCCATTCATCCATTCATCCATTCATCCATTCATCCATTCATCCATTCATCCATTCATCCATTCTGATTCGTTCGTTCGTTCGTTCGTTCATCCGTTCATCCGTTCGTTCGTCCGTTCATCCATCCGTCCGTCTATTCATGAATTTTCCACAATTCCAAATAGCCCACTTTCGATATTCTGGTTGAGTGATCATGCACAAAGCAATGCAAGGCTCTGGGGAAACCAAAAGAATTAGGATTCCTCTATTGTTTCCCTGGAACCTCGTCTTGAATATGCTTTGTGCGTGATTACTTAACCAATATATCGAAAGTGGGCTATTGTAACTGGGCCTTAACCTTACTTGTATATCCCAAATTTAACTTCTACTTGTATCCAGCCCTTAACCTTACTTGTATAATCCAGACTTCAAAGTATTTCTTTTTGTTTTCTGCTTTTGTTTCAAGGCCTCATTCTTCAGTATAGCAACAAACTCTGAAGCATTCATTTGTTTCTGTCTTCCTAGTGGCAAAAGATTAATCTCTGTTGGGGCTGCTGCATCATACATCAGTGGGAGAGTCAAAGTCGACAGATCATGAGTAGCAATTGTTGCAGCTGTCCTTTGATCACAGATTGATTCATGGAGTTTCGTCTGCAGACAAAAATTTCATAAGAATTATTTTCTTGGTAAGGGAATGGTCAGAAATTAGCAGGGGGGAGGGGGGTGGAAAAAGGGGGAGGGTCATAACTTTTTGAGCCCCTGAAAAGGGAGGGTCATGAAAAAATAAGGCAGTGAAAGAGGGAGGGTCACATAAATTTATGCTCTTGCAGATGCCCCTCAAAACACTGGAAATCACATTTCCGAGGCTCTCTGAATTTAAAATTTTGTTGCTCCGGCCCAAGGTGATCATTACCCTTACCCCCTTCCAAAAAGAATCCCATAAACAATCTTGTCTTAACTGAAAGACAATATTAATTTACTTGTTTACAAGAGCAAGATAAAAGCTATAAAACAAATTAACGTACAGTAGTCTCTAGCAAGAATGCTCAGCATCACCGTGGCTGCTGTGGCACTGCTATTGACATCATCATCATCATTATCATAATCATCACTGCCACCATTCTCATTCATGGTTGAAGGCATGTTGCTTGATATCAAAGAAAGATGCTTTTACATACACTCATATGAATTCCTAGGTTTATAAACATCCAGTGTTTCTGGATATATATGTTCAATGTCAATGACAGGTCTTATTTCAGTTGTTTTGGGAGGTATTATCTGTGCAGGGGGAGGGTCATGATTTTTTAGGCTCACCAAATGGGCAGGGGCAGGAAATTTCATTCCCATTGCTAGGGAGGGTCACATTTTTGGCACGAAATTTCAAATCTCTGCCCCCCCCCCCCCCCCTCCCCCATGCTAATTTCTGACCAGTCCCTAAGAGGACATCCCCTCGTCCAGTTTCCAGTTAGATATGAATTAGAGAAGATAATTTAGCTGGCCTGAGAAATATGATAAAGGTATACACCAACATCACAAACATATAAAATATCCTTCAGTCTTCAAATTTTATTGGGAACCTGAAACAACCTCTGGGATGATCAAAATCAGGGCATGGTCAACTCACTGATTGAATTAGACTAATTAGTTTGATGTAGTTAGGTTGATATGTGCTTGGTTACTGGTAAAAAGAAATAATACTCTGAAAGGGACTGACCTATAACCTGAAATAATAATGATGATGGGATGATGGAAATGACTATTGTTTTACAGAGTAGCTCTTCTTCCACTGAATTCCAAGTGGAACTTCCATAAGTTACTAATTTCTCTTATATATATCCTGAGATTTAAGCCTTTGTATAATACAATTACCTGTATAGTGATGAATTTCTTGAAAACAGCTGGGTCACTAAGATCCAAATTCCTCACTAAAGTACACACAATGAATGGCCTGATTCCAAGTACAGATGGCTGAACCAAAATCTTCACTCTGTCTCCGTGGATCACTTTTACCACTGGGCCTTGGTTCCCTGACTCAGCTGACGACTCCTGCTCTCCTTCACTCATTCTCTTGGTTCTTCCCTTTTTTCCACTTTTCTTCCCTTTTCCTTTCCCTTCTTTCATATTTGCAACGTAGTCCAAAACTGATTTAGTTGAACACTGGCTTATTAGCTTCCCAAGTCTATTATCCTTGATACGATTCTCTTTAAGATTTAGTTCCTTCAGCTTTAAGCAACTAGCTAAACCAGCAGGAACACCTTCTAGAGCATTACTTGACATATCCAAAATCTTGAGCATTTGTAAGTTGGAGACCTCCTCACCAAGGACACTGATTTGGTTACTTGAAGCAAGTATCTCAGCAATCAACTCAAGCTTGAAAATCCCATTTGGCAAATCAGACAGTTCGTTATGAGAAACATCTAGCTTTGCAAGGTGTTTCAACTTTACGACAGAAGGTATAGCAGAAAGCTGGTTGCAATTCAAGTTAAGTGTGTGTAAAGACTCCAGTTCTCCCAATTCTACTGGCAATTCTTTCAAACAATTACCAGATATATCAAGAATTTTTACCTCTTTTAGATTCCCAATAGAAGATGGGATGGTTTTGAGTGCGTTCCTGTGAAGATCTAGAGTTTTCAAATTCACTAAATTCCCAATTTCTGAAGGCAGTTCTTCCAAATTGGTGTTTGAGATTTGAAGAAAATTCAGCTTCGTCAGCTGAAAGATACCTCTGTCTAATCCATTGGAAGAAATTCGCTCAGAAATGGCACTTCCATTCAATACCAACTCGTATCTTTGTTCCTGGGAGGCTTTTTCCACTTCTGGCCAAGTCATTATCGCTGAAAGTTTGAATAACAAATTGAAAATGCGATTTTTTGTGGCTTTGAAATAAAGTACAATTTTGAATATATTTGAACACGTGCCTTTACCACAGGCTTCCCAATAACACAATTAAATTTATTTGCGCCTATTTATGCCCCCTCCCCCCTCCCAACACACACACAGACGCTTACCATTAAAAATATCTTTCAAATACGATGCGAATGTTTAAAAAATAGCAAATAGAGATATTCGAAAGTATGTTTTATCCTTTTCGAATTTAATAGAATAATATATTTTTTCTTATTGGGTGGGAAGCCTGTGTTATTGGAGACTGTGGGCTCGCAATGAAGTCAGCGGGTGTTGTTATGGGAGAAAAAAACAACTTTTCAAAAACAGATAAAATGAACCTCTGATTTAACGCTTATAAAACCTATTGATTGCCATAAATGGAGAAGGGAAAAGAAGATGGAAAAGTAGTTGACATATCAGACAACGATAAACAGTCATTTGAAGAGCATGACAGTCTTAGAGAGTTTGTAACCAAGGAATGCCAACAGCAACTCCAATCACAAGTAAGCTTCATATATTTTACTTTAACCAGTTATACAAATCTTTTTTCTTATGCTTAACGTGTACATCTGTTCATCTTTATGATTTTACGTATGTAAGGAGCATGTAAAGCTTATCTATTAAGCTACTTTATTAAAAGCTTTTTTCCTTGTTGTTGATTAATCTAAAGGGTAGCCATTCTTCAGGTGGGATGATTGAACAAGAAAGAATGAACCAATTTTTCCAACGTGCAATCTCAGAAAGCGAAAGGTAAGAATAAGAACTTCAACTTGAGATTACATTGCTTTTCATATTTCTGTGACCTAACTGACGCCTGATATATTTTTGGCTTCTGTCAATCAAATTTACAACTAGCCAAGTTCATCCTGATCGAGTGATGAGGAAATTGCAGTGACCAGAAATTCATTTCTTTATGCTTGCAATCAGAATGAACCTGGTCCATAGTAAATATGATTGACCGAAGTCAAAATGCCAGATGTCTGGAGTTACAATAGTGGGCCGCAGAAATAGGAAAAGCACTGTAAAGTTTATATTGTTCTGCCCAGTTTTTAACCATAACATATATGTCAGGATGAATGCTGAAGTATCAAAAAGTCGTGCGCAGCAGCAAAAGCTGTATGAGGAACTTGGCAAAGACATGTTTGAGAGTTGGTCCAAGGATCATGCCTCAGAGGTGTTGACTCCAGAACAGTACCAGTCATGGAAGAATGAAGAAGAAAAGTTAAGTAAGGATTTTATGAGAAGGAAAATGCTACAGAACAAAGTAAATGATGGAGATTCATTTAGGTAATCTCTTATTTGGAGCTTATCACCTATTTATTTAGTAACCCTATTTATAAGATAATCAAAGGAATGGACCTTTGTGTACTGTAGGAAGTTTGTATATTAAAAATCATTTAATATATAACAGTTATTGTACATGGTTATCTAGAAACCCCCCATTCCCCCCCCCCCCCCCCCCCCCAGGTTAAATAAAGAAACTTGTGATAAAATACATATGTTGCTTAGACTAAAGACTAATTCCAAGTTTCTGAATATTCAAATCCCATGCATTCCTTTTGGCAATTTCATGCCTTTCTTTCTAACATTTTTGGTTAACAGTTTTGTTTCATTTCAATCTGCAATTCATATTTTGTTTCCTTGCTTTCTATTTTGTCATAATATGTGTATAATGTTCAATTAAAATTTTCCAGGGTGGCACTTTTTAAAATTTCTTACCATACAGTCAGGTATATTCTTTTCAAGAGCTTTGCTGATTTTGTGCACTTTGATTTTTCATCTTATATCCCTATATAAACAATTTAGTCAATTCCATTTTTCATTTCTCAAATGATGAGCAGGATAAAGAGTAAAAATGAAGTACTATTAGGAAGTAAAATCTCATTCACTAGAAAGTTTCAGGAAAATAAATGATTGATTGAAAGTTTCAACAATTGAAAATATATCAATGAACAATATCACTATCAGTAATATTATCAGAACTTATTTATTTCTAAATATTATACCATAACATGGTCTACTGTCTCCATCTCTAAGTGTCAGTACTCAATATTCCATTCAATATGACCTCGTTTTCTACAATACCTGTTTATAGGCTATAGTGATCTGCTCGTGAAGCAGCTTGCTTAGTTGTGGAGTACCTTAGCTCTTGGCTCTCCGTAATACCTACTGTATACTATAAAAAAATCCCAAACTCTATAAATTATTACAGTACCTCAAAATTTCTATAGAGCTTTTAAGTGTGTTGCAAAAGTATGGAAAAACAACTTCCGGGTCCAAAACTAAAAGCAGTTCTTTAAAGATTTTTCTTACTTTTATTTATTGTCCAAAGTTTTTATTGTTTCAGGTGTAGGTTGAAACATTGAGAAAATTTTTCACTTAATTTTAGTGTTTTGTGAGCAGTTGGACACAGAAATACATCACAACTTAAAAGCTCTAACATGTTAAGGTACTTATAAAAAGTGGGAATACCATTATGCAATGAATTCCTATTTCTAGCAGTTGGTGAATATAACAAACAAGTGGCCAATACTCTTGTTACAGCGCGACGCGCAAAAGTATGACCACTTTTAATGTATTCGCATACTTCTATGCATGGGATTTTGTATGTTAAACAGACACATTTGATGCCAAGCTGTCTGGTTTTACCAAATAAGGCGTGTAAAAACTTGTTTGGCAGCAAAAAGCCCGTGCTTAGAAGTATGCGAATATACTAAAAGTGGTCATACTTTTGTGCATCACGCTGTAACATTTACAGGAGTAGGTGCTTTATCAGAGCAGTTCTTTCAAATAATACCCCTTTGATTCTTTCTTTTTTTAGAATGTTAAAATTCAGCTCTTTATTTCAAATCAGCTAGATGTTCCAAACTATACAATGTTTTCAAAAAGGTTGCAAAAAGCAAATGGACGATTAGGATATGAAAGGTTATTAATTAATATCTAGTTTTCTTTGCCAAAACATGAAAAAAAAAACTTATTGTATAAGTTTTTTTGACAATCATGGTGGTTTAGATGGGATTTGTTAAGCATAGTTAAAAATGACTTCACCCAGGGCCACCTAGTGTAGATGCCTGCCATCTAAGCACAATGACAAGAAATATATCATAGTGGAATCTGTTTGACTATAATTATTATAACTATATGGAAACAAGTGAGACTTGGACTGTGAGTGGCTTAAACAAAACTATAAAAGATGGCCATAGTTGAAGTCATTGCAAGGCAATAGAATTTGCTTAAAATTATTGTCGCTTATATCAATTGCTTGTCCTATTGCTTTCAATAACAACCTCTCCTAAGATAGCTATATAAGTCATTGAAGACTTGCTACAAGGAGCTAGTGCATATCTAGACAAATTAACTTATAATTAGATACATCTTTTTGTATGGATATAGTAGATATGATCTGGAGCTATAGATGTACATATAAATTTATCTTTCATTATACATGTACAATCCACATAGCAATAATAAAATTGAACCTTAATCTTAAAAAAATAGCCAAATTGAATTCTAATCATTATCTTTGAAGTGCAAACCTAGAATTCTTATTTCTCATTACTGGAAGGATACATAATGATAAATATAGATAAATATATACCTTTTTATCTTAGGCATAATATTTCCTATTTTAGCACCATTCCCTTGAGTATCATTTCTCTGTTTAACAGTTGCGCATGAGAAGAAGCATGAGTAATAATCATAGATATAACTCAAGCCAAAACCTTAGGTGCAGACACACAATGCGATTTTTCATGCGAAGTTGCATTCAATGTCACAAAACTAGATTGATATTACTCACACAATGAGCATTCATTGCGCACAATGTCACAAAAGTAGGACTTGTTTCTACTTTTCGCAATGTCCAACATCGCACTGGTGGTCACATGGTGCAATCTCTAATTTTTATGAAAAATCACATCTAGTGTCCACACCTTCGTTCTCAAGAAAATGACACATTCTGAAATGGGAAAACATTATGCCCAATCTATAAAAGTATATTGACTCAAATTGTTGAAGATTAACCTTATTTATCAACCAAGTTCTTGATAACCTGAAAAAGTGTTGGTTATGTTTTGTCTTTTGTACATAGTTTAAATTGCTTTTCAATGATAATATTTTTAATAATAGTGTTAAATTGTATTCTACAACTTTGTACAGATTTTTTGGAATTCTTTGTGAACTAAAATAATAAAAATAACTAATTCTAATCAATAAATATTACAGCTATTGAATTATAATAACTATATTTTTTTATTACTCTGCATGCAAAATTTCAGTAATAGTTAAAATTATGTAATTATATGGATTATTGGGTATTTTTAACCTATTACTTAAGCTTGATCAAGCATGACTGCATAACGTGATCAAGACTCTAGCTTGAGTCGAAAGCTTGTCATCAATCTAAGTAAGTTGTGCTGAGTATCCAAAGTTAAACTTTTCGATATATGTCCAATTACCAGTACAGATAAATGTACATTCTATTATGTATTTTTTGTTTGCTTTTATTCTAAATTGCAAATTGCTAAAAGTGATTCCACTGTTGGAGTTTCATTACATATTTCAAATTGTAAACTCAAGATGAGTGGCCAATCATGTTTTAAATTTAGATCACATGACCATGTGCTACAATTCCAATATTAATACCTCTTTACCTTGGGCATAATATTTTCCCATCTCACACCATGTGTCATTCATTCGAATTCCTGAGAATATCATTTTTCTGTTCTACAGTTGTGCATGAGAAGAGGTATGTATACATAGACCCCTTGCACATGAAGTCAAAACTGCTCAATTTGCAAGGGGTCAAAAAAATACAGCTCAGACAAAGAATCTTATGAATTTCCAAGAGATTAATGGTACATGTCTTTTAAGAAAAACATCACACCAAAAGTAAAGAGGTATATCACGTATCGTTTCTGCTAACAATTAAAAATGCATGGTAAACTTTGTTATAACTATTAAAATGCATTTTCCCTAACTTGAGTATGACCATGTCTGATGGGAGAGAAATAAGTTTTCATTAAAAAGTGCTAATAAACATGAAAAATACTTTCAAATACTATTTACATTAATTAATTCCTTTTGTACAGAAAATAATTACTACAATTGTCTCGTCACACATAGAGGAGATCGGTTGGTTCAGTGTTTTTTTTTTTTCATTGGTGACTGTGTTCATCTTTGTGCCACTAAACAAGGTGCAACCCAAATATATATGCAAGGCAAAAGTGATAACATTGGTTTTCAAGAAACCTGTATTAACAAAGTCGTAATTTAAAAATGCGGATTATGTTACATATAGATAGAAAATTGATGACACAGAAATCAACATTCATAAGGAAAGTAACGCAGTAAAAAAGCTGATACCCAAATGGTATATTGGAGGGTTTTGAATCACATCTGGGAACGGGTTTTTTTTCTGAGTTTTCTTATGATTGATTTCTGCCTCATCTGAATGAATTTCCTATTTCTATATCATGACGTATTCTATAAGCATAATTATGTTCCTTCAAGCTAATTTTCTGGGGGGAAATTCTGAACTTCTATAGAATTAGACTATCAAATATTTTGCGTTCTTTCTTAGGTTTGCTGAGAACCTTCATTGTTGGATTTCATTTAATAATGTTACGAAGTACATACATTCCTATCTCAACTATTAAATTAGAATAATAGACCCCTTGCAGCATGTTGGAATGCAGCTCAATTTGGAGGGCAAAACAATAGGTTCCAATTCTCAGGAGATTGAAATTCTTTTGTTTTGCCCTCCAAATTGAGCTGCATTCCAACATGCTGCAAGGGGTCTATTCTTTGAATGCAAATTTCAGAGATATCAAGAGAGCATATTAATTTTATGCTCTCTTGGAGATATTTATTATCATACTACTGTTTCTACCTCCTTATTCTTCTTGAATCTTTTCGGGAAAGGAAACCCATTTGAATGACCATTACTTTGTTCGGCTTTTTTGATTAATGTTGAAGTAAAGCTATTTCCTTTTTTATTACAAGCAATATTCCACAGGTTGTGCTTGGTGAAGGATCCTTTTTCTACGGGACCGTATTCATATTCTTTCTTCAACTTGGCCAGATGTTGTAATTCTCTCAAGTGTTTCAACTTAAGACTTGCTACCTTTTTTTTGCAATTGATGACAAAGGTCTGGACTATTAATGACATTTCTCTGCGCAGTTCCTTGTTGCGATCTCGAAGTTCCTCTAATGTTGGTGGTTTGTATTTTTTGCATTTATCTGTAAATCATTTGATAACAGAACAAACAACATTAATGGGAATATTTTTCGTGTGGAGAAGTTGTTTCACGAGTTGAGTGCATGAATTACGGACCACCAATTTGCGCGCCTTGATTCTCATGCGGCGAGATTAGACTTTCTAAAGCTGTTTCTTTTTTCATGAATTGGGTATTTGCGACTTTGGCTGTTTCGAAAACGCTTGCAACTCTACTCAAGCCACGCCTTCCTTTCGAGCCAGTAATAAACCTTCTTAGCTTAGCCATTTAGACCAAATGTCATGGGTGGCATGCGCTACTACGGTGCTGTCTCTAACCACTATGTAGTTCATGCCTGGAGCTGCAGTTTCGATTCTTGACTGAACTGCTTATGTGAGTTGAGTTTTTTTAATGTGTTGTTCTCTTCCTTGCCACAAGTTTTTTTCTCCAGTTTCCGTCCTTCATTAAAATTAACATGTGAGTTGAGTGTTGTATGTTGTAAATATAGAATGTAGTGGTAGTGTGTGTGGAGCGAACCTCACGGAAGAGCCCAGTAAGGGGAGTGATGGTTGTAAAATATAAGTTTATGTCATTCCCTTGAGTGTTATTTCTTTGTTAGTTAGCAGTGCTTGAGAATATTTATCATGTGTGTAACGCAAATAGCAACTGTTACTCTCAAAAGAAGACACGTATGGGAAAAAGCTAGAACCAAACTAAGAATGTCTATTGAACTCGCTTGAAGGGCATTGACCTTTGCGCAAACGATAAAACCATATTTCTAGAAGTCATGAAGTCAATTCTTTTTTTAAGAATAAGCACAAAGCAAATGATTTACTAAGTTGAGAATTTTAATTCAAAATATTGTTCAGTACCTGGAGTCTTGAAGGTAATCCATCCTATCTTTTTTGCGCATTCAAACTTTGCTCCCAAGACTAATATCAATGCCAGTACCGTTGAACAAATGATGACTGTCTTGGTGTACGTTGGGAAGCTCGGGTCGAATAGTCCTTGTGAGCGCTGAACGCTGACTGCTTTGGGCTGGACCTGTAATGACATGATATTATCAAGGTGATTCATGAGTTCGTGAATTTTGCTTTAATGTTTCTTGATCTGCGAACTCGACAACAACTTCTAGATTAGAGTGATGTGATTTGTTGCTTCAAGAAAATTTTTTCTCAAAAAAAAATTAAAATATAAATAGCGCAAAAATACGTGTCGAACTCTCCATTGCTCCATTTTCTGATAAAAAAAAAATCTTGAAGAAACATAATCACTCAAATAACTCACCAAACAACAAAAATACCTAAAACAATTCTAGATTTTTGGCTCAAACTATGTTGTAAATGTGATGGACAGAAACTAAAACACCACGATCAAAAAATTGTCTTTAGAGTACCCTGCACCTGGGCATGGATCGCAGAAAATTCGATAATTGTGTCATTATTTAGTGTGTTGACTCTACCCTTACCTGAATTGTCTGGGTGTTTCGTTCTATTATTTGGGAGATATAGGATCTCTGTTCACTTAAATAGCTGTTAAAGCAAGTTTGTAGCTTTTTACTCTCTCCTCCAAGAACGACACCATAAGCCGACGAAAAATCAAAGACTTTACTGATGCGCAGATCTTTTCGTCCGAACAGCTCTTTCTTGCTTCCAACAGTGTAAGAATCAACAAGAATGCCTTTGACGTCTCGATTGACCATCGCATTATAGATTTCATTTAAGTTCTTGTATTTCCGCCCTGAAAAGCATTCCAATAACATGATTTGAATTGACGATATATATTTACTCAATTATTTTGAAACACCTATGCAATCATGTGGCGCCGATATCAACTCTCCAATTTTTTTTGGTGCACCCCAGATACAAATGTTGCTTGTGCAGCCAAGGAGTAGAATCCTGGGATGTACGATTGCCCGCATTTTGTTGGCATTTCTGGACAAGTAGGGGATGCGCGCGGGCACCCAAAAACAATTTGACCCGATATCCACACCCACCCGCCCCTAAAAAGACCTTGTCAATATTGCAGAAGTATTTTAGCCATTGCCTTACCACTCGGGTTGACACGAGCATTTTTCCTCACTCCCAGTCTGTATTCTGATGAGTTCTGGATTGCAGCAATCTAAAATGAAAGGAAGGACTGTGTTAGCATGCGCATGTCTGACTTTCTTTATATGTCAGCTCGATCTGGTCGGTCTGGTCGGTCTGGTCGGTCTGGTCGGTCTGGTCGGTCTGGTCGGTCTGGCCGGTCTGGTCTCGAGATGAAGAGATTTTATGTTAGTTATGACGTGAGTGTTTTGTGAGTGTTTTGGCGAGAAAAGAATTCCTTTCCTTTTTCTTCGCGCTTTCGTCTTGCATTGGGCGTAATGTTTTCCCATTTCAGACCACGTGTCATTCTCTTGAGAATATGATTCTTTGTTTGAGTTTTATCCATATTTACTTCTCGTGCGCAACCACTAAACAAAGAAATGATACTCTAGGGAATGACACGTGGTCTGAAATGGGAAACCAAGCCAAGAAAAAATGGTTTATGACATTAACAAGAACTGGCACATCTGAATATTATTAATATCTCTCCTTCATTTACTTCGCTGAGAAATATCCTTTCAAACGACCTTCCAACCGCAATTCGTAATGTTATTTGTAATTGCCATGAAATTTCAGGGGCTGATCCAGAATTTTCTTCGGGGAGGGGTGCTGCGTTGGAAGCGCACCCAGAGAGGGGTGCACCCCTTAGAATCAAAGGAAGAAAAACCCTTTTTTTTTTGTTTATCATCGACCCGGGGGGTGCGCACCCCCTGGATGCACCCCTGAATCTGGTGACGAATTCGTAAAGCACCCCTTAATTTGAGCCCCAGAAATTGAAGACTCCGTTGTTGCACTCCATGCAGCAGCTTTCCGTGTGGGACGACACAAATCTTCATTCAATCATACCTTTGTTCCATATAACATGATATCTTTATCCAGTATACGAGCTGTCAGTATTGATGTCATGGTTGAATTAAAACAAGCTATCAGGATGACACCAATAAGGATCCACACGATACAGATGATACGACCAATTGGGGTGCGAGGGATACGATCACCATATCTGAAATAAATGTGGACAAAATTTGGATTACCAACATTTAAAGCAGTGATGTGAATATAATACACCTTGGAATTACATTGCGTGTGAAACTAGATTTCTTCGAGTATTCATCTTTTCAAAAATAGAAGCATTACTAGTAAAAAAAGAACTTCTAAGTTCACAAGATAAAAAGTTTTCATGACAAATAATTGCCGCGCGCGACAAAGATTTTTACTCGTGACTATATTTAAATTAAATTAGGGTTATTTCGAAGATAAATATCCATGGGGCATGTCCTACCTTCGTGTGAAAAAGGAACTTTACTCGGGGAAGTGGCACCCGGTAATGCACCCTTCATTTTTGTGGCTACGATCTTCTACAATAATAATGTTGCATGTTTGATCAACATGTTCTTACCCTAGTGTTGTCATAGATGCAAAGGCCCACCACATTCCTTCCCATATACCTTGTAGCATGTTATGAGGAAAATGACGTGAATTGCTGAATGTTTCCTAAAAGAAAATAGATGAGGGGTTTATTTATAATGAAAAAATAGGTATAGTATGGTTGCGCATTGGAAAAATAGGTATAGTGTGGTTGCGCATTGGAAAAATAGGTATAGTGTGGTTGCGCATTGGAAAAATAGGTATAGTGTGGTTGCGCATTGGAAAAATAGGTATAGCGTGGTTGCGCATTGGAAAAATAGGTATAGCGTGGTTGCGCATTGGAAAAATTGGTATAGCGTGGTTGCGCATTGGAAAAATAGGTATAGCGTGGTTGCGTATTGGAAAAATAGGTATAGTGTGGTTGCGCATTGGAAAAATAGGTATAGTGTGGTTGCGCATTGGAAAAATAGGTATAGTGTGGTTGCGCATTGGAAAAATAGGTATAGCGTGGTTGCGCATTGGAAAAATAGGTATAGTGTGGTTGCGCATTGGAAAAATAGGTATAGCGTGGTTGTGCATTGGAAAAATAGGTATAGCGTGGTTGCGCATTGGAAAAATTGGTATAGCGTGGTTGCGCATTGGAAAAATAGGTATAGCGTGGTTGCGTATTGGAAAAATAGGTATAGTGTGGTTGCGCATTGGAAAAATAGGTATAGTGTGGTTGCGCATTGGAAAAATAGGTATAGCGTGGTTGCGCATTGGAAAAATAGGTATAGTGTAGTTGCGCATTGGAAAAATAGGTATAGTGTGGTTGCGCATGGGAAAAATAGGTATAGTGTGGTTGCGCATTGGCGAGTTTTCTCGAATTCGAAGATTCATTACCTCAGGTAGCGTTTGTATGACTGGGGGTTACTAAAGTAAGGGTATAGGTTTTTAGTTTTAACTCGTTTGAATTTGCGCCGTCAGAAAAAGATTTTTTGTAGTCACTGTAATGTAAACCTCCGCACGGATACTAAGTCCCATCGAGCTAGTTGTTCTCGAATTGGCGTGCGCTGCCAATGTGCAATCTTCTACTATGCCACTGTGTACGTGTCTTCAATCCATTAGCACGTCATTATACGTGAGTGAAATAACTTGTTAGTTTTCTCCTGTGCTTCTCGGGGTTCTCGCCAGTCCGGTTTTCCTTCCTCAGCAAAATTAACACTCCCATGGATTCCAATATTCCCCTTTATAGTCCCCTGCGCCATCTTGAAAAGTCGCCGTGCCTTTGCATCGAAGCGAGACTAACGGTGAGCTTGCAATGATAGAGACCTTTTAACACCTTGGACAATTATTCAATGTCTCTCTCATTGCAAGCTCACCGTTCGCGTCTCGCTTCATATCAAAGGCACGGCTACCTTTCGAGATGGCGCAGGGGACTGTGAAAGAGACTATTTAGTTATAAAACAAGAAGCACGGGGGTTTTGGCTGCTGAGGTTTTAGGAGTTTTTTGACCTTATGAACAATTACTTTTACTCACCGCAAACCATATGACGATACTGAGAACCCAAAGCAACATAATATCAAGAAAGACAATTGGCCAACAAAGCATGATGGACTTGATTAACATCCGAGCAGCAGCGCCTTCTTCATCCCCGATAACAATCAAGGCAACTCCTGGAGACCTTACTAATGGTGCAAAACCGTACGATCCTGAATATACTTTTTGATCCATAAATCCATAAACTGGAAAACTGAACTCTGCATCGTCAATGCTCTCCCGAAATTCCTGTAAGCCTGGTTTCATTGCGCGCTTCTTGGTAATAGACCAGGTGAAGTCGATAACTGTTGTATCAAACTCGGCACATGTTTCACAACATGTTCTAACTGCGTCTTCTAGGATTGGAGGGATAATGCCAGACTTGTTTAGTGAGCCTGGGGTTTCGACGTATGGAGGACTTGCCCACCAGTTGGTGTGAAGTGTTCTGTGACAGTTGCACGTTTCTAGAATAAAATAGAAAATTGCAATCTGATCATTATGAATATCATTGTGGTATGCTTGACACGCGCGAAAATTATCGCGCACAACGTTGGACGCAACAAGCTAGATTCTGAAGGGCGTACGTGACAACTAGTTACTTTTCTTAAAACAATTGTCAAATTTATCGATTCATTAAGTATGTTGGCAACACCGCTGATCTGAAATAGTGACGTAGAACTGAATGACGTCACTGAGGTGTCATGAAGCATGCAAAAATTGCTCTAGCGCTTATTCAGACATGTCAAACTTATACCGACACGTACGAAAAACATTGGGAGCATAAAACCTATACAATAAAAATGGTAAAGAATCATATGCAGTGTTTTCTTATCTATAGCCAATTGTGGCGGGTAGGCTACTAAGAAAGACACCTCAGTTTTGCAACTCGATTCTGATTTGCTAACATTTTTTCTCAGATCAGCTGGAAGCTATAGCAAAATTATCCTGCTTCACTCGTTGAGAACAATATGCTTCAGCAAATCAGCTGCGTATCTTGTTGATGGTTATATACTGTAAGCGAAAACATGATGGCCTTAAGATCATTTCTATATGCCATTTACCTGCGACATTGATTGGACTTTTGACGCCATCACCTTTGATAGTGAACGCCAGAACCTGGATATGATATCTGGTGAACGCGCTTAAGTTGCGCAGCATCACAGACGTTCGTGGAGGATTTTCCAAAGTGACGCTAAGTGTAGGCATTGGCTGATCGAACGGATGCTTTGATAAAGCTACTGCAGTGTAAAATACCCGATATCCGAGGAGAATGCCATGGACATCGTATGGATTACGTATTGGATCCCAGTTGACCTCGATCATGGTGGGACTTGTTCTATTGGGAGCTCGTAGGTTAACTGGTGGTGCTCCTGGAGCTATAACATACGGTCATTCATGTTAGTATAAGAAGAAAGTTACGATGTACATGTATACAGTGCCGTGATATTCATAGTTTTGAGAGTTGGCATGCACAAGAAGTTGCTCGCGATGTGAGTTACTAGGGGTGGATCCAGGGGGTGCCCATCTGTGCACCGGACACCCCCCAAATAAATCTTTCCCTTCAAACCACTTTCAATCCCCCCCCCCCCGCCTCTGACCACGTCCCCACGTCCCCAATATGTGAGACGTACTGTTCCTCTAAAATAGTCCCCCCCCCCCAAAAAAAAAAAATACACACCACAAAACATGCACCATCTAATTAAGAGTCAGTACATTCCCCAATGGTTTTTACTGATAAGACATAGACATTTCCTCTATTCCTTACTATATTGGTCGGTTCTAGCATAAGCAGTCCTGCTGACAGCTCCATTCCCAACAGAAGTGAAGCCAATAATCTCCATAGCATACTCGGTATAAATCAACAGATCGTTCAGCTCAGTACTACTTGTATCTGGTGGCACTCCTTTTGTCTGAATTTTCTTGGGTATTCTGTTCACTTCCCAGAAGTATATTCGAAATCCGCGAAGAATCCCGTGAACATAACCTTCTGGGATGGATTTCCATTCTAAAAACAGGCTTGTATGGCTGATATGTCGTGCGTTGAGATCTATTGCGGCCTTGCTTGGGACTGAAAAAAATTAACAAGACTCCTATTATTTCGTAGAAGCCAAAAGTCACATGCGCCGTTTCTTCCGCTCACCTAGTGCGGGAATCGTCTCCCTAGTACTACATCACCGCAGCTGCATGTAGTACGCAAATAAGGGAGCGAACGCTATGGCTCCTTGCATTACATCCCTTACTGGGGGTAAAAGAATGTTACAAATTTACGTTAGAAAAGTTTTCCAATCTCAGGAGAAGATACTCCTTTGTTTTAACACCTAACATTGAGAGTTTTACTTTGGGCGTTATGTTTTCCCATTTCAGACCATGTGTCATTCTCTTGAGAATAATATTATTTTGTTTGAATTGCATCGATATTCATGTGTCTTCACGTGTGCAAAACAAAGAAATAATACTCTAGGGTCTATTGGTGCAAGGGGTCAAAGCAACATAATGGCACAAACCGCGTCACCCACCCTAACAATGTTTAGCTTACCATCTTCTGATGTCTGTAAAGTGATTTCAGGGGATATCGGTCCAAGGCCTTTACTGGTAAAGGCAGCGACTTTAATACTGTACCAAGTAAACTTGGCTAGTTGATCCAGTGTTATAAAATTGTAATCTGCATCGACTATTTCTATTTTCTCGGGTTCACTGGTTGGTATAAGAGGAACGTAAAATATTTTGTAGCCCAGTGCTATGCCGTTCCAATATTGTTTTTCTAATGGCTGCCATTCGATGTAGAGGTCTGTGGAACTTTTGTTGAAGCCGGTTAAATTGGCCGGGAATTCATCAGGCACTGGAATATAATCATAAAATATTTTTGTCTTATTTTTTATAAAAACGATGAAAAAAATTATTTTGGGCAAGTGGTTTTCAAAATGGATTGCGTCAATGTTAACTGCTATCACCAAATAATTAGGGAAGAAGAGTAAAAAGAGAAAGATCTAGAATTTTTGCATATTTGATCATGAGTACTTACCGTCTTGATCTGTTTTTAATACCAACGCTTTGCTAAGTTTGCCATCGCCTTTAGAGGTAAATCCCTGAACTTGTATTGCGTATCTTGTAAATTTTTGTAAGTTCTTGAGCACGCAGGATCTAACATCGCCATGTAAGGTAACATTTAACCAATATCCAAGGCCAGAGCTCTCATCCAAGTAATTAACCACATATCCTTGTAGAATCCCTTGTATGTATCCCTTTGGTATTGGCTCCCATTGGATGTATATGCTTGTCGAGGATGTGTTGTGTGCTTCTACCTTCTGCGGCGGCTTGATTGGTACTAGAAGAACAAAAACAACGAGGATAAGAGAAGTCAGTACGTTATCTTAGGATATAGGTCACATAGATTACCAGAAACTGGCCACACTACGCTGCGCTATGGTGCGTAAGATTGCATGCTGGGCACATAGCGTACCAGAAACTGGCCACACTACGCTGCGCTATGGTGCGTAAGATTGCATGCTGGGTACATAGCGTACCGGAAACTGGCCACACTACGCTGCGCTATGGTGCGCAAGATTGCATGCTGGGTACATAGCGTACCGGAAACTGGCCACACTACGCTGCGCTATGGTGCGCAAGATTGCATGCTGGGCACATAGCGTACCAGAAACTGGCCACACTACGCTGCGCTATGGTGCGCAATGTGGCATGTTGGTCACATAGAGAATGGCCACACTTAGAAACTGGTCAGTCACCCAGCATTGCAATGTTTAGTGCAACATTCTATAGTGACATATATGCCACAGGATTCCGCAATATGTTTGCGAAAACTAATTCTTAAGATAATTCATACCGTCCTCATCGGTCATAGCATATGCAGTCGCTTTAGGCCCTTCTCCTTGAACCGTAATTCCACATACATCAATCTGATACTTAGTGTACTTGTTAAGCTTGGTTAAGAGTACTTGTTTCGTGTCTGTCCCAACTGCTATATACATGGTGATTGCAGCTTTCTGATTGAAAGGCTTGTAGTACACGTGGTATCCTTTGAGAACACCCGGAATGTGCTCCTTAGGAATGGCTGACCAGGACACACTTAGACTTGTTGAACTCTTGTTGGAAGCAGAGATAGATGGCGGAGGTCGTAGCGGTCCTGATAAGCAAAGGTGCAATTAAGATAAATATAGAAATATGAGCTACGTTATAAACCTATATCACGCTAGTGTGATATTATAGGATTTTTTTCGGGAAAATAAGTTTACTATCATATTTGTCACATTGATATTAGTAAAACTGCAAAGTTTCGTAAACATTTCCGTTAAATTGATAAAGCTATGAATTTTTGTGGAATTTTTGCAAAGAAATGAATGTGTCTAGACTGATAACGAGCATGCCCGGCAACATACATTTCTTTGCAAAAATAAAAATGTTTTTAAAAACTTTGCAATTTTACTATTATGGATGTGGCAAATTGGATAGTAAAATATTTTTCCTTTTAAATCAAATATTTTATGTCACGCGTGATATTGGTCTATTGTCATTTATCTTTTACGGAAACGTATGGGAGACACGGCACTGCGAAAAAAAAGAAAACTAAGAAGAAGAAGAAAGCTAAACTAAGAAACAAACTAGAGTAAAACAAACCAAGTTCGACAGCTTTCAAGTAAAGGAAGCTGGAATCTTCAGAATTTTGCGGTCCATGTTTAGAGTACTAAGCTCAAACGCCATAACCCCTTAGGTGACTAGAAGACTGGTTCACGGGTAAAAATAAACCAATGCAAATGAACCATTGCGCTTCCCCGTACACTTCTATTTGATCCAGATGGTTAATATAAAATGACTTACTGTTCTGATCTGTATTCACCGTGATGGGCTCACTATCTAATCCAACTCCCCTCTTGTTCATACCAGCCACTCGAAACTCATAGCTGGTAAACATCTCCAGGCCCGAGATTTCATAGCTGAGTTGATTAGGTATTGAGATCCTCTTACGCAGCGAAGTGTTAATCTCACGGCGCTTTCGGTATTGTTTTCGAAGCTGTGTGTAAGTAATACGGTAACTAGTTATGTTGCCATTAGCGTATTCACTGTCAACTGCATCCCAATTGAGAAGAACACTTGTGGAACTGGTGTTGTAGCCAATAACGTTGGAAGGGCCTCGAACAGGAACTGAAATATAAAGACCACGTAACTAGTACTCATGTTACTATCATTATTTAAAGCGTTTTTCGTTTGAGTGGGAAACATACGGTACTGACTCACAATGCGTACACGGTGCGACATGCCGTAACATTGAAGTGGCTTCCCACTGTCTTTCAGTAGTTCATCCAATCATAACTCGAAGTTAGCTTGCTATGTGCGCTCTGATTGATTCAAAACCGCGCGCTTTGCCAGTGAAAATATAAGAGCGTATTACACGGGTCAGAGATACGACACGACTATAAAAACTGCTATATATCCAACAGTATACAAAACTTCTCGTGTAACAGTAATGATAATTTTGCCAAGCATTTTTATTAGTTAAGTAGTGATCTCTGATCTCTGAAGATACTGATCTTGATTGGTTCAAAGTATCTAGGTTATATTACTCACCGTCTATGGTTGAAAGGCTGATGGGCTTTACTAAATATGGTCCCAGACGTCCTTTGATGTATATAGCATCATGAAGCATGGTGATACCCTGGTAAAGATCGTTGAAGTACTTGATGACAACGTCTGCTGTTACGCTGCCTTTCCTGTAGAAAAACAAAGAAAAGCTTCAAAATATTACACAATGCACGCAACAAATTTTGCTTGGAAAACACACATCACGCAAGAAGAACCCGCATCACGCCTGTACATCACGCAAGGAGAACCCCCATCACGCCTGTACATCACGCAAGGAGAACCCGCATCACGCCTGTACATCACGCATGGATCACACACATCACGCCTGTACATCACGCATGGATCATACACATCACGCCTGTACATCACGGATGGATCACACACATCACACCTGTACATCACGCACGGATCACACACATCACACCTGTACATCACGCAAGGATCACACACATCACGGCTGTACATCACGCAAGGATCACACACATCACACCTGTACATCACGCATGGATCACACACATCACGCCTGTACATCACACATGGATCACACACATCACGCCTGTACATCACACATGGATCACACACATCACGCCTGTACATCCCGCATGGATCACACACATCACATCTGTACATCACGCATGGATCACACACATTACGGCTGTGCATCACGCAAGGATCACACACATCACGGCTGTACATCCCGCAAGGATCACACACATCACGGTTGTGCATCACGCATGGATCACACACATCACCCCCGTCATCACGCATGGATCACACACATCACGGCTGTGCATCACGCAAGGATCACACACATCACGGCTGTACATCACGCATGGATCACACACATCACGGCTGTGTATCACGCATGGATCACACGCGTTGCGCGCACGTAGCATGCAAATAACAACGTATTTGTATATCTCATGTCGGTAATAAACTGCTTCTATAAACATACCTAACATACCTAAACCGAACGTTGAATCCAGAGATTTCTCTACCGCCAGTATCAAAGTATATCTTGTTAATCTAAACAAAAAAGTAGTACAAAAAGTGAGTTTGATAATTTATAACCTCGAAATCCTTAAGTAAACTAAATGTATTTTCAACAGATTTGAAAAAATGACGGTGCGTTGCAGGGTCATGGTGATACAAGTGCGGGATAAAAACCCTCAAAGCCCAGGAGAGAAGAAAACAAGCACAAGATTTCCGGTGCACGCACGAACCGACCAATCACAGCGCTCTAATGCTTAGCCAAGCGGCCTAATCTCCAAATCTCTTCTAAATACAAAAAAAGCGTTTCCAAAAATTTAGAGGAAAAAGTTGAAGTATACATGATGTATCAAAGCAAATCTTTGTCATCCGTCTCCTCGAATTCCGCGAGATATATGACCTTTTAAACACGCTTAGTTTTTCGTACAGCTTGGCCTCTATTCACATATATTGGCAGGTCCGAGTGTTAAGCTGGCCCATGATCACGGCGCACACCACCCATGCTTCTACCCATTTAGTGCTTTAGACTGATATAGTGCGTGCTTCAATTAAGGTGGTGTTACATTAGGGAATGATCCTTGCAACATATCTCGCAATTCTATCTCGCTATAAAAACAGGAGGTTGAAGTTGCACTGACCGGGTATGTCACACTAGGCAATGTTTCATGCAACGTTTGTAACACATTCGACCGTAGTGGACTGAGGCGATAAATACGTGCAATGAACTATTATTGGCTTTCATAGCAAATCGTTGCAAGACACATTGCAGGAGGGGTGTTACACTTGGCAATGTATCGAAATTGTTTTGGTTTCAGTTTGACTCACGCTGGATCTTAGATCACGGCGCACGTTGTAGAAGTCTTGGCTGTCTGTGTCTGCGAGCCCCGGCGTCCACACTGTATTTGTCAGATTCATTGTGATGTTGAATACGATGTCTGTGGAAACCATTAAATATTCAACAATTAGACAAAGTACTCAGCTGGAGGATGATAGGGGAAAGGGAAGTCTGAACTAAATATCAAAGTGTTCATATATTAGTATCTTCATGTATTAGTATCTTCATCTACAGGGGGCCCACTTTAGAACAACCCAGATTGCGCACACATAACAAGTTGAATAAAGCATGGATTAAGAGTCTAACCCACCCTTAATCCTGACGCCAGAGGATTTTTTTACAAACCAGTAAGCAAGGAGCGTCGAGACTCAACGCGCAAACGAATAGAAGACGCAATTTTTGTGCTACTTCGTGGTGTCCTCTCTTTACAGCGCTTCCTAATCACTCGCGCAAAATCGTACAATTTGCCGTCGAAATAAAATAAGATTTTGGTTGACTGACGTCAGTCCAAGTGTTTCCTTGTCGGCAAATGCAAAGTTTTCAAGGGCACTTGTCTATGGAATACCATGAAGCACATTGATTGACGTCCACCAAAATTTACTTCTCCCCGACCGCAAACTGTACAATTTGGCGCGTTATTGGGTAGCGCTGTAAAGAAAATCTATGGAACGAGGGTAGTGAGATGTAAACCATGACATTAGGTGGCGTGAGTGAATAATCAAAGGACGAAAGGCAGAAGAAGTGACATCCATGTTGGCTTAGTAATAAAAAACATTAGAACCGAAGGACCATAACTTTTGTTTCAGTTATCCAACATGGCGGCGATGAAGTCATCCTCCTATATCCCTAAAATATGCGTCAACACACAAGTTTGAGAATTTTAAAACTTAATATTTACTTACCGGGGCATCTTTCCTTATTACAGCTGATCATTTCTAGATTCGGTCCAATCTCACTGCAGTTTCTTCCTCCATGCATAGGAGTAGGATTCGAACAGTTGCGCGTTCTCACCCTGATCCCTCCTTCACATGTTTTCGAACAAGACGAGAACTCTGTCCATTGCGTGTAGCCTCCGTGAATAGGACACGGGTGTGTGTTACAAACGACCGCCTCCATTGCCGGCCCTAGCACTTCACAGGTATTACCTCCATATTTGGGCTCAGGGTTGTTACATATTCGAGTTCTATTCTTAATCCCTGTATTGCACGACTTAGAACATGGTTCATACTCTGACCAATTGCTATACCCTCCATGTATAGAACAATGCCTTAGAAAACATTCAACGACTTCAGAATCAGGTCCTAAAAGAGAACAATTTTGCCCACCGAACTGCGGAACGGGTTGGTTACATTTTCTAGTTCTAAACTTTCTTCCATTATTACATGTTTTATCGCACGGTGAAAACTCGGTCCAAGCGCTGTATTTCCCATGTATTGGACAGGGGAAAACATTACATGGTATAACGTGTTTCGCTGGTCCTAAACGAGAGCAATTCAAGCCATTGTGCTGCGGCTTTGGATGATCGCAAGTTCTCGTTTTATATCTAGTACCGGTTCCACACGACCTGCTACAAATGCTGTAGTTCGTCCAGAGTGAATACCCTCCATCGATAGGACAGTAGAGTGTATTACAAGGAAATATTTCAAATTCAGGCCCTAAACGAGAACAATTTGTTCCCCCATGCATAGGTGTTGGATTAGTACAATTTCTATATTTACTTTTTGTGCCGTTGCCACATGATTTCGTACAATCACTAAAATTTGACCATGGAGTGAACCCTCCATTGATTGGACAAGGATGTTCATTGCAAGACCGTATATCAAAGCTACTCCCGTAATCTGTACAATTTTTCCCCTCAAACCGAGGTATCGGATTCGTACAGGTTCTAGTTCTATTGCTCGTGCCATTTCCACACGATTTGCTACACTCGGTGAAATTTGTCCATTCTGTGTACCCCCCATCAATTGGACAAGGATGGCTATTGCAGACCCTTACTTGCATAGGTGGACCTAGGACTTCACATGTCTTACCACCGTGCCGTGGTATAGGATTAGTGCAGTTTCGGTACCGAACTTGCTCGCCTATTCCACATGACTTGGAACACTCGCTATAATTTGACCACTGTGTGTACCCTCCGTCAATAGCACAAGGAAAAGTATTGCAGTCTTCTATTTCTTCAAATTCCCCCGTGCAGTTCCTGCCCCTGTGCTTCGGAGCAGGATTACTGCACGCCCTATTTCGCATTCTTGTTCCATTCCCGCAAGTTTTGGAACAAGCTGTGAAGTTTGACCAAGAAGTAAAACCTCCGTGTATCGGGCACGGATGGATGTTACATTCCTGAGACTGGAAATCCGCGCCAAGATTTGAGCAGTTTTTTCCATCATACATTGGAACAGGGTTCGTACACGTTCTGTTTCGATTCCTAACACCTCCTCCGCAAGATGCCGAACACGAAGTAAAATCCGACCACATAGTATAACCTCCATGTATCGGACAATAATGAACATTACAGAATAGAATCTCAATGTCGTCACCATAGCGAGAGCAATTTCTACCTCCGTGCTGAGGACGAGGATTTGTACAATTTCGAAACCGAAACCTCGTACCATTTCCACAGGGTTTAGAACATTCACTAAATTTTGTCCAAGCAGTGTATCCGCCATCTATCGGGCAAGGATCAGTATTACAAAATATAATTTCTTTCTCAGGTCCGTTTACCGAGCAATGCTTCCCGCCGAACTGTGGGAAAGGGTTGCTGCAGTTTCGAGTCCGAAATTTTGTGCCGCTACCACATGTCTTTGAACACTCCGTAAAATTCGTCCATTCTGTATATCCACCATCGATTGGACATATATGTGTATTACATGGAATCATAATAAAATCAATGCCAAGACTAGAACAGTTCTTTCCACCATGAGCAGGTACTGGATTTGTACAGTTTCTATAACGAAACTGGGTGCCATTTTCACAAGACTTTGAACATTCACTAAAACTTGACCACACCGTATACCCTCCATCCACTGGACATGGGTGCTCATTACAAGGAGCGGACTCATATCTGGAACCAAGGCGTGAACAGTTGACTCCTCCGTACTTTGGTTCCGGGTTGTTGCACTGTCTTCCTCGGTACTTTTCCCCCAATCCGCATGACTTTGTGCAAAGAGTAAACTCTGCCCATTGACCATACCCCCCGTCTACCGGACACGGAGTGTTATTACAGGGTCTTTCGTCGTACTCTGGTCCTAAGTCAGAGCAGTTTTTTCCTCGATTTTGAGGTGCAGGATTATTACACTGTCTGTATCGGATTTTTGTTTCATTTCCACATGTTTTGTTGCACTTACTGAACGATGACCAGTTGCCGTACCCTCCATGAACTGTGTTCAAATAAGACAGTGTTAATTTAAATCAAACCATTATCACTACCTATAAAACGTATATTTATTCTTATATTTAGAATTCACTATTTGTCATAGGTTCGCTGGTCAAACATAAAGCATTCAATCGAGGCTGCAAGGTTCAAATTTTAATAATCCTTTGAAACTACCTTGGAGGCTCGCTTGAATACTTTGTCTGTGACCAGTGAACCGATGTATGATGAATTCAGACAACAAGGTTCCCAACATACTAGGGCAAGTGCAGTCAAAGAAACGTGAATCAGTTGTTTTACATTTTAAAAGTAAAACGGAAAGACTAGACACCAATAAACTTGTGTCCTTTTTCATCTTCTCTTAGTTGAAGGGGGTGGAACCGCCGTTAACACCCTGCACCCAATACTTTTTGTGCGCAAACAGTGGAAACAGGTCTTTATCGGCCCAATCCATCGGGCGTAATAGGGTTGCGTGGCAGTGACGTCAAACTCAGACAAACAAACCGAATTTCTCATTTCCTTGAGTGCGATTTCTGCCGTTTGGTTATTAATGACAACTTTTTTTGAAAAGCAATGCTTTGTAATAAGAAATAAATAAATAAAATGTGTTTCTCCGTTTTCTTTTCAGTATAATATTACACTTGTCTGAGTCATGCATCTATTAAGCGGGCTATTTTTAGAATAGCCACGCAGCTCCAATTGCATTCCCATTTCAATCCACATGTCTTTTCCATACAAAGATAGTCCTTTCTTTGTGTCATATCCATATTGATAATTTTTTCTCATGCGTTTCCAGTAAACAACGACGACGACAACAACAACAACAACAACAAAAACAAAACAACACATACACACAAAAACACCATTCTCAAGGAAATGACACGTTGTCTAAAATGCGAAATTGCATTTCACGCGGCAATAGGCAATGTGCATCAAAGCTCACAAAGCACTCTGGGAAACGGAGTCCTGCCAAAATGGAACAGCTGGGAAATTAAAGGAACTATCCGAAAAAAAGTACTCTGTTATTTTTGCTTTTGAAACACTTTTATTTAAATAGAAAATGTAGAAGGAAAAAATGTCAGATGAATTTTAAGAGGAGCTGAAAAAGCGCAATGACTCACTTTCCCATCATGATTTGTGCTAGAATTTCGAGCTCATTCGAGCTTGGCTATTGGACTGGTTTTATTCCGGGCTCACAGTCGCAGTTACTTCGAAATCACTTAACCTTGTGTGACGCCAGACAAGTCGGCGTCACGTTAGGCCCATCTTTTTTTCTTGGCATGGTTCTTAGTTAACCACAAGGTATAAACTGATAATACGATATGTTAATCATGCACAACCTTTAAAATTGATATGAAAACTGAACGGCTGACAGGAAAATACAAAACCTGAAGCTGCTAATGTGTTCATTAAAGTATTCATTTGTTTTCACAGGAATACAAAACAAGTTAAGTTTTCTTACGAAGCTGTTGATTCACATAATCGGATAACTCGGGGGAAAATGTTGACCCAAATGTTGACCAGGACTTTGACCCAAAATTATCATAAAGAATATATACGTATATAGTTTTCCCCGTTGGTATGTTATACTATATTTCTATGTATGTTATTTTGTTTTGGAATTTCAAGAAAATTCAAAATATCTTAATTGTAAATCGTGCAACCATTAGAGTCTAATATTGGCAAGCCATTTTCATTTAAATGGCGAACTACTGTTTCGTGATAAATTGGAAATTAATTTTTACTAATGCTTCAGTGAAATTTTTAATGAAAAGAAAGATCTAGAAACGACAAACAAAATTCCAATTATGGCGATAGAAAAAGGGCATACAAGCCATCTTGCTCATGATCGTGTAGTCATTAGACTACAGCTATTCATATCCTAAACTAGCTTTTAGTAATTACGCCTTTATTCAGATTATTTTATTCATCCTTTCATTACCGTTCATGTCTTCTAGAATTTTCCATCCGTGATAATTCAATATACGCCAAACTAATGAGAAAATTCAGACAAGGCATCGCCATCGCAGCAGTATTAACCTCTCAGCAGTTTTTTTGAACCTAGCTCATAATAATCGTCTCCTGGATCGTGCCTGTCCTTATCGATTTCAGCAATTTTAAGACCTCAATTATATAGTCATAGAGGCTGTCTCGGCTCGGGAGATTATTTTTCCAATTACTTCAGTTTTGCCAAAATGTGTTAAAAACTCTTGGCAGTTTTAATTAGTCACCATCCTAATCCTAATAAATACTGACCGGTATTCCTAAATCTCGTTGACATTTGTCTGCAGGTTTATTGAATTTATTTTATTGTGGCCACACAGCATTTCATGAAGTAGCCTGAGTCGCGAATGAGAACTTCTGTCGGGTATGGGGGAAAGTGCAAAATAACCGTATACCCAAATCATTATTAACTGTCAAAAGTCATAGCGTCTTTTTTCTTGAAAAGTCTAGATCTGTGAAATGTGTGCGAATTATTGGGATTTGCGTAGCCTGGAGTTCAAATTTTTGGAAAATAACAATTTTATAAACTTTGAAACGCGGTAATTGTAATTGGGTGAGCATAAAGCCCAAGGGTAGAGCTAGACCATTAGCATTTTACTTTTGCCGTAGTTCGAATCTGATTGAAGGGAGGGTCTGGATGAGGGTCCAGCTGTCAGTTAAAATTTCGCTTATTTGTCAGTTGTCAGTTCAATTTCAGGCCTTTTGTCAGTTGTCAGTACAATTTCAGGCCTTTTGTCAGTTGTCAGTACAATTTCAGGCCTTTTGTCAGTTGTCAGTTCAATTTCAGGCCAGATTTGTCAGTTGTCAGTTCAATTTCAGGCCAGTTTTGTCAGTTGTCAGTTCAATTTCAGGCCAGTTTTGTCAGTTGTCAGTTCAATTTCAGGCCAGTTTTGTCACTTGTCAGTTCAATTTCAGGCCAGTTAGGTCACTTGTCAGTTTAATTTCAGGCCAGTTTTGTCACTTGTCAGTTCAATTTCAGGCCAGTTTTGTCACTTGTCAGTTCAATTTCAGGCCTTTTGTCAGTTGTCAGTTCAATTTCAGGCCAGTTTTGTCAGTTGTCAGTTGAATTTCGGGCTTTTTGTCATGTGGTCAGTAAACCCCATTCAGACCCTGTGAAGATGTCAGTTGTTGCTGGGGACAATTCGTAACGAGAATTTTTCACTCAACAATGTTAGGTAAAAGATCGTCAACGATGCTGTCACACAAATAAGCTGGACCCCTTACCCTTTGAAATACCAACTTTCAGCAAAAAGTTACCCCATTTATATACTTTTTTGCCTGAAAAGGTACCCCTTTCATATACTTTTGAAGAAAAGCTACCCCTATTTATACCAAAATTCACAAATTCCCACCCCTTTTCTATACCTGCGGCCTGAAAAACGTACCCCTTTCGGAGCATCCCCGTATAGTCAATTATAGGGAGTACCCCCCCCCCCCCCCCGGGGGCTTGACAACCCAAGTGTATTGAGAGAGGGAGCTGGAGAGGGACTGGATCCGCCTTTGGCACGGATCAACGACAGTAGTCAAAATTGGATTGGATTCGTATATATAATTTTCTATATAATTTCTATACATTCACCGGCAAGGGTTTTACTTTTGCCTGACTAAAAATATTTGTGGCGTCTGTAATCCTCGTGTGAGAAATCTCATCTGTGTAGTTCTAGATGAGAAACATCATGAAACAAATATCGCGGAGATAGAGTACAAAAGGCCACATTTTCGTCGGCACCGTTAGTTTATTAATCTAGCCACAATCGAAGACAGAACCTAAATTGCTTTAAAAGTCTCAGCTCCACAAAAAAAAGTAATTGAAAATTGCAAAACTCTAAATCAAATCTTAGTTCTACCGCTTCCAGTCATTGAATAAAGCTGAATAAGCTTTTTGTCTGCATCCCATGTGGTGGATTTAAAACTGGAATCAAAAAGATAAATGCGGCGTCTTTGTACGGTCGCTAAAATTATTACTCGGTTGACTTCAGAGCATTTAAGTTTTGTATGTGTTTTTAGTGTTATTGACTTCAAGACTCCGATGCAATGCATCATGGGATATATAATATGGAGGAACGTCTGTACCGAGTTTGGAATGAAAATTCTTGCATAGGAAAAACCTTTATAGTAAATAAATAGTCATAACGGAGGATGTACTTATTGACTGAGTGGGAGGTCCGAACGGGAAAATATTTGGCTCGAGGTCCTGAAGTACGGAACGAGCGCAGCGAGTTCCGTGCCAAGGACCGAGAGCCAAATATTTTCCCGTTCGGACCGACCTTAACTCAGTCAATAAGCATTTTATAATATGACCACATATAAAAAATCGATTTCAAAGCGTTTTTAATAAATGCGAATCAAAATGCGTAGTTTTTACATGATTGACGGCAGCGAGTCCGAACGGCGAGTCCGAACGGGAAATTATTACACTTTTCGGAAAAGCGTACTTTTTTTGCTGACGACATTTTCCCCAAAGGTTTTTTTTAGAATCACGCGTACAGTGAAATACGGTCATATGATAAGAGGGCTTATTTGTTTGTACAACTTTTACTGAAATATTTATAGTAATCGACCATTTTTGAATTTGTTGCCGCGCTGTGTTCCTTGATTACAGACTCATTTACTCAGGGTTAACCTCATTTTTGTCACTTACTGTGGCCAAAAATTCAAAATACGAGCTATAAAGAAAAGAGCTGAATGCAGAGCTTCGACGATATAAACACTATATGTAAAATTCCATGAGTTTTCGTCACTGGAACACGTGAATAGTCTACAAAAAATCGATGCTAACAACAAAGAATTCGAAACTGGGATATTCTACAAACGAGTTGTTAAAGGTTTTAATGCTTCAGCAATGCACGAGGTCAGTTTTTTTGGCGGATTTCAAGTCGAGAGGGGCTGGGTACGAGTACGATGACAACAGCACATCGAGCTGTACAAAATTCAGAAGTTTGGTGTGAATCGGATCAATATTGATGAATTTACAGCCATTCAAAAATGCTAGAATTTACAAAGAAATGTATGGTGTCCTTGAGTATTATTTCTTTGGACATCAGTAACGCTTAAGATATGGATGCAACTCAAACAAAGAAAGCTATTCCGCCAGTCAGCTCAAGAGGTTGGAAATAGAAGAACACTTCACTGAATGTAATTCACAGTAAAAAAAAGTACATTAATTGATGATTTCCCGCTCGTAATTGCTAGCGAAGAAATGTCGCAAACAACTTTATCATATCGAGAATAATTAATTACACACTACTAGTACTAGTTGAAGTAATTTACACTCATATTACTTTCTTAAATGAATGATTTTTTAAATTATTTCGATTGATAGGAAGCTAAATTCAAGATTAATCGATCGAGGTAGGCTTGTTTCGATTCAAGTAATTGATAACCTTTTGAAAGCCAACTTTAGAAAGACCACATTTTTCACTAAAAGTGATCGACCGGGAAAATAACAACCGCAAAGATTGGCCCGAAGGTCTACTTAGAGCAGAAATTAATTTATATAATATCCTAACCAGTAATCACTAATAATTTTTTTTAGAAAAATAACCATTTAAGTGACAGAGTACTTTTGAACGTTCAATTTGAGCCCACGATGTGCGCGCGCACAAAAACCGCGCAAAACCGCATAATAGGCTTTGGAATTTTATTGAGGAACCATACAGGTTTTGAACTTCAACAAGACAAAAAAAACAAATTTTGCAAGGGGTCTCTATGTTTTTCTTTGAATTTCCTAAAATTAACAACAGGTAAAAATCAATATTTTGAGAAAGTTTGAAGAAAACGTAATTATTAGAACTTATAAAAAAGCGTTTTATGTATTTTTGTTGTCATCATTCTGAGCTTATTTTTAAAACTTTCTTAATGTTAATAATTAATTTAATAATGTTTAAAGTAGATGTCCTGAGAAAATTGCTTCCAGAGCTTTTGTAATTTTTGAGTTAGTATCTTGAAAATGAGCTCGGGACAACCCATTTTTCTTTTCATTTTTGGAATCAGCGTTAAATTCTGTGTAAAATATTTTTCTAAGAACATTTTGTAATTACTCCTTGCTAAAGTAGTCAATCACCTTAATGCATTTGAATAAATATGTGAAAATTAATAAATAAGTATTATTCAATCATTTTTAAAGCAATCAAATAAATGTACATTTTATTCTGGTTCGACTATCCAACATGGCCGCCATGTTTTGTCTCCAGTCTGACAAGTCTGTCTACGCTATTGTCTAAAACTCGTTTGCCTGAAAGCTTAATCTCCTAAGGCCCGTGAAAATTAGGAATGTTTTGACCGCTAGATAGCGGATTTTTTAACTTTTCTCGGGTATTCTGGCATGATATTTTTTGTTTGTATAAGAGCTCCGCTGGAATGGATCATCGTGGGCTTATCAAAGGCTGGTAATCGAGGTAATCGAAGTTTGGTATTTATGACAAGTTCTACGAGAAGGCTAGTTCAATGTAATCATATACCTAAGCAATTATAAAAACAGCTGCCAAAACTGAATATATTTTGTCGATGTCAAGCTAGTTCGAACTGCGGTCTTGTAATAAAAAATTGAAAATTCTACTCCGATGAGCCTGTAATTTGCCTTTTTCATGCATTTCAGCTGTAGGATCAGTTGATAAATTCTTTATATTCAAAAACAAATACTGAATGAAACACACTAACTTGGATCAGAGAATGAAGGGGCATCTTAGTGCTAACATCCACCAAATCTTGACTTTCCCTGGTCCCCCCGTTTTTCGCGTTTGTTTTGTTAAGGACGGTTAACTGATATAGCAGACATCAAGGCCTGAATGATCGGTGACATTTTCAACACTTCAAATGCTGGATTAGTAATTTTTATGGCGACACCGAGTTTTCAAGGAAAGAAGACTGAGAGAGAAAACTTTTGAGTATACATTTCTAATTATTCAGAAATACTGAATATGTTTTGCTCGCTGCTGGAGTCTAGTTTCTGATCTTAATGTCAAAGCCAAAATAATTGCTGTCTAAAAATAATTTTCTTTAAGCTAGAAAATAACGAGGGAAAAAAATTAAAAACGTTCGCTTAGGTTCAAGATATACATAAAAAGGGGGACGGAAAACGATCATGAAAATAGCCCTAGAGAAAATAAATGGTGTTGCATGTTCTCCAACTTTTTATTTTGGTTAGAATTTAGGCTACCTTATCTGTAATTTCAAAACAATTCTCTGTAAAATGTTTGCCAAATTCGGCTTAAGCCTTTGAGCTAGAAATGTCATCAATTTTCATGAATAATGGTTGATTATACTCAGGATCGTCTAAACACAGTCCCCTAGCGTTGCAGGGAATCCATTATAGCGGCTTGTTTTGCTTAACAAGGTAGGCAAAATATTTTTTCATTACCTGGCTGTAAGTCGGTGTTCGTGTTATTTGCCTTGATCGCTGGCTGTTACGGTTTTTTTGAAAGTACGTGTGGAAAATTAAACAAATGACTAAATAAAATGTCAGATCATAGTTGATGATAAATAGGACTGTAATGAGTGGCTCTTTTTTCAAATATATATCAGTATAACTCGTGGGGAATTGGAAGTATTGAACTACCGGAGAGAAGGCTTGAACCATAGGACCTGACGGAGCCAGCATGAGCACTACGTTCAATGACATCGATATTTATATTAATGAACATCTTTCTTATTTCTTTCGCTCTCTCCTTTTTACCTTTGCTATCTCTTAGTTTTCATTTTTTTTTTTTTTTCATTGACTGTTTTCTGTTCTGTTCTGTTCTGTTCTTTCTTGTTCTCTTCCCTTCATTTCTTCTAAATTTAGCGGTCTCATCATCAGTTTGCTGCAAGTCGCATGGTACGTGGTCCTCTTTTCACCCTGGGCATTGTTCAGTCTAAACCTATCTTTTCTCGAATGAATAATAAAACTTAAACAAAGACTGGATTCATTCATGATTACAAAGAAGCGTCAATAGAAATATAATAAGAATAGTTTGAATGGAGGAGAAGAATAAGGTCAGAAACGAAGACGTCCATCGTTCAGACATCCTTGCCGGATAAGTTCATGCCAATCCCCCAGCCCGCTATCACAAAATGTTGTCGTATCTAAAAATACCACAAAACCTGCTTATGCTAGGGAATAAAAGTGGGTCTTTAACACAGCAACTACTGTACGAAAAACATATATATTCCTCTATGTTTTACATTAAACTTCGAGAAAATTCTCTTAAAACACTTGTGACATTTTGTGAAGCCGAGCTTAGTTATGTTGTTGTTAACCAGGTTGAATTCGAATAATTGAGTTTGTCCTACTATTAGATAAAGAATTCTCAAGAAAAAAGAAAATTCTTCTTTTTGAGGTCAGGAAGTTTTCTTAAAATCTCAGTAAACAAAGGCTTAAAAAACGCCTTGGAATATAGCATTCCAGATCTAGAACAGTCCTTTAATGGATAGTTGATAATTGTTTTCGGGTTCAGTGCTGGTCTCCTCGAAGTCTTAAAATAGAAGTCATTAAGAAATATAAACTAGTGATTAAGTCCTTAGCAGAATGGTAGTCACCATTTCCTACGTAAATCATGCAATGTTAAGGTGTGGAATTGAACCAAAGGCGGTTGGCTGGGATGACCTTACATTAATGTGCTTTCGAGGTTCGCTTTATAAATTGTCTGTATGTGATGTCTATGCAAGATGGCCCACTTGAGATCAGAAATACGTAGATGGATTCCAAAAAGCCGTCCATCAAAATATATCCCACAAGTATACATATAATCATACTTGAGATTTCGTTTTATGGACAACACAACAGTAACACAAAAAGGAAAACACTTTGAAGGATTGCGCAAATGACTGCATCAATGCGTTTTACACATGAATGTGTCTACTCGATCTTCGTCTAGAATATTTCTCAATTATAATGACAAGTGAATCTCATGTTAATGAATTTCATTGTAAAGCAATTGAAAATGTGTTGTAGACGAATATAAAGTATTGTTTCTCAACTGATATTATTCGCAATAAGGCTTGATTGTTAGGGAACCGATAGAAGAATATTTAAGATAAAAGATGCGTAGATTACCAGCAAAACTGATTGAAGGGAATGAGTTAGTAACAGTTATCGTTAGTTTGCAGGTGCAAAATAGATTGACTAACAGAAATGTCTTCAGGCAATGCTTCAATCTTCGATTCCATACCAGCTGTGTAGGGCCGTAAAACACACTGTTAACAAAACCTTTCTTCTTTATCTTTGTCAAAATTCGCTTGGAGCTCAGCGTGTGGGTCTGTGTGTGTGTGTGAAAACACATCGACTTACTATTCCCGACATAGAAGAGGGAATTATATTGAATTAAGATAACATTTATATTCGAATCAGACTCACCGGTTTTGATGTCAACGACTCTGCACAACTCATGTGCCGTTAGAGTTCGGTTCCAAATTGCAAATTCATCCATTAACATGTGAGCATTTTTGTTGTGTCCATGACTTGCTCCAACCATTAATGTTACTTTATCTAACTTAGCAGATTTTCCCGGTGGGCCGGGTTTCTTGACGCTGTCCACTAACGAACAATTGAAATAAATTCCGAGATGTTGCTCCGTTTTTTGCCAGGTTAAGCTAACATGGGTCCAGTCCACTGTAGACCAGGTCAGCATGGAATGAAAGCTTTTATGCTTGCTGTTGACGCTAAAGTTGATTTTCTTTTCCTTTTTACGTCTTGTCCAAACGCTGAATCCTCTTGAGTGGCGATTCTGTCCGAGTTGAATTATGATTTTATTCCCCACAAACGTGGGCAATTTAAGCCAGAATGCTATGGTAAACCCCTCTGAGCAGGCTTCAGGCTCGTTCAAACAGGTTGCCGGAAGAAGACCAAAATCTATCCAGGAATATTTTCCCGATAACTCAATGGCAGATCCAACTATTCCGTTTACGGAGCGAACAGTACCGTTGATCTTTCCATTGTTATTTCCAGTCCAGTCTCGTATGACACGATCAGAGAAGCTCTCAAAAGGCCAGTAACTCACCGAATTGCTGTACCATTCTGTAGTAGGAAGAGAAAGAACAGTGCAAAAGACACTTACTAAAAGTTTCCACCTCATTTTCGATTAACTGTTATCGCGCATGGTGATATCAATCAGGAGATCAGCTACCACCACTCGTCTTAGCGATGATAAGTCTTCCCAGCCGAGATAAGAAAGAAATGACTCTCTGCTCTGCAAGCTTGTGTAGCATATTACTGCGTTAATGATTGTTATGCAAAGTTAAAGCATTTGTTTTCCCTCTGTTAAGATAACGAATAACCTGCCTCAAATCTCACCCTAAGCCAAGAATACTATACAGCACAATATGTACATATATAGCGGTTGGACTGTCACATGACATCGGCTCCATGTGATGTAAGAGCGCGCTGGCTACACGAAATGCTCAGACAAATTTTTATTTCGATTTTCACCATGTTTGATCGACAAACAGAGAAGGAAAATTTCAAATTTTCTAGATCGAAATATAATTTTTATCCAGAATTTCTTTGGGATTTCCTTTTTCTTTTTAAGACTAAAGTCTATTTTATTTAGCAGGTGTTTGAAGAGCCAAATAAGTGTATTCAAATTCAAGGCATGAATAACTCACAGCAACAGAGAGAAATATAAAACAATATATTCACACGCGAAAGGTTCAATTCTAAACTAAACGAGAAGAAATAAAGCACGAATAGAAACATGATTCATGATTTCGCCTCGGAAAAAACCCGACTTTAAAAAAATTTGAACCACAATTTCTGAATTTTTAGTGACCTAAATTTGATATTGTACTAATTTGAAAATGATGTATTCTGCTATTGTTTTAAGTTGGTACCGATATACATTTAAAAATATTTAAAAAGCGGATTGTTTTATAAAAAAGATACCTGTCTTTAAACTGTAGCCATATTTATCTCAGTACCTAGACTATACATTGAAAAAAAGCTTCGAAGATAGTGGTCACTCTGGTTTTCTTCCTGTTCAAGAAAAATTGAGAATTCGTAAATATTTTAGTTTGTAGATAGAGTCGAGAAGAAATTCCTGGTTCATTGAAAAATAATTCTTTCAAGAAATGTAATAAAAAACTTGTTCTGTTGCAACAATATTTTTTTTTGTCAACAGTGCGTTGCTAAAGAGGATAAGGAACCAGGTTGAATTTTTTAAATTTTACATTTTTCATGATCTTGGTTTTACAGTTTTATTTCATTAAAATTTAATGTAATATTACAAATAAACAAGGACTCAAACTTCTTTTAATGCGTTGTAACATTGAAATTGGATTGGATGAATAACTTAATTTTCAAAAAATCATTATCAAAGAACCAGTTTTGTGGAACCACTATATGTATATTTAAAATTATGACCGACAAGAAATATATATTTTTCCATTAGTATTTCAGTTTCAATACCCCTTATATACTATTCTTTGTAGATTATCTTCGAGAACAAGCAAATATGTCTAAACCGTTGTCGTAGGTTCAAAACCCAATAATTCATAAGCATCATATAGCCTTTGAAAACCCTACAACAACGACACTGGACCTATAGAATTAAAATAATAAATATTCCAATTTGCAGCCTTGAGTTTTTCAAGATTTCTTTGTCATGTTTTAAGAATAGCACTCAAAAAACGACGCCAGAAACATGCTGGTTTTTTGAGAAAGCTACCACCAGTAATAAACTCTTTTTTAACAACATAAAACTTGTCAAAAGTTAATTGAAAATAAGCTCCTGGTGTCGCTTTATCAAAGATAAGAAGAAGTCTAAATAGCCCGTTGGGGGAAATAAAAGGTTTTTTTTTGAAGCGAGAGCTATTGAAAATACTTCACAACATAACACTGATTCTTTTCAAGGCGTTGTTTTTAGTTTTTTTAAATTTTCATGAATGAAGATAGTTTTTGTGAAACAGTAAGCCAGTCATGGTCTCTTACACTGGTATTACATCAATCGTTATATATTCAAAAAACGAAACTTTGAACGTTTTAAAAGGAAAAAACCTAGTAGTTAAAACCGCACAAATGGCAGTTAAGAAAACACTGAAGTGAAAATTAATAATTGAGATGTCAGAATGATTAAATATTTAGTAGAGATGCTAAAAATATTGGAGTGTGGAATAAAACATACGATCGAGACGCGACCGAATCGTGAATTTTCTTTTGCGATGAACTGTATTTTAAGGCTGGCCTTAAACGGGACACGACGAATTTTGAACCGTTCAAAAAGGTGTACGTTTAAAGGTTCCGTTTACAGGGAACTGTGTTATCAGGGCAAAAGTCCAAACGCCTAGCCGTGCAAATTAATGAGAGAGTTCTTTGTAAATGGTATAAACTGGTCAAATATTTGAAAGGTTAAAAATTCATTCAGTATCGTATAAGGCCCGCCCAAGGGCCGTCGAATAGCGAAGAAATGATGAATGATAACAGACATTACTAATATGGCCGCCAAAACAACACGCCTTAACAACACACGCACATTGATATTCCATGAAACACACAACTTATCAGTTCAGTTGTGCGTCAATACTGATTCAATCATTTCATATTCAAATTAAGGCAATCAATTTTATCATATCAAGAACAGCCTTCGAATATACATATCTATGGCGGTACTCATAGTATCTGAGACTAAACACTTCGAACTTACGAACGCCACATAATTTTATGTTATTTGTACATTCAATCTCGCGGCGTCTATAGTTAATTTTTTTTTTGCAATGTCTCGCTTATGCGCAGTCCTGCTCTCCGGTCTGTATGTAGTCTGTATTTAGGCTACCGTGTACCTGGAGATAAACCCTGCCTTTGCCAATAATTATGGTAAGCTTGCATATTAAATTTTAATCGCAGGAGCACGCTAGCTACTAGAGCTAGAATGCCTGTAGGAGGCAATTACAAAGAGCGTCTGAAGTATTTTGTAACCCTGCATATCAGGAATGAAATATCTAGCTATTTCAAAAAAGGTTGGTCATGTTGCATGTTGTATGCTGCTTATCAAGCTTAAAATGCATGGTGACTATGGAAACCAGCCACGTTTTCACGAGTCAGGCTACTTTCAGAAAGAATTGTCTTCGCAAAAAGGCTTTGAAAGTGTGTTTTTTTTCAGCTCACACTGCCTGCAATTTCTTGCATTTTTTTGCATTGCTTTGCTTTCTTTTTCCCCCTTTTTTCTCTTCCCTTTCCTTCCTTTTTTATTCCATTCCATTTCATTCTTTTCTTTTTTCTTCCCTTTCTTTCTTTTTCCTTTCCTTTCGTTTCCTTTCGTTTCCTTTCCATTCCATTCCTTCCCCTTCCTTTCCGTTGCTGCCTTTTCAGTTGTTTTGCTTGAAGAGTATATTCATATGATAAATACGATCCTAAAAAAGCCTGCTATTCGAGATAATTTCAAAACTGGGTCACACGCAGCCCTAGTGTTTGCGATGCATGGATAGTCCAAGTAATTAGGTTCACTTCAAGAAACGAGAATATTCAACTATAAGACTTACCCATATCAACAGCATTCTTCGCGGGAGCCTGAAAAAGATAAGCCAAATGCGTCATCATTCAATCTAGTTCAATTTGTATCAATTTACTAATATTCAACGGAAAAAAAACATTGATATGACTATTAACCTTTACTTAAAAAGTTAGACAGAAATAAAGTGGCGAAAGGAGGTAAAAGGAAGCTCTTCTGTTTATCCCACATGCGTTGTTCGTTCTATATTATATTGCGCGCTTCACACTGAGGTGTTCTTCTCAAATGATGGGGACTTGTTTAATGTATCGACTCTTTAAATCTTGACATGATAAAATCAGACTTACAGACCAACACTTTATGCACTCAGTTATGTGGAGTAGATGTACAATATCAAAATTAGCTCTCTACTGAGTAGAAGTATAAATATTTGCAAAAATACAAAAAGGTGAGAAAATAAATAAAGTATAAACAAAATTTGTTTCGCGCGGAGAGTGGTATAAAACGAGTTTGTCGGTATTATCTATACAATGTAGTGTGGTCCGCGATAGGTTGTACTATTTTCCTTGATCGTATACCGCATTGAGTTACATAAATATTTCATAAAGACTCAGTTTAGAGCGAGTTTACACTTGCTTAATTCCTGAGCACGGTGCACGAGAGTACAATTCTTGCTTGGTAGTAATGTGAACGCAGCTAATTTTGAAGAACACGAAAAAAATCAGGTACGGGGATTGTGCATGTGTACAAGGTTGGAACCTTGTAAGTGCTGAGCACTATAAGTATAAACACGCTCTAAGGCCCAGTTCAAACGTCGATCTTCTCATGAGCAGAATGTAATGACATCAAAAGGGACCGTCTTATCATCTTCAATGCGTTCGGCTCATGTGAATATTCAATGAATATTCGACGTTTGAACTGGGCCAGAGTGATTTTGTAAGATATATAAAAGCTATACTTGGCGCGCCCTCATGTATACCGACTCGCGTTTAGAACAATATTTGGAAAGGCCAATAAAATTGACGTTTTGTTTCGATGAAACTCCCTCGTTGAACATCGATTCTTACTAGTAAGATAGTAAGATAGAGAAAATCATTTATGAAGCATTTATTATATGATTTGAGTCGATCAACTGCATGGCCTTCTACAGCGTCATAATGTAACTCGGAAAACTTCGTATCGGGGATTTGGTGAATACTATAAAAACACAAATAATTCGAAATAATTTCACTCTAAAAATTAAATTCTAATTCATAAAAAGTTCTTTACTCTTGCATCATTTTTCATTTTATGAAGATCCCTTGTCTTAAAACCACAATGATTCTCAAGTGCCGATAAACCCCAATTCCAAATTTCCAGTATTGATCATACATGAAGTGAACAGTTGAATGCTAAACTATTTATATATGATTTGAGTGATGCATCTTGGAGATAACAAGGTTTATACATCCATTTTAAACTATTCTAGAAAGGAGTTGCAATCGTCATTGGAATAATTACGTTTTTCGGTATATTTAAAAGCATTTCCCCCCAACGTATCATGTTTAATAACGTTAATTCCTCTCACCAAAGATGGGCAGATTAATTTTTTTTCTCCTGCTGCATCACAGATAGATATTCTAACGCATTGCGGTCACTATTCATTGGTTTTCCCCATTTACGTAAGAATCGTAAGTACATAATCATTACACTATGATGCTTACGTCACAAACCCAAAACAATGCAACGAAAAGAAAGGTCTGAGCCGTATTTACTGCGGTCAATTACCAATATGCTGTTTTCCTTGCTCTGTTCGGTGGACCCATAATTGACAGTAATTTAGTGGTCAAGGTCAAACCGACATTTCAGGAATCTATTACCACCGCTAAATGTATTTCTGATGTCAAAGTTGGCGCATGCGCATCATAGCAAAATAAAAAGGGACTGGGATGAGCCATCTGTGAGGTAGCTTAAGGGACGATCTTTATTGTGGAAATTTCTCGCGCTGGAAATATATATCTCTCTGTTAAGAATGGACCGAATAACCTAAAATCAGCTATTTTTGCGTCTTTTATGCAGAAAATGAAAAACTGAGGCAAGATTCCAATCTATTTCCAGCCTTTTCATTACAAAATCATGATGCTAGATAGATGCTAAAGAAATAAATTGGCACACCTTGCGCAACAAATTTTCTTTAGTATTGTTGAACTGTTGAAATAGAACCCATCATTACTGCCATATCTTTACCCCCTCTAGTCAAAGCGCAATCTTCAACTGTACGACAGCATGTCACATAAAGAGAAGCAATTTTTTTTTTCTGGAATGGAAATGCACGTGACAGGAGAATAAATACACGTGATCAGATCGTGCTACGTGACGCACTTTCTCATACGATAAACTCATTAATGAATCTTCATTATGTATCAACTTTTAAATAACCTGTTCGTTTGGCGAGGGAGGTATGAAATCAACTTTATAAATGACTGCCTCCAAGGGAAACACCGCGTTTCGTTTTCCCCTCGATAATTTGTCTCATCTTTCCTGCGGCGAAGTAAAGATTGTAGTTGTTTGATCTTAAGTTTAAAAACTTTCAATCCTTACCAACAAATGAATTTGAAGAAATACGAAATATGGTTCACCAGTAAATCATAATATTAAAAACAGAAGAAAGAATGGCAAGTTTTTTTTTTATATACACAATGTATCTTGAAGCAAATAATTGATAAATAAGACATGTCCAAGGAGCGGCCAATCCATAATCTTTAAAAGAAAGATTAAGAAATAAGAAATAGGCCAATGGAAGATTGAAAATAACAGGTTGTGCGTATTCACACATTGTTCAGTCTCATATACTTAGTTCACCGGCAAAGATATGGCAGTCATGTTTGTTGGGAAATATCCAATAATTGTTGATGTCTAGACCTGCTTCCTAATAAAATGTACCGATATATAAAGCCGCCCTGAGCATGCACTCAGGGGCGTAAAATGGCAATTGTCGATTTCTAGACCTCCTTTGCAATGAAATCTCTCAATCTCTCAATATACAAAGCTACCCTGAACATGCACGGAGACAGGAGCGTAAAATGGCAATTTTCACTTAAAGTAGCTATAGGTTCAGCTGTACAACACTATAAGAATCAAGACGTCACTTTTGAGACTTGACAAGCAAATTAAGCTAAATTATGCATACTTATTAGGACAGCTGCATAGGATTGGCATATTAGGCTGTCTTATTTTGAATCCGCTTAAAGTTATATATTTTGTACTAAAAAGAAAAAGAAATGTAAAAATTATTGGCAAAAATCTAGCAAATTATATTCCTCTCGGCCTCATTTCTTCCCTTTTCGGATCCTCAGGATAGTTAAGGTATGGCTCCAAGCCTGGTGGCCTAGAAAAAGGAGGGGGTGATCTATTTTGCCAGATATCGAAAGGAAACTTTGACTTGTCAAACTGAGGCACAGTCTTAACATTTTGATTTGTCAGTTACCATGGAGACATCTAATGTGACCTTTGAACCCTTATTTTAAGAAATTTTAAAATGGCGTCTGGGGATATGGTAGAGTGTTTTTATTGATGAGAAATTTTGATGTAAATGAGTTAAGGTTAGTGAACCTTCTTTGAGTCCAATTCAAGAAAATGTCAGTAAATATCATACACCCATTTAAGGCAATAGTGAAATTTGATACTCATTGATTCTGATTTCGCTATTAAATATATCGAAGTTCACGAATTTGATTTTGATGGAGTACACTCACCTTAAGTCATTAACATCAAGATTTCTCATCAATAAAAACATTTTACCATACTCCCAGAGCACAAACGCACATAACAAGCTGTTTTGGTGATAAAGTAAGCAGAGTTATTCATACTACAAGTGTTTTGATTGATACAGTTATTAGTGATAGTTCCACCATAGTTAATAGAGGGGATCCCTACTAACTATGGTTCCACTTATAATAAGCTAGTGGTAACATTTAAGAATCATCAATCTAAACTTGTCAACATTAACCGATACAGCAAAGGAAGAGTTTCTCGATCAGTTGTTCTGTTTGTTTGGTTGTGCACAATAAGACCAACATTTCCACTTGAAAGCCGCTTTTGGTTAATTAAGAATCTCTTAAATTATACAACGTGCGGAACTGTGGTTGTGCGTGCATGTGTCTCGTGATCAGCATGATGGCGTGAGTCATAAAAACGCATAAAATCTCATTGTGATTTATCGTGATATTAAAATCAACTCTGATAGCGAATCATACTTGAATCTTTTAATAAAATATTTTAATGTTTAAAAACATTAAAATATTTTGTAGATGTCATCGATCACTTAAACAAACAATATATTTCGATTGGCATTTAACAAATGATAACATATGACTCCATTACGCCTTCTGATTGGCTTGTTACATATTGAAGATTGATAAGCGGATCGGGAAAGTCCTTCTTCATATATTTAAGTAATTCCTTCTCTTTCAGGCCCAGAGAATCAGGAAATCAGCGAACGATTTTGTTGCTTTTGTTGATACATTTACAATACTTTCTTATCTCTATACTTTCTTCATCCTTCCTTCGTTCCTTTCTCCCTCCTTTCTATTTTCTTCCTTCTTATTTCTTCCTTCCTTTCTTCCTTCCTTCCTTCCTTCCTTCCTTCCTTCCTTCCTTCCTTCCTTCCTTCCTTCCTTCCTTCCTTTCTTTCTTTACTAGATGGATAAACCTTATCAAAATTTAAATGAAACAAAAAGAATTTCTTCAAGTTTTAGCGTGCTGAAAGTGCTGTTTAAAAAAGAAGTCAGATTTTTTTATAATAGCTGTCTGAGCACAATTTTCTTTCAATTGTAAGTACTTGAAGCTTTGCTCGTGTGTCTGTTTTAAAAAGTACATTAATCATGTGAAGTTTTAGCCATTTTGTCTTATTTTTACAGAGAAATTCTTTATTATATGGTTTGTAAGCTGACTCTGTCCAGCCAATGACGTAAACGCCATTCTGACTTTTTTAAACAGCACTTCCATGTTAGCTCTAAAACTTGAAGGAATTCTTTTTGTTTCATTTAAATTTTGATAAAGTTTATCCATCTAGTAGAGAGTGTGGCGTGCCTCCCCCCGACCATCATTTTTTGGCACCCACCCCTAAATGTGTTAAGTATGCCCCAGCGAACATTTGTGCCAAGTTTGGTGCTTGTACTCAAAAGTACGCGATCTTTTCGCTAACATACCTGATTACTAGCCCTACCTTTTTTTAACTTTTCGCACTATTCGATTGGCTCAGTTGGTTGAGCATTGACATGTGGGTCTTAAACCAACCGAGGAAAAGGAGCTGCCTTTGTGATTACATCTACTAATGGTTAACGTCTACAAGTACATAAAACTGTAGGTCTGTCATCACTTCTAACCCATTCATATATGGTGGATGTTAAAGAACCCACAGACCTCTTGCACGTGACGTCAAAGCAGCTCAATTTGGAAGGCAAAACAAAAGAATTTTATGCTCCTGAGAATTGGAACCTATTGTTTTGCCCTCCAAATTGAGCTGCATTCCGACGTGCTGCAAGGGGTCTATTGCGCTATTCACAAGCTTGGGATATTGTCATCCGGTCTGGTCCACTACACGAGGATGCAAACATCACTCAAGATAAAAGTATGGTCCTTTAGTAAAGTCTTCTAAATCCAATAAGCCGAGACGTGGATCGTTAGAATCAGATATTTACCCACAATGAGCAAACATCTATTTTTTCCTGCAGGCAGGCAAAACAATAGACAGCTGTATCACTGCGAGCCGTGCGCTTCGGCACGAACCAATTCCAACAAAATCCACAGGAACTCCATCCCGTCAGTACAAGTCATGGAGAAAACTATTGTTATCTCAACATTAGGGAATTTCTCAAAACATCTCAGTGGACATATATGGTCAAAAATACTAGATAAATTGGGATCCTGAATTTTGGGACATCACTGATTCTTTCCATACTTTCTTTTTTCAATATATCTGTTACAGTGTTCTAAGACAATAAAAATCGGAAAGGAACAAAGTGAACCAGTCTATCAATGGTAAGTAAGAATGACGCCACAGTGAATGATCTATTGATCTCTTTCAAAAGTATCTTTGATGCGGGGGTAACAGGAAAAGGCAAAAAAAAATCACAGCTTTTGAATGGACTTTGTGCCACTTCTTCAAATATATAAATATGTTGCTGTGAGTCGGCTAGCAACCAAGATAATTTTGAAAGGAAGTTGTTGAAGTTTCGGTTCGGTTTTTTAAAGCAATTCATAACACATCAGCCAATTATACTTTTTTATTTCCCATTAAATTTTCACTTCTCACAAATTCCTAATTGCTTCCAAAGTTCGATAATTAATTCGCGGAAATTCATTCATTTGATATGACATTTTTTTTGTCTTTCGGGTTCGTCTTTTCGATCTGGGCCGATTTGGTATTTCCTCACACACACTTTAATTACTTCTTAATAACGAAATTTTGTCTGGAGAAGAGCTAAAATTAAATATTTTGCCCGGAAAAATCATTCCCTTGACTTTTCGTAATATGTTTTAGGACTTAATATTAAATGACTATAAATATTTATTCTTCTTTCTTTTCCATATTGTTCTCAAACTAAAGTTTACGTGATGTTTTCTTACATCCAGTAACACTCTTTTCTTCTATTCCTATTCTTTAACTTTTTTTCTATATAATACCTTATTTCTTTAATTTATTAAGAAAAATACGAGCTCTCTTAATTAAGATCAGTCCAGCTATAGATTAAAAAAGCCCGGAAAACTTGCAATGATTGTAATACGTTATTCAAGAATAGCACAGCGACAATCAAGAATACTGAAAGATGTAAACATTTCATGCTGGCAATATATTAATGTTTATATTATCATCCTCGATTCTGTATTGTGGTTTTTTTGGGGAGAAGATTGAGACTTGTGAAATTTGACTTGCATTTTTCATCTTATAGAATTACCCCCGTTCCCTTTTTCTAAACTTTTGGTTTTTTCTCCTCATGATGAGAATACATTATCAGTGATGAACGTTCGTGCAACAACTGAAATATGTGCACATCCTATGTATAATAACATAGCTATAAAAAAATATCGAATTTAAATTAAAAAGATGTTAAATTCATAATAATCCTCATTTTGCATACTTTTTAGATGTGTCTTACCGTTTCTATGTCGACGGCTTCGATAGAAGTCGAGAATTCAAGCCATATTCTTAGTAGAATAAGAACTATTGAATTCAAAGCCATGCTAAAAGTCTTTTAGAGAATATTTTTATCGACCAAACTTAGGTTTCCCATTTCCAGCCTCTTCTTCGCCACGCCAGTCCACTGAAAATCAGGAAAAAATATACTAAATTCGATTGATTGAAAAAAAGTCTCACTTCCTAAAGGGATATTTCAATTTCAATAATAGTGATTCCCGGTTGAAAGCTTTCCAGACTTCTTTAAGTTGATTTGAAAAAATAATTGAATAGATAAGGAAAAATAATTGAAAAGAATGCTGAACTAAGCTGCTCTTTTGGTTAGCGCGTTTGACCGGCCACGATTAATTGACTATCGAACAGCTGGGAAAACTTTTTGAAAATCTACTGAATGAAAACAAATATCGTGACATTTTTTCCTAACATCGCAAACAATTTAATGCTGTTGTAAAAGGTGTGTATTTTGGGGCAAAACCAAAAAAAAGCACTTTATGGAATGGGAAATATTTTCCCTCCTTTTAACCACAAGAATTATCTTTTTAAAAAAACAATGTAATTTTGTCACTTAAAAATTCATGAAAACACAGGTTTCCTCACATTTAATTTTTGGCGATTTGTGGTTAGTTTGGAATTAAAAAACCGTTTGACTAAATAAGACACTGACATTCTGAAACCTATCCATTATTCGGCAATGTAATTGGGTTCCCAATAGTTCTCTATATAAACAAGGCAAGCCATCATCTGCCATCATTTGACATCAATTGAATGTAAAGAAGTGAAGCTTTGATAAAAGTAGTTGAAAAATAAACGATATATTTTGAGCGCGTTTTTTCAGTGCGTACCGGAGTGCATCAGTGTTGAAACTGAAGAAGGATTTCGGCGTTATCAATGGAATCTGAATGTCAAAGTCTCTTTAATCTAAAGTTTAAAATTTCCTGTTGACAGGATTTGACATTTTAGCCGCACAAACTTCTAGAGAAACACCGGCAGCCCCTGGGGAATTTATATCGGTTTATATATTTTGAGCTTTTTGGGGTGTTTCAAAATGTTGTTAGTGTATGAGGACCACTCAGGTTTGTTCGTCTTCTACAGCAAAAAAAAAACAAAACAAAAACAATAAATAAAATAGAATAAAATAAAATAAAAGATAAAATTAAAATCAAAAATAAATAAAATAAGGGGAAAAAAAAGAGGCGTTCGCCAAATAAAATGAAAAAGAGAATGTTGACTACAATATGATAGACTCGATAGACTACAAAAGCACTATAACACAAGCATCCATACCGGTCATGCCCTGCAGGAATATCAACATCAGTAGTCTCTAGATCAGTCTTGATTTGACGCTGTTACCGAAATAAGCCATTAGTCTATCAAAGTGAAAGGACTTTTAGAGATATTAAGAACTTTTACGAGGAACCAAATAATAACACCAAGAGTATATTGGCGCGGATATGCAGTTCGGAATTAATGGGTCTATTCTTGAAGTTGTGAAGTTTATTGGGCACTCTCCCGAGGAGAGAATTCTCGCAAATTCTTAATTATTGGGTCTCAAATAATCAAGAGTGCTTTTCCGATTCAAGGTCAAAGAAAACAAAAGAAGCTATACAGACCATTTTCTAAACCATCTTCAATTCATACTTCGAATATTGCACAAGAGGAGTGATCAATAAAATGCCGCATTCTGATTGGCTGGGTTAGCTTTGTTTTTGACTTTGCTTTCATTATGTTGAATGTGATAGAGCACTGTGTATAAGTAAATCTTTAGGTCACGAATATATGAGCTTTACTCGACATGAGGAAAGTATTTATTCGACCATGTGTATAGTGGCGTTTCCAGGATGGTTTCAGGGGGAGGGATTGGCTGTTACCTACAAAGATTCTACATCAAAACACAAAGGAGGTGTTGGTTAGACCTCCAATCCACCATCCCCCGGATCCGCCCTCAGTACGAAGCATCTACTTTATAAATCATTAGATTTGAATAACGGTTTATTCTCGTGTAGTTTATTCTTAAGGACAGATATTTCGAGATGAAAAGAGCTCTAGAGGCCGTTATACCCTGAAGCTAAACACTTAGAAAATTGATCACGTTTTTACGATGTATGTAAGTTGGTGTCTATTAATCTTACACGATCAACATAGATGCAGTAAGTTCCAGATGTTCTCAAACAAAACAATACGTTTCCACCGTATCTTTATTTTGCTCAGTGTAGCGCTGTTTCGTGCGGTGAAACACGAACCATGTGAAACACAGACGTTCAGTCTTATTTAGTTTCAAACGTTGACCAAAAAATATAAAATTTCCAATTAATCACACTCCACGTATTTGGTTTGGTAATGTACCATACGGTTTTTATTAAATTTATCTCTTTTTCTGTGTGAGAAATAGGTCACTATAAGCAAGACTAGCTGACATGCGAAGGTTCGAAGGACCATCGATAAACAACTGGTAACCCTAAAAAAAACCGCAAAATTACTAAAAACTGTTCTCTTTTAATCTAATTTCATTTGGTCTTATTCCTTTCCTTTCCTCTGCTCTGCTCTGCTCTGCTCTGCTCTGCTCTCCTCTCCTCTCCTCTCCTCTCCTCTCCTCTCCTCTTCTCTCCTGTTCTCTCCTCTCCTCCCCTCTTCTCTCCTCTTCTCTCCTCTTCTCTCGCTTTCCTTTCCATTTTTTCTTTTCCTTTCCTTTTATTTGATAGTCGATCCAGTGCACGACAACACCTCGTTTGATGTAAAAACTCCTCTAGGCTCACTGTAAGAATCTTTACATTAACCGTCCATTCGTGTTTGTACATCTAATTCCAACATCAACAAACCATGTCGGCTAACCGGATTATCGTTGAGTTATCGGACTATCATAATTTACCTTGGTTTTACAATTTACCTACTCCATATCCTTAAGACAATTTAAGTGATTAGGTAGTACATATACAGGCGTACCAGAGACGACATGCTGTCTGGATGATAAAAGTCTTTCAGCCAAACTGGCTGACGTACACACACAGTTATTTAAGGACGTTCGCGGTCATTGTTAGCGTGACAGCGCGCGCGCGTGACCTGTTTTTCAATATCAAACTCCGTCACGCTCGACGATTTCGATCGGCTATATCCCGAGAACAACAACGGTGACCCCCATTTTCTATTTTAGTGTTTGATAAAGAATTACATGAGCCTTCAGTGTTCCAAATTGAAGGAAAAGATATGGGAAAATCACGAGAGAACCAGGCTTAGGAACACAAGGCATGGCCGAGTGTTTCTCTTGCTTTTCGAGTACTCTACAGCTCCCAGAGTGTATATATCATAATTCAGAGACATAAGTAGCCATTTCATATTGCTTTCATAAGATATTTTTGACGGTTTTGCGCGAGCGAGCGAGCCAACAAATTAGCGCTCGTGTTATATCTCAAACATATATTTCATATTTAGTCCATATTGCCTTATTTTCCTTGATATTATGCTAGCAAGCCAAGGAGCTCGGCGCAAAAATGTCTTCCGACTTGGCTTACGAAAAGGTCTCTGATGATGAGTCCAGGCACGAAACATGCTTAAGCTAACGAGCCACGTATGTATATATAAAACACATTGGTCAGGGCAATCGATATTTTTTATGGACCATGTTTTGCTTGCGTTAAATTCAATTGCAACTGTATCTAGAGGTAGCAATCACATTATACCCTCCCATTCTCGCATTCATGACGTTCTTTAATCAAGCAAACTCCCATTGCTCACCAGTAAATTGCTCTTTGAATATATTTTTTTGGGGGGCATGTAACTTAGAAACAACCAGGATAACGAGAATGTGCGAGTTATCTTTACTAAATATTGGAGTTCGATCGAGCTGCTCTTTCTTTCCTACAAAAACTCTTAAACGCGTTTCCAAGGCAACACAGTATATCAGAACGTTGATAGAGATATTGCTGTATTTAAGAAAACCTAAGCTTCGACCTTCACTGACGACTGCTTGACTCGGTGTTAAATATAAAGTTTTTCAAGTTCAAAATATAAAATACTATTCTCGTATAGCTTATTCTAGTTTATTATTTGAATATCAATGAAATACCTATATTTCTCTATTTCAAAAATTTGATATTTTCACATGTGAAAATAACATGTTATTTTCACATGTGAAGATATCATCACTATGGTAACATACTTCTTATAGCAGAAAAAAAAGCTCAAAAAAGCTTTCTTTTCTTTTTCATTGATAATTATATAATAAACAGAATATTACATGGGCGCTTGGAGATACGAATTTTATCTTCGAGTGTTGAAAATCTCTAACTCGTTCGCTGCGCTCACTCGTGAGAGATCTTTTCAACACTCGAAGATAAAATTCGTATCTCCGCGCGCCCATGTAATATCCTCTATATCCCATCCTGTTTTTCAAGGCTTGCTACGTACCTGTGACAAGTTTCGGTTCTCACCTGATTATCTCTAGGATTTAAAATCAAGTTTCCGAACCAAGAAAGCGAAATTTCTCTAAAAATAAGTTCCTTTGTTTGAACTTAATCCAAATTAATAAATTTATAAAATGACTGAATTCCAAGATGCGTTCTGATTGGTCGAAATACCATTTCAGATGATATCTAAATTGCTCGCGTCATTTGTTTTCCGCGGGCTCTCAATTTGCAATTTAATACAAAAAATAAACCATTATTTATTGTTAATTTTGGCACTTGTTATTTCATAAAAAAAGATTTAAAACATTTCCGAATGATCTCAAAAGCTTCTTGTCGTGTTTCTTTTTTTAAACAATTTAAGTGTTCTCTAAGTACCTCGCGTGTTTACCTCGCAGTATCTAAAAAGAAAAACTATATATACCTTAAACCTTCAAAAGTCTTACTCGTAAACAAAGAAATTATAAACAAGGGAATAGTGCATAATCTGAAACAGACGTTTTTGCTATATAACTAATATTTTCGATATTTTCGAACTCTCGCGCTGTTGGAACAAAATATGTGCGAATTCTTTCGTAATATTGTTGTTTAGAAATAATAGCAGTATTGAAACGCTGATTCAGCGTTTCACACGAGCAATGCAACATGAATAATAGTCTCATTATCAGTACTAACGCTGCTATTATTTCAAAACAACAAAATCATAAAAGAATTTGCACATATTTTGTTTCAACAGCACGAGATTATGAGAATGTCGAAAGTGTGGTTATAGCAAAAACGTCTAATAGGAAAACATTAAAAGTGTATTTTTCGGAATTTGTGGAAGAACAGGTTTTTTCACGTTGACTAGATAACACCTTTGTAGTTTACCACACTGTATATGTTTAACTCTTAAACGTTATACCATGTGTGATGGGCTCAAAAATAGATCGACCAAAACTAAGCAAAATGACATTGTTGGCCAACTTATAAAGACCTTTGGTCTGCCATAATAACTGACAAACGTATGCAAACGTCATTTCAAAGATACTTTCCATTATTGGTACTGGTAGTCGTGGGTGGATATTTTCGCAATATTCGGATCTCGTCAACACGGCGCGCAGTTAGAGCTCTAAACTATCACGCTACAATGACGTTAAGTGATAATTTTTGAGATCTAATTTTATTTTCGTATATATATGGTAGTCGTCGGCTTGGATTGACGTCGACCACAGGCCCATTAACTGTCTGTATTAGTTAGGTTAATGTGCTTTGCGATTCAGAGACTACCATGTGATTGTTAATTGCTTGGTTCATTATCAGAACTGGGGTAATTGCGGATTGCATTTGAGTTTGACCTAACTTTTCTGGAAAAAGCCACAAAATATTTCAGAATCGAGACATTTATTATATAAAACTACTCGTTTTGGTTTATCGTTTTCTTCTATTTCCCATTCCATCTTATTCTTTACTAAACTTTGGCCATTTTTTCTTTCTTTCTTTACTTTCTTTCTTTTCGTATCTCCTCCCATCAGTTTTTCTTCGCTCCTGGATTTTCTTTATTTTAACTTTTGAGCTCTTTCTTCTTTTTATTTTCTTTCTTTTTTTGTTCCTTTTTAAATCGATTCCTTCTTAGATCATTAACTTAAACTCGCTTTATAATAACCTCAATGGCTGTCAATGCATTGTACAACAGATATTCGTAACCAAAAAAAAAAAACCGATTCACATACTATCTGAGTTGAGCTGTTCTTGAACCAGATCATATCCTACTCAAGGCGAAAAAGCTGACAACTAGAATCCTTTAATTTTACAGAAAAATTCAAAATCTTTTCAGTAAAATAATAGTTTTATTTTTACTAATAGCTTAGTTGCCAGTGGTTTAATCAGTCTACAGTAATATTAAAACCCTAGCTTATAATTACTGGATCGCATTTTCAGCCTGGAATACTCTAGGCTTATCAACAAAACAATATGTCTCTTACACACCGTTGGAGTTCTATTCTGAATGAAAGAATGAGATAGCAATTATGCTCATTCTTGCTTAGAGACTCATTAATCCAAACGAGAAAATCCTTGGTACAATTGATGAAAAAATTATAGTAAGGAACGACTAGCCGTTTAAGGAATAATAAAAAAATTCTAAGGATGCATTAGTTGTTTGAGGAAGATGCTTACCATTTTGAATATAAAAAAAAACATGGAATATTTTAAGGAAAAAAATAAGCAAACTACTGTTCATAAATGGCTACAATACTGAGACTTATATTTTCTTTTATAAGCAATCATTTACAATTGGTTTTAATTTCTCAAAATTGAAATCTTTCACTCACCTAGCTTCGTCGAAATCTTCCACAACTGAATGGGTTGTTTTATGATTGATCTTTATTCATTCGCTGCTCCAAGTAGTAGTTATTTCCATCCAGCCATCACGAAAGAACCTCCTTAAACACGATCAAGCAAAAGAGATTTACTGCTTAGCTGTTTCTTGCCTCTTATAAAAACAAAAACACAAACGAAGGAAACCATTAGTATGTTCTTCTCACTCTGTGGTAATTGACAGCACTAAAATCCCCGCTCTTTCTAGAATAACTTAAGTTCAGCTTTGTAAATTGGTATATAGTTATTGTTACTGATTTTGCCCTGTAGAAACAGATGTTATCAATTGTATTTATTTAAGGCCTAATTATAATCGTGTTTTCAATTCCCCAAAAAGATATAAGTCTCTCAGAGAACTGAACAGATACATTAGCAACTTAGAACGTAAACCGGATATTCCTAACTATAATACGTGTTATTTCTTCTACATCTCCTTAACAACTCTGTAAAGCAAATGGCGTAGTGAAAAAGAAAATAATACCAAAATATATTGTATATATGGCGCCTTTTAAAGCCCTATCTTTGGCGCTGAAGTTAAAGATAATTCCAACACAATATTGATCCCAAAACTGGAATAGAAATACTCATTATCTTAAGATAAACAAATGTTGGTCGAAAACCATTTTAACTGAGACGACGATAAGAATAGGAAACTTAAAGATGATGTGCCTTACGTGAAATATTCATCGATCTTATTAATTATTCAATTATTTATTAACACTCTAAATTGAATCGATCAAAGACATTTACTTGAACTGAATTACTGGACTAAGCACATTGCTCTAAGTTCATACAATTCAGAATAAATATTTTCTTTTTATCTTTTTTATCTTCTTGCTAAAATTCTAAAAAATAAAATTTCCGTGTTTTTCTTTTTGAGATTCATCTATTAAAAACTTACGTTCGAGCAAAAATAGATTTTAAGATTGTTTTTTTTTTGGGGGAGGCATCGTGCTTGAGAGTCTAAGTGGTTGCTACAAGTTACGCGGTGTTGTGCCAAACTAAAGTATTGATTTAGTTAGCCCCTAAATTTTGCCCGTCTATTCAAGGGGTATAATTTTATGTTTGAACAGATGACAGAGAAGCATCCAATTTTTTTCTTTGTTGTTTTTATTATTTTTTCTCATTTTAAAACATTTTTATTTTGATTAGAACAAAGACTGTCTGGCATTAATTAAGTACAGTGGTCACGGAAAAAAGTTTGGTCAAAGAGTTTTGGCTGTATATGTCAACTGTCAATACCATAATGTCATAATTAAAAAAAAAATTCTTTTCAGAGCTCGTGATGAAGGAAAACTTATCGTCCACCAGGGTAACTCGTCCGCGAACAAAAATGGAAATAAATGCATTAGTGATAATGGATATGAACGATGATTTATGAGAAAACCCATCTTAGTGGCAGAACGAACAATGATTGACAGGTTCGCCCGCCAGCTATTTCTTTTTAAAAATCTTCAAAAGAAACTGAATTAAAGTGAATAATAAAGCAATTCATAAAAGTTTATTTTAAATAAACACACAAAAATACCAGTGTAGAAACTAGAGAAGAAATCTAGAGATTTCCGTGTCAAGGAGGACTGATAAGATTAGCGATTTTTAATTTGTTATTAAAAGACCAATGGACTCGGATTAAACAAGGAGTTAACAAGACACACCGTTTTAATTTGTTGACTCACTAGATCAACGAGAAAGACATGCGAGCCAAACGAATTACAGCAAAAACCACAACAAACAAAATAATATAATAATAATCGGTAAAAATGCAGTGGTACTTCTAAAAAGCGGACACCTTTGGGACCTTGTTTGGTGCCCGTTTGACGTTTAATTAAAAAAAACCTGGGTAAACTTGAATGGTACTTTTATGTCGCCAAAAACAATAGAATTCTGCCCGATGAACTAAGCGAATTTAATTGGGAACTTCAGAACAAACTTGATTCTAATGGTATTGCTGATCAGGGCATAGAACCCGAACACTCTGGGAGTAAATTGTGGTCACTGTAAATTCGCGATCGATATTTGTTGGTTTTGAAAGTTCCTAATAATAGAAATAACCTAAAATAGGCTTCTCAAGGGTTTGCAGTTAATACAGGAGAAATTGTCGGAGCCCGAGCTAGTGTCCGCTCAATAAAGGGTCTCCGCTTAATATGGGGAATCACTGTACATCAGATCAATTACTGGATGACGTTCTAGCAGTCGAAAAGATCCGCTAAATTAAATTTCAATTTATGGAGCCTTGAAACAACTTCTTGGCAGATCTAAGTCAGAGCATGGCTAGCTAGCTCACAGGTCGAATTAGCGGTTAGGTTTTTTGGGGAGAGAAAAACTGCTAACATAACCAGGAGATATACCCTCGAATCAAGGCACACCTAACAAACTCTCACTTGTATTTGATGGTTTAGTCTGGCCAGGAATCGAACCCAAGAGACCCCAGAGGACTGAGAAGGGTTTCTACAGATGTGCTGGCTTTAAGAACACCACCGTAATGCACGATGAAACTGAATTAAATAAAAAAATTTACCTGAAGCGATACCAGAATGCTCTACCTCACTTTTCCAGATAAACCTTAAATAATGTCCACTACAACTTCATTTTAAATATTTAATTTATCTGAGAGACATTTGTCTATGATGTCAATGAAAACTTCGTTTGAACTCAAGCTAATATTTACTTTAAGACCTACAAATCCTTTGACTTTCGCAAATAATGAACGAATTGATTAAAAAAAAAATCAATTGTGAACAGAAATTTAGTATTCTATTCTGCGCATGCCCAGAAATGATAGACAGCGAAATGGCTTTTTCATCATGAATTGGCAACATTTAGAATATTCTAGATTTAATCACCAACTAAATGAACCATAAATATATATTAGCATTCTCTATCGCTGATAAAGAAAACTTTTTCTTAGATGCAAGATAATGATGTATCTTACACCGGTGTATTTCCGCGGAATGTGGTGTTCATTAAAAGAGCGCCATAACTATTCACAGTCAGAAATAATGTATGAATATTCTTCAGTCGTTTATCGGATGATATTTTTACCTTTGATATGCCTTTGATCGATCTTAGATTTTTCGGTTAATTTTGAGATATTTCATGAATAAAACTGGAGAATTTTTCGGTCTGCACAAAGGAGGTTTGTTGTTGAATATGCAGCAATTGGTTTTTGAGACCTTTCACATCGGCTGGTAAAAGTTTGACGTCTCAACAAAGCAGAAAGAACCGAAACGTCATACAGCCGTGAATGCTACCTGAAAATAGGCTGTGTTGTGGGTTTGTCGAGGTTTTTTTGGTTCACACTTGTGGCTTTTGTGTTATAAAGCTATTTTCTAAAAAAATATTTAATCTAATCTAATTTAAGAATATTTCAGTTTTCTTTTCATTTGCGAGGAAAAGTTTGTTTACACTAGATCTATATTGATGATAAAATCCTCCAAATTCATGCAAAAAAAAACAAAAACGTGCATTCCAATTCGTTCTAGTTGCATATTATCATATGATGTCTATTTGCTTTCCAGTCACCATCCCTCCCCATGCACAGTGTTGAATATTTGCCAAGTTTTAGTTATTTGTATGCATGTAATAGGGCGGTCACGGGGTTAAGGGTGTACATATATATATATATATATATTTATTTATTTATATATAAAAGGCCATCATCCCCTAAATCCATTATGATTATGCAAATCAACATCCAGCTCGTCAATAGAAAAATTGATTCAGTTTATGATCGGATTTAAAACGCACAACATAATTTATAAATCTATACATTGATTGTACAGTATTAAGTTAGTTCAAAATCCAGCAAGGGTCTTAGCTTGGTAATTCTCTGTTTATGAAGCGTATTACATGGACAAGTGGGTCATTCTGAAAGGAAATTAAAAACCACAGTGCTACTTCGCTGATGCACATGCGAATATGTTGCTATAATATGTAGATATTTTTGTACTATAAAAGATATCGTCGTCATCATCCTGCTAGCAGAGACGTTTTTAGTCGTGCCTACGCTTTGGTTTTAGGTTTAGGGGAGTGAAATTAGAAAAATTCCTCCAATCTGTCGCCAAACCCCACGTATACGGAGGAGGTGGCATGGGGGAGGGGGAGAAATCCCCTTTGCTCACAGGGCATTAAATACTATATGACCTAATAGAAAATCGATTACACTATATTTGGATAACATGACTTTTTTTTGTAGAAACCACTTGTTTCGTGCTTGTGTCAGTCAAGTTAATAATGAAAGGAAAGCTATTCTTTGTTCTGGACTGTAATGCTACTCTTTTCATTTTTGTTGATCACTAATATCAGGTGTTCATTAGGTACGCGCATGATTATAATTCTTTATTCACTCAATGACGTTTATTGAGTCTCCCTTGGTTCGTTCAAATTGGTTTTTATTCAAAAAAGGAAGCGAAAAATAAATGAATATATTCTAAGTAGTTTGACTGATATATCGTCATGTTTTAAGTTCGTCATGTTTTTAAGTTGAAGCTGATTGGAAAGCAATTTGCAGCACTTGTATTTCGTTTAAGACTAATGGATTCCACTGAATGAGATCTAAATTGAAGCTAAAAGGTTAAGTCCAATAATGAATGTATGTTCGAAAGATCGAGTTGATTGGGTGATTAAAGTAAAGGCTGGGAATCGCATAAAGTTAATCTCAGTCCCACGCCTAGATTGGTGTCCAAATAAAACTGGTTCTTTGTTAGATCTTTTCATCCTCTAGACACAATCTCACTAATCCGTTTTACCAAGTTATTTCACCCCCCTACGTGCTATGCTATTTCTGCTACCTACTCTATTAAAAAAAAAAAGCCCGTTAGCTAAAGAAGATTATCTGAAGATGCATAAAGCTTTTTAGATCAACGTTGATCTTATACAGTCGAGAGAATTTCACTTAAAGATATCTTCACTTTACAATTAAATAATATGCTTTGAGTTTTTTTTCTACTTTCGCCTAATGGACAATAAAACAGTGAATTCAAATATGTACGGTTAAGCAGATACTCATATAGGTTTAGAATAAGTTTGTCTAATTGGCTTAGAACTGAACCACTCAATTGCTTCAGTGCAGCATACCCACTGGATAAGCGTGTCATTCCCAAGATAAGGTATAAATGGGTATAGCGGAATCTATATCCGTATTGCAATTCCTATCACTGATTATCAACGGAAAATGCAGCTGATTTTGATGGTCTAGTATTACTAGCATTAGCGTTCAATTTCTTGGCCACAAATAACAGAAAGTGGAAACTGAAGGTACCGCAAATAAAGAAGAGATAAAGGAACTTGTAGGTTTACAAGTTTGAAATAAAATCAACCAGCGGGTGGTGGGATAGAGATAACTTAATAGAACTGAGGAAAGGTGTTTTCAACTGAAAACCATATTCATCACGTTTGGGTCCAAGTGTCTGGGTTAATCACATCTGTCTAAAATTTGCTTTGTATTTTTGAGGCGATAGTTAAGTTCGTATATTCAACCCGAAGTCTAATATCCTCTATTGCATTCACTTGATATCTTTCATGTTTTGTTTTCATATGGAATATCTTATTAATCGTGGACCTTTTTTGTTATTGCTTTCCGTTTCATGCTGGTTAAGGTATTAGGGATGAAGTCAGTGATATTTGATCATCATAAAAGGAAAAGAAATAAAAAAAGAGAGAAAGATAGAACAAGTTAGAAAAAAAAAACAATTGAAAGAAAACAAGATGGACTGAAAAAGAAAGAGTAAAAAAGCAAAAGAGTACAGAAAAATGAATAAGATAGAAAGAAGAAGAAGAAAAAGGGAAAGAAAGAGAACGACAAGGAATGAAAAGGCATAAAAACGACAGAAAGGAGTAAAAAGAACTAAAAAAAAGCTAAGGAAAATAGGAAAGAAAAAAGGGGGAAAGAAAGCGAAAAGAACAAAATAAGAATAGAGTACTCAGAATACCTCTAGGGACACATGCCTTTTAAGATAAAAGTCAATGTGTTACAGTTTGACTTAAAGGACAGATTTGAAAGCCTATTTTTCCTGAAGGCTTAAAACATCGAACGACATCTGATTAAAAGTCACCTAACGAGAAAAGTACTAAACGTTCTGAAAGATTTCAACGAGTATGGTCTCAGAGGTTTTTAATGACATTAAATTTCGACATTTGGGCGCCAAGTTGTGGCTTTTTTTCGACGTATGTTTCAGCAGATAGATTTGACTAAGAAGCAAGACGAAACCAATCTTTAGTAACCTAAAAACATTTGTGGTTTATGCTCTGTATTGCTCTGTAATACTTGTCTGTGATAACCTTATAGGATATTGAGGTTAGGTGGACCTTTCAAAAGCATAGAAGTTTCATTTTCAGTATAGGTTTGGTGATAACAGCTTTTTTGACAGTCTGAAGTCAAATAGTTATTCAAGCCATATATGCGAGGGTAGCAGACCACTACAATGAAAGACTTCGGAAGTCCGTTATATATTTGCTAGAATCTAATTAACAGATAGAAGAGCACTATTTTATAAATACAAACTAGAGTAACAGAGTCAGTGAAGGCATTAGTGCAGGAGTACCTCTGTAAACGACCGTATATTTAACGAACAACGGTCAAGTTTTTAGTTAAGATTGGCTGTTATTTTGCTGGTTTTTTTATCTTCTACGTGTTTAAGTGTACCGAGCAGGGACCATATGGCCTTTTTTCCCTTTCACAAAATCACAAAAAAAAAAAAAAGAATGAAAGAAAACAAACGCGCAAGCAAGTAAACAAAAGTATAAAAGCAACAACAACAACAACAATAACAACAACATCACAACAAACCCTGTTCAGTAGTGATGCAAAACTTGCTTGTATATGCTCAGATATTTTCGGCTAAACGTCCGTGTTTCGTTTGGTTAAGTGCTTCTAAAAGTGGGTCTTTTTCATTCATATGTAATATTAGACCTTGTCTCGTCGTCTTGGTTACGAAATGTGGCGAAGAAAACAACCAGTAAAAAAAAAGAAAGTCAATAACAAATAGACAGAGACATACTGAATACAATGATTCAGCGGACTTATCAGACGACATATTCACTATATAGGTACCATTTGAAATATTTTGGTTTTGTTAGTATTTCTGAACAAGCGACTGATTGATGTTATTGAAAGATCTCATGTACATGTTGTGGGAAGTCTCGAAATTACACAAAAACCTAAATCTAATTTAGATGGAAATTAGGCTGTAAAATTTTCTGGCCAATAATTGGATCACGTGCATGGCTTTATTTTTATTCGTGTATTTATTGTTTTTTTCATTATTTTTTATTTTTTATATTTAAACATGTAAATTCTCTGTGTTCTCTCCAAGAGTTAGTCTCATCGTGGGAGATTACACATGTATTTATTGTATTTGTGTGTTTATATCAATTTATTGTTAATGGTTTCTTGGAATCTGACAAACAAACAAACAAACCGGCAAAAGTAAGTATGAGAAAATTTGAGTCAAATGATGCTCACTCGATTATTCTAGTTCTTTAAAAGGGTAATCAGACCCTTTAAAAAATGTCTAAATGTTTTAGACAAACATGAATAAAGATATGTGTCTCTCAGTTATAGTGTGCGAACAGTATATCTGTGAAATACAAATTACTAAATAGCACAAAAGAGTGCTAATTAAACACACACACACAAAAAAGAATAGAATTTGTACAAATTTTTTCAGGGCAATTTTGTTTTGCCAAATGTTTCATGGATATACTGTTTGCACTCTACTGAAGACATATCTCTTTTTCATATTTAAAAGTCATCGAGAACTATATGCACACGGACTAAACAGCGATGAATATTTAAGGCTAAACACCACAGCTAGGGTCTCACACGACACATGCCATGTCAAATTCAGTTATATGTCCGTAAAGATCAAGAAAATGAATGAAAATTAAAATTTATTTAAGTTGATGATTATTTGCCTCCAACTGGTCAAATGATGGATTGATCGCACGAAAAATTTTCACCAGGTACAAGAATATTCTATGGCCAAAATAGCTGTCGATTTCAACAATCTTAAGTCAACTGAGCTTTTGAGGATTGCAAATGAACCGTGATATTATTGAATTATCATTATCTGCAGGCAGAATTGGTAGGAAAAGAATAAATTTGGTAGAAAGAAACTCAAGAACTTACCGGATGAAAGCAGTGTTTTGTTAGACCTTGGTGAAGCAGAGTCATTACTACCATGCCTTTTCATACCGATTAGTGCACTTCGCCTTTACTTGACACTGACGGACGCAATTTACATAACTTAGAAATGAATATCCTCATTAAAGCGAGTGATTGCGACGTGTCGAAGTCACGTGACAAGCTAGTACACCATCAGTTTGTCGATGATATTACACTGTTCTGTTATTTGTCTCATTCGTACTTTCAAGTTCAATGTATTACAGCCCTGCTGTTTTTGTCACTTGCTGCACCTACGTCTCAGTTTGCCTTGAATATGATGATTATTAAAGCTATATACTTATGGTTATTATCAATTACTACTGAGTTTTGTTGCTAAGCTGTATTAGTAATCATGCTTCTGTTAGTCGTATTTACACATCAATTCACTTCGTCAAGTATTACGATTGCTGATAAATCTGCTCGTAAGAAATAAACAAACAAACGAAGTAAAACAAAAAGGGACCGAAACGACCACAATCAAGGCATATTTTTTATTGAATCAGCCTACACAAATATCAAATTTCATCATAAGCCATTTACAATGGCAAATTTTAACCAACTGCAAATGAAGGCAGGCATCAACCTAGCTAAGTATGGTTGCTTGATTTCTTTTCCTTTGACTGTCATTATCATTACAAACGAATACATTTGGATGTAAAATGGATGTAAAAATTTCCCGAATATTTTGGGAAGCCATTCAAATGTAGTCTAACAGCAGGCATTTCAAAAGAATTCTGGCTTCTTTAGCAGGTCCTAACGAACGAGCAATTATTCTTGAATATCCTTGAAACTTCCTCCGCTGATGTCTCTAGTATAAAAATTAACCGTCCATCGGCGCCTTTTTTCTTTTTTTAATTCTGTTTTCTTTTTCTTTTTCTTTTTCACCCAGAGAGTGATTGCAAATTGACCGAAATTCATGATTACTGCATGCATAAATTAGCAAATGTGAAATTAGTTGGTCATTTTCTCACCTAGTCGAGAAAAAAGAGTTCAATTATCGCTTTAAAATGACTATTCTTATTCACCTAATGACATTTGAAGATTTCGGGATTATTGACTTCTTTGTACGAGAAAGTGACAGAGACTCATTAAAATGTAATCAAGCAGCCATTGGGAACAAGTTTTCTGTCACTTTGACAAATAAATCAATTTATGTAGTAGTAATAAAACGACTTTTACGAGCATTGAAAGGTTAATGATATTTTCATTAAAAAAGAAAAAAATTGGATCTTCATAAACATCATTTACTGCCTTCCTTCCAGCATTTTCTATCTATATGTCTCTTAAACGACCTGTTTCTGGTCTTTGGTGATCTAACTAAGAGCCAATCCACTTAGTTGCCGTAAGGTTGTCAAGTACTTCAGACCACGTGTCATCAGTGCCCTCGAGAATAAGATTCCTTGTTCGAGTTTTATCCACATTAATCTATCTACACGGATCTTTAAGATGAGAAAAAATATCTAAGTTGATTAAGTTAACAATGAAATTTTTTTTTCAATTTTATTGCGATTCTCAATATGTTGTGAAATTGGTATTTTGCTGCCGTCAATCAAAACTTATATATATTTTTGACTGGCAGCAGTGAAACACAGAATTCCAACGAGAAAGTCGCAACTACCGAGTTCGCAGAATATTGAGAATAGCCGTAAATTTTATCTAACTTTGAAAACCTAACAAATACTACTCACACTCTTTTCTCTCGATTTTGCTGGACTGATTTTTGCATGTTTATCTTAATAAAATATCAGTTTATGAATAGAATAGATATACCTTATGAATGGCTTGTATCAATTCAAAAAAAATTGCCTGTGTTAGATAATATCAGTTCTAGCATGACCGTATTTGAATTTCACCATGGTGAATTTCCTGGCAATTTCAGGCTAAAAAAATTCCTGGCCATTTCAGGTTAAAACATTGTTTTGAAATTAAGAATTGAATTTTTTTTTTGTCGTTGGTTTTTAGTGGAAGTGAGGTTCACAGTATGACAGTTTAAAAGCATCAGAAAGCAGTTCTTTTCTTACAGAAATGACAGCAGATATTGAAGATGCCCTTTTCAGGAGTGTGAACTTCGTTTAACTGAAAGTGCCTACCAACTCTGACGGTTTAGTTTGAAAATCAGCATGCAGTGATAATATAAAACCTATAGCCTGCAAAATGATTTGAAAAGAAACAGCAAGGACTGTCATAGCGATATATGGTACCAAACTAAACGACGTCAACATAAATACTCAAACATTGTAAGGAAGTACTTGGAGCTGAGTAGGATCTCAGGAATACAGACCGATTATGTTCTCGTAACGATCTGGTAGCTATGCAATTCCTAACAAGAGCATATGTAATTTATCAGACAGAGCATTGGCAAGAGCATAGCCGTATTGGGTCTTTCAAGTTCTAGAACTTCGAAAGGAAAATTCTTTAAAGGGATGAAAGAAAAAAAAATTTAGCCGGGAAATAGGGTGGTAAAAGAAGAGGAAGAAAATAGAATGCTAGAATCGGATAATGACGCAAGGAACACTAGAATGATGACGAAAACCGAGGAAGAAAAAGAAAAAGAATAAACAAGCAAACAATGATATATAGAAAATGAAAGAATGAAAGAATGAAAGAATGAAAGAATGAAAGAATGAAAGAATGAAAGAATGAAAGAATGAAAGAATGAAAGAATGAAAGAATGAAAGAATGAAAGAATGAAAGAATGAAAGAATGAAAGAATGAAAGAATGAAAGAATGAAGGAATGAAAGAATGAAAGAATGAAAGAATGAAAGAATGAAAGAATGAAAGAATGAAAGAATGAAAGAATGAAAGAATGAAAGAATGAAAGAATGAAAGAATGAAAGAATGAAAGAATGAAAGAATGAAAGAATGAAAGAATGAAAGAATGAAAGAATGAAAGAATGAAAGAATGAAAGAATGAAAGAATGAAAGAATGAAAGAATGAAAGAATGAAAGAATGAAAGAATGAAAGAATGAAAGAATGAAAGAATGAATGAAAGAATGAAAGAATGAAAGAATGAAAGAATGAAAGAATGAAAGAATGAAAGAATGAAAGAATGAAAGAATGAAAGAATGAAAGAATGAAAGAATGAAAGAATGAAAGAATGAAAGAATGAAAGAATGAAAGAATGAAAGAATGAAAGAATGAAAGAATGAAAGAATGAAAGAATGAAAGAATGAAAGAATGAAAGAATGAAAGAATGAAAGAATGAAAGAATGAAAGAATGAAAGAATGAAAGAATGAAAGAATGAAAGAATGAAAGAATGAAAGAATGAAAGAATGAAAGAATGAAAGAATGAAAGAATGAAAGAATGAAAGAAAGAAAGAAAGAAAGAAAGAAAGAAAGAAAGAAAGAAAGAAAATAAGAGAGAGAGAGAGAGAGAGAGAAAGAAATATTAAATAAGATAGTAAGTCATATTTCAAAAATAAAAGTGCATACATCAACTAGAGATTGACGTTGCTTTTTCCACTACAAGTCTTGGCCAATATATATCAAATATATTCCCCCATGCAAAGAATTTTTTTAACCAAGTTGGCTTATAGTTCGTTGAGATTTGATCTGTTTTGCGGGAGGTCATTGCCTAAATCTTTGGAAAATCAATAATATTCACGGTCTAAGTACAAATGAGGATAAAGTGCTACCTTTGTTAGATCTATATAAATGGTTAGACTTTGGAGTGGCTTTCTTGACCACGTTAGTCAATGCCCGTCCTGTTTCTCCAAGTTTCAATATTAACCGACATTAGAGGTTTGAAAAAAATCGCTGAACACCGTGAAGAAATTCATTTACTGATGAGCAGCCTTGAAGCATAATTTTGTTTTGTAAAAAGTTTGTGTTCTATGAGCACGTACACCAAACTGCAACGCGGCTTATTGTCATTTCAAATATGCGTGCAATGGTAAAACACAGACAAAATTATGACCGAAAAGAATTCTTGTCAATGGGCTTTTGAGATAAGTTGTCTGCATAAAACCCTCAAGCAATTTCACTTACGCTTTGATTTTTTTTTGCTTCCTCCAGCTTTTTTTAGTAAGAGGACAAAGAAACAGCTAATTGTTTTCCGGGGTTGTGTCGCTTTCTTTAATGTCATACTAAAGTAAAGTCGTGTTTTGCAATTGGGTCAGTGAAACGGGCGAAAACTGCTGGAAGCCATGTCCACGTCCATGCATATGCTACTCAGTATGTCACACCGTGTACCATGGTGTCGTAAGAAAGTATACCCTATACGTTTCCAACTCGTAAGATAACCGTACCGTGCCGTGTCGCTGTTTTACCCACGCGTGGATCGATACGGGATGTGATTGAATGAAACGGACGAAAGTGACTGCATGCATGGAACCCATTTCAATGTCACGGTATCTCGTACCGTGTACGTACTGCATCATTGCTTATTGCTCATTGATAAAAATGAGTATACCACGCTTGTATATCATGAAAATGTATAGACAACGATATTCGACATGTGTTCTAGAAATATAAAAATTTAACGAATTTATATTGACTTGTCATTACTTATTAGAGATTTAATAAAAGTATCAAAAATATGTACCAAAGAAGTGAGCAGTTATAAAAGACGAAAATAAGGACTTTCAAAGGTCATTCATTGCTCTTTATGCGCTGAATTTCAAGCCCTTTTCTGAAAGGACTTAATTTTCCAGTGCTATTCAAGAATCACGATGGTTTGGTTGAGGCTAAATGCTTATTCGGTATATATTGGAAGGGCAACTCGCGGAAAATACAACAGAACAGACAAATTACACGAAATTAGTTCATTATAATCAACAAAGAAAGAAAACGGAGGAAAAGAAAGAAAGAACAGAGAAAGAAAGAAAATACTAGGATATACTTACACATAGGTGGAGACAATGCTAGCCCTGCAGTCTTCTGTCCTTGAAAATGTGGGTTGTCGTTGGTAAACCTATTGCATGAAAAATACAGGAGAGATGTAATCAAATGTCAACCTGAATTTACTGAGGTAATTATCTAGATATGAATCACAAAACATCGATCAAATAATGGATTAAAATGCAGTAAACTTGAATAAAAATATTACGAGATTGGTGATAATCATAGCAAAGGAAGCAAGAGCAAAATATAATACAGAAACCACATTCTGTAAAATGCTATACTCGCGACAATGGCTTGGATTGTAACCAAGGTATTTTCGAAAACGTATAGAAGAGTTCAACTGCTAAGGCGTCAATCAAAAGTTAACCACAGGCTTTCAAATTCCCTTGAAAATGTGTTACGATATTCAGGACTCAAAAAGAGGGAAGCTACGATCAAAAAAATCTTTTTGCAGACTGACGGCAGCCGATAAGATGTACACAACTGTAGGTTGTTTATGTAAGATAGCATTGTCAATTTTCTCTTTACGTATGTTAAGAAAAAATTACGCGAGGAAGCGGTTTGCGACAAAGAAAACTACCGACTAATTTGTCATTAAATCGATCGTTCAAATTGTTTTATCTCAAAAAAATTGCAAAACAATTCGTTTTCGCGTCAAAAATGATTATCAAAGAGTGCGCGTGACCTCGCAATTTAAATAAATTCAAACATTCTGACAACCTTATATAGTTGAAAATGAGTAATTCAGTTACCTTATGGACTAGTCATTCAGCATTTATATGTTTGTGTTTTCGTATTATCCCGCTGGCATTAACGGTGTTTTAAGCGAAGGCTGTTTCAAAAATCGTACGGCAATACCGCCGGAAAGGTCATATTTCATCCGCGCCGAAGGTCCACTAGAAATTTTGCGGTCGCTTATAACATCTGTTTTGAGATTTTTTGGTCATTTTTTTTCATTTGGTGCAGATTGGGTTTATCGCAAGGATTAAATAAATACAGCCATAAGGAATTCGAAGATTTTATCTATTCAGTCTAGCCCCGGGATTTCATTCAAATTGCAAGCCATTCTGACCACTGTGATTCTCAACAATATATGGCTCGAAGTTGACGAGTCTTTTTCTTTCAAAACAATGAACACTTTTCTATCTTCACCTACTGGATCCAATTTCAAGATTCATTGCTCAATGAGATCTTATCAAAAACTTTTTATACAAACAATATCCGATATTTTCAGCTCAAAGATAAAACTTGAATAAGTGTTTCAATGGCTCGTCTCGATATCCAGGCGAAGCATGGACAATATCTTAATGATATTTTATTATTTATTGATAAAAGGTAAAATGTATACAGATAAAACAGTAAGTGCAAAGATAGCCGGACTTCTGAGTCTGCTGGCTTTTCGTTTCCTGGTTTGTCAATACTTTGCCCAGCTAATGTTTCTCTAAGGCCTGCTAAAAGTACCTAAGTGCCAAATTCGAATTCCTGAATGCCTAAAAGTACCTAGTAGTAAGTGCACACTCAGTCTAGGTCTGTATAAGAAGGCTCAGGTATCTCCGCTTTCTTGATCGAGGGAAAATTACCATGAATTTAAGACTTGAATAGAAATCTCAAGGATAAGGAGAGCTGAGGGAGCATTCATTTTTTAGGAGGGGGGGGGGGGGGGGGGCCGGAGGAATTAGAGGAATCAAACAGAAAAAAAATGCTAGCCCCCATGGTAAGGAATTGAATATTTTGATAACCCCCCCCCACTTCCAAATGTAAAAATTTTCTAGCCCCCCCCCCCCCCTCCAGAAAAAGACTAAAAAAAAAAAAAAAAAAGACTGTATTCTTATTCATGACCCCCCTGGTTCAACGTTAAAAAAAAGTTGACCCCCCCTTTTTATCTAGTAATTTTTTAATGACCCCCCCTAATTCCTCCGGCCCCCCCCCCCTCCTAAAAAATGAATGCTCCCTGAAAACTGTCAAACCTACTTACAGAAATAGAATATTCTGTAAGTATTTCTGTAAGATATAAAGCTAGTGAGCTGTATCCATATGTTGAAGGTACGAACAGCCAATAACGTAACTTAAATACATTATATAAGGCTATATAGTGTGGAAAGACGTCAAAGAGAAAATACAATGCATAACATAAGAGTCATACGGCGCCAAAGAAATGAGCTCATCGAGAATGGGGCCGTTTTGTCGATACTATAGTGTCAGTCAGTTCATGAATTTTTCAACATTTTTTCAGTTATTCAGTCACTTGCGCACTCAATCTCAAGAAGTCAGTGAGTTTCAACACTTGCTATGAGCTACTTGTATATAAGAATGGTTGGATTGATTGGGTGGTTCTTGTAAGGCTCGTTATGGTGTCAAGGAAGGAGTGGGAATGGGAGAGAGAGAGAGAGAGAGAGAGAGAGACAGAGAGACAGAGAGACAGAGAGAACGAGGCAGCGAGTAGCTGAATGAATAAATATCAAATACATATTTATGAGCCTAAGGACTTCACCTTAAGAAGTGTGCTTCTCATTGTGCTCGAGGGTTAAAAAAATATCTAAATTTAGAACTAATTTAGTCTGAAAATCGAATGGAAATATATATAATTCTAGTATAAAAATTTTGCTAGAAGCATTTACACGATCTAGCTAATGAACCTTGGCTGAATTCCATTGTATATCGAACCCCATTCTTTGCAGTTTTTCTTTATCTAACCTATAACCCCAAACAATGAGAGGAAAGTTCTTCATTTCAGATCACTAACCTAGCTGTGGATATTCCTTTGTTTCTTTTTATCAAATTTCATTTTAGACCTTTTGTATCAGAAAAAGGGCTTATAACACCTAAATACCCTGGAGGAACAGCTGTACGGAAGCTGAAATCCTGGAGCACTTTGCAATTAGTTTGTTAGAACCCTCTTTTATTTGCGGATGTCTCAAGCTGAGATAGAAAAACGGGAGGAAACGAAATCTCGTCAAATTTTCTTATTTAATTTTGTTGGTTATTTTGTAACTAAAAAAATCCTAAAAATAATCTACACTTAAAGAAAATGTTTCTATCAACAAACATGTCGGCGAACTGGGTTTACAAAAAAGGCCGATAGTTCCTAGGTAATAGAAATCCTTGTGCACTTGGAAATGTTTGTAAGGAGAGAACTCTTACTAATTTTAGTATTTTCTAAAACTTGAAGTGAAGCTACTTAAACTTATCAGATTTAAAACAGTTAAGGCGACTGTTTCCTTTTCGGAATGGCTTTTAGCAGCGTACGTGCACATACGCACTAAAATCGCTAAATCTCCATAACAACTTCAGAAGCACGGGTGGCGTAGCGGTGCGAGCGCTCGCCTCTCACCAAGGCGACCCGGGTTTGAGAAGAGTTGCTTGATAGTTCTCTCCTGTGTTGGTTCTCTTCTTTACTACCCTAACTTCTCTTCTCTAACGAAGAAGGGAGGAAATTAAACCACTGCACGGATCTTCTCGAAGCCGTCCAAAACTCTGGACGAATAAATTAGCTCACAACCGATTTTGAACCCGTTAAACCCAGTTTGAATCACCACGCATGTCACAATATAAAATAGCCGCTGACTATTTACGAGCCCGATGATTTTATCCGCTGGCATGGTCTGAGTCTGCGTTGCCACGTTCTCAGTGAAGTTGCATTTTTTCGCGCATGCTCGACGGAATATCGAGCAGATCCGTGCAGATGTTTCGTTTCCTTCTCGTTAGAGGAGAGAAATTGGGAAAACTCTGTCAATCAGGGTACTCCACGAGAATCAACTTCTAAATTCCAATTGGAATTTCAGTGAATGAATAGCTACCATGTATAGAGATGCCACTGCTAAATCTTATCTATCTTATTTATATTTATTTCTTTAAAATGTAATTGCTTAACGCTAAAATATGAACTTTGTGTATAATTTTTAAGTGCGATTTCGAACTTACAGATTCAAAAAAAAAAAGCTGAATTTTGGTCGTAATTTTCACAACTACTTCAGTTCATATATTTCAGTTGAATATTGCAAAACATTAAATCTCAAGCTTACGATATATATCAGTACGATTTGTAATCAGTACATTTTCACTGAGTAATTGAATTGGTATAAATATAAATATAAATATAAATATAAATATAAATATAAATATAAATATAAATATAAATATAAATATAAATATAAATATAAATATAAATATAAATATAAATATAAATATAAATATAAATATAAATATAAATATAAATATAAATATAAATATAAATATAAATATAAATATAAATATAAATATAAATATAAATATAAATATAAATATAAATATAAATATAAATATAAATATAAATATAAATATAAATATAAATATAAATATAAATATAAATATAAATATAAATATAAATATAAATATTAATATAAATATAAATATAAATATAAATATAAATATAAATATAAATATAAATATAAATATAAATATAAATATAAATATAAATATAAATATAAATATAAATATAAATATAAATATAAATATAAATATAAATATAAATATAAATATAAATATAAATATAAATATAAATATAAATATAAATATAAATATAAATATAAATATAAATATAAATATAAATATAAATATAAATATAAATATAAATATAAATATAAATATAAATATAAATATGTCTTTGTAGAATACAGACAAGAATAATTAATCTACTGTTTGAATAAGTTCATTTAACATGCCGGCCTGTCGAAAGTCAAAACGCATTAGCCAACTCAAGAAAACTGTTTCCGTCTCACAGTACTATGACAAGTGCTAACGACGGATATATAATCCTACACTTTCAAACATGAAGAGAATTTTTTCACCTATATACAACAACATTTCCTTCCACTAATTCAATCAGCATTGACTTAGTGTTTTCCGAAGAAGGCAAAGAAACCTACACTTTAGCTAGCTCAAAGCTTAAAAAAAAAAAATTCAAGGACGTAATTGGCTTGAACATCAATTGGTTACATCAATGATAATACTGATTTATAAAATATTGAGGTGATACGCGCGCTCTGATTGGATGGCCACCGTGTTTATTTCAACACGGCGGTCAAACGCAATGCGCATGCGCGAATGTATGTTTTCGTTCGCAGGGATTCTCGTGCGGTTTTCATTATAGCTTTTTATTAGGAAAATTTCTGTGAGCAGCAAAAAAGCATTACAAAAATGGCAAAAACAGCAAAATTACTGCAAAGTTAGGATCCACATTCACATATGTTATAGAAATACACCAGAACTAAATACTGTGGGCTTTACGAAGAATGCCAATCCTTCTCAAAGAGGTTATATGCTTTTAAAGACAAGCTTGGCGAAGAGGTCGTAAAACAGCATAGAACGATACAGTTTTAACAGAGTTTGAGCATTATAATAATTCGAATACTATAATAAACGTTACAACTTTAAGGAAAAGTTGGAAAGAAAAGTAACTAAAGCCGGATCAAAATGAAGACAATTTTAATGAAAATTGCTCTATCGCGCGATCGAAGAATAATGGCTGCTTTATTTAGATGAACTGTAAAGGCCGTGAATACGCTACGATTTCTCGTGCAACTTGTCTCGCGAAAAAAATTATCGTAAGTTGCACGAGCGTTTTTCACGTTTGACATCCCCTCGCGCGACTTGAATTTTCCATTTTTTTTGCTGCATTTTCTGGAAAATTTTCGGCATCCAACTGTTGCTTTGCTTCATAAAAGAAAAATAACGCTAATATTCTAATGTTAGCAATGACTTCCTGAAAGTGGTGGGGCTTTTTTTTCGATTCTCATGATTCGAAAATTGCTTTCGCACAACCCCAAAAATGCGAAACATCACCGTCATCTAGCGCCAAAACGAGCATGGTGACCCTCCTTTTTTATTTTATTTTTGAAATGAGTAGCATTTACTTAATAACTGTACGAAATTCTATGTTCGGATCTATTACTACGGAATTACCTTAATTTTTTGATGGCGTGGACGTGTGTGCGCGTGCTCAAAAACAACATACTTTTTGTCGATTTTTCTCACTTTATTCGACAAAATCTATGAGATAAAGCAAAAAGATCAGGATTGACTATCTTCTCTTCTCTGATTAAACACGACTGAGGCTGTTGAACACTCAAAAAGACGCGAAATTTATGTTTTTCCCCAAAAATCTTTACATGCTTTCGCTACTTCCAGGTTTTGATTAAGCACACAATTTTTGACGCACAGGAGTAGGTATGGCGAAAATAGTTTGTACGCGGATGCTAAAAATAGCTCGACTGGGAATTCACATGCGCACGGTGAAGTTTCCCTCTCTTATTTATGTTTTCTTGAATGTCTATTTTAGTGGCCAAAATGACCTATTTTCACTGAAGTAAAAGTCTAAAAATTATTAACAAAATAACACTTTATAATCCAATTTTGATTAGGGAGAGAAGATTTTACATCATTTATTCTTAAACAAAGCATAGAAATATAAAAATCGAACCATAACTAACATATATCCGAAATTTTATTTAAGTGGTCCAAAACATTGACAACGATGCACTCTCCTCGCCAAATTGGTCTTCAAACGCATATAAGTTTTTTGAGACAGCATAACTTTTTTTGTGACTGAACTCAGCAAATATAGGTCTTGACTTAATCTACAATAAGTGTGGATTTGAATCTAAGCTTTAAAGTATTTTTCTTGGTATTAGCACTTTTGTGCCGAGAATGAAGGTCGCAAGTTTTTTTTACTATAAAATATATAGGAAAAGCCGAGAATTCCCGGGAACGAGAACCAATAGATTGAGCATGCGCAGTGCGTTTCACTTCGCGTAATGATAATTTCAATAATCTTCCGTAATGTATTCAGAGAAGTTTAAATCCATCTTTTAGTTTATCTAATCATTTTGAATGTTAAATGAATGATAATGAGTGTCAACTAGGACTGAGTTAAAAGAAAATATAAAGCACAAAAATCCTATTGAATTTACTGACCTCAAAAAGTCTTGTCTCCAAACAATCCACAAGGCCTTCAAAAATGGAACTTCGTGTCACTTTTTACTGTTGTAAACGAAGTAAAAACCGAAAAGAAAGCTTTCTCCCAGATTTTCCTGTTGGCTTTTTTAATTCTTGCAAAATAAATAAGCTTACAGTCCTTGTAGTTTGTGAACATCAGCCAAAGCGCTGTACCGGCCACGAGGTGAAATTAAGATTTCCTGTTCAAACCTCATCTGTTTTATCTTATAAAAGCACGTCTTTCTTCATTTTCAGTACCTTCTCGACTTTGCATTAGCTTCGTTAACATTTCAGAACAATTTTCGCCATATTTTGAAAGATTTTTCAATGAGTTTGACTCGTTGAAACCATTTCTGTACTAGAGAAATTGGTCGCTGTCAATAAAACTTTTGTCATGCGTACAAGCCTTGTTTTTTTGATACTGAGTTGGGAGAATTTCAATTTTATCAGCTTATTGTCGTAAAATAGTTCCAAAATATTTTATAAAAGCGATATAAAACGTTCGCTTGTGTCTATATACTATGATATAAACACGCTGAGAGCTGTAGAGCTCTCAAGAAGTCAAAGAAACCCTCAGCTACGACTCGTGTTTCTATACGACTTCTCTCTGCTCTAAGATCACTTTGACTTCCAGTAGTTCCGCTCAATTTATTTTGTCGGATTTTCCCAAAAAAAAAATTTCGTTGTTATTTATGACCCTAGGCCTTAATATGTTGGATATTAGAAGCCTACAAATTGAGAAAATAATATTTTTATTTTCATAATAAAACGATCGGCACGTGAGTTATGGAAATTATAGGAAAAAGAGCGACTCCGGTAAATGGTAGATACTTACATTGCTCTTATTTTCAGTCCGACAGCTGCTGTACATGCCTGCTGGTTATTGAATTCTAAATTTTGAAAATCCGACAAAATTGAGTAGAGCTACGGGAAGTCAAAGTGATCCAGATTTCTATATATTTTGACGGGTTTGCCCCAATTCAAAATGGCCGCCGAAAATCGTGAAATAGACACGCGCGCCGTTTTATATTCCTTTTAAGAATATGTTTAGGCCGACTGCCTAAAAGCGGAGCTGCCATTGTCAAAACCCTCAAATTTAGCACGGGACTCTATACTTTTTATAAGCTTAGTTAATTGAAAGAACTTCAAAAAATCTACGTAATATCAAGTTTTAAAAAAAGTTAATCTTTATGACGTACGAAAAATAAACGTAGTAGTGCATTAAAGTTCCTAAATTTTAGATTGCGATTATTTTTGTTTGTCTATGATAGCGGTCTACTCAAAGTAGAAGAGAAAAATCTAAACATACCTTAAAATCTTAAGCAGGAATTTAATAACTATATAAGCTTAAATAATTAGTCTAAGTCAGAAAAAGGGTTCTAAATGAAGCTTAAAACTGAAATAGAAACAAAGCATGTGGAAAGGAAAAAAATTATAGAGTAAATTATTCCACAAAATTATCATTATTTTTAAAATCTAATGAGGCTTTTTAGGGTTTGAGTTCGAGAATTCTGAATTGAAAATGAAAAGCAAACGTCAAGAAGAAGCAAAACAATATATCTTTTTAAGCAAACTTACCTTTGATGTTTTCCAGCTCAATATTCTCTTATCAAGTACTTGTATACTTTTTTTCAGATAAAGAATACGAATTTAGCCTCTTTTATCTGATCATTTTCTACATTGTCTTTGTTGTCTCGGTTCTGTACTAAAACTAGAAAGGAACCAATGAGAGCCCGCGATACACTAGGATTGTGTAAAGTACATTTTATGTTGTAGATGTAATGTATTAGTTTTTCAATGTAATGACGTAATTCAGCATTTCCTATTATCTTCATAACATCATCGTTATCAATATCTGAACCGAACAAAGTGACTTTACATGACAATGACAAAATAACAAGAGCAGCGGTTATCTGCAGGAATTTAGACGCACTTTTGTCAATCTTATTCCTTTTCTCTTCCTGACAGCAATTCTTTTGAGTAAAACTTGAAATTTCCGTCGCGTTTTCTCCTCATGAATGAAGCATACATCAGATATTGTCAAATCAAGGGTATAATATCATAAAAACTATAAAATTCTTCCAAACCTTCCGGCGTCTTTCTTTTGCCCCCTGACAAGAATCCGTTCAATTATGGACGGTATATAGACACAGGAAGTGAAAATGAAACCGAATAAATGGCCTTATGACGCACTAAAAAATAGTAGTCTAATAAGAAGATATCCGCTGGGGTAAATTCGCTGACATTTGCGTCTATACAGAACCAATCAGATCCCTTGAGCACAGCAAGAAACCGCTATCGAAATAGTCATTAGCGAGATATGCAGTACGAAATAGCTCAATGAGGAAGTAATCTGTCTTGATCAGTTACCATTTTGCAATCCAATATATAATATTGAAAATGTATTACGATATATATTTAAGGTGGAATGAATAAGTAAGAAGATACAAGAATAATAATTTTTTTCTGAGCCTTTCGTTGTAGTGAAGTATGAGATTCAATCTATTTTTTTGATAAATATATAATTATATATGTAGTTTTAATTCGTCTCTGCTAGTGGTGCAGACGTCTGGTGAGATATAATTAGAGGAAGTCAGCCTAATATTTCTTTATACATCCTATTTTGTCAGCTTCCTTTCGAAAATATTAGGGGAAAACAAAACGATTGACCTAGCACTGCTACTCCGCCCCTGCTAAATTTTTATCTTTAATTGGTAGTGCCTTTGAACAAGCAAAGGATATCTGAAACACCTACTGATTAACTCGGCCTATCAAGATATGATTTATGACATCCGGGTGATCTGAAATAATGACGTAGAAATGACATCACTGAAAAACTGAGGTGTCATGAAGCCTGCGAAAATCGAATTACAAAAATTTATATCTGAGATAAATCTAAATACTTCTCAAGAGGTTATTGATATTTTCTATAAATTAGCATGTTATTCACCATTTAGTGAGAAAATAAAATAAAGAATTAACCATTAACACTATGGATGTCTCCCCCACCCCCCCCCCCCCCCCCCCATGCATATTTTTACTTACAGAATATCAATTGAAAGAATATTCTCGATGTCCCCTAAATGTTTTGGACAAAAATTGATGCCCCCCCCCCCCCCTCCGAATCCACATAGCCCACCCCGGCCCCTCCCCCAACCCATAAAATATGAACGGTCCCTTATATATTTTACACAAATATAGAAGAATACTACACGGAGGCGCGGATGTACGTTTCTATTGTTTTTCAAGTGGTCTACAGCTCCAAAGGTGTTTACAGCACAGTACGAAAACAAAAGATGCTGTTTTATATTGCACTTTCGAATATAATCATACTCACTCGACCATGCAATCAGCAATCAGTATTTCAATGCTCTATATCCCATAGAGAAACTAGGGTGTCAAGTGGTGGGGGCCTTGAACACAGGAAAAATACGGGTTACTAATTAGTATTCTCTGAGTTGGACATTAATATTCCCTATATAGTGAATACTAATAAGACCTTGAAACAAAAAAACAAAAGGCCTTATTAGTATTCTCTATATAGGGAATACTAATGTCTAACTTAGAGAATAGAGAATACTAATTAATAACCCCGTATTTTCCCTGTGCTTCGAGGCCCCCACCATTAGCTTGACACCTCAGTATAATTACTCTATTGGATATACAGAAAATTATTCAATGTCCCCCTTACCAAAATATTTAAGTCCTAGCGTTTTAAATCATCTCTGAAATATCGCAATATATAGCTCATGATAGCAAATTCAATTAACGTTGTTGTCGCATTATTTTCTTTTTTTACCAACAAATTTCACTGTAGGCTATCTAAAAATTAAGAAATATATGTCCAAATCAAAGAATTTGCAAGCGTACAGTGAGTTTCTGATTGTTATAATGCCACGGTGAAATAAGTTTCATGATTCCGCTCTCAAAGCTTTAGACTTTAGGCTTTTTTCATCCACAACGTTAATTGAATTAGCTATATATTATAACAAAAGTATATTATTTCTAGAGTAAATCTTAACAGGCAGTAGCTTAATATATATTTCTTTGGCACTTGTGCTAACTTTGCAAATCAAACGAAACGAACAGATACTGTTCGTCAAATGTAGCGATGTGATTTTTACGATATTTGGCCCAATTATACAAGAAACGAATTGTTTTGTGTATTTTCCCATAAAAATTGAAATATCAACTTTTGGTGGCATTTCTGTGATTTCTTTGAATCAATTCTGGACCACGTCTTGCCAATATTCAGCTTATTATGCAACTTATTTGCATTGTTTGACGTATTACTAAATAAAACTCAAAAAGCGTGTTTTGTTTCTTCAAAACTTGTACTTACAATTTTGTCTTGAAATTATATTGAAACTTGTCGACAGAAACCTTAGCCGCTTACGTCTCTTCATGTTACAGTTACAACTGACTATGTAAATTCTCGATTAAAATTCTTAAGTCTCGGGGGACAGACCATCACATGTTCTTAATGAACAGAACATGTCATTGTATTTCTGTTATTTCAAAGCTAAAAAAATATGTCGTATTTTACTTTTATTCAAAGATTCATTTTCTCTTGGGAGGGGAACAAAAAACTTAGCAAACAAATGCAAACAAATAATGGTCTCGTGAGTATGACTTTATATTCTAAATCGGTTAGAGAATGAAACACTCTTGCTTTATTGGATTTAAAGCTCCTCGTATGAAAGCTTTCTTTCAATGCTCGAAGCTCTAAATCCCATAAAGCACCCGCGTTTATTCTCTAACCCTTACTTAGTATAACATATTCTGTCCTCTGCTTAAGACACGTTACCGAGCCAATCAGCGCCTGAGTTGTATCTCAAACATTTTATAAAAAAAGCACGTTAAAATCTGCGCGCGCATTTGATATACTGGCCCCCTTGTACTAATGTACAATATACAGTACAGTACTATCTACCCTCTTGTACTAATATACAATATACAGTACAGTACTATCTACCCTCTTGTACTAATATACAATATACAGTACAATACTATCTACCCTCTTGTACTAATATACAATATACAGTACAGTACTATCTACCCTCTTGTACTAATATACAATATACAGTACAGTACTATCTACCCTCTTGTACTAATATACAATATACAGTACAGTACTATCTACCCTCTTGTACTAATATACAATATACAGTACAGTACTATCTACCCTCTTGTACTAATATACAATATACAGTACAGTACTATCTACCCTCTTGTACTTATATACAATATACAGTACAGTACTATCTACCCTCTTGTACTAATATACAATATACAGTACAGTACTATCTACCCTCTTGTACTAATATACAATATACAGTACAATACTATCTACCCTCTTGTACTATTATGTACAATGATAATGTGCTGACCCTCTCGTACTAATATAGCAGAATAAATCGATCGCACTACATCAACATCAAACCCCAAGTCCTTGTGTCAACCAATGATGCACATGCACAAAAAACACAAGTTTTAGAGAATTTCTAAATCTGTCGAGATCATGAATGTATCGTTTAAGGTAGTATCCTTGTATCGAATGCAAAGATGTAATATGTTTTTCCTAAAGCCACATTAGGGCTCACCTTAAGTTCTATCTCGAACTCGATGAACCAACATATACACGACCATACATGCTAAGTAAAGCCTACTGAATCAACTTCCGGACATTCAAACCAAAAAAATTAGACTTAATGACCTTCTCTTGCGCCATTTCGTCTATTCACCTGCATGTATTTTTTCATTAGATTCACTTATACATAAAATTATATTTTACCAAATAAAGTACCTATGTTTATTTACCTGAGACTCGCCTCGCGTCTAAGGAGGTGTAATGTACCAGATTTTAACACTGAGCGTAAACATATATCGATGAACGAAAAATTTCTTAGTGTTTTCACATTGCGTCTTGAGCAGAGCGCAACATGCCTCGATCTATCGTCATTATCAAATTTAAGGAACTTATATATTAAATATATCATTTGATGTCAACATTCTGTTATCCTATAGATTGATTTATTACGCTGATATGACGGGTTTTCATAACGTGTCCTATCTTACAAATCCATTAGCGAGCGCTTCGATTGGCGCGGCCTGGGAGATCGATCAGCCAGAGAATCCACATATAGCTAAAAATCTGTCTGATCCTAGCTCCTCCCGAATGTTCTCTTGCGAGATTTCCAATGATCTTCACGATGATCTATCTCAAGGTTGACGATCCTGAGATGCGCAATCAAAGTTAATCACTCTTTCTCGCTATTCGCGATGTAAATATCGAATGATTATTTCTGTAGCTTCGAATCTAATTATATAAATCTAAAGTACTCCCGGAAACATAATATGTATTTAAGTTTATATATATCAAAAATATATGGTGGGTTTCGAAGAATTAAAATTTAGAGATAGTTCTTAACTCTAACTGAAAATATCTCCTCGATGATCCTCTTAATTTATTATAATAATTTTATACATCGAATATTGCCGAAGGGACCATAACCTTCGCAAAGGTCTTTTTTTTTGTGTGTGTGTAAAAAGGAGAAAAGGATAAGCGCACGTACTTTAAAAAGTCCATCGAAATCACAATGGGTCTGATTATACACTGATATAATATTCAACACTGGATTTTATCTCAGTTTTGATTAACAATGACGTATCGAGGGGGTTATATCAGTTCGTTTAAGTGATAACAAAATTACACTTCCTCTCATTTGAGTTTTGCTTTTAATCAAGAACGTCGCGTGTGTTTTGAAGACGTCTTGAAAATTAAAAATCAATGTGGCGGCCGCTTTGTTTCATGTAGACAGTTATGTCTATCTGTTTCAGTAGTTGCAAGATCTCACAGCGCTTTGTTGGAAGCTTGGTTTGTAAATTTTATGTTCGAATTCAAAGCATTTCACTGACAAAAATAAACTTTTTTTCGATTCAAACTCGTCTTACACACTGACTTCAAGCTTATCTATTTTTCTGAAAACAAATTGAAATAGATAAATTGAAGATAAAAAAACCGAGATGCTATAAAAACAAAACAAAAATTAGTCGAAAACGTATATTGTTTTTTAGGATCATTTCATTTTGTGCACTTTTCTTTAAGGAAATCACCTTATAAAATATATACAGCACTACAAATTGTGGTAAATGATTTATTGGGTCAGTTGAACTCGTTTAATATTTATTATCGTCTGAGGAAGGCCACTTCTTAAGAATTCAGTCGTCTTAAAATCTCAAGAAAATTCATGATGATGTTGTATGGCATAGCAGAAGAGCATGAAGTCTTTAGTTGGCATGGAAACAAATAAAAACCACCATCCACCACCACCAAAAACAGCAGCAGCAACAACAGCAAAAATAAAGTAAAACCTTAGTCACAGAATTAAGTAAATTAACTAGTAGTATATTAAAAGAGAAAGTGATTTTGAGGTTTTTGAAAACAGCGTAGATTAATACTCCTTAGAATTTCAGACATTGAAGCATAATCATTAAAATATACCTTAAACTGAAAAGCTTAAAAAATTGTGGATTCTTCGATTATTCTGCAATTTCATCTTATCAAAATAAGTTGTATTTTATCTAGATTCTTGATTAAAAATAATTTTTCATTTCAAATTAATGTGTCGAAAATTTAGTATAATAAAAGGAGAGGGAGAAAAATACAAATTTGATGAATTTTTTTTTTTTTTTTTTATGACTTACTGTTTGTTCGCCTTGAAGTCCAGTGATGAGCGAAGAATCGGTTAGAAATCTCCATTAAAATGTGTCAGAAGTTGCTAGATGCTTGTACGTGATGATACAGTGATCGGAAGTTTGAATGCATAAAAACACGAGTTGAATCCATAGAACCTTGAAGAGCTACGCTAGGAAATTGTATGGCTGCCACAGAAAACTAGTTATAATGGCCAATATTTTTCTACTAGACTTTACTCGATGAAGGTCAGATGGACTATCAGTTAAGGTAAGGATATTGGTCCAAAATGATATCAGAAAAGCAAAGATCGCTGGCTAAATCATCAGAAATCTTTCCTTTATTACCAAAACGTCAGCAGCTATAGATAAATCATTTTGATAATCACTATTTGCCATTATGAAAGTGTTTGGTCTCAAGATGGAATATCAATCATTTTATACAAATTGAGGAATTTTAAGATTTGAAGCAAATATAATTTTTTATTTTCATTTCTTCAGAGCTTTTATTCGACAATTTGTCAACAAACTACTTTGTTTTTATTAAACTTTTGCGTACATTTGAGTTTAATTGCGGGACGAGGGATTTTTCGTTTGCTTTTCTACGGATTTGAAAATAAACAATTACAGAAATATATCAAGACTTCAAATATAATATATATACTAGAGATTATTGTTTTCAATTTCGTACTACGATTTACCAGACTGTTAGTTTAGGAACAAAATTGTTCAAATCGGAAATCGTACAAAAGAAAAAGGAAAAGTGATTGAAGTTCGGCTAGACTATCACGATGTACGTTGTACGATAAAACAAAGAAAGAAAAAAATGGCACAGGCTGAAGAAAGAACTTATATACACTTACTTCAAAAAAGATTGTCGCAGCTGAAAGCAACAAGCAACAACACAAGATGACAAAGAACATCTGTATTTTATTCCTTATTCATCATTTAGACGCGATTATTTTAGTCGTTTTATAATGGTAGGCTGCAACTGTTTCGATTCTTTAAGTGTTGTCCCGAATCTTCAGCTAATTAAAACTTTGTTTGCAGGTGGTTTTGGCTTGTTGCTTGTCGCTTGTTGATTTCGGCTGTGACAACCTTTATTGAATTGAAATAGGCCAAGGGGCATAAATAAGAGGGGAAACTTCTTAATACCGCGCGCGCCATGTGAATTCCCGGTTGGGCTATTTTTAGCAATTATTTATTATTTTTAGCATCCGCGTACAAACAATGTTCACCTCACACTACCCCTGTGCGTCAAAAATGGTATACTTCATCCAAACCCGGAAGTAGCGAAAGCATGTAAAGATTTTTTTGGGGAAAACATGCATTTCGCGTCTTAGTTAAGTGTTCAACAGCCTCAGCCGTGTTTAATCAGAGATCAGAGCATAGCAAATCCTGATCTTTTTGCTTTATCTAATAGATTTTGTCGAAAAAAAGTGAGAAAAATCGACGAAAAGTATGTTGTTTTTGATCGCGAGCGCACACGTCCACGCCATCAAAAAATTAAAAAACAAACGACTTTGGATGCTAAAAATATCCCAACTGGGAATTCACATGGCGCGCGTGGTATTAAGAAGTTTCCGTCTCTTATTTATGCTCTCTCGAATAGGTGTATAAGATACAGATTCTTGCATTATTTAGCACTTAATGCTGGTCCCGAGGGAAACAGTTAGTTTTGTTTCCCGAGAATCTCAATGTTTCCCGAGGCTCCGGCCGAAACTAACTGATTTCCCGAGGGATCAGTCATTAAGTGTTTTATTATATACTCTAGTCAAACGAAGAAAAATTTTCTCTCCATTTTGAAAATTTTTTATTTACAAAAAAAATTTATTCCCCTCTCACGCTTTGATCACGTGCATTTATTACCCGCGCGGGAGTTATTGATATTTATTTCCCTCCACGTGATGTACTCTCGACCAATAAGAAAACGAGTTTGACTAGGATATATAATAAAAGCATTTGCCACTGCCACTGCCACTGCCACTGCCACTGCCACTGCCACTGCCACTGCCACTGCCACTGACACTGACACTGACACTGACACTGACACTGACACTGACACTGACACTGACACTGACACTGACACTGACACTGACACTGACACTGACACTGACACTGACACTGACACTGACACTGACACTGACACTGACACTGACACTGACACTGACACTGACACTGACACTGACACTGACACTGACACTGACACTGACACTGACACTGACACTGACACTGACACTGACACTGACACTGACACTGACACTGACACTGACACTGACACTGACACTGACACTGCTACCATTCCTATAATACCTGTCTACTGCTTCCACTATTGCTACTCCTACTTCTCCTACTAGACCTTACCACCAACCAAAGTTTTCACATCAAACGAGGTTTTGTCATGCCCTTTATTATTAATTTTAAAAAAGAAAAGAAAAGAAAAGAAAAGAAGAGAAAGAAGAGAGAAGGGGAGAGGAGAGGAGAGGAGAGGAGAGACTGAATAAATGTCAAAAAGCACGAAAACTTTGAGAGTCAATCACTGACTGACTGCTAAAAGGAACTACAAATTCCTTAAAAATTTAATTAAAACGTACTACGTAAACTAACTGAATCGGCAAAACACAACAACACTAGCTGCTAGTTCAATATTTATTCAGTTTGTTTTTCCATCTTACAGCGCGACGCGCCTTACCGTAGCCACCCAACAAACTTTTTTACAAGTTAGCCAATCAGAAAGCGAGAATCTGTAAATTTGCATGTGAACTTGCTTTGTTGTTACCGCAAATATTTGAACTTCGGAGCAAGAACTTGAAGAAAATGCTTAAAAATCTCTATTTCTAAAACCAGTTTTGCTCTTTTGGCTTGCTAACACTTAATACCTTCGTAGGCAGTCTTTTTCATGTGGAAATTCTTTGCAAGAAGTGATTTATCGTACTTGTACGAAACTTTGGCAGGGTGGCCACGGTAAGGCGCGTCCCGCTGTAAAACAGCTGGCTTTTGAACCGTTTTTTATTAGTAAAATGATCGAACAGAAGAAAGTTAAGTAATCCTTTCGTTGTGTTGTAGCTTGCGGTTGTCTTGTCAACTATCAATACAATGGAAGGGTAATACTACGATGCCTAATAATTGTATTTACTTTAAAGACCGGCGATTTTAGCCCGGAGAAAAAAATGATTTGACAGAAATTCGCAACTTGAGACCAAATTTCCTCACTTAGCTGGCTCAGGAAGTTGAAAATAAATTAGTTGAAGCAAAAAGAAAATCGGCTTAAAATCACGTATACTATGTCTACACATATCCGCTCAGAATTCTTTTTCAGTTAAGCTTCTCAGTCTTTTCTATTATTGCTTTTTTATCTTTATTGATAGGAAATCCAACTCAATCGTCATGGTTACAAATCCTATCAAGAATAACTATAAATGTTCTTTGTTTCCAATTAACTTCACACGAAGGTGCTAAACGAAGAGAAAGGTATAATTAGAGTTACTTCCCGAAACTGAACTGATACTAGATGAATGAAATAAATGAGTCTTAAAAAAAAGCATTTGTATCTGCAATATGATAACTTATTTTTCGACGTGTCAGAGGCTATTGAAAATATCGTTGAAAGATATATAGTTGTCTCAGTGGATTCGAAGTCTCCGAATTAAGTCTAAGGATTGAACTGAAGTTATAATTAAAACAAAAGAATTTCCACCAAGATCAAAGACAGTTGTGTTTTCGATGTCATTTATTTGCGCAGGATTTACGTATTTTTTATTCAAGTGCTGAATGAATGAAAATACAAACCAATTAGGTGGAGTTCTAGTAGAAGTTGTTCTTTTCTATCGTTAATGGAACGACGAAACCGGGATATTTGCAAAGCTAGTACAAATAAACAATTAATAGTTACTAGGTTACGAGACATTAGTAGATTGTAACAACCTCGGCTTTAACATACATGTCTTTTCTTGCGACATTTTTTTCTCTCATCAATGCAAATCATGAGAAAAGCGCAACTTTGAAGAGTTTGCCTAGAATTACGATCCCTAAAACTGGAAAAAAACTACCATTTGGCTCATAAATAATCTTTCTGGTACTAAAACTAATTTCGCGGCAAGTTTACAGATTATCATTTTAATGATGTACTTAAAAGTATACTCTTAGTAAGAACGTTCGTAAATGAGTGAATTCTCATGACTTTTCGCAAGAAGAGTTTAATCAATTATAGAGTAAAATATTGGACCGCCATCTTGCTAAGAAAAATACTTCAATTTTATGAATCCTGAAACAACCTCTTGGCTGATCAAATTAAAGCCAGGACAAAGCTAACTACTGAGAATGAGAACGAATTAATTGGTACGTCTTGCGGAGTGAAGAGAAATCGGGGGAAAAACCTCGTTTGTTGTTTGAAACATTTTGATAAAAATGGCAATTGTTTTAATATATACCGACATTGGCCATAATGGCCCAGTGTAATCCTATACGGATTACAAACCCAGTAATAGTCAATTCAATTAACTATAGAATCACTTTCCTTCTAGATCTCTCTTTAGCTTTTCTGTCAATAATTCATTATATCGTTCGAAAACAAACTTTCTGCAGGAAATTTGTATTATGAAAAATATACTTAATATATTTTTTTTCAAAAAAACTTGGTTTTGATATTCGTGTTTATTACAGTAGCTTTCAATATTTGTTATTAAACACTTACCTAGTTTTTCTTTAGTTGTTTGTTGTCAGATTTCTGTCGTCTTCGCTTTTGTTATTCATAAACTGCTAGTGATTCTACATCAAATATTAATCCTAGTTCTCATATGATTTCGAAGAGTTTTTCAGAGAGAAGTCGCTACGTGCTACCACTAAGGACAAAAAATATTATTTCCAGTTATTCAGTAACAAGATAGTTTCCAAGCTATGGAGTATGTAGACTGTCGCATGATTGGAACATCGGCGAAGATATGTACTGCGCATGCTCGGATAAACACGTTGAACACTTGTCGACACTGAAACTTTCCCAACGGAAACAATAAAACTGGAGAATGTTTGGGACGTTTTATGGGAATCATATGGTGGTGCTATTATATAGTCAAACAAAGAAATAAAAGAAATTTGGCTCTAATTATAATAATATTAAGAATAACTTTAAGAAAAAACACCACAGACTTCAATTTTACAGACATGTTTCGGCAGAAACGTCCGCCACCATCATCAATATTAATAATAAGAATAAGAATAAAAAGAAGAATTATAACAATAATAATGATAATAATTAGAATTTCGTAGTGTTTGCAAAAAGTTTCATATTTTTTAAAGAAAATCTACTGTTGTGCCTCTAGTTTCGACACAAAAAAAAAAATTTCTTTCTGTGTTAGGTGCATGTGTCTAGCATTCAACAAATATATTGGGGGGAAATGTCAACAGGTAATAAACAAACTACTTTGTTTTATTTATCATTGGTCTCTAGCTATAGCACATCACGTTTTATGAAGCCCTAATTTATCTATCTTTGTCTATTTCCACTCTTTTTAGTGAGTTTGAAATCCTCTCCACGATTTCTTTCAGAAAGCTATTTTTTAAATTTAGTCTGATAAAGCGAGGTGTTTTTTCTGCTCAGTTTGACCACCCGACTTCCCCATGTTACTGATCCACTAAACGTATTGGAAAATATAATAAAAGCCGACTAGTATGTTTTATTTACTCTATATAGGTCTCTACTAGCTGAAACTTTGCCAAATTAAGTATACAAAGAATTTTATAAAGCGCTCATTTATCTATTTAATCTGTCTGTTTTTCACTCTTTTTAATTCGTATACACGATAAGAGGAGCGAATCAGGAGATAAAGTTTGTTTACAAGGCAAAATGAATTCGTTTTATTGAAAATGGACTTAATTTGAACCTGGGTAATTAGTAAATTTTTTCATCATTTATTAATGCAGCTACTCGGTCTTCATCTTATATACTATCTTTTATATAGCTATTTCAAAAAAAGGTTGAAGGGGCAAACAGCGATTAGCAATCGGTGATTGGCGATTGGTGAGGTGAAATAACCAAGTAAAACAAGATAAACGAGCCATACTACTCATAATCTAAAGTCTTCGCTGAATGGTGCTGGCATTGGTTATGTAGGAATATGAAAAATATGAGAAATTCTTATTATTCAACAGTTCCTTGCGGCCGTTCCCTCTTCTACCTTTTTTTAGAATAGCTACGATATGTGAATTACATCGATGCTCAAGGTTTGAGAAACGACAGTGCTTGAGCCTGCAAGTTAGTGCTTCAGATAGATTCGTCTAATGTGTCATATTCTTGCGCAAAACCTTCAATTTTATATATCTTGAATTACTCGTAAAAAAAACCTTATAGTATAGTTTATTCAAGGACCGCGGAGCACCCTAAAAAGTGGGGGGCTAAGACTAGAAAATATAGGAGACCAGTCAAAAAGTGGGGGGCTGAGTGGTAAACTTTAGTGGATATTTGAAAAAAGTGGGGGGGCTGCAGCCCCCCCGTCTCCGCGGTGCCTGTTATTGACAACCAAATTGTAGGTTGAGTTGAGGACCAACCCAAAAAACTTGATTTTACAAATATATAAAATGTCATAGGAATTATGTAAATAATAAAATTACATTAATTAATGGCAATATATTATTTAGCTTTTGCTCGTATTTTCTCTTAGTTTTACTAGTTTTTAATATCTCATTTGGGATTTGAATAAACTATGTATGTATGTATGCATGTAATATGTACATCTTAATAATCTAATAAATAGTAAATAATATATAGATAATGGAATATATTCATTCATATTGGAGTGAATTTACTAGTATATACAGTCATCCCAAATCCTTAACGCAGATGGAATAAAGGACTTAGAGAAGCGTTTTGTTTTACATTTAATGATAGGAAATGTTCGTAGATTTCTTAATGAGTAAGCATGAACCTTCTTATCTGGAAGGAGATTAGTTAATTTACTACAAACCTTGTAAACTTATCTCCTTTCCGTTCCACGATAACAGGTCTTCCATTGTCCATCGTTTGAACGAGAAAAAAGAATTTTTTATATGTATATATAAACTCTTATTACTCTTCTTATTCGTACCGGAGTTTTTTTAATTATTTTTTTCAATTAAACATGTTTTTTCTCTGTGCTCTCTTCAAGAGTTTGGGGAACGAATACGTGAAGACTTTGTGCCTTAAAATTTCTAATTCATAAAAGCAACTGAAATGCCGTACGAAACCAAATACGTTATGTAGGGTTTGGAATCTTAATTTCATCTGTCATTAAATATGCAAATACTTATGTACAAATACTTATACTAATGTGGCGTTTGATGGTAAATAAATTTAACACTATAATATTGGAAGAAGGCTTCGCTAAACGGCAGCTGCTAGCATAGGCAGCCCAAGCTCTTGTTATGTAGTGTTGTGATGAATATTTACGGTAATATTTTGTAGCATCTAAAATTGGTACTTTTCTTTTTTTTAAATGTCTTACCTTGATAGCTTGTTAAACAATTTGATTTCTGGCAGATTTTGAAGCCATTTGTGAGCTTTTTTACGGAGTCATCATCATTTTGGTTTCCCCTACTAAAGAAAATCCAAAGGCTGCACACTCGTGGCGACACCGACCTCTACTCGGAGCTCAATAAATCCAAGAAAAATTAAGCTACAGCCATAATTTCACGACAGAATCAAAGTACACATGCCAATGCTTCTCTCCAATAGGCTCAAAGTAGCATTCTTTCTAAAACGTGAGTGCTAGAAGATATTTTCTTCCATGGTAAATTCACTTCTGACTCTGCAGCTTGGCTGGTGAGCCAGTAAAGATACACAGTGGTCAGCGGACTTTGCGAAAGTGTACCTTTTTGACAATGACTGTATGTACGTAATTTAATAAGTTTCTTCCTCCCAACCCTCTGGAAATATAAGTAGTGTGCTTGATGTATCCCATTATGATAGAACTACTCTTATTAAGGACGTTCGCGGAAGTTGTTCGCGCGCAGCATCTCTGCGCATCATTTTATGCGAGCGCTCTCATCTTGATGACCTCATTCGAATGTTTTGATGGGTAAAAACAGGATTTCACTTCTTCAAACTCTTATAGCTCTAGAATAATTCGGTGACTCTCATTTTTCTTTGTCTTAAAATAAGGATACTACCAAAAACTTCGATATTTGTGAATTTTGAAACATTCTGCTCTTTCTTGGTGTTGCAGGACACCTGGGTCATGCACATAATAAAACGATAGCCAAGAACAAAGAACTTAGAACGAGACAATACCCTGCTCTTATTCCAGATCCGTGTCCGTAGTTTTGATGGGCAGCGGTTTCGTATATTAGCGTAAGTGAGAGCGAGGCTATCGGGTCGAGCTTCCCCGGAGATTACAAGAAGAACTATAGAGAATTTTACAACCTTATGAAAGTTTAGATATAATATCAATAGTTTACATAAATCTTATCCAAAAACATCATGGTTAGACACTGTATAGCCTTTCGTTGTACTAGCCGAAGTTTAAAAGAAGATTGTCGTGGACTTACATAGCATTCGTTGCCGCGTTCTTCTCCAGAAATGGCTGATGAAAATCCGAAGAGAGAACACTCCTGTGAGCAAAAATTCTTATCTATGCAGCAAGCATTTTGAGCCTGAATGCTTCCCGACGTCTCTAGCCGGAGGACAACGAATGCGATTAAAACCGGAATCTGTTCCTACGAAGTTGATTTTCTCCTCTGAAAAGCCACAGAGGAAAAGACCATATTAACGAACTGCAACAACAACAACCGCACTGCCATTTCAGATATGATAGCCATTCCTTTAGCCTTTCCTTCGTTATGTCACGCGAACATTTACCGCTTAATAGTTTGACCTTTTCTTCCGCTGATAAAAACGCTGATTTGGGAAATATTTTGAAATTTTCGACGCTCATTCTAGTCTTGACTATAGTTCTTCTTGTAATCTCCGGGAAGCTAGACCCGATAGCCTCGCTCTCACCTACGCTAATATACGAAACTGCTGCCCATCAAAACTACGGACGCGGATCTGGAATAAGAGCTATTCAAACATCCCTAACCTTGAACACAATACTTCCTACAACACCTGTTAACAAATTTGAATTCTACGTATTTTGACTGCATTGTACCAAGAGATTGAAGGTAGAGTGAGGTCAATAAACCCGTGAAATAGATATTAGACTAATACGCTTTAGTAGACCCTAATTCTATTGTTTTCTTTTGTGTCTATTTGACTATTACACCTTAACAAGCAATTTCTATTTCACGGGTTTAATGCCTTCACTCTATCATGATTTTTTATCACTAACTAATTCTTGGTTTGAGGTCATTCCCAAGGGAGTAAAATAACAAAAGCCATGGTTCAATCAAAATAGTTCATTGAAAAATCTTTAGTCAAATTTTTCCAGCATGGCGGCTATGACGGCATGTGCAAACAAAGAATTCAGATATGTTAAAGAAAGTCATATTTGATGGTCTTGAATTTCTTCTTGTATTTCTTTGATGTTTTCTATTTTTGCAGTCGAAGAATTTCTTTCATACTTTAGGTAACGCAATAGCGCGCGTCTTTTCCCAACTGTATTTCAGCGTTTAGCAGAAAACAAATTCGGTGACCCCCATTTTTTATTTCATTTTTTGAACAAGAATGTGTTGGGGTATTATGCCAAGTTCAAACAAATTCTGATTGCAACTTCATTTGCCCATTAAGAATTTTCGTCTTCACTTTTCAATCCTCTCTTGACATGCCTTAACACGGTTTTGTCTTTCTCTTCCTTTTCTCTCGTGGACTTGTGTTACGAGGTAGCGACCTCCATCCTAAACTTCAAACCACAATTCATGCGGCAACACCGTGTGTTTTTTCGAGTCGTAAGGTTTCCTTTAGCGTACACCGCTTGCTCATTCGATGATCTGTTAAGAATCAAATCAAAGTGTTGAAAAAGCTCTATCAGTGTTTCTGAACTGCGCAAAGAAAGGAGAGGAGAGAGTGCCAGTCGTATTAGTTTTTCTTAAAAGTATAATAAGCTAGGTGCGCACAGTGCTCCATCAGTGTGTCTGGTGTGTATAGTAAAGTGCGCACAGTGTACTAGTTGTATCAATGTGTCTGATGTGTACAATAAGGTGCGCACAGTGTACTAGTTGTATCAGTGTGTCTGATGTGTACAATAAGGTGCGCACAGTGTACCAGTTGTAGCAGTGTGTCTGATGTGTACAATAAGGTGCGCACAGTGTACTAGTTGTAGCAGTGTGTCTGATGTGTACAATAAGGTGCGCACAGTGTACTAGTTGTATCAGTGTGTCTGATGTGTACAATAAGGTGCGCACAGTGTACTAGTTGTATCAGTGTATCTGATGTGTACAATAAGGTGCGCACAGTATACTAGTTGTATCATTGTGTCTGAAGAGTTCAATAATACGGATACACAGTATATTATGCAGTTTAATAGTAACTCATAATTTATACACACCTATTTCAATAAAGGTTGTCGCAGCCGAAAGCAACAAGCGACAAGCAACAAGCCAAGACCACCTGAAGATTCGGGACAACACTTAAAGAATCAAAACAGTTTTAGCCTAGCATTACAAAACGACTTAAAATAATTGCGTCTAAATGATGAATAAGGAGTAAAATAAAGATGTTTTCTTTTGTCTTGTGTTGTTGCTTGTTGCTTTCAACTGCGACAACCTTTTTTTGAAATAGGTGTATATCAATATAGCGACATTGCGTAATTACTTGACAAAAACCATGTTGCAAGGAAGGAATGATGGAACGATTTTTTTATTTTTTACTTTTTTAGGGATCTTATTATTTGACATCCATGGTACGGTCGCTTTCGGTACGTGACACAAAATTTGAAATATTCATAAAAATATATACATGTATGTGACGTATTTATGTAAGTATGTATGCTGAGACTGAGTCACTAATAATGATTGAGCCTCAGGTACTGGGGGCACGTATACGTCCTAATTATGTAATGCTATATACTGAACGTGATGGGAAACGAATTAAAATTGGTTTTAATTGGCCGGTAATATTTCCTTCTCCTGTAGGGTTAGGAAATTAGTAAAGTAAATATTCCTTCGAGGGAAAGTTACGTGTTTTATGGTCAAGACACTAAAGTCACGTTTTCCTTCACTTCAATTGTATGTGATATTTATATGATAGAACCGTAAAGAATGGAAAAAGTCAGGAAGGAAAGAAAGAAAAAGAGAGAAGAATTCAAGAAAACCAAAAAAATAGAAATAAAAAAATAACTGGGAAAGGAATAAAGAATGAAAAATGAATGAATGAACAAAAAAAAAAGAAAATCACAAACAAATTTTTCAATATCACAGATGATGTGTAATAATACCTAAACCGTAAAAATTATTAATAAGAAAAGTGTTAATTATAATCAAAAGTCTAACATACAGCTAATGTAAGTAAAATGCGCCATCGCTTCTATTTATTCAAACCTTTCAAGCAAAATTGTGAAATGAAGGGTTATTCGACACTAGAGAAAAACGATTGCGCAAGCTTGCCTTTTAGCACAAGAATTTACAAGAGTTTTAGTGAAAAATAAATCTTCGTGATCTCCGAGTATACAAAATATTTCGTGGGTACACTTTCGTGAGACCAATACACTGTACTAGTAAAGACAATATGAAAGAATTAGCCTTAAGTTTCAAGAACTGACTCTACATTTTGGCATTTTATGAAGTCCATTTGTCAGGCGAGTTTGAAAGTCAAATTTGCATATTTTTACAATAAGAATAAAGACGTATTGACTAATTTGTATACGGACTTAGAGCATGCGCAGACGTTTTTCACTCGTGTCGGGTTATCCATGGTTAAGCATGACGTCATGAGAGATTCGCGCATGCGTAATGTAATGTAATGTAATGTAAGTGCCAAGGTCATTCATGTCATACTCAAATATAGAAACCGAGAATGACTCAGATATGAAGATAATTAAAATTTTCCTCATTAATTTGTTCAGCTAGTCAGCTGTTCATTATATATCCTTTCACCTCTGGGGTCTCGGGTTCGATTCCTGGACTCGCATCACATATGAGTGGAGTTTGTTAGGTCTCTCGCTTGATTAGAGGTTTTTTATCCGGTTTATCTGGATTTCCTCCATCCACAAACCCTAACACGCAAAATTCCATTTCGATTTGTGAGTTAGCCGTGCCCTGAATTTGATCTGCCCAGGGGTTGTGTCAGGGTTGGATCTCAGTGTGAGTTATCGGTGAAGTGATCAGTCAGTTTATCAGCCGGCCCAGAGGTTGTTTCAGGGTTCGATAAAAGTTTTTCTAACAGATAGTACTGAAGTGACAAGAGAATATCAAGACTTACGTCTATGCCCATTACAGGGTGGTTGAGCACCAAGACAAGGTAATAGTAGACGTATGATCTTCCAGTAACTTTGCCGAAACTGAATGCTAAATATCCCGTAGACGAGTGGATGGAGTAAAGAATTGATGGTGAGGCTTGATAAGGCATACACAGCTGTTAGTTCGTTTATTTCTTGATCGAGTTGATTGAGTAATAATAAAACCTGAAAGAAAAAAAGAAAAAAGAAAAAAAACCAAAGTCATTACTGTAATATATCCTTGTACTTCGGGCGCCATTTTCCTCAATACACATTATCTTTCATACATTGCCTTGAGTATAGGTTCTTTGTTCACTGGTAGCGCTCGGAATCGTAGCCCCTAGAGGTTGTAAAGGGGAAATATTACGCCCAATTTAAATCGTTTATCAAGTCTTAATTTCTTATAATAATCTTGAAAAATGCTCGAGGGTAACTTGTGATGGACTGATATCCCATCTAAATCATGAGAAGTGATAATCCCAGTCGCTCCATGATATAGAACTTAGAATTTTCTGTGAGAAGTCCAAGAAGAAAGCTATTCTCTCCATTTGCACCCCGAAAGGAAAACTGAAGAATATATGTGTCTAAAGAAAAAAAAAGAAAAAAAAGAAAAAAATATATTCAATTGACCCTTTTCAAAATTATCTTGGATGCGAGGCTAACATGATACACAAAAGAAATCACACTTTTTCTCGGTGAAATTGTTGGCAATTTCAGGGTTCAATTTCCGCACCCAGCTTTTACTTTCTGCCACAAGTACATGTTTTGGCGCCAAAATTACGCACGCGTTGGACAGAACTGTTACGAGTGGGCGAAGATTTCCGACAATCTGCCGAATAAAAACACTTTGTCAAGGAAGACCTCGAAAACTCCTGGACACTAAATAATTACCAGCTTTTTTCTTGGACGACGGTTGATCATCAAATATTATTAGAACCTCAAACTACACTCAGACAAGTAACCTACTGAGTGGACCCCATGGTTGGTTTAAATGAAACATGGTTAGTTATTTGACAAGCAACAACGAATGAGGAAAATGAGGAATTCGAAAAGTAGAATGCGGTGAAAAAAATTTTAAATGAATTTCCAATTTTACGAACAGAAAAAATCACCGACTTTTCCATTTTTAAAATGTCATTTCGTCAATTTGGACTTTGATTCTTGAACGAAAATCTGTAAGACATTCTAAACGCAAAAATTAATTTGGTATCACGCTTTTTTCGCAGCGAATATAAATATTGCAGTTTGGTGGCTCAATCGCGTAGTCGGGTCGCGCAATAATGGTTGTCAGCGTTTTTGACAGTGGATTTCAGTATACATTTGCCTACAATCTTCAGTCAGTCTATACAAATATAAGAATGGCTTCTTTGGTGACGCAAGCAAACTACCAGATACCAGATTTGACTAGGTTTTGAAGCGTCATTGACTAAAATATATTATCTTTTTTTTAGAAAATAAAAAATTAAGGAACAATTGAACAGCTCATTAATTAGTGAAACATCTGGAACAACATTTACCCCAATTTTGATTTTAAGTAAGCAAATCGAATGTAAAAATGATGCTTTGTGAAGTCGCAAAGTTTTAAGGATTTGATTTAGGTTGGTTATAGCCAAAGTGCTGATCCTTGGGATGGTTTTTTCTCGGTTTATTTGTGTTGCTACGTGATAGCAAGGCCGCCCTATTTATTTCTCAAGGGCAACTGCGGTTTTATCGCATAATAACTAGCAGCTCTAAATGGTTTTTATTTAAAGCATCTTTAGGTTAAGCACCTCTAGATCAAGCAGATGTTCAGGATTCAGAAACAAATAAAATCTAGTATTTTGCAGCCCATTTTACGCTCTGCTCAGACAACATTTCGTAACTAACTAAGATTGGGAATTTTCTTATCTCATTGCGAAAGAAAATAGGATTCAAAGAGGCTAAGGTGCACGAATCGTCTCGCCAACCTCCGGTATCTCTATTATTAAAAACAAACGAGTATACTACCAGAGCTGAAATAGACTATGGAAAAAAACCCGATTCAATTTAGTTGAAAAACGCAACGTGATCAAAGGATTGATTTCGCATCGCCAAACCATATTCCAGTGTTTTGACAGTTTGGATGGTTCCGGCATTAACATCAAGTATGTTTGCTTGATGACATGGATTTCAACCAGTTTATTGACTAAGAATTCTTGCTACGTGAACTCGAAGAATTACTGGAGTCATTTCTAGAGATATCTCTCTACGGATTCCGTTCAGATAATCTGAATTGTTCCTAACTCCGAGTACTACGTACTGCCTTCACCCCGCAGCTGTTGTCTGCTATTTTCAAACAGCATTTTTAGTCATTTAGCTCAGCTTTCTCGATCAATTTCAAAACCTGAATTCATGATTGACTCATTAATTAAAAAGAACGTTAAATACTACTCACTAATATTGATCGTTCTACGAAGGGCGAAAAATAATGGTCTTGAACCGCGACTCTAAGCTAAAAGTGTTTGAAATTTTCTTATCTCAAACAAATGGGTTTTATTATAATAAATTAAAGCAAAAAAAAAAACGGCTCAGTTCTGCCTCGTTGAGCTTAAATAAGAGCAGCATAGGCAACACCAGTTGATGAAAATTACCAAGAGCAACCAAAAATATAGATTTTCCGTGCTGATTATCTGAATAGAATAGAGCCATTTAGTTCCGCCGCTACAGATAAAAAGTAAAAATGACAAAATTTCGGGTTTGGACAATTTTCATTTTTCCGGTAATATCATTAGAATAAAAAAGAAAATTATGGCATTTTGCATGAAGCACGCACCGGTAAAAATACACGTTTATCAATAAGAATAAAGTGAGGAAAAATTAAAAAATATATAGTTTAATATCTTTTATGTATGATTTACTTCAGTCAAACGAATTTACTTACCATGACTGGAGTCCAGGTTAAATAGAATAGCGTCCCTAGAACGAAAACGAGTTTGCTGAAGACAACTACGGATGGCCGATCCTGCCTCCCGGCACTTGAAGACTCGAAGCTTAGGCTTCTCCGTGGAAAGCGACCTTTAAAATCTTTCAAAACCTTGATGACCACAAAGTTACATACAAAAACTATTATCAGGGTTGAACATCCTAGGATAAGTACGAATAAAGGATAGATCCGTTCTTGGAAAGAGGAAGCTTTTGAGATAAAGATACAAGGGCAATAGGTAAAAGGCACTCGGATACCGTTATTAGCGAGTTTCATCAAAGGCATACTCGATATGACGAGAGCAGTACAACAAAGGATACCAATCAAGACCTTCACTCGATGGATTTTCCTTAGCACTGCTCTTCTGTAATAGACTGGATTAATCAAGGCAAGATAGCGGTCAAGAGACATGCTCGTCACTAACAACATGGCGTTAATCTGGAACCAAAAAATTCCAACTTGATAAAGCTGACATCCAAACTTTGTACCGACCCAATGTCCCATCAACAAAGTTGGTATACCAAGAGTCAGAGGAATAACCACGGAAAAAAGATCATTGACGGCTAACGCCCCGACGAAATAATCAGTAACCGTTCGATTGCGAGCCTTCTTGATAAAAAAGACAGCCAGTGCGGGCAGTATGTTGCCAATGAACGTCGCGGCCTCTAAGAGAATCGTAATGAGTCCGGAGACATCTACCTGGATCGTTGAAGGGTGTTTTGTTTTCCTGGTCCATCTGTACGAAGATTCATTCATTTTTCAAACCCTTTCAGTCCTGATCCATAGTCGAGTTCGCAAGCTGCGCCACCAGCAGATGTATCTTAAAAAAATATCAAATGAATAGTCTGAGACGTGTTTATAGCACTCGATTCATGCAGCCAGACTACATGATAACTAAATATAGAAATTTATTTTCGTATTCACTTGTCGGCCAGTTTGTTTAAAGGTAATAATGATTAAATAATACATCAATGTGACATGTATTGATCGAGCAGAATAGACTGATATGTACCTGCTTGACTCACATAGGCGCACGTCCGCGATAAGTCTTGTACTCGAGCACGCTTCGCAACAAAGTGTTCCACATGTCCCAGCGTATTCCACCAGAACCCAGAAACCTGTGTTAATTTATTCAATTTTCGTCAAAGTGGCTGGACAAGCAGTTTTACTGACCAAAAAATCAATATTGTGATTTGAGTGGTCACGTGCCAGCCACATGCAAAGAAGCATAAGAAAGGCTTGTGTGCATGCATTAGGGACGTTTATCGCTGGAATCTCCTCCTACAGCTAGATAAAGCTTCCAAGTGATTGGTTCTTGAGCCCAGCCATCCGGAGTTGAAGTATGTTCGAAAGCAAAAGCAAAAGCCTTCTCTTTCTTCACCAAAAAAAAAAGCCGTGATTGCAAATCACCCAACTAATTAATGCTATTTATAACTTAAATTTAAAACCTCATGAATAATTAATATGTTTTTGGACCAATCAGGTGGAACCTATTCATCAAGTGTACGAGAACCAATCTCGAGAAAATGGCTGAAGTGAAATTTCAATAACTTGAAGTGAAAGCTCAAAAACGTTTCTATATTTGTTGAGATGTATAATACCCTAAACGATACCAAATCGCCCTAAATGACACGAGTATCCACGAATATAGATAATGATAATGCACCCGCCTCGCATGCACCTATAGCTAGGTGAGTTGAGTTTGTTAGATCTATTCCTTATTTCAAGGGGTTTTCTCCGGTTTTTCTCCCTGCGCAAAACCTAATAAGATAAATTCCAAGTCAATCTGTGAGTTACCCGTTGCCCTGACTTTGATCAGGCAGATCTTTGGTCGAGGCTGTCTCATGGTATCGATAAGATTTCAAGTTTTTTTAGATGTCACGTACGATCGGCCGGCATCATCATCTGATTCACCGTCTTTAGGCAGAATGATAGAGCGCAATTGCAAATCCTAGTCTTAGCTTTTCAGCTAATTATCGTTTTGATCGTGTTTTTCAAAGCTTAAAATCTCATTCCTTAGCTTTTGCTTTCTAATTTTTTTTTACTCGATTTTTTACTCTTTTTCCTGAGCTCCATAGAATATTGAATTCTACTTGTGTTATTTGACGTCTTGTCCATTTGAACGTCTGGAACACTGAATGAAAATTTCCAATTAAATTATATTCCAAAAAGTGTGAAGGATATAGGCCCCTAGCACTAGTTCCCGATCAGGGGGTCAAAATACAAGAACTCCTTTCTCTTGAGGAATGAAATATTTTTTGATGTTAATATTTTTCATTGTCGGTTTTGACCCCCCAGTAGTATAGATGTAGTGTACTCCATCCTTCCTCAGCTCCTTTTCTAAGACTGGTGCATTTTTCAAAGGAAAAAAAACTATCGAAGCATGATCAGTGCCATGCATAATACGACACTAGAATTAAGTGTGCTTGAATGAGTTTATTTTCTCGAGGAGGCACCCGAAATTTACATTTAAAAAACAATAAAAAACAGATATGATAAAACAAAGAACATGACTTGTATGGCAATCACAACAGCTGTGGCTACCGTTTAAGATCTCATTCGGAAGGAAATGGCGGCCGAGATAACTTAAAGAACAGGTATGGTATTGTATTTCGACCTCACGCCTCTCGATCACGCGCAAGAGGTTCAAGTGCGGCATGCTTTACATCACAGTAATTTGAGTGAAGTTGGTGCAAAAAGGGATGAATTTCCTTTCAGATAACCTGGTGATCCTGTTCGAAAGCTGAAAACTTAACTCGCCTCTTCTAAAAACCAAATTCATTACGAAAATGCACACGGAAATTGAAAGTATATTATATTAGAATAGAAACACAATATAATATGACCTATTATTCAGTCCTTCAAAACAGTATTTCAATGGATGACTTAACAAAAGTATGTCATAATTAGATCCTGGAAAAACAATATAATTCTTGAGTACGAAGTCGTGAAAAGCTTCAAATTCAGGTGTTAATCGCACTAAAATCACGAGAATTTTTTTGGCTGTATTTCGCAGCTATTACGTACTGGTACTGACATACTGAGATTCCGAGACTGAATATCAGGGCCCGCGGAGAGGGAGGGGCTGGTTTGTCCTCAGGTAGTAAAATTTCCAAGAAATTAAAAAATGGTATCGTCATTGCTCTTTGAAAACGGTTCATAGCCCCATCACTTTTAAGCTTGCTCCGCGGGCCCTGAATAGAGGAAAATAATGAAGGAATCAAGACTTACGATCAATTCTAGTACGTGATTGAACTTGTTTTAATATTAGAACCCTGGAGCTGAGAGAAGTTTACACAGAGTACTGACAGTTTCGAAAATCAGAGCACGTAACACTGCTTCTTTAACATAAATTTGCATTGGCTGCCCATGAGAACATGGAACAGCGTATAGAATCTTAGATATTGCATATTACGATGATACAAAGTGATGAATAGAACTGCTCTTAAATATGTTGAATAAACATATAGGAGTAAAAATGTACATGAGATGGATTGGATGAACGTATAGGAATAAGAATGTACACGAGATGGATTGGATGAACGTATAGGAATAAGAATGTACACGAGATGGATTCTATGAACGTATGGGAATAAGAATGTACACGAGATGGATTGGATGAACGTATAGGAATAAGAATGTACATGAGATGGATTGGATGAACGTATAGGAATAAGAATGTACACGAGATGGATTGGATGAACGTATAGGAATAAGAATGTACACGAGATGGATTGGATGAACGTATAGGAATAAGAATGTACACGAGATGGATTGGATGAACGTATAGGAATAAGAATGTACACGAGATGGATTGGATGAACGTATAGGAATAAGAATGTACACGAGATGGATTGGATGAACGTATAGGAATAAGAATGTACACGAGATGGATTGGATGAACGTATATAAATAAGAATGTACACGAGATGGATTGGATGAACGCATAGGAATAAGAATGTACACGAGATGGATTGGATGAACGTATAGGAATAAGAATGTACATGAGATGGATTGGATGAAGGTATAGGAGTAAAAATGTACACGAGATGGATTGGATGAACGTATAGGAATAAGAATGTACACGAGATGGATTGGATGAACGTATAGGAGTAAAAATGTACACGAGATGGATTGGATGAACGTATAGGAATAAGAATGTACACGAGATGGATTGGATGAACGTATAGGAATATGAATGTACATGAGATGGATTGGATGAACGTATAGGAATAAGAATGTACACGAGATGGATTGGATGAACGTATAGGAATAAGAATGTACACGAGATGGATTGGATGAACGTATAGGAATATGAATGTACATGAGATGGATTGGATGAACGTATAGGAATAAGAATGTACACGAGATGGATTGGATGAACGTATAGGAATAAGAATGTACACGAGATGGATTGGATGAACGTATAGGAATAAGAATGTACACGAGATGGATTGGATGAACGTATAGGAATAAGAATGTACACGAGATGGATTGGATGAACGTATAGGAATAAGGAATGTATACGAGATGGATTGGATGAACGTATAGGAATATGAATGTACACGAGATGGATTGGATGAACGTATAGGAATAAGAATGTACACGAGATGGAATGGATGAACGTATAGGAATAAGAATGTACACGAGATGGATTGGATGAACGTATAGGAATAAGAATGTACACGAGATGGATTGGATGAACGTATAGGAATAAGAATGTACACGAGATGGATTGGATGAACGTATAGGAATAAGAATGTACATGAGATGGATTGGATGAACGTATAGGAGTAAAAATGTACACGAGATGGATTGGATGAACGTATAGGAATAAGAATGTACACGAGATGGATTGGATGAACGTATAGGAATAAGAATGTACACGAGATGGATTGGATGAACGCATAGGAATAAGAATGTACACGAGATGGATTGGATGAACGTATAGGAATAAGAATGTACACGAGATGGATTGGATGAACGTATAGGAATAAGAATGTACACGAGATGGATTGGAAGAACGTATAGGAATAAGAATGTACACGAGATGGATTGGATGAACGTATAGGAATAAGAATGTACACGAGATGGATTGGATGAACGTATAGGAATAAGAATGTACACGAGATGGATTGGATGAACGTATAGGAATAAGAATGTACACGAGATGGATTGGATGAACGTATAGGAATAAGAATGTACACGAGATGGATTGGATGAACGTATAGGAATAAGAATGTACACGAGATGGATTGGATGAACGTATAGGAATAAGAATGTACACGAGATGGATTGGATGAACGTATAGGAGTAAAAATGTACACGAGATGGATTGGATGAACGCATAGGAATAAGAATGTACACGAGATGGATTGGATGAACGTATAGGAATAAGAATGTACACGAGATGGATTGGATGAACGCATAGGAATAAGAATGTACACGAGATGGATTGGATGAACGTATAGGAATAAGAATGTACACGAGATGGATTGGATGAACGTATAGGAATAAGAATGTACACGAGATGGATTGGATGAACGTATAGGAATAAGAATGTACACGAGATGGATTGGATGAACGTATAGGAATAAGAATGTACACGAGATGGATTGGATGAACGTATAGGAATAAGAATGTACACGAGATGGATTGGATGAACGTATAGGAATAAGAATGTACACGAGATGGATTGGATGAACGTATAGGAATAAGAATGTACACGAGATGGATTGGATGAACGTATAGGAATAAGAATGTACACGACATGGATTGGATGAACGTATAGGAATAAGAATGTACACGAGATGGATTGGATGAACGTATAGGAATAAGAATGTACACGAGATGGATTGGATGAACGTATAGGAATAAGAATGTACACGAGATGGATTGGATGAACGTATAGGAATAAGAATGTACACGAGATGGATTGGATGAACGTATAGGAATAAGAATGTACACGAGATGGATTGGATGAACGTATAGGAATAAGAATGTACACGAGATGGATTGGATGAACGTATAGGAATAAGAATGTATACGAGATGGATTGGATGAACGTATAGGAATAAGAATGTATACGAGATGGATTGGATGAACGTATAGGAATAAGAATGTACACGAGATGGATTGGATGAACGTATAGGAATAAGAATGTACACGAGATGGATTGGATGAACGTATAGGAATAAGAATGTACACGAGATGGATTGGATGAACGTATAGGAATAAGAATGTACATGAGATGGATTGGATGAACGTATAGGAATAAGAATGTACACGAGATGGATTGGATGAACGTATAGGAATAAGAATGTACACGAGATGGATTGGATGAACGTATAGGAATAAGAATGTACACGAGATGGATTGGATGAACGTATAGGAATAAGAATGTACACGAGATGGATTGGATGAACGTATAGGAATAAGAATGTACATGAGATGGATTGGATGAACCTTTAGGAATAAGAATGTATACGAGATGGATTGGATGAACGTATAGGAATAAGAATGTACACGAGATGGATTGGATGAACGTATAGGAATAAGAATGTACACGAGATGGATTGGATGAACGTATAGGAATAAGAATGTACACGAGATGGATTGGATGAACGTATAGGAATAAGAATGTATACGAGATGGATTGGATGAACGTATAGGAATAAGAATGTACATGAGATGGATTGGATGAACGTATAGGAATAAGAATGTACACGAGATGGATTGGATGAACGTATAGGAATAAGAATGTACACGAGATGGATTGGATGAACGTATAGGAATAAGAATGTACACGAGATGGATGGATGAACGTACAGGAATAAGAATGTACTCGAGATGGATTGGATGAACATTTAGGAATAAGAATGTATAGGAGATGGATTGGATGAACGTATAGGAATAAGAATGTACACGAGATGGATTGGATGAACGTATAGGAATAAGAATGTATACGAGATGGATTGGATGAACGTATAGGAATAAGAATGTATACGAGATGGATTGGATGAAGGTATGGGAATAAGAATGTACACGAGATGGATTGGATGAACGTATAGGAATAAGAATGTACACGAGATGGATGGATGAACGTACAGGAATAAGAATGTACTCGAGATGGATTGGATGAACATTTAGGAATAAGAATGTATAGGAGATGGATTGGATGAACGTATAGGAATAAGAATGTACACGAGATGGATTGGATGAACGTATAGGAATAAGAATGTATACGAGATGGATTGGATGAACGTATAGGAATAAGAATGTATACGAGATGGATTGGATGAAGGTATGGGAATAAGAATGTACACGAGATGGATTGGATGAACGTATAGGAATAAGAATGTACACGAGATGGATTGGATGAACGTATAGGAATAAGAATGTACACGAGATGGATTGGATGAACATTTAGGAATAAGAATGTATACGAGATGGATTGGATGAACATTTAGGAATAAGAATGTATACGAGATGGATTGGATGAACGTATAGGAATAAGAATGTACACGAGATGGATTGGATGAACATTTAGGAATAGGAATAAGAATGTACACGAGATGCCGGATTGGATGAACGTACAGGAATAAGAATGTACACGAGATGGATTGAATGAACGTATAGGAATAAGAATGTACACGAGATGGATTGGATGAACGTATAGGAATAAGAATGTACACGAGATGGATTGGATGAACGTATAGGAATAAGAATGTACACGAGATGGATTGGATGAACATTTAGGAATAAGAATGTATACGAGATGGATTGGATGAACATTTAGGAATAAGAATGTACACGAGATGGATTGGATGAACGTATAGGAATAAGAATGTACACGAGATGGATTGGATGAACATTTAGGAATAAGAATGTATACGAGATGGATTGGATGAACATTTAGGAATAAGAATGTACACGAGATGGATTGGATGAACATTTAGGAATAAGAATGTATACGAGATGGATTGGATGAACATTTAGGAATAAGAATGTACACGAGATGGATTGGATGAACATTTAGGAATAAGAATGTATACGAGATGGATTGGATGAACATTTAGGAATAAGAATGTACACGAGATGGATTGGATGAACATTTAGGAATAAGAATGTACACGAGATGGATTGGATGAACATTTAGGAATAAGAATGTATACGAGATGGATTGGATGAACATTTAGGAATAAGAATGTACACGAGATGGATTGGATGAACGTATAGGAATAAGAATGTACACGAGATGGATTGGATGAACATTTAGGAATAAGAATGTATACGAGATGGATTGGATGAACGTATAGGAATAAGAATGTACACGAGATGGATTGGATGAACATTTAGGAATAAGAATGTATACGAGATGGATTGGATGAACGTATAGGAATAAGAATGTACACGAGATGGATTGGATGAACATTTAGGAATAAGAATGTATACGAGATGGATTGGATGAACGTATAGGAATAAGAATGTACACGAGATGGATTGGATGAAGGTATGGGAATAAGAATGTACACGAGATGGATTGGATGAACGTATAGGAATAAGAATGTACACGAGATGGATTGGATGAACGTATAGGAATAAGAATGTACACGAGATGGATTGGATGAACATTTAGGAATAAGAATGTATACGAGATGGATTGGATGAACATTTAGGAATAAGAATGTATACGAGATGGATTGGATGAACGTATAGGAATAAGAATGTACACGAGATGGATTGGATGAACATTTAGGAATAGGAATAAGAATGTACACGAGATGCCGGATTGGATGAACGTACAGGAATAAGAATGTACACGAGATGGATTGAATGAACGTATAGGAATAAGAATGTACACGAGATGGATTGGATGAACGTATAGGAATAAGAATGTACACGAGATGGATTGGATGAACGTATAGGAATAAGAATGTACACGAGATGGATTGAATGAACGTATAGGATTAAGAATGTACACGAGATGGATTGGATGAACGTATAGGAATAAGAATGTACACAAGATGAATTTGGGTGCATCAGAATAAGAATGTACACGACATGGATTGGATGGGTGCATCAGAATAAGAATGTACACGACATGGTTTGGATGGGCGTATCAGAATAAGAATCTACACGAGATGGATTGGATGGGCGTATCAGGATAAGAATGTACACGAGATGGATTAGATGGGTGCATCAGAATAAGAATGTACACGACATGGATTGGATGGGTGCATCAGAATAAGAATGTACACGACATGGTTTGGATGGGCGTATCAGAATAAGAATCTACACGAGATGGATTGGATGGGCGTATCAGGATAAGAATGTACACGAGATGGATTGGATGAGTGCATCAGAATAGGAATGTACACGACATGTATTGGATGGAGTATCAGTATTTTGCAGAAGATTGAAGATCCGAGAGGGACCTCAAGAGGTAATCCGTGAAAATTGGTGAATTTAAAACGGTTTTAATATTATTCCCGAACACATTCAAAACCTTTTTTCAGTTATCATGTCTACGCGAGGATCCATGCCAAACTAATCGAAATTTTCAGTATTGAACGGATTTAGAAAAATGTCTGATCTCTTGCATCTAGAACGAATCCTAACGGTGACCATCAGACACTATCCGCGGGTGTTTGCTACTTTATAGTGAGCGCGTTGGATGAAAGTAGCGGATAAACGGCACGTGCGCCTGTTGCGCACAAGATTGACTCGAGATCCACTTCTGCAACGTTGTGCGCAACAAATTAAATTTAATCACCTCTGCATCATTGCCGGCAATGGTGGGTTGTTCTCAGCCAATGAAATTCGAATTTTGAGCGCACCAAAGACCAGAATTGGTTATATAGCCTTCCTTACTTCTAGTTTTGAAGCATGAAAAGTTGCTACGTCAGAAAATTGCTCGTTGTCATCGCAGGTTCAACTCGTCTCGTAATAGTGTCATAAGAACATGCGAAGTAAAATAACCAAAACTGCTAAATAAAAATGACTAAGGAATTATTGCAGGAAGGAATTGTCGCAGTTAAAGTATTTTCTTACTGTCAACTTTATCGCCCGCCAAACAAGTCGCAGGAAGGAAAGATTTTATTCAATTTGTTTCGACATCTAATATTTGAGTGCCCAAATATGGTAATTCGGGAATTTTTCAGTATCAGGCTAATATTCTAGTGCTAAAAGATTCTCAGCTTTTCCCCCGGTTAAACGTATTTAACCATATAGCAATTCCGGTTAATAGTGCTGTGACATTTAACGGTTTCAAGAAAACTGAAAATGTTCAACTACAAAATAATAAAAGGGACTAGTGTTAAAAACTAGATGTTATTCTTAAATATTGAATACTGGTTGCCCTAGCTAAACTATCGGCTTCCAATTCCGATGTCCAAAGACTGGAAACGACCTTGTGGTGCATGGCATTATGGAGCTGAATGTGGGGTCAAGTTGACAAGATCACCATTCTCCGCCATCACGGGTGAACACTTGTTTCCATAGCCCAAACTGCCCTTCATCGAGAAAGGACTGGAATCGATTCTAGGGTTGGTGTGGGTTGGTTAGGTTTAGGGTTAAATTCCAGTCCTCTCTCGACAAGGGCAATTTTGGGCTATGGAAACAAGCATCTACTGCCATCTTGTATCGATCCCATTCGATCCCAGTTCTTTGCAACACGAGGTCTTTATCAGTCTTTTTGGACTTCGGAAAGACGAATAAACATGGTTCTAGACTTAATATAAGATATCTAAGAAAAAATGTGGATTATGTACGGTTAAAAAGTAATATGATTTATGAAGCTTGTTATAAGTATTTGGCATCAGTAAATGGCTCTTTTGCTTACAAAGAATATATATGCTTCGGCTTTACATATGACACAGGTAGCCCAAACTTTAGTTTTAAAATACAGAGAATGTATGTGAGATGGTGAAATACTTTCGACTTTACTCGTTCTTCTACAGAATTGATATGATAAACTGTTCACATGAAGGTAGGATGACCCTGGTTCCAGGGACAAGTTTTTTGTTTTCGTTCCCCAGTGGACACCAAAAAACAAGACTTAGCCCAAGCAATAGGGTGACCCCTACCTTATGAGAGACCCATTCACATGAAGGTAGGGTGACCCTGGTGCTAGGGACAAGTATTTTGTTTTCGTTCCCCAGGGGACACCAAAAACAAGACTTAGCCCAAGCAATAGGGTGACCCTACCTTCATGTAAACAGGGCCTATACCTAAACACCTAAAAATAAATTTGAAGCTAAAACCAAAATATTTCAGGCTGTTTGTTATCCCTTGAGAATGTGTGGGTTATGACATTACTGCATCTTCTCAATGGTTACTGGCAAAAAGCATTTCACTATCTCACATACATTTGTACTGTTTCTCGAACAACAAGAGCTGGTATCTGGGACAATCATCATTAGCACTAATTCCCACTTCTGACTCTGAATGAGAAGGACTATCAAATGATTTTTCATCTTTTTTTGTAATCCGTTATCAGGATTTAGTGCAAGAGGTATTATAAGACACACATATCAAGCATGCTGGCTATTTTTATGGATATCTTGTCCATCGACTACCCTGTTTTCCAGAGGCGCTATCCCTCCAGTGTTTCTTGGTCATAGGGTTCGTTAAGGAATGCAGAGTATCAGTTGAGCAGCGTGAGCAAACAGCTGCCTCTCATCAAGTGAAACAAAATGAGACGCAGCTACTTTCTCAATCAGGTGCTACTAGTTGAGTAAAAGTAAAGTAAAAGGCATATCTTGAGTCATGGAGTATTCATATACAGTACATGTACAGTGGTTGTATCGATCAGCTTTGATAGTTACATTAATAAAGGGTTTCTGCATTATTAGATCTTGGTTTTTTGATCTTTTCCATGTTCTTTGTGATGGTGTCATGGAGAATAAGCTGAAAAAAGAAAACACTTTTTAGTCCAAAATATTTTGTACCAAAAAATACTATATTTTATTTTATGCCAATAAACTGTCAATAATTTTAATGCTTTTCATTTAAGACTAAATGCTTTTCCTATGAGAATAAGATTCTTTCTTGTTTGCTACCAGAAAATATCCATACCCCATCATGAAGGGAATCAGAAATTCCCAGGGAGTGGGGGGTTAGAGAAAAAACAAAATTACAAGGCTTGTAGAGAAGAAAATTGGGAATTTCTGAAGGATGGAATGAAGGATTCCCTCCAACGAGGGTATGGATATTTTCTGGAAGCACACATTTGAGTGAAATCCTTACTCATGAATCTTTTCAACTTCCCCTTACTAGTAAACAAAGAGATAATACTCCATGGAATGGAACATGGTCTGAATCCCAATTGATAGACTGACTTGAGGTTTTTGGTAATGGTATAAACAATAGATGGTGTTATAGATCAAAAACAGTGGTTTTCACGAAAACACAATCTGGTACAGGAGATACTTATAAGCTACAAGAATCCTGATTGATAGATTGACTTAAGGTTTTTGAGAACAATACAATCAACATACATGTATGATGCTATAGATAATAAGCATCAGCTTTTGAATGAGTCATCAGATCAAGACTTACATAGTGGTTTCTTAGTTCACAGCAACACAGCCTCAAACTAATAAATTCCTTTTCATCAAGTTCTTGGACAGCATGTCTATAATCCTCCTATAAATTATATGCAAGATTAGAAACTGTAATGGGTTTGACAACTCAATATTTAGAAATTATTTGTTAAGAGCTTAAAGACCATGGAGCACTAAGAAATTTTTTTTTGAGAGCCATGGTAGACTTTGGGAAGCATGGGTTGCATAGCAGTGAGAGCTCACCTCTCACCAATGCGACCTGGGTTTGAGTCCCACCAGACTCAGGATCGTATGTGGATAAAGTTTCTCGTTTGTTCTCTCCTGTGCTTCGAGGGTTTTTCTCCAGGTTCTCCAGTTTTCCTCCCTCTGCAAAAATCAACTTCTAAATTCCAATTCCATCATAGAACGAGGGCCACGGGTTTGTTAGCCACTGGCTATAACATGTAAGTGCTACGGTTTGACAATTTATACTGTAACTTCCTTCCAGTTCTTAAAAAATTTAACTCTGGTCTAGACAGTCTTACCGTAACCACGAGTCAAAGTTAGACTGCAGGTTATGAATTAATTACCTATATTTTATGTTGACCTTTTATCCCCACAAAAACTGTGATTTTATGAGGTGAGTCTCAGAAGGAAAATGAATGAATGTAGCACAGAAGAAGAGCTTTGACAGTTACTTACAAGCTGTGGATACTTGACAACTTTTGATATTATTTTTCCTCTGGTCACATAATATCTGTACACCAAAAACACATAATAAGTACATATTAGTTAATATATCAATATGACAACATTTGCACTTTCTGCAACTTTGTTTGTAGCCTACGTTGTTGAGAGGGGGAGGTTCTACCCATTCTTTCCCCCACTCTTCTTCAAAGCACTGCAGACTGACAAGAACAGTAACACAGACTACTTTGTTTGATGTCATGAGATGGTTTTGACATTGCTGTGATATAACCTTAGATACAAGCTACAAATTTCTTCTTGCACTAGCAATGCAACAAAAATCGAAAATGTTGCCAGTGCAAGAAAGAATTGCAGCATACATACATGTACATACAGTACACAAATCTTTAACCCATACCATTGAAAAAACAGTCAGTTAGAATTCAGAAAAGCTGTTGTACATGTGTATATCTGTAAGTATCCCACTACATCTTTAATGCTCTATAGTGTACATACTATCAAGATACCAGGAAATAAGTGACTACTCAGTGTTACGTACCGTGCTATCTGGTCTAAGAAAGAAGCTGCCTCTCCTTCTATTCTCTGCACCTCACTCAAAGCTTCTTCCTACAAACCAAGTATAGGAATGATGAGAATTATTTCTTCAGTTAATATAGTGAATGTTCAAAACCAACAAGGCAAAGATTTTCAGCCAAAACTTTTCTGTCTCGATATTGTCTGATGACCAGCTGTTATTTTAGGCCCTGTTTAACACTTGCAATTATTTAAGAGAGAGTGCATGTAAAAGTCGAGAGTTGTGGGATTTAAAAAAAATTTAAAGAGACTTTTTAATATTATTTTTGTAAAATTAATAGTTTACCAAATCATTTCTATTGGGGAAATAAAAAGAATTTTGATCCCTTGCAATTGTTGCATGATTCTCAATTTTTACATGCCGCAACCCTCTCTTAATGTTGGTATTATTAAGAATTTAACATACTTGTATAGAGACACCAAAATTGTTTCCATCTTCAATTCTTGGAATCAAAAGCTGAATCCACATCTTGACCTAAAACAGGCATATTCAAGAAGGCAATGTCAGAAAAATCAATTAAAAACAATTACACAGAGGAATTATCAACATAGATTCCCTGGTTGTCATTAGACTAATGTACAGTACATCGGTTGGATATGTCTAGCCTGACTTTTAAACTAAACCAGAGCTTGACACTAATTTTTTAAGGTACTTGTCCTTGGGCTAGTAACTGTGGATAATCACTAGTCCCAAGGTCTTTTACCCAGTAGTCCACTGCAAACCTTCACTAGTCTGAGACTAGTAGATGTACAGTATGTTAGTGTCAAGCCCTGTTAACATGAAATTGGTAAGAAGTCTTAGGATAGCTTACCATGTTGCATTTTTCCATGAGGATTTGGATATTTGGCTTTAACAATATCACTAAATCCTGTATAAACTGCGAAAAGAAAGGAAAATACGAGGCTAAGTAAAATCTTGAAGCAGAATTTCAAAGTGAAATTGCATTGCATTCATGATAACTCTCCTGTCTCCTTACCTTGTTACAAGGGACAAGATCAACAGCAACTGCAAAAGAGAAATATACATTGAATAAGAAAGGATTATAACTTTTGAAGTACTCTCAAAAAATCAGTAAGAGGCAGTGCATTTAGAAGTGTACACCACCTTCTCATTAAACTATTTGCCACTAAAGTGTTGAGAGGTTAATTGGCAGTAGTCTAACATCAATCAAATAAATCATTAGAGTACAATAAAGGCATGCTGGAACCAAACTCTAACAATTTACTTGATTGTTAAAAAGGCAAAGTGTATATTTAACATCAGTAGTTCCTTCAGGTGAAATTCAACTGCTATCAATGGTAGCTGACAGTGCACACTTTACTCCCTTCTCTCTGTTAGTTCTGTGTTTTTTTTTAAAGAGCATTCAAAGCTGAAGCCACACAGATTAGAGAAAAGTTGAAACAGATAACGGAGATCCTATAAAGTGATCAAACAGTGGACCTCTAGCTCTTACAATAGGCTGCACACTAACTGACTTATGTCTGTGCCTGATGGTACCTACAGTAGAGAGACTACAACGGTTTAACAAGACATTAACTGATTAGCACATAACAATGAAAACAATGGTAAGTTGTTCTGCATTGTTACGAATTGTTACTAATCTTCTTACCCAGTTCGGCCATTTGTTCAATTTCTTCACCATGCGATAGTTTTCTCTTCTTGTTCGTACGCTGACAAGAGAAAGGTTAAAAATAATAAACAATTATTGGACGAGGTTGAGCAAAATATCATGATTTGTTAGTGGCGAGAAAGCAAGCAATCATTTCCTAATGCAGAAGGCAGAGACAAATAATTGCTTGCGAGGCACAAATAAATCACGATAACCGATTTCAATAATTGTTTTATCATTCGATTTTTTTTTGTATTTTGGCTGTTTTACTGTCTAGCAAACATCCCAAGTCATTTCTGACAGCTCAGAGAAGTGAGCCATGTCAACAAATATAAGGTTACTGCAAATGAATAGACCATTATTTGTAGGCAGTTATTTGCAGCTACAGTATCTCAGCCAATCAAAATGACGGGAAAAATAATTTGAATGTTAAATGTTGCTAGTCATAATAACTATGCATTATAGGCAAGTTAATTAAAAAATCATTATAATTAACAAACCAAAACTTTGGTTACAGTACTATACATTTTTTAGAATAGTTTGGGTGCAAATATGTCACTTAGACCCAGTTTAGACGTCAAAGTTCACATGTGCTGAATCTAATGCAAATGAGCAAAACCTACATGTATTGTTTGAGTTCATTTGCATTAGATTTGGCACATGTGAACTTTGACGTCTAAACCAGGCCTTATTTCAGACCACCTGTCCTTCCCATTGAATCCAATCATGACCTCAACCCTCCTATCTGGACTGAAGAAGCCAATAATTTCTCTTAATTATTGTAATTATTACAATAATTAAGAGAAATTTTGGAGGCCTGTCTGTATTTCTGAATAATTCTGACCACTCTGAGAACCAATCAGATTGTTCCATTTTCACCAAACATTGCTGAATGAATTGTTCTTGTTTGTTTTCCTATCACTAACCTTGTCAACATCATTACATTTGTCATCTTTGGGATGTGTTACTGGAATAATGGATTTACTATGAACTTCAGCAATCTGAGCCATACCGAACCGTCCAGACTTGAAAATATAAATATATACAAGCATTAGCAATCTTGAACATCTCTAATACTTAGGATAGTAACATTACAAGCTGGGTGGAAAATTGTTACTAAGATGGCTTCAGATTTGAACAAATCAAAAAGAGAAAGTCAGACAATCACAGTATTTAAGCCAGAGATTACAGAGGGGGGTACATGGTCTCTTAACTCCTCCCCTCTTCGACACGAGTGAAAAACGCACTGCGCATGCTCGGAAGTTTGGCAGAAAATTCATAGACGAGTCTTGTTTACTAGAAAACCATTACATATACAGTATTATGCCAATTTCTTTTGTATTATTTGACCAGGGAAAGAAAGCAACTAAAGTAATGTGTCAGGAAAAAATAAGCACTAACTTTCCACGAACGGCCTTAACTTTAGAGATTTACTAAACGGCGGTAGATCTCCAATTATGGTTTTTATTGTAAACATGACAAACTTCCTGGCATGCGCAGTGCTTTTTTCACTCGTGTCCCTCTCTTCCCATTATTTCTGTAAGACATATCATCTGGAGGCTGGCAATTGTTTCCATAAATTCACAAATCAGAAAAATATGATTAATGAATAACCTTGAAACAATGATTCTGCAAGTACAACAGACCATTTTTACATGAAGTCAGTGCGGCAGTGGTGTACAGTGGTGTACAGTGTACCTAAACAATGTGTTTTCAATCCTCCAGAAATTGAACTCTATTATTTTTAATTTTATACAAAAACTGATCTAGAAATGATCTATACAAATTTTCCCAAATCACAATCTTCAAAATTAGCAGATAACACATCACTGAAATTCATAAATCACAGTCCAAAGAAAGGAAGAATCATATGTTATGCATAACCCCTATGTCCTCCTGTATCATGACAGTTAGTGTTTTACCCCCTAAATTATTATAACACCTTCCACATCGAACTATGCTAAAGGTCCCTGTATACACCTGGGTATTTTTAAAAAAATTGTGTTCATTTCAGCTATTCTTGGATGTCATATCCTTTGTCTCCAATAACCTGAACTTCATGTGCCTGAATTTAAAGTACTGAGTCCAAGCAGCTTGAGAGTTATCCCCAACCCTGCTTGCTATGGGGGTGCCTGGATGCTACTGCAAGCTTATCAGACCGAGTTGGCAGTATTTTGAAAACTGGAGCAGTGTTGGTTTTTGCTCTCAGCCACCCTCCCCGCTATTCGGAATGCATAGCATAAGGTGAGTATTCTCCACTGGCCGAGTTAGTGTGACAGATACCAGTGGTAGACTGTGGCCAGGTTCCCATGGTTACCACTGGGGAAGGACATGGCCTGGCACCTAAGCCCAAACCTATCTGGATGATTTGTACCCTTATATGGATTGAGACTCCTGTGCTTTTAGCCATAAATGGTGAATACCTTAGGATACATATTTCTAATAATATTATCACCAAAGGACTGATTTACCCAGTACTTATTTTTGACTAAAAGGAGACAGTAAAGATGTCCATGACGTAAGCAACATGACGATGACGTAACCACAAATGCAAATTACCTTATCAACTTATGGAAAGAGAAAGGAATTCAAGGGCAAGTGAGTTCCTTAAAGCTATCATACGGAAATATTTTACCTTAAGGAGACCGTCCAGTTCGGCTACCTTCTCGGGGAAAAATTTGGTAACCACTTCTTCGGCCTACAAGAAAAAAACGAATAAATACATGCACTGTCACGTACAAGATACAAGGTTAAGGGGTCTCACTCCGGAGTGACCATCATTAAAACGAGAAAAACTTACTTCATCGCTGAACTGGTTGTGATAGTTTGATAACTGTTAAAAAGGAATGAAGAAAAAAAAGTTAGTTAGATACAAGTACAGAGAATGGTTCACGTTGTTAGAAGGAATGGCGATAGTTCACAAAGCTTATTTCTAGTCATTCAAAACGAAGCTTATCTTGTTAGGAGTATCGATAGATCGCAAAATACACTCACTTTATCTCTAGGCATTTTTCTGATATGTAGTTAAAAAGGCTTTATAAATCAAAAAATTAAAAATCCTTTTCTTTCCTTGTGAAGACGGCAAATCTGTTACAAAATGCCGCTAAAAAAGAACCACGCTTTGATCACGCTGACCCAATCCTTACACTGCTCGTGGATTCGTAATCCGAGGATTCCGAGTGGTTTCCGACCTATTTCCGAAGCTTGATGCTTGAGCCACAGGAATCCCAAACTCGAAGACGGTACTTATAATCCCAATGGGATGAATGAACGCTTCGCTTTTAATTAATCCATTCTTTTGTCTTTTTATCATTTCTTATTGTTTTTTTCCTGTAATCTTGCCTACCTTGCTCTCATTGGTTATCTATTTTCTATCTTCATCATATATACACTACCTTCCAATCTTATTCTCTCTTTTACTCCGACGAAGGACTAGCGTCCGAAACGTCAGTAAGTGATCTCTCTTATTTTTTACGGTGTAAAATTTAACTTTTTATCCAAACTCGAAGAGTACATTGATGTAATCCTTGGAAAAATGCATTTAAATGAAATATTTGAAGATATTCAAGTTTTCGTTACTAAATATATTGTACTTATTGATATTATTATTGAAAACAAAATAAATGAATTGTTCCTTGAAAATTTGTTCACCTTAATTCAGGGTGCAGATCTAAGGAGGGGTTCAGGAGGCAATGATGCAACCCCCTGGGCTGACTTTATGAGCCTACTTAGCTTTGAGGATAATCAATACAAAGTAATGTTTTTTTCTTTGATTATAAAGGGTACATCCCTCCCTGGGTCGACTTTGCCCCTTATACAGCTTTGAAGATATCAAGGAATAATTCCAAACATTCTATATAAGACAAGATCATCTGAGGATCGAGTTATTTTTCTGACAGAAATATTTTTGATCCAGTGCAGCATAACCCATAACCCAATTATTAAAAACTTATACCTCAACGATGATGATATAACCCCATTATTTTACACAACTCATACATATCTATTAATGAAAGACATAGTATAGTTATCAACGTACCCATTGCAACATAAATTGAACACAATTTCCTCCATTAATATAATTATAATATTTATTAGCATAATACTTTTTTTGCCCAATTTTTGCCAACAAATTTTAATTGCTTGTTTGACCATCTAGTGCCTAAATTATCTTAGATTTTTTTCCTATTTTCAGGAAGTTATCCAAATTATTCTTTTCATAATAATATATAAATTAAACCAATAATCTTTCACAAGTAAATCAAAATCAGATGAATACCTGTTTAAAACAAATCAAAACATAAATAAAAGTACAAGTATGTAACAGGTTAAAATTATAAATAGCAAAAAAATTCACAATATTATCATTTTTTGTTGAATTCATATCTAATTATTGGATTTTTTTAAATGTTAAATTTCCTTTAAATAAATTCTTAAGAATTTTATGAATTAAATCAAAATTATTGCTATATTTCTATATAGGCATTATGCATATATCAATTTTCATGCATGCAATATTACACAGGACATATGTCAATTTGAAATTATTTCAGATTCAATAAAATTTAATTATCTAACTAGAAGTGGAATATAATATCTGGTATTTGGCCCGCTGATATTGAAGTACCATTCGAACTTGTGTACTCAAAAAAATTGAATTTTGTTCCCTCAACCATGATATTTTTTTGGCCATCTGTTCCACTTAGTGAGCATGGCCCTTTCATAAGGACATTTATAGTATAGATGACATTTTTCACCACAGCAATGCTTTCCTCAAATAAAATATCCTGAACTATATCAGTAGTATTTGCTGAGTAGGAAACCTTATTGTGAGAGACAAGTTTGTCGTGAACCAACACTTCAACATAGACTTTATAATCACCATCAGTCTTACTTGGTCCATAAACTCCAATACCTTTCATAAAAATACTCTGATCTGTCATGAACTTTATGCCATCATTCTTTCTGGTATCACAGAACCAGTCACTACCACAACAGCTTTTAAACCGTGAACATCTGTACGACTTTTGGACTTGCAAGGGCTTTGGTACACGAGGAATAATCTCAAATGAAACTTTGGTTTCTAGACTGGATATAAAAAAAAGAAATATACTTGTGACTTCTTCGTAAGAAAGTAGTCCAGTCCTGGCAACTTCATCAGCAAATTCAACAGGAGACATAACTGGAAAGCGTATATATTTTAAAGCTTTTGAAGCAATGTTTCTTAAATTTTCAGGAGTTTGATCCAATTTTTTTCGACTACATTCTACGTTTGCCCATCGCTTGACAGCATGAAATAAAGAAACCTCCCTGATAGTGAGAGAGCTTCTTTGAACAAGACACACCAATGTGTCAAGATCTAACTCAGTAAAATGTTCCGATTCCAAGACTTTAGACGTGTGCAAGTCAACAACATTCCAACACTCGTCTTCTAGGACTTTCTCATTTAGAAACAGCGCATGACTAAGCACTGTCAGAACATTTTCAGGGTTCAAATTTTTCTTGACAAAATCTATACACTTGTCACCTATAACGGGTACTAGGTACTTGTTGGCTAAGTACAACACTCCAAGCGCATTATCAAGCGTAAGAAAGACCTTGTCTGTATAAATAAAACGCAGGAGTTCAACAAATGCATCAGGATCGGCATCTGTGACGAGAATTTCACCGTCTTTTTCAGCCAGTTTTCCATAGAACATTGCAAGAAAGACAGGACTGCTGATCGCTAATACGTATTTATGTCCAGGGATTCGCTCTTTTCCGTGACCAACCAAGAAGTGCACATCACTGAGTAGCTCATTTTTAAACATCTTTTCATTTCTTTCACGAACAGTGGAGGCTTTGAGCTGCCATTTATCGGAGCTCAGAGTCAACCCCTCCACCGCCGCCATCTTTGTTGACATTTTTGAAAATGAATGAAAATACCACCGAACTGGTTTCTGGGTAATTTTAAAGAGCCACCCACAGGTAACCCAAGAATTGATTTTGGTTGAATTTCCTCCACCATCCTTAAGCCCGTCATTTGGATTGTCAAAGCTCTTAGATAGATTTCTATAAGCCCGTAATCATAGTCGTACGGATGTCATACTAGTTCCTGTCTTTGAACTGTGAACTCTGAGCTTTGAACTCTACTTTTGAAAAAGCCCAATTGGCACGAGCAAATAAGTAAATAATTAACACTGACAGCCCATCACATCACGGCACGGCACGGCACGGCACGGCACGGCACACGACTTATTTATATTTTGTAATTTTCATCATTTTTAGAAGCTGGGAGAGTCAGAGAATTCTGGGCTGCTTGAGGTGAAAATTAACAACCCTCTCTTTTAAAGAAACAAATTGTTCCATTATTCTTCTAGATATCTATAGTGGGAGATCTTTATAGCGAATCGAAATATGGCGACCAATTTGAATAACTTTTGTTCTCGACTGACTAGCACCTCATACATGTAAAAACGCATTTATGTTTCCACGTGAACACGAGGCTAGTCAGTCCAGAACAATAGTTATTCAAATTGATCGCTATATTTCGATTCGGTGTATGGATTGATGAATGAGCATACCAATGACCCCCTTTTTGATTGTGCTGAAATTTGACTTTCCTTAACTAATTCCTCTAGCCTCTCTTCCATCCTCAAAATAAATATGTTCTCCAACAAATCACAGCAATTTTTTTTTAAATTTTGGTACTCGAACCTTTAATTTTATGGATATTAGTTTGTCAAGGCAATAATCTAAAAGAGTCGTTACGCATATCGAACGATATCGTAACGATGGACTGCGTGCCATCTTTTCCTTGCCGTGTAAAAAAGGTTAGAATATAACCAGCGCTAGCTGAGACAAAAAAACAATTATCAACCAGAGCCTTTAATTTCATGCTAAACCTCCAATGGCTTGAAATGCAATCGGGTTTTTTTCTGTTTTTCACGATCCCGAGCACCTGGGTGTTTCTGGTGATCAGTACGACTGATACGAGGCTTTCCTGATATTATTCATCCTAGGTAGTACCCACATAAAAAGAATTCTGACCAAGGTTGAAAAATGTGAAGTACATATACTAATATTCATCTAACAATCCCTTTTACTTACATAATTTTACTCACTGGATAACTTTGTAAGAAAAATGATAAAAAAGTTCAACATTAACTGATCTAAAAAAAAGCCAAATTTGAATATCAAAGGAATCGGGTTCGGGTCGTCACGTTTTGAATATTGAGGAATCAAGCAGGGCGTTCAACTGTACTTTAGAAAAAAAAAGGAACCCTTTTCTCTACTGTGTAAACAATAATTACATTCTAGAAAAATTGGTTTTCAAAAACTTTGGTTTCCGCATCGCCTGAACAGTTAGTTTAAACCTAATTTGATCGTTTCTTTTAGATATTTTCTTTACCGATTTTTTCACTAGCTGGTATTCCAATTAAAATTACATTTTCAAGAAACCATTTTACATTGGAGATTTCATTTGTTTGTACAATGTTTTTCTTCCGTTTCGCCAAACAAGGAAATGACTACATCTCTAATGACTCAGATAACAACCATTACTTCCTTGTTTGATTGGCTACTATTATACCTAGCAGACAAAGATATCGTAGGAAAGACTTACTGAATCCTACTCGAAAGGCAATTAGCTCAGTTATAGTAGTATCTTTATACAATAGTTACGTAAGCTCGTGGTCGAGTAAGTACAATCAGAAACAAATTAAAATTGTGTTGGCTAGTGAACCTGATTTTCACAGTAATGAATTGCAAATAAATTTAAGAGTGTTTTAAAAATATTAAATTTAGCAATTAGCAAGATGGAGATAATAAAATTTACGTTAAACTTTCGGCCCATATATAGTTATAAGTCACACATTAAAATATATTAAGAACTATAGATTTTCCGAGTTTATGACTTCTTCTAACTTCAGAGATTTTCACCGAAGATCTATTTCAGCTCTGGGCGTGGTGGTTTGCTCGCTGACGCGGAGTGAACGCAGAGTGAACGACTGAAACCGCGTAAAATTCTAAGAGAGATTTCCAAAACATTCTTAAACAAATGCGAAGTCACCGATTTAAAGTGTGTCTGCGTGTGTTGACGATTATAAAGTGTATATACATTCTAATCGAAGTCGAATAAAAGTTCATTAAAGTCCTATTGAGAGTGACGCGTATATTGTATTGAAGGCGTTTGGTGTAGATATGCCTGTATGCGATGCAAAACACGAGGCGCTGTTCAACCGAGGGCGTCTTATTGGCATCATCGACTAATCGATGTGTTTCCGGAATCAAGTTCGCCACCTCCACTTGCTTTTAGTTTCAAATAAAAGATTTGATTTAGTAGATAATTAGTCAGCTATAAAACAGGAGACCGAGAGAAATGAGGCTTTAATCAAGATATGATACACGGCGCGCAAATCGGGAAGAACGCCAGAGAAGTCAACAAAGGAAGAATGAATTGTATGGTAAGTTTGAACGGGCGTTGTTAGTCCAAACTGAACACGTTTATAGTAGTTTCATTTATGTTAGAATCGTTTAAAAAACTCTTTTGTGAAGCCTTCCCAGTACTAAACAGGCATAAAAATAACTGCCCTGAGGCGCGCGCCTGGGAGCACTTGTTCTCGATCCGTTTTGGTTCTAATCCTTTTAGAAAGTTCAGCAGCAACTGATATTATAGTTAATGTCTAAGGGCTCTAGAAGGAATAACAATTACTGATAGAATAAAGAATTAAGAGTTTAAAAAACTCGATATATGATGCGTGGACTAAACTGTGCCCTTTTTTGACGATGGTATAATTTTGATTAATTTTCTAGGTCATCTTCGTAGTTTTTGATGTGTTGTTGATATCGGCTGTACTGGCAAGGCCTGATAAAACGATTCGCTCGGCCAAATATATTTTGAATCTAAAATCTGCGACAAGCAGTACGATCCCAGACAGAGAAGACAAGAAAGCCCAGGCTTCCATTTCCGGCAGTGGACTTGACGGTCACCATGCTGGAATAAATACCGGTTATAGAATGCTTTCAGAAAGGTAATGAATGTAATGAATTTGAGGATGCGTATAAACCAACGTGCTTGCGCGCTGCACAGAGGAAGTTAACGTTAAGTTAGACAATATCTAGACTCGGGTGAAGTGGAACTTATCGATCAGGCGCCTTGATCACAAAAAAAAAACACTTAAAACGCCGCACTACGGAGATAGCCCATGTGCAAGTGAAATCGCTTTCGAGTTGAACGTTCTTTTATCGTGAGTTGAAGAACAGATGGCGCGAGGTTTTGGGAAAATGAAAAGAAGCTTTATCTCCCAATACTTTTTATTAAGTACTTGGGTTAGGCCTTTTTAGTATGGACGGTTCCCGTTTTACGTGTCATTCTCTGAGCATCAATAGAGAGCTTAAGATTCGCGTATTTTTCTCCCGCGAACGGCAAACGTGACCAAGTTTTCTTCGTTTTCCTGTATTTCACTTTACCTTTTGCAAACTTTCATAACAAAAAGAAGTATTATTTTGTTTATCTACGGCTTGGAGATTTTTGCGATTCCTTTTTACTAATTTTAAAGAACTTTTAAATAAATAAAATAATAAAATGACACGTGGTCTGATATGGGAAAACATTACGCCCAAGCTAGAGAGGTCTGGTGTGCACATATTTGCTTGCAGACGGTTAGTAACACTATATGTATTATCATATGCTTAGCATAAGTAAAATCGTATAGTTCCAAAAATATAGTGTTTAATTGAAATCTAAAACCATAAAATGCGAAAAATCGAGTTACTAAAGACCAGACTTGAGTTGGTCTCAGAAATTAACGGCTCACCGATCGTTGTTTTTGTGTATTTACCAACAGGGTACGAACTCCGCTGCAAATGAGCACTCGCCGAGAGTACGGAATTAGCCACACTGATGCATGTCTATTCAAGACGGAAATATTGAATCCAAAAACTTACTTCAACACCGACGACAATTTCTTCCCTGCTAGTTTTAAAACCACAGTTTGTACAGGGGCTATTGGCAAGCGAAGTTATCCTAATTGCGTCTATGGTCGCTTGGATTGCGTGCTATTAAAAGAAGATATAGTCTTTTTACGCAAGCCCACTAGAAACTGTACCACATGGTACAAAGACTTCATTAAAGATGTTCCAGTTGGTTGTCAGTGTATGTGGCCACATTAACTGCCAAAAATTTTTTGTTTCCTGGGCCTCAGTCTGTCTGTATATCAAACCAGAGTTGAATTATTGAAATCTAAGTTACCAGGTTTGATCCACGATAAAATTGATTGTTCGAACCTATGAGCAGGTTTTGACTGCTGAGCCCTGGTGTCATTCTCTTGAGTATTACTTCTTCTTTTTCTCTTGCGCGCAGCGCAACACTATCCGATAGAAATTGACTAAGAAAACGTAGACTTATGTATAGCGAATGGATGTAAATTAGGATTTTAAAGTATTTGTAAAAGATAATATAGGTAATTTAGGAATATAGTACTTGTAATCCCGGTGTTATGTTAATAAAGCGATTTCAATTCAATTTCAGTAAATTTGAAAAAAATAGTTACTTTTTCAAATGATTTTACGTTTTGGTGTCTCCAATATCACTCCACCTACCAGCAAATTCAATTGGTTTTTAGATATGTTTGTCATTGGATAACGTTAAATTATATAAAACGACACCCTGACAGCTGTGGATACTATAAATTTGTCCAATAATTGCCCCCTCAGCATCCCATAATGTCTTACTTAAAACAATAGAATTCAACGCCGTATTGGTAAAAAGGTCTATTAAAGAAATGGATGGAAAATTGAAGGTCGCTCTTAATAGTTTTTTTTTTTTACCACGCTTTTGGTATTAAATTGGCAAATAATGAGCCCTTCCTGTACCTTAACTGGATCAACCAGATTCTATTAAAATATTCTTATCGTTTTAATGATATATAGATGTCAAAATTGCCTCCTCTCAAAGTATCTTAGACTATAAGTGTAATGAATAAAGAAAAAGCTGGGCTAGAATAAAGCAATGAGATGTGAAAATGCGCCATTCCTTTCATCTTTACTTTCTCTGTTCCTCCCTTCAATAAGTGGAAGTATTTTTTAAGCATATAAAAGTTTAACTCATCCTATTTCTTAATAGTCACTGATAAATCAGTCTAGTGTCATTGCCATCTACTCGTTCATATTCACAACCCAACCCATCGATTCTACCAAACAACCAACATGTACACATTATGTGTTGGTTAGTTACTCTCTTTAATTGATTTGAAGTAAGACTTACTCACATACACTCACACTCTCACCCACACACTAGTACACTCAACTTTCAAACATCTTTACTACATGTATACCAGATTTTGCTTTCTTCGCTTCGTTATGAAAAAAGTCGGATAACCAGATTTTAAGAAATCTAAGTAAAAGGATTTCAAGAGAGATTTATACAAATTTTAAGATTATATAAAAAAGTGCGTCAAGGTTCTGAAGACATGCAGTCTCCACGTGAACCGATTCCAGAATCAACAGCCATCTCTGATTTGGCCTCAACAATCGAAGCAGACGATTGCTCTTTCTCTGATGGAGTTGAGACGGCGCCACTCTTCAGAGACACGTTCTTGACCGAGTCGGAGGCTTCTTCCTCTCTAAATTTTTGAACCGCGAGGGCCTCGAAGGAATTCTTGGGTGCCTTTAATCCAAGAAGCACCTCGATGTTGACGTGTTGTTGAGGCCACTCCGTGTGTAGCTTGTGTAAGCTGGATGTGCTGTGTTCTGGTACTTCACTGGTGCGCTCCTCTTCCTCTACATCATTACTCTGGGTTTTAGTATCTTTAAGACCAGCTGTTGTTGATGGTCTACGGTGAGGCTCTGTAGAGACTGACTTGTCATCATGTGCATCACATGTATCCCTTGGAACAGGATCGGTAGACTTGTGCAAACCAAGGTTTAACGTCCGTACGATTAGAGCATAGACGTCGGTGATCGTCCCACCTTGTACTGCACCAAATCTATCAGGGGTACCACAACTGGTCTCAACAGTATTTGGGGCGTCACTGGGTACTTCGATGTAAGCACTATGTGAGGTAACAATGTCTACAGGAATGGCAGCACTATCAGAGGAGGAGGGTGCCTCTTTATCTACTGCAGCATTTGGGGTATCACTGGGTACTTCGATGTCAGACCTATGTGAGGTAACAATGTCTCCAGGAACGGCAGCACTATCAGAGGAGGAAGGTGCCTCTTTATCTACTGCAACATTTAGGGTGTCACTGGGAACTTCGATGTGAGTACTATGGGAATTATCAATGTCTCCAGAAGTGGCAGCACTACCAGAAGAGCAGGTTGTTGGAATTTCCTTACTCTCCAAGCCATGTGTTTCAACAGGAGTGTCGTCACTCTCTGATCCATCACTACTGGCAGACATGGTTCCCTCAACCGCAGGAGTCGTGTGTACTTGGATGTGGTCCTCTCTATCATCGGTGAACGAGTCTGTGCTTAATGTGGAGATGGATGGTGGAAGCTGGCCATCACTTAGTCCCCAGCAATCAGATATTTGACCTGAACTCAGAGAGTTTACTCCAGTAAACGATGAAGACTAAGAATAGAAAAAGTGGAAAACAGGTGTGAAATGTTGGTCAATTGTAGTTACTACATTATTTGCAGGACACTAAAATATTTACCGAATCTGCCATCTCGCTTGCCCCAAAAGAACTGACATCAGAGAGAGAAAATGTCTGAAAATATATCAGATATTAGGAATGATCTTAGTAAATTGAAACTGCAACTGATATTTCAAATAGCAACCTTCAAATCACTTACCTCCATTGTATCATGTTGGTTGCCATCACCGAGTGATTTCTTCTCCAAGTCCACATCAATCATGGTGTTACCAAAACTTGGACAGAATTGGGTGTCGTCAGCCTTACGCACAGATTGTGAAAAGAGTCTGCTAATGTAAGACTTCCTTGCCCCACCAGGAGAGGCTGTCAGCTGGAGAATTTTGAAGCTGGACTCTGATAAACTGGTTTGTACTGGTTTTGTACTTGTATCGGCTGATTTAGCTGATTCATCGTCGTTCTTCTTCTCTGGTTCTTCTGTTACCTTGTTCTTGTTGCTTCCTTTTTTGAACCACGAAAACCAATTCTTCTTCTTCTCAGATGGTGTGTTCGTTTCTCCATCCCTTTTGCCCTCTTTCAATCTGCCAACACTCAGTGAGTGTGAACGGGATGAGGACAGAGAGGTCAGGCAAGGGTTAGGTTCGTGATTGGTTTTTCTACGATCAACCAGAGTATCTAAAGTAAAATGCTGTGCGCTGCTGCCGTGGGTGGAGGTGGTGCTTGCAGATGGTTCGTTGACGACTTCTCGTTCTGCTAAAAATGGTTAAATAGCGTATTAAAGAATATTAAAGTATCGAATGGCGAATGGTGCGAGCTTGTTGTTCTTTAGAAATAGTTTCAGTGTTCTAATGCTGAAGGCGCGCGTTAATGATCTGTTCTTTGATTCTTTCGAATGGCAGCATTGGTGATGCACGCAGTAATTAATACCGTCTCCGTAAATCGAACAATTTTTTTTCATCGCCTAATTACAATCAATCTTCAGTTTAAATTATCCTGTAATTTTCGTTGGTAAGCCTGTCAAACGTTTGAATTTTGCAAATCTAGAAAGAAAGGATGAAGGATTTTGAATGGTATTGTTCGGACTTACCATCGTCGCCACCAGCAGCATCGCTCAAGATGCAATAGAAGACAAGACTAACCACTCCTTGCCAGAAGTTAGCCACACGTCCCTCGGGGCGGGGCTTGTTCCTTCTGTTGTCTTGTCTTCGTTTAAAGAAATTCATAACATCTGAGAAAACAAAAACAAGAATAAGGTGTTAATTAATCAAGCGCTTCTCATTGGAAAAACTGCTGAAAAAAGTTAAAGAAGCTCGATTATTGGTTATTTCAACTTACCATGTCAAAGTCACAAAGTATGCCATGACCAAAGGCCGTCTGAAAAGTTCCGTAAAAAGCTACCTAAAACTGCAGAGCTGATCAAAAATAGATTAGCACATTCTACGTTCTACGTTCTTAAGTATTAAAACTTAGGAACTGATAATTAATTGGTTGATTGCTTGATGACGTCACTTAATTGAAAGCCACGTCATTTATCAATAACTCTTGTTATAGTGTCACGCTATAAAAAAGTCACGCAACACGGATAAATGAGCGCATGACGATTTTTAAAAGGTAAGGGTTCTAGTAAATCGACTGTAAATGCTTACAATATTCTAACTACGTTCACTGGAAAGCTTTCTTCTTTGTGCTAAAATTGCAAGAGTTGAGGCGTCGTATGCACTGCAGACTCGAGTAGTTTCATGACTTATACGGAAGGAGCTTTCGTTGATTTGCAAGAGCTTTCGTCCCCCACCCTCTTCACCCTTCTGGTGGAATCACTGAATAGAGTTGAATTATTGCTGTGATAAATACCTGCTGCGGTTCATGTACCAAGAATATAAACTTCAAGTTTGATAAATCGATTCAGTTTTACTTGGGTAAAAAAACTCCCTTTCTAACTCCTTACCTTCCTACCATCCTTCTTTCCGTCGTTCCTTGATTCCATCCTTCCTTCCTTCCTTTATTCTTTGCTACCTGCTTTTAAGTTGCCTTCTCTCCCCCTCTTCCTCCCTTACTTCTACCCTTGTCCCCTCCCTTCCATCTATTTTTCTCCCTCCCTCCCGCGCATCAATGAATGGAAGTAAATCTCTTAAACTTAGAAATTCAAAGCTAAGAGAGTGCCAAGAGAGTTGGTCTCTTTCCTTGCTATCTACATGGCAAGTAGTAAATATATTACAGTTCAGTCTAGTGTCATTGCCATCTACTCGTTCATATTCACAACCCAACCCATCGATTCTACCAAACAACCAACATGTACACATTATGTGTTGGTTAGTTACTCTCTTTAATTGATTTGAAGTAAGACTTACTCACATACACTCACACTCTCACCCACACACTGACACACTCAACTTTCAAACATATTTACTACATATATACCAGATTTTGCTATCTTCGCTTAATTATGAAAAATGCCGGATAACAAGATTTCAAAAAAAAAAATCTAAGTAAAAGGATTTCAAGAGAAATTTTTACAAATTTTAAGATTATATAAAAAAGTGCTTCAAGGTTCTGAAGACATGCAGTCTCCACGTGAACCGATTCCAGAATCAACAGCCATCTCTGATTTGGCCTCAACAATCGAAGCAGACGATTGCTCTTTCTCTGATGGAGTTGAGACGGCGCCACTTTTCAGAGACACGTTCTTGACCGAGTCGGAGGCTTCTTCCTCTCTAAATTTTTGAACCGCGAGGGCCTCGAAGGAATTCTTGGGTGCCTTTAATCCAAGAAGCACCTCGATGTTGACGTGTTGTTGAGGCCACTCCGTGTGTAGCTTGTGTAAGCTGGATGTGCTGTGTTCTGGTACTTCACTGGTGCGCTCCTCTTCCTCTACATCATTACTCTGGGTTTTAGTATCTTTAAGACCAGCTGTTGTTGATGGTCTACGGTGAGGCTCTGTAGAGACTGACTTGTCATCATGTGCATCACATGTATCCCTTGGAACAGGATCGGTAGACTTGTGCAAACCAAGGTTTAACGTCCGTACGATTAGAGCATAGACGTCGGTGATCGTCCCACCTTGTACTGCACCAAATCTATCAGGGGTACCACAACTGGTCTCAACAGTATTTGGGGCGTCACTGGGTACTTCGATGTCAGAACTATGGGAGGTAACAATGTCTCCAGGAATGGCAGCACTATCAGAGGAGGAAGGTGCCTCTTTATCTACTGCAGCATTTGGGGCGTCACTGGGTACTTCGATGTCAGACCTATGTGAGGTAACAATGTCTACAGGAATGGCAGCACTATCAGAGGAGGAAGGTGCCTCTTTATCTACTGCAGCATTTGGGGCGTCACTGGGTACTTCGATGTCAGACCTATGTGAGGTAACAATGTCTCCAGGAACGGCAGCACTATCAGAGGAGGAAGGTGCCTCTTTATCTACTGCAACATTTAGGGTGTCACTGGGAACTTCGATGTGAGTACTATGGGAATTATCAATGTCTCCAGAAGTGGCAGCACTACCAGAAGAGCAGGTTGTTGGAATTTCCTTACTCTCCAAGCCATGTGTTCCAACAGGAGTGTCGTCACTCTCTGATCCATCACTACTGGCAGACATGGTTCCCTCAACCGCAGGAGTCGTGTGTACTTGGATGTGGTCCTCTCTATCATCGGTGAACGAGTCTGTACTTGATGAGGAGATGGATGGTGGAAGCTGGCCATCACTTAGTCCCAAGCAATCAGATATTTGACCTGAACTCAGAGAGGTTACTCCAGTAAAAGATGAAGACTGAGAATAGAAAAAGTGGAAAACAGGTGTGAAAAGTTGGTCAATTGTAGTTACTACATTATTTGCAGGACACTAAAATATTTTCCGAATTTGCCATCTCGCTTGCCCCAAAAGAACTGACATCAGAGAGAGAAAATGTCTGAAAATATATCAGATGTTACAGGAATGATCGCGGTGAATTGATAAACGGATTACAGCAGAAACTGCAACTGAACTGATATTTCAAATAGCAATTTTCAAATTACCTACCTCCATTGTATCATGTTGATTGCCATCACCAAGTGATTTCTTCTCCAAGTCCACATCAATCATGGTGTTACCAAAACTTGGACAAAACTGGGTGTCGTCAGCCTTGTGCACAGATTGTGAAAAGAGTCTTCTAGTGTAAGCCTTCCTTGCCCCACCAGGAGAGGCTGTCAGCTGGAGAATTTTGAAGCTGGACTCTGATAAACTGGTTTGTACTGGTTTTGTACTTGTATCGGCTGATTTAGCTGATTCATCGTCGTTCTTCTTCTCTGGTTCTTCTGTTACCTTGTTCTTGTTGCTTCCTTTTTTGAACCACGAAAACCAATTCTTCTTCTTCTCAGATGGTGTGTTCGTTTCTCCATCCCTTTTGCCCTCTTTCAATCTGCCAACACTCAGTGAGTGTGAACGGGATGAGGACAGAGAGGTCAGGCAAGGGTTAGGTTCGTGATTGGTTTTTCTACGATCAACCAGAGTATCTAAAGTAAAATGCTGTGCGCTGCTGCCGTGGGTGGAGGTGGTGCTTGCAGATGGTTCGTTGACGACTTCTCGTTCTGCTAAAAATGGTTAAATAGCGTATTAAAGAATATTAAAGTATCGAATGGCGAATGGTGCGAGCTTGTTGTTCTTTAGAAATAGTTTCAGTGTTCTAATGCTGAAGGCGTGCGTTAATGATCTGTTCTTTGATTCTTTCGAATGGCAGCATTGGTGATGCACGCAGTAATTAATACCGTCTCCGTAAATCGAACAATTTTTTTTCATCGCCTAATTACAATCAATCTTCAGTTTAAATTATCCTGTAATTTTCGTTGGTAAGCCTGTCAAACGTTTGAATTTTGCAAATCTAGAAAGAAAGGATGAAGGATTTTGAATGGTATTGTTCGGACTTACCATCGTCGCCACCAGCAGCATCGCTCAAGATGCAATAGAAGACAAGACTAACCACTCCTTGCCAGAAGTTAGCCACACGTCCCTCGGGGCGGGGTTTGTTCCTTCTGTCTTGTCTTCGTTTGAAGAAATTCATGACATCTGAGAAAACAAAAACAAGAATAAGGTGTTAATTAATCAAGCGCTTCTCATTGGAAAAACTGCTGAAAAAAGTTAAAGAAGCTCGATTATTGGTTATTTCAACTTACCATGTCAAAGTCACAAAGTATGCCATGACCAAAGGCCGTCTGAAAAGTTCCGTAAAAAGCTACCTAAAACTGCAGAGCTGATCAAAAATAGATTAGCACTGCTAGTACGTTCTTTAGTATTAAAACTCAGGAACTGATAATTAATTGGTTGATTGCTTGATGACGTCACTTAATTGAAAGCCACGTCATTTATCAATTACTCTTGTTATAGTGTCACGCTATAAAAAAGTCACGCAACACGGATAAATGAGCGCATGACGATTTTTAAAAGGTAAGGGTTCTAGTAAATCGACTGTAAATGCTTACAATATTCTAACTACGTTCACTGGAAAGCTTTCTTCTTTGTGCTAAAATTGCAAGAGTTGAGGCGTCGTATGCACTGCAGACTCGAGTAGTTTCATGACTTATACGGAAGGAGCTTTCGTTGATTTGCAAGAGCTTTCGTCCCCCACCCTCTTCACCCTTCTGGTGGAATCACAGAATAGAGTTGAGTTATTGCTGTGATAAATACCTGCTGCGGTTCATGTACCAAGAATATAAACTTGCGCGTTTGATAAATCGATTCAGTTTTACTTGGGAAAAAACAACTCCCTTTCTAACTCCTTACCTTCCTACCATCCTTCTTTCCGTCGTTCCTTGATTCCATCCTTCCTTCCTTCCTTCATTCTTTGCTACCTGCTTTTCAGTTGCCTTCTCTCCCCCTCTTCCTCCCTTACTCCTACCCTTGTCCCCTCCCTTCCATCTATTTTTCTCCCTCCCTCCCGCGCATCAATGAAGGGAAGTAAATCTCTTAAACTTAGAAATTCAAAGCTAAGAGAGTGCCAAGAGAGTTGGTCTCTTTCCTTGCTATCTACATGACAAGTAGTTAATATATTACAGTTCAGTCTAGTGTCATTGCCATCCACTCGTTCATATATTCACAACCCAACCCATCGATTCTACCAAACAACCAACATGTACACATTATGTGTTGGTTAGTTACTCTCTTTAATTGATTTGAAGTAAGACTTACTCACATACACTCACACTCACACTCTCACCCACACACTGACACACTCAACTTTCAAACATATTTACTACATGTATACCAGATTTTGCTTTCTTCCCTTCGTTATGAAAAAAGTCGGATAACCAGATTTCAAGAAATCTAAGTAAAAGGATTTCAAGAGAGATTTTTACAAATTTTTAGATTAAAAAGTTTGTTGAGGTTCTGAAGACATGCAGTCTCCACGTGAACCGATTCCAGAATCAACACCCATCTCTGATTTGGCCTCAACAATCGAAGCAGACGATTGCTCTTTCTCCGATGGAGTTGAGACGGCGTCACTCTTCAGAGACACGTTGTTGGCCGATTCGGAGGCTTCTTCCTCTCTAAATTTTTGAACCGCGAGGGCCTCGAAGGAATTCTTGGGTGCCTTTAATCCAAGAAGCACCTCGATGTTGACGTGTTGTTGAGACCACTCCGTGTGTAGCTTGTGTAAACTTGATGTGCTATGTTCTGGTACTTCACTGGTGCGCTCCACTTCCTCTACATCATTACATTGGGTTTTAGTATCTTTAAGACCAGCTGTTGTTGATGGTCTACGGTGAGGCTCTGTAGAGACTGACTTGTCATCATGTGCATCACATTTATCCCTTGGAACAGGATCGGTAGACTTGCGCAAACCAAGGTTTAACGTCCGTACGATTAGAGCATAGACGTCGGTGATCGTCTCACCTGGCACTCCACCAAATCTATCAGGGGTACCACAACTGGTCTCAACAGTATTTGGGGCGTCACTGGGTACTTCGATGTCAGAACTATGTGAGGTAACAATGTCTACAGGAATGGCAGCACTATCAGAGGAGGAAGGTGCCTCTTTATCTACTGCAGCATTTGGGGTGTCACTGGGTACTTCGATGTCAGACCTATGTGAGGTAACAATGTCTACAGGAATGGCAGCACTATCAGAGGAGGAAGGTGCCTCTTTATCTACTGCAGCATTTGGGGCGTCACTGGGTACTTCGATGTGAGTACTATGGGAATTATCAATGTCTCCAGAAGTGGCAGCACTACCAGAAGAGCAGGTTGTTGGAATTTCCTTACTCTCCAAGCCATGTGTTCCAACAGGAGTGTCGTCACTCTCTGATCCATCACTACTGGCAGACATGGTTCCCTCAACCGCAGGAGTCGTGTGTACTTGGATGTGGTCCTCGCCATCATCGGTGAACGAGTTTGTCCTTGATGAGGAAATGGATGGTGGAAGCTGGCCATCACTTAGTCCCAAGCAATCAGATATTTGACCTGAACTCAGAGAGGTTACTCCAGTAAAAGATGAAGACTGAGAATAGAAAAAGTGGAATAAAGGTGTGAAAAGTTGGTCAATTGTAGTTACTACATTATTTGCAGGACACTAAAATATTTACCGAATCTGACATCTCGCTTGCCCCAAAAGAACTGACATCAGATAGTGAAAATGTCTGAAAATATATCAGATATTAGAAATGATCTCAGTAAATTGAAACTGCAACTGATATTTCAAATAGCAATCTTCAAATCACTTACCTCCATTGTATCATGTTGGTTGCCATCACCGAGTGATTTCTTCTCCAAGTCCACATCAATCATGGTGTTACCAAAACTTCGACAGAATTGGGTGTCGTCAGCCTTGCGCACAGATTGTGAACAGAGTCTGCTAATGTAAGCCTTCCTTGCCCCACCAGGAGAGGCTGTCAGCTGGAGAATTTTGAAGCTGGACTCTGATAAACTGGTTTGTACTGGTTTTGTACTTGTATCGGCTGATTTAGCTGATTCATCGTCGTTCTTCTTCTCTGGTTCTTCTGTTACCTTGTTCTTGTTGCTTCCTTTTTTGAACCACGAAAACCAATTCTTCTTCTTCTCAGATGGTGTGTTTGTTTCTCCATCCCTTTTGTCCTCCTTCAATCTGCCAACACTCAGTGAGTGTGCGCGGGATGAGGACAGAGAGGTCAGGCAAGGGTTAGGTTCGTGATTGGTTTTTCTACGATCAACCAGAGTATCTAAAGTAAAATGCTGTGCGCTGCTGCCGTGGGCGGAGGTGGTGTTTGCGGATGGTTCGTTGACGACTTCTCGTTCTGCTAAAAAATTGTTACATCAGAGTATTAAAGAATATTAAAGTATTGACTGGCGAATGGTGCAAGGTTGGTGTTCTTTGGAATAGGTCCAGTGTTCTAATGGTGAAGGCGCGCGTTAATGATCTGTTCTTTGATTCTTTCGAATAGCAGCATTGATGATGTCACGCTGTAATTAAACCCACTCCGTAGATCGAAACATATATTTTTTTCATCTTCTTATTGCAAAGAATTATACATTTTAAACTATCCTTTAACTTTTACGGCTAAGCCTGGTGAAGCTTTGAATTTTGCAAATCTAGAAAGAAAGGATGAAGGATTTTGAATGATAGTGTTCGGACTTACCATCGTCGCCACCAGCAGCATCGCTCAAGATGCAATAGAAGACAAGACTAACCACTCCTTGCCAGAAGTTAGCCACACGTCCCTCGGGGCGGGGCTTGTTCCTTCTGTTGTCTTGTCTTCGTTTGAAGAAATTCATGACATCTGAGAAAGCAAAAACAAGAATAAGGTGTTAATTAACCGTGCAAGCGCTTGGAACAACTGCTGTAAAAAAGTTAAAGCTAAAGAATCTCGATCATCGGTTAATTTAACTTACCATGTCAAAGTAACAAAGTATGCCATGACCACCGGGCCTGAAAAGTTCTGTAAAAAGCTACTTTAAAACTGCAGAGCTGATCAAAAATAGATTAGCACTGCTACAAGCTAGTTCCTCAGTGTAAAAACCCAAGAACTGATAATTAATTGGTTGATTGCTTGATGACGTCACTTGATTGAAAACCACGTCATTTATTAACTTATTAATTATTCTTATCATTCCATGATTGCATGTGATGTTATCCAGTAATTTTTTCCACGGTTTGGTCTAACAACCCTGTATATATACAGTCATTGTCAAAAAGGTTGTCCTATGAAAAAAGACTTAAAAACGAAAAAGAAATATCACGTGATATGTAATGCACTCGCTCTAAATGCTCGATACCAGCAATCATTTTATAAGTAGAGTTAATAATTATTATTCTTTGTTGATTGTTACTCATCATAACCGACGTTAAAAACCAGAATTCACATCATTTACAACAAATAAACCAATCATCACGTGATACTTCTTTTGGTCTTTAAGTCTTTTTTCACAGGACAACCTTTTTGACAATGACTGTAAATTTTGAAAGCTTATATGAAAAAATAAAATTGTACATGGTACATGAAAATGAGTGACCATGGGTGTTTAGCTAAGTCATTTATAAACTCAGTACTGCTAAAAATAAATAATCTTCAGTAAGCTTTACCGGTCATCTTTTTAAACAATTCTTTAGACCTAAAATTAAGGGCCCGGTCATTATGTACAAGGGGTGGGGGTGGGGGCTGATGCATTTTGATTTTCACTTGCACAATTGTTTGTGAACCCTCCTCCCAAACCTGTCACTCTTAGCCACGTCCTGCACCAGCCCCATCCATGTACATAATGACTTGGTCCCTAACAACCATGCATTTTAGATAAAGGTTTTCAATAAAAAGCTTCCCATGTACGTGGAAAGGAATGACCAATGGTTAGCGAATTCTGCCAATTCCTGGCCTATTGGCCCAAAATAACTGAGGCGTTTTTGGAGTTTATTTTTCCCCTGCTGATCGTGAAAGTGAAAAGAACAGTGAGCTAAGTGAGAGGCGTCGCCCGTCAAAACCTGAACTTCAAAGACTTTATTCAGCATCTGATCGTGAATATCAATGCAGTCAAGTGATCATTATTGCCACTGAATGAGTTTCCAGCTAGGATGGCACATGTGGTGTTCCCTTGGTGAGTACTGAGCTAGAAAGAAACGTCAAGGGTTCGCGGCCAAACAAACGAACCCTTGACATATCAAAGTTATAGAAAAAACGAAAAGCCTTATGAAAATTCGGTTATTGATAAAACGTCCTTAAAACCATCTGTATTATATGCCCTGTAGTCTCTATATGCCCTGCTACTTAACGACAGATGCGGTCCTTAGGTGGGGTGGCTGACTTTGCGTCCAAGAAATAACCTATTTTATTAATTATCCTATTTTAATTAATGACTCAAATTATTAATTATTATGATCAAGTTTACCAAGATTATCGCTAAACGTACAAAGTGTGATGCGCCACACAACCGGGAAACCGTAGAATCGAACCGAGTCGATCAGAAGAGTTTGAGAAATTCGGTCAAGAAACAGCCGTTGGTGTCACTATTTTTACTGAAAAATGACGATTATCAATATCACTATGAAGATTATGTACAAATCCCTAGAAACAACACAAAAGGTTTTTCTTTCCCAAGATAAATATTTCAGCCTTTCGTTTGTCTTTTTCGGATAATAGTTGGATTTTCACACCTTCCGACTCAAAATGAATTTTAAAATCCTTCCTCTCCTAACTAATTAAATCCCAGTCATCATTAGTGTCAGTTTAGTGGGTGCTACTATGGCGTTTGCGTTTACGACTTGTTTTTCACTCTCCATTAGTAAAATTACTGTTTTTGATAAAATAATTAGAAGATAACAAAAACCACAGAAGAAATTTGTACACAAAGGTTGAGTTACGTATGCTATCGCACCATTTAAATTAATCGAGATTGGTATTTATAAGCAAAGACTTCTTAGAAAACTACTTAAGTTGATTTCCATATCAAAGGTAAGCTGTTAAATTATCATCGAATATTTATGATTGAGAGTTCGTACTTGTAAGTGAAATTATTTGGGCTTTCTTTGTGGATAGTGAGTTGGGCGTTCGCTGAATATTCGGTCAGTAAAGAAAGGTTTCTAATTACTAAATGAACCGACCCGGGAGCGCGGGAAGACGTACAAACTGGTAAAAGAAGGTCAGCAACAACTTATGGGGTATGAATTTCGTCCCATGCCATGCCTCGAATGATAACAATACTCGAAGTTTTGATCGTCGCTTGCCACAATTACTGCGCTTTGCCCTCCGCGAATCGATTCAAAGGACGTTGAAACCAAAGTTTGATCTCAAAACGGTGGCAAATTTCACACGAAGCGACTGTTGTTTCTCGATCTGTTGCCTCGTGTTCACCACTCTTAGAAAAAACGCAAACAACTAAAATAGGGCATTCTCTTTAACGAGGTAAGTGAATCTATTATTTAATTTCAGTTTTTGGCTGTCAGTATTGAACAAACCACGAATTAGCAGTGGTATCTAGAAAGAAAGACATTCGTTTATTGAACTTTATTCATATTCCTGTTCTGTTTTAGTCTTTTTAAAAATATTTTTCGTTCTTTTCGGCTAACAATCTCAGAGGATGGATTTAATAATGTTGATGATGATAATCAAAAGAGGATAAAACATACTGAATACTAACAAATGAACACCAAGACCAAAAAAATATTTCACCAAGAGCTTAACTTAAAAAAAAACCCTCCAAAAACGTGAAGCAATTTATGCATAAAATGCTAATACTCTCTTTCTGAGGGTTTTAATAAAACAGTTATAGCTTTTGAAACTCCTACAAGTGAATACAAATCTGGGATTATTGTAGAATGTCCGGGGTAGCTCATAACGAGAGCGCGGTGAATATTGTAGGCGAAATACGACAATTCTTCCTTTTCTTTATACAAGTCTGTAATGAATATTTCCGCAAGGTGGTGTTATTATTCAAAACGCTCCTAAAACCGGACAGTATGTTAATTAACAATATTTGAGGAAGGATTAGATATTGTTCATTATCTGATTAGACTTCAAAATATCAGTCAAGAGATTTCATATCAACTTCTCTTTGGATAATAAAATTGAAGAAGCATTGGCCAAAGAACATATCTATATTTTGATCTCTCGTTTTCTCGCGTAAAAGTTTTTAAAAGCTCCGCGGTGTCCTCCATCTAATCCCTGTAGCTTAGAGGGGGCTTTCCTTCAAGAGGGGAGAAGGTGGGCAAGACAATGCTTTTGGGGGTGGGGATTAAAGGGATGGTGGGGGGGGGGGGTTGGCAATGGGATGGGTTTATAATTTTGGGAGGCCGAAAACAATGAAAGTTTGAAAAAAGATATTATGGGGGGAGGGGGGTAGGTATATAGGGGTTACAAGGTATTTTAACACACACCAAATCATTATGCCAAACTGATAATTATCATCCCCTCAGGTCTTTAAAAATAAAAGCCCCCATGGCCAATTTGAATCACCATAGCACTTAGTCCTGATGAAGGGCGAGATAGAGGGTGTAAAGTGTGCTGAAGAGATCCGCTTTAGATAACTAGACTATCGACCATTCCTGGTAAATATCAAAGCGCTTTACCGTTGAAGTATAATTGTAATGAGACGATGAATAATATTTTCCTTTTTCTTTACCTAGACCTTAAATCATTTTCATGCATTCAGAGACTTGCTATGAACCTAGATTACAATGCATAATTATGGATTTCGAAACGAATTCAAAACAAAAAAGGTTGTCACTGACATTCTCTTTTTTTTTGCATACCGCGTTTCAATTTCAATTCGCTCTCTTTTCTTTCTTTCTAGGCAAAATGTTAATTTAAATCTCTAATCATAATATCTTCAATAATTTCTTTTGGAGACACTATATCACTATATCGGTGGTTTTTTTAAAACTGAAATCTAAGTCTAAAAGTCCAATCCACATCAATACCTGTGAATGTTGACTTTTCTAGGGTCGTTTATCGTCCGTTTTGAAATAAGTTATTTGGTCCTCTAATGGTCGCTTAAAACCCAAAATCAATACACATGTTTGCTCTCAAACTTCTTTGAGTCACCGAATCACATTCATGGGATAGTTCGCCATGTACATTTACATTTATTGTCTCAGTAAAACTTTTGCATCCAAGTGACAAATTCATCATAATAGTGTGGCAAGGCTTTAGTTACGACATAATACGGACCTAGCGCGCGAGATGCAAATCGTGCATCGTGAGTCATTTGATCATGAATGCGTTTTACTTTTCAGTACTGCCAGCAGTCTTTATAATAACAGAACATGATCCCACTACAAAGACTATTTAATCAGTACAAGTAAACAACCTTTTTTGATTGACGGGTTTTCTTACGAACGTGTCGGACTGGACTTTCTTTAGAAATCTTTTGCCGGACATTGTCTTGGATTGTTTATCTGGTTTCAAAGCACCCAGATTCAGCAAAATGATAGAATTGTAACTGAGTAATGCCTCTAATCGATCATCTGTTGCCTCTATTATAGTGATCTAGTAGGCAGTGATTCAAGTCCTAGCCTTAGGAGTATTTCAACTACATATACCGCCAGTGGTACTAAAGTAAACAGTGCATCTTCAAGAGATCTAAAGGTTAGTCGTTCAAGTGAAATTCACTTGAAATTACCACTTCTGACTAGGCGATGTGGTAGATTCCAGGAACTCTGTGGTGTCGGGATTGGTGAGTTTGGTCCTACCATTTCCAGGAAGCGCAGGTTTGTTATAATCAGATTGTTGTTCGATCGCTACTAATAGGATCACCAAGGCCATTCTTCAGTCGTTTTTGTAATAAGAGTAAATACTTATGACTATGCGCATTTCTACCAAGCTATAAGCGGGTTGATTACCATGCAGAACGCGCACGAAAACGTTACTTTTGATATAGGAGTAATCTTCAAAGTTGATCAAAAAGCGCGCAAGTTAGTAGTAGGATTTCAAACAAAGTTAGTCGGGTTGGTGCTGATAGATCGTTCGTTGTTTTTGTTATTCAATATTGACCAAAGTAAAGTAAGCTTGAACTTTTCTAGAGCCCTATTACACACAATATTGGAGCTAGAGTGGTAATCGATATGTTACGTTCGTTCAACTATCGATTAAAGCCAGAGTACTTTATTGGTCTAAGAGGACTAAGAGGACTAAGAGAACTAAGAGTGCCAGGCATAATAGCATCAGTACTAATATATACTAATAAACCATGTCAACTGAAGCATTGTTCATTTTAATGAACCAAAAATATCTCGTCGACGTTGGTTGCTCATGGTAAATCATTAGCAACAGCCAACTGTGATGTAAAGAATATGCAAGTTGAATAATACCAATCTCACGGACTTTTAATGGTGTCTTTGAATAGCTGACTTATAAACGAGGCTAACCCTGTGCAAATAAGTCTGTGGTCTTCAAAAACAGCGGTTTGCATCGAATGCGAAACTGGTGTATTCAGTGCTTTCAAGATGGTTACGCTACACTTCAGTTAAATTTACGAAAACCTAGAGCCACACCCTTAATATTTCTATCCAATATTCTACAATATGACTGTTTGTTTTGTTTTGTTTTGTTTTGTAGGTCTAAAACCAGCAGAATCTTTTGGTAACTCAAAGTAATAATCTATATCTCCTTTTCCTACATTAAAGAGTAAATAATGGCGCCAGCAAACAAGACACCAGAACTGTGTTCCAACTGTACAGAACCTAACAATACGGCTCCTAACACTACCTGTGCAGCCCTGTGCGCGGTTAGTGTTGTCTTCTACATCGTTATCATGGTAGTTGCTGCATTTGGCTGTATCATGATTATCTATGCTTTTGCTTGGAATAAAAAAATCCGCAAGGCTGTTACGACATATTTCATCGTTAGCTTGGCTGTGTCAGACCTTTTTACTGCGACTGTTGTCATGCCATTTGATGTGGAGCAAATTTTGTCGAACTATGAGATGTGGCGTCATGGCGCATTCATGTGTACCGTCTGGACTACTCTGTATCTCCTAATGATCCCTACCTCTTTACTCAATCTCCTCGTGCTGACAGTCGATCGCTTTAAAACACTCAGCGACCCTTTAAACCGGTTCAAGGAATCTCCCTTCATGACCAAAAGGAGAGCGCTTGTGATCATCGCTTGTCTTTGGATTTATTGCCTTCTTTTTGCGTTGATTCCGCACATGGGATGGAACGTATACCCTGATGTCATCGTGTATGGCCAGTGCGTCTTCAACATTTCACCCATATATGGCATGCTCAGCTCGGTGTTAAACTTCTTTATTCCTCTCGTTGTCATGTGCGGGCTGTATTTTAAGATTTACTGCATCGCTAACAGTTTACACACCAACCTCTCAGCTGGTCAACTGGCCTCGCCATCTCGGTCTCCTCGGATTGACACAGGTGTCCAAGGTACAAGGGCTGTAAAATCCAGATCGAAAAAGATCAAAGATCAGAAAATGTTGTTGAAAAATACGCGCGCAGCCAAGACAGTACTACTGATTGTGTTCACGTTTGTGCTGTGCTGGATGCCACATACTATCTATAGCTTCATCGTCAGTGGTGCTTGTGATTCATGTTACGATGCCGAAGAGGGCCCCATCTTGGCTGCTATCTTTTTAATAATGGGCTATGCTAACAGTGCTCTCAATCCATTTTTATTTGGGTATCATCACCGGCTCTTCAATAAGACCTTCAAACTCATGATTACCAAGGTGTCAATCAAATGTCACTGTCACCGAATCCCATCCCCAAGACATTTGCCTGTGCGATCCCCATACAGGATAACGAACAGTGGGTCTGTTCAGATGTATAATCCATCAGTAGAAGAAATATCTGGAAATCAAAACCTTGGAGCTTCACTGACTTCTATAAAAGACATCGTTGATAAAATATAAAACACAACATACCAGTTGGGGGTATTAACAAGGAAAAAATTATCACACCATCAAAATCATCTGTAATCAATCATTGCCATTATCATCAGTTATCAAAATCATCATCATCGTCATGCATAATAATCCTCAATCATCATAATCAACAATCATTATCATCATCAACAACATTGTCATAAATGATGCCGATTACAAGAATGTTGATATTGATAATTTTTCATTGTTAATGCGGATGGATTTGCAGCTGACGTGATGTTGCAAAGCTTCTATTGAAGTCGAGGTTAGGCGTGGCTTAATCATGTGAATTTTTCACTTTCGGCTTCGATTCGGATAGCCTTATTTGGCGATTTTCGCTTAGGGGTGTAACAGCCATATCCCCTGAAGTAAGACCATTAGTTTGTAATGGATTGCATAGTTTGGCAGGTACATTTTGTCGACACCAGTCTCGACTTGTATAGCTCTATTTCTATGCCATCAATACGGCTTAAGTACTATTAAAAGCAAATCTGGTTGATTTTCCCTTTGAAAGCGCAAATTCAGAGTGCGCGAAAAAACGCTGAAATAACGTAAGCATTTCTCACTAAGACTCTCACCAAGACATTTCAACCAATCAGAACTCATTTATTTTATGAATGTGAATATTTCTCAACTGGTCTCGATTCGGATATCCCTGGGTGCCTTTCGCTTATGGGAGTATTAAATCGTATACGATTAGAAACACACTTGGCAGTTCATCTGAAACATGTCCATTAAGAACTGGCCCGGCAAAGCCAAATGGGTTAGACGCCATGTAGACTAATGGAAATTAGGAAAATTAACCGCAATGCCATGGTCAAACTAAGATAAATGTTGTATATGGACTTCAAGAATAAATGAATACGTTATTTCACATTATTTTAATACCCGTCTCGGAGTTTTAGAGCGAGTTATACTCGAAATTATAAGGAAAAAGTAAATAAAATAAAATAATTCAATGTAACAGCAAAAAGCAATCATTTTATTTATTGAGTAATTATTATGACCGGAAAATTAAATTGTTATTAACTGGCTAGAAGATCTTTTGATTTGAACCGAAAAAAGCCCCATAAGGTTAGAGACTGTACTAGTTAGTAATGGAATTGTGAATGCCACTTCAATCACGTTAGGTTTTATTGCCTTTTCTCATCTACGAAATCCAACATTATAATTACAAAAGTTTCAGTCCTGTTGATCTGGTCAAATCTCTATTCAAACAACAAATAGCAAGACTCATAGAAGCCTTTACGAGCCTCTCGCATGATTATGACCAAGCAACATTCATCAAATCTACAGACAGTAATAACTAAGAATGGAATGTCAGATAATTTTCTCAATGATGATATAAAAAGATCAGAGTTAGAATAGGAATGGCAATCTAAACGAACATAGAACACTTATTTGAGATGAGACATGTTGGTGGTGAAGTTTACTGATGTTACGTAAACCACCACAGCATAACCTCTATGCAGCAGCCGATGTGTACTTTACGTAACCCCTTCCTAAATTTACACACATCAATCCCAACAGTATATCAGCTGTTCATAGTGTAACACTTTTCCAGAAATTGGAAGTTTTTTTTCAAGATTACATTTTTGGACATATTTTTTATATGATAAGCAGATGTGCTTGTCTTTGGGGAGGATATTTTACAGACTAGACAGATTTAATTGGCGTTTTTTAGTGTGTTTGACAACCAGTCAAGACCCTCGTACAGGCCATCGCCACTTGTAGCACATGTTGCTTGAATGTACCATTTTTTATCTCTTCTGGAGTGTAATCCAAGTTTGTCAGTAACTTCAGCTGCATTCATTGCATTGGGTAAATCCTAAAAAAGGGGCATAAAATTAAAATTATTATTATTATCATCCAGAAAGGCTTACTAGCAACTCACACACATGACATAAAAAAAGGAAGGAAATATTTCTTCACAGTTTTTTTCACATAAATTATTTGATATTTACAGTTGAGGATGGGAGAAAAAATCATTAGGGACAGAAAAATTCCAGATAAAGAACCAATTGATATCACAGCTTTCAAGTTAGCCACCTACACAGAGGCATGTTCCTGGAAGTCCAGTTATGCCCCCCCCCCCCCCCCCCCCAAATAAAACAAGCAAAGTAGACAAATAGACTTAGGGGAAATTTAGGGAGGAACAAAGTGGCATTGGCCATTTCCTTTTGTGAGGTATTAGTTTAAAAAGAGAACGTTTTTGCTCTATCCCAAGATGCGTTATTTTGTTAAGACTCCATCTCCTCCCTTTTGGTGTTTCCTTGATCTCCCCCTGTAGAAAATATGAGCACTGCTACAAACTAATGGATATTTTTTCCACAGGTGTAGTAAAATAACCCCATCAACAACTCCAAACTGCTTGGAGTATATAATACCAGTGTCAACCCAATGCTTAATGTAAGGATAAGTGTGACCATAGAGGGTACCTCTGTCTTAGAATAACTATACAAAAGTCTATAGAGTTTTGATTTGAATTTTGGTTTATTTAACAAATACAATGAAAAAAGAGTAGATTTGTGTGAGCAGAAAGCTATACACTGCATGCAAAATTACACAAATTCTAAATTACTTTATGCAGGATGCTGAGCCATGGATGTTATTTTGATTCAAGTTTCCATTCATACAAATCTTGTTTAGTAGGGCATTTATAAGCTATAACCAGTGCCAGAACAGAGTACACATATATATCCATGAATATCTGCGAAAATCATCATGGAATGTTAAAAATGCATAACAGACAAGAGTATGCTATATGCTTGTTGGGTTCTAGTCCATACTTGAGCCGGCCTACTAGACTACTATAAATTTCATTGATAACAAAACACTTTTTATGAGTAGCGAATACTCTTTTCATGAACAAATGTGCACTCTACTCTACATGTTAACAGGGAATTTCTGTGCGACCTGGTTACATTATGAAACAATCACGATAAGCTACCACAAAGACATTCCATATACAATAAAATTACATTCCCTACTGCTTATGTTTATGTTTTAATTCACATATGAATGCTTGGATTCCTAAAATACCTGGAACATTTTGCAAAGAAGGCTTGATATTTACTAATATTTCAATGAAATGCAATACTTGATCTTTTGGAAATTGTACATCAAAATATAAGAACATATTTGCTGTAGGAACCATATTTTTCAAGATTACATTTTAATGTGGTTTTTTTACACCTTTTCTAGACTTATAACAAGCCAAAAATATTGTCTCAAATGGAATATTTGTTCAAGACTACAAGATTATTTTTTGTTCTTTAATGTGGCTGAAAGCCAGTCCAATCCTTCGTACAGACCATCACCACTTGTAGCGCATGTGGCTTGAATGTACCATTTAGTACCTCTTACATTGTGAAGTCCAAGTTTGTCAGTAACTTCAGCTGCATTCATTGCATTTGGTAAATCCTTAAAAATGAAATGTTTAAATCACTGTAATTATCTTGACAGAATTCCATCACCTTTCCCAATTTAGTCTTCTTATAGTTTCCCCAAGGGAATTTCGCTACTTACAGTAAATTTATAAAAGGGAAATTGCAACACATTCACATACTGAGTTGCAATCATGAGCCATGAAACACAAATGGTTTCCCCAACTTTGCCTGCAATTCTCAGTTGAGTTTGGCAAGGCAAAATTTTTCATATAGTTTTAAGACCTACCTCAAATGTTTCCAAGGCAACCACAGCCATCATACAAATGTATGCCAATGACTGGCTGAATTTTTTGCACAAGACATTGTTTTTTATGTGTGTCTGCACAAAACCAACCAATCAGATGCAATCATTCTCATTATGGATGTCTAGGAAACATTTGGGACTAGACCAAAAGTATATGGCAAAACATTCAAGAAAATAGTCCCCTTCACAGTTCCCTGCACCATCTTGAAAGGTAGTTGGGCCTTTGCATCAAAGCGAGAAGAAAGGTGAGCTTGCAATGATAGATACCTTTTTTAACACCCTGGACAATTATTTGCAGGTCTCTATCATTGCAAACTCGTCATTCATCTTGCTTTGATGCGAAGGCAAAGCTACCTTTCAAGATGGCATAAGAAACTGTGAAGGGGACTATTGTTTTAGATTATTTAAAAGGTGTTCAGTGAGCAAATGTATATGAATGTGTTGCAAATCCTCCAATCAGAGCATACTACTACTTCTTAAAGAAGATTCTTAAGTAGCAAGAAATAAAAAACCTAATCTTATTTTCAGTGCCTGTCACACTTCAATGCAAAGTACCAATTTATTTCTTAATAACAAAGACGTTTAGACAATTTTATTTTAAAAAAATTGAGTGGAAGATCTTTTCTTCAAATCACTTTACTGCTAATATCTTAACAATGAAGTCTAATGACTTATCTACTATAATTTAAACTTAGAAGTATCAAATCTAATAAATCAACATTCAATTTATCAAAAAAACAAATGCAAAGAGATATAAATTTTATATCAAAGTTTAGACTCTTCAAAATCAACATACAGAAACAATATTTTTATCATAGTCTAGTCTAGCTATAATTCCAAAATTACTGGTTTTGAAGTCTAAAACCAAAGCGAATGATAAGAAAAAGCTAGAATGGGGCTAGCTAGAATGAACATGTCTTTCAGCTTCAAACTTTTACTGATACAGGGACTGGAATGAAGGTAGGACAAGATTTTTAATAGTGACAAAACCACAAAGCTATCAGTTGACCACTTGTGCTATAACCCAGACTCTATATGATATAAGAAAGAGTTTTAACCTATTGTCTGTTTTCATAGCCACAGTGTTGGAGGAATTAATAAAAGGAAAAACATTAACAAAAGATTTGCAATGTCTCTTTTGTTATGTCATCCAACATGGCCGCCATGTTCTTTGTTATTTAATTCTCTTGGAAATGATTGCAAACCAGCAATATTTGGTCCATACCTTGGTTTTCAAATTCATAGAAAATTTACGAAAACATACAATGTACTACAACTCCTAAGATTACATATTTGAAATCAATGCACAAATCAAAATAATCAAAAAAAAATTACAATATGTTGACAAAAGCCAGCAACTTTGCAGGATAGGATACATTTTGATCCTAGAAATACAATGATTTGAGAGCTTTATGTGTAAAAACATGCATAATGCATCCACCGGTTGTCTAATATGTACACATTTTTACCATAATATTAATTATTGCAATGCTTAGTTGATGTCTAAAAGTGCAGGGGTTTAATTATCGTCATGATTGTGTTTATCTTTTCTTTAGCTCGTTAGATAACCAGTCTAATCCTTCATAAAGACCATCTCCACTTGTAGCACATGTAGCCTGGATATACCAGGCTCTATCTCTTCTTTGGTGCAATCCTAATTTATCTGTTATTTCAGCAGCATTCATTGCATTAGGAAGATCCTGTTGTGGAAAAACATTAACAGTTGAGAAAGCTGCCCTTTTTTATAGTCAACAAAAGGTTCTTGTCATGAAAAACTAAAATGTTTCATGGCAATGCAAAGGCATAAAAAACACTTAAATTTAGCTAACAAAGTAGCAGTTTGTAACTGATCTAATCAACAGATCATTAAGAAAATCTTTGGTCCTTTCACATGCATAAACATTTACAGACCTGACTTTACCATAATAAAAGAAAGATTGCAGTTTTATATTTACTTTATGTGGTGCAAATGAAAATAGAGCAAACGTAGGCAGGTAGAGAATAAATAGTTTTTATGTGGTGTTTTAAGGTGTTTCTTTAAAATGATAATGGGTTTTAGTGTACAGTATAGCAAGAATATTAATACTGCCTAGCAAAAGGGGTTACTAATAACACAAAGAAACCACATTACAGCATATACACTATTAGAAGTGGAGTACTATAGTCTTTATCTACATACCTGATTTTTTTAGTAAGGGCATCATCTTTTAGGAGTTTACTAAAGCTGTCAAAGCATTCTGGTTTGTTTCAGATGTATTAATCTTGTGTTTAATCCTGATAATAACTGCTCATCTTTCATTTATTACTAAGAGACAGTCTTCTTAAATACTACTGATTTTCAGACCAGAGACTCGATGATGAACCATCTACCTTCATGTAACTTCAACTCGAATTAAATATGGAAACCCAAAAGATAATGTGATGAGGAAAATTTTCCTAGCAATCACATAAGAGTAGAATACTGCAAACTACATTTGACACAGACTGTGTATCATAATCATATTTCCTCAATCAACCTGCAGTATGGATGTTAAAGTATCAGAGGTCTTGTCTCCAACCATCTCAGGTTTGATTCCAAATTCTAGCTTTTTTCGAGTATTCAGCACAAAATTCTCTTTCTATCAGACTCATCTTTCCCCACATCTTTTGGTCTTCCTCTTACAAATTCATCTTGTATTTTTGTGCATATGTTTTAAATGCTTCATATTTCATCATTTGGATATGCCATTGAAAAGTTAGATAATTAATTTTAGATAGAACTTTCTTTGTATATCAGTACATTACCAGAGATGTTATGCAAAATGTTACTATGTAAATTTATGGACTATATCATTCAATCCAAAGAAAATTGTTTGATGCTTTGCATAAAACTTCAAACAGGCACTGGATTACTGATCAGAATAAGTTTTGATTTTCATTAGCTTCGAAAGAATTATAAAATACTGTGACACAAAGTTCATCACAACATTTTATCAATATTATAGATGAATTTTGCCAAAAACTAAGGCAAAGATTTTAAAATAATGTTAATGTCATTATTTCACTTTTTTGACACCAAAATTATGTACCCTGGCAAAGATCATCGTTAAATTTATATTTCTTTGAAAAATTACTCAAGCGAGAGGGGTAAATAATACCACTGCTGGGAATGTCGAATCAAGGACGCTAAATTCCAAACATTCTTTGGGTGCCCAATATCTAACATTAGCTCTATATTTTCAAAAACACCACATCAAGTAACATTCTCTAGATCAAGCATTTTGCTTTGCCATAATTTTGAATTAAGCTTATAATACTCTTCCATCATCAATATCGTTCTCAATATCTAACGATGACCAACTTGATTGCACAAGTTGCTACGTAATGTAATGCAGTCTTCTTTAGGTTGAAGGATAAATTACGGGGTGACTACCCGACAATTTCGCAATTTCATTTTAATAAAATACTTGACCAAGATCGGAAATAAAAATTTGTTATTTCTTGCCAATAAAATTGCTGATACGAGAAGGTTAATCAATGGATATGCTTCAAAGAAATATTTGGGATTAGTTTGTACTTTCCTTCCCAATGTTTCGTATTAACAAATCTTTCTACTTAAGTTAGCCCATTATCCACACGAACAAGGAAATCAAAAAAGTAAAAAAATCATCTTTTGAAAATGACTTGAATAAAAGGACAAAAAATTTACCTGCTTGTTGGCAAAGACGAGTAAGACTGCATCTCTGAGCTCATCCTCTGCTAACATTCTATTCAATTCTTCTTTCGCTTCTCCGATACGTTCACGATCATTACTATCCACCACAAAAATAAGACCTAAACAAGAAAAAACACATTTAACTCCAAATGCCAAGAATTGCTACAGAGATCTAAAAAGATTGACAGAAAGTTTCTAATGGCGGATCAAGAATACGAACCTTGAGTGTTCTGGAAATAGTGCCTCCATAATGGTCGGATCTTATCCTGACCGCCGACGTCCCAAACAGTGAAACTTATGTTCTTATATTCTACAGTTTCTACGTTAAAACCTACCGGGAAAAGTAAAATAATTAGATAGGAAAAGGCAAAACGTAAAAGTCTTTTTATTACGAAATGCAACAGGAAGTGAGAAGGGCTCGAAGCAAAGCGTTCAACAATCATCAACCTTACCTATCGTAGGAATTGTAGTAACAATTTCTCCAAGCTTAAGTTTGTAAAGAATTGTAGTTTTACCAGCAGCGTCTAATCCAACCATGAGAATCCTCATCTCCTTTTTGCCGAAGAGGCCTTTAAATAGATTTGAAAACGCGCTACCCATGATATGACTGTTCGTTGCTCTTTCCTACTATGAGACAAGTAAAAGAAACTCGTTGAAAAAAAAGTCTTAGAAAACAAAAGAACCAACTTAACTCAAGCTAAACGCTCAAAGTAAAATTCAGTTAGTAGAAAGACCTTTTTAGAGGTTAGAATATGCGGTTTTGAACGAATTCAGCGAATGAAGTTTTACCTAAATCAAAATGGCGGCCGAGGTTTTTGTGAAGAGGAAGCTCGTTACTGAGTAGGCGCGTCACATGTGCCACGTCATTACCTAGGATATGGGGGTGGAACATATTGTGGAATCTATCAGGATTATTAGCAGCCCCTGTCATTTCCGGCCTTCCGGGCCAAGATTCAATTTTAGAGTCAAAGCGCCTATTCTATGAAAAAATTGAATGAGCGCTTTGTTTTTCTTAGGTTAATTAGGTTTTAGAAAGTATCTCATTTAAATTCATCGTTGCGAGTTTTGTAACAGTTTGGTAAATAAAATTTTTTTGATCGTTTTTGACTTTATTTTCTGGCTTTGCACTTCCATTTTTTGGCCGCCAAGAAATTGCGGCGAGACGGTTAATATAACCGGAAAAGCGCTTCATGTGCCTTGGATTTGGTTGCGATTAAAAATGAAGTCTTTGTACAAACCATAAAAAAATTGACACTAGTGGAGAGTCGAATTTCAGGATGAAAAATAAAACAGAAAACCAGGAATAAAATTAGATTGAACTTTATTGAAGGAATGCATAAAATGAAAAAGAGAACTGAAAGAGGGAGGAAAAACCCCAGTAACTTGGATATGGCTTTCAGGCAGTACTCTTTGTGATAGCTAGGCAAGTCACTCTTTCATCTAAGGAAAATTCAAGGAATTGAAATGTCGGGGAAGTGATCATGACAACGCGAGATTTCCAGCTTTTCAAACAAATGCCATATATGATGGACTTACCTCAGAACTGAATCAGTGCATTGACTTCTGAGTGAAAGAACTCCGATACTAGTAAACTTTTTACAAACTTTTGCCCTTCAGGCAGCGGGGAAAACAGTCTTCACTTGACAAATCCTTGTTAAGAGTGAAAAAATAATACACTGGATTGCTTTTGAATATTATATATTTTTTCACAGACAGTGCGCAATCCTATGCAGTATCATTTCAGACGTGTCATTATTGTGCACGTCAAAAATTACATGTAAGCGCTGTCAGTCAGTTCGATACTTTCAATGCCGGATGAAACGAACCAAACCGTCACGCTTCAGAAGGAAGCCCAAAAGAATAGTTATAATTCATCTATTTTGATATGAAATAGCAGAAGGATAGGGTGCGTTTATTGACAGTTCAGAGGTGACAGTGTCAAAGGAAAAGGAAGGAAAAGGAAAGGAAAGGAGAGGAATTATGGAAACGAGGGGAGGGCAGTCCTTCTAAATTTAAAAAAAATCGAAATGATTAATCTCTCAAGCCTAAAAAAAAAGAGAAAGAATTAAAGTTTTACAAATCAAAGTAAGTAAGGTGAACGGTCCAGTGAGGGACCTAGCTAGACCTTTTTGACGTCCATGTATGCACCAAGTAAGAATAGTGAATGTAAATCAAACATCAGAACAAAAATACAAAAGCTGGAAAAATTTAAATCCTAACGTTGGTCAAGAACGAGACGAGATACCATGTTGAACTTAGGAGTTCAAAACTGACAAATTTATGGAGTCCAATTTTGGAATTTTTTACCGGAAAGAATTGAAAATTACTATCTATGACTAAGACATAATGAGTTGGAGAAGTGGAAAAGTTTCTAAACAGAGTTGTAACGAGTAATACTAAATAAACGCACTCCATAACATTTAACAATTAGAAATTTATTACCTTCTCGTCGGATACTGATACACGATATATATGACACGAGTCGAAAAACAGAACTAACGGAGGCGCAACACAGTACAGCACGCGCAAGCCCAGACTTGCATTGGTGTCATGCAGGGTTTATAGCACAGTTATTCTTGGAGTCTGCGCTTCTGTTTATAATGGGTAATGTTACTCATGGCATCGCCGTAGAAATTGTTATTTTGTGTGCGCAATAAATTCTCCTCGAGCAGGATTTGGCCTTGTGCTTTCATTGCTTCTTGTTCTACATTTTTCTTTCAGTTGAAGTAAAAATAGACAACAAGATTCATGTTGTCATCTCGTGGATTTTAAAAGAGACTTCAATTTGGTTTTCTGTTTTGCTGGAGAAGTGAATATCGATGTTGCAAATCGGGGCTTGAGCGCAGCGTCGCCTTATGGAAAACTGAATAGATATCGACTTCAAGCTTGCAACTAGTTGTTACCCTGCTTGCAGAGGTCTTTTTCGGCCTCAGTCCTGGCTTAAGCCTGCCGCTCAGCCTTGCGGAAGGGAAGAAAAATAACCTTTGCCCGCAGGGTAACTTATTGTAAACAATGACTTCAGTGCGCTGAATGAGAATTGGTCTAGCGCATCTTTCTTGAAAAGTGAGTGCTTCTAGCGCACTTCGTTGGCGCAGTAAAACATTCCTGACAACTAGCTTCTAGCATTTTATAGATACTTCAGTCCGCTGCATAGGAATTGGCCTTGTGTTTTGGTAGAAAAGTAAATGTTTCTGGCACAGGACCCAGCAGCATCTCACTGTTGATAAAAACAACACCAACAAATTGAAAGTTAACATCTCTAGTCTTAAATTGTTGTAAAGTGTTTCATGAAGCAAATTTTTCAAGAAAAATGTGCTTGATGAAACACTTTACAATACTTTATTATTAGGCAATGTGTATCAAAGCTCACAAAGCACTCTGGGAAAGTGAGTTCTTTAAAAATGTAACAGGGAAATCAAAGGAACTATCAGAAAAAAAATTCTCTGTTATTTTCTTCTGCTGAAATCCTTTTATTTCCATAGAAAATATCGAAGGAAAAATTATCAGATGAATTTTTAGAGGAGCCAAAAAAGCGTAAGAACTCACTTTCCCACCATGCTTTGTGCTAGAATTTCGAGCTCATGCACATTGACTATCACCAAGCAACAAAACATTAATATCTATAGTTTTGTTATCTTTTTTTTTTCTATCATAGCGTAGTTGCGTAGCTCATTTATTCTTTCTTCAAGATAGAATGATAATTCAGGACATGATTGTATAGCGAACTACGTCTATAGCCTCTTGCACCATGACTACGGCCATGGCTAACCACCTCCCTGGGCTAACCTACCACGCATTACTATTCTTATCACTGTATTATCAACTGTTTCTATATAATGGGCCGTTGTTATAAAGTGTATTTTAAAACTGCCTCCATGGTTTTTACAGGTGCGCATTTCATAATCATGAAAAGATATGGTTAACCTTAATGCCTCCTATAGCTATTCAGTCCGACTGAATTCAAGTGTAATTTAGAACTGTTGATTTTAGGGAAACCGGTGAACCCGGAAAAGCTCTTGAAGCACAAGGGAATTCCATAAAGCAACTCTACAGTAATACGACAATGGAGGGCTCAAGATAACGGCCGGTCAACGGTCAATGTCCGGCCAAATTTGGTACTTGACCGGTCAAATACGGTTTTGGACGGACATGTTGACCGGTCATATTTGAAAAAATAAAATAAAATAAAATAAAATAAAATAAAATAAAATAAAATAAAATAAAATAAAATAAAATAAAATAAAATAAAATAAAATAAAATAAAATAAAATAAAATAAAATAAAATAAAATAAAATAAAATAAAATAAAATAAAATAAAATAAAATAAAATAAAATAAAATAAAATAAAATAAAATAAAATAAAATAAAATAAAATAAAATAAAATAAAATAAAATAAAATAAAATAAAATAAAATAAAATAAAATAAAATAAAATAAAATAAAATAAAATAAAATAAAATAAAATAAAATAAAATAAAATAAAATAAAATAAAATAAAATAAAATAAAATAAAATACACCAGACATCTTGACCAGCATATGACTGGCCGTTATTTTTAGCCCTGCAATGGCTTCTCGAAAAAGAAGGGGGAGGGAGAAAAAAATGAAATTGTGGCGTACCTTATTTCAATCCAGTCCTCGCTGTAACGACTTGCCATCAGTGTCTCTAAGTCATCACGGCCGATATAATAAGGTGGACGTTCATTGATGCGCTGTGGTGGACGCTCTAGTAACCCCACAGGGATGTACCTATTACGACAAATAATATTAATACTAGCATTAATCCATGCATGATAACAACCTGGTCCTATACTACTTTGTAAAAATTTGCTATAAATTTCGCGTTCTGATTGGTTGGGAGCGCGTGCATTATGAGGGCACAAAGCACGCGCGCGCAGTTCCTATTTCGTCAAGAGCATATACAAATGCAAGCTATATGCATCAAAATCCGGCAGTAAATTATTTTGTTTGTTGCATCCTAAATTTAGGTAAAATGCTTCTAGTCACAACCATAATAAGAGTCTGCCACAGCGAGGCGTCCATTAGCAGTTTGTTCACTTTTTTTAACTTTTTTTTTACTTAAAAGTAGGCTGATACCTGCACAAGAACGACAGCCACTCAAGAAGAAAACGTCTGGTTATTTCTACACCCTGCGAAAAGGAAGAGAAGAATTGTTACTCAATTTGATTAGGCTATTTCATTTCATTTTTGAACCTCCTTTTCTTGGGATAAAGACCTTAGGAAATCCTTGAGGTGAGGATCGAAATGCATTGTTGAAAAGGCTGGTTGTGTGGACTTGGGTTTTATTCCTTACTCATTATCCTGCACTCTGTTTAGTCAAGATACCCTGGGTGCCAGAGGTTCTTCATTTATAATAATGTTTAATGAGGAAACTCTTTCATCATAGGTGCTTTTCAAAGAGGTTCTAAAATCAATCTCGCAATGCTTCTTGGTCAACTTACGACCGAGAAGCATTGGATTGAAGCAGGAGAGTCTATGGAACTCAGGGTAAGTTATTTGGTAAGAAAGAGAATATTAACCACTCAATATGTACATGAATCGTGCTGAATTTCATTACCGGGGCCACTTGAATAAAACTGACCAACCAGTTAACAGTAAACTAGACAGAGAACTAATGAACTGATAACAGCGTTAGCCAATCAGACTATCACGTTCTCACGATATGTATCGATGTGCTATCTGATGGGCTGGTTAAAGATATTGAACTAAATATCGCAATATGATTGGTTTATAATACTAGTTTATCAAAGTGGTACCAGTTGTAGTATCCACGCAGTAAGTCCATTTATCCCGAAACATTTATCTAATCAAAACTATATTTCATTATCACTACCTGAGTGTCAGAACCCCAGTGTTCTAAACCACAGTTGACAAATTCTTTAAGCATGTTGAGTCTTTCATGAGATGAAATATCCCAGTGCCTAAAAGAGAAACATTGAAAGCTTATCTAAGCAGTGTTCCAAGAGAAATGCTGCCAGATGGCAAGGTGGTGAGAATCACCAATGCTGCCTTGGGTTTTCCAGACTCTCTGGCATTTTGCCAAGCAAGCACGACAATAACAGTTTTTACCTTTGTTCCTTGATCTCAGTAAAAATCCAAGGTTTGATAAGAGCTCCTCTGTAACATGAAATATTATTATTAGTGAACACATATCAAGTGAACAGTGGACTTCATACTTCAGGTCAGTATTACATAGAATGCCTACCTAGCTACCATGAGACCAGCCACTCCTGTTTCTTCACGTCTAAGCAAAGCATCTTCATAGGACAAGACATCACCATTACCTAACAAACAATAATACCATAGCATAGGATTTATGTAAAGGTTCCTCAATAGTTTTACAGACTAATTAGTGAAGTTATATTGTGTCAGTCTTGTACAAGCAGGTATTCTAATTCATTATTATATTTTACAACTGTGAGTAGGGCAGTCACAAACTCAAGAAGATGAACCTTTTGTTTTACTAACCAACTAATTCCAAGCTAGAAAAGGGGGGGGGGAGAGGGGACAAAATTTAGAAGATGAACCTTTTGCTTTTCTAACCAGCTAATTCTAAGCTACAAAGGGGTAGGGGAGGGGACAAAATTTAAAAGATTCACCTTTTGCTAAATACTAGCCAACTAATTCCATACTAGAAGGGGGGGAGGATTCATGGGCACCCTGTGACCACCCCCTAAACCTGCCGCTGCTTACCAAAAAGTGGTATTGGTGCTGCTGCTTCAGCACATGCTGATATGTATTGCCAATCAGCACTCTTGGTATAACGCTGCTCTCTTGACCTTCCATGGACCTAATGAAACATATGAAATGCACTGCTTTTTAAAATGAGCCATTTGTACAAACAGTTCATGTGACCCTACCAATAGTTGGACTACAAGGCAGGGCTAGAATATCGGCTAGAATAATGGCTGGTCCACAGACTGGACAAATGCCTCACTGAGCCAAAAAGAATCTCAGAAATGGAAAAATGGAATGAGCACCTTAATTTTAGTAGGAAGGCAAAATTTAATATTAATTTAATATTAATTTAATATTGGAGAAAATATAGGAAAAATGGAATTGAAAAAAAATTACATATTTCATCAGGAATGGTGTGCACAAGGATTAAGAGCAAGAGCTTGTTGCTCAACACAATTTTTTTCCCATTTACATTCTGGATGCTACAACAAGAATACAGTTCCCAATACATGTACATTATACTTTTCCTAACAGATAATAATAATGGGCAATGTGCTAAACACATTGTTTTTCCATTCAGAAGCTGTGACAACAACAGTACCCTTGTTTACTATACTCTTGGTCATATACTTACAGTGATTAAAGAGGCTCCCCAGCTACTGACATTGCTGACTAGCTTATGTGCATTCCAGGTCTTCTTGTCATCATGTACTCCAGCTCTCATCTTTACTGTAAGAGGAATGTCTAGAACCTGAAGAAAATAATTATAATATTTGACTACATGTTTTTTGTCCAAGGCAAGCTGTGCATAACAGTAGTAAAAATCTTGGTTTTCTGGTGCTATCTTACTGGGTCTGATTGATATAGTATTTCTAATGAGGAACAATGGCACAAAAAAAATTCAAATTTCATCAAAATCCCAAAACCATGGATTGTGGAGCACCCTAAAAAGTGGTGGGGCTATATAAGAGACTAGTACAGTATGGGAAAAAGTGGTGGGGCTCTATAACAGTTTAGTACAGTATGGGACATTTAGTGGTGGGGCTAAGATTGGAAAATATAAGAGACTAGTATGGGAAATGGAAAAAAGTGGTAGGGCTATAGCAATATTTCATTTACACTTACTTCTACCATTCCCTTCACAATTTCCTGAAATCTTCCTTTTCTTTCCATCAGTGCACATCCAGCACCCTTAAAATAGAATGTACATTGAAGATAATGTAAGCATTGACCTTAGCTTCATTATAACACAATTAAAGGTCTCCTGAGATGTATAACCTAAAATAACATTAATCTTAATTTTGGATGTCAAATTTGCAATTTTTTCATATTTGCACAATTTAATATGATTATAGCAGATCTGAATCTAGTAAGATGTTTTTGACTAATTTGTATATACAAACTACCAGCATATCCAGATGTATTTCTCTCAATATCTCATATGCCAGCAATAGAATATGACCAGGAGGATTCATGTTGATATCTGTACCTTTGAAAAGACCATATCAATTGGGCAGCCTGTGTTGATATCCACAAAGTCTAAAGATACTTGCTTTTGTAGAATCTCAGCACATTTGGACATTGTGTCTGGAAATGATCCACAGACCTGAAAGCATAAATAAGATATTTAACATTATGTTGTAAAGATGATAGTGATGATGATAGTGATGATGATAGTGATGATGATGATAGTAATGATGATAGTGATGATGATAGTGATGATGATGATAGTGAAGATGATAGTGAAGATGATAGTGATGATGATGATAGTGAAGATGATAGTGAAGATGATAGTGATGATGATAGTGATGATGATAGTGATGATGATGATAGTGATGATGATAGTGAAGATGATAGTGATGATAGTGATGAAGATGATAATGATAATGAAGATGATAGTGAAGATGATAGTGATGATGATAGTGATGAAGATGATAGTGATGAAGGTGATAGTGATGATGATAGTGAAGATGATAGTGATGATGATAGTGATGATGATAGTGATGATGATGATAGTGATGATGATAGTGAAGATGATAGTGATGAAGATGATAGTGAAGATAATAGTGATGATGATAGTGATGATGATAGTGATGATGATAGTGATGAAGATGATAGTGAAGATGATAGTGATGATAGTGATGAAGATGATAATGATAATGAAGATGATAGTGAAGATGATAGTGATGATGATAGTGATGAAGATGATAGTGATGAAGGTGATAGTGATGATGATAGTGAAGATGATAGTGAAGATGATAGTGATGATAGTGATGAAGATGATAGTGAAGATGATAGTGAAGATGATAGTGATGATGATAGTGATGAAGATGATAGTGATGAAGATGATAGTGATGATGATAGTGAAGATGATAGTGAAGATGATAGTGATGAAGATGATAGTGAAGATGATAGTGAAGATGATAGTGAAGATGATAGTGAAGATGATAGTGAAGATGATAGTGAAGATGATTATAGTGATGATGACAATGAAACAGTGATGATAGTGATGATATGATGATGATTATTATCACTATCATAAGAATAATTCTGAACTTTGATCACAAACAAACCTGAACTCCAAAAATATCTTCAGTGTGATGTCGCTTTAGTAGTGCCCATTCTGATTGTTGCCCCTATTGAAAACAATAGAAACCAAATGTTGTATTTCTTATTTATTTAATTAATCCAATCAATCCATCTCTTTGCACTACAATCAATCCACATATAGGATCCATTCACATATATTTTCCAGTCTCTACATTCACACTGTACCTAACCTACCTACACTATATATCCCAGGGTCAGATCCAGGAAGAGGCAAAGAGGGGCTGTAGCCCCCCTCCAGGGCTCGAAATAGGGGCCTGCCAATGGCCAAAATGCAGGTCAAGTTTTACTACTGTCAGGCTAAAACAGTTTTGAACTGCCAAATGGAAAATAAAATAGCAGGGGAATTTTGCTCCAAAATTATTTATCCTGCAGAAAATAAGAAACTGTCTGGCCATTGATCTTTTCTATTTCGAGCCCTGCCCTCCCCCTTCAGCTATGTTTATTGAAGTGGAACAGAAAGCACATTTCTAAATATCATTCCAAGTTCTGCAGTGTCATTCGCAACATTCAGTAGTTCAGTAACCGCCCCTGTATCCATCTACCTACTATCACCTTACTCACTCATCCTCTTATTTTTTCTTTTCACCATCTCTTTTTATTACCCAACATAAAAACATGAATTTAACAGATTAATTTAAAGATCCCAAACTTGGTGTTACTGTACATGAGTAGAACTACTTATACAGTAGTATGGCTTCTTCCTGTGGTTTTAGGGCTTTTACTGGGCTTTTGATTTTTCTTTCCTCTCTAAAAATCCCATCTATTTATATTCATTTTTTCTGTTGCTATTGAGTTTTATTATACAACTTAGATAGTACACATACCCTGATTGGCTGAGAACTGTGCTATTTTTTCTTTTGATATACAGTATATATAATAAAACAAATAAAACAGCTTTCTCCCATGCTCCATTTAGTAATAAAGGAATCAAGAAATGTGAGAAGTTCACCTAGGTACCACTCACATTTCTCTTCACACTGCTTTTGTGCTTACATCACTTCCTGTATGCACTTTATTACTGAACAGGACATCCATGGAAAAAGCTGTTTTATTTGTTCAATATCACCATTTTACAAGTGTGCACCAAAATTAACTCCTGAATATAAAATATACACATTGAAGATTACATTAAAAGTACCTGAAGTAAAGATGTACACATTGCCATCTCACTACATGTTATATCAGCCCCATATTGTTTACATATCCTTCGGTATGGAAGATTGCCTACCTGATGAAAAACAATATATAAACAAAGCTTCAAAGTCAGACTCTACATCAATGATAAACCACCTGAATAAATAGCAACCTTCAGATCCGACTACAAGTACGAGAACAAGTATGAGTATGAGTTTTAAACTCTCAAAGATTTGCACTATAATTTCGTAGCTGTGGTGGAGTACGTAGATTGAAACTTTAGATTACTAAAATAGGAAATCGAATATGATTCAGTGTTAAGAATGAGCACAGGGCCAATTTCCAAACTCGTACTCGTTCTCGTACTCGTAGTCGAATCTGAAGGTCGCTAATATCCAGCTAAAAGAAGGTTAATTACTTACAGTAGTGAGAGGAGCTAAGAAAAGCTTGTCAGAGAAATCAATCTAGGATAAAAAAAAGGATAATTGGATTATAAGGAGAATGTTGCAATGAGTATAAAAAAAATTTTCAATATGTTATTAATGTGCCAACTGAATGAGACAAAAGTCATGAGCTAACCGACTCCAGACGTCTGGTGTTTTGGTTTCCATCAATCAAACTACAACGGGCCGAGTTCATTCTGAATGAGCAATAAGGAAGTCCCTGTGACAAGACAGCTATTTTCACACGGGAATTTCTTTATCGCTCGCAATTTGAATAGACTTGGCCCATCATAGTTTGATTGAAGGAAGCTAAAACATGAGACATCTGGAGTTAGTTAGCTCACAGAATAGCCCTTTTTCGAATCCATAAAATACTGCTGTGTTCATTGACTACCAATTCATTTATGCAGGGTTAGCGTCAGTTCAATTTCAAAACATTCATAAATACCAAGGGTAAATTAAAGTAAAGAATGCAATACTTCAACAATACAAACCCTTTGAAATTCCGTAGCCCTTTACACTGGGCACATGAATATTCTAAAAAAATCGAGGCTAACCCTGCATTATTGAATCTGTAGTCAAGGAAGACTATTCAAATTCAAAAAGGGCTATTATCAATATTATTGTGTCAATCAGTGCATTGCAATGAAAACAAGGGTAAGACTTACCTTTTTCTTTTCACAAGGTCTTAACCTGATTTCCCCTTCATCCACAAGGCATACGCTACTTGGTTCTGCCTTTGCTTTCTGCTTTAAGGAAGCTAAATACTGATCCGACCTTGGAAAAGAATACTTCTTCTTCCTCAAAGATATTTGAAGGTCCTTGTAAAGTGTATCTTTTGTCCTCAAATGTTGTGTCTTAGCAAACAGTTCTTCGTTAACAATATTTTTATATTCTTCATCAATATGGTGCTTACTAAACCTACAATTTATGCCAAAGTTGCATTTTCCAAACCTTTCAAATACAATGCAGTTTTCACCAATGTCAAGTGGTTTGCTTTCAAGATATTTTTCAATAGAATGTCCAAAGTGGCACTCTTCTCCACGAGAACATTCTTTTCCATTGGCAATGAATGAGCAGAGCTTCGTGCTGCGATCTGGTCTTGGCTGGCGAGGTCGTTTCTTATTCATCCCTCGCTGTTTACTCTTTTTCCTTTTACTGGGAGGTTCATTCGATTGCGGATTGCTTGAATTGTCCTCGTCATTATTCATTTCTTCTTTCTTTTCTTGCTCCTTTTTGTCTTGATTGTTGGTTTGCAGATCTTTATCTTTGCTGAACTTAGATATATATTCTGCTCTGGATATTAGGAACCTAGAATTATCAGATAGATAACAAATATTATTAGACTTACTGTAGTATGTTTTAATTTTGACTTTATTAACATTATGTTAGAGTATATTGTTACATGTATGTAGTCAAGGAAGTTACACATCAGTATTTTATGAACTTGAAAAAAATTTATTTCGCCCATAACCTCACACACTTGTTCCAACATCTTTCTAACATGTGTAGCTTTAACAGGGGCGGTAAGGGAATTTCACATCAAATCGTGCACAGGGTTTTTTAAAATTCGTGATCTGTGATGAGCATGTTCTAAACGTCATGAATTGTGAATTTCCTTGAATTTGAATGTTTGAAATTTTCTGTGAGCCAAGATCATCCTTTTTTAATTTAAGTGAACCTTACTGAGACCCCCCCCCCCCCCCTTACCCTTTAAGTAGTATAAAACTTTTTTAATGATCTAGACTGGCACTCAAAGAGAGGCTGCGGGTGCATTTGCAGATCTGCCCGGGAATTTACTTAGATGTTTGTCCATAAAGAATCAATATTTCAGCCAGTGCACTGCCACTTTATAAACCTTCCTGCCCTTACCCCATACAGGGGATGGGGCAGGGGAAAGATGGGGGCTGGGGCAGTGTTTGGAATCCTTTGTACACTCATACTTTAGTAAAACTCAAATTATATTCTTTTAGCCTATGGACAATAAATTATCTAAAAAACAAAAACAAAATATTCTCTTACTGTGGTTTGATATGAGCAACACCGGCTTGCAACTTCTTATCTTGTCGTTCTTTCCCTTCTACCTTGTCTGGTCCCTCTGGTACATGTACAGTGTTGTTGTCCGATGTAAACTCATTCTCCACGTGGTTGTCGTTTGCAGAACACGTCTCGCTCTGATTAGAACAATCTTCAGACATTTTTCTATTTGTAGAACCTCATAGAACCTCAAAGCATTAAAAGATATCGTAAATTTTATGATTAGAATGGCATACAGAATACACACGAGACTAGAACCATGGAACGGCTAACCGTGATCCCTTGCAGCATGCATTCACCACAGGAAGCCCACATCACCTAGTTTGTTACTCAGATGTCATCTGTGGAAGTCAAAAAATGACCAAAACGAATCTATTTGTAAGAAAATAGTGTGATAATATGTTCTAAATACCTTGACAGTTTGTGGAATGGATGACCTAAAACAGGTGAGTTTGTACAGTGTTGGCAGTGTGAAGTGCTAGTGGTTGCTAGGCAATTGCCTTCTCATCACATCTGAGGAAATTTAGATCTATGAAATGTTTTCCCATTTTAGACCACATGTCACTTCCTGGATTATAATTTCTTTGTTTAAAGGTTGTGCATAAGAACACATGTGAATATGGATACAACTCATGTCAAACAAATATTAAGAATGTTATTCTAAAGAGAATGACACAAGGGCTGAAAAAATAATTATTGGTAGTTATGGGGTGTCATTGGTAGACATAGGTGGGATGCATGAGTGCTTTCCATGATTCAGTGACCTTCATAACATCCAGACATCTATCGATGTTTTTGGTTCCATCAATTAAAAAAATCATCAACACAGACCTGGCATTATGTGAATTTCTATGGATGGCAGTGAAAATATGGGTGTGTTATTATTGTCTGTCTCACAGAATAAGGAAAGGTGCTGATCAAACTAGTTTGTACATCGCTGTCATGTAAAGTCAGTCCAAAATGACTCCTACAAGTTGAAGAAAGCATATGCCAAACTCTAGATAGGGGTGCTAGTCAACAAGATTTTAAGGGTCATCAGTGATCGTACTTCAGATTGACCTTCGTGAGGCTCTTCATGTAAACTTGGATGCACCTTAACTCTGATAAAGTCATCCCAAATTATTTACTAGTCTTTAACATCAAAGAAGATGTTAATGAGTATAAAGGTCCTGTGTATGGTCCCTCGATTTGGTTCAAAAGCTTAATTATGATTATATTATATATTCATGAGTTTTTGAAATAAAGTTTTAATTAATGCCACATAGGGTTTATATTTATTGATGTTTGGTGCCTCAGTTAGGCAGTTTTTATGCTAGTAATATTTATATAGCTATCATATCATAAACCAGATAAAAGCCTCAAAAGTACAATCTGATCATCATTATACTATGATTCCTGTTTTGTTTAGAAAATATGACTTTTAATATTCATGAATCCTTTCAGTTTGGGTGTAATAATTAAGTTTTCCCATTTCAAATCACATGTCATCCCCATAAGGAGACCCTTTATCAAAAATATATTATCTATTAGTTTATGAACCTTTTCTGTAAAAAAGAAATTATAGTGAAGGGAAAATGGGAAAAAAATAAATTTCACCCAAACTGATCCAAAAGGTCTGAATATTACCAGATCAAATCAAATAAAAAAAAACTTACTTCTAAGCAAAAATGATTCAGAATTAACTCTTTCTGCAACAAGATATCTGAAGACGGCACATAAGTCGAAAATTCATACACACACATTGTGATTTTACTTTTTGGCAATGAAAAAATAGTAAGTAATACATATCACAAGAGTACCAACTCTAAAAGCATGCCACATAAATAGTACTAAATAATGATATTTTATGCTAATTCTATTGTTTTCTCTTGTTTAATTAATACTATTTGGTAGTAAATAGTGATACGTTTCGCATGCTTTTAGTGTTTGTACTCAAGTATTAGATTGATACTAATTCCATTGTAGTTATAATTCTTTTAACTATATATATATATATTACTCACTAATTATATACAAATTTGTTTCATGGTCCAAGTAAAATCACTCTTATGGCCTAGGCCTGTTACACTGGCCATTTTTGCTGCGATTTTTGAAAAATCATATAATAAATTTTGTCTTATGCTTCCAAAGAGACATTTTTCCAGGTAATTGGTGTCCAGAATAAAACTTTACAAGACTTTTTAGTTATTTTTGACTGACCCAAATCGCTGCAAAATTACATCTAAAATTGCTGCAAAAATTGCCAGAGTAAACAGGCCTTAATTTTATAGCTCTTTGCATAAAACAAGAGACTCAGTAAAAATGATTTGAGGAAAACAATTATGAGTGGTTTAACTTAATTAACTTATGACACAAAAATTATGGTCAATCGTTATAGATACAAAAAAAAACACAATGGAAATAAGATTTACTGACAGGTCTATTATTCTATTATTAACTTTTTCAAGTAAAACCACTCTATCTCAAGATATATAACCAAACAATGTTCCCTGCTTTCGCTAATTTTTCATCTTTAATAAGAAGCAATATAAATACTGGAAATATGACTCAAGTGTTTAACTAATATTTTTACTATAAAGTTCATTTACAATTATAAATTTCTAAAACAAAATAACAGCCGTAGCTACGAAATAATACATCTTCTTGATTTCTTCTGACATGATTTTTTAGGTGTTAATATAATTTTTGGCTTATATCTCTTTTTATGTATTGTTTTGCCCAGAGCTGCTAGTGTGCATACTTCAAAGACATCTATCAAGTGTTTATCCTTTGTTTTTGATGAGCACTCTAAGTAAATCACTGAATTTATGAGTTTGGCCATCTCACATCCCTAAATGAATAAAAAAAAATATAATGAATTAGATGATAATAAATGTGCACACGTTCAAAATTATTATTTGTTGGGGGGCTTTGGATTCTGAGTTTTAAGATCCACATAAGCATATTTTTTTCACTCTCAACCTGACAGAACCTTGTCATTCTTACTGTAAAGGCTCAAGGAAATGCCAGAGACTCTGGGAAACCCTAGAGTGGTGATTGGTTAGAATATTTGTCATGATAATTGATTGAAAAATCAAAATAACCTTTTCAATAAAAGATAACGATTGCCTGGAGAATCAACCACGTGAGTTTTCTGGACTTGACTGGGGGGCAAACAATGGTTGACTGGGGGGCAACTAAGTGATTCTTAAATCAAATCACATCAAAATAACTCCTCAAAGTATTCTATCTGACTATTTGTACAACATGAAACCAGAAAACAAGATACACACACAACCTCCAACATTCTCCAAGCCTTTGAAAACAGAGATACTACCGGAAGTGACGTCTATTGATAGTAAGCAATTGTATTTCTTGGGTCCAATATAGAGGGTAGGATAATAGTTAGTTAAAGCTGAAAAAATAATTTATCTATGAACTGAAATCTAAATTTAAAAAATATATATATATTTACTATACCTGTTGGTAGGTGACTGGTATTCTTCTACTCTTGGCAAGTTCCGAGACAACACTAATGTCACTCCGTAAATCAGTTTTGCATCCTACAAGAACTATATGTTTATCAACACACATCTCCTTTGCTTCTTTGGTCCACTGGAAAAAAACAAGGTATCATAATATAGCTGATAATGTCTTCAAATAGTTGATAAGTTATGAAGTCAAAATAATTTACATATCTATTCTGACTGGCCAAAGTCTGAATTCCAACAAAGAACAATTAAGTCACATGCAGTTTTCCATTGTCTTTTTATTTTCTCTTGTGGGCATTTATTATTTAATAAGGGGGAGATAGTACTAAGTGGGATTGCTCAAGTACTTTTTTGGAGGGGAGGGGTGGTAGATATAATTATTATGTACCTTAGTAGAAACACTTTCCAAAGTTTCTGGCCTACTGATATCAAAGCATATCATAACCACATCACTGCCCTTGTAGGACAGTGGTCGAACATGGTCAAACTCAGGCTCACCTGGAAAAAAAGATTAATAATAAGCTTATTTTCAACAACTAAAATTAAGCCTATTCCTGCACGACCTGGACTGTACCACAACCATACATATAAACTAAATATGAATGGTAAGTGGGTATAAATAATCGTTATTATACAATATTATTGTTTAAGCTATAGTTTAGTGTGTGGCACGTTTTACACCTAGCGAGCTTGCACCAGCATCCGTTTCATTGTCTAAATGTGCTGAAGTCAGGGCAAACAAAGTGTGCACGTTCTTGCAGATATGATCAGTTTTGCAAACTCTTTAGTCTTTCCGGATTTAGAAATTAATCAAACCGAAATATCTCTAAGTCCCTACCTAAGAACCATTGTTTAAACAATCGTGGAAAAAGGAGAACAAAAGGAATTACCAAAGGTGGTTATGACAACAAAGACGAATGCTTGGCTCAAAGACTCTTAAATAAAAGACATTATAGCACCCTCGATGTATAATTGGTCTCTAAAAACGCTTCTAACCTGACGTATCCCACAATGAGAGTTCAATTCTTTCTTCTTCGACCTCTACTTCAGAGGACAAGCTGTTGAAAACTGTAGCTTCGTAGACCTGTAAACAAACACTAACCATGAAACGCTAAACAGGGAGAGTAACAGTTAAACGACAGGTTTACGATCAAATGAACCGAACAAAAACAAAATAAGAAACTGTGATAAAGAAGTACGATCAAAAATTCACAAGAAATGCAAATTATCCAAGGAAATTATGGTCATAAGATTGACTTAAATTAAGAGCCAGAAAAATTCAACAGACCAAAACAAATAAACGTAAGCTTATTTCCCAATCAAACGTGGCTTACCTCGGGGAAGACGTTCTTCACAAAGACGCTCAAAAGAGCTGTTTTTCCACACTCGCTATCACCAACAAATATAGCCTTGATTTTTCTTTTTCCTGGATCAGTCATTCCTCTAACTGAAAATAACGGCTTTTATTGACCCATGTTAAAGACGGTTAAGAATGTCTGATCGGTAATATATTTCACGGTCTCAAATGTTTCCCGCATTCGAAATCTATTTGCTATGCTGTGACGACACACGACTTATAAAAATAGAACCACATGACGCGATCGATGGACCAATCACACGGGATTTTTGACCGAGTTTTCGCACGCGTGGTTGGACTATCAAATGATCACGTTTCGATAAAAATAAAATCACTTAGAAACTCGATTGACGATAACGCTATTTTTGTCGGACGTTGGTAGGCCTATATATGATCTATAATTGAAGCGTTTCTAAGGCCTTGAGGGCATATTGAGGAGAAATTGATCGTGTAAAGATAAAATATCAAAACAAAGAAAGTAAAATATTTTCCCCCCGTTTTTATCATAAAAATAGCACAGAGCCCATGTGTTGATAGCATTCTTTATCTCATTATCCTACTATTCGTTCATCCATTCACTTTCTTTCATTTCTGCCAAGTCTTCCGTAACTCTCCCTAGTCTCCCTTTGGTCGATACGACAAAACCGTTTTTCCGAGTTACACAAAATTCATACTCACAAAAATTAAAAAAAAAATATATTCTTTATTCTTAAATTACTTATTTCTGAATTTCATTCCAATTATAAATTATGATCTATTTGCTGGTTCTATTACTAAAACACTATTGTCAACAAGTTTTTAGGAATTTTATATGAAAATTCCTCGTCATAGATTATTCTAATAGCTAACACTACTATTATCGTTATTACTTTACGTTTGTACATTAACTATTTTTATTTTTTCTAAATAGAAGACTAACGAATCCCGACGAATGGAAAAATAGTTGAAGGACCATCTTATTAGTATTTATAGGAGTGGGTTGGGTGATGAATTGGTATGTCTTTAATTTGAATATTTTTTTACACTGTAGATATATAGTTTAGGGCGGGTCCATTTTTGTAAGCGGGAGGGGCTGGGGTAGGGTGATAAATTGGCAATCTTTTTTCCAATTCCTCCCTGAATTTCCAAAGTTTGAAATGTAGGCCCTCCTATCCCCTATCAGTTAAAAAGTAAGAGCAAAAAAAACCGAAGTCTCCCAACAATCTATACTCGTGTAATTTAGGAGCCTTGTAATATGAAGGGCGAAACATTTAGGTCTCGCATTTTATCGCATATGCTCCCCCCCCCCCCTTTCTTAATAACGAACATCCCCTAACTAGGTTGCTTTTCTTGCCTAGCCTTTTACCATAACCCTCCCCTGCAAAACCTGGTTTATTGGATCTCTTGTCTCAGTAGCTGTGTAATCAGCGTACGATTTGCCCAGGTGTTTACCCATTTCCATCATATCTTGAGAATTTCGAAGAAACAGCCATAACTGAGGTGTCTCACTTGAGTGATAACAATCTCGGCCTTTTTCGAACTAAAACTCCACCATATTGATGGCAAGGTTAGTCATCAGTGGAAGCGAATGACAATAAGTATTGGTGCAAGCCACGAACGTACATTCAACAACCTTCAATCAATTACAAATTGAATGCAGTGCCTAAACGTCGGAGAGTGGGGCAGCACTCTTTTGGACTAAAACCTTAAACTCGTTTTATTGTAGACACGAATTGTGTCTGGCTATCCTGCTGATGGAATCGTGCGAAGATGGTTACAGTTTTGTGCTACAGAATCCTAGGAATATTTCAGTGTCATCTTTAGGATAGACAACATTATCTAGTTTCTCGCTAGTTTTACAGTTACTCTTATCAGCAAGATTTGGCACGCATCCTGGGATTGAACCTAGTATGATTCCATCCCCTTGAACACAATTATAACCATTACTTGGGCGACATTCCTCTACTCCTGAATCCCCTTCAACGTCACCGATGATTCTTATCTCAATGTTGAAACGAGAAGGTGTTTGGCAACCCATCATGGCAGTTCCAGGCAGCGACGTAACACGAGTAAGATCCTGCTCAGACCCCGAGTCTTCATCTCCAAGCATAAATCTCACAGGAGTGGACGAACTTCTTGGTCTGTTCTCTAAAGTCAAAGGAGACAAATAAGTTCTTTTTTGTAGCTCTAACGGTGATGGTCTCTCCAAAGCAACAGTCATTAGATTAGGCGTTGACGAGGTTCGTAGCTTAGTACGAAGCATCGAGTTATTTCGGCGGAGAGTTACATCAGATAATCGCCTGTCATTCAAGACAGTTAAAGTAGAAGAACATCTTGATTTAGTGGTATCTGAACGTGGCTTGGTGATGTTGGATATACGGGCTATTTTCTGGAAGCACGATATCCAGATCTCTCGACAATCTTTATTCATGAATAAGAGAAAGAAGAGGATGATACAGAGGAAGCCTGGGGCTAGGATGATGATGGCGTATAGCGGAGTCAACAGGTCGGGTTCTTGGCAATCTTTTGAATACTAAAAAGAAAAGAAAAAACACTGGTAAAATAACAGAGTGGCCAATGAAATTACTATTGAAAACTTGAGATTCAGCTCATGAACACTCCGCACGTTAAAAGAATTGACGCTGATCTAGGGAAATCAAGCAATAGGCAATGTGCATCAAAGCTCACAAAGCACTCTGGGAAAGTGAGTTCTTTAAAAATGTAACAGGGAAATCAAAGGAACTATCAGAAAAAAATTACTCTGTTATTTTCGTCTGCTGAAATCCTTTTATTTCCATAGAAAATGTCGAAGGAAAAATTGTCAGATGAATTTTTAGAGGAGCCAAAAAAGCGTAAGAACTCACTTTCCCATCATGCTTTGTGCTAGAATTTCGAGCTCATGCACATTGACTATTGTTATTTGATAATACTCAAGGGAATGACACATGGTTTAAGATGGGAAAACATTATATCCAAGCGAACACGGTCTTATCTGTCTGAGCAACTTGCAAAGTTTCACGTATTTTGCAGATAAGATCCGCAACCGGTTAATTCAGTAATATGTATGCCTTACATCAGTACTTCTTCAGTTCATCATTTCATATGATTTCTTTTCTTTGGGCGTTTGTTGTTTCACATTCCGACAAGCATCTGTCATTCCCTTGAGTATTATTCTTGTTTCACCCAGTACGTTCGGCAGTTTAGTTAGGATGAAACTTATAAAATGAATCTTTAGTTATTTCTCAGAGTTGTGGAATGGGAAAACCTCCCACGCAAAGTAAAGGATCCATAAAAGAACTCGACCAATTTCCCTCCATCCGGACCTCACGCTCGGCCAATAACCTCTCGGTATAAAAAATGGTTTCATAAAACGACGCACTTTAACTTTCAGCAACACTTCACGCACAGTGTTTCGTCACCGTCAGTCTTACCTGTAGACAATCAAAGTATTTTTGCACCATAAAAATGATTTTCTCTAGTCGATACTCTTGCGTAGTTGTAATGGACAAGACCACACCCACCACTAGCAGGATCATCACCTTCATGCTCGTGAACTGACGCTCGATTCGAAGCATAGACTGAGTATCTTTGTTTGCTCGGATCGCGTTTCGAGCATGGTCTAATCGAGACTAAGATGGAAAAGAAAAGTAGAAAAGTAATAATAAATTTTAAAATATTTTCAAGCAAGCACCAGGAAAAAGGAAAGAAAAGGTGCCTTACTTATGCGGGTTTGGTGCAGCAAAACTGAATTACGCAAGATTTTCAGTCACGTGTATGTTGGGGGACTTGTAATGGCGCTTACAGCTGCCGCGCGTTTCAAAATCATGTCCCCATGGGTGATGATCTATAAGCAAGGGGGCGCTTACTTTCCATTCCATGTATGTTCCTCTAGATATTCATAAAAGTTTACTTGTAATACGTACGACCCTTCGTATTGCAATTTTATTCACATCATGTGAGCGACGAAAAAGAACGCCCTTGTAGCGTGGGTAATTTGCATAAGCCCCGCCCAACACATGATTGACGGGCAGAAAACCCAATCCGTTCATTTCAACACCTACCCTTCGAATGCACCACGTAACGGACCATAAAAGACACAAAGATATACTCAATGTGACCTGCATCGGTAGAGTGACAGACAGATAAGTCAACACATCTCCACTGGGACCGGCCGTCATGAAGTCAATAAACAGCATCTTGTATGCTGAAGTAGGATACCCAGAGTATATACAGCCGGCCACAATGACAGCGGGCAACACCCAACACAACAAGGACTGGATTATGTGGACGAGGATTGACCTCTCGAACAGCAGTCGGTTACCCTTGACAACCACGAGGTATGTGTTGGTGATAAAACACATGGACCAGAAACAAAGGGTAAGAGTGAAGTAGTGGCAGGAAGCTCCTAAAACAAATCGTATATTTCAAATGTCGTTCATATGGGATTGAAATGGTGTGCAACACAGTGTAAGCTCACAATTCAGTGATGGCTTTCCAACAGTCTTCTGTTCGTAATTTTTTCCCATTCAGATCATTTATCATTCCCTCGAGAATTATTTCGCCGTTCATCAGTGAACGCATGAGAATATGGATCTTATAATATATGAAAACATTTCGCCCAAATGAAATCGGTGTATTATTGTATGGCGCGCAAAACAGAATGATGAATACAGAAAACCCCTTCACGTAAAGTTATCCCCAGATTAACCCGAACCAAATGTATGGACATTCAAGCTATGGGTTCACGCTATTAATTTCTGATAAATGTCTTGTCCCATTATGTTCCTACATCAACTTTATATATCATTCATCGCTACAGATGGCTAATAGAAAAGCCACGCACACACTTTGAACCATATTTCGACGACTGTCACCGCTGGGTGGTAGAGAACTAACGATTGTTGTCTCTGGCTGTTCAATTAAAGGACCTGTTCATGAGCGCACGCTGTTCGTAGCATCCAGTTCGATCTTGAACTGGAAATGCACAGGTTGCAAATCAAACAAACCACATGCTGTTTTTTTAGTCTGATGCACAATAAAGTACCTTCTCAAGCGGTACTGTTAAATATGGAAATAATACTCAAGAGAATGATACATGATTTGAATTGGGAAAACAGCGACTAAGATAAGTCCATAATCTCTGAACATAAGCTACTGAACGAATCCACAATGGCAGTTGTAACTAGTCATGGATTCCCTATTAATGACATACCTTGTATCGTGATGGTTAGAGATGATTGCCCTTCAGGAGACCATCGCTTTGCCTCACCACAAAACACTTTTTCCAGTCCAATGCGAAGAGGGAGCATTTTACAACAAGCTAAATTAGGATGAAACCAGAAGTTAGTTATCATGGAAAAGTTGAAAGCCCTAAGATATTGGATCGCTTGAGTTCGCAGTTTTTGCCATTGATGTATGGATTACTATTGCGAGCCGTTTTACTGTTGGTTCATCGTTTTTGCGTGGTTTTGTTTTGATTGGATAGGAGTGTTTCTATACTTTACGCACGCCTTTGTTGTCTCTGGTTTGATTCCTAAACTCAACTTCACATGTGAGTAGAGTTTGTTAGGTCGACCGCCCTTGATTCGCGGAATTTTCTCCGGTTTTCTCCGCTCAGCAGAAACTTAACTCCTAACTGAATTCCTAAAATTCCAATCCGGTCTGTGAATTGGCCGTGCCCTGACTTTGATCGGCTCATGTTGAGGTTGTTTTAGGATAGCGATGACTAAAATTTGAAGGTTTTTTTGCGGGCTTGCGAGTTCATTTCAAAGGATTGTTCAATTTCGAAATTCTATAGATACTCTGCGTTTCACCAATGAGTTGATGTACTGAAGGTGGTAACACATCTCTTTACTTTGGCCTAACTTCCAATCTGGTAATGCACTACCTTCAGCTATGGTATTATAATAATAATAAACAGCCATACTCACAAAGAAGAATGCAACAAACCACGATGTAGAAGCGAACAACATGAGGAAATTTACGCCTGAAAAAAGGATCAAATGTACAATATTATTTATCTATGAATACATAAAATTTACAGTATATTATTACTATTATATATTAGTTTTTTTTAATGGAAAGTAAGATCATTGACAAAATACTTCAAGCGATTGCTAGAGATAAGATTATCCACCATATCATGACAGACAAAAGCGCCCTATAGCCGGAAACGCGCCCATGGGGAAAAAAGGATGATGATGATGATGGGAATTCGAGCCTTGCTTTTCATTTTGGAGCGCTGCAAGAGTTACGAAAGCAGCTTTAGGGGCTTGGAATTATCCACTGGATATTTTCCCAATTGGTTGGTAATGTGTGTGTGTGTGAGGGGGCAAACTAACCCGCTTTACTACTAGCCGTATACGAAGATGTCTGAATGCTATGCAAACATCTGTATGTACTTACAGAGATTGAATCCTAGACCAAGTGAACATGATGAAGATGGTAGCAAAAACAGCAAACCACAAACCAACTGCCATGAGCCCGAAGTATATTCTCTGGGTCACCGGTGCCATCGTTGTCCAATTACAAGGTGCAAAGCACTCATTGGATGATTGATTGAAAACAAGGGGGGCATTGCACTGTTGGATGCCTTCAAATATAAAAGTCATAGAATTAAATTAACCATAAGAAACGGATGATATACAATTTTTTCAGCTTGGTTGTAATGTTTACAATTTCAGACCACGTATCGCAGTACCTCATAACTTAAATAAGGAAATAAAACTCAAGGGAATGACCAATGAAGAGGGATTGCGTTATAAAGGTCGCTTGATACAATAAGACCAAGGTCAAACATAAAACTTCACATGAGCCGAACCTTATAATATAAAAGAAGACCGCCTTAATGCGTACGGCTTATGTGAAGTTCGGCGTTTGACTTCATAGTCTAACCGTAATAGCAATAATATTGTGTTCCAAACAAGCATTAGCTAGTTCAGTGCTGGGTACGTACTTTGAGTATTATTTATTGAATTATTTACGGCAATTCCTTGTACTGTTGAATCTTCATAATCATTGGCAATAAAAACCGGTGACGAAGCGGTCGAACCATCAGATGGCGACATCCATTTCCTTGAAAAAATAAAAGCCAAGAATGAAATGCAAACAACAGTTGTTTAGAATGGAAGTTTACCCTTAAAGGGGGACTAGTACGAAAATCGTTCAAAATTTAATTCGGCTGAAACTTTCCTAGAATAATCTCTAAGGGTCTAATAAACACTGGTTAAAGTTTTTTCTTGATATTCCGAAGGGAAGTATTATATTTTTACGAATTTTTAAAGAAGTCAGTGACGTCATTTACTCAACACCATCAACACCATACATCGCTCTATACATTTCCCTGTATTTTGTGATCAAAATATTCACTCTTTCCATACTCAATACTGAAAAAAGAGACTTAAAAATCAATTGTAATCACAATAAACGTCAGTAAAGTCTTTCAGCCAACCTTTGGGCTTTATAGAAATAAAATAAATCAAGAAGTTATTTACAAAGAAATGTATGGAGTGGTGTTAAGTGTTGAGTAAATGACGTCACAGACTCCGTTAAAGACTCGCGCCAAATATGTTTAATCACGATTAATTATAGAGAACGGAAGACAAAATCAACGTTATCAAAGAGTCACTACCCTTCTGTAAACAGCGTGGGTCTTAACTTTCAGATCAGAAACATTTTTGATCATTAATATCATTAACGGCATAATAACATCAACTAGCGTGCTATTTTATTTCCGTTATTTCATTTTCCGGGAAATTGAAAGGAATTAAATTAAACAGACGCAACCACAACTGGCACGTTTCATGACTTGTTTATGAAAACATTGTTGACCATTAGGAGATACCGAAAGTATTTTATGAAGAGGCGCTGAAACATCAACGAGGACTCGGAATACCGTTTCACGCGACTTTTTTTATCCATCTGTTCATCTTCGAACCAAAATCGAAGCGTTCCTAAATCAACCGTAATTAAATAGTTAATCAACGACAGCGAAAATTAAAGATTCCATAATGTCAGAAAAAAAGATTTAAGGGTCTAATTTATAAGCAATTAAGAGGGTAGGTTGTAAATGCTTAAATAAACAAAACATCAAATGAAATTAACCCTTTTGACAGATAATGAATGTCTTAAATTTGATATCCTTTTCAGTTATGGATAGCTCGGTGGAAGATGATAATTTCTAAAATGTGGATCAAAACAACTTTTCTAAGATCATATATTGATAATTTCGTCGTCTGCATCGTTTCGAAAATTGTGGCTTGCCGTCTTTCTCTCATACTTTATACTTCTATAAAGTCACTCGGAAAGCTAATTATCACAATGAGATATTCTATCATTGCCTAGAGCATTGCGTTGGTCTCCTTCGTCAGTTCTTTTTTATATGCCTTTATAGAAGTTTCTAATAAGAGCAGGACTAAAGGAGGTATCGCATGTCAAGAAGACAGACATTGCTCATGTTCATATACATACAAATACGTATACATACTTATAAATGCTTTACTATGGGTCAAGTCTATTGACTCAGTTTTTTTCTACGAGAATACACCATTAGAAGAAACAGAGAATGATTTGGAACTCCAGTACTCACCAGTTTCCATGTTCTGGAAGGTAAAGGTGGTAGACAAAGAATACAGTTGGAAGAGAAGCCACACACACAAGCAGATGATGGACGCTGTAAAAGATAACACGATGGATCTTCGTCTGTTTTGCTTTGTAACTTGATTTAGCTGGATGGTAAGTATCTTCTGTATTCATTCTTGTAGTTTTTTCGCTGTACACACAACTATAACTGACTTGAATCGTACTACCATCGGGATGTACTCACGTAGAATCAAGGCAAAGGTCAGCCCCATAAGCTCTTTCAGGGGCTTACATACGTCACTACGTAAGCATAAAGACGAGATCAAATGACGAGTCTGTTCTTTTCATAGAACAGATGTTGACAGTAATACAATAAGAAGTTCATATTACTGAATTCCATAACTGACGGATACCAGCACTAGATTGCTTGCATCATTTCCGGGCAAGGGCTTGCTGTACTGATAGCACCAGCAGAAACACATCCAAGGACAAAAGATGTCAAAACAAATATTTGCGAGAGATTGTGACTCAATTTTTTCTATTTATTTTTAGAGGAAACGAAGTCGTTACAAAATGACTATGTTTGATCATGATAGTGAGGACAACAACGAAAATAACAATTTTAATTTTCAGGCGGATAAATCCATTCCAAACCCCCCCCCCCCCCCCCCCTTTCGAACTCCACTCCTAGCCCTAGTGGGACGAGAAAATAAGTTTGCAGTTGACCCATCATGTGATCACGTGGTCATTTAGCCACTAGTCATTTAGCAAGTTGATTGGCCAAATTTTCCTTGCCTATAGTCCCGTGCAAAATTTGAGGGTTTTCCCTGTTGAAGTTCAAAACGTGTATGGTTCAATAAAATTTTATATTTAATTCAGCGCTCAGCAAAATTATCGGGGTTTTATATTAATTCTGATTTCAGTAAAAAACATGCTCAACTGAAAATTTCATCTTAATTTCACTTAAAACCTTAAAAAGTTTTTTCCTCGATGAATTGTTTTTGTCCACATAATTGTAGCCTCCTGCGCAGCCGCTGTGAGGCGCTTCCGGTTCCCGTCATTCCCCCACTAGCGTCTGCTCCAACTGGAACAACATTCCTTTCTACATCGTTTTCTATTAGCCAATCAAATCGTTAGGTGATATGCAAATTTTCTATTTTGAGTAGCCGTTGCTGTTTATAGTGTTGGTGAAGTCGCTAAACCTGTGAGATAATAATTGCTAGATTGTCAAATATGCAATGAAATTAGGGTCTACTAAAGTGTATTAGTCTAATATCTAATTCACTGGTTTAGTGATTTAACTCTAACCGAAGGAATTAGTGATTTAAACTCTGTAAACGAGAGTAGACTTCTCGGAATGCGGTGTGTTTAGTATTCATAAAAGTACTCGTGAAAAGTTCAAATATATTAACATTTAGTCCTACATTATATTGTGATGGACCGAGGAATAGTAGAAGAGAGACAGCCCGTAGGGTTTATTTACTTGTACATTGTAGCTCAGTAATTTTAATACTTTTAAACGAGCGTGATTAGTATTTCAAAGACTAGGATAATCAATATCATCAAGTAGGAAAGATTCACAAAAACGCCCTCAAAAACGTCTTTATTTCCTAAAAGTACGGCATCAATGACTTTTTTCTGATGAATTTTGAACTTATTTATACAAAAATCCTGGCTTACTTTGCTATAATAGTCATCCATACGTTCATTCTCTAGGGAAAGACGGCCAAGGTCAAGGTCGTACCCACAAGCTTTTGTGGGGCTCTCTCTGATTGGTCAAATTCATAGAAAGGAATGTTGTTCCAGTTGGAGCAGGCGCTAGTGGGAGAATGACGGGAACCGGAAGCGCCTCACAGCGGCTGCGCAGGAGGCTACATAATTGCGATTTAAAGTTGAAAGGTAGCACGCCGAGAAAACCTCATCGAGCCACCTTAACCTAATTAAAACTAAAACAAACCCCATCAAATGAAAGACCACATTAAAATCTTTAAGTTTACCAAGTTTACCAAGCAAATACTAACTGATATCCGATAAGCAGGCTTTTTAAAAAACAAATTTGCTTAAAAACAAACCTTATAAAAATAACTGAGAGAATGTATGGTTTTTGAGGACGCTGTTCTCAAACCCCATATAAGACCTTTCTTCTTAAAGTTTACCTAGTAATTTTTACCTGTATCTTAAGTCAAGTGCTAGACGTCAAAGTAACGGTAAACTAAAGCTGCCAGAACAGCAACAAATAGAGACCATACGAACAACTTCAAAGCTGTCTTGCGAACACATTTCCAAGCGCGTTCTCGTACCACCCCTCCCCCCGGATTAATGTGAGGGAATGGATGGTCGGGAACCTCGTGCCCAAGAAAATCACACAACGGCTTCCATCCTTCCTTGACATTGTAGATCAGGAGTTGGTCTTTGGGGATAACTTGCTTAACGCGTTCGTTATGCCAGCGATAACGTTTGCGGTGAACGAATGAAGCATCAGGGTTTTCGCTTCCATTTAGTGCTTGGCGACACAATCTATTAATCCTGTAGCCTCTATAATTGTAGAAATAGAAGTAGATGAAACCTTCCCTTTGGAACAAAAGCATGTGTTTTCTCAAGCTTCGAAGCCATTCTTCTTCATCGCGAACGGTCAAAATGACTTTGGCATTTGGAAAGCACTCAAAGAGTTCTTCAAATATCAAGCATCCTGGATTGTCTGTGATCGCATCGACATCTTCAAACAAGGCCTTGAAGTCTGGTACTTTTCCCTTCGTAAACAAGTCATAGAATTCGTCTCCCAGAAACTCGACTTGCTCAAAGAAGTCGTAAGTCTTGTAGCCAAGTATTCTCAGAGCATTGGCTAGCGATGTTGTGCCTGTTTTTAAATACCCTGGGCATATAACCTTCATTTTTATCGAGAAATTAGTTTGTTTCCAGATGAATAATGACCGCCTGCTCGAAAAAATCCAATTGTGTGACCTTGACGGGCGTTCCACAGGAAGCCCGAGAAAAACCGAAATGCAGAATGTACAGGCTAGTAATACATGTAGATTCATACTCCATACCCATCAGTTCACACGGGTCACAGACAAATCATTCAAGCGTTTTGTGTTTGGTTTCTGTTTGTTTCTTGGCTTAGAATACGTTACCTTAAAGAGTCAATCCTGTATAACCTACCTTATTACATGAAGTTTTCGCTCCTTGAACAAAAGGACTTCATTGCAAAATAGTAACAACAAAAAGTAATACTATGGTTCGCGTTAGTTCCATGGTTTTGATTTTGATATAAAGTCTACTGGAAGTGTACATTATATTGTTCTAAATATGATGTTTTTTATCCCTGCTTTTTAATTGGTTCCGTCAACTCTTTATTGTCTCAATAATTGGAAGCCACTTAATTTTCGCGTCAATATATTTTCCCGACGCTTGTTTTTCGCGTCACTTACTTTTTCAAAGTGACAAAAATCGCGACATTAAAGTGTCGCGAACATTTCATGTAATGAGGTATTATTGATACCCTTTCCTCTGGTCTGGAGAAGGGTGATTTGTTCCATTTTTTTTAAAGGAATTCATGGGTAGATTCTTTTCCACTTTTTATTTTTCCATGCAAAGGAACTGAAAAGTTTGCTATCTAAAATATGATTTCGCTGTTAATGAAACTTAGATTGGATTGTGTAGTTATTTTAAAACTGAGTTAGGTCGGGCCGGACGGGAAAATATTTTTATAAAAACGTGTGAAAAAAGTTTCTAAAATTGATAAATAGAGCAGCGCACGACTTTCCAGCAGGAGCAACAGACGGGTTTTCCGGCGGGCCCGCTCATGTCATTTCGTCTGGCTGGCCCCATCACGTGACTTTTTCCAAAGTTGTTATTAGAGCGCGCGAGCAGGGCCGTACGAGTCATATGATAAATTATTTGTTTGGCCTTTTCGATGTTATGGTTAATTCTGATATATAATGGTAATAGAACTGAGTGGAGTGCAATTTGGGCTGAAATCGCAAGAGTGATTACAAAATTGCACGACCGCGCAGCGGGAGTGCAATTTGTTAATCACGAGTGTGATTTCTGCCCAAAATTGCAAGACACTCAGTTCTATTACCTATTAATCATTTCCATTTTGAAACTTAATATATTCAAATACTCAACAGTTATATGTAGCTTCAAAAGTGATTGTTTGACAAAATGATGCAATTAATGATTCAAAATAGTGCAATTAATGCTTAAATCGCACACTTTGTAGCCAATCAGATTGCAGGATTTGCTAATGATTTCAAAATGGATATGATTAAACTAGGAATCACGGTATAATCGCTCTCAAGAACAGTTTTTTGTTTCTCTGTGCCATTAATATTGCGGCATCGAGTCGGGTAAATCCGGCTCTCTTCCTGTACCGTGAAATGTTTGTCTCACACAAGTGTAACAACAGTATTGAAGGACAGGGGGAGGGTCATGGTATTATAGGCCAAAGCCAAGGGAAGGGTCAGGAAATTCCAGGTACTAGTAAAGGCTGAAGTTGTCAGCCGAAAATTCAACAGAGAAAACAAGGTCAGTTAAAACTCCTTACATTTATTAACTTTAAATAGCCTTAGTCTTCAGTAGATGACCGTAGTCCGTGTTTAGATTCATAGTATACTTTCGCTTCATCAGCCCTACATTAATTTTAATTTTATTAACCGAGCTTTCGAGCAATTTGCTATTCATGAGGGTGGGTAGGGAAAGTCTTCTTGCCTATTGGCTTTGGATTTCAAGCAGGCTGTAATTCTGTCATGATATTGTCATTAGCAGGTAAACTTTATGTAATATATACAATATGAGTGACCGTGTTGTATCAGATATACAACCACGAGCCGAAGGCGAGTGATTTTATATCTGATACAACACGGACACTCATATTATATATTACTTATGAAACGTCTAGGTGTATACATTCATGTTCTACTAAAATTTTAAAGATAAAATTGAATTTGGCTGAATTGAATAAAATTGAATTTTGTATCAGATATACAACCTCCTCCACGGACAATGATTTCTATTGTGTTTTCCTCATTAATTATTCGTGAGTTTTATAAATATAGTAAACTATTGTAGTCGTCTAACTTCGACGTTCTGGCCTGCATTGCATTGCATTGCATTGCACTTATATCTACCCTAACGGAGGTGCTAGCAAAAGTTCAAACTGAAGACCGATATGCTGGCTGACAGGCGTTGCCTCGATCCTCTTCTCTGCCGATCTCTTCCCTCTACCCTACCAGAACCAATCAGGAAATGTGCAACATTGATGTCGGGCAAGAGGCGCGTGAGCATTACCACACATAGGCTACTTTCTTTTCAATGTCATATCTTCAGCCTATGCGCATATTTTCGATGATTTAGGACGTTGCATGGCTATATGGATTTAGAATCAGTTGTGGCAAACACATCGTCATATCTCACATCATTTACCGCACTTTCATCTTCATCGTCACCGTCATTATTATATGCATCTTCTTCACTGAAGTGGTTGGTGGTGATGCTTGCAAAATCTCCGCTGGCTTTTACGGTCTCATTTCTATCATTATTTAACATACGTTTAGACGTGGCAGGGCTTTCTTTCGCTTCTTCTATGCTATGTAGTCCACGAGCATCAGAGTCCTCAAAGTCACTCAGCAAGGGCTCAACTTGATTGTCTGCCTTGCCGCCATGCGCATGTGAAAGAATAGGTGAACTTTGGCAATGAGAGAGACTTTTTGGTCTACGAGACTTAGTCGCATCACTTTCACTCAAGAACCGTTTGTGTGAAGGTGACAACGTGATATCTCCAGTCTTTCTCCGACTTCCTCGCCCGAAAATCCTGGAAACAAGACTGCTTTTATGTCTACGTATCTGCGGCTTTCCCTTGAAATATGTTTGTGTTTGAGCGTCATAAGTTGGAACACGTATTGTTTGTGTCGCTTTTTCATTCGGATCGCACTGTTCCATCATATATACATTTCCATGGCCAGGAGCGCCAACTGCGAACGAGAAATTCCTTCCTCTGTCCGGTCCTCCGAGCAAATGCTGCAAGTTCATCTCACGGAAAGTTCTTGCATTATTCAGCTCGGGTCTGAAGAAGATTACATACACCTTGGGCCCGTAGATGAGCAGCATCAAGCAAAGGTTTGAGAATATAATAGCACAGCAATGGATAATCACTTGATGGATCCCTGGCTGTGGGTTCCCATAATACGCACCCATAAACGTGATCCAGACAACATTGAATGTAAACATTGCGAGTGATATAAATCTAGCGTGGTTGTAGTTTTCTGGAAAGTTTCTGGATTTAAAAGCAATAGCAGTGCAGATAATACTCAGGAGAATCAAGAATCCACTGGAAACTAAGAACCACACGTTTTTGTGGCTGGTGCAGTGGAGAAAGCGGACAAGGTCCGGAAGTGGAATGGTAGAGACTTTGGGTTTTGGGGGATTCAGGAAAAACCATGTGATGCAAATGGATACTTGTATAGATGAAAGGATTAGAACCATTACGAAATGTGCTGGCCTGGAAAGCAGGCATTTTCGATGAAAGACACCACTTCCCATTCGGTTGTTTAGTACGAGAACTGTTCTGTTGATCTTGGCTAATGTTAGCGACAGGATCACCGCAAATACTACAGCAAATAGGAACGCTGAAGCTCCACATTGATGGTAGCTGGGTTTGCTCATCATGATGAGAGGGAGGAGAAAACCGAGGGCTATGCTGAGAAGCAGAACCAGGCTGATCTCAAAGCAACTAGCTCGAACAACAGGGCTGTGTCTGTGACGAATGAACACCCAAACAAAAAATACAGCCAAGAAGAAGCAAAGCAGACTGCAAACACTAATGAAGATACTCCAAGGATGTGATCGCGTCAGGTACCTTAGTGGGACATAAATACATTGAGTTCTGTTCTTATTAGACATGTGATCAATATTACACTCTATACAGTCTGTTGCCATGGTGACATTGCTAATGTGACCGACGGGACATACTTTGCACTCCCAACAGCATTCAGCTTGTTTGGAGTGACGCTTAACGAAATAAGTCCCAGGTAGACAGGTGTCGCTACATCTTGATATTGGTACTTTGCCTCTTCCTTGGCCTAAATCTATGACAGAGTCGTTTAGCTTAAGCACTTTGGACAATGATTCGTAACTTCCAATCCTAATATTCTTTGGTTGATGTTGTTCTCCCTCGTCGCTTTGCTGAAGATTAAAGAAATCATAGCTACCAGGAGGATCGCCATGTTGATCCACCGTCAGATTTTTAGTGAATCCTGTCAACGTTCTGTTGAACAACAGCGGCAACAAGGACCGTGGCTCGATGTTTTTAAGACAAGAGGCTCTTCTTTCAGCTTTAGTAGCATTAGAAGTGACGTTTAACTGGAAGCAAAAATCTCTGATCACGTTTGCTAAAATAAACACGCTGTTTATGACGTAATCGACTCTAGCAAATGCACTTTGAATTTTCATGACGTGTGAAAGATTTTGTTTTGATTCCAGGTTAGCATAATTGTTTATGAGAGATGTTAACTTTTCATTTTGAACAGCTATGTCAAGATTTCTCAACCACGGATCGTGTTGTATATCTTCAACAGATTTATTTAGTCTATTACGTAGATAAACTATGAATTCCGGTACGGGGGTAACGGCAAACATAATTCCCAAACTTCCTTTCAAAATTGAAAAGTGTCGATCAAAAAGGCTTTCAGCGTTTGACCACGAATCACTTGCAATCCAAATACGGCCTGTCAGATTTAACGATTCTGCGGCTTCAAGTATCACTTGAGCGTTGCGCTCAGCCGCAAAGACCAAAACTACACGTGATTTTCTTGTCTCCTTTATGCTCATCAGCGCCTTTTTAATCGTGTTCTTCGAAGGTAAATATGAAAATACGATGTCATTTGCAAGACATATACCAAGTCGTTGGATCTCGTTGCGAAACGATTCGCGCAGCGGACCAGCATAGTGGTCATCAGACGACACAAGGGACACATAGTTCCATTTAAAATGAGCCAATATTTGAGCAACTGCTTTGGCTTGGAGATTGTCTGGTGGTAGGACTCGAAGAAATGTCTTATAACGGGTCTTGTCACTGAAAACAGCTGAACTAGAGGCATATCCTACTTGAGGGATGTTAAACAAAGTTAATATATTGTTTACTGCTAAAGAAAGTTCACTGTTTCCTGCACCTAATACTGCAATAACAGCGGAGCGATTGCTTCCCAGAACATCATTACCATTGAGGGAAAATGGGTCAGTTTGTTTACCCAAGGCCCGCTGAAAATCATCCATGGTGTCCTTGAATCTCCTCTTTCTTTGAGTGATAAAAACCAGAGCGTTTTTAACAGCCATATCCAGAGTATTACACGTATCTCGAATATTATATCCTAGGGAGATATTGAAGGGTAGGATTCCTCTTTGGTTGACGAGATTTACAGCATAAATCATTGCCTCGGCGAGAAACAATCCCTTCGTATATATTTGATGACAATTGTCTAAATAATGAACTTTCTCCGAGCTTGTAACACAACCGCATGGTTTCGAGTGAATCGGGAACATTCCTCCTAAAATCAAGTCTCCTTCTTGGTAGTTATTCAACCTTTGTGCCTTGCCAGTCTTCATCAGAATGAGTAACAGCAGTACCACTTTAAAAATAAAGGATTGTTTTGTACTAAACTTTTCAACATTGGCCATTTTTATCTCAGCGTCGATTAAAGCCTCCTGTTTGATTAGCATACTGTTCAACTTGATTGATTTCTTCTTATAAATTATTCACTCGGTAAAATGGCTCTGAACTGAATAAAGGTCAATGTTCTATTATATAAGGAAAGAGATTTATGAATATTCTCAGAGTCCCAGGATCTGTTGTCTGAAGCTAAGAGCGGTTTCCGGGAAGTTACCAAGTTTCTGCTGTTTGGTGCTGTGACATGTGTAACTTCACGAGCTGAACTGGACCAAGCATCCGTTTTGGAACTTGTTACTGATCAATGACAAAATCTTGTTAATTGTCACTTTATACTGAGCTTTGTATTTCAAATCTCGTTGTCAATGGCAACTATCGCTCATTAGAGTGAATCACTACTTAACAAAAGCAAATGGAACTGAGTTGCTGGATTTGGAAATGAAAAACAAGAACCACGAATTGATAATTGAATTTCGTGTATTCAGACAACCTGTCTGTGTCAATAGAGGCTAATAGAGCAATACTTCACCAAACCATCATGTTTGTCTATTTTTATCCCTTGCCACTCGAATCCAGATATTGGAAGATACAGGGCTTCATGTCGGTCCCTATATTTCCTATATTTTATTTCCTAAGTTCCCCTATGTTCCCCTATATAGTTCTTAAATGTCCTATAATTCCTATAATCTTATTCAGGAAAGAAAAGGAAAAAATTATTATCAAGCTCATAAACTTTGGTACAGGTGGAAGGGAAATAAAAATTAACTTAAAAAATATAGGAAATATAGCGACACTTGAAGCCCTAAAGATATCTAAACCTGACGCGGGATCTGAATTAGAAACAAAATTAATTTTGTATCGACAAGGGGGAAACGTGTCAGTGACACCCATTCGCCTCAATTAAAATGATCGCTAAAAATAATTTTGCTTCGCTTTAATAGTGGTTGTGCAACAATATGAAATATTTTTTTAAGAAATTAATAAACGGAAAATTAAAAAAATATATGTTTAGTTATGGAAGCCGAGTGTCATTTCTACCATGAGCCATAGACCAGCTGTCTGTCATTGCTTAGGTTCGCGGCAAATTAAAAAAAAACTATGTTTAAATATGGCAGCCGAGTGTCATTTCTAAAACTGAATGAGCCCACATAGAACAGCTTTCTGCCTTTGGCGCGTGTTCAATGTATTTAGAGTCTATCCAGCTATGTTAGGCGCCTGCCAACCTGGACAACAACAATATCAACAGTTTCAGCTCTCGAGAATAATTCTCAATCTGATAATTAGTTAAGGTTATTCTCAAGACCGCACCACTCACTCACCGGAACACGTATCACACCACATGCAGTCAAGTGAAATCATGGATTTTGTTCTCAAATATCTCTAACTTAAAATGAATGTAATCAGCTGAGTTGATCACCTTCCCCGAAAGGAATTATGGGTCACTACTTTTGGTTAGCATTTTTCGAGCGTTTTCTGAGTACACAATGTAGACTTTTCTTGTTGATTGAAATATAATTCCGCCATGAGTTTGTCTTGTGTTTACGATTAATTTAAAGAAGGAAGAACTCGTATTTCATAAATTCTCTTGGCAGAATAATGGGAAATGTTAATTAAAATACGATGTTGAATCCTCAATTCTGATTGATTGACCTTGAATTTGTTCTGATGGTCAACTCAGCTGGATGTTTGCGCGTATTCTAATAATCACACGCAGTACCACCACACGCAGTACCCACCACCTAATAAACTACGTGTCCCTAATTTGGACCATGGTTTTGACGTTGTCCCGTACGAGTATTTGCCTGGGGTCTCAGGAGTGCCAGGATCTATCTGGGATTTGTTTCGGGCATTTATCACAGAAATAAATATATGTCAATTTAATGTCCTAGAAATGCTGTTTCCTACTGACATTTTAAAGAAAATCCTGGGCAGGAAGCCGTGGTATCAAGGGCACTCACTAAAATCGAAACCTGGATCTACCCAAGGGTCTTTAGACTATAAATAATCGAAGCGAGTCCGACTTCTTAACACTAATCATTGTGACCGCCCACCTGCTAAACCTCCAAGCTCGGATCTAATTTATGAGTGTAATCTTGACAGGAATACTTAGTCTAAAATTATACTTAGGTATTCATAAGTACTGTTTTCTGACTCCATGCTGAGATGATCCACAACGTACAAGGCCATGCATGCACTCTCTCAACACCCAACCATTCACCTGTCGAACCATCATGCTCAGATTAATAATAATAATAATAATAATAATAATAATAATAATAATAATAATAATAATAATGCCAGAAATGGGTATTTTCCTAGAATTGTGAAATAGTTAAGACTTTGTTTGCTGTCTAAGTACAATGCCATTTGATCTGTCAGTATGGAAATTAAGAATTTTGCTTAGAAATTAGGCCATATTTCCGCGCAATCTTCTGTAAAAGGTCAAGTCAGACAAAAGTTAAAATAAACCACAATAATATTAATAATGATAATGGTTTAATATCAGAGTTTCCACAAATATGGCTCTTCACCTGATATGAATAAATATCTCTATATACGTTACATACTCTAAATCTATACTATATGAATAACTATTTATACATACTCTACTAGTATTTATCAGAGATCCTTAGCCGGTTTAAAACTATGCTTAGGCTTTCATGATAGTAAATTAAAGTTACTCATTCTATGATCAATAATTATACCGCGGCAAGGCCACTCTCTCAACACTCAACCATTCACCTGTCGAACCAGCACGCTCATTCTTTATAGATCGAAATAATGAGTATTTGCCAGGGATATAGTCTAATAGTAGATATTCTTAATGTTTCAAAGGGTTTAGTATAAGTAATTCTGCCTTAGCCCATGGCAAAAAACGATTAAAGACTTAAAACTAAGAGATAACATGGAATTTATACATGTTTAAGTCATGATATTTGGACTAAAAATAGCCCGAAGGTACTAACTACAGCTAAGAGGAAAAAACAGGAAATTTTGACATTAATAAACGAGTCTAAAAAGGAAACAATTCAAGCGCTGTTGGTTTTCCCTCACCGCCGTTTGACAATGCTCCTTGCATGGAAATAATCATAATGTTGGAAGACTCGGTAAAGAAGACTTCACCATTGTTTTTGAAAATATTCAATAATTCATGATTATAGAACATGCAGTTTTGTATTATTGATGATGAACGAATGAAAGGAGCGAAATTAAAGCAGACCGGAAAGGTCTTTGATTTCTACCAAGGGAAGATTTCCCCCTTAGTTTGCCATTGATGAATGTTCATATTTTGATATAAAGTACTTAAAAAAATTTGCAGGTTTGATTTTCGAAGGGATTTTTTGATCGATTCCACATACTTATTTATTGAGTCCTAACGCAACATCAAAGAGATTAATTATACCAACTTGAACACATTCCCGAACGTTTACAAAAACATTTGAAAAGGAGCTGCTTATGCACCAATCATCGTACGCCGTGAAATGAAAACAAGCAAAATGATAAATAGTACTAATAACTTCATCAGAGCCCGTAAAAGTGGTGGATTCAAGGTGTTATAAACGGCTGAACGAAAGAAAAAGACTAAGAAAGCGAGTATTTGGACTCAATCAAGCACGGTAAGTCACATTTGGTATCTTTAACAGGCAGAAAAACTTTTGGTTTTCTCAGTATTGATGCCATTCGGTGCTAACAAAGCTCAACCACTCACTTTTAGCGGATCGCAGTCGACGCTTTTCTGGCTTCCGACGCTTAATTAATGCCACACTGAGAAAAATTTAACTTTTGAACTCGTCTCGCTTTTCTCACCAAAATGAAAAACCTTAGCATTTTGAATGTCAAACGAGCAGCTTTTTCTGTGCATGGAATATCATTGGTGTAATTTTCATAGCCGGCGAGATTATTAATTTTTACCCCAAAACTAAAAGTATTAGCATCATGCCGATAAGTAATATATTTTTTCCACAGGTGATTTTGTGTTTACTACGGTAGTGGTCATTGAAGAACTTCATTAGTACAGGAAACGAATAATGATCTCGTTTCAGTTGATCATTCTAAATGCCATTTTCGTGTACGTCCTGCCAGTTAATTCCTTGGTTAATACTACTATTATTAACGACGAAGTTTCTGCTTATCAACCAGCAGACGTCATTCTTGGCGGGCTTTTTCCCGCGCATTCATCACGAGGTAGAAAATGTGGAGACTTGGACATGGAAAGCATCGCGCTGGTGGAGGCTATGATTTATACGGTTGATAGGGTTAACAAGGAATCTCTCCTACCGTGGAATTTAACTCTAGGCTACGATATCCGAGACACTTGCAATCTCGTTGCAGTTTCTTTGAAAAGAACTTTAGATTTTCTTTCGGAGAAGAAATATTCAATCACTGATGGTGACTTGAAGCGATGTGGCAGCCATGGCCGACAATCTTGTGATGGCAAGCTTTTATCTGTGATAGGTGCTGGACGAAACGAAATTTCTGTCGCTGTCAACAAAGTTTTGAGCGTTTTTGAAATTCCTCAGATCGGCTACGCATCTACTTCAGGGATTTTGAGTGACAAGTCTAGGTTTCCTTCGTTTTCGAGGACAGTTGTTCCTGGATCACATCGACCAAAAGTCCTATCAAAAGTCATGACCCACTTCGGATGGACGTACATTGCTTTACTGACTTCTAGTGATCCACACTGGAGATCTCTGTCAATTAAATTTAAAAACATCGCGCACTCCAAGGGAATTTGCATCGGAATTGAAGAAACTTTACCATTCAATTCTTCTGCCAAAGAAATGCAGTCTATGATTACCAGAATCAAGGCGAAAGAAAAATTGAAAATCATTTTATTATTCACCTCACCTCTTGATACAACTAACATTATCATTAGGGCAGATGCTGCTAACATGACTGGAAAAGTTTGGGTAGTAAGCGAAGTTTTGGCCGGTTCTACCAATATCATGTCTGAGCATGCGCACGTTTCGCAAGGTATGTTGGTCATTGCGAATAAGTTGGATTCAGTAGCTGAGTTTGCAAAATACTTTGAAAACTTGAATCCTGCTCAAAACACGAGAAATCCTTGGCTTAGGAAGCTGTGGGAAAAGGTCTTTGGCTGCTCCTTCAAGGACGACGTTAAAGCTGATACAAAGATGCAGAATCCATCTAAGATTTGCAAGGGCAGCGAAAAAATTAACGGGATTCGTCACATGCTGTCGTTTTCACACGTGAATCACGTGATAGATGCTATCATGGCTGTGTGTCACGTGATCAAGAGGATCTGTAGAGAATCTATTCAAGTAAAGGCTACTCATGGCAAAGAAAAGTGTCTCAAAGAACTTTCTAAGTCCAAAGTATTGTCAGAAATGTTTCTTGGACCCTTCGTATTTCAAAGTTTGTCAAATCGAAAAGTTTTCCTTGATTCAAATGGTGACGCTGTTAGCTCTTACAGAATTGAAAACCTACAGATATCTGGTAGAGAAGCCAGATTCCATACCGTTGGGAAGTACACTGGCAGTTCCTTTGATATCAAAAAGGACAAAATACAGTGGCCAAACAAAAGGACCCAGCAACCAGTCGGACAGTGCAGTTTCCCATGCAAGGCGGGCAGCTATAGAATCCATGTGGGATCACGATGTTGCTGGAGATGCGCCAAGTGTCCAGTTGGTTCAATAAGCAAACACGGCCTTAAATGTACTGAATGCCAAAGTGGCTTCACTTCCAATGAAGACAACACATCTTGCAGAAAGATAAACCATGAATTCTTTGGCTGGGGTGCAGCAGGAGCGGGTACCATCATTGCTGTTTCTTTAATATCCTTTGGGCTGTCCCTGACAGTATATATTATTCTCATAATATACAAGACAACGCCCATGGTAAGCGGTCTTGGAAGTGAGACTAATTTTCGCCTGTTATGGAGCATAGGTTTTGGGGTGTTGGTCCCATTTGCATACATAGGATTACCATCTGACAATATGTGCAAAATGCAGGCGGTTCTATTTGGCACCAGTTTGACCTTCACCATGTCATTAGTGCTGGCAAAAGCCAAGCAGTTGACTTCCAAAAGAAAGAACCTTACATCAAAATGGCGAGTACAGATTTATAGTCAAAGTCAGATCATTTTCTCTTTATTTCTGACCATCGTAGAACTCCTCATCTGTATTCTTTGGATCATAAACAAGCCACCGAGTGCCCAGATCAGAGAGGTGAGCGCTGATAGAAGTATAGTGGTGTGCAACAATACTACTTCAGCCTGGTACGCCTTGTCTACTTTTCATATACTTGTCATAAGCATAGCTTGTACATACTTGTCTTATAACGTCAGAAAACGTCTGGTTAATTACTCCGAGGCTAAGTACATATTGTGTGCTATGATAGCGTTTTACTCAGCTTGGGGAATTTTTACCGCAGTTCTCTATGGAACACCAGTTGGTCTTCACGATGTCACCATCAACTGTTTAGCCATCATCGCATCGCAAATGATCTTTTTGGGATTCATTTTCTTTCCAAAACTGTATATCATCTTTTTCAAATCAAAGCTCAACAAGGAAGCTGTATTTGACGCACTGATTGCCGCTGACCATGAAATCGAATGCGCATGTAAAAATTCATTGCAAAAGTTGGAATCTGAGCACCCATCAACCAGACCTCATTCTTTAAGCTTCAGAGAAGTTAGCTCCAGGGAATTTCCAAGTGATATGAGTCTAGAACCCAAAACCTTTCGTCCATCGTTGTTGAAGAAGCTTTCAGCGTGGGCTTGTTGCGCTTGTTTACAGCGTGACAGCGCTTCTGTCGCAGATTCCCGTGACAATGTCAACAACCGTCTAACTGTAAGCCCTTATCCTTTACCAATCATATCAATAGAAGACGGAACAAGAAGTCAAACCAGTGACCCAGGGTATCACGTCAGGGAAGATGTAGAGACATGCTATACTCAAGATCGGTGCACTTGTGAGCTTGACCCTACCGAAGACCATGAATATCAGGCTGAGAATATAGTAAGTCTTACAGCAGCAGAGTATCGAAGGGCTAAGATCTGGAACAAACAAAACGGGTCGAATGAAAGCAAACTCGGAAAACGAAGAAACGAAGCTGCTTGTGACAAGCCAGATGAGCAGCGTTTTTCCAGGTTGATTATGAAAGGTGGAAATATGGAGGAAGTTTTTCAGCTTGAGGGGGGAGTGATCACTAACGAACACGGTCGTATATCTGAGAGTACACTATGAGACATCATGGACAGACAGACAGATAATTTAGGACAGACAGACAATAGACACAAAGGTCCAAAGCAACACACACTGCAAGCAATGCAAGGGGAGAGCCAGATGCACCCAGTCAGACAGAACCGCGAGGCAACTGAACCAGAATGTACCCCTCCCCAAAAAAAAATTTCTATAAACAAAATTTGGAAAAGTAGACCGAATTAAATCACCTTATGTAAATTGCGCAATAGACCATTTCACGGTTGTCGTCGCTCAACCTCAGCCTCGATAGTGTGTAATTTATTCTTTAGAATTTGACTAAAGCCCGTGGAAGTTTTAAGTGTTTCAATAGATATTTTTGAAAGCGCTCGTGCATCTCGAAAATGGTCTATTGTTTGATAATGTGTACATTCTTTAAATTACCATGAGCTGTAGTCAAATTCTAAAGAATATATTACACACTATCGAGGCTGAGGTTGAGCGACGACAACCGTGAAATAGTCTATTCAAACCATGTGATTTTTACACGGTGTTCACTGAAGAGTTGTTCCTTTATCTTTTTGAAATTTATTCGTTCATATTCATGTGGATATGAAAACATTATAAAGAAGCAATTCTCTAGAGAACATCAAGTAAACATCACATGGCTTGAATTGGGCAATTTACATACGAAGGTGCAGCTCAATGTGGAGGACAAAAGAAGAGGTTCCAATTAATTCTCAGGAGATTGACTGCTTTGACGTCACGCGCAAGGGATCTATTGACCCTATGCGCATGCCATTCTCGTACCCAGAGCCTTCTCAACTTTCTAACGAAAGATCCTAGGGTCTGGGAACCTTAAAGTTCTATCGAATTTCATTGCCTGTTGAAAATAACACAGCAACGAACTCTGATTGGTCAATAGGATAAACAAACATACCAACGGAAACCAAGCGGCAAGCCAAATCGACTAGGACGGTTATACATCTTCGAGTCTTGAATCAAATCCTACTTTCATTTGTCGAAGATGTAAACTTTTGCAAATAGAAGACTAAACAAGCCGTTAGAAAGGTTGAGCCGGCATTTTATAGTCAGCGATCGTGAGATAGAGTATGCGCTCTGACGGTCATTAGGGTTTCCCAAAGCCTACGATTTGGCTAATGAGTAGGGTCTGGGAACGAGAAGTCGATTTTCGCAGACTTCATGACACCAAAGTTTTGCAGTGACGTCATTTCAATGACATTTTAACGTGCTCTCAGGTGACGTGCTTCCTTTGAGTGGACGAGATCATTTTCATACCGTGATCGTGCCGCGTCCTGAGTCGTTTCACAGTATGCCGCCATAAAATGCACACGCGGAAAAAAATTCAGTGTCAAAAACCCGCCTTTTCGACGACTTACGATACTCTCTGACAAATTAGAGCACTTTTCTTGTTTTAGCAACACAGCTAACTCAAAGAACTGGAGTTTATCAGAAGATCTTCTTAGATTTTGCGGAGAAAGAAAAAATAGAGAAAAATCTTCAAATCAAGGGCGAGCCCCAACAAATTCTACTCTGCACATGTTACGTCAGGACACTGCACTGATATTTTTTAGTGTTCAACGCCTTTCAGTCTGAGTCAGTAATCTGAGTTTTACCGAGGGAAACTGGATTTTTTTTGATTGGCGAAAATAAAGAGGAAGAAGAAGTGAACGGAAATCGGTGTCGGGAGGCTGTGATCCATGGATCAACAACCGCCTGCTATAAGGCTTCTTTTCAATTTTTAGGGGTTTTCACCATATTTTATCTCTTCTCTCATTTGCGAACTAGCTAATTCGTTGAAGTCTTAAGCAGGTATAATTTTAGAGAGCTTTTCATGTTTCAGCGATCACAGCCTCCTGACGCCGGTATCCGTTCACGTCTTCTTCCAAGCACGAAAGGCAGTGTTTGCCGCCAAAATGAGAATTTCAGTAATCTAATGTGAAAACACCGTGACTTTTATGGAGCCTGTTGGAACCCTCGTGCCGGTATATTCTGATTGATAAATGAAAGCGACGTAAAATAGACTTAAATGGCGTCAACAGTTTTTCGAGAAAAAAACTGGGCACGCCAGTTGTCTACGCCATGCTTTCAGACAATATATGTGACGACAGAATTTCGTGGCCAAAGTCAATAGCTTCATATACAATTTGCGCCAAAAAATCTAACACTACAGCACTAGATAAACTACTGGAAAAATAATATAAAATTATCAGTTAATGCCTCGTTCTATTTAGCTGAACCATTTAATCCCTCAATTTTTTCACTATTTTTTTCCATTCTCCTCCCCGTCCCCCAATATTTTGAAACTGCGAATTGGAAAATCCTCCGCGCACCAAAGAAATGGAATGACTTGGAGTATTATTCAGAGAATTCGAATTTTGAAAACCATCGAAACAAATTCCGTGAGAAAACGTGAGCGAAAATTGGAACTAAAATTTGCCTAAACTCGACGCACCCGTACGCTACCTTAAGTTTCGTGTGTATTGAAGTATATGACAAACAAACCCATTGAAACTTCATCCCTCTTGAAGCCAGTTTATAAAATAAATTTACTCGCTCGACGATGGACAGGTTGATAAGGAAAGAGGAAATGATAAGTAGCGTTATTGATAAAAGTATCCTAATATACTTGAAACGATAAGGCATTCAAAATATGACACTTCAAAAACCAGTTCAACATAAGCATCTCGGAGCCAGCAAAGTAAATCTTAAGCCATCTGTTTCTGGTGCGTTAATTGCATGTGCTGATGTTTTATACTCTTTCCAGAAGACGAGCACGGAAGGGGTGTCTTTAACTGTATCTTGTTCATTCCTTATTTCTGCTTTAGCCGAACATTGTAATGATATTTTATTTGGGTTAAAGTGAACTAATTTACGAGAAGTTTTCATGCTGCCTCAAGGCAGCGCTATTCCAAACAAATTCAGTGTGTTTTTTCTTTTCCTTCCTACATCCTTTTTAGATATTGAAATTCCTTTCCCCTTACCTATGGCTGTGAATTTTATAGTGTATTTACTCGGCCTTCCATTTTGCACCTTTAATTTTCTGAAGGTAAAAACAGTCCTTTCGTAACCTATAGTTTTTTTTACAAGACTTTAATACCATAGATAAAATCATTCAAGTCTTGGTTTTATTTTATATTTAAGATTGGTATCATTAATTTCGTAATCAGTCATTCAGGAGCCAAGGGTTTCGCTTTAATGTCATGACTAAACGTCTGTGTAAATTAAATACTGCGGTGCTTAAGGCATTTTTCATGAGTTTTCACTCTTATTTGTAATCAAGCTCAAAAGTAACTAAAAGCCGAAATTTCTATTTAAGCAAACAAGGGGCCTTTTCCCGCCTTTACCGATAGCGGTCGTCGCCAACTTGGCGCGTTTGCCTTAAATTACTCGGGCAAGTGACACTCTATACTAAACACTACCGCGTTTGCTGTCCAAAAACGGATCACTTCATAACCAAAACTGTCTTACAAAGACTCCATTGGTAATGTATAAGTTTGAATACTATATCTATCAACTAAATAACACCTGCCGGAGTATTGAAACTGGGAAAAAATAAATAAAATCTAAAAAAAGAATAAATTTATAACTTTGAAATAATTAAGGACTGAAAATGGAGCCTTATTTTTTTTCTTTGGACGGAAGAGAAAAATAAAATTTGGCCGATTGCTTGGATTTTCTTTTAGCCTGTTCAGGATCTTGAGAATACAGTGACCGGAGATTCATTGAACATTTATCGAATCTTGACATTTGTGGCATAGCTTTCCTGTTTAAACACCAATACCCGGAAAAACATATTGAAACTTGACCACACCAAACTCCAAGTCCTCTATCGCTTTTTACTCATCTTTCATGTCTGAAAGTGCTTTACTTCGCAGAGCATTTTAAATTCTTGTTTTAACAATTTACCTATTAGGACTGCTTGAGTTGGCGCCAGGATGACGCGAGAACAGGTCTACATTAGCATATTAAGAATTGCTCTAAAAACACCGAAAAACGGCAGCTCAATCCACGGCATCAAGAATCTATGCTGACACTTATAATGACTATTTAGTTGTGTGGCAAATAACCAGTGAATATCTCTCAATTCTACTGGTTGCCACTATTTACACAGAACTTCAGAGAACGACTCAAGTTAAGGTTATTCGCATCGATTATCAGTATTAAGTCAAATATTGCAGTGTTTAATAAACATCGGGTCTATGGGTTCTCGCTGTTCATAAATACTCTGCTTAATGAAACAAAAGGAAAAAGGAAATAAAAGAAACAAAAATGAAATAGAGACATGAGTTTTTTATCCTATAATTTTCCTTCAAAATTTGCACTATAATCAGTTAAAGTCATTTTGAAATTCTCTTGAAGGATGGTAGTTAACATCAAGGCTTTAAAATGGTTTCATTCTGTCGTTGAGAAATCTTACTACAATTACTAATCCAACTGCTAACAGCCCGCTACGAAACGGCTGTGACCAATACCATAATCACTCACTCACATCCCGCCAAGAGCCAATCAAATTCGTTTGATCTAATTTCATCCACTACAAAATACAATAACCGTATAACAGAGAAGTCTTGAGGCACTGGGCTCCCAAAGTGGGCATTATTATCAACTCGTTTAGCTTTCTCATGCAGACTTCTTGCTGGTCGTATAAGTTCTTTTTTGTTCTGTTTCTGCGGGAGGTTTAGTATGAAGAAACGAGGCCTGGCATTTTTACTTACAGCTTCTACTTGGCTTCTAGTGCTTCGCAATTCTGCCTGCACACCAAGTAAGTTCGTATACTTTTTTTAAAACCATACTTATAAACACTATACTTGATATTGAAGAATACTCAAATACTAGTCATTTGTTTATTTTACTTCTGAATAGAGAGTACTAAATTATAGAATTCTGAGGCTAGTAGTCTATTCTGCTTTCATTTTCTCGTGGCGTCTTTAACAAAATTGCACCCTGTGTTTGACATCCGTGTGGGTTTTTCCCCAGTTGATCGATTGAAAACCAGTTGTTTATACGATGTGATAAGCTCGGATTAAAACTAATCCAGAGATTGCTTTTAACCTGCCGGAATAAGGTATGGAGGCTGAGAAGGCAGAAAACAATGAAAGGTCCATCACAGCTATTCAAATCCTATCATCTTGTTCAATAAAGACAAGAATAGAAAAAACATTGAGTTCTTATCAAAACGTTGGTATTTTTGTTCGTAATCTTTTTTGTGGTGTTTTGGAGTGTGATAACATTTTACAAAGTGCAGCTAATAGTTTGAATAAGGCAATGCCTCGTACATCTGCTCTGATCTGCTTCGGAGACGTAACCATAGCAACCATGTGGAGGCCTAACTCCAAGCCGTTATCTGGAGCCGTGCTGGCGATCCTTGAGAGCTTTACCTAAAACATCTTTTGTTCCTAAGTGTTTCAACTATACTATCAATAGCTTAATAACATGCAAAAAAAACACCGATATCAATACATGACAATAGAATTTTAATTTTTTGAGTTTAAAATTCTGACACGTTCACATGATTACCACCTCAATGGTGAAAACTCTCCCCTCTCCCTCCCCCTGGGGAAGACTTTTTATCCTTACCATAATATCCTAGGACGAATTTCAGACAAAAAACCTAACGTATTATTAAAAAATCTAACTCAAACATATTTTGAATCTCGAAGTGTTTAATATATAATATTACGAAACCTAGAGGTCTTATATTTACGATACACTATTTGCTTTTCACTTCCTTTTTTAATGCAACTGGCTCCTGAGAACTTCATTGCCAAGCCATCTGGGTCTCGACGACTCGCTTTAATCAATTATACACTTTTGTCTTTAGTGGGTGAAATTCATGCACAATTCTCAAGTTACGTTTAAACCGGGCCGGGACCACATTTGCGCATGCGCAGTATTCTTATTATGCCTTTAAACTAATAACTTTATAATTGATATTAGCCTTGTAAAGCAAACTTCGGTGTTTCTTAAAAAGACTTGACTGACTTAGCTGCTCTTGTAAAGGGATTAAAACAAAATCCTTTTTGGACAAAAAAAAAATAGATTTTTTTTTTCGAAAATACTAAAAGAAAGTCAAATTCAAGCGGTTGGTTCACGTATTTTCCCGTTGGTATATACTAGTTATACGAACAATAGTTTCCCGTGACACACTATGGAATATTCCACGAGGCACTTGTCTTTTCATTGAGTACGCACGAGCCTCCAGGCGACTGTTTATACAAGAAAATAAAAGTGACAAGTGGGATATCGATATTCCATTGTGTGCCACGAGAAACCATTGTGCATGTCAATCATTTTATTCCATAATCAGTAATGTTTAGCGCCTGCCAGCTGATCTGAAATAGTGACGTAGAAATAACGTCACTACAAAACTGAGATGTCATAAAGCCTGCGAAAATCAACTTTTAAAAGTTTTTATCTGCGCTGTAAATCTAGAGTTTGAGGAGAGTTTTTTAATATTTTGTCTACATTTGCTATGACATTTTCCGTTTTCCGAGTTGCCGGGCAACTAAGGATGACACCTCAGATTTGCAAATTTTCTCGATTCTGAATCGTTACTATTTTTTCTCAGATTTTTTTAGCAGGCTTTAAGCAAATCCTAAAAATAAGAGAGAATGTATGGTTTTTGGGGACGGTGTCTTAAACCCCATACATTCTCCCTTATTTTTGCGACTTTTAAGAGCTTACCACTCTGTAAGTTTTCATCCAAACAAGCTTAAACTCGGTAATAGTTCTAATATTAGTATGATCTTCAGGGGCAGATAAAGGGTGTCCATTGTTACACCAGACACCCCGAATAAATGTAAGTACAAAAAAAGTCAGATCAGGATTATTGATGACGTCAGTATATCGTCACTTTTTTTCATTTCCCCTTGCAAATTTCTGGATCCGCTTCTGGTCTTTTTCGTGATGAGGATCAATTCTTAACCAGATTAGTATGTGCACTAGTCACCAGTCTCTTCTTCAACCTGTAGTAGACTGATCACCTGAGACGTCTTCATTAAGAGAAAAAAAAATCTTTTCTTGCAAAATTATTTTCAGAGAGCACGATAAACACTTTCAATATTCTGATCAGCGGTACATAAGAAAGTAGCCTTTCATTGACGGAGAACATCACACCCTTGCCAGCGTTGGGTATTTTTACTTATCTGCTTTTCCTTTAAACTATTTTCATGTACTATATTAACAGCTATTGCCTAATAAAAATTGTAAAATTAAAAAAAAAAGACGTTTTCACTTGATAAAATTTGTTGCGCGCAACGATGCCGAGGCAGATCCCGATTCATCTCGTCAATGTTTGTGCGCAACAGTTGCCGGATACTGGGTGCAAAAATTCGTTGCCAGGCAACATAATACGATCTCTATACCACGAAACCTTTCTAAGATAGCGAACGTGGTGCATTGCGCATGGTCTAGCTTCGCCGGTACAAGCATATTTTGTTCACAATTGTCTTGTACAGTGCATCATCATCATGTTTATCGAAATCAGGAAATGCATGCTTATATATCGGAGCCCGAAGACGATGTTTTACAGAATCCGCATCAACGAATTTTCGCACGACGGCATGAAGATCTAAATACCCGTTACATGAAGCACCTTTTAGAGCCCAGCATCAGTTCTGTAACCGTGCCATCGTGTTCCCAAATCCGAAATCGCTTCCGCGTGGCGCATATCCTTTGCGCAAAACATTGAGTTCCCACTGAGCGTCCTGTTAATCGGTTTTAAGTATAGTTTATCAGAAATAATATGATTATTTTAACACTGTATAACTTCTTGCAGCCCAACTCCAATGCTTGTGCACCGACTGTCCAAAGGCTGTGTGTACGTCACACTATGGCTGCTACATCGACGTTAAAGAACAAAGACTAAACACCACGCATTTGCGGCAGAAGATTACTTATGGATGTATTGAAGAATATAACATAACGATATGTAAGCGACATGAATGGAATGCCATAAAACAAAAGCGTAAACTTCCAATTTGCTGCAGTAATGAAGACCTCTGCAATATGCCCTTACTTCTTAAAGGTATGACTATTCTGCAACTGATTATTTTCCTCAAGAAAGATGATGCACTTGAACCTTTCTTAACAAAATAACTTTAATTCTTACAACTATATGACCTCATCTGCGAATAGGACAAAACTGCACTAGGTATAAGTACCATCAAATCTATTTAAAAACTAAAAGGAACCAGAAGTCGAACGACGATAGAAATTAAGTTTTGTTATTTAGTATATCCCTTATCTGCTTATAACTACAGTAAATCCATTAGCCCTCTATTCAGCGGCCACCCTCGGGGAATTGTTAAGTGTTCGCGATCGATTAATAGAGGTATAAATTAAAGCAGAAATGCCCTTAAAAACTTTGACAACTTGCGGCTTAACAGAGATTCGCCACTTAGTCATGAGTAGAGGTACTGATAAATTAGTGCAGAAACTCTTTAGGACCTTGACAACTAGCTACTTTTGGCTCCGATTACAGGATTTTGAATAATTAAAACGGAACAAGGATGAATCTCCTCAAAGGCTGCTTTTATCGTAATATTTGGTAGATATTAGCTTACAGACATTAGCTACTGTGGAAATTCAAGCACAAATAAAGTTTATTCATGTATTTATGTTATATGTGGCTACTTTTAAGATCAAAGTGAGCTAGGCTTTACTGTAATACACGCACAATTTCAAATTTTTGCAGATGTAATTGAAAGAAAACACAAGAAAGAGCAATCACACAGGAAGAGAAGAAAGAGAATCCATGACAACAACAAACAAGACTGTCCTGAAGTTGAGCCTGCAATCCAATTAGCCAGCGTGATATTACCCAGCATCCTCATCGTAGTTGTCTTTTTAATTTCTTTTCTTCTTTTCGCGGAGCTGATACGACATCGCAGGTTATACGTCTGTGAAAAATCACCTGAGGATCCGATCTTCCCCAAGTGTAAATGCAAATGTTCTAATCGAGAGTTACCCTATGATTTGACTTCGAACAGTTCTAACTTGACTCTGTCATCATTATTAGTAAAATACTGAAACCGCGAATGAAGGTTAAAAAAATATATTAAAGGCGAACATACAAGGAAAATAAGAACTTATCGGCAGTGAATAACAGAGTGTAAGGGATAAAGATCAGCTATACGTGCACTGAATTTATGCTGCCAAAGGTCAAATAAGTACAAACAGCAGAGAAAGGGTAAAAAGTTAGCAGGCTCGGCAGGACTTGAATATTACGTTGTATAGAGTAGCCTTATGTGCCACTTGAAACAAGGATGGCGCCGGGCGGTGATGTTATATAAAGTGATGATCAAATTTTGGACATCGCCTTTTCTGAGTTCAATATGATGCATTGTGGTATAGCTTGGGTATAAACAACACCATAAAGGCAAGATGAACAAAGATGTTCGTTCTTAAGCTAGACCACAATGCACCATGTTCGCTGTTAGAAATGGCCTATGTGAGAATACCTCAATTTTCACATTCCCCGGTTTCCCCACTTTTCCTATAAATGTCCGGTCTGTCACGGGGCCCCCAATTTAACATTTCAAGGGTTAATGAATCTTTTATTACAAACCACCTACACATCCTAAAAGCAATGAAGCGCCTCAGTACAAAAACTTGATCCTTAGTCGCATCGAGTACATGAAAGTATATACCAGATATCAGAGTTACACTCTATTGCCTTCAAACAGTTTTTCAAGTCGTTAGCTAAAGACGCACTTGTTTATATAACTAAATTACTTAGAATACAAGAAACAAGATAAGTCTAGACCGCGCCGAGACAGCTTTGACTAAGAACTTTTCTCATAATATCAGTCAAACTAGAAATAGCCCATTTTCGATATTCTTGATACACACAATACAATTCAAGGCAAGGCTCTGGGGACTGATAGAATAAAGAATATATTAGGATTACTTCATTGTTTCCACGGAGCCTTGTTTTGATATACTCTACCATAATATCGAAAGTGGGCTATTAATTGAGAAGAAGAAAAATCTACTGAATCATTTGTAAGACAAATTGTTAATTGTAATAAAGAAACTGCTTCATTAGATAAAGTTAAGACATGCTCACAATGTGCCTTCATGGTTGTTTTTCTCTCCTGAACTATAAACCAATTCTACTATTAACTGTTCCAGTGAATATCTCAAAACATTGACTCAGCTTCTACTGACTTATTTGTAAGACAAATTGTTAATTGTAATAAAGAAACATTACTGCTTCATTCTGATAAAGTTAAGACATGCGCACAATGTGCCTTCATGGATATTTTCTCTCTCCTGAACTATAAACCAATTTTACTATTAACTGTTCCAGTGAATATCTCAAAAAAATTGACTCGGCTTCGAAAGTTATTTACAGAGGTTTTGATTGTATAATATACAGCAAATTGCGCTAGTTAAAGCAGGTAATTCATTGTTTTAGACTTGCTTTGTCAAGATTAAATACAGAATTAGAGACAATAGTTTGCGTTTCTGGAACATAAGAGTTTTTTTTTTTTTTGAGTTTTTTTTTTTTTTTGGCTATCAACCATTTGCTTAGTCTATCGTAAAGACAAAGGACATTCAAGACTCTCTGAAGATGTTTGGGACACAGAAACACCACAAAAACTGTGAATCAATGACTTTAAATGTTCGAAAATCATTTGACTGCAGAAAGTGTGATCCCATCAGTAGAAACCATTTTGAATGAGTCCTGGCCTTGATTGGACACCAAATGATTGCTTTTGCATTGATATACTATGAATTAGTAATATTACAAATGACATTTCTTATCTGTCTAGGTCGGTCCTCAAATTTTAAAATTAACCAAAGTCTAACTAGTGGTCCCAAAACACTCCTGTGGCACTCCCGAGCACACAAACTCCCCGTCTCCTGGTTGTCAGTCATGCAGATAAATTCAAGTATGTGATAGCGATCGTTTGGCTTGTGTTTTTTTTTTTTTTTTTTTGCTCTCTTATTGATTTATGGTAAATGATTAAAGAACTTTTGTTTTTGATGACTCCGGCTTAATTCTTAATATACTCCAAATTTCAGATTCTTAATAGACGACCGCAAACTTAATTTCATGGACATTTAATGAGTACTGAAAGTACAAATTGTTCTTACAAACTATGCAAACTTGCTTTGGTGGCCATTTCTTGATCCGTAGTAGAGCAGACGGGAACAGGATTGTTTCGTCCCTGTGTGTTGCTATCTCTAATGCATGATTTCCGCTCACGAAAACTTTCCATCATACACATTATGGAGTTCAAAAAGCACGATACAATAGTCAAGTTGATCGGTAATAAAGGAAAGTTCAGGACAAGTAGTGCCGTCATGGAAGCGTCAGTTATGTGCCTTTTGCGTTGAGCCTCTTTGAAATCAATAACATAATCTCCAAAACCTATGGTGGACAGCATCACAAACGACGCATAGATTCCTTCTAAATAACCAATGTGATTCAAGTACACGTAAAATCCTGCGCAGTATGCATGAAGAGCAATAAACTGTACGAACGAAGCGATGACAGTTTTGAAACAAATGTTTTTTGTTTCTTGCTTTTTTAGAAAACGTCTTTCGAAGATAATGATGTGCTTCTTGATAACGTCGTGCAAGAGCTCACCGGTTGATTTGAGGGTTACCATGGTGAGGGGTAAGCCAATCACAGCAAAGAGAATGAAAACCATTTGTCCTGTTATGGTTCGAGGTGTCATGTCTCCAAAACCTGTGAACAAACACGAAACAAAAATAAAGAAATAAATTGTATCCGAAACAAAACAAAACATAAACAGCAACATTAGAATTCGCCAGCCTTGTAAAATAGAAGTTCTTACCAATCGTAGTTAAAGAATAAATGACAAAATCAGCAGTTTGCCAATAACTCCAGTCCGGTGTTTCTTGAATCTTCACTGCCACAGAAATTTTGCTGACCAAAGCGACAAAATGTTCCTCAGAAATATTGGCTCCAAGAAGCCTAGAAATGTTGTTTTTGACCTCTTCTAGCATCCTGTCAGCAAATACAGTATTGGATTCACCTGTTTGTTCAATAATCATAAATATTGCCGACCAGATTAACACGTACAATGTTAAAACTACTAAACTCTTGAACACCTTTTTCTTCAAGTTACTCTCACTCATGATGAAATACAAACACGACAAAGATTCGGGAACCTCGTTCCAGAAACGTTCAGTAAACCCGCTAAACAAAGCGAATAAAAAACTACGAATAAAGTAGAGAGTCTAATGAAAATGAGGGTCCATAAGACTGATGAAGCTGTCAATCAACAATAAAATTGTATTCTAAGATCGTTATTGTTAACGAGAAATCTCTAAGAAAGCCGCTCGAAATTATAACACTTGAAGCATTATTTTCATATGAATGATAAGTCGGTTCGTCTCTGTCATACCCAGCATGATCGCGACTTTATGCATAACTGGATAAGTTATTCATATGTGTTTCATTACTTGCCTATCGACTACCTGCCTATCGACTGCCTATCGACTTACATCGACTACCCTGACAACTGCCTTGACACAAAGTGGTCTAGCACAAAAAAAAATTACAAACAAAAATATATATATAAAGGGATCATGAATAACAAGTACCTCAAAAGTGCTGACAAAAAGTCCGACTAAGACGAAAAATCAAAAAGCTCGTCCCATCAAATATTTGTTATTCAAGAAAGGATTGAGAAAAAATGAAAAGAACAAATGAATTACGAATCAAACCACTATTAAAGCATAATTTTTGAACATCGAAAACAAGGTTTATTATCCTCGTATTTATTTTCCTCGTATTATCTCTGGATAAAGCCAGCTGTTACGGGCAATTCATTAATAAATTATGAGCTTTTTCGGTTAAAAACTAATAAAAATATAGATCAAAAAAAATCTGCCAAATAACTATCATGGGGATAACTATATGAATAACAAGGTCGATGTTCATATATTATCGTTAACTTTTGCACGCTGGTTTTTATGTGTAAAGCAATGAAATTTTCAAGAAATTAAAGTTAACTAGACGCCCTCCGCGGGGCGTAAACTCGGGCTTCCGAGGCTTGTTTCTTGGCTGGGAGATTTCACAGAGCCTACAATTTGGCTAATGAGTAGGATCTTGAATTCAACACGAATTGTTTTGTTTTGTTCAGGATTCCATCTCTTACATGAATCTAGCTGATCTGAGGAAAAATATTAGCCAATCAAAAACGAGAACATTTGCAAAACTGAGGTGCCATCTTTGGTAGCCCAGTGACTCGGGAAATGGTTATTTCTTTATTTCATTTCCCCACCGAATAATGAATATCATAATAAATGCATACAAATGATCAAAAACCTTACCTCAAAATCTAGATTTATCTCAAACATAAACTTTTATAAGTCAATTTTCGCAGGCTTCATGACACCTCAGTTTTGCAGTGACGTCATTTCCACGTCACCTTATCAAATCAGCTGTATGAAGCGGTGCTCATAATTACACCATAGTTCATTTAGTGGAGGGGTCCTAGTACTGAAAGAAAAACACACCCATGCATTTCCGCCAGCATCTGATGAATTACTGAACTCTCCACGGGTAAATTCTACGGACATTGAACACTTATATAGCTTCATTACCAGGACTGGTTCTTAGTCCTTACTTACCTTCATATTCCACAGGAAGCCCAAAGAAAAACCGTCATAAAAAATTTATTCTCATAAAAAATTAACATTCTCTTTAATTTTCAAGATTTGGTATTTTTATGATAATTATATACAAATGCCTTGACAAAGCCCTTAACAAGGTAAAAACCTCTAGCATTAAAAAAGTTGTTGTCCAATACCTTAAAACCAATATTTCACGTGGAAAGTTGAGTGTGGAAATCGGTCGTAAATATTGGAAATACAGTATTACATTAGTTAGTGTTAGTGTAACCTTTTAAAACATAATCATTGCAATGCTTCTGACGTAACCTAAAATAATATTTTAAACTATAATTTATATTCTATTTCCAATGCTTTGATCATGAATTGATTATTAGTATATGCATGCTTATGATATAGTATGTTATAGTTTATAGAGCATGATTCCGCTTTCCTGTTTAGAGCCGGTTACCATGCAGTAAAAGTATCGTCAATTCACCATTTTCCATACATCGGTTCACTGGTCACAGACAAAGCATTCAATCGAGACTGCAAGGTAGTTTCAAAGGATTATTCAAATTTGAACCTTGCAGCCTCGACTGAATCCTTTGTCTGTGACCAGTGAATTGATGTATGGAAAGTGGTGAATTGCTAGGCTTCACTTGACATCATTTTCCGTCTCGTGCGGAATGTTCATCAGCTGAATCTGACAGCACATGGTAGTCAGTGTTTGACCACTGTTTGGAGCAGAGATTCAAAGACTTTTATCAGCTGATTGAAACCCAACATCAGCCTAGAATCCATTCTATGAGCATGCAGTAATCTGGTAGGCAAGGATTTTGATAGGACAAGTAAACCAGAGTTCTCGCTATTTGCGTGACTGGATGATTCGAAATTCCCGCCACAACCAAAAAATTGTGACAAGATCCCGTGGATGTTCGGTATTGAATTCCATACTAAAACAAATTCTCTTGAAGATCTTGAGAAAGGTAATAAACATATAAGACAAGTTGGAGTCGCTAACAATAGCGAAAATTTTAACGGAAAGCGCAGATATCAGACGGTGAAGACAGTTACATCGAGCACGACATCATCTATTTAAAAAAGGCCCAAGATGGATGGACGACGGTAGGAAAAGTAAGGACAGTAAAGGTAGACACGAAGGTATTAGTACACCAATGATGAAGAAGGATTGAAGGAATACCTTACTATATCGTACTGAGCCAGTTGCAATCAAAATGTGTAGAATTAAGTAATCCATGCTGATACATTCATTATAACAGATCTAACCAGATGATTGATGTCACCGCTGCTTGTTCTTTTCAATCTCTTCGATTATTGCCAACAGTTTTTGCTTTCCTTTCTTGGTGATGTGAGACCCTACACCACACGTCACTAAACTCGTCACGTGCTTGCTGGAGTATTCCTGTCGAGTAATGATAATTAGGTTAACGTTACATCACTACTCATGAAGTTTTTTCAGGAAGACGGTTCTTTTCGAGCTTCAGACAGATAGGCATACGGATAGCTAATACCAGGTACCAGGTAGGTGTGAGGTTTTTTCCTTATACCTTCCTGGCAATTCACCACTTTCACATCCCTATAATACTTTGCGTTTGGGGGGGGGGGGGGGGGCAACTAGAAAGATACATTTAACTTTTGTTCACGTATCGAAAGGTAGGCAGGTAGACAGGCAGACAGACAGACAGAAGATATATTTACCTTGTGTTCACGTATCGAACGACAGACAGACAGACAGACAGACAGACAGACAGACAGACAGACAGACAGACAGACAGACAGACAGACAGACAGACAGACAGACAGACAGACAGACAGACAGACAGACAGACAGACAGACAGACAGACAGACAGACAGACAGACAGACAGACAGACAGACAGACAGACAGACAGACAGACAGACAGACAGACAGACAGACAGACAGACAGACAGACAGACAGACAGACAGACAGACAGACAGACAGACAGACAGACAGACAGACAGACAGACAGACAGACAGACAGACAGACAGACAGACAGACAGACAGACAGACAGACAGACAGACAGACAGACAGACAGACAGACAGACAGACAGACAGACAGACAGACAGACAGACAGACAGACAGACAGACAGACAGACAGACAGACAGACAGACAGACAGACAGACAGACAGACAGACAGACAGACAGACAGACAGACAGACAGACAGACAGACAGACAGACAGACAGACAGACAGACAGACAGACAGACAGACAGACAGACAGACAGACAGACAGACAGACAGACAGACAGACAGACAGACAGACAGACAGACAGACAGACAGACAGACAGACAGACAGACAGACAGACAGACAGACAGACAGACAGACAGACAGACAGACAGACAGACAGACAGACAGACAGACAGACAGACAGACAGACAGACAGACAGACAGACAGACAGACAGACAGACAGACAGACAGACAGACAGACAGACAGACAGACAGACAGACAGACAGACAGACAGACAGACAGACAGACAGACAGACAGACAGACAGACAGACAGACAGACAGACAGACAGACAGACAGACAGACAGACAGACAGACAGACAGACAGACAGACAGACAGACAGACAGACAGACAGACAGACAGACAGACAGACAGACAGACAGACAGACAGACAGACAGACAGACAGACAGACAGACAGACAGACAGACAGACAGACAGACAGACAGACAGACAGACAGACAGACAGACAGACAGACAGACAGACAGACAGACAGACAGACAGACAGACAGACAGACAGACAGACAGACAGACAGACAGACAGACAGACAGACAGACAGACAGACAGACAGACAGACAGACAGACAGACAGACAGACAGACAGACAGACAGACAGACAGACAGACAGACAGACAGACAGACAGACAGACAGACAGACAGACAGACAGACAGACAGACAGACAGACAGACAGACAGACAGACAGACAGACAGACAGACAGACAGACAGACAGACAGACAGACAGACAGACAGACAGACAGACAGACAGACAGACAGACAGACAGACAGACAGACAGACAGACAGACAGACAGACAGACAGACAGACAGACAGACAGACAGACAGACAGACAGACAGACAGACAGACAGACAGACAGACAGACAGACAGACAGACAGACAGACAGACAGACAGACAGACAGACAGACAGACAGACAGACAGACAGACAGACAGACAGACAGACAGACAGACAGACAGACAGACAGACAGACAGACAGACAGACAGACAGACAGACAGACAGACAGACAGACAGACAGACAGACAGACAGACAGACAGACAGACAGACAGACAGACAGACAGACAGACAGACAGACAGACAGACAGACAGACAGACAGACAGACAGACAGACAGACAGACAGACAGACAGACAGACAGACAGACAGACAGACAGACAGACAGACAGACAGACAGACAGACAGACAGACAGACAGACAGACAGACAGACAGACAGACAGACAGACAGACAGACAGACAGACAGACAGACAGACAGACAGACAGACAGACAGACAGACAGACAGACAGACAGACAGACAGACAGACAGACAGACAGACAGACAGACAGACAGACAGACAGACAGACAGACAGACAGACAGACAGACAGACAGACAGACAGACAGACAGACAGACAGACAGACAGACAGACAGACAGACAGACAGACAGACAGACAGACAGACAGACAGACAGACAGACAGACAGACAGACAGACAGACAGACAGACAGACAGACAGACAGACAGACAGACAGACAGACAGACAGACAGACAGACAGACAGACAGACAGACAGACAGACAGACAGACAGACAGACAGACAGACAGACAGACAGACAGACAGACAGACAGACAGACAGACAGACAGACAGACAGACAGACAGACAGACAGACAGACAGACAGACAGACAGACAGACAGACAGACAGACAGACAGAAGATATATTTACCTTGTGTTCACGTATCCATCTCTCCATTTCATTCTCAGTCAAATAAAAGGCTTTGACATAGGTTTCCACGTATTCTCTATCAGGTATAGGTCTGGAGGACAAAAATAACGTATTTATTGTTAAGACTGGCAGATTTTTATAGAAACCCAACTTGACAACTTGCGCTTCATTGCAACAAAATAAGAAAAATCTTTTTTTTCTAGAACTATTTTTGGAGTTAGTGCAAAGGCTAGTTTTGGGTTACTGTTCTTTTCTTTCCAATCTTCAACTCATTAACATGGAGGGTACTTGGTGTGGAACAGAAAAGCGGTACGCTAACACTAGTTCAGTGGTTGCACCTACAATCTTGGACAAAATGGTTGAGATGTTTTGAGTTTGTAAGGATATCTTGTGTAAAACACAGTTAAATCCCCTTACAACAACCCCTCTGTTGAGAGGGAACCGTGTACCCAATGGAACCAACATTGTGATGGAGGGGGGGGATATAATTTAGATAATATTCTATGAGGGAAATTCTATTTTTTTTATACAAGCAAACTTTTCGACTCTTTTTGTAGCCTTTTTCGCACTCATCTCTCTGACTTTTACTCCCTGGGCTTCCTGTTGAAGGCGAGCATGTAGCCCACCAATAGAAAAATACGGAAGAGATAAAGAGACACCTGTGGAGGGGGTTGTATTGTATCATTTATTCAAGCATGATGAGTTGTGATTGGTTGGTGCATGTACCTGATATCTGTTAGTTTCTCTAGTTTCATCAAATACTGTTGGAAGTCCAGCTGCATCAAGGCTCGCCCTTCATTACTACACTTCTTCGCGCTTGCAAACCTGAAAAAAAATTAATGAGCATATAATCAGGGCTATATGTACACAACAACACAGCACCTGAAAAGTATTTTGATTGAATAGCAAAACATTTCGTGCCATAGAATTTGTGCAACAGGTGAAGTCGTGTTGGTGCCGTGACCGTGCTATGTCTCGCAATTCATGGTCTGATTCAAAACCGAACGTTTTTTGTGCGCGGAAACTAATAACTCCTTTAACTTGGGCGTAACGTTTTCCCATTTCAGGCCACGTGTCATTCGCTTGAGAATAAGATTCTTTATTTAAGTTGTATCCATAGTCCGTTAAACAAATAAAGATAAATAAATAATAAATAATCTAGGGAATTTGGTCTGAAATGGGAAAACATTATCCCCAAGGTACAAAGAGGTCACAAAAGAATGTTTATTTATCGTTTCTTTTGAAATCATTCATTCGTATTGAAGACATCCGTTCGTCCAATCCCAGCGCTGTAGACATCTGCTCATCCAATCAAAATGGCAAAATCCAATACCATCACAGTCAACAACAATATGTATTATGTGTGCATTTAGAAGCAGGATGTTTAGACTTACCCTTCTACAAATGTTCTATTTGCTAATCGAATACAATGATCCCACAATACAATGTACACTTCTTTGGGGACAGGAATACGTCTGTTGAAAACAATAATCATTATTCAGTGTGATAGCTATCAGAGGCTTTCCCGCAAGATAAAATAACAATTTCCCCCAGACCTCTCTCCGTTTATAGTTAAAAACTACAGAAGGACTGAGAACGAGTATGCGCTTCACTTACTTCGAGAGCTGTGTCATCTTCATGCTAAAAACTTGAAATTCCTGAGGAAAAACAGCGCAATTTTCTAAATAAAAGTTTGATATCTTTACTTTCAATTACACGACTTTGGTTCAGTGTCCCCAGCCCCCCCCCCCCCCCCCCCCCCCGGCCCTTCCCCATGTGACAAAAGTCCTGCCCTGGAATAAGGGTCACCTTACATTAATATAAAATGTCTGGTATTAGTAGTAATCTTGTTTGGAGGAGGCTAATAATCCAAAAATCCCAAAAGCGATTTACTTACCCTAACTAATATATCAACGTAAGCATTGTGCTGTGACATAATGTCCTTGATATCCCACCGAACACCTAACATCAACTGCAACGTCTACAGGAAAAAATACGCATCAACAGTATTAGAAGAATATAGAAATAGAATTTTACATATGATGACGATTGCTAAGGGAAGCAAAGCAAAGCAAAGCAGAGACCTTTAGGACAACCCTACAGGCACAGAACAGAACCAACAACTAACTCTCTACCCATACGACACCGAGTTTTGGGAATCGATCACGGGTCGCGATGATGAGAAACAAGCACAGATCTTTACACCACTCAAGACTTAGAAGGGAAATTTGCGTGACTTTAAAAAACTGACAGCACGAAGTAGCGTGACGTGCCCGTGACTGTGCGGCGTCTGAGTTTCCGCGCAATCTGGTGGATGAGAATGAGTCGAGCGATTTGGTTCGACGATTTATCCTGTGCTGCGCATTTGCTGTATTTGCGGTGGAGATTAGCAACTAACTCCTATTTTACAGTATCAACTCAGTTTGTGTCGAAGCCGCGCCGTTACGGTCCAATGAAATCTACTCCATGATCAAACTGACCAAACAAATCTAAAATACCTTCTCATAATCGATGACTCGACCAGCCACTGCTCTGTAGGTGGGTCTACGAATCTCTTGGACTGTAGTTATTGTCTGAAAAGAATTAAAAAACACAGAAAATGAGATGGGAATAAACTCATGCGCAGCAGGCGCCAATATCTATTTAGGCCTTGACGTAAAAGACGCACATAAAAAGCTGCCTCATTTTTTCAAGTCATAAAATGGAAACTTAATATTGGGATGGTATTTCCACAGAGTGGGTATTTTTCCATTGAATTTAAAATTTAGATGAGAACCGGAGAACCCCTAAAAAATGAGTTGCTTGTATTTATATTTACCTGTGAATAAAACTGTGACAAAAAGGCGCGTTTGTTTTGAGGAATCATTGAATCAAGGTGACTTTGTAGAAACTCGAATTGCTTGGCGAGAAATACCCTGGAAGTAGAAAAACACAATATGCTTTATTATTATAACTGATATTCAAAACAAGTTGTATAATGTTCATAGGATTAGGCACAAGGATTGATGACTTACAGTGACTCAGTTGCTAGGATTCGTTCAGGTAAGCCATACATGTTGTCTACTTGAAGGTCAACCATGGGTGATAGATGAGGATGTGGAACCTTGAAATACATACGAACAACAAAATGAAGAGCAGCCTTGTTATCGTAATCAGAATGCGTCCTATGCATTGTCCATTAACCTGCTTGCGTTACGGTTAGTGTAAGAAAGAGGACGATGAATAATGTCCAATTAATACGCCTCGCGCTGCGTAACATTAGTCAAGGAAAGATGATGATGGATATCGTGCGAGAAACGACACAAGTGAAAAACGCACTGCGCATGCTCGGAAGTTCGGCAGAAAATTCATAGACGAGTCGTGTTTACGTTTACGAAGAAAACCATTGGAGATTTACATGTCTTGTATTATGCGAATTTCTCTTGTATTATTTGACCAGGGAAAGAAAACAACTAAAGTAATGTGTCAGGAAAAAATAAGCACTAACTTTCCACGAACGGCCTTAACTTTAGAGATTTACTAAACTCCGGTAAATCTCCAATGGTTTTCTTTGTAAACACGACGAACTTCCGAACATGCGCAGTGCGTTTTTCACTCGTGTCGCGAGAAGCGACAAGATCAATGCGCAAGGCGTTACCTTCATGTCGTCAGTGAGTACTTCCATATTCATTTCTTGTTCTGTGCTGAGGATCAGATTGTCTGAGATACGCTTTAAAGTCGTTCGTAGTTTTATACATAGACCATGTGTACTGCCATCCACCTAAAGAAATCAATAATAAAATAGCTGGACTCAACCACGTGGCGATTTAGGTTTCCTTCAATCAGTGCTATTGAAAATTTGTGACTAGCTTTCGGCCTTCTAGAATATACCTTACTCCTTTAAGGTATAAAATACTTAAAATACTAGCAACTATAAAGTACAAGTCATACTCACCAGAACGTCTGGGGAAAAGAAAGACGTCACCTACAACAAGACACGATGCTATAATAAGTCTCTGAATGCATGTTATACATGCAGATCTTCAATTAGAAAGATTCATTTGTCTCGGACTTTATTGATCTTGCGCACACAGTAATATGGGCAACAAAATCATGCAACTTGCTGAGCAACATGCTTGGATCCGTTGCAAGAGAGCAAATGTTGCACGTATAGCAACATATATAGACAGTATCGACTTACCGCGCGCAATAAATTGTTCTGTTTTACAAAGTACACAAGTAGGAGCTCTCTTTACTCTTTGGAACGAAGAATATATATTTGGCATGCGCGCGGGATGATAATACGAGCAGCATTCGCTCTTCAACTTAGGACACTAAAATATTGCACGACGTATCTTAAAAAAAAAAATTGAAACAAGCGTGTAACAGCATGGAGACGTGAACTACCAGTATTACATTGAGTAGTGAAGTACAAATCCCAACAAAGAGGTTATTGAATCAAACAGATCAATCCTTACCGCGTACAGATAGTAGTCAAATAGTTGTGACATGCAGATCACTACATCAAAGGCGATTGGTTTGAGAACATTCATCATCTGCATGTATTTACCTAACAAGAAAAACAAAACACTTTCAAACACGATACAAATCATATCTCAACTACTGTCACGGACAGTGAAAAATACTGTGCGCAGTTGTCAGAATGAGTACTCTCTGCTGCCTTTTGGAGCCTGAGATTGAAAATTGAGAAGCATGAGTGGAGTGCACTACGAATGTGGCCCACATCGTTGTGCCCCTTTTATGCTTTGATAGTCTCCCCCGCAGCCGTTTTTAGGGTCGTCACACGGAGACTAATGCTCTGAGAGTTTTCTCCAGGTTCTCCGGTTTTCCTCCGCGAATATCATCGGACACAAGGACCACAGGTTACCATCGCCAAACAGCTAATTCTAGCCGATCGGCAGAATACATTTTCTATAAAACTGATCAAAGCATCTTTAGCTTGTAGCAGAAAAACGCGGTACTTTTTGAATTCTTACGCTCCGTTTCTTTCCCCCCTAGAAAACGTAATCCAAGTTGCCGGAAAAGAAAAGTTGAATAATGCACTGTAATATGCCAATCACTCACCAAAAACCCTCAATACGTTCAAAGTAGTGTTTGTAATACAGGGCACACGAGACAAGAACCGCTGGTGTTTACGACTTTGTAAATACCCATCCGATCTACAAAACACGAAACAAATGTGATAATTCATCAAAGGTTAGTGACAGTTGTACCACTTTAGGGGTCAGGGGAGCATTACTTACCTCCCTGTAGGAACCTCGCCAGTTCTTTCATCCACGTAATCCAGCTTCAATTCATCTAGAAATTAGATATAAAAAATTAGTTGCAAATATTTTTTTTCGGCTGATATATGTTTTGTTGTTGGGGGGAGGGGGAGGTCTCCGCGTAGTTGGCGTTTTTTGTGTACTTACCTGGAATATCCTCATCATCGTCATCATCCTCGTCATCATTGTTGCCATCATCTCCATCAAGCTAGCAGGAAAACAAATGATACAATTACATTAGACCAAAATACGTCTCCTTCTTAATACTATAACTTCACTGACTAATAATTGGCCGTTTCAAAGGGTAACCAATGGACCGTCGACTACATTGTATTCTTTGGAAGTTTTTCTCCGGAGTACCATTACACGAGAAGAATTAGGAATACATTGTACATATGCACAGCCGTATTACACAACATCTCATATAATAACCCCTATAAATATCAAAATTTTCAACCATTCTCGTCGTAGTTATTATTCTTATGACTATGTTACATTTTTTTGTCTATTATTTTTTCCAGTTGTTATTCCTTTTCTTTATTGCGCATTTGATCATATTTACATGGAAACTTGCGCATTATAAATAATAAAAAGCATTATTATTGTCTATTTACTTATTAATGACATTGGACGATGTCGAAACGTAGTAAACTTTTGGCGTTTGTTTTTCTACTAAATATTGTTTGTAAGTCCAAGCTCATCAATATAACATATTATTATGGATCAAGTATAGTGTTGTCAACGAACCCCATTTTGTGCCATGACGTCTTCTCCTTCATCCTCGACATACACATCATCGAATGGATTTCCTTGTGTTGCATAACGCTGGAAAAAACCTGTAGGAAAAGGTGCAACATCTGTAAGAAACTTTATTTTCTTTACTCGAACCTTATAGATCGTCGAGCTTCATTTTTAGTATAATTTTAGACTTGAATATCAAAGAAAAGAAGAAATTCAGAATGAAGAAAAAAACGTTTTAGTATTACATCCGCTATGGCAAACTTTGGCAAACCTCGTTCACCGCTGTAGAGCAGTGAATATCGTTTCATAATCACTGATCGCTCGACCAATCACAGCGCGCGACTCTATATTTAGGTCTAAAACCATAAAATGCAGAATACAGTTACTTGTTTCAGTGGTCACGTTCATGTTCCCCGATGCTGTGCGTCGATGCGTTTTGATCAGCGGTACTTGTTGGTGTTTCATGAATCGAAATTCCTGGAGAAAACAGATTTTTAGACAATCAGTATTCTAACACTGGAGTGTTGGCTTTCCACGGCCAGCTACGCAATGTCTTAGAATGACCTACCTGTAAATCCATAATCTTAAAGGAAGCCTTAACAGGACAAAGCTGCCAGGCTTCGTTCTCTAGAAACATTCTTAACTCCTCCATTCTTGATCTGAAAGGAAATGGAGTCAAAACATATTTAATTTCTCTACACGAGTAAAATCACTTTCTCTTTACAAAACATGTTACAAGTCGCTCCATGTAAGGAATCCCAGCTGAAATCCGGAATCCAGAGTGCAATAGCACTTGTATTCGAATTCCTTATCATGAAGGTCATGAAGATGAATGTTGAGTAGATTTAGGTTAATGATGCCATACACTGCGCGAGATCACTGCTCGTCCAATCAAAGTGCTTGGACAAAGTATCGTCTGGATCATGACACGGCACGGCACGGTACGGGACGTCATTACCGTAGGTTTGTCAAAGTCATACAAAATCTGGTCTAGTTTATTTTTTATTTTATTTTTATTTAATAACTTGACACAAGCTGAGAAAAGACTCGAGGTCCAAGCAAGCTCAGCCTGAGACAAAATACACATATAAACTACAAATTGAACAAAAAACATTAAAGTATAAATTGAAATAAGCTAATAATATATACAGTACTATATACTAGTTCAACAGTAGTTTATATGCTACTTACCTGTGGTAATTCTTGAAGTATTTTACAGACTGTTTTCGGAGTGACTCGTTGAGATCTTCTGATTTACTGCCACAAAACTCTTCGCCAACCGCTATCAATCTACAAGATTTATTGGATTTAACTCGAATGCGTGCACTTGTAATCAGTCTAACAGTCTAACATGACAGGGGCTTTTTACACCCATTTTCATAATTATGCGACCAACTCAACCACAGACGAGCTATGATTGGAGACGTCTGGGTTTTTGGCTTCCGCCGATCAAACAAAATTACTAACTCACACTGTTGGAACTTTAATTGGAGGAAGCCAAAAACCCAGACGACTCGAGTTATAGCTTGATGATTGGGTCATGTAATTATGAAAATGGGTATAAGGAGTTTATCCAAGACACAAATCTTCAAATATTCTATTTCCTGCATTCTTGAGGAAGAGGGTTCACGAGGATAGCATCCCTCCACTGGATCCACCCAAATGAACATACATTTTATCCAATCCCAAACAGTAGACTGATTGAATTGAAAATCAGAGTGTTGGGTTTGAAGAGGGAGGAAAACTAAAGAATGCGGACAGAAAACACACGTGATGCTAAGTCCAGAAATTGAACACTCAAGACTCAAGAGGTGGAACTATGTGAGCGTAATTCCACTGTCCAACTGATTGGTTCCTCCAAAATAGATAGATGAAGTTTCGGAAATGGACAGAACTTATTAAGTTGATGTTACCTGTTCACGAGGTCCAAAACGTAGATGAAGTCATCATACTTGAAGTAAGACAGGTCTGTACCAAGTAAATGAGTCTTGATCCGTTCCTGGACTTCCTAGAAACCAGATGGCACCAAAAATCAATGAAATGAAAAATGTTACACTTTTATCCGAAACTAGCCTCCTCCTCAGTCAACTCTAAACTACTCTCTAGCAAGCAGAAAAGCAGGAGGGCCCAGAGAAACACCCTTGAATCAAGGGAGAGATGCAACAAGCTTTGCTCACATGCTGTGTCGAGTTCAGGAATCGAACACGAGACCCTAGAGCTGAGAGGCGAGTGCACTACCACTACGCCACCTTACATCCTTCCACTACAAACAGTGATGGGTATCAGCACAGATATTTCCCTGGCTAATTGAACATAGCAATAGAAGAGATCATTTCTTTACCTTCCATATTCTGTTGACCCCGTGATCCAGTTTCTGTCTAATATAATTTCTATTGTAGGTAGCTTCAGCGGTCTTCTCATCATCTTTGTTTCCATCACTGACATCTGCTTCAGTGACATGCATGGCTGGGTCGTACTGCTCATGCCAACAAATCACCTTCTGGTAGTTCAGCATTACAGACCATAATGCCTGGACATCATAGGACAGCAGATATTAAGACAGTAGATACCAGTCTTACAGTATTACATGTTTTGCATTATTTCGTATATGTAATTTTGTTCTTTTTAGTGTTTTTATCTATACTTGGTAATTTGTACATCGTTTATTTTGGAGGAACTTTTGTCCTGTTGTTCTTTAACTCAGCTAGTTTTTGTAATTTATTTATTTTGCAACTAGCTGTAAAGCTAATAAATAAATAATAGATAATAAAATGTGCTATAGAATAAAAGCAGTTTTCAGGGTCGTCTTTCTTGGTGTTGCAGGAAGTATTGTATTCAAGGTGAGGGTTCATTGTATTGCAGGGTATTGTCTCGTTATAAGTTCTTTGTTCTTGGCTATTGTTTTAGTGTTCATGCCTCAGGTGAGCTACAACACCAAGAGAGAGCCAGTTTTCATCAGTATGAGTGGGTTACGATACGACAAATATGTAGCCGTACTGTAGACGTACTGCATGTCACCATAACCGTAATCATTTCAATGTTACAGCAAGTCGTACATATATAGTATATATTTGAAGATGTTTTACCTTACAAAGACCCAGTAAGCAAGGCGTGAAATGCTGAGTTTCAACTTTCTGGAGTAAGAAAGACAAGTATAACACATCAAGGTACTGTAAAGCATTGCCAGACAATAATCTCTTCCCAAACATGTTTTGGCGAGGCATTTGATGCCACAATAACAGTATAATTTCAAATACCTTTATCCCCATCCCAAACCTTATTTTTCCAAACCCAGCCTCTTCTCTGCACCCATCTCAGACCACCTTCCCTTATCCCAGACAACCTACTCCTCATCCCAAACCTTCGTCCTCTATTCCAATTCCCACTTCTCCATGTGCTAGTAAAACAGATCACTATTATTCAAATATTGATAGTTATCTTCAAGTTCCCTACTAAAAAGCCAACAATATAATCATACAGTTGTTGTACTTACTTTACAGAGCTCTCCAAAATGTACATGTTGTAGACCATCATCAGCAACATATTCTGGAGGATCATCCTGGAATGAAGACAATGCATCATTATAAAGAAATGCTTCCAATATTGATGTACCGTACATCACACTGCCTGGTACACAAAGCAATTTCCCTTTTTCTGCAATCCTCTATCACCCTCATAACTTTTTCTGTGGGTTTGGCCTCATAAAATTCATAGATGCCCAAAGTTTTTTTTCCAACTTTTGGGGGTCCCAGGAATCTAGAAGTTGTGATAATCACTGAGATACATGTCCTAACATACAGTTTCAAAAGCTAAGAGATGAAAGTTAGAATCCTATTAGTTAATTGTGAGGGAAAGAATTGAAGGTTGACCAAAAACAAATAACCACTCCTTAGAGGTGTCATTTCCCACATTATCATGCATGCAAGAGAATGTTGTGCAGGAAGGGGGTACAGAGGAACCAAGTGATCCACCCAAGAAGCCTAGATGATTGTAATATGATTGTATTGGGTGTTCACATGTGGATATAGGAATGTCATAGAGCATGGTATAACTTGATTTGTCACTGGGACCCTACCTCAACATGGTCCAATATAACAGAGAAGGATACTTGGTTGATGTGAGTCATGAAGTGGATTATCAATTGATCCATGGAGATCTGCAGAAATAACACAACAATTGTACATGAATAAAGTACACTATTTAGTTATTACTGGAAGTCTCTTGTATTGCAACGCACTGATTTTGAAACTTCACTTCAGATTTGCTTTTTTCTCCTGGTGAACATGACCTAGAATTTCTGAAAATGCGAGACTGCAAGAACCTCTGGACCTCACATCTGACACTGATTATAAAAATAGATATATAGAAATACCTGTGTCTTGCCAAGATATCTGTATGCAGTTTGTAATCTTTCATAGTAGGCTGGATCAAAGTTGTTACATATTCGTACCAGAGCAATGTCAAGTTGTTTCTGTGAGAATAAACAATAGATTGTCAGATATATATTTATTAATGTAATGTATCACCTCCCACCCAGATTAGTTTTTGCTATTTGCAGGATAAATCAGTGTAAATATCTAAACAGTCAGTTAATATGTGTTAGTATAAATACAAAGGTGATTATACAAAATCGCGCGCTCTGATTGGTTTTCTATCTCGGATTATCAGCCGATAATCACCTTTTCGGACAAAATGGCTGTCAGCGTGACCGTCGCGCTTTTAAAAAATAAAATATTTTCACTTTCAATGCTGTTTCCTTCTTTCTTTTTTGAAATAATCACCTTTTTATTTATACTAAAACAATTATTCACCTCAAGCTCAGTGATTATCGATGAATATTTACCTCGCAGCTCGAAGACTCGCCGCTCGGTAAATATTCATCGATAATCACTTCGCCTTCGGCGAATAACTGCTAAATAAACTTGAAACTTGTCACATTACTTAGATTAATACACATAGATTACACACCTCAATTTCAATCAAAGTCTCTTGCAGATTTGAGCTCAATTCACTGAAAACAGAAAATAAATTTAATTGCCATAGTATATGAATATTACACATTATTAACTCCTGCTTCCCATTTTTCATTTTATTTTTACAAACTTTTCCCTCCTTGCCATTTCACTCACTGCTGTGTTCTTGTTCTCTCAGCAATAAATGAAATAATTGATTCAGTATACAGATACACCATCAACACAATCAACTAATGTCATCATAAAAAGAATGGATGAAACAGGATTACCTAATACATTCATAATGCTTGAAAGCTCTGGCTGCTTTTTCACATTCAAGACAGAGAGTTATGGCTCCTGGATAGTCTTCCTCCTATTGTATACGTAATAGAATGAAAATATAATACAATTAGTAGCTGAATGGAACAAATAAAGTGTACTAAATTGAATATAGGCCCTACCTCTAACATCTCTTTTAATCTCACATCAGTTCTTTGCTGCAAAACAAAAATTTAGAAATATCATTGGAAAAAACCATCAATGGTATACGTAACAAAGAGCCCTTTTCTGGGATATAGGGTGCTACTACCACACAAACATTTTGTCATCCATCTTGCATTACATGGTATTGTTTTTACTAAAGCAAAGATCAGAATGTAGCATGCCAAAATCTTGCATAAATACTATGAGGTTGATGATTTCTAATGTTCACACTTCATGATTCTGAAAGATAGTTTTCTTAAAACATCCGAGATGTCACCTCTTGTCCTGGATGTACTGAAATTCAGCTGTACCATGAAGAATTGTACACCATTCCAGAAATGTTTTGGAGAGAAATTTAGAATCACAAATGAAACTAGAGTGGTTACAAAACCTGTGGTTACAAAACCTGGTATATTGAATTGAGTATCAAAATGTATAACATGATTTTACCAGTGTCTTGATGGTTCTGAGTGAATCCAGTAGAGTTATAAGGTGTTGTTTCTTTCTGTGTTTTGCTAGAATTCCAAGACCCCCAACAGACACTCCCCTTCTTGCTTTGTCTAGATGTCTGTCGTCAAGAAAACAAAATGACATTGCATAGGGTCCATGAAAACTGCATATTTGCTTATAGGGACCATGAAAACTGATATTCAGATATAAACCAATCATTACCATCGTTAGAGGATCATCCCTACCCCCCATCATCACATGCTGAATGTGCTTTCTCATTGTGGTGTTTCTACATACCTCCTTCCCCTGTCACATATTGAGGAAGCATTCAGCAGTGCTTCCTGTAGCTCCATGACTCTTTGTAGTTCCTGGATGTTAACAAAAAAATATGTACAATGAGTTACCGTATGTGAACATATTATTATTTGACTAAGTATTTATAAGATTCTTTACACATACCTGGACATAGGCACTATGGTTCTCTAGAACTTTTGTGTACAGCTTTTTGGAAACCTTTTTAAAGAGAGAAAGGAAAAATATCCATTATTTAACAAATTGTTGCATACACAACAAAACAAAATAACAAAGTCAATGAAAATGAATATGTCCACTGTCTGTCTGGACAATCCTAATCCAATCCTGGGTGGGAAACATAATTATGGTACTGACTTACAGCACGTACATCCGTATGACATAACACTGGTTGAATTCCCATTGTCTTCCATTAATTCATACAATCACAATGCATAGTTACTGCTACAGTTAGATACAATATGACTACAGTACGGCTACAAATCTACTGTGTCATCTCCCATTCATGAGAAAACCACTCTAGGAGTCTGGACCACTATATGAAGTTACATGCAACCAATCACTGTACACATACATGTACATATAAACTGAATCAATGAGACATACAGGTATGCACTTGTCTCTCCCCAAGGGTCTTCCCCAATTGTTTTACATCAAATACAGCACCCCTGGAACTTCAGTGTGGGTGATCTTTACCAAACTTTTCTATTTTACTATTATCAAAGGATATAACAAAATTGACAGTGAACTCCTTTTTCTAATACCCAAATATCTTATAATATTACACTAGCGTGAATTAGGTCTGTTGAGTTAAATGCTTCAGTGCAGGATTGAAACCACAACCTCCAGTGCAGATAAACAATAAATGCCCAACACAGTAAGCCAACCTCGAGGTGCTGGCATCATATTATATAATAACATCAGGCATTAGATTTAACACTTACAGATTGCAACTGCTGTCGAAGAGTGTTTCGATATTCCTCAACATCTTCAAGCACCAGCTCTTTATCTGTAGCTTTCTAGGAATATAAAGTATGACACAAGTATAATTTAATAATCAGCACTTTGGGTGGGGAGGCCAGTACAGTCATGGAGGAGGTCACACATGGCAAAACTGAAGAATGCAAACATCACATGGCATGAGGGTGGAGGGTGATGATTAAAGGCAGGCACACTAGGCGCCAAGTCATTGCAACATGACATGGGGACAATACCCCTGGCTGTACACAAGATGCAACAATGCCATTTTCACTCATTGGTTGAATGAATTCGAACCAGTTTGAATTTGTGCGACATGTTGCAGGGACAAAATTCTGTTGCGGAGACAAGATTTTTCACAGAAATTCCATAGTATACACAAGGGGATTGTCGCGGCAATGTCTTCCCCCATAGTGTTGCAGTGACTTGACGCCTAGTGTGTGCTGGCCTTAACAGCCTATGTTCCCTTAGGAGTGAAGTTAGTCAGCATTTTCTTATACACCAACTGATTGGATAATTAGTGTATTTGGTTAGCTATGCACCTGTAACCACTCAATGTTTGTTATTTAAAGCAGAAAAGTAAGTTAGTACAGTAGTGATGATACGTTCATAACTCTGTGGACTGCACACTGGCATGATCGGAAGTTTATTACAATTATAAAAAGAATTGGTTTTGGTATGTTGTAAAAGAATATTAATGGAACCTTACAGATCTATTATAGCGAAAACTGTAAAAAGTTCTGTTGGACTTGTAGATTGTAAAATTAACATAACACAATACTGTAGTGTTTTAGGAGACTGATGCGAGTTAGTTAGTCGGCATGCACGAGAATAGGGGTGAAAGGCAAGATGGCCAATATGTAAGCACTGTAATTATGCTTGGGAATAAAAAGTAGAATCCAAACCATCCTGTTCTGATTAGCCTTTATACAATATTACAAATACGTACCTTTAATTCATAATCACTAGGATCAAATTGTGAAGCCTCTGAAAAATACACCTCTTCTATTGTTTCCAGAACCTTTAAAAACAACAATAAGAATACAATAATGTACAATAATGATAACTATTTATCCAAGCAAAATATTATGTACCACAATTTGAATTAAATATATTAATAATATTCAATTCATACAATACAAAATTTGTAAACTTCTGTTACATGATATCTGTAATGTTTGTTTAACTGCTACAGTTATTCTCTAATGAAGGCAGCTAATTAAAAGAAGAGCTCTATGTTTTCTTCTTTGAATCTTCATGTTTACATACCTCGTCATCTGTTCTGGGATCTTCATCAAATTCACGAGATGTGTCTTCCTATAAAAAAATGTAAAAACTCCTTATTCTTGTCCTCATGCAATAATTTAATGTATACAAGTCAAAATATACAGTACAAGCTGCTACATGACAGAGTACTTGACCTACAGGTACAAGGAAGCTAACATTAATTAAGCACTACTATTATCAAAAACTTGTCATAGCTAATCACCACCGCAAGTACAGCAGTGGCGCAGCTCAACAGGGTCGAACTGAAAGCATGAGAAGGTGCCTCTGGCAGCTGCTATACAGTCCATGTATGACCCCGGAGCACAGCTCTAACCAGTTTGAATTAGTTATGGTCGGTTTGAAAGGAGGGAGGAAAAAACTGGAAAGCCGGAAAAACCCTCGGAGTCAGAAAGAGAACTAACCAAATCAGCTCACATGGGGAGACTGGGGATTGAACCCCGGACCTCAGAGGTTAGAGGTGAGCGTTTTACCACCACACCGTCCTGACTTATCAAGGTGTTGTTTTCATTTCTTTGGGTTCATTATGACACTCCTTTGCTTACTATATGGACACACTAACCAGAACCACTTGAATAAAACTGACCAATTAGATAACAGTATAACTATATTTTTGCTAAAAATAACCTTCAAAATATTTGGCTAGTTTCTCTATCACCATTATCCTGATAACCCATACAATGATAATTTAAAAAAACTGAGTGTTAAAACCCCTTCAACTAACCACCCCACAGAGAAGGGAGGAGGGTAAAATTACATAAGCCATCACCTATATCCCAGGGGGGACTCTGATGTGAAAGGGGCAGGGATGCTCATCATACCTTTTAAGGGTTTGGTACCTTTTAGGGTGATCAAACGAAAAACTAATTAAAATGCTGTAAAACTAGCGTCATTTGGTACCATTGAGGGATGAAATTTGTCATTCTTATGACTACGAGAAAGAGAATTTTGGTACCTTTTAGGGGTCATTCTCAAAATTTCTGACGAGCATCCTTACCCTTCTATATATGGGAGTCCCCCCCCCCCCATCTATATACAGTGACACGTACACTGTAATGTCACACATTTCTTTCTGACATGGTATTATTTATTTGATATACATGTACATATAAATCAATAAAATACAGTCAAATAAAATAATAACGATAAAAATATTATTCCAAATCTTCTATAATTTATGCAAATACAAATTCATTCCAAAGAATTTCGCGATTCAATAATTTACTAAAGTGACTGGCATTGAAAACGAAAGCACTTGTTAAAGATATCGATTCAACTAAGAAAATACGCGATTAATTTGTTTTAAAATAACATTGATTTTATACAATTAATTTGATCAGTTTTAATCAGTATAACAAACTAGTTATGAATTCACGCCGCAAATCAAAATAGCAATCAAAGATTAAGTAGAAAATCTCTTCAGCTGAGCCTAATATTTATGCAAAGAATTAACAGTGTATAATTTGAGAGGAAATTTAAACTTCGGCATTAATGGTAAGTCAATGTAAAAGTTTTAAAGACATTTATACCTTAAATACGCTGTCTGCAGTCCCATCTGAGAATTCTCCATCCAATGAATCTCTAGAAGAACGCTTAAGGATGAAGATAAATTTACAAAGACATGAATATTAGGTTCGCCCACATCATCAAACTCACCAAAACACAACATTACATGACAATAAATACAACGAAAAAATATCAAAAAACAAAATGTTGGCAATTTGTTTTGATATTTCCTAGGTCTTTATATCTGTGGTACTCACGTCTAAGCCGAGAAGAGACCGAACTCTGTTTTTAAAAGCCATTTTGATGGGTTATTTTGGCGAGATTGGATGAAATTCTATCATTCTGAACCCTGCCATCTTGTCTAGGAGACTGCAGTACTAACTGGTCAGCAGTAAAACGACGCGAGGGAGCTTGGGAACGAGGATCAGTGAAATGAAAAATTCACTTTTTTGTCTAAATGAAATTTGATCTTTCAATGCCATTGAGTAAATGAGGGTTTTTCTTTTTCCATTTATCATTAGATTCTAGGTGATAGTTAGAGGGTAGAAGAAAACTTTTGAAAGCTTGGCCGGGAGAAATGATAGAAAATGTTTGCCTACCACAAACACGTTGAGGTGGTTAGGAAGGGAGGAGTGGGGGGTGGGGGGGGGGGGGGGAGGATTTTGTTTGGTGCTGGCGTCAGTGTCGTTTATGATTGTTAGTCGTAGAGAATGTTTTTGGTTTTATTCCAGATTATTGATTTCGACAATTATACGGGGGTACTCCGCCCAAAAGGAGTACCTTTTTCAGGCCGGAGGTATATAGAAAAGGGTTGGGAATTTGTGAGTTTTGGCATAAAAAAGAGTCAAGAATTCGCGAGTTTAGGTATAGGAAAGGAAGGAGGAAGCTAAGATTACTATTCAAGGAAATCAAGCCAAACTTGCAAGCCGTTTAACGCGACGATCGATATCCATATCTGGTCTGGGTACATAAAAGGGGTACCTTTTCAGACAAAAAGGTATATGAAAAAGGTACCTTTTTGGCGAAATTTGGTATATAAAAGGGTAAGGGGTTGAGAGTCTGGGCGGAGCATTTAGGAGTACCCCCTGGAGTGCAATGTCAGCACGAGAGACCATGAAATGACTCATTTTACCATATGCTGAATTAAAATAATTCAGAATTACCAACATTGAATGAGGAAAACGTTTATTTTTAAAAAAATTCAATAAAATCCTAAAATCTGGAATAATATTTAAACACAAAGTTTTCAATTTACTGAATGACATATCAGACAGAGAAGCTGTATCCAGAAGATCCGGCAATTTAGCACTCTTTTTAGGAAGATATAAACAGGATCGTACAACTTGCCGTCGTTATTGATTTCTTTTATATCTTTCACCCGTGATCTCTAACTTTCTCGTTTTTAGACTGAAATATTTACTAGTGACTAAGTTTCTTTCATATCAATCGGCTTCCATTCTTTGTTTTTATTTTCGTTTTTTCTTGTAAGAATGTAAATTATAAGAAACACGAAAAAAACGACCACAGAAAGCAGTGCGCCCCCATAGAATGACGGGACAGCACCGTACTGGTCGATCATCACACCTCCAAGAATAGCACCCAGGCCTCCTCCTAGTCCCCAGTAGATTCCTTGGAGAATTCCTGAAATGAAAAGTAACCATGGTAACCGTGAAAAATCATTATCAGGAAAACATCTTAATAGATTATTATCCAACTTTGCTTCCACATGAGTGCAAGACGTGCAGTAATGACAGCCGTAACACTTAACGGTGCTTTTAATCGCTTTCTTGAAAATCATTCAATCCGGTGGACAGCGCGGGATAGCTATGGTTATGGTGCGGTTACTCTAGCTTAGGGAACAAATTGGCCGACGTGTTGTTTCCCACTCTACATATATTATAACATATTGTATATCATACTGTATATCAAGCTGTCGTTGACTCCCATCCCTTGTAAAGAGAAAAGGCTAATCCTTTGTAGATTAAATTTAAAACGACGCGCGGCTATATATAGCGCATTCAGTTAGGAGTTGAGAATGTTGCTCTAATAGTAGGGGATCGAGCCCAAAACCCTCCATTCCCCCCTTCCCCGGCCGTAGCTAGCGCAACACACCGATAGCTATAGTTAACCAACTGTGCCATCGAGGCGTCGCATTAGGTTTACCCGGCGCATGATAGAAGTATGCGGTATCTGTACTTCTAAATGCCTTCTAAATCCGCATCATGCTATTGGATAAACTTTGATAATGATAGAGTTAGTGCATATACCTTGCATAGTTGCGGCACCACTCATGGGCGTGGCCCCTGCCATATACGTCACACATGTCGACCAAGACGTCCCGTATGCAAGACCTTCGAGCAACTCTAGTGGGAAGGCCCACAATGGATTGCGCATGGTAGCTAATGACATAAATAACACAAAATACGCATTGATTGTCACAAAAGATACGAAAATATGTCCACAACGATCTGTCATAAAAGAATTGAGAAAAAACGCTATGACTAGCCCCGTCGCTCTCATGAAAGTCGCTGAACCCATTAGCAACTTCGAAGCTCCAAGATCTTCGAGATACCAGTTCAAGAAGTTAAAAATCAATCCATTACTAAAACCTAAAAACCAAGCAATGGTCATAAAGAGAGAGTATTTTGGTTCTAGAAGGACTTTCCATACAGCGCACTCGTCGATTTTGCCGCCATTTTTGTCATCATCGTAGTTGAATTCAAATAAGAGAGCAGCAAAGATGAACGCTAGTCCCATGACAACAGCAAATATGTAGAAAAGATAGTTATAGTCATTCATTGACTGACCACAGTATGTGAAGCGTGTCGTTTCTAGCAGTGCACCTACAATGAATGAAGCTGTTGCATAACCAAGGGAACCAAATAGTCGTGTCTTGCCGTAGTGCTTTTTCCTTTCTTGTAGCTTTTGTAGCAAAGCAGTATCTGACAGGATGAACGTGGGTGCCTCGAGAAACTCACCAACCACAATAAGGATCATAAGCCATATGAACACCGTGTTAATCTCGTGTGGATCACGAATTAGTTGGTAACGTTGCGTCTTTGTTGAGTTGCTTGAAGAGCGTCGATGCCTTGGTTCTTGCTGGTTCGTATTTTGAAGCGATAAACTCGGAATCACACCTTTTTCGTGACTTTGATCAAATTTGTAGGATTTTTTAGTCCGACTTTTGATCAGTAATTTCATTTTCAGGAATTTGTTCGAATGATTTTTTTGTAGAAACTCAGTTTCAGCTTCAGGGAAATCGGATACTCCATTAATGCCAGTACTAACTACAACACTAGTTTTCTTGCAAACTGTATTATGAGGTTTTGGGATCAAAAGAGCTAACGTCATTACTAGCCAAGCTATGATAGAGAAAAGCAGAACGGCTTTGCGTGCTTTAAACTTGTCCGAAAGAACAGACCAAAATGGAGCACTCGCGAATTGAATCAGTGGACGAATTCCCGCCAAAAGTCCAACGAGGCTAGCACTGAGACCCAGTTGGCGAAAATACAAGGCCATGTATGGGAAAGACGCACCAAATCCACCGAAAAAGAAAAAATAAAACGCTTTGTATGCAATTGTAGTTGAGTCGATTCTGAACTCGCTTTTTAACTTTTCTTTAAAAGTCTGTTTCTCGTTGTCATCTTGAAGGTCTTCGTCTTCTTGTCCGACATCTTCTATCAGAGTAGAATCTTCCATTGCAGATTCTCTGTGCTGTAAGTTGATAACGATCAAGAACAAGATATTTCAGTTACTTTAGGCTTTGTTTGATTCAAATCACGGTCTCTACTAAAAACAGGTTATGCTTGTCACTTGGTGAAGATGAACCTGTTGGAACCTGTAAAGAAACAAATGATTATCATAACAGTGAATCTTTATTAATTTATCCGGTAAAAGGCAAAATATTTTCTAAATTCTTGTAATGTCCAAACATATCACATCTAATTTTTAATCTTCCAAAATACGTATTATGCACTCAGAACGCTCTGTAATAGCTTACAATAATTTGGATAGTTAGCATTAACTTCTTTTGGTCAATGACTCTCACCTTTTGAATTAGCTTGTTCGCTGGTTAACGATTAATCTCAACCGAGTCGATGGCAAGCTTAGCTTTGATTTTCTTCGTTAGAAAAAAACCTTCAAAACTAGATTACACTAATTATATCGAAAAAATTTCAACCTTGAAAAAAAAAATTTTATTTATAACTTTGCTGATTGGTTGTCCCACAATGCAATGTTACAGAAGCTTTATTTTGCAAGAAATTCTACCAACGCTTTTCACCGCCCAAAATTCTTCGAGAATCAGGCATTTACTTATCATGTTTACAAAATCTATTAGAACTGATATTTTAGTGCTCTTACCATAAAGTTTGGTTTCTTGCTGCGATTACAGATATTTCTATGTATTTATTTATATATTTTCTAAACTCGCTGGTCCGAAGTTGTTTTAAGTTATTCCAGATGATAGGCGAGGTTTGAAGTTGAAATTCACAAAAAAAAATTCTTTTTACAACATATCGTGTCGACGGTCCCTTTATCGCCCATTTTTTTCTTTTCGTGAATAAGAACTTATTCAGTTGAGTTAAGTAATCTTTGTCTCAATTTCCCTATTTTAAAGATGCTTTAAATGAACCACCAGTTATTTTCCCGCCACCCGCCTCAATCACAACTTCCCGGATGTCCTTTTCGTAATCATAAGATTTCTAACAAAAAAAGAAAAGAATTATAAAATCCAACAAAAGCTATTCGTTATTTAGAATACTATCTGATCTAATTACAGACTCCCAATCATACGAATCGATCGAAATACAATGTTAACACGTCTGTGAACTAAGGTCATCAGCGAATTGGGTCTGTATGGGATAAGTAGCTATATATATGGCTGTCGAAGTGAATCACAAGAAAGTCAACTTCACTGACTCCGCCACATGCGAACGACCAACTAGTCTAGAGACCCGAATGTTGGCCAACAACAAACTAGTGCTACAACAGAATGGAATTGCAGCAAGAATTAACACAAACCTGTTGGTTTTCAAGTATTTTTATTTTTTATTTTATGGTGCTGTTGGAACCACTTTCCCATTCATGGCGCGATATTTTCGACAGATTGGATTTTCAGATGGCCAGATCATGGCGTTAACCGGAGTCCGCCCGACTATCCAGCTATTGTTTTGTCCCTTATGGGGAGTTCTCGGTGACCGATACGTCGCTAAAAAGATGCTGGTCCAATTTTCTTTATTGATATGGCTGATCATGACTATCTCGATGGTTTTTCTCGAACCAACAGATCAAGTCTGCCAGTTTGTACGAATAAATCAAACTCAGACGTCAGTTATAAATTCGACTACCATAAAAACGGGATTCTTCCGAAAAAGACGTTCCACTATCGAAATAGAAGAAATTCCCATACCTAAAAACGCTGAAGTGCTTTCGTCAGGAGCTGGAGAAATCGCGAATCAAGAGAACGAAGACCAGACATCAGGGAGTGGGTCTATATTAGAGACCGCGGAAAAAGAACCTAACATCATAGAACCAAAACATGAACAAACAGTGATCCAAAAACCTCTAATAAAAATAGCTACGCGGCCAGAGAAGGATTCTGGAATTCAAATCCAAAAACGTAACCAGCTACGACAAAGCCCAGAGACATTGAACCAGATATTTTTCACAGCTCTTTTTATCATCTTTATTATCGAAGTGTTCGCTTGTCCTCTTCTTGTTCTTGTGGACGCTGTTCTATTAAGTAAACAAAACGAAGAAAACTTCTCGTACGGACAGCAGCGAGTGTTCGGTTCATTGAGTTATTTTATATTCTTTCTCATCGTTGGTGCTTTGCTGCAGAACTCTTTACGTCCTGTTTGTGAGGACTACAACGCTGATTTTGTAATTTGCTTTTGCTTCTTCGCTTTGATTACAATTATAACTCTGGTTGGAACTGTGAAACTCCCATCTATGAATAACATACAAGTACATGCAGGAACCAGACCTTTACGCAGACTTATTTCTATATTTTACAATCGTCATTATGTGACATTCCTCTCGTATATTAGCATGATGGGTTTTGCACACTCCTTATTGGAGAATTACTTCAACTCCATTTTGATGAGCTCGAACGTTCCCTACAGCTCGTCTATGATTATAAACTTCTTCCGGTTTACGGGAGAGCCAATAGCATTGTTTTTTAGCAGCATGATACTTAACAGAGCGGGAATCATTAATGTGTTGTTTGGTATCCCTGTGGTGACGTCTTTGAATTTGTTTTTGAGCTCATTTGTATCCAGTCCTTGGCATATTATTCCTCTTGGGTTTCTAGACGGATGGATTTATGGGATATCATGGGTGGCGTGTGCAACGTACCTGATGGGATCAGCCCCTGATGACTGTTCTGCGACGGTTCAAGGTTTGTAGTGACAATTTTTATTTTTTGTTTCATTTGTCTATTTTTGATTCCTCGAGCTCTACTACACGCTTCTCAATCAGTCCATCTAACTTGAGTGAATGTATGCATTCATTCCTTCCTTCCATGCATGCATCCATCCACCCCTCATCCAACCATCCATGCACCCATTCCTTCGGGCTATCCATTCATCCATCATCCCTCCTTCTTTGGATTAATCTTGCATGATCCTTCCTTCCTTCCTTCCTTCCTTTCGTCCATCCTTCCATGCATCCTTTCTTCGTTCATTCCTTCGGCATTCATTCGTGGACGCATGGACGCAATCTTCCACAATTCGGATTGTTTGTTCCAGCGCTCATTGATGTATTCATCCATCCTTTTTCTATTTTATGAGATGATTCTAACCCTTTCTCTTTGCATATATTTTAATTATATCGTAGGGTGTTTTCAAAGTGCTTACTGGGGACTTGGAAATGGCTTCCGCCTTCTGATTGGCACCAGCCTCTTTGCATTGATTGGCCCAAGTGCTTCACTACGTCTCGTCACCATGACAACACTCGCTACAACAGTCGTCTTTACATTTGGTCTACGAGATCTTCACTTTAGTGAACGAAACTATTACACGGTCCTAACAAGCAAACTCGAAAGATTATTTGAAGGACGGGTGAAATGCGAGGTCGTTCCGCCATCAAAGTGCTGTGATTACAAAGCTAGCGAGTTATCATCGCCGAAGGCTGGAGATATCGAGAAATCTTGGAGGCAGGGAGTGGGCGCGAAGAAAGAGACTAAGAAACTAGGAAAAGAATGTAAACTAGACGAGTTATCATCGCCGAAGGCTGGAGATATCGAGAAATCTTGGAGGAAGGGAGTGGGCGCGAAGAAAGAGACTAAGAAACTAGGAAAAGAATGTAAACTAGACGAGTTATCATCGCCAAAGGCTGGAGATGTCGATAAATCTTGGAGGAAGGGAGTTGGCGCGAAGAAAGAGACTAAGAAACTAGAAAAAGAATGTCAACTAGACGACTAGTAAAGGAAGAATGCCAGAATGAGAAATCTTAGAACTATTTATTGTAAATGTCTGTTGTCATATGATAGCTGTTTCTCAATAATATGGGGCAATATTGGGTGCCTGTCATTAGTGACTGTGTACAACAGTGTGTGTTGGTTATTGCCTGGGGTTTTATAGCCAAACGCCAAGCCACTGCAGCAACAAGTACAATAAAAAAATAAGCAAATTAATGTGTTTTTCTGTTTTAGTCTTTCGTTTGGTTGCATGGTTGGTTTTCTGTATGACTTGTTGGCTGGTTGCTCTGTTGGTTAGTTGGTGGTCTTCAGAGGGACCGCGGAGCACCCTAAAAAGTGGGGGGGGGGGCTATATAAGAGACTAGTATGGGAAAAAGTGGGGGGCTAAGATTGGAAAATGTGCTCCGCGGTGCCTGCTTCAATGTTACTTATTGGCCATGGTAGTTATTGGTAGACTGTTTGGCTAGTTGGTTGATCGACTAATTAATTGATTGGTTGGTTTGTTGGTTGGTTGGTTGGTGAGTTGGTTGGTTGGTTGGTTGGTTGGTTGGTTGGTTGGTTGGTTGGTTGGTTGGTCGGTAGGGTGGTTGGTTGGTTGGTCGGTAGGGTGGTTGGTTGGTTGGTCAGTCGGTAGGGTGGTTGGTTGGTTGGTTGGTTGGTCGGTAGGCGGTGGGTGGTTGATCGGTAGGGTGGTTAGTGGGTTAGTGGGTTAGTGGGTTAGTGGGTTAGTGGGTTAGTGGGTTGGTGGGTTGGTGGGTTGGTGGGTTGGTGGATTGGTGGATTGGTGGATTGGTGGATTGGTGGATTGGTGGATTGGTGGATTGGTGGATTGGTGGATTGGTGGATTGGTGGATTGGTGGATTGGTGGATTGGTGGATTGGTGGATTGGTGGATTGGTGGATTGGTGGATTGGTGGATTGGTGGATTGGTGGATTGGTGGATTGGTGGATTGGTGGATTGGTGGATTGGTGGATTGGTGGATTGGTGGATTGGTGGATTGGTGGATTGGTGGATTGGTGGATTGGTGGATTGGTGGATTGGTGGATTGGTGGATTGGTGGATTGGTGGATTGGTGGATTGGTGGATTGGTGGATTGGTGGATTGGTGGATTGGTGGATTGGTGGATTGGTGGATTGGTGGATTGGTGGATTGGTGGATTGGTGGATTGGTGGATTGGTGGATTGGTGGATTGGTGGATTGGTGGATTGGTGGATTGGTGGATTGGTGGATTGGTGGATTGGTGGATTGGTGGATTGGTGGATTAGTTGGTTGGTTGGTTGGTTGTTTGTTAGGTGGGTTGGTTGGTTGGTTGGTGGGTGGGTGGGTTGGTGGGTTGGTGGGTTGGTGGGTTGGTGGGTTGGTGGGTTGGTGGGTTGGTGGGTTGGTGGGTTGGTGGGTTGGTGGGTTGGTGGGTTGGTGGGTTGGTGGGTTGGTGGGTTGGTGGGTTGGTGGGTTGGTGGGTTGGTGGGTTGGTTGGTGGGTGAGTTGGTGGGTGGGTTGGTGGGTTGGTGGGTTGGTGGGTTGGTGGGTTGGTGGGTTGGTGGGTTGGTGGGTTGGTGGGTTGGTGGGTTGGTGGGTTGGTGGGTTGGTGGGTTGGTGGGTTGGTGGGTTGGTGGGTTGGTGGGTTGGTGGGTTGGTGGGTTGGTGGGTTGGTGGGTTGGTGGGTTGGTGGGTTGGTGGGTTGGTGGGTTGGTGGGTTGGTGGGTTGGTGGGTTGGTGGGTTGGTGGGTTGGTGGGTTGGTGGGTTGGTGGGTTGGTGGGTTGGTGGGTTGGTGGGTTGGTGGGTTGGTGGGTTGGTGGGTTGGTGGGTTGGTGGGTTGGTGGGTTGGTGGGTTGGTGGGTTGGTGGGTTGGTGGGTTGGTGGGTTGGTGGGTTGGTGGGTTGGTGGGTTGGTGGGTTGGTGGGTTGGTGGGTTGGTGGGTTGGTGGGTTGGTGGGTTGGTGGGTTGGTGGGTTGGTGGGTTGGTGGGTTGGTGGGTTGGTGGGTTGGTGGGTTGGTGGGTTGGTGGGTTGGTGGGTTGGTGGGTTGGTGGGTTGGTGGGTTGGTGGGTTGGTGGGTTGGTGGGTTGGTGGGTTGGTGGGTTGGTGGGTTGGTGGGTTGGTGGGTTGGTGGGTTGGTGGGTTGGTGGGTTGGTGGGTTGGTGGGTTGGTGGGTTGGTGGGTTGGTGGGTTGGTGGGTTGGTGGGTTGGTGGGTTGGTGGGTTGGTGGGTTGGTGGGTTGGTGGGTTGGTGGGTGGGTTGGTTGGTGGGTGGGTTGGTTGGTTGGTGGGTTGGTTGGTTGGTTGGTTGGTTGGTTGGTTGGTTGGTTGGTGGGTGGGTGGGTGGGTGGGTGGGTTTGTTGGTTGGTTGGTTGGCCAGTTTGTTATAGTTGATAGAGGCTGGTTTCTATAAGTTAGGTGGGTGGGTGGTTGGTTAGTTGTTTTAAGAGCATATATTAAATTACAGTATCATATACTCGATCCTAGATGATCAATCAGACAGAATCAAGCCAGTCTCAGTCCGAATCGTGTAATTGCATCACTTGCCATCATTTTATAACAACCATCATAATAATAATATATGTTATTACTTGTATGTTTCACTCAGCCAGCTGCTTTCAACGCCTCAAGCTTGTAAACTTGTCCCTTTTTTTATCAAACTGGTTGTAAATATTAATGACATTGTACCAGGATGAGATCATTACAAGTGACCATGCATGCTCTAGCGGCCTTCAACACCACAACTAACAACTCAAGCTTTACAGATATTTAAATAAAATGTCTTTACTGGTTTACTTAAAATTGCTTCACTGATAATATGATGACAAAAGAGAGAGAGAGAGTTACGGCGCAAAATCAGTCAAAAGGGGAGACAGATATTTAAAGGATGGAATGGAAATGAATGAGAAAATAACAGAATAAAAATATTTACAAACGAATATCCATCGCATCCATACACGTGCCATATAACATGGCTAACATCACTTGATCATGAACAAATCTTGTACGTTAGATTGCAGTTTGCATCGAAGTTTAAGATTTTGTATTGGCCCGTATCCATTAGCAACCTCCGAGACCACTAGGTACATCGAAATATATATCGATAAGCAAGGCAGTCATAAACCGTTGATGTCCGAAAATTTAGACAATTATGATTTTCCCATTGTTAAAATTGATTACATTAGATCAGTTTTCAACCATTTTAATTCCAGTTAAACATTATGGGCCCAGAAAATTCTTGAATTTAAATTTTCTTGCTAAACGTGTTTTCATCAGGATTCTGCTAGAAACATTTGCCGTCAGTAAAACCAGACAGACCTGATTGTCACGGACATTAGTCACTAGTGTTCATCTGATCTATACGTATCGCAATACGCCACTGTTCAATCATTCCAATGTTTACTATTGTTTCTCCAGATATTTGAGGAAATAATCTAGATTTCTTTGTTAATAAATTTTGTGGCTTAGGGCAGGAAAAATAGTATTCTGGCATAAGAAACGCGGCTTTAATTTGTACAAGGTTCCTTGAATTTGGACTTCGATCTAGGAACGTTGGTCAAAGAAGAACGCACGCTTTGCTTTCAGGCTATCGAAATCACTCATGAATCAGAAGTATCAATCACTGGAAAATACTTCCTGAAGATACGATCCAAAGAATGCCAAATTTAATCAAAAGCATCGAAATGTAAAAGCAACGTTCACTCACTTAGACATTTTAGACTGGTTTCAGTCGTGTTTATTTCATTGCCAGCCAATCATAACACGAGACAGTGACAGCTGACCCTCGAAATGAACCAATCATAGGAAGAGGTTGTGCACTGGTGCCTACTAAGCCTGTCCAATCTTGTTTTGATCTCTCGTTTTTTTGATCTGTTCCATGCCATTTGTTTTTATGATGAATAATTTATCGGTCACCGGTTAGTTATTTGATTTAAGGTGATAACGTGACCCTGTATATGCCAAGGAAACTACTTAGATCTCATTCGGACCTAAACACGTCCAAGAACTAAATAATAACGCATCTTCTGGGATATAGGACACTTTAAACACACCTTTTACACGTGAATTAATGTTCAAAATTGTACGAGGAAGGATTCCCGAAGTGTAAAGCTTTCAAAAATGGACAAATCTCGACCATTCAACGCGATCAACAGGGATCTTCTGCAGTTCAAAGCCTTCTACTTCTTCTTTCTGAGTGGATTTGGCTCGTTATTTCCTTACTTACCCGTTTATTTTCGACAAATTGGACTATCTGCAAGTCATGTGGGATTACTGATAGGCTTGAGGCCTATCGTTCAGCTTGCAAGCGCCCCATTTTGGGCCATAATGGCTGACAAATACAAGAAGCGCAAAGCTATTCTGGTTATGTCAATATTAGCTTGGCTCGTGATGACTTTAGCTCTGGCTTTCGTTGAGCCTACTGATGGGATCTGCGAAGTGCGAGCAGAGAATGAAAGCCATTCAAGATTTGTAAATTATACAAAGATTAAGACTGGGTTTTTCCGTCGTTCAGTTGCGGCGAATGAAAAATATTTTGAAAAAAGACAAGAGGATGTGCTGGAGCAAACGAGTGCAGATGTCGTTGCAGTTCCAATGAAGCGCATATTTTCACAAGATGCGTACAAAACAGAACTTCATCCTGCATTATTTCAGATCGTAACAGAAATTCAAAATATATCGAAGCGAAATAATTCAATCGTGCTTGGCAGGAAAACAAGACAAATAGAAACCAAGGCAACCTCAGACTTTGCTTCTTCATCACAACCAAATTTTTCAAATGACAAAAATATTTTTCGTATTGATCAAACTGATTCAAAAAATGATGAATCTGGCTGGAAAAATGATCATAGAAAAAGGCGCAAAGGGATAATTGCTGGAGGATTTGGTAAAATGAATCAAAATTCACGAACTAATCGTATTATCGTCCAAAACAATAACACAGCAGGAGACGCTGTGTCACAAGTCTTTAATAACTCTACCGTCACAAAAGAAATGTCAACAACACGTTTTGAAAAATATAATGGTTATCATCCCAGAACTCAACGAACACTACCAAGACCTATTCGGAAAAAGGCAATTGCAACAGATTTTCAAAAGAAGAAACAAAAAATTCCAGGTTTTTTAGTTTCAAATGTCAGCCAAAGGGACGGCAAAAGTGACAAAAAAACAGGTGCCAATTTGACTGAGATTGACAACCAGCACATCTCCACGAACCATAAACGAAAAAAACTTCATCAAGAAGATGCTTTACTTCTTACGTCTCCTCGTAAGACAAGGCACACAACAAGAGGCATTGTGGTGGAATTCTCCAAAGGAGATTTTGTTAACTCACATTCAACCAAAGATGAGAAGGTTTCTTCCTTGAATTCTGGAAACAAAATTGTTGAGAGTGGAAGTGCAGAGATGGAAACTTCCGGAAGTCAAGAAGGAGAAACATTGACCAACAGTGCCACAGAAAATGTCAAAGATGCTGCACAGAGACTTAAAATACAAATCACAAAAAGTGTAAACTTTTTAAGCAGCATGGCTGACAATTCAAGCAAAAGTCTTCTTCATCAAACTATAGCAATGTTTTCACACAAAAATGCAACAATTCCAACTAATGCAGAAGATCAAAGAAACATTTCACAGCTTTCCAATGCATTCAGAAACTTAATCAAGTCGAGCCAAAAGTATATCTCTTCAGAGGTCCCAGCTGAACATTCAGCGGAGGGTTCCTCTGCACTCCACACAAAACATGATTTTACTAACTTGGCTCATTTGATGATCAACCAAAAAGATGAGCTAAAAGCCTTGGACAATCTCCATCATGAAAAGATTGGAAACTCTAATAAAGATGTCATTCACCATAGCGTTTTGCCCGATCATGTCTTACCGTACAGCAATACTAACAAGACAGCAGTAATTCAAGACGATTATGCGCAGAATGATGTTACATCTGGCTCGGGTATGGAAATCAATTCTGAAGGAACTTTTTCAAAAATGAACAATTTTGTGAACGGGAATAAGCTACCAAAAGAAGATGCGCAAAAGAACGCAAGTTTGAAAGAGAAAAGCCAAGATGTGACAAAACTAAAGCCCACATTTTCTGATCAAAATTTAATGGAACAGGGGAATATGAAGCCTCCACTTTTGGAATCCCCAATCAGCCAAGTTCAAATAAAATTGCTAAATGTTCTAAAATCAAACAAACTAGAGATGAGCAGGATTTTTACAATATTGCTCATCATAGTTGTAGTTGGGGAATTTTTAGAGTCGCCGTCTTTTACATTAGCTGACGCTTCACTCCTCGAAAGACTCGGAGAAAACCGACGATTTTACGGAAAACAGCGATTGTGGGGCTCGATAGGTTTCGGCGTGTCTTCGTTTATAGTCGGGCTTTTACTGGAGCGTTCCAGTCATGTTGTTTGTGGTGAAAATTACACAGATTACATGATTTGCTTCTGTTTTTTCGGTATCACGATGTTACTGACACTCTTCGTCACCACCTCGTTTGACTTCCATTACAGCGACACACAGTCGAATAGCACCAGTGTTTTGTCAGCTTTATGTAACCTGCACTACGGATCATGTCTTCTAGCTGCTTGTGTTATGGGAATAGACTTTAGTATGTGTCATAACTTTTTAACCTGGTTCTTGGAGGACCTTGGAGCCAGTAAGTCCCTAATGGGCCTGGCTATAATCTCACGCGCATTTGCCGATACAATCACATTCTATTTTGCTGGCTCAATTATCAAAGCTGTTGGTCAGATTCGCGTGATGATCATGGTATTTATATCATATACTGTTATATTACTTACTTTATCTATTCTTCATAACCCTTGGTGGGCGATCCCTGTAGAGATACTGGACGGAATAACATACGCCATGGCATGGTCAGCTTGTACATCTTATCTTGCTGGAGCTGTCCCCGCTGAATCTGTGACAACTTTACAAGGTAAGCTAGTGGAGCAGAATATCATCAATAAGTATGTAAGTGGTTTATAATTGTTCCTAAGGGGATGAAAGTGATGGAGCTCTGGCTAAAACCACATAGAGGACGCACCCGAAAAAATGGGTAACAGTCCCCAGATAACATCTTATATTTGGACCACTTTCCTCTCTTGAAAAAGACCAGAAGTCACACATCGTAAAAGAAAAATGGAATGCATGCCTAATAATAGTTTATTAGGTCCACCAACACTAATTTCAATTAAAGGCAGGTACAGAGGGTGGTGGCCTTACCTTACTGCTAGGGTTTTTGCTGTCCTTTTTGTAAAAGAAAAGAAAGGATTACCCATAGCGCCAGGGTCACCCTGATGAATGATCAGTTTTAAAACATACCTCACGATCATACAACCATATATTTATGTAGGGTGTCTTGTTTCTTGACAGGGATCCTGCAAGGCATCTACTGGGGTTTAGGAACAGGGTCTGGTACCATCACAGGTGGTTACCTCATCCATCATATCGGTGCCGTCTCTACCTTCCGAATGACGGCAGCTTTTACGTTCTTGGTTTGTCTTCTGTTCAGCACAATTCAGTGGAAATGGACCAATGGAACAAATAATGAATACCCACAAACTAAATACACATACTTGCCAGCTGTGGAGAGCAAAGACACTGAAGCTCTATTGAGAGGTTATGAATTACCGAGGGACAAAAGAAAACATGAACCAACAAAACCTAAATCTTTTCTGACCGGCAGAAAATACTAAAAAAGTCATAGACAATTTTATAGCGGACATCGTGCATTGAGGTCTAGTTTTGGTACAAACATCTTTTGTTCATCATGTATTATATGGTGTTGTTTGTACCGAAGCTAGACCACAGCGCATCCTGATTATTGAACTCAGAAAAGGCCTATGCGTAACATTGATCAAAGTTTTTTAACAGCGATATCCCGCAGACAAAGGAATGCACATCCATTATGGGATGCTAACAATCGATGTCGTTTCCGGTGTAGTGTTGAATTTTATCAGCTGAATGGCAAATGATTTGATGCAAGTTATAAGATGGATAATTAGCATGGACGGACTGGTAATAAAAGTCATTAGACTCAGTCACTTAGCTGATTGATACCAAGAAATAATTCCCTTGCAGCAAATCCCAGAGCAGCTCGATGTGGAGAGGACAATTTAATGAATTGCAATTATCTTCAGAGTAAAATTCCATGCATGCAAAACTGAGCTGCACTGAGAATATATCTATGTAATATTTCAGCTTATTTCATTGCCAATAGACCAATAGAGGCTTTGCACCATCACGTGACTCGCGTAGCGTCGGTTAGCAACGGTAACTACGCCGCCATGACAGGAGGCATGTAAACCATAACAAAGTATAGTAACGAACGCGATTAGAAAAGTTTTTTGTGTTGTTGGATGTGGAAAACGCTTTGAAAGAGACACAAATGTCAGAATTTTAAACGTTCCGAAGCAGTTCAAGCATCAAGACGAAAAAACAAGAGAGGTCTTAAAGCGAAGACGAAAAAAATAGCTTGCAAACATACGACGAGAGGCTGTTTCGAAAGGGCAAGTTAAGAACCCAATGGTTTGCTCGCTTCATTTTCACCAAGTTGTTTTCAAAGTGCAACCTTCAAATAAATTGAGTGGTACAATTCGAGATCGATGTTGTTTTGCTTTGTTTATCTAGGAGAACCAGCAAAAGCCTACGACTAAACTTATCCAGACTGGGCTCCTACGATCGCGCTGGGTCACACATCTTGTTCTGTTTCTCAATCAGCCAAAGTTTCTTTGCTAAAAAGGACAAAAAGGCACAACCGTTCTATGGAAAGATCTTTGAAAAGGCGACTGCGCTTCAAACAAGCCCTAGTTAACAGTAATACATAAAATATTCATACAAACTTTCCCAAAGAAACGCGTGCAAGAGACAGAGATGGAGGAGTTCGGACAACTCGAATCTGCAACTGATTGCAACATAGATTTTCTTTATTACTGTTAACCAGGGCTTGTTCAAAGTGTGCATTGGCATTTTTCAAAGATCTTTCCATCGAACGATTGTGCCTTTTTAGCGAAGAAACTTTGGCTGATTGAAAAACAGAACAAGATGTGTGACCCAGAGGATCGTAGGTGTCCAGTCTTGATGAGTTTCGTCGTAGGCTTTTGCTGGTTCTCCTAGATAAACGAAGCAAAAAAACATCGATCTCGAATAATTTGTACCACTCAATTTATTTGAAGGAATAAGCTAGTTGCACTTTGAAAACAACTTGGTGAAAATGAAGCGAGCAAACCATTGGGTTCTTAACTTGCCCTTTCAAAACAGCCTCTCGTCGTATGTTTGCAAGCTATTTTTTTCGTTTTCGCTTTAAAACCTCTCTTGTTTTTTAGCTTTAATGCTTGATCTGCTTCGGAACGTTTAAAATTCTGACATTTGTGTCTCTTTCAGAGCGTTTTCCACATCCAACAACACAAAAAACGTTTCTAATCGCGTTCGTTACTATACTTTGTTATGGTTTACATGCCTCCTGTCATGGCGGCGTAGTTACCGTTGCTAACCGACGCTACGCGAGTCACGTGATGGTGCAAAGCCTCTATAGACCTTTGTCGCGCAGCAGCCATGTATGTTGCCATGGAGACTTTGTTTATGCGGTGCCCCCTCAAACTCATCCTAAATTTAATTTATCGTTCAAGCCAACATGGCTGCCGCGTAAGAAAGGTCCGTGCGTAAGGAAAAGCATACAATATTATATCTTGCAATAATTTCAAAATTACGCGACTTGGATGAACAAAAACCTTCAACTTTCTGGGTTGAAGTTTCTTTGAATCTTGAAAGAAGTCAAAACCTAAACATCTGGAGAATTTTTTCTTGGTCAGATATTTATGAAAATGGGTATAAACCGCTAACTTATCCTTAGATAAGCAGATAGCAAGCATATGCAAATCTTCTTTTTATTATCTATATAATATTAGAAAGATCAGGAAATTCCTATCTCCTGATTCTTGCGCTACTCTAGTCAATGCTTTCATAACCTGTCGCATAGACTACTGTAATAGCTTATACTATGGGCTACCTGGTTATCAAATAGCTAAACTGCAACGCATACAGAATGCTGCCGCTCGTTTAGTGTCTTTGACCCCGCGCTTTTCGCATATTACTCCTGTCTTAGCTGATCTCCACTGGCTACCAGTGAGATTTAGAATACGCTTTAAGATACTTATTTTCGCTTTTAAGGCTATCCACGGTCTTGCTCCTAGTTATTTATCTGATCTAATTTCTATCAAAAATCAGTCTAGTTATAATCTTAGGTCTAATAATGAGCTTCTATTAGCACCTCTACCGACTAAGCTTCGACCTACTCTTGGTGGTAGGACTTTTTCATATGCTGCGCCAGTAGAATGGAACTCTTTACCATCTAGTATTAGGCATATTACATCATTAGCTACTTTTAAAGAACACTTGAAGACATATTTTTATAGGAAAGCCTTTTTATAGCGTTTATGACTATGATTTATTATTTTTGTATTTTTGTATTCAGCGCAGATGAACATTTCATGCTAATTTGCGCTTTATAAGTGTAATTATTATTATTATTATTACGATGTGTATCCGAGAATCATCGTAAAAATGGTTGAAATTTTCCTAGTCTTTTTAACTTCGTTTAATTTCGTGATCGGACAACTATTTTTTTCAGTGATTATCACTCATCCAAATCAAAGAACCATGCATGACCGGCCACGAAGAGAAAAGAGTAGTTCAGTTTGGAATAAGAATTAAAGCAAAAAGTCTATGGAATTTTATAGAAAAAAAAAAGGTATAAGATGATTATTTTTTCTAGCTAACAATTAAAAATTGCTGTAAGTTATCTGGGTATATATATATATATTTTTGTCGAGTCACTGGTTTCGAATCATTGGCAAATACTCGATAGAGCGCACGGTCACCCAAAGAGGGGTAAAACTGGAGCTGGAATTCGCCTATTTGGGCTGGGAAAATGGAATTTCATGCACTGGAACTGAGATTTTACATGACTGGGATTGGGATTTTGCAAAATAGGCTGGGAAATGGGATTAGGCCCCCCTCCTTCAGGACCTTCTCGATAAAAACAATCTCCCAATGCAAGAAGCAACCGTAAATGATGGAGAGCTGTTACAAGGAATGTTCTGGGTAGAACTGACTCTGGATGTATAGGATTTTTAAAAATCTAAATAAAATGAAAGCCTTTATAATGTCTTACAATATAGTAATAGTTTCTGAACCTCACAAAAATCAACTTATCTAAGTTTCGCTGATTTTCCTGGTACGTTTTTACTGGATATCGTAGGCTCTGCCTCATCATAATAATCCATAGCAACTGGCTCGTATTCGTGGTCCTTTCGAGCGTCTTTCTGTTGACTCCTAGCAACACATCCGTCAGCTATTGGGAAAACAACCAAAAGAAGAAGGAGAACTACAAGCGAAGCAATGGCAAAGAACTGGAATGTTCTCTGTGCTCCTACAGTATGGTACAGGTGACCGCTAAGAACTGTACCCCCTCCATTACCAAGTCCGTAGAAAATACCTTGCAGTATTCCTGAGGGAAAACATAGACTGTCATTACAACTGATGTTCTTAGATCAACTGATAAACATATGGTTAAATGACGGGAGTGTCTGTGAATATTTCCCTTCATTTCTACACCATTGGACACCTCCCCGTCCCTATAGTAACGGTATGACGACAATCAACTTGTGTTCAATCACTAGTTCCTTACCTTGCATAGTTACAACGGCACCTACAGGAGCACCAATACTACTCATGTAGTCTATACTATTAGACCACACCAGACCATAAATCGAACCGTCAAGTGCTTCCAGAGGCACAGCCAGCCACGGAGACTCAATAACAGAATACCAATAGAAACATGCCGAATACGACAACAGACAGATGGCCATCAGGTTCAGGTTGCCAAGGAAACGGACGAAGGTTCCCCCCAAGAAGAAGGAAGTCATCTCCCCCAGCTCACGCGCCGCGCCAGCTGCTCCCATCACTAGCGAAGACCCTCCTTTATCGTCGACATACCAGTTCACGAAGTGGAACAATAAACCATAACAAGATCCAGTGAATAGGATCGTTGTCACGAAGATGCAGTGATTGGAACGACACAATTCTTTCAGCGCTTTCTTGAATGATGAATCGTGATGTTCTTCTTTCTCTTTGAAAGAAAACCAATACGAACAGATAAAAGCGCACGACACAAAACCAAAATATATGTAAAATATAACGTCATAATCGGGCTTTAAAAGTCCACAGAGAGTATAACTTGTCTTGAAGATGAGATATCCTACTAGAGCAGTAGAGATGGCCCATCCTATCGCTCCATATAATCTGATTTGTCCATAGTAGCTTCGATCTTCCGCAAGCCTACTGAGAAGAGATGCGTCAGAAAGCGCGTATGTAGGAGATTCTAAGAATTCTCCTATGATAATAACCATGAGAAAGATCCAAAAAATGTAGAGTACTTCTTGGTCATCTATTTCTGTTATAAAAGATACTGTTTGATTAAGGCTGCGATCATAATGCTTAACAGTGTTAACTTTAGATATTGTTCTTTCAGTATTCGAGGTATCAAAAAGTGTGTCGGGTCCAAGTTTACTCGAGCGATATCTTGAAGGAATATTCCCATCCTGGTATCGATTGACCATAGTTTTTCCAACCAATTTCTTTTCGGTGTCTCTTTGAGATCTCTTGGCTGATTTTGCAGTATGTTCCACTTGGACGAGTTTGTTCTTTGGCACAACTTTAGGTTTGTTAAGACTGGTCACAAGTGTCCATTCATGATTGTCCTTTTGATCTGGCTTCCACAAATCAGTTGTATACATACTAGTTATGTTGCTAGTAGAGTTGGTATACTCCTGGACACACAGCTGTTGATGAGGGATGACGAAGAGAATGATCAAGGCTTTGATCAGCCATGCCAATACACCACACATCAAGACAATCCTCTCTGCTTTGAAGCGCTCTCCAACCGCAGTACAAAACGGTGCTCCCACTAACTGAATGAGTGGTCGAATGCCAACTATAATCCCAGCCTGGAAGCTCGTCAGTCCATATTGCTTGAAATAAAGAGGCAGATAAGGATAGAACGATCCAAAGGCGCCGTAGAGGAAAAACGAAAATCCTTTGTAAGCAAGCAAATCTCTCTCTACCAAGCATTTGAGCATTGAGTTACTTTTTTCAGCGTCTGCTTGCTTGTTTTTGGCAGTCTTCATATTTCTGTAGCTGGAATCTCACAAGTCGTTAAAAACTTGAGTGAGTTATGCCTTAAATAAACTAAGATCCTCTACAAAGTGAAATCCGAAGACTTACTGATTTCTAATCAGATATTCACCCTATATGATATGGTTAAGTGGTGAACGACTGTGTCATCTGAAATCTTCAGAGTTTAGCATATTAACTATGGTTTCGGTTGAGCGACTGGGTACTGAATATTGACCTTCTAGAACTATTCAACCAGTGCAAGACTAGAGCAAGAAGCAAATTGTGCTATACTTATTCAATATGGTCGACTAATTTCATATTTTCTTTTTTTCTAAATAATTTTAGCTTCAATTCTGTACACACAAAGTCATATTCATTTTACTGTGAGTATAGACAATAGGGGGACAATAAGCTGCTCAGTTATGAAACAATAATCTCCAGTCGAAGAAGAAATAAAGGCGAGAGCCAACCTAAATATCCTCAGATGAGATTAACCGTGTGGCTTGTATATTAACTGTAGCTATAGGTAAGAGAAGTAGAATTTGTCATATACAATGATAAATAAAGTTTATCATGTTTAAAAGTTTATAATAAACCTCTTTTCCAGTTACCTTCGTATGCAAATTCTCCATTTCAGACCACATGACATTCCCTTGAGAAATGTTCTTTTGTTAAAATATTTACACATGAAAGAATCAACTCCCAAGAGTGGCATCACCAGGTCTGAAATGGGCACAAATATTATTTCCTATGCTATAGTATCTTTAAATTTCAGCCTAGTAACGGTGTACCCAGCTGCCTAATGAAGTTTATTATTCTGATTATTTTTTTTTTGTCGATAGATCAAAGTTATAAAACAGTGTTCGTGCTATCGTGCGGTAAAAGGTATTCGCCCTCTCGGCACTGAGGCATTTTCAAGACCCAGGGGAGGGCAGAAGATATTTTGTCTGACTACAAGTGACCAATCAACCAATAAGCACAATTATTTTCCCACTAAATAATGAATATCATAGTAAACGTATACAAAATATCAAAACCTCTCCTGAAAAGATTTAGATTTCTCTCAGACATAAACTTGTATGGGCCAATTTTCGCATGCTCCATGACACCTCAGTTTTACAGTGACGTCATTTCTACTTCATCTTTTCAGATCAACTGGATTTATTTTGACGTTACGCTTACTGGAGAAACAAAAGAAAAGCAGAAGAACCATGCAAAAGATAGTCATAACTACCGCCGGCTCGCTTGAGACTGACATTGTCGAGATGATTAGGATAGGAAAAAGTTGCATTTGCTAGAAGCATCTTTTTACTACACTTAGACCAGGGGTACTCGCTATCCCACCGCAGTATGACATACTCCCAGATCATATGATCATATTATAAGGCTGCATTACATATATAGAATACTCTGAGAGAACCAAGATTAGGATCGACTATCTCCCTCTGCATGCAATTACACAGATCAGGAACCAACGACAAAGCATGGAAGAGGCTTTTGAACTGTTTACATTGTCGCTATCTGAGCTTTTTCCGCTTACACATAATGGATACGCACAAAAGTGGTCACTATTCCATTTTCATAATTCTCTGTTATCGTTTGCCGCTCTTTTTATGCGCCAAATCTGTTAAAAATGGAACATCAATCTCGCAAACTTCGAACGATTTAGTACCTATGGACTGGTAGGTATCCAAAGGGAGAGGATCGAAAGACCCAAAAAAACAATTCAACTGAAAACCAGATGTGGAGAAAAGCAGCAAACAACTCTTCTCACATGTACGTAGATTACAAGACATCCAAACCACGATCAAAGTGGTGAAAGATGGCGCATAAGCAACGCACATTAACCTTGATTCAGTTCAGTTGTAGGCAAACATCCTACTAAAAGGCACGTAAAAGGTATCTAATAATTGTAACAATATTAGCGTGATTATGATAACTTATGCCAATACCAAATGAGATTTATAGCGACACTTTCTATCTCAGCTATATACGTTTTAATTATACGATATATATCAGTGGTAGCCTGGGAAACGAGACAGGCATGATAAAATGGCTTGAAGTGCACGTAACCTTTTTTTCAATGCCTTCAATACTGATTCTACATGAGGTAAATAGTCCAATGGTATAATATTTCTCGATTAGAGTGTTGCGTCTTTAAGATATGAAGGTTTATACTTCCAATATGTTAATGACTGTGACGTCAGGTAAGGCTTCATTAAATATACAAAATTGATCTGGTTTACACAAACAGTATTTAAAAAGCACCATTATCTTACTCGTGGTTTACATAAAAGTTATTTTAAATTTGTTTTTTCAAAATGGCCAGTTTTTAGTACTACTAGTTACAACAAATACTCTAAAATACCCGTTAGTAGACGTCACAGTCATTAACATATTGGTAGTATAAACCTTCATATCTTAAAGACGCATCACTCAAATCAAGAAATATTTTACCATTCGACTATTTACTTCATGTAGAATCGGTATTGAAGGCATTGGAAAAAAGGTTATGTGCACTTTAATATTTTGAGCTTTATTTTCGCAAATTATTTGTGATATACAAAGACCCTGAGGCTGTCTAGCATTTATAAGTGGTTGCTATGAAATAATATTAAGCGGGAATACTCTTAACACGACACCCAACTTAACACAGATTCGACCGTCTTTGGACAAACACATTGCACAAGTTAAGAACACTGATTTGTATGGAATAAAGAGAACACCTGTTGAAACCAAAGATGTACAAACCCACTGGGGGAAAAACACGTTTATTCAAATGTTTGGTAGAGAGAGATTTGCTTGCTTACAAAGGATTTTCGTTTTTCCTCTACGGCGCCTTTGGATCGTTCTATCCTTATCTGCCTCTCTATTTCAAGCAATATGGACTGACGAGCTTCCAGGCTGGGATTATAGTTGGCATTCGACCACTCATTCAGTTAGTGGGAGCACCGTTTTGTACTGCGGTTGGAGAGCGCTTCAAAGCAGAGAGGATTGTCTTGATGTGTGGTGTATTAGCATGGCTGATCAAAGCCTTGATTATTCTCTTCGTCATCCCCCATCAACAGCTGTGTGTGGAGAAGTATATCAACTCTACTAGCAACATAACTAGTGTGTATACAACTGATTTATGGAAGCCAGATCAAAAGGACAATCATGAATGGACACTTGTGACCAGTCTTAACAAACCTAAAGTTGTGCCAAAGAACAAACTCGTCCAAGTGGAAAACCGCAACGAAAAAAATGGCAATAAATCAAAAATAATTATCATCGACAAAAAACAACCAGAAACATTATTTAGTAGTACAAAAATGCACAAAGATAAAGATTCAATCGAGAAAAGGAGTACAAAGAAGAAGAGGAGTACAAAGATGCCTTCAAATTATCCACAGAGAATAACGAATATTCAAGAACACTTTGATCGCAGCCTCAATCAAACCATATCGTTCATAACAGAAATAGATGTTCCAGAAATACTCTACATGTTTTGGATCTTTCTCATGGTTATTATTATAGGAGAATTCTTAGAATCTCCTACATACGCGCTTTCTGACGCATCTCTTCTCAATAGGCTTGCGGAAGATCGAAGCTACTATGGACAAATCAGATTATATGGAGCGATAGGATGGGCCATCTCTACTGCTCTAGTAGGATATCTCATCTTCAAGACAAGTTATACTCTCTGTGGACTTTTAAAGCCCGATTATGACGTTATATTTTACATATATTTTGGTTTTGTGTCGTGCGCTTTTATCTGTTCGTATTGGTTTTCTTTCAAAGAGGAAGAAGAACATCACGATTCATCATTCAAGAAAGCGCTGAAAGAATTGTGTCGTTCCAATCACTGTATCTTCGTGACAACGATCCTATTCACTGGATCTTGTTATGGTTTATTGTTCCACTTCGTGAACTGGTATGTCGACGATAAAGGAGGGTCTTCGCTAGTGATGGGAGCAGCTGGCGCGGCGCGTGAGCTGGGGGAGATGACTTCCTTCTTCTTGGGGGCAACCTTCGTTCGTTTCCTTGGCAACCTGAACCTGATGGCCATCTGTCTGTTGTCGTATTCGGCATGTTTCTATTGGTATTCTGTTATTGAGTCTCCGTGGCTGGCTGTGCCTCTGGAAGCACTTGACGGTTCGATTTATGGTCTGGTGTGGTCTAATAGTATAGACTACATGAGTAGTATTGGTGCTCCTGTAGGTGCCGTTGTAACTATGCAAGGTAAGGAACTAGTGATTGAACACACAAGTTTATTGTCTTTATACCATTACTGGGGAGGGGGAGGTGTCCAATGGTGTAGAAATGAAGGAGAATATTCACAGACACTCCCGTCATTTAACCATATATTTATCAGTTGATCTAAGAACATCAGTTGTAATGACAATCTATGTTTTCCCTCAGGAATACTGCAAGGTATTTTCTATGGACTTGGTAATGGAGGAGGTACAGTTCTTAGCGGTCACCTGTACCATACTGTAGGAGCACAGAGAATGTTCCAACTTTTTGCCATTGCTTCGCTTGTGGTTCTTCTCTTTCTTCTGCTTTGTTATCCATTTGCTGCTGTGTGTATCGCCGGGCAACAACAACAAACCGGCAAGGCAGAATACGAACCAGTTGCTATGGAATCACGTGACGATGAGCCTGCGATCGATAGTTCCAATCAGTCGGCAACCAACGATGCTCCCCTCGATGAAAGTCGCTAATTTAACATCTAATATAATTTATTTCGAATAGAGAGGTCACATGGTGCATGGCACTGGAAGACTGAATCTAGGGAAATACGAGAAATAGGAGGATTCAAGACTTTAGATTTGTGACGGGCTAACTGTGTCAACTTTCTTTTCTCATATAATACAGTAAAAACCCGCATAAAAGAACCAGTGGATTAAGAACCTAAGCCCCTAATTCACAAGAACCACTCCATTTTGACAAATGAGACAGGTTCTTATGTGGAAAATATAGATAGAAAAATAGGGTTGATTCGGTACTCAATGACTATATTTTATCATTCTAAGGCTTACAGCCTGACTTGGGAAAATAGTGGTTCTTTTATGCGGGTTTTTTAGGCCGTGTTTACACTCGGACAAATTACTGAGGTATAAGGGTTACCATACCTTGGTTAACTTTTATTGTGTGTAAACGTCGGCAAAACCATTAGTAAAATACGATTCAAGACAATAGAAAGTTTACCACGACTTACTCTTCTATCAGGCATGGTTAAGAACAGTAACCGACGGTGCGATGATTATTTATGCGTATCTTGCACTTCTTTTCGTGGAATGCGAGTGGTTTTATTTGCATTACAATGATGCATGGTAGCACTCTCTGAACATGAAAATTAAACTCAGCGCCGTCTCTACTCCACGCCGGTATTTTTGAATTTCCCAAATTTTTTTCTGATTAGACAGCTACAGTCATTTTAGCATGTGTAAACAATTATTCTTTGAACTATGGTTATGAAAATTAACCTCGACTTTTTAAAACCGTAGTAAACGTCCAAGTTTTAACACGGCGTTACTGTAGCAGGTCAGTTTCTATACATTTACTGTATTGTTGACCCAAATACCTCGACTTGAAACAGTTGTTTGAAGGCACTGATGGAGTGTAATTCTGATATCTGCTATTTAGACAAAAAAGGATTATGTTATGTGTCTTTATGGAATAATGTAATTAAGGGAATATTTAACTCAGATAATTTTAAATATTCAATTCTTAACATTGACAACAAATGCATGGACATGAATTAAGGACATTCATATTTATATTGCAAAAAAAAAAGGGTAAAAATGGGAATTTTTAAGGCAAAACTAAGTATTAACTCGGATATGAAGTACAAACACTAAAAGCGTGCAACCTATATTGTACTAAATAGCTATACTCATATTGTTTATTTAATGCTATTTAATACTAACTAGTCAGCACTATTTGCTTCAACGGTTCAGAGTGCGAGCTCAAGGGCGGATCCAGGAATTTGTTGAGAGGGGGGTCTAAATGTATACTTCATACAAAATTTACTTCAAACCCGTGGCAAAACTAAATTTTAGGATAAAACAAATAATGGAACCTTAGGTATGACAGGGGGTCTGGACCCCCCTGGCCCTCCCCCTGGATACGCCTTTGGAGCTCTCTATTAAGAAAATATCTTTATTAATTATGATAGAAGTTTTACAATATGGTCGACTGGGCTAGTGTTCTGTATTTGAAAAATGCATTAATAATATATTATGAAATTTGTACCAATCAGCTCAAGCTATGTTATCATGTAAATGAACTCTTTATTCCTAATATCATCTTCATGACTATTATTTTTAAATAATAACATTGAAGATAATAATAATAATATTTATAATATTTTTCTACCTCTTATCGGAAAGGTCCAATATTGTTCTCAAAATGTCTCAAATTAAAATACATTATCAGGGGTATACAGTCGTGTATATATTTCTTTTAGTACGTTTAGATTTTTATCAAAGGATCTAGGTGTTGTAAATCTTTATGCAATTTTTTTTCAGTGGAGTTGAGTTTTCAAGGATTTCCAGCAAATTGCTGAAAGTGCCTACTTCAATAAAGCACATCGTCTTTTTCTCAAGATACCATAGCACTGATACAACCAACTCACTATTTCATTCCGTCAATTGATTGGCAGGACAGATGTTGTATGATATGCACTGTACTCGTGAAGAAGCTATCTAAAGAACCACAACAGCACAAGGGAGGGGAGGGTGGGTACAGATGGAAATAAGGACTGAAAGCAACCGCATGTGGGAGTGAACAGCAAAACGATGCGCCTAGTAAACGTACGACCATTGCAGGTTTGAACCAAGGTGAAATATGCTAATAAAAAGCTATGGAAGTAATTTTCTCAGGGCATCTACTTTAAACATTATCTTTGAAGACTAACCGAAAAATATTTGAAGGTTTTAAAAATAAGCTCAAAATTCAGCATTTTGTTAGCTAAAATGAATCGAAAATCGTTCTCAAACGACGACAACAATAACAAAAACACACACAACGCTTTTTTCATAAGTTCTCAAGTTCGCATTTTGAGTATTTTAATTAGCATCGCTTTGCTTTACGTTTTTTCAAACTTTCGGACAAAATATTGTTTTTTACCTTCTGTTTTAGGAAATTCAAAGAAAAATGTAGTCTCGTGCAAAATTTAAGGATTTTGCCCTGTTGAAGTACAAAACGTGTATGGTTCCTCAATAATATTTTGAAGGTAATTAATTATGCGGTTTTGAGCGTTTTCGTGCGCGCACACAGCCGGGGCTCAAACTGAACGTTCTAAAGTAGTCAGTCACCTTGGTCCGTCGTAACCTGCGCTCACCCGGGTACCTAGCGCATACTCATTTGTCGATGAATCCTTAGTGGTCAATGAGGCCACCTTTCAAAATCCTAGATCCGCCACTAAATATGTTTTTGAAATTTCTTCGCATTACCTTGATATCATAAACATGTTTTCAAAAATAGCTTTGGCAAGACGTTTTGGCAGCCAGATTTCTCGCCCGAAATCCGTAGATGAATATGGCCAACTCCTGAGACCCTCCAAACATGTACCTTTGTAAACATTTCGTACGTTTTCCTTACAATTTTACTGCTTGCGTTTTGTCCCTATCGGCCACTAGAAATTCAAGTTCTCACGCACTACTTTTTACTATTCCTCAAGTTTATTCTTATTAATCCCCAGTATCAAGGCTTTCTTATAATCATTAAGTATAATATTTTTAGTATCATTGTATTAACTTTGGCTTTTTCTACTTTCCACACATCGGTTCACTCGGTCAAGCACAAAGCATTCAGTAGAGGTTTCAAGGTTCAAATTTGAATAATCCTTCGAAACTACCTTGCAGCCTTGATTGAATGCTTTGTGTTTGACCAGTGAACCAATGTATGGAAAATGGTGAATAGTCATTAATTTAATTTTCTCCTGTTAATTACGATGTTCCTTAAATTCTGAGAACGCCGACATGGCCGAGGCAATAATTATAAGCTATATAAAGTCAGGGGTTAGTCAAGGTAGGTCAGAGGGTTTATAGGCTTCTAGTTATTGCCTCAATCCTCGCGTTATTCATTTTCTTCATTGCATACCAATAGATATAGTTTTGTTTTAAATATGTTGATTTGGATTATGTAGCTAGCTATATATATACCTATAACAAAAAAAGCTGATGTATAGTTGTTGATAAAGTTGTCAATGTCAATGTTGGTTTGGCTGTTGCTGACGTTGATGATGTAGATGTTATTGTGACAGTAATGATGAGGATGGGATGTTGTTGTTGATGTTATTGATGTTGTTATCGAGGATGCTGGTGTTGTTGTTGATGATGTAGATGTTATTGTCACGGTGATGATGAGGATGAGATGTTGCTTAGTGGTGCTGTTGCATGGTGCTGAAGTTGAGGATGCTGGTATTGGTGTTGACGGTTTTAGTCAGGTGGCTTGGTTGGTGTTAATTGATGCTAATGCCGGTTGTTGGTGTTGGTGTTGGTGTTGGTGTTGGTGTTGGTGTTGGTGTTGGTGTTGGTGTTGGTGTTGGTGTTGGTGTTGGTGTTGGTGTTGGTGTTGGTGTTGGTGTTGGTGTTGGTGTTGGTGTTGGTGTTGGTGTTGGTGTTGGTGTTGGTGTTGGTGTTGGTGTTGGTGTTGGTGTTGGTGTTGGTGTTGGTGTTGGTGTTGGTGTTGGTGTTGGTGTTGGTGTTGGTGTTGGTGTTGGTGTTGGTGTTGGTGTTGGTGTTGGTGTTGGTGTTGGTGTTGGTGTTGGTGTTGGTGTTGGTGTTGGTGTTGGTGTTGGTGTTGGTGTTGGTGTTGGTGTTGGTGTTGGTGTTGGTGTTGGTGTTGGTGTTGGTGTTGGTGTTGGTGTTGGTGTTGGTGTTGGTGTTGGTGTTGGTGTTGGTGTTGGTGTTGGTGTTGGTGTTGGTGTTGGTGTTGGTGTTGGTGTTGGTGTTGGTGTTGGTGTTGGTGTTGGTGTTGGTGTTGGTGTTGGTGTTGGTGTTGGTGTTGGTGTTGGTGTTGGTGTTGGTGTTGGTGTTGGTGTTGGTGTTGGTGTTGGTGTTGGTGTTGGTGTTGGTGTTGGTGTTGGTGTTGGTGTTGGTGTTGGTGTTGGTGTTGGTGTTGGTGTTGGTGTTGGTGTTGGTGTTGGTGTTGGTGTTGGTGTTGGTGTTGGTGTTGGTGTTGGTGTTGGTGTTAATTGGTGTTGGTGCCGAAGGATCGTAGATAATCTTTCTTGATTCAATTTTCTTGTCTTCGTTTGTTCAGTCATTGATGTGTCCACAAATTTTAAGGGGATGAATCTCTTTCTATTGCAGTTCCTTCCTTTTATATGAGGAGATCACTCCTCAATATCTTGATTACCTCTCAATATTGTATCAACCCTGTATCTTGTACCTTGCTGCTTCACCTGGACCAAGTCAATCTTCATCTTCTGACATCTCATCTTCCGAAATTTGATCGCCTATTAATTTTTGTCCTTCTTCGTTGTCCCCCATCTTTGACCTGCATAACTGTATTGTTGTCACTACCAACAATATTGCGATGGTAGCTATTCCAAAAGTAAGGAAGGTACTTCTGCTCCCAATCCAGCCATACAGTGCTCCGCCAATCAGGGTTCCTGCACCGTTACCAATACCCCAGAACAGTGCATCAACAAAACCTAAAATTAGAAGCAAGTGTACACACATGAATGTCTGTCTTTTTATAGTTTTATAATTTGAAGCTTTTATCTCATGGAAAATGCCGAACACAATTACTAGCTTGTGCTGTTTCCGTCGTAAAACCTGCTTCTAAACCTTTCATTTTTCTTTTCAGTCTCCAATATGATGAAGGGATTTTAGACGTACTTGCCTACTTTAGCTTATCAGTATTTTGTCTTCTATTTTAATCTTTGTATAAAATTTTATGTAATGTAAGGTAACTATGGACTCTCAAATTTATCTCCTAAATCTGCCATCTTACAACTCACTTTTAAACACATAAACTAAGACTAAAAGGTGCTTGATGTGAATGAATTTTCGATTTTAAATTTTGAAATCCCTTTTCAAACTTAAAAATGTACTAAAATTTGAGACCAGCCTGATAACTGAATTCTGTATCAACCACATACAACTGATTTTTTCCTCGAAGTTATTATTGATTCAAAAAATAATCGACCACTAATAATTGTTTTGGAATTGATAATTGATTATAATTTCAATAATTTTAGTTATCAACACAAGAGTGTAATATATGAATCATTTCTTGATTTTATAAAAACTACTCAGGTATATACAATCTCTAAACAGACGAAGCTTACCTTTTGAGACGCTTAAAACATCGGGCGATAGGTTTAGATGGTTGATGTGTTTCTCGCAGCTTCGCCATGTCAGACCAAACGTAGCTCCCTCAACAGCAACTACTCCAACCACCACCCATAGGTTATGAATGAGCCAATAGCAGAAGAAACAGATGGTATAGGATATGAGTGAGAAGATTATGACATTAATACGGCCAATAATTGAAACAAAGGTACTGCCAAGAATATAGGATATCAAGATCATGGCCTCTCTGGTCGCGCAGGCGGTTGCTATAACTAGAGTACTTCCACCTAAGTCATCTATGTACCAGTTAAGGAATGGAGCCAAGAACCCTGAACATAAGCTGACGAAAATTAAACCAATAAAGAAGGTAGTTCCTTTGAGGTCGAAGAGTGTCTTTAAGGCATTTTTCCATGTTTCGGATCCAGTATCAGCTTTTGTATCGTAAAAATACTCAAACCACAACGCATTGACGAATGCCATACAAACGAAACCGATGCTGAAGTAGAAGGCTACGACATAGTAGAGTCTAGGGCTGCCACAAAGTGCAAATACTGATTTTGATACTATGGCACCAACTACTAAGACACCGGCTATCCATCCTATCGATCCAGTTATTCGCATCTTGGAGTGATTTAATTGGTGATCTTCACTAACGCGGCTTAGAACCGAACCATCGCCCAGCGTGAACGTAGGTGCTTGAAGAAAATCACATATCACAACAAACATCATGAAGATGAGAAAGAAGTCGTAAAGTTCGTATTTATCCACAGTGATGACGTAGTGGACAGTTGTGTTCAAACTTGGATCGAATTTCTTCGTTTCTTTGGAAACACTTCTTGATCCTAGTTTTTCTTGAAAAACCCTCAAGTCGTAATTTTGAATTGCTGATTGTAAATGCTGGTGAGAAGAATGGGAGGCGTGAAGTTTCTTTGCTAATTCTGATTCATCTCTTTCTGGTGGTAGTCCTTGAGAACCCTGGACATCTATCGATCTGAAGACCTCGTTATTTTTTTCTCTGTCGTTCCAATCGCTAAGCGGAATTTCATTTCTTGAGCCATTGTTTTTTGGCACAGAGTGGGTCAAACCAGCTGGAGTGGTTGGTCTTGCCGTTGGCTTAACTGTAGTTGTTTTGATGGCTATTTCTATCCATTTGTTCTTTTGCTCATTCTTTAGGGGGTCGAGCAAAGAGATAGAACTAATGTAGGTCAGGTTAGTAGTCGAGTTAACGTAACTTTTTAAGCAGTGTTGTTTACGGGGCTTAACAGCAAGAATCAGCGACAACTTAACCACGAACGATAAAACACCAGTCAGAAACACCAGTTTCTGTACGTGCCATCTATTTGCAACTACGGCCCAGATGGGAGATACCAAACACTGAATGATGGGTGCCATACCTAGAATAATACCAACTTGATAAGGCTCTAAACCAAACTGCTTGAAGTAGAGCGGTAAATACGGTGCTATAGCGCCACACGACGCATAAAGAGACAGGCAAAATGCTTGAGATGCAAGCAAGTCTGGATCTAAAAGACAAGACGAAAAGTTTCGTAAGCAGAGCGAAGCTTCCTTTCTCTTTGACCGGCTAAGTTTCTTCATAATGGGGTCATTTTTGATGGCCTCTTCTTCTTCTTCTTTTGAATCCATTATGGCAGTGATCTTTCTTAAGGTTACACCAAGTTAACTGAAGCGATTTTCTATAATATAATACAAGCATGAATTGGACCAAAATGCAAATAACCTAAGTGATTATGTATTAGCATACGAGTGAGCCAGTTGTGTTTCTCATGACGACTGTCCATGCATAACTGCTCTTTTGTTTCTTCACTTGGAAACCGTTCTTTCAAAACCAAATTTCTCATAAACTGTTGTAAATCTTTGACATATAAACTGAGCTTTATTGGTTATGACTAAAAGTTGTAGATATCCTATTTACCAAGTTAAGTTTAAACCAGAAAAAATTCTTGAAAACGCAGTTCTTTTGCTGAATATTGTTTTATGAATACTAAATGTTAACATATGTGGCGAGACCAACACGAAGTCTCTGATATGGCGCCAGTTTCGTTTTCATTGCCCAAATACCGCGTTAAGCAAATAAAATAAAAATATTTTGCGCCAACGTACCCAAGTGAGCTTCATGGCGAATTATGGACACCCCAAAAAATGGCGGTTTCGTGGGTAGGGGTAGTGGTGGTTAAGGGTCTGCATGGGGAGCTGAAAATTAAATCACTTGTAAATTGGCGGCAGATCATGTTTTTAAAATATCCGCTATGATCATGGTCAGTCCAGAATATTGAATCAGATTTTCGTGCATGGCCTGAAACGATCGAACTCTTCGGACATTTGCTGGTGGTAAAAGGTGGTACAGTTTCTATGCCTTCATGGACGGATTAAGGGAAGGTGGCGTCCCTCTTTAGTTTGGGATATTTTTTTGCCTTTTCCGTTTTTTTTCTTTTTGTCAAAAATATCCCCACAACGCAAGAAATAGCGTTTCTGGAAACCATATTTTAAGAATTTCCTTGGGACCATGTCCATGTACCAAAGCTAGATGTCAGTCGTACTCAGAAAGTGATAAGTCCATCGGGTCTATGACGGCTTTATGTAATTACCCAAACGCATATTTTTCAAAAATGGGTAAAGGGGCGAACGGCGAATGGCGATCGTTGATTGGCGACGGAAAGGAACTGTGCATGATAAAAAAAAATCTAAATGACCTAAACAATGCCATCCAAGGTCTTCACTAACTCTTATTACCCCACAGTTCTTTCGGTCATGCAATTGCCAATCACTGATCGCCATTCGCCGTTCGCACCTTCAACCATCTTTTTAAAATAGCTCTATCTAGGTCTTCGGTCTAATAGCTCTATGCCTTCACAAAACAGAAGTTGGTCTCGACAATTTACGTGCTGTTTGTATACCAAAGATAGACTCGTCTGTCGTATTTAGTTAACGGGTTATCTGTGTTGCCCCATCATCTTTTACCGAAAAGATTAAAAAAAAAAAACACATGAGTATTAGTTACTGTTATAAAGGGGAAAAATGGAAAAATCTTTTTCATGGTACCATATCATTGCATGTTTTGGACTTTTCACATTCCAAAGTGTGGCATGGCCACATGTTATGGATGTACAGGGCTTACTTGTGATGTTATAGCCTACGTGACATCCGGACAATACGTACCCCTCGAAAGATGGACTTTACTGGGGTCAGTATTGTCCGATGTGACACAGGCTGGTGTTAGTTACTAAACTATGAACTATGCTATGCTAAACTATGCTAGTATAGGCATAAACACAAACCACAAATGCGCCTTAAAGGCAAAATTAAGATGACATATTTATTAGGTTTTTACTAAATATATTACGTAATCTATTTTCATGAGGCCCAAATTTACCTCTGGTTAACACGAGTTAAATTAGTTGGGCTGTATGGGTATGCCATCGACAGGAAAGGGAAAATGGAAAATGTTTAATTCCTGCGCTTCCACCTGCGCCACTAAACGTACAAACTAGGCTTACGAACATACAACATAGTTATAAGCTATCGTTAGGAAATGAGGAAATGTAAGACTGAATATGATGGCAGTCAGTTCGGAGTCCAATTAACTAATGTCTAAATCACTTGTAGTGGGAAAGGGTTCTTGCAGATGGATCTGTAGCTTCGGTCCATCGAGGCATCCAGAAATACGGAATCAGATTCTCGTGGCCTGAAAAGAACTCTTCAAATATTTGCCGATAATGAAAGGCCTCTTTGGTTTTGGGTGTATTGAGTGGATACAGTTCCTCTGCCTTGGAGAGAGCTTCATCGGGGACTTGTTTTGAAACAAACTTTTGAAGAATCTCAAACCACGACTTTCCAGGTTCTGTGCCAGAAACTCCATCACTGAATGCCTCTTTTGGTCGCCAAAGAATGTCTTTGGGCAACAGATCAGTGCTATCAAACGCACTGCGTAACAGCCATTTCTCCATCCCATCGCGTGGCTGTCTTAGCTCCGCTGGTATGGAAAGAATGTAAGACGTGAAGTCCACATCAAGAAAAGGTACTCTTATTTCCAATCCATGCACTGCTGTGGAACGGTCACTTCTGAGCACGTCATAAGCATAGAGGTCTTCAAGAAGACGTTTACTCTCTTTATCTGCTTGTTCGGCAGATGGAGCTTTGTGGAAGTAGATGTAGCCTTGACAAAGCTCGTCTGCTCCTTCACCAGAATACACTACCACTGTGTCTGTCTTCTCTTTTATGTATTTGGCAATCAAGAACATTCCCACAGAAGCACGAATGGTGGTTATGTCGTACGATTCCAACGCATATATCACATCTCTCAAAGCATCAATTCCTTCTTGGGCGCTGAAAGTAACTTCATGATGCTCACTGCCTATGTGGGCTGCTACCTTGCGTGCAGCTAACACATCGGTACTTCCTTCCATTCCTATCGAGAAGGTCTGGATTGGATAGTCAATACCAGATTCTTTCGCCAGTTTTGTGAGCAGTGCCGCTACTAAACTGGAGTCCAGTCCACCTGATAGTAGACACCCAATACGTCGGTCAGCCATCAAACGCTTCCTTACTGCCTCTGTAAATAACCTGCGTACATTTTCCTGAGCGTCACTTGAGCTGGGTGCTACTTTGGTATCAAATACCGGTCTTTTCCCAATGAAAGTGTATGGGCCTTTTTCTATCAGGGTCACCGATCCATTGGGGCTTAGATCATACGAGGCATAATGGCCTGGTGGGAACACGTCCAACACCATCTTGTGCCCGTTACTTGCAATGTGCCTCTCAACAGGGACCAGCGACTTGATCTCAGAGCACAGAGCTAAGACACCTTTCTTATTTGCTTTTCCTTCCAACGTGAACATTGGACGAACGCCAAACGTGTCTCTTCCAAGATGAATCTGTTTTTTCTTGGTGTCAATGATGCAGAAAGCAAAGACCCCATCGAGCATTTGGGCAGTCTTTTCTGCACCAAACTTGTCGTACAGATGAAGGATCACCTCGCCATCACATTTGGTCATCACGTCGAAGTCATACTTCTCCTCGGTGGCTTTGTGGTTGTAGATTTCTCCATTATAGATCAGGTACAAGTGAGGCAACTTCTTGACTCTCATTGGCTGCATCCCATATAGATCATCCACCACAGCTAGACGGTGGAATGCAAGACAACAGTCTTGGAAATGTGGGATGGTCTCCATACGAAAACAGTCAGGACCACGGCCAGAGATGTTCATAGCAAAGGTTACATACTTGGGGTAGTCGGGAATACCAAAAATGGCCCAGATTCCACACATGTTGGCTTGATATGGCTGTTGGGATTAAAGAATGATAAAATTCATACATGAAAAAAAAGATAATTTAATTTAGGGATGGGTTGATTGGAATGAAATGAGGATGTTACACTTTTCCATAAAGGTCACCCAAAGAATACCTCACATACAAGACGGTCAACACTCGTTCACATCGACCGAAAGGACCTTCATTGTCTTATAAAACGATAGAGCGAGGCAAATATCTATTGTGATACTGCTTCGTTATATTGCTCTATATGACAATGAAGGTTCTTTTACAAGGAGGGGTTGCAGTTTCTTGAGGAGCATGTATTCTTAATATCAGAATGTTATGACCTCAGGGGAACTAAAATTAGGTGCTTTCTCTTGAGAACAGGCGGCCTAAGCTTTTCTTTTGAGTCAGCATATTAAAGTAAATATAGGTGGGTTAAAAAATTGTCCGCAATAAATCTTTCCTATAACATAGAGCCAAAAACCCAGAACATAACAAGACCCTTGAAATATGAAGGCTAGTGCCCAGACACTGAATCCTCCCTTCAGTTCCTCTTTTTTATTTGGAGTGATACACCCTGATATCACAAAAGCATTTTTTAGTTTATTTTCCATTTTAGAGATGTATTTTTCCTTTGAACATTGTTTTTTGTTTACTAGTAGTACTAATATGGAAAAGAACAATATGGAAAAGAGAAGAAAATCATTCAATCCTAAGGGGTAACAAGTTTTGAATTTGGGGAATAGTGGGGGGGAAATATATCAGTAAGGATTCGGCTTCACAGCTAATTGCAGAGTAACTGCAGCAGTGCTAGTAATGTTTCTTGATATATTCTATAAAATTTTAAAAAACAACTTTTACACAGAAAGGTGAGAAAATGTCAAATTTGTTCTTCTTCAATCAGAGGTGGCAAAACCATTTGAAAAGTGCATGTTCCAGGTGTGCCTGAACACAACATTCTTGGGTTCATTTGAAAACATTCTACCCTCATGCAACACTTTTCTCAAATATACAGCAGTATACATTGAATAAGAAAGAGGGCTGTTACATCACTTTTGTCACAAAATGTGAATATAATATCATGGCGGCCAAAAAGTAGGGGTGCTGAGCACTCACACCTTCAGAAAGCATCCCCAGTTATGCCGCCTCTTCTATATCTATATCATTGTTTGTCCTTAGAACCAAATTCAGTTTTTCTATAACTCATGGGCCCCCTCCCTCTTATGAAGAACATAGGATGTCTGATAATCAATTGGGTTGATTCCTTTTAAAGAAATTTTGTCAATAACTTTGTTCTGAAACTTTGCTTGGACATTTAAAAATATAAGAAAAGAGGGAGTCCCCATCTTCGTTTTCACACTAGATGCTCTTCAAATATATCAATTTATAGGTTTAATGGTGAAATGTGGTAGCAACTGGAAGTCGTAATCAAAAACCTTTACTCTCGGTTCAAAGTACTTCCTTCCAATAAAATGTACCCATAATTTGAAGCTTATTAATTAAGCAATACTACTAAATCTATCAAAGTAATTGAATGACTATGATTGTTGAAATTTTAGTGAAAAAATGCAAGTATGTACACCTCTAGGAATGTCCAGAAATCACAATGATGCTTCAACTATTCTAATAAAAATATTTGAAAAAAATTATCCAATAAACTTTCCTTCACATTTTGATATATAATGTGCAGCACAGATAATTTATATCTAAAATCTCAAATAAAAACTGGGGGTCATCATTCTCATTTTCGATTTATTTGAAAAAAACCATCTCAAAATGGTCGATCTAAAAACTGACACTTTTCTGAGTGGAGACTGGAGCGAGTTTTACAAAAAGCACAATTTTTTTACTCAAAAAAGGGAAAAAAATGAAATTTACTGAGTAACTGTGTAAGTTGCATCAGGTTTTAGTCCTAATGTGCAGAAAAATGCTCAGTCCGAAACAAGGGAATTACCTTAAGTCCCCCCCCCCCTTCACTCTCAAACAAGTAAATCAAGATGTTGGAAATAACTTGAACGATGCATATAATATCAATAAAATCTATATACACAGGACAGTCATTACTCTCGTCCAACTTGAACTGTGACAAAAAAGCAGTTTTTGTAATATAATTGGTACAAACTGTAGTATATTAGGCAAAAAAATCATATAATTGTAATACTTTAGTTTCACTAAATCCATAAGACCCCCCCCCTCCCCTAACAAATGTGCCTGAAATAGTTTTTGAGTCACCTTAATTGAAAAGCTGAAAAATTTGGAATTCCTTGCCCCTTTAACTGTGATTTAGGGACCCATAATTTAAAATGAAATGCAAAATTTGAGGTTCCTATTTTCTCATCAAACTCCCACTCTTCGAAAAAACAGTCCCTAAAGATATCTAATTTATGAGTTGAATCTAAATCTAAATCTTTAATCTGTAATAGTTTCCCATCGCTATAGATATAAATAAAAGAGTATAGTACAATAATACAGTAGGACAGATCTCCCTAATCCTGGCTGAAACTAGCCAATTAGATGGCTTAAGTATAAACAATATGCAGTAATCCTCCCCTCCCTTAGTGAACAAATCCACAAACTTTATGTTTTTAGATCATTTTTTGTACTAAAAACAATTAAACAGTTCATCATTGCATTATAGAGGCTTTGCACCATCACGTGACTCGCGTAGCGTCGGTTAGCAACGGTAACTACGCCGCCATGACAGGAGGCATGTAAACCATAACAAAGTATAGTAACAAACGCGATTAGGAAAGATTTTTGTGTTGTTGGATGTGGAAAACCCTCTGAAAGAGATACAAATGTCAAAATATTAAACGTTCCGAATCAGATCAAGCATTAAAGCTAAAAAACAAGATGGATTTTAAAGCGAAGACGAAAAAAAATGGCTTGCAAACATAAGACGAGAGCCGGCTGTTTTGAAAGGGCAAGTTAAGAACCCAATGGCTTGCTCGCTTCATTTTCATCAAGTTGTTTTCAAAGTGCAACTAGCTTATTCCTTCAAATAAATTGAGTGGTACAAATTATTCGAGATCGATGATTTTTGCTTTGTTTATCTAGGAGAACCAGCAAAAGCCTACGACGAAACTCACTGGACTCCTAAATCGATCGCGATGGGTCACGCGCATATTGTTCTGTTTCTCAATCAGCCAAAGTTTCTTCGCTAAATACCAATACGAAAAATACCAATGCACACTTTGAACAAGCCTTGGTTAACAGTAATAAAGAAAATCCATGTTGCAATCAGTTGCAGATTCGAGTTGTCCGAACTCCTCCATCTATGTCTCTTGCAAGCGTTTCTTTGGGAAAGTTTGTATGAATATTTTATGTATTACTGTTAACCAGGGCTTGTCCAAAGCGCAGTCGCCTTTTCAAAGATCTTTCCATTGAACGATTGTGCCTTTTTGTCCTTTTTAGCTAAGAAACTTTGGCTGATTGCGAAACAGAACAAGATGTGTGACCCAGCGCGATCGTAGGAGCTCAGTCAGGATGAGTTTCGTCGTAGGCTTTTGCTGGTTCTCCTAGATAAACAAAGCAAAAATCATCGATCTCGAATAATTTGTACCACTCAATTTATTTGAAGGAATAAGCTAGTTGCACTTTGAAAACAACTTGGTGAAAATGAAGCGAGCAAGCCATTGGGTTCTTAACTTGCCCTTTCAAAATAGCCGGCTCTCGTCTTATGTTTGCAAGCCATTTTTTTCGTCTTCGCTTTAAAATCCATCTTGTTTTTTTCGTCTTGATGCTTGAACTGCTTCGGAACGTTTAATATTTTGACATTTGTATCTCTTTCAGAGGGTTTTCCACATCCAACAACACGAAAATCTTTCCTAATCGCGTTCGTTACTATACTTTGTTATGGTTTACATGCCTCCTGTCATGGCGGCGTAGTTACCGTTGCTAACCGACGCTACGCGAGTCACGTGATGGTGCAAAGCCTCTATTCTGTTATTCTTGAGAAAATACATCAAACATTAAAAAGTGTGCAACATTTTAAGAAATAAATTATAAATAATTAGTGATATAATTATTATGCTAACTTTATTGTTTTCTATTGTTTAATTGGTACTATTTTCTTACTAACTAGTGATAAGTTTTGCACACCTAGTGTTTGTACTCTTGTGAATTAAATATACAGCTATTTCAAAAAAAAGATTGGTGAAGGTTTTGTTAAATGTTGCATGTTGCTTACCAAGCCTGAAATACAGAACATGATGTGAATTCAATCAATGAAAGGTCATAACAATATAGAATTTTATCAAACTTTGTCTGCAGGTTTTCCCAGGATATTTTCTTCTGTGCTGCCATAACCCAATTATCTGGCTAAAGGGATGGGGAGGGGGGAAGAGCCCAAGGGCCTGATATTCAGGTCAGTGCTGCGATCATATACATATATGAATATTAATAATAAATTTCAAGCTTGGATTAAGTGACATACAACCAGCGACATGCAACCGTACATGCAACAAAACCTTCACCAAAAAAAAACTTTTTAAAATTTTAAAATTACTCAAGAGGGAGGTAAAAGTTTTATCCCATAATGAAGGAAGGAGGGAGGGGGGAGATTTTAATATGTTTCGGGTTTAGGGGGTAATTTTTTAAGGATTTCTTAGGAGATTTCTTTCCCTGCAAGCAGAGTCAATTTTTTGTATTCATTGAGGGAGAAAATTATATCAAAGGAAAATAGACTCTAGCAGGGAAGCAGAAGGGAAGAGATTTCTGAACAACCCCGGCCCCCCCTGATGGTCGATAGTAAACGGTAGTAAACATAAAACAAATCCAAAAATATTACATTTCGAAAGAAAACACGAACATGTACAATCTTTCGTACGTAGTCTATGAGCAAACTTTTTCTTAAATTTTGTTTTAAACCTGAAAATATTCCGCAATATCAACTTTATAAGTTACTATAATAATACAACATACTGTTAATAAACATCAAAGATGAATCAAGACTTTTGAGAAGCGAAAACTATCCTTGGAGGTGCAAAATTTCTAAATAAAATATCAACCATAGTGACTAATGCTTATAAGAATACAATAAACAGAAAATAAAGATCAAAGAAGGATTAAAACTTACTTAAAATTCGGTACCAAGATTTTTCCCGTCTTCTATCGAGCGAGCGAAAACCTTTACTCACACCTTTACTCACACAGATTGAGGTTTCTGATGCAATAAACGAGAACCAAATATCATCCGGTACACGTGCAAAAATTTCCCTCCAACAAACACGGCGCGTTTTCATTGGATGGATTCGGTCGTCTATTGTATACAAATATTTACATGTTAATCACAGGGAATAATAGTAACATTTTCTGTCGATATTAAGCGCTTTTAAATAATCATCATTTGGTATTAAGCCTTTTTCAAATATAATAAATCACTAAGAGAACTCTACTATGCCAACAAAGTCGCATAATTTTCTTTGATTTTCTTTTTTATAATAGACAATGGGTCATTTGCACACTTTGCGTGACAATTTGAATTTGAATCCAATGAAATAAAAACATAGTAAACATAGAAAAGAGCATATTATCATTGGTAAAACTGGGAAGTTTGAAGTGGTTTTGATAAAAAGTGCCAAAGTATTTTGAAAGGAATTCGCGAGTTTAGGCATAGAAAAGGAAGGGGAAGCCTGAGAGAAGATAAAATTACTGTTCAAGGAAATAAAAAAACGGCTTGCACGCCGTTTTACGCGATATGTGATATTCATATCTGGTCTACTTCAAAATTAAGGCATAAAAAAGTGTTACCTTTTCAGCGAAAAAGGTATATTAAAGAGTCCGGACGGAGCATCCCTTCCCCGTACAAAATGCCGGTTTAGGAGTATCCCCATCCCCCTCCCCCTCGGGAACCACGTCCTGATGCTTATAGTGACTGTTGCGTGACATCAGTCACAATAACTGCTAACACTTAACTTCTAGGTGTTTTTGATGCGGATTTAGGAGGACCCATGACTTACGGTACGGACCGAGTAAACTAGGTTAATAAGATATATTTATTATATGGCAAGGCTAGGAGAAAGAATTTTGATTTTCGGTCCGTAACGTAAGTTATGGACCGCAAATTGAGCAATCATAGCACGTGAAATTACCTTGCCATATAATTATAATTTAGATTAAAGACTACTGTGGGACGTAAACGTCTGTCTAAGGTGTTGACAATTACCTACGAGGCATGGTTTCATATTCACTTTCAAAATTGATATTTCATATTTTTGGATTTCCTCGGTTTCCTCGGTTTCCTCGGTTTCCTTGGTTTCCTTGGTTTCCTCGTTTTCCTCGTTTTCCTTGGTTTCCTTGGTTTCCACGTTTTCCTCGTTTTCCTTGGCCTTCCTCGTTTTCCTTGGTTTCCTCGATTTCGCAATCCCACATAAAAGCTGTTTGCGCAATGATGTTGTGATGATGCCGAATTACAAACAAATGATATATGATGGCAGTCAGATCTGAGTCCAACTAATGTCTATGAATCACTTGTAGTGGGAAAGAGTTCTTGCAGATGGATCTGTAGCTTCGGTCCATCGAGGCATCCAGAAATACGGAATCAGATTTCAACGACTTTCCAGGTTCTTTGCTAGAAACTCCATCACTGAATTCCTCTTTTGGTCGCCAAAGAATGTCTTTGGGCAACCGATCAGTGCTATCAAACGCACTACATAACAGCCATTTCTCCATCCCATCGCGTGGCTGTCGTAGTTCCGCTGGTATGGAAAGAATGTAAGACGTTAAGTCCACATCAAGAAAAGGCACTCGTATTTCCAACCCATGCACTGATGTGCAACGGTCACTTCTGAGCACGGAAAAGAAATTGAGGTCTTCAAGAAGACGTTTACTCTCTTCATCTGCTTGTTCAGCAGATGGAGCTTTGTGGAAGTAGATGTAGCCTTGACAAAGCTCGTCTGCTCCTTCACCAGAATACACTACCACTGTGTCTGTCTGTCTGTACTTACTTGCACGACGCTGTACACGTTCAAGCAAAAGTAAATTGCGAGTGCTTGACTGAGGGGCCCAAACTTGGCTTCCGTAACACAAGGTTGAGCGTACCAAGGACAGGTAAAGAGCACGGCGCAGATCAATTCCCAAAGAGTTAGGTGTGTTCCGCCTAAAGAACCCTAAAATTTTGGGATCGGGTATTCTTCGAGCTACGCGCTTCGAGCTACGCGCTTCGAGCTACGCGCTTTTCGAGTTACGTGCTCGACCACACCCACATTTGTGTTTGCCACACCTTGCGCGTAACTCGAAGACACTAAAGGTTGTTTGTGAGTTCGAGTTTTCCGCACATCGCGTAACTCGAACACGGTAAGAAGTTTTAATGAGCGTCCTGTTTTTTTCCAAAGTTCTATTGGAAAGTCTCTCTTCCCCTTCCAAAACTGAATGCTAAAGATTATTTTAACCCAGGACCAAACTAGACTAAGGATAAAGAATGACAAAAACTACAATACAACATATTGTATGTAATAATTTAATTCTCAGAAAAAATATGGGCTATAACGTCCATTCCGTTGTAGCACTGTACAAATGGCGTACCAGGCGACCAAAAATGTCTCACTGTACAACACTTTTAAGGATCTCTACAGCCACACCATGCTATTTCTAGTATAAGTACTACATAAAAGCTGTTTGCGCAATGATGTTGTGGTGATGCCGGATTACAAACAAGTGAAGTGGCGCATATTTGCGGAGGATGGCGTCGAGAGCCCGAAAACTAAATAACAAAACAAATATTGAATAATGGTGTAGATAGATACAAGAAACTAAAATGTTGTTGAATAAAGAGTTTGAGACAAATTCACTGAGCCACCATGCTGTTCCACTTGTAATCATGGAATCAAACGAACAAACCCCTTGCGCACATGTGAAAAGCCATGCATATAAAATAATACTAAATCTATTAGAAAAGAAAAATATATAATTCAATACTTTTGGCTTTTAACATGTACGCAAGGGTCATGATTATCTTGATCAATGAAGAAAGGGAAAGAAGCATGGAGCATAACATACAATGAAAATAGCCTCGTAATGTATTAGTTAAATATGTGGACTGAACTGTTGCAAGCTCAACTGCTGAAAAAAAAAACGAATTGAGGGTGCAACAAGTTCAAGCTTGGATTTAAACTTTGATTAAAAAGTGATAATATAGTGATTAATTGAACTCGCTGCAAAAAAAACAGTCATTCCGATTTGAATCATGATTCTTCATTTGCTTAGCCATGGTAACCCAAGACTAACTCGTGTTACTATAGCAACACGAGAATTTCCAGAATTATCTAGTTTACCTAATTATAAGATTAGGTGGATCTAAATTTCAAATCAAAAATACTGTACGGAACTATATAATTAAACGAAATCACACAAATAAACCAAGTGACTACTACTAAAAACCTAAACCCATTCCAAAAATTACTTAGGTGACGGCGGTCAGTCTCGAGCGTTCCTGTAATATAATTTGTCAATATTTTCTTTTCTACTCTCAGTCGTGTTTAATTTCTATGTTCTGGTGGCCCATATATTCTCTAATCTTATTCTCCGATCCAACAATATTTTCTCTATTTTACTGATAAAAAATACTTATTGTCAAAAACGGAAGAGAAATTAAATTGCGATCAACTTTTTTCCGTTAAAACTTGACGTACATTGGATAATGCGATCCCTCAAATATACGTATGGATAATTCAGAGAGGTAAGACATACAATGAGCAGCAGGCTGACGTGAAAGAGTGCTGCGATTGCGTGACATCAATAAAATACATCAACCCTCACGTAATAACCACTAGAAACACTACTGCGTGACAACACCTCAAGCTTTTCTATCCTAACAAATATACTATCAGAACGATGAGACATAGGTAAAAGGCAGCAGAAGCAATGCAGCCAATGCCAAGTAACGACAAGTACCATAATTTGACTGTAGACCTAGAAGAACGAACCAGTTTTTGGACTGCGCTCTTGTTTAAAGACTGTAAGTCACCTAATTATCACTGTAAATAAAAATATAATAGCATTGGATTTGCTTGTCCCGTAGAGGTTTACTCACAGTGATGTTAAACAACTACGAATATCTCAAGGACATTCCTTTGGGTAGCCTTCGTATGACTGTGAAACGCCACTGTCGAGGTAGATACGGAATGGACAACATTCTTTGACCAATCAATCGCTGCGCACGTGATTACTGCTAAGGCAATCAAATGCTCAAAGCACCACCGTTACGACCACGGCACGAGCTTTTCCACTGTCATACGAAATTTGCTGTTTCAAAACAAAATTGCTCAGTACCAGAAGTACAGTTTTAAATGTTTCTGATTCATGAGGAAAATAGAAAGATGGCCGAAAGGTGCGGATATATGAACTGGTTTATAATTACTCCACAAATAGTAAGCAGACAGGCACCCCCGTTAGGTGCCTGACAAACGTGATTAAAGATTAAAGATTACAGGTCATATAACTGACAAATTAGAATAGTAAGTCAAGGGATAGCTATAGACTAGCAAAACCCATAGCAGAACTCTAGTGAAGTGGCTGGACGTCAGTTTTCACAATGATTCGAGTGCCTGGATTTCAGCTCATTTGTGGCGGTGGTGGTGGCCTTTTCCCTCCTGGTGGATGACTGACCATTCCTGGTTGAGGAGAAGGCGCTGACCCACTAGGGGTTCCTTGCTGACACTGGCTTACGATTTCATTGATTCTAAATTGTGCGTGCTGTAATAAATATAAAATCATTTTCAGAAAAGGTAACGTTCAGTGTAATTCCTCCCTAACCTGCACCCAATTTTTGGAGATTTTTCTAACGGGCCAATTTTTCTGAAGGGTGTACTTGCAAAAGGATATAACAAAACGTCATGTGAATAAAGGCAACGATGACAGCTTACAATAATACTTTAACGTTAAACTGCGCCCCAGACCTTTGCCATTCAGATGACAACTTTGATCTGTTTAGACCACAGGAAGCCCAAGTTCGGCTTGTGTGACACAAAGTTTGCCCTCCCTGTGGTATGTGTGTGTCATGAATGGATTGATAACAACGTACCTGACTACTAGCAAAACTTCCTACGATCTGCACGATAGCTTCTTTTGGTTCGCCGTCTTGATCTTCGACGGTTGCTACTTTCACGTATGTTCTAGTTTCTTTTTCTAGTCCTTTGACCTGGAAGTAAAATATCTCATGTCATTAAGGTAGAACGAACTAAATTCAATAACCACAATAATTGTCCTTACATTTTGTCCTCTTTTTCCTATAATTCGTCCAACTATATTAGTTTGCTGATCCTTGTTTGTTCGAGCAGTTCCTTTGGTTGGAATAGTAACTTCTGCTCTAAGCTTAAGTTCTCCATCAGAATTACTATAGCCTTCTTCAGCAAGTTTGCAATAAACACAGTGTTGGGCCTGAGGAAGGAAAAACATTGCAAAGCATACAATTAAATTACATTCAAATACACTATTCCTTTTCAATCCAAAGTTCTTTTATTATGGCTTTTTTTTATTGTAACGAGGTAGCCAAAAACACGTGGCGAGGCATACTTCTCATCAACTTACAAATCTGGGGTTTTACACACAAAAACTGATAAAGAACGCACAGTTTTGAAGCGCTGCACTAGTCTTTGCACTCAAATTCCAGGCGGCAGAGGACTACCTACAGTTCTATACCCACTTCAGGTCATGGTTTTATTACTTCGGCAGCTTACATCCTTAAGCTTGAGACAACCCCAGAAAATACCCAATGGCACATCTAGGTTACGGAAGAGGCCCGACAAGCCGAGAAATCCGAGTCATACTTGTGCTCCAATCCGAATGCTGGTCACGTGACATTAACGCAATCTCAGGGCCGTAGGTCTTTTATGATTACAACCACGAGTTTTCGTATAACTGGGAGGGGTAAGGGGAAATTGCGGTACGGACGTTCCGTGCTATGATAGTTACGGTACTGCTAGTACGGTACTGCGCTCAAGCAATAATATTCCTTTGCGGATGCCGTGACAGTACTGTGTGTCGTGCCCTTTTACAGTCAGACGATATCTGCTCTATAAGATTAATTATATACTTACGAAGTATTGTGCAAAAGGGTGTCCTACGATTTCCACATATCTTTCTCCAGACTTATCATCTGGAGTAACATGGACTCTAGTGGCACAACTTAAATTCTTCATGTAGTTACAGAATGATCCTTTAGTACCGATCAAAGCACCAGCATACTTCTGAGGAATGGCCAGACGCGTACGTACAAGAGGCTGCAGAGATGAAACAAGTTAGTAAGAGGAAGAAAAACGATGAAATATATCAAGTCAGTTCCAAGAGAAGGACAGTAATTACCTGTGTTTGTAGCTGTGGGAATGGAGGAATGGTGTTAGGGTAAGGATACTGCGCCATGTTCATCATACCTCCACTATTATGGGGCTAGACAAAGAAAATTACATATTATTAATGTGGATGGATCGAGTACTGTACGCATTGGTTTAGCTGTATTTTCATCTACTCTAGGAAAGTTGGCTTGATTGTAATTGATTATAGTGCATTATAGTTGCATTCATTGTGGCAAGGGTGGTTTTACTTAATTAGCCTTTCCGGAATTGTAGAAATGCATTGCATTATGGGGCTATTTAGGGATGCTTCATGGCTTAGTTGGCATTTTATGCAAAAAAAATGAAAGAAATTTGAAAATTAACACGACCATTATAGTGAGGACACTCGAACCATGAACACTTGATATTTTTATATTTTTTATTTTATGAACTTTCTACTGCTTCAAACCTTCTGAAAATGAAGCACTGAGCTCAAGTAATCTTATTGTTCAAAATAAATCATATTTCCAATCGATTCACACAAGGGATAAAGGAGAAAAAAAAGTATGAAAAAACCTCAATATGTTCACGGTTCGAGTGTCCTCACTGTAAGGTTTCCCATCACTTTTCACTATCAGCAAGCCAAAAGGATGCTATATAAGTATAAAAGCGTCCCCTAAAACAACCCCACGATGCCATGGGTTCTGCAATTCCAGAAAGGCTAATTTGTTGTCACACTAACAAGTATTTTTTAAATTAAAATAAATATATAAAATGAATAAAAATATCTATTTAAAAGTGAAATGCTTACCTCTCCAAGCATAGGAGCTACCTGGTTGCCATACATCCCTCCTTGATGCCATTGTAATGGTTGGTGAAAGTAAGGTTGATGCAACTGCTTGGATCTCTGGAAGTTTGAAACAAATAATGGTAAGTACTAATTTAGTTCAACTTTATATGAGAATGTGTTCATTTGAATCATATCTTATGAACAAAATATTTTCTTGGAAAGTGAACATACCTACACGCTACTGCTCTAAGCACATGATCAAGTGATGAAAAAGTGTGAAGATATTTTGTAAAATATGCAATATTTTGGTATGTTTGATTCAGAATTAGCTTTATGGTACTTGATCTTGAATATTAAATGAAAATTGTGCTCAACAAGAAAAATACAATTAAAATATAGCATATTTTACAAAGTACTTTCCCACTTTTTCATCACATGGCCATGCGCTTAATGCAGTAGCGTGGAACTCTTGATGTGTTTATAAAAGGTTGTCAGATAGGTGATAAGCCATAGGTCATTCTAAGATGCAAGAACAGCTGGAATGACTTATGTTTTTTATTATAATTCTTGTCAAGAACACAGAGGTTAGTGTTGAGATATTTAGTGTAGTTTTTAGTGGATGAAACCATTTAAAACACCTTGATTATTCATGTTTAGATGTATGCTAATAATTCCTTTCCGTCTTGGAATGACCTATTGGCTATTGCCTATCCCCTTTAGCTCATGTGCAACACAACTTTATTAAAGCTGAGCTACGCGCAGGCCAATCTCCTTTGGTTCTGACAACCTTTTTTCAAAAATAGGTGTATACAGATGGCTCAATGTTTTTGTCATTAATATTGGTAGAGGAGTTTACATGCTGTATATTAAGGTGCCTTGACACATGCGAAGCTTATAAATAAGATTTGGTAGATATTTTGGATTACAAATATAAAAAGCACTGACAGTTGCTGTTCGTGGAGAGCGTAACCTTTTTGTTCCTAATACTCCTTGCTAGATTTAACTGGTTTTTTTCCCAAGATGCCTCATGTTACCATATAGAATAGCAGTCTCTTATTACAGATGTGCCCAAAGACAAATATTCTATTGTTTTTGAAGTCATATTTATGCATGAAGTTCTTAGCCTCGATTTCATGCAGCACATTAGATATTACAGCGTGACACACAAAGGTTATGACCACATTTAATGTATTTGCATACTTCCATGCACTGCCACTTTGCTGCCAAATGAGCTTTTACCTATAAAACCAGCCGGCTTCACATCAAAAAGTTTGCATAAATATATGACTTCCCTCAAGCATCACCTTGAAAAACTAATGGCTCACTAAAAATCAACATACCTCCCTCCCCCCCCCCCCCCCCCCCCACCACACACACAGCAGATAAAGCAAAGTTTTTTCAACTTACAACAAGGTCATCCATATCCTTTTTCAAGCATTCATGGACTTTGCTGCTTATGAGTAATTCAGCTTTTTGACAGTTCTCCAAGGCTTCTTCTTCTGTAACTTCTGATTGCTCCTCTGATGCTTTTCTGATTAGACACTTAATGCTTACTATGCGATCACCAGCATTTAACATGGATGAATGCGCCATTCTGTCCCCAGTATTTCCACTGCAAGCATCAATATAACCATCACTATTTAGGATACAATTGAAATTACTTGGTGAAACATTTCATTATTGCATTTAAAAACAATCAAATGGAATAAAATTTGGTTGCAATTGCAACATTATGTTTTTATTGTAGGATAAAAATCAAAGAAAAATAAACGGGACCAGACAAATTTTTAGCCATTCAAAAAGTTGTATGTTCAAGAGTTCCATTTACATGGAACTGTGCTATCCAGACAAAAAAATTCAAATTCCTATAGACGCATCAAGAGTTCCGCACTGTAGCTCAATGCACATGCTCAGGGGATTAAAAAGTGGGATGATATTTTGTACAATATGCAATTTTTGGTATATTTGATTCAGAATTCACTTAACGGTACGCGATCTTGAATATTTAGTGAAAATTGTGCTTGACGAGAAAGATACAACTAAAATATAGCATATTTTACAAATTTTATCCCACTTTTTAATCCCCTGAGCATGCGCTTAGAGCAGTAGCACTGAACTCTTGATGCGTGTATAGCCATGCAAATTAAAAAGGTTCTGTGTAAATGGTATAAAATGATCAAATTTTTGAACTGTTGAAAATTCGTCATTTACATTTACGTTGTACTCAACATCAAACATCCTTCTATACATTTCCCTGTATTTTGTGATCAAAATATTCACTAGTTTCAAACTCAATACTGAAAAAAAAAGACTTAAGAATCAATTCTAATCACAAGTAATGTAAGTTAAGTCTGTCAGCCGACCTTTGGGCTTCATAGAAATAAAATATATCAATAAGTTATTTACAAGGAAATCCCCGGAGCGTTGTTAAGTGTTGAGTAAATGACGTCACAGATCCCATTAAAAATTCATAAAAATCTAATACTTCCAATCAGAATATCAAGAAAAATCTTTAACCAGTGTTTATTAGACCCTTAAAGATTATCCCAAGCAAATTTCAGCCAAATTAAATTTCGGACGATTTTCGTAATAGTCCCCCTTTAATATTTAACAATTAGTCCTCGAGTCCGAATGGTCTACGAGTCAATAGCCCATGAGGTTCAAGGCCGAATGGGCTATTGACTCTTAGGCCATGAGGGCGAGAGGTCTAATTGTTTTAGTAAAAACCTACTAATCGGTCCAATAAAAGGATGCAAAAAGTTTTGGATTTTGCATTAAATATATTTTTTTTGGTTTTCAAAACCGGCGCTTTTCGCTACTAGAGGTCTATCACTAATAGACCCCTAGTAGCTCAGCCAATCACAGGGCTCGATTGGTGATAGACCATTAGTAGGTTTTTTCTAAAACATAATAGCCTATTGGCATTGATATATAGGATACTAACCTAACTTTAATAGAAGATGCTCCAGTTTCTTCCATGATGCCTTTAAGATTATTGCCTTTTCTCCCTGCAGAAACCAAAATAAAAATAATATTATGTCTATGAATATATCAACATATTCAATTACATACTGTATTAACAATTCTTTGAATTGCTTGTAGTTATTAAAACATAACAGTCAAAAGCATAACTGGACAATAGAGTGGTTTTTACGAGTGAAAACAAGAGAGTGGATCCAGTGAAAGTGGGAGGGTGCTGGAGAGCCATCTCAAGACTGTCATAGAAGCAAAGAGATGAGGGGGGGAAATATATATATTATATATACTGTATTAATAGCAGCATTACAGTGCTTTTCATATTTCTGTGATCTATTGACTCCAGACTTCTGGAGTTTAAGCTACTGTCAAAATTAAGATAGGTCAAGTTTATTCCAATCATGAGCGATAAAGAAATTCCCATTTGAAAATGACTGTCTAGTAACAGGAATTTCTTTATCGTTCAAAAGGAATGAACTTGGCCAGTTGTAATTTTGATTGACGGAAGCCAAAATGCCAGACATCTGGTGTCAGCAAGGTCACCGAAATATGAAAAGCCCTGTTAAGCAAAATCAAAAACATAAAGAAACAAATTGGTTTATTATGATTTTTTGCCCTTCAGATTAGTTCCCTACATGACTGGAGTTATAAGAGAAAAACAACTTAATACTAGTGTACATTTCCTGTGGGCAAGTAAAATTACACGTATAAGTTTCAACAAGAGAATAGTCATAACAACAGATGGATAGGAACAGGCTACTTGCTTGACTTACCAATTATTCTTCCAGCATGACTGTCATGGATCACTAGCCTCATCTCTATCTCATTACTAAAAGTGAAACAAATTAATAGCCTATTCATATCACAAACAACCATTCAAAAGAGTTAATCAGTGTCTATTTCATCTTGGTTTTTTAAGTTGGTTATCTAATTGTAGATCTTTTTGGTTCACTTACCTTCTAAGAGATTCATCAGTTTCGTCACGCATGAGTTTATGGATTTGCTTATTAGCTACGCTACATTCTTCTGGGCCTCCACGAACTGTTACTAACTAATAGAGACAACAAAGTTCCAGTTAGCAATTTGTTCAAAGAATACAAATTTAACACTTATAATGTAAATTTTGCAAAGGAGTTCTGTTTTTTTTTTTTTTTTTTACTACACGTATTTCACACTGGCACTATTATATTCTGACAGCCGATTAAGAGGTATAATTGGTGTATGAAGGTCATGTTAGAGTATATTTCATGACTGAAACGGAATGGTGTATGTCACCATCAAGGTACAGAATTGCCGACATCTACTGAACCAATCACATGTTTACCTATTGAAAGTACTTGGAAACACACTCAATCAGGACATGGCAGGTCAAGTTTTTTCACATATATTCAAAATTTGCTCTATTTACTGAGCTAAAAATAACAGTAAGTGAATGTCTGGTCAAAATTGGAACTTTTCCGGCAAAATGCCTTCATACGCTTGTCCTCTTGACTGGTCTTCACATGTTGATCACTCCAACGTGAGTGGCTGGTCACCATATTTGACCATATTTGTTAGCCCTGATTCACTCTACAGTAGTTCTAACAAGAAACTGGTTGTAAACTTCTTACCTTGTCTACCTCCCTTCTATCTTCTTTACGGTGAATGTCAATACTGTCAAAATACCAAACAAGACAAATAATGAAACACGTCTTCAAGATAATAAATGACTTTTCTTACAACTTACGAAGTGTTTGTAGCCTCTGTTATTTTCTTTATTTTATTTCCACTGGTTCCAATTATTGCTCCAACCATCTTGCAAGGAATGAGAATCCTGTTTGGAAGAGCGAAGTTTAAATAAATCAGGCAATGATCACCCTAAGAAAATGAATGTTTTTATGAAACAGTGACAAAAGAAGGAAACTGATTTTGCAGCATATTCAGGGATTGTCATAAGAACTTTTAATCCAAGGCTTGGAATTCACATCAAATAGATCTTGTTAGTTTGGGCATTATGTTTTCCCATTTCAGACCGCATGTCAATGATTGAGTTGTGTCAATGTGTCTTCTCATGTGCAACCATTAAACAAAGAAAGATACTTCAGAGAAAGACGTGATCTGAAAATTATGCGAAAACATGTCCAAGCTAAAGAGGTCTATTGGGGTTCCAATGGGTCATTAACATGATGATCTCATTTTAAGAACACTCAAAAATGTTTCGCAAATTCTCTTTTTTAATTTTAGAAAAGCAAAACAAATCAAATAATGGAGCACTTATGAAGTGTGAAAAAGAATCCTGGTGGTGTTCAGCCTGCAGCGTATATCCCTTTCCAAGGTCTAATATCTTTACAGCCTTCTTTAGTAAATCATTCTCTCTAAAGCCCTAGCTAAACGAGGAAACATGTTTACTACTTTAATGCTTCCTTGATGTTTTCCAGTCTAGCCACGAAACCCTAACCACATGCGAAACATTGCTGACAAATTTCGCTTCCAACGATCAAAATATGTTTCTGCAGTATGGCAGAAAAATTTATTGTTTCGATGCTGCATGGAAACAATTTCCCACTTCTTTTCCCTTCAGTCTAGCCAATTTTGGAAACAATTAACAAAACATATTTCTTTATTACTGAAATTAAGATTTTGAAAATCTCCTTTTTCCTATTAAGATACAAGATTCCTGCACAAATTTTCAATCCCTGATAACAGAAGTATTTTCAGCTAATGTTCTGCTTTCTACATGTACTCCCCTAGTAAAGGTCTGATTTAAAATAATAATAAGAGAGAAGTCAAAACAATCTAACGGGAGTGAATGGTTCATCATGCAAGTGCTAAGGTTTCCATCAACACTACATTCATCTGCATTACTGTGATTCTCAATATTCTGCAAACTCAGACATTTCAACGGCTTGTTCTGAAATTGCTTTTTTGCTACCGTCAATCAAAACTAATCAGTCAGTACTTTTTATATTTTTGACTGGTCGGCAGTGAAAAACCAAATTCTAACGGGCAACTACCGAGTTCGCAGAATTTATTGAAAATTGCAGTAAGAATAAGATGCAAGATATCAGTCAATAGCATACCTTATGGAGTAGTCATTATCCTTCATAGGCCTTCCACCCCTGCCACCTCTATACTTAGGTTTCCCATTCCTCTGTTCTCTATCATCATCTATTGGTCCTTGTTGGCCTGGTACATCTGGCCTGCCTTCCTCTGGGGTCATATATGCAAACTAGTACAACAAAGAAAAGTGTGGTTAACCAACTGTTATAAAAATTATCTATTCTGTGCAAGAATATTAAGAAAATTAATTGCAGGTTGACGTGTTTACAATATGACGAACATTTTCTCTTCAACTTGCAACAATGTTTTAAGACAAGTTGCACAGTTTTGTTGCCATATTTCATGTAGTTTTTAAGCCTATTGTGTCTGAATAAAGGCCTGTTTACACTAGATATTTTGTTGCGTAACTTGTACAGCGATTTCAGTGGCAATTTTATTGCATTTACAATTGCGAGTGCAAACACCTGGAGATTTTATTGCAAACTTGCTGCAATATTTGATAAACAGCAGTGCCTTTTATCAATGGCCATCGGATGGCCACTGGTGATCATCCTCAATTGCAAGATTTAATTTCATACTCAAAAGTTTTTCTTGAATTGACTGGAATTCAGGCCAGCTCTATCAAAATTGTTGAAGCTTGATTTTTTTTTCAAATAAGGTGCATTTTTACAGGCAGTGTTGGGCATCATATGAGTCTAAGGGTTAATAATAATATAAAAATATTGCTCATTTATTCATCAATACTGGTTAAATAGATCAGTAATAAAAATACACTGAATTAAAAGTGACGAGTCTGAAACAAAATCAGATAACGCCTTGTCTATATTTCTGACTTGTCTAAGGGTACGAATATGGATTTCTCACACATCCATACATCTGCATGGTCACTGGTAGCAATATAGCCAGATACAAACAGCTTGAATATCAAACTATTAACAAGTAAACATCAATGCACTTCAAGACAATATGTTCATAAAGAAAAAATGCTATAAAAATGTCAGCTGTTGAGACAATCCAATGTGGTTAACTAGTTTGGAGACAAAGTGTCATGCTATTAAATTAAACACATAGTGAATTATAATGTATTGGTGATTCATCAGGAGAAAAAAACAATAGAGAAACCAGGCATCACAAAACTAAAGAAAATTATGCTATATAATGAAAGTAAAAACAATGTTCTTACTGTTACCAGTAGACAGAGTTAAAGACTGTTTGGAAAATAACTTTCATCAATTACAACACCCCGTTAGTATTATAGTTATGCAACTGAGTTTGGTTTACTAATATACTACAAATATCAATGGAATCTTTATATTTTATTCGCACAAGTCAAAAACTAATTCAAAGTTTTGTTAGTCTATCACATGACAAACTAATCACTAGATTCAAGATCAAGTCCTGACAGTATTATCTTTAATCATATTTTCAAATAACTTCCAATATTATTGTTAAACATTCTATGGAAATAGCATAGACAAACAACAGCTATGTAATAATCGGACAAGCAATCAAGGGGAAAACCTCAGACATGATACACATAGAAATTAGAGATAGAATCCATGACAATCAGCTGGGAATAAAAAGAGTAGCTAAAGCTTGATATATCTGGTAGTTAAACAATACTTTGTTGTATACAAAGAAAATATTAATATAACATATGTATTATCATTTAGAAAAGATAAAAAACTGGTAAACATCAAGTCAAGTCATTGCTTGGATGAGTGAATCTTTTAAGTAATAGTTTCAGCTTAAGGGGAAAAAATCAACCCTACTGATAATAACTGATAATAATTTACCTTCAGGTAATCCTTAAATGGTTTTTGAAGAATCCTTTTCATTAAAACTTTGGAAGGCATGTTGTTGTCTAAACTTACTATGTGGCATGCACACACACACACAAATTGATTTGAAATTCAAAACAGTGATTATTCCTGTTTATGCTAATACACTGCTAGGAAACAAAGATCACATACAAAAATGTCTGTAAAATAGGAAATTTATGTAAATGAAAGGAAGTGCTGTATATAAACTATTATAATTAGATTTAAAAATGTTATAGTGACAAATGACAGGAAGTCATAGTACTACCAAGGTGATTCATGTTAACAATTGACCAAGAGCAAGAAAGACAATAAATATCAAAGAACATAAACTAATCTTCTCTAATAAGTCAGTACAAAAATAACATTACCACAGGTTATTTTTGGAAGGACACTATTCCAAGGCTACCTACCCTTGCCATAAGGAAAAAAAATGACAGTGATTTAGCCCCTCGAATCAATTAATTCTTTAATTTAGTAAAAAGATAGCTGGTGCCATGTGCTCTTTTTCTATCTTTGAATATTTCATGAACTGCCCCTTGGTTAGCCCCAGCAGGTGCCAGTTAAGTTAGCCAAAATATTCCAGTAAATGGGATTGATTATAACTGCTAATAGCATTATTGCCAGTACTTGACAAAATACATGTATATATGTAAAAATGATGATTCTTTAAGTAAAATTCTAGCACACTTATAGAATTATAGAATATGAGTAGCATTTTAAGAATCAATCTGTAATCTAATAAATTTAATGGTCTAAACCAAATTATTAGTTTAAATGGATTCTTGGACATGTACTCAATGGTATAATCTGTAGAAGACTAACCCTGGTGAAATGTAATGATCTTGTATAGATTTATATACCAGATGAAATCAGAGAAATAGAAAAATAACTTTTAGTTTAGACATGTTTCAGCTGTAATCCTGCAGCCATCATCAGTTTTCAAACTGATCATCGAGTTACTGGTTAAGCCAGACCATTCGAAACAAGGTGGAAACAAGTTTTCTTATTCCAAAACTAAAAAAACCCATACAAATATGTGGTTGACAATAGGCCTTTATCACATTAGTGTGACATTTTGGAAAGATTTGTTTTATCAGGGTAAAGAGTTCATAATCAAATATATTATATCAAAATTAGCAAAACTTTGAATTTTTTAAAGATTGTTTAGAATTGAGAGAAGTTGTGAATTTTTTAACCTTGAAATTTTTCTAAAGAAATAATGTATGTTTGATGACAAGTGAAAATTTGAATGCAAACTCCTTTTTCTAGTAAAACCAATTTCAAAATGTCACGCTAGCATGATAAAGGTCTATACCATATATGTTACAAATGTCATTATGTCACAGTAAAATTAAAAACTAACTCCTCTGTATATTGGAGACATAAAACCGAGTCTAAACACTCAATCAGACTTTGTTTGAGTGAAACTCTTCCTGTGACATTCCATTTTTTGTTTTGTTTATATTTTTGTCCCTAAGGTATTCAGATTATATATATATATATATATGTATATTCATAATTATTCAAGTTTTCTTGACTTGATAATGACAAAAGTCAACATCAAAATGTCATCTACTTTTTTATATTTCTTAGTTTTTACTACCAGTACTGGTATGCACAGTTTTAAGAACCTAATGTATTATTTCATAATAATAATAAATAACGTACAATTATGATGCTGACAACACTACACTAGTTTGATATGGTACACATACCATTATATCAGTGTTTTTCTGGTCTGATATAATGAAAAAAAGTGTCAGAGAAATATTACTTGTGATTGTATGTAAACCTTAAAAGAGATAAAACCCTTTAACAGTAAATCAAGGCAAAATAATAGCATTCTAAATATCACACATTTGTGCTACACAATTTAAAATAAAATTAAAAAACATTCACTCCATGTCAAGTCAAAGGATGCAATTTTTAAAAAATATCAGTTTCGTTTGTATGCACAAGCAACATGATAAAATATTATATTTTTGTGACCATTGTCAAGCCAGGTTTTTCCCCATGTCCTTGGGGTATTTATTTTCAAGGAGCTAATTGAACTCAAATAAAAAAAGCTCAATGCATTCCCAATACATGGGTAGAAATTAAGTGGATACAGATTTAGATTTAGATAAATTGTTAATGATCCATACCTTGTGTTCTAAATACTACTTTTTCTAAAGGTTTACTACAGTTGATGACTAACTATGGTTGACCATAATCCACAGAATTACGTGTGGTTCTAGACCATAAAAAATCAGACGTCTACAAGACAGGGGTCATTAAAAACAAGACTAAAACAAGGTTCAGATTACTCTACATGTTATACTCATCAGTTTATCACAGAGGTTTTTTTAGTAGAAGTACTTTCATGCTTCTTACTCTCACGTGTTTCCTCATCTTTATGTATATTTCTTAGATTTCGATCATTTTATAAGTCTGATGGTGACTCAAATATCATACGAATGCATATCAGACAGAAACATTGAAATGTTAGCAATTTTGATTCATTTTGGTGGCTTTCTGGGGAGTTAGGGCAAAGAGCACAGTAACAGGAAGTTGTGGAAGGAAACTCACATTATTGGAGATAAATTTCAACAATGAAAAGCTGTTTCATACTCCAGCCTGTTATCCCTCAACAAGAAGTCTGTACATTAGATAATGATTCTTAGAAAAGAATGAAGATACCACCATTTCTTGTATTATCAAGTAACAGTGATCTTGCAAATCCATTTCAGTCACAAGCTTGGATGTTTAACATTACTTTGCATAAGTACTCATAAGTACAACAATACAATATTCACTTTTAGTGACAGAAGTCATGAATACCCTCTCATATCAAAACAAATAAACAAGAAATTTGTAAAAAAAAAAATTATCATTACTAAGAAATCCATTAAAATCTCTAAATATTGATGATGCACAGGGCTCAACACTAACATACATCTACTAGTGAAGGATCGCTGTGCACTAGTGGAAAAAAGACCTTGGGACTAGTGATTATCCATAGTAACTAGCCCAAGGATTAATACCTAATAAAGTTAGTGTTGAGCTCTGATGCACTACAAATATAACATGTTCATTAATAAAAAAATATTTCAAAATTCACAGACCATTGCTTTACTAATTAATGGCCCGTCAATGAAATTAACTATTATGTCAATTATCATGTTTAACTTGGACATATTAATGAATAATCTTTTTATGTTGATTATTTAAAACTATATATTTTTTTATAATGTATATTATATATTTGCATATGACATTTTGTGTCATAATCAATCTCAAAAAAAATCCTATTTAAAAATAGAAAAATTCTGAATTGTGATAAAAATAAACATTTCTATGCATAAATATTATAAAGTACCAAAGTATTTTAAAATAAAGGTTAAAAACAGCATTCATGGAACTTATCATTTGTCCAGTATGATAAAAAGAAAATTTATTCATCTTTAATTAAACTTTCATTTTCCATTTTTCCTTTTCTTCTTCATTTTAGTTCAATTACGAAGTCCTGCATTGCAAGTTTATTTTGCTTAACATTAAGCTAGACTTTGTAAGAACTGAACATTAAAATGTCTGGTAGACGATGGAAAATCTACATAATATGGTACTATGCATACAGAATACACAATACCGGTACTTATAGAATATTGAGTATGTGATCGAAAATAGTATTCCTATTTCACTAAAAACGTGATGGTTCAAATGAAAGGATTATCTGGAAATGACAAGAAACACCGAGTTTTACCAAAACAATTACATCATTACATGTGCTATCATTGGCTCACAGGGTCAATTTAACACATCTTTTATTCGGCACTAGACTGGCGCAGTAGGATTAGACCTGACAGACATAACTTGATAAATCTATGGTACATGTAATTAACATAAAATTACATATAAACAACGGCAGGTTCCTTTGTAAGCCATTTAAAGTATATAATTATGAACCATCAGACAAATTTAAAAGCCCATTCATCAAAACATAATGTTCTACCTGACTCGCTAATATCATAAGACACAGGATTGATATACTATACCTCTTGATGCATGGCACCTTCGGCAAACGGCATGCCTGGTACACCAGGAACCTGTCTATAAATTAAGAAAGCAGGTATAAGAATGTATAGATGGCACATATGAATATGGTACCTTTATTTATCAAGGGAATTGTTACAATATCTTATAAGACAATCTATTGACCTTCATGTCCAGGTAGTGATATGGTTCTATGAGGGCATGGCATTCGCCGCTAATACTGCTAAAAATATTCCAAAACTAGACTTGATTTCACCCCGAAGACATGGATTGAATTACAGAATTTGTGTTAACTAAAAAATTATTTAAGGGGATCAATATATTTAAAAGAATATCTTGATTCTTAAAGACACGATGTAAGATTAACTATATTTAAGTGCTCCACTATATCCCTGAGTGCAAATTAGTTTCACATTTCTCAATATTGAACTTCAGTCTAGTCACAAGACAATATAGTCCTTATGTGCTTGTAGAACATCTATTGTTGGTTTGATAAACACTGTCTGACTTTTGCTTAATTTTGTCGCAAGCTTAGCGGCCTTTGACAGAGGTCAGAAAAAAAAAAGCAAATCTGCTTCTTTACGTCTAGATTAAACTTCACGATTTTATAAATGTTTCGATTAAACCTTCCGAGAAACTTTGACTTTGTAAAAAGGTTTGCATTGCAACAGACTTTGGGTCTTAAAACTATAGCGACAAAATCAATTATTTGACTATTTGCTAGACACCCAGTGATGAACGGCTTTGTCTCTAGTGTATATCGGAAAATCCTGGAGATACCGTCTGGGCATGGTATAAAAATAATCAAGCCGAATGTTTAGTCTTTAATAAATGCAAATTATAAAAAATCGAAACATTTGTTTGAAACAAAACTACATATACAAAGTAAATAGAGAATGCCAATACGTCTACTTACCCTTCAGCATCATTGTGTCCTTCAAAGTCCATCACACAACCTATTCACCTGTAGAAATCAGGGAAAACCCGCATTAGCCACGTGCGTGCTATAAATAGATACTGATAGACTGTCAAAAAACGTTAATGCGGATACACAGTCTGCTATAAATAAAATGATTAAAGAGAAATTTTGAGTGCAAGTGCATTCGCTAACATAGACGCTGCGAACTGGGTAAAAAAAATGGGGTTAAAAAACTACAGACGAAAGATATATGAATGATGACCTTTCTTATGCTCATTCATCTAAGAAAAGTCAGAAATCAGTTGATAAAATTAACACACAAGTGATTTTAATTAAATTGCGATTTTGTTCTTAAAAAATAGTACTTTCTTAATGGTATTTTTGTGATATTTCAACTAGTTGAGCAAAGTTCAACATAACACTTCAATACAATTAACAATGGCTAAACTTACTCAAAAAAATATCATTACTACCAAATAAAAACAACAACAAAAAACTAAATCAAGTTAGATAGAACATATATAACTCCAATTTGTCAAAATTATCATCAGGCACCAACAAATTATGAATCTATCTAGATAGGAATTAAATTTCATTTAGTTTGCACATTTCATGCACCACTGTGTAGATTTCCATAAAACATGTACATTTCATATAAAATTTCAAAAGTAGTTTGTAATAATGAGGTGGAATACATCAACTTCATGTTAAAAAATATCCTTCCTTTGAAAAATTGGCATCCTACTTCTAATAAATGGTACAATGTTGGCAGGCATCTTCAAAACACAAAATTTCTCATCTTTTTCCAATTCAAGATTAAATTCTATAGTTTTTTTCTTGAAAAGAAAAACGAAGACAGCAGCTCAAAGCAAAGAAAATTCAAAACGTAGATTTTTCGAAACGTGTTAATGAAGGATACCATTTTTCGTACCAAACCAATCCTTCCCTTGCTGGTAAAGACGTTTTTTGGTAATAACACAGATTGTTACCACTACAAGGATAATTACTAAACAGATAACAAACAATTCAGCTAGCATTACCCAAAACGAAAGGCCTGAGAAGCGTGAATAGTTGATACGTAAACCGAAATTTTAAAAATATGTTTGGAAAAGAGGGAACACGCCTACGAGCTTCCCAGCATCTGAAATTCCAAGAAAACACTTTAGCGTCACTTGCGTTACCTTTTACATCACCAAATAATCGACAAAAAATCATGTTTCAAACATCTTAGAAGTGGAAATATCAAGTGTAGTTTTGAATGTATGTCTTCCATACGTTATTGTTTTCCCAAATAACACTGAAACGTAGATTCAAACGTGATTTTCTTGAATGATAATGTCTTGAATAACGAACTGTAACAAGACTATATGGCCTCGACAAAGATGTCATTTCTTGAATTCGTTCCAAAATCTTAGAAATCTAATACCAGTAAATGGACAAAGAACAATTTAGCGACTTCAACGTGTAGGAAAAATGTAAACAAACCAAAAGCAACATAAAAACTTTGTCAAATAGTTCAAACTAGACAGTTGTTGAAGACGAAGCGTTTCACTATGTGCGGGCTTAGGGGAAACCACAACCTTCCCCTAGAAACAAATCTTTTACGGCTGAACTCCTTTCAGTCACCAAAAATACCTCATTTGCAGACATTACGCATGTTTCTACGGTCGCATACTTACGTAAATGGTCACGTAGAATCTTGAATAAGGGAATTCAGCTCTACAACTACTCTACTACTACAACTATGGCGAACTGCAGTCATACCTGTGGAAGGAATTTCACAAGCGTTGTAAAATTGCGTAAACAGAAACTCCAAGAAGCAGAACTAAGTACGTCTGCAAATAAGTTTAGGATTATTTTAGCTTGATAAGAATGGATTTTTCTAAGGTGAAAATCGTATTAGGAATTTGAGCCTCGTCTACTTCGAGATAGCGGCTCAAGGCGAAGGCGCTGTACAACGAAGCCGTGCATGGCTTCGTCTTGCACGCAACTGCTTTGAAAAGTAACTTGCAAACAGCAAATCCCCATGTCTGACAGAGATATAAATAAATACTAAATCGAGTCAACAGGAACACACATGAGCTTTGAAGACCACCACAGGCGAAGCCACTATGCGGGTGAACTTGATCTTGACTACCGAAGCTCCCTTACTCCAAAGGTTTACTATGACGAACATGAAAGGTTGTCCTGCACGCGTATCGCTTTATCTCCAAAATAACCAAATACTGAGGCTCCTATCTCGCTGTTGACAGTTTTCCTGACAAAAATAGAGACTTCTAGAGCTGAGGTGTTGGACTTTTGCGGTAGAAGCGGGTTTACTTACACTAAACAGCTCTACGCTCTTACTCCATTCACTGTACAGCTCGTCCTTTTCCTTCGCAAACCAAGCAAGCACCTCACCTAGTAAATGCGACAAAAAAACATCAAAATACGTCAGCACACATACACAAAGCTCGTGAGCGACTAAAGGAAAAGTCTAAAAACAGCATCCACTAACAGACAAGGTAAAGTCGAGTGTTGCTATGCTGAAATTAGGGTCGTAGTAGTTGAAATTCTTGGTTCAATGTAAGAAAGTTTCAGGACCAAAGCCAAGTCCACGTGCCACCGGTGTTACAAGATCACGTGACCCCGTGACATGTGTCACTCTGACGAATACTAATTACAGCCTCTGATTGGACAGTTTTGCACATGTGATCCCTCGCTCTGCTTCAAGTGACGTCACAAAAGCTAGCATTAGCCTTCAAGTTTCAACACTATCGTATTTTTTGAGGGTAAATTGCTCCATATTGCACGTATGCAGCCTCAAGATGCCCGTTACTGTTCCCCGTCGAGGGCTCGTCTCTCCTTGTTGTTTAAATTTTGCATCTGAGTGCTCCCCAAAGAAGCTCGATTGTAATTTGCATGTTTTGCATTCTCTGCCACGCCCGGGCCAATGAGATCCCGCGGTGGTCATGTTAATCACAAACAATTCGCCTTTGTGACATGTTTTCTGACAGCCCAAAGACAAAGGGGTTTAATAATACAAAAGATCAAAAGGGCCATGCTGTAAGACCGTGCCGACCACATCAAATCTCAGCAATTACATGTCCTAAATCAATGAAATTCTGATAATGATAACTTGAATATCACTTCCTACATTTATTTGCTCAAGACAATTATAAGACACGTAGTATATATTTGTTTTTCACGGGAAAGATTTTGTAATCGTGCTGCTATGTAATTAACATAATAATGAACATCAGTTGAAGGTGAACTTTGTGCCACGGGCTCAGCGATACGTACCGCCAAAAAAATAAGTACTATTTTTACGATTTCACTAAAAATTTTTTGCGCTATTTCAAAACATTTACGAGATTGGGCCCGAAAAAAGCTGGGGAAACCTTTTTTTATAGATAGGAGGACGGCCTAAAAATGTGATGAAGCTTCTAACCGATGAGTGAAGGTCCAATGTCACCAGTAGAGCACCTGCTAAAAATAACACCGATTGGCTTATAAGGACTTAACTAAAAGTCGTTAAATGCGTTACAAATACAAAAAAAAAATCCCAGAAAAATTTAAAGTTCGGTGAAAGTACACTGTCATAGCTGAATATGAGTTGCGAACTGGCCTTGTAAATTATATTCGAAAAATTCATAAAATTTTAGTTCCTGATATTGAAGTAGATTTGAGGCTGTGCTTGTTAAACAATAACTACATATACAAGTAACATGTTGTCGTTATTCAACAAAGGGGCCTTGTAACCTTTGTGGTTTTCCCGCCAAAATATTTCTATGAAAAAAACGCCAAAAATTTTTTGGCCCAGTCTTCCATGTGGAGTATTAATAAAGGAATGGTCAATAATAATTCATATGCTGTAATCTACCCCTGTTGTCCTTAACAAATCGCTAGGGGATGGGTTTGGAGATCACTTACTAACCAATCATTTTATATCCTTCCTAAATTAATTTAGTCTTTGGACTCCTTGACCTTGTGTTCCATTGATTCAGTATCTCCCAAATCCAGTTGGTTGGATTTCGAGTCGAAAGTTTTTTAGTGCTTCAACAACCACACACAGATGTCTTCTTTTTCTATTTTGTTTATTCTCTATTTGTAAATCACTATTTTTAATAACTGACCGTGTATATTATTAATATGTGTGTAAATAAACAAAAGTTCAAGACGTTTAAAATTCCATTTGAAAAGTCCTACTTCCACGAATGGTTTTTGTCTAAAGTTCATCAATTTGAAGTACGTCATGAATCACTGCTTCCATATTTTATCTTGCACTCTTCCGAATCAGTATTTCTGTTAGCTTTGATACACAAACTCTAGGTTGTAGGTTGTGTTTTTTGAAGATATGGCGTAGGCTGGCACTGAGCCAATTGTTTTCCTGAGATAACGTTCCTCAAGGTGCAAGTCATTCTTCAATGTTTGTTAGCGACCTTACCTGGCTCTAAGGGACCGGTATCTATTAATAGCCGGCCGGGAGGGGACGGGGACGGGCGAGTTTGGAGGATCCACGTGACGTGGTTTGTTACAGAGAAAAGGGGGGATCGCTTTTTTTCATCAACAAAAGCAAGGTCACCCATGAAATTTGTAGAATTTAAGTTTTCTCGGTGTCCTGAAAAAAACCTGAACAGGAACAATGTCTTTTTTAAAAACTTCCTCTGGCATAAGTGGTTTGTAATGGCGTTTGTAAAAGATATTCAGAAACCCAAAAAAATAATATCGAAGCTCTCCCGAGCGCGAGCTAATGCCATATTACAATAGTTACCGCTTATTACCAACTTATCTCGTGCTGTACATTGATTCACTTGCCCTGATGATGGACGCTTTGTCCGAAAGCTTGGGGATTTATTAAATCTTCACGTGGTTGAAACTTTATTTTTTAATATGGATAAACCCACGTTCAATGGTATTCTTAATCTGAAATCTCGAAGCTTTTGCTTTATTCGTAAAAATTGGTTCACTGGTGTTCTCCGATGTTTTCTGCGTAATTGCGAGCTTTGCCTTTGCCAATCCCGCGGGAATCCCGTGTAGATGCACAGTAAATGGGCGCGCTGGCATTAGTGGCCAACGTTTATAATCGGCCTTCAGAAAGTTGCTCGCGCTTTCAGGCCGGGCTCAAACCACTCTAGCTCTAGTCGTAGAACATGAACATTTGTACCAGTTTATTTATAAACGTTGTACCGTGTAATTGTCCTGAAGGACATACTTTACTCCTATTTCACAAATTAAACAAAAAAGCTTAATTTGAAAAAAATATTTTCCTAATTCTATTCTACTGTTATAGACCCTTTTCGAATATGGCGTCTATGACGTCAAACGAGGAGTCCTAGAATGTCCCGGATGTTATGAGTGATAATGATTGTGTTTTGAAATCCGGGGCATTCTAGTGCCGTATACTGCTAGTGGAAATCATTGGGTTTCGATACCAGGGACATTCTCATTCTCCTTGTTTGACGTCATAGACGTCATATTCGAAAAGGGTCTATCGATGGTATAGATTGTCCTTGTAGTTTGTACCGAGTCTGACGTCGGTATATATGTACTATCAGTCTCGATACGTGTCCCACTCGGCAACGGCAGTCGTTTCCACCGCAGAGGGGAACGATACTGCAGTCCTCCTGTAAATGACTGGAGAGATGATAAAACTCATTGATAAATATGCACGTGCATGTAGCGCGAGAGATTAGTGCTTTAATCAAAGCCACCGAACACGGCACACATCCGCATGCACCACGGGTAGTCAGTACTAAGAGAATAGACCTATTTGCGCAGTATTCTTTCAACCACATTCCAAGGACTCGAGTGACGAACGTCTGCACACGCTCTAAGTTTGTCTAATCAAAGATTAGTCGATCGACAAAGTTTATTTCGACTCGCTATTGTAAAAATATGTTTGAGAAATGGGATACAAAATGTCAACACTCAAAATCAGTTTTCGAAACATAAGAGAGCACGTGCTTTATTTAAGAATAAGAGACTGATTTTATAAGAAGAACTGAGTGATATAAGTCGATTGATGTGAGTGTTTTGTTTAAATACAAATACACGTACGCGCTAACTGTACAATGAACAAGAAATTTTCAATAGGACCCGCCTTCGAGATCCTTCTGTAATCAACTGATTGTGATGTTGGTATGCTTAATTAATAAAGATGATCTATTATCATTACTAATACTGCACGATGTGTAGCCGAGCACATAGCACTGCGAGCTCACTTTCAAATGCACTATTCTTACCCAAAACAACACTGTAATTCGTATTTTATAAAAGAAATTTAAAACTTGCTTGCAGTGCTGTGTGCTGTTATAAAGCACTTGGGGATCGGCAGAACGCTCAAGAAGTGTCGAGAAGCACTCATGATCACTTCTCTTGTTTTCTACCAAGCTCCTCGTGCTTTATAACAGCACGCAGCTGCACGCGCGCTCGTTTTCTATTTCTTGATTTTTATAGGGTTTTTATTAATACAGTAACTTAATTCCCAAAAGTATTGTCACGAAATGTTTTGCATTATGTTTTCATACTAAAACGATGTTAAATTTTTGAATTGGGTTTTTTTCGCAATTGTCTGCAATCCAAAAGCCTGCGTTTTCTCTGTTCAGCAACAAGAAACTATTTATAGAGTTTCTCCTTAGGAACAACGCATGCGCAATTGCGCCTCTGGACGAAATGAGATTTGCTCAGATCCAATGAAAAAATAAATATACTCCATTGTTCTCATATTTTGATAGAAAACCTTAAGCTAGTTATTCTAATATGCTGACACCAGTTAAGAAGACTTACTACATGAGTTACAACCACCATGAGGATAAAGCAAGGTGCGACAGAATTTCTTCAGATTTCAACGCTTTTCACTGCTGTCTTCTTCGTTAAAGGTAATTATATTTCTTTCCTTTGAAAAGCGATCAAACTTTTGCCAGAATGCCTTTAACTGCGTCATCCTAATATTCTTGTTTTACGTGCTAATAGAGCATATCGTCTTTCGTGTTTCTACTTCCACCGGCATTTTCATGACCTTAAATTACTTAATATTCTATACTAGAATAAAACACAATGATTGACATTAAGTAAGTGATCTTTCTTATTTTTTACGGTGTAAAATTTAACTTTTTATCACAATGATTGACACATAACTGGGTTGAAAGAAAGAAAGATGAGACTCGGGGATGCAGGAAGGAAACCCCTTGAAACAAGGGTGAGAGAAAAAACACATCAAACAAAAGCAACTAAGGATATGAAACGCAGCCGACCGAGCATCGAACCAAGCACCAATGATGCCAATGATAAGATGAAAAACAGAAGTCCTTGACTAGATAGTTATGGACTTCTGATGAAAAACTAAATTGGGAAAAGCACCGCGTGACGTCTGAGATCTCGGACAAAACTTTTCAAAAAACTCTTGCTGTTCTGAGAAGACTCAAACCAATTCTTCCACTACAGGTTTTGATATTGATAAATCAGTCATTGATTTTATCTTACTTAGATTATTGTAGCCCTGTTTGGGGAAATTTTGGTAAAGGTCTTTGCGAACAAGCTCCAAAATATAAGTATACTCATATCTTTTTTAACACGGCTCAATTGGAGAGCACTGTAACTTTTACCTAGTTATTTGAATCCGTGTATAAATGAAGTAGATCTATCTACCTATCTAGCCCTTGCCGTATCTCTTCCTTAGCGTTGAGATAGCAAATCGAATGTTAGCGTTGTAAAAAGGCTCAGATACACGGTGCAGTATTCCATGCAACATGGCTTGTAACATTTTTTACTTTTTACACTTTGTAAAGAAGATGAATAAATAAAATGTGTTTCTCCGTTTTCTTTTCAGTATAATATTACACTTGTCTGAGTCATGCATCTATTAAGCGGGCTATTTTAGCCACTATCACCACATCAGTCAATATTCTATGCGTCCAACTCTCAACTCAAGGAGATTGAGGGAGAAAACTGACCCGGAGAACGTGGAGAAAACTCTCGAGCTCGTAGAAAGGGACGAAATAAAAGTCATTCAAAGTAACGCCTTGATCTGCGGGAATCGAAACATGAATATGCATTGCGAACGTTATAACGCCACGCCAACTAAGGGAGAATTAATCAGTATTATCAATAATTCATCAATATCTAAACACACACTGAATATGCTAGCGCTTTCTCCATATCAGTAATTATGTATTATTCTCTCTCTCTCTCTCTCTCTCTCTCTCTCTCTCTCTCTCTCTCTCTCTCTCTCTCTCTCTCTCTCTCTCTCTCTCTAGCTCTCTAGCTCTCTAGCTCTCTAGCTCTCTAGCTGTTTAATAAATAACAAAAACCTAGAGATCGTAGATCATACTAAAATCCTAGGTCTCAATATATCTAACAATTTAAAGTGGAATATCCACATTGATGAAATAATTAGGAAAGTTAATAAGCGCTTATTTTTTCTCGGCCAACTTAAGCGTTCTGGTGTTAAGAGCAAGGATCTAGTTCTGTTTTTTATTACTTACATACGATCTATAACTGAGTATGGGTGCCAAGTTTTTCATAACAGCTTGCCGCAGTTTCTAGCCAACGATCTAGAAAGGTGTCAGAAGCGCGCTATGCGTATTATTTTTCTCTTCAAATCATATGAGGAAGCTTTATCATCAGCGAGTCTTATTCCTCTACATGCTCGCCGTGAGGATCTTACAGCCAAATTATTTAATGATATAGTTAGGGACCCAAGCCATAAACTTAATACCTTGCTGCCACCCACCAATTCGTGTACCATTATACTCATTTAGTGTTAAGGCTTTTCATTCAGATCGCATGAAGAATAGTTTTATAATTTTTAACTCCCTTAAATCGATTTTATAAATATTTTATATCCTATAATTTTTCCATAAACCCTTTATATAGCATAGAATATATATTTTCCAATTTATCGTACGTGTTTTTTCTAGTATTTTAATGCATTTTTCTTAATATTAAGAATATATATATATATATTTTTGTAATCTTAACGTAATTCAGCCTTATCGGCTGCAATGTTTATGATTAATAAAGTATCTATCTATCTCTCTCTTTAATTAATTCTTTTCTTCAAAATTCTTTTGTTTTGTCCTTCAAAATTGAGCTGCTTTCACGTGCAAGCTAGGGTCTATAGGAAAGAAGAGTTCCCAAGAACTTTTTAAGCTGGAAAGGTTTTCATTGCCAGAAAAAAAAACTGATACATAAAAAGTTGGTCAATGTTTTCATCCGGGCCGTAATCAGTCAAAACTTGACGCGCGTTTCACTAATGTTGACCGAGATGTTCAGTCTATATTGCTCAATAATTTTATTATTATAGGTAACAAGAATTCCCAAGAACTTTAAAGCTAAAAAGATTTCATCTCTAGAAATAGAAAATAAAAATGAAACAAAAGTTGACCAATAGCTTTTGTAATCATAAGAAGGATTCTCACCGACGTTTCAGCATAGCTAGAAAGATTTCCATTACTAATTAATCACGACAGTCATAATATATTTATCTGGTGCTTCGTTGGCTGGTTCCCGTCAATCAATTCTTTTGTGACAGAGTTGCCATGGTTTCGCAGTCATCCGAGCTTCGTATCGTAATCAACACTAAAGTTTTTCCATCCTTCTTCAAACAGGTGAAGATAACTGCAAATCAATGGTGTCTCTCGGTTGCGTCCAAGACAAAACCCTCTCTGGTCACGTGATCAAGACTATCCAACTGTCAACGTCAACATCCGGTACACTCACATGCCAACAGAAGTGTTTCATAGAAGCCAATTGTATGTCATATAACATTGGGCCAATAGAAGGAGATAAAAGATCGTGTGAGCTGAATGACGCCGATGATGTGTTAGACCATAGCGATGTGGTGGCAAAAGACGGCTTTGAATTCTGCACTTTTAAGGTGGGTATTCATTGAGAGTGCGTCAGGGACCGCGGAGCAGGGGGAGCTGGAGGGCTCTGCTCCCCCCCAATAATGGAGCATGCCCCCAAACCCCCCTAGGTGTTCCAGTATTTGGTGGTCGTTAGCCCCCCCAATCAAAATTACGCTCCGCGGTCCCTGTGCGTATACAAAAGTTTAGTCACATACATCATAAGAATGACTCCAAAAGAATCCAACTATTCACTGGAAAAGTCGCCTCTAGTTGAGATTATGGGAAAATCAGTGTTAAAGATAAGTTAGAAATCAAAGTCTTCAAATTTTAGATTAATATCAAGGTATGGAAACTGACTTCCCACCCAAGATTTTTCGAGGATTTGGAAAGCGTATGATCTGATATTTCCAGTGTTTTCGGTCTGCTTCCTCTCAAAATCAGCCAAATGCTCCCCCCCCCCCTTTATAGTTCCAATACATCCAGGGATCTTTAGTTTCACAGCCAAAAGCCTGAAGATTTATCATGAAATAACGACCAAAAGCAAGACTTGGGTGGGTGGGTGAGGGTATAAATTGTTTCGCGGAATCAGACTAGCGCACTGCCTGAGTAAACCATTTGGAATGATTTCAGAATCCCTGTTCTTCCAGTCCTTGTGCAGCGAATGAAGTGTGCCTACCTCATCCCTCGTGGAACTCGTTCATTTGTAGTGGTGAGTATTTTCCTCAAAGATATTAAAATTAATTAAGAGTTCTGTCTTGATCATGAGCCGGACAAACTTACATAACGCGTGTTGGGCGCCGTATCTGATAAGTTTTTAAATATATTTTTTTCATGGTAAGATTTATTATTTTGTGGGCTTACCTTCTTGATTATGGGACATATTCAACAGTCATGAGCATGAGCTGGCAGTGTATGGCAAATGAATAAAACCAGGGGCATAGCTTCATTTACGCACATACGCACGTGCGTAGTACTTGAGAAATTCATTATTCTTTCAGATTTGCTTTTTTCCCGTAATAATTAATGAGTATTTGAATCGAAAATCCTATTTTGCCGGATTCACACGTATATACTGACCAAAGATGAGAAAGTTCCGAGAGCTCGTGATATTACTGAGTTGGGTTTACTAGACCTTTTTGCTCTATCACTATTTTCGACTTCGTGCGCTTTAAAAACAATAGGTGTATCAAAGATTGTACGAAATTTGAACATTTGAAATTTGAATTTTCACAAAAGATGCTTGTATTTCATTGTTGCAATTAACAACGAGTCGAGCCATACCAATGTACACAATTACGTATGTTGAAATTATGACCTGACTAATTTGTGTGGTGGTCCGCGTGTGTGTGTGTGTGTGTGTGTGTGTGTGTGTGTGTGTGTGTGTGTCTGGGAGGGAGGTCTTTCTTTCGTTGATCAACTTATAACAAGTGAATGGGGGTTTCAAACTTTCATGATATGTCAATACTCGTTTCGATAGATGGGCGATGGAGCGCATGGAGTCCATGGTCTTCCTGTGTCTGTGACCAAACTCGCAATCGTACGTGTGTGAATCCGTTCACCCAGCAGAGTGCGACCGATTGTCCTGGGCCACACGAAGAAAAGCAAAAATGTATAGCAGGTATGGAAGTCCTTTGAAAATTTCAGTGTGTTTTACAGGAAGCTGTTTATAGTACCCCTCAATAGCACGCGCCGAATCGTCGTCCCTGTTGTGAAAACTATTTATGTAAATTAGATGTCATTCTAGAGGTCACGTGATAAGACGTTCTTATGGGAATAAGTCATCGAGGGAGAGTATAGAAGATAACGAGAGAAGTAGAGTTGTAGTCAATACGGAAAGCGTAAGCTTATTCTAAGACTTAAATCTCTTACGGAGCCTTTAATTAGGCATTCATCGGAGCCACTGGGCATTCATTACGGAGTATAGCTGTCATAGAGCCACTGGGCATTCATCGGAGTATAGCTGTCATAGAGCCACTGGGCATTCATCGGAGTATAGCTTTCATAGAGCCTTTGGGCATTCATCGGAGTATGGCTTTCATAGAGCCACTGGGCATTCATTACGGAGTATAGCTTTCATAGAGCCACTGGGCATTATATTCATCGGAGTATAGCTTTCATAGAGCCTTTGGGCATTCATCGGAGTATAGCTTTCATAGAGCCTTTGGGCATTCATCGGAGTATAGCTTTCATAGAGCCTTTGGGCATTCATCACGGAGTTCAGTATTCAAATCGAAGTCAAGTCAAGCAAGTATTCAGTTAAGAAAGGAGTGTAACATTCTCTCAGAGTTGCAGTCAAAGATACCAGCAGAAGTAAACGAGTATAGTGGTCCTTTTAAAACAATTCCGAACAGTCCCTAAGAATCTAAGTAGGTTTTGGTAGACATCAATCAAAGCGTTTCCATGATATATCGGAAAACACAAAGTTTTCAAGGGCACGTGCCTGTGGAATGTCATGGAAACGAACTGAGTATATACAAACTAGTTGGACAGAAAGAAGTAGATTTTAATTGAATTTTCAGTAATTGTTTCATAACAAATGTTCTGGCCGGGCATTTTAGCCAATCATAGTACGTATAATCATAGTATCAGTGCAATAGTTCACTTTTTGTTGATAGTAAATGCAACAAATAAGACTAGGAAATTATTTAGTTTATACACCGATTCCAAACATGGCGGACACGCGCGGACTGCCTGGGTTGAGTGGGCGAAAACGAGGCTAGTCAGTCCGTCCGTGATCCGTGATCTATGTGTTTTTTTATTCACCGTTCAAGCTTCATCTTTGTTACTGGTGTTTACATCCAATAAGAATTATTTGTACCTTTCTAAAGGAAAAGCCACCTTTCTACAGATCACGGATCGACGATGACTAGCCTCGTTTTCGCGTACTCGACCCAGGCAGTCCTCGTGTGTCCGCCATTATCGGAATCGGTGTATAGAGGTTTTGCACCATCACGTGACGGCAGCCATGTTGGATGCCAGGAACAATACAATCGTTTTACACGAAAAATAATTCAATTCCCGAGAGGAAAGGGATTTTATTGTTCTGCCATCTAACCACAGGCAGCCCAAGCTGTATTATGGGCAGTGGCACGTGATGGTATATCAACTTCTAGCTAAACATCAACATACGTCCTCCCATGCATCCATACCTCCCACAGTCACCGGCTTATGACCTTCTCCAATTTCTTCCAGGAACAAAAACCACCATAGATGGGACTTTGTGCGCTTTTCCGTTTTCCTACAAAGGCGTATGGTATGATCATTGCACATGTATCAATTGGGATCGTCCTTGGTGTGCATATACGCAAATCTTCATTCAAGGGCTCTGGAATAACTGTGTTTAATGAGGGTCCCAAAGGGTTAAAATGGGAGCTGGGATTCACCTTTTCTTGGCATGGGCTGGGAAAATGGGATTTCATGCACTGGTCTGGGATTTTACAAAATCTCTACTTCTTAACTCGGACTGAGATTTTGCATGACTGGGACTGTGATTTTGCAAAATATTTTGGGCTGGGAAATGGAATTAGGACCCGTATATAAAATTTGTTTTCCAACGTTAAAAGGACTTTCACAAGAATTTGATCGCAAGGCTTTATGAGAATGGAATGCAGAGGCTAAGATTCGAACGTTTGCTTTCGCCAACTGACTACTTTGTTAGCTGTAAAGTTTTTTTTTAGCAAAAAGCCATGAATAATAAGACAACACACAGTAGGGCTATTATATGTATAATACAAACACGTACAAAGTGCTTGGTTGTCCGCATTTCAATTCCATAGCACACAGGTAGAATAATTTATGACGTAACTATTAGGACCGCAGCCCAATATGGTTTACGAGTCAATAGCCCATGAGGGCGAGAGGTCTAATTGTTTTAGTATAAATATAATATAATATAATATAATATATATAATCGCGGTCAAATAAACACTTGTTATTGCCATTAAATAATCGTTTTTGTCATTAATTGTTTTGGCTTTCAAAACCGGCCTCCAAAGATCTAAACTAGGTGAAGGCAACAAAGATCGAATGGGAATTTTGAAGTTGATTTTTGTGGAGGGAGGAATTCGAAAACCGGAGAACCCAGAAAAAAAACCCCTGGAAGCACAGGAGAGAACCAAAAAAACACAACTTTACTCACATACGACACCGAGCACGACGGGACTCGAACCCGGGTAACATTACCCAGAGGCGGATTTAGGGGTGGGCTGACGTGGCTGCGGCCCCCCTTTTAAAAATGTGTATATGGTCTTGAAGGTTTTCTCTCAGGACGAAGTTTTCCGGCCCACCCTTTCTTTGATTCCTGGATCCGCCAATGTTACCACGCCACCCGTGCTTCCCGTGAAGCACGTAGTAGCTCTGCTAGCTCAGTGCAGACTATTAGTAGGTTTATACTAAAAAATGTTCAGTCTTATATCGCCATTGCGCGGTTTGCAATCATCGTCTGAATAGACTCCTTTCACATGACGTCAAAGCAGCTCAATTTGGAGGACAAAACAAAAGAATTTCAATCTCCTGAGAATTGCAAACCTATTGTTTTGCCCTCCAAATTGAACTGCATTACGACGTGCTGCAAGGGGTCTATAGAATGAAATATGCTAGTTTCCCCCACAGCCGTTTTTAGGGTAATTTTTTTATCTTTCACAAAGGACGGGTAGACAAAAGGGCACTTTAGGGGGAGGTGTCACGAAAATTTGTGGAAGTTAAAATGAAAATGCATGAGCCCCCCTCCCCCTGTAAATAATGCCGCGTGTGCAGAGTATTACACGGTTTTGAATTTCCCAATTTGACTCTAAGAAAAATGGATCACTTGTGGGGCTAAGATTGGAAAATATAAGAGACTAGTATGGGAAAAGGGAAAAAGTGGTAGGGCTATAGTCCTACCAGCTCTTCCACCTCCAGTAGCCATTATTAACACGCCAGGAACCCTGAACGAAGCATTGCCAGAAATATGGGACATGAGCCTGCTCATCCATGCGCAATGATGCGTTTCAGCTTGCAAAATAGCCGCCGAGTCTTATAGAGCTTCCTCTATTTACGGCGAATAGGGTTTTATTTCCTCTGAGCTCCACATCGCGACAAACAACCCACCCTACAAGCTACTAAATAAGCGTAAAATGATCATTGAATCATGCGACATATTGGTTCCCGGACTACTTGCCTTCGAAAGGCTTCGAAAGCTCTAGATTCCATACATCGTCTATAAATCTGGCCACACTTGACCCCAAAATCGTCTTATTTGAGCTCGAAAAAATTTAAAAGTAAAAGAGCTCCACCTCGATATCACCAAACGAGTGTTTAATAAATCCAAAACCACTCAAAATAGACAGCATGCCTTCAGAATGTAGGTTCCCAAGAAGCTTGAAGTTAGGTTAAATTTTAAGCGATTTGACGCGTTGTTAGCTCGTAGTTTTCAGTTAAAAATGACAAGAAACCACAGAGAACTGCTCCAAACAGTTTCAAAACCCCCTAAATATCGCCATTTTGTTTTTACAAGCTCCTATTGACTGCTGAGATACAATAAGGAAGCTTAAAGTAACGATTTACGTTTGAAACTTGTTTCTTGTCCTTCATGGGCTTCCTGTGGTGAGGCTTATCAACAGAAAAATAATAGTTGTTCTTTTGATTGTCAAGTAACTATTTTTTGGCAAGAATTGTTTTACTAACATCATAGTTGAATATAAATATGTGCTTGGAAACCATGTAGTTATATTTTTCCTCTAGAAAACCACTTCATTTTCATTCATGCGTAACACCGCTGACAATGTCCAATATTTCTGGCAATGGTCAGTAGCAAACAATGCAATCAGTTAAAGATCTTCAAAAATAAATTATGGTAACACAAGCTGCCCAGATATTCTTAGATATTTCATTGGAAAAATAAAAAATTTGTGTGGAAACAAGGAAAGCAGGTTGTATAATAACGGCACAAATTTCTTAAAATGGACTTTTTCAGGATGAGCTTAATATTTTTTTCAAATTTCAGACCCACTATTAAATTAGAATAGGATAGCATATTTGTGACCGTTTTGCCGACAAACAAAGAAAAAATATCAAATAAGTGTTCGTAGGTTGTGTTTGGATTCATGGTTATAATAAAGTACTACTTCAACCTTCTGTGTTTTACATTTATCTTCCAAGCTTTCGACCTTCACGATCATCTTACTTACAAGCTTTTTTTGAAATAGTTTCAAGTATAGTGGAGCAGCTAGCTGCCTGGAATTCTCTACCATTAAAGGTACGAGAACCCCAAAGTCTTTCTGTTTTTAGAAGAAACATTTTAGGAAAATTTTAATGATTCTTTTTGTATTCAATTCTCCCTCCATTATATGTAACATGCACGGCTCTCAGGAAGGGCATTTATTGTTTTTATAGATGATGTAGATACCGTGTTTAAATAAAGTTAAAAAAAAATCTTCATTTTGTGTGTGTGTGTATGCGGGGAGAGGGGGGAGGGGGGAGGTAGAAATTTTTGGCATTCTCGAAGGTGTAATAAACTTATAACTTGTGTGTGGTGTGTGGGGAGAGGAGGGGAATTGAAGGTAGAAATTTTTGACATTCTCGGCAATGATGGAGGAGGCAGAAATTTTTGACATTTTCAGAGGTGTGATGAACTTAAAAAATATAGTTTGGCGTGGAGGTTGGCCGGTTAAAATTTTTAAATTCTTGCCGTGGTGACTTGTTTTATTTTAGTTCTTCAGTTTTATATTTCATTAAAATCCAGTGAAAACGAAAAGATAAGTTTAAAGAATTTTCTATGAGTTCTGATCAAGCTAGCGAAATAAGATTGCGTGTTGATGCGAATCACTGATAGCAAGTCACGACACGCATAAGCTCACTTTCAGTTCACGCTTGGAGATGCGTGAACAGCTTCTCCAAAAGACCAAGGCCAACATAATCAAATATTTGTGATACGCCAATAGCTTTACCTGCTCCTGGGCTTCGATGGTATGGAAAACGTGCATACATTAAAATGAGTCAAAATAATAAACAACTTCTATCATGAAAATATCTCACTTTTTAATGGCTTTACATCGAAGGTTTTTAGTATTATTTGACCAAAATCAACCTAATGACGACATAAGAAATTATTTTTATCCGCAAACCCGCTAAAAGATCAAGAAGACAGCGAAAGGTTACCAGAAAGAAAATAATACTTATCAGGTGCAATAAACAGGCAATTATAACGCTGTTTAGCGCTGATTTTTGCTGGTTTTAACATTCAAGTCAGAACAATCAATCAGCTGTATTCCTATTGTTCCATCCACCTGTTCGACACACGCTGATTGGTCGATTCCTCTTTACACTGTCAATAAAGGAGCTACAAAGTCACATGACACCAGGGGCCATATTGGAAGAATATGTATTTTTAAAAAAGTTGGTTGTTTTGAAGAAAAGAAAGCTGATGTTTTAGTCGGATTTTATCATGGTTTGTAGATCCCTGGCGGACTTTTTTGAATCGGCAAACGAGTAAGAAATGATTTGTAGAAGAGGTTTATCCACGTGGTATTTGGCATTGGAAGGTTTTTGACGATGGATGGGGATCGACCAGATATTATTCGGAAAACCAAAATATAAAACGATTCGTGATGAACGAACATGGCCAGAATACTCACGAAAATGGCATAGTTCACAAAGGCAGAGACAGTTTCTCCCCTCAAGTCTACAGCAAAGATGCTGAGAACGATCGTACTGAAAAGGAAATGGAAAAAGAGTGTAATGTAGCTGGCAATGACAGCAACGGTGAACGAAATACACCTTCTACCCTTAGTGGGATTGTACAGGGCTTATTAGGATGTCTTAGGCCAGTTTGGAAGCTTATTGGTAAGACACACAAAAACGAAAATGTTGACGACTGGATTATTCCATTTGAAGACATTCGCGAGCTTCAGTGGCTCGGTTCAGGTGCTCAAGGAGCTGTGTTTTTAGGGGTATATGGCGTCGAACAAGTCGCAGTGAAAAAGGTTCGACACATGAAAGACACAGAGATCAAGCATCTGCGTGATCTAGACCACCCAAATGTTGTTCGTTTTAGGTAGGTGGATGTATTTCCATTCTAATACATGGCTTATGGAGTTATTCGTTTTCTAGGAAAGCCTTTTACTGGTTTTAACGTCGTGACTTTTGTGTTTGTTGTTGAAATTGTGTTTTGAAGTTCACGGTGGCCTCAAACGTGTGGCCGTATTTAAGTTTCAACACCAGAACACAAGATCACCTGAAATTAACTATTCTCTGATATTCTAGCATTATTTCATGCACTTGATTTTCATTCTTTACTTGAAGTGTTTTGATGGGGTTGTTGTAATCTTGATGGCCAGGAGCTTTTATTTTAGCAATTTTTTTTTTCATTTAAATTAATAAGACTTACTTGTACTACATATTATCAGCTTATATTCTAGAATCATCGAAACTATACAGTAATTTAAGCGAATTTTACTAATGAAGAGCAAATATTGTATGAATGAAGCTGATTTTACCATCGCATTGTGGGAGGTTGATTCCTGTGATAGTATTTTGATTGTGGCTTGGAACTGCGGTGGATTTCAGCCAATACATTCGTACTTTCATTTAGGATTAACTGATGTAGCAGTAACCATACAAAACTTATTGGATGACCTCTTGAAAATGACTTTAATGCGAAAAATCTCGTATAACCTTCATTTATGTAGCCAAAAAGAACTCGTTGTTCAGGTCTGCGTTTGTACGCTGTCAGATATCAATATGCATCATATTGGAAGTGATGACTCAGACTAGCGATGTTGTTGCCTTTTAAGGTCATTACTCTGAGCATATTACTCATTGATGTGTTTCATACAAATAATATATTTGTGTGGGCTTTAGCAGGAAATCCCTTTACATATGTTGACGCAGTGTAGTGCTGTGTTCTTTAATATTGTATACATGCATTTCTCTTTTCCTTTCTTACCTTTTCTTTCTCATAATATATTTTCTTTTTCTCATTTCATTTGTTATTATCATGTAGAAGTCCAATAACATCACATTTTTCATCACATCACATTTTCATGCATCCAATCGAATTAAAGACAAAAAAGAGTGTAAATTTAAAAAAAGCAATGTTTTTGACACATTTTTTTATCATTTTGTTTATTTTTCATTATTTTATTACATTATGACAAAAATGGTTTCCTGTTATTGAATTATACATTTCATTACATTTTAACCAAAACTATGAACATGTTCCAGGTTATTATAATATTATGAAGTTAAGTAAAATTTTCGACTTGAATAGAGTTTAATTCACATGCATGAGCTGTGATTGGCCAATGCAATGAGACGATAATCACTGGTTGAGCAATGATTACGAAATTTGCCAAAGATACAATTTTTATCCTAATTTTCATCTTTTTTCTGATATTCAAGTCTAGAATTATACTAATATTACTAATATATATACAAATTATACTAATTTGTTAATTATTAACAAATTATTCTCCTCAGGCTTTTCAGAATATTTACCTTGACAAAGGTCTCGGTCTTTCAGCAAATCAGAATTATTACAGTGCGACTACACCAAAGCCTAGCCAAGTAAATTTTCATACAAATTAGCTACAAATTAGCCAAACGGGATTGAGTATTCAAACAATGGAATAGGCACAAATTTTTCACCTTTTTGCCTTTAAAAGCATACATTTTACATCATGCTTGTGTATTTATGATAAGAAGTGAACAAGAAACAGTTAAAACTCCATAATTAGTATATATTACACGGTGGGACCACTTTCTCACTATGTAGAGTAAAACTGTAACCAATCAGGACAGAGCAGAATCATTATCATATTGATATAATAGCCAATCATGTTGTTTGATTTCATTACCTCACTCAGTACATTTTTGTTGTAATCAGAACTAGGCTTTGTTGCTTGCTACTGATTAGCCTAATTTGGCCAATTTGGCTGACTGAGATTATTTCTCAATATTCTACAAACTCAGACATTGCAACAGCTTGTAGTAAAATTGGGTTTTTGCTGCTGTGAATCAAAACTAATCAGTCAGAACCTCTTATATTTTTGACTGGCGGCAGTTTCAAATTCCAACAGGCAATGCGCAACTACCGAGTTTGCAGAATATTGAGAATCGCAGTAAGTTGAAAATATGCTTTCATTGTTTTTATTCTCTATTATGATTTGGTTAACTTTGTAAAAGCAGTCAATAAACCTGGGTTCTACCATTAATTTAAAGTAATCAAATGAAAATCATTAGATGCTAAAAGTTGTCCTCTTTTGTTCCTTTGCATCTAATAAACACTAGTAGTTAATCAGTAGTGTCCAGGTTTATTGGAATGACTATATTACAGGGAGCCCAATAATATTTAGAAAAAAGTCAAATGAAAATAAATTTGGGAAACAAATTCCTCCATAATTGATACAAATGGTAGAAAAAATTGATCAAAAATACACCACAACATTTTTTTGCATGCACTGTTTTCCTATATAATTTCCCTATGGTATCCTATGTAGTTATTTGTTATAAATACTCTTAATTATTTCACCATTTACTTTTATCTCAATTGGGCTCCCTGTGCTATATATCCTTGTACTTATAACTAATACCTGTATTTTGTGAGTGTTCTTAGATTATATATAAAGTTAATCAATATGTTCTTTTTTATTGATATAGGGGTGTGTGTAATCAGCCTCCAGTGTACTGTATAGTAATGGAGTATTGTCCGCATGGTCAGCTTTTTGAAGTGTTACGTGATGGTCGTGAGATTACACCAAACTTGTTGGTTCGTTGGGCCACACAGATTGCAGATGGCATGCATTACTTACATGGACTGAAAATTATCCACAGGGACTTGAAATCTCCTAAGTATGCAATTCAACAGATTTTTAAATCATGTCATTAGTAATTATTTTGAAAACTAAAAGAATCCAGATCGAAAATCCAGTGGCAGATTTTGACAATCTCATTTAATTTATGACAAACCTGAAACTTTAGCAAAAAATTCTATTGGTATTGGTAATGAAAATAATCACAAAAATCTTGAAGCAGTAGATAAGCAAATTAAAGAAATACTTTTCTTTGATTTGTTGAGGTTTGCAAAATTTGAAAGGGAAACGATGAAAACATGGTCATGTCTGTCATTTTCAGGAAGAAAACATTTGATGCTGATATTGTTTTTCTGCTTTTCTTTCTATATTTCTTACTTCCCTTGCTTCCTTTTGTCTTCCTAGCTATTTTGTCCATTAGGTACTTTAATGGCTACCATGGAAATATTTATCATTTATGATGACAGTAATTACCTCATATTTTATAGTGTTCTTGTGACCTCCAATGACAGTCTCAAGATATCTGACTTTGGCACTTGTAAAGAATTCAATGATAAGAGTGCAAAGATGACGTTTGCTGGTACTGTTGCTTGGATGGCACCAGAAGTAATTAGAAATGAGCCTTGCTCTGAGAAAGTGGACATCTGGTATGTGCTCATTAAGAAATATGTGTCTTTAGGCTATCAGACTACACACAGTTTTCAGTAGATAGACCATGTATGGCTTCAAATAAGATCTTTGCAGCTAGGACTGAATTTCACTTTAAAATTTGCAATTTAAAATGGAAGAATTTTTCCATAGCATAGAAGTTTTAGAAGATAAAAATGAGAGAGGGGGGTGTCTAATATAGCCCCCCCCCCCTGAAATTTTTCCCTTTTCCATACTAGTGCCATATTTTCCAAACTTGGCCTCCTTTTCCCCATTGCTAGTCTCTTATATTTTCCAATCTTAACCCCCAACCCCCCCCCCCCCCCCAACACACACACACTTTTTAGGGTGCTCTGTATAGACCCCTTGCATGTGACATCAGAACAGCTCAATTTGGAGGGCAAAGTAAAAGAATTTTAATCTCCTGAGAATTTGACCTTATTGTTTTGCCCTCCAAATTGGGCTGCATTCCGACGTGCTGCAAGGGGTCTATAGTCCTTGCTCAGGGAAATGGGATTGAGAATCAATTATTCACTGGCAATACATTTTGCTTCATCAGGTCCTTCGGAGTTCTCCTATGGGAGTTGTTAACTGGTGAATTACCATATAAGGTTTGTTTATAGTTCTGAAGATTTTGTTTCATTTAAGAATCTGAGAGCACCTAATAGGTTTTACTATCAGAGAAAGAAAATACCATCTCATTGATTGGCTGATAGATTTAGTTAACATGCTTGACAGCTGTCAAAAGCATTGGAACTGTGACTTACCTAATTACCACCAATAACACAGTAATCCTTATATAATATGAGGAAAGTACAATATCAATAAGTTACAGATACCTAATAAGGGGTAGGTCTAAAGCAAGTAATACTCAAGTCACAGATGCCATTTGAAATCATCCATGGTCACTGCCATGCAAGACCAAACATGTCCCAGTCAGCCCAACTATAATGTGTGTTATGTATTTCCAGGGTGTTGATTCATCTGCTATTATATGGGGTGTGGGCAGCAATAACCTTCAGCTACCAGTACCTTCAACATGTCCAGATGGAATTCAACTTCTTATGAAACTTTGCTGGTTAGTAACTTAAGTTTTGTGTGATTTTGAATGTATGAAAGGAAAAGTAGAAATTATTTCACTCATTAAAATTGTACAGGATTTGCATTTTTTGGATCACGTTTTGTTTATTATTTACGGTTCCCTTTTAGATGCCTTCATTTTTCTTTCTTTCACTTTGTTCATAGAAAAAGAATGAAATGTATTTATTGGGTCCCGGTTGAAAAATTGTGAATGATTAAATGATATAGATATTTTTTGCAGCAGTCATGGGTTCAAGTCCCATTACAAGCCTTATTAAATTTTTCTCGGGCTCCAAATATTTGCAGCAGTATTGCAGGGATGGCGGAACACATTTTCAAGTGGGGGACTAGTATGCAAATTGGAGGGAAAAGCACAGGGAAAAGTGTGTGTGTGGGGGGGGGGGGGGGGAGCTAATATTAGAAAATTTAAAAGACTCATTGCAAAAGGTAAAAAAGTGGGGGGCTTCCTCCCCCCGGCTCTGCCGTCCCTGTATTTGGCCGTATATTTACTCAACTTATCTTTGTGATCTTATTAGGAAAAGTAAGCCTAAAAATCGTCCGTCATTTCGTCAAGTGCTGATGCACATTGAAATCGCAGCTTCAGATGTCCTGAATACACCAGCCGATTTCTTTCTAAACCAACAAGTAAGTCATCGCTAAGGTGGTATATCAAACTTCTGTTCGAGTTTGGGATGCATATATTTACAGTGAATGTTAGAGCGGTTTTCATATAAGTGGGAAATATACAGTACTGACATACAGCTGACTCGTACACGAGACGACATGCCGTAACATTAAAATGGCTTCTCATAAGAATGGTTGTCACATGAGTGGGAAACATACGGTACTGACTAACTTCACTCGTACACGGTACGACATGCCGTAACATTGAAATGGCTTCTCATAAGAATGGTTGTCACATGAGTGGGAAATATACGGTACTGACTAACTTCACTCGTACACGGTACGACATGCCATGACATTGAAATGGCTTCTCATAAGAATGGTTATCATATGAGTGGGAAACATACGGTACTGACTTACAGCACTCGTACACGGTACGACATGCCATGACATTGAAATGGCTTCTCATAAGAATGGTTATCATATGAGTGGGAAACATACGGTACTCACTACCAGCACGTACACGGTACGACATGCTGTAACATTGAAATGGCTTCTCATAAAAAATGGATATCATATATGAGTGGGAAACATACGGTACTCACTACCAGCACGTACACGGTACGACATGCCGTAACATTGAAATGGCTTCTCATAAGAATGGTTATCATATGAGTGGGAAACGTACGGAAATCACTTCCAGCACGTACACGGTACGACATGCCGTAACATTGAAATGGCTTCCCATTGTTTTCAGTAACCATCCAATCACAATGCTTAGTTACGGTTACGGTAAGATACGGTACGGCTACGGTACAGCTACGAATTTGCCGTACCGTTTCCCACTCATACGAAAACCGCTCTATTACACTGTTCAGCTCACACTCAAATATTCTTTTGTTTTTGAGTTCTCGAGTTCATATGAATGAGGCTCATAAATCAACAAAACTAAACCAAACAGCGTGCGCGTGCTGTGTGGTGTTCCCCAAATGCTTTAGAACTGGACATAGCACACCAGACTTGAATATTCCTTTTATAAAATGCGCCGTTCGTTACGAAATAAGAAATAGAAAAATGCGCGTGCGTGCTGCATTCTTTCACAATGTACGCTCCTCGACCAATCAGAAAGCAGAGGGGGGACAGAAAGGTTACTTTGTCCTTCGCTGTTCCTTAAAAAGCATAGGGTAGGATGTGTTTCAAATATGTACGTTTTTAATACCACAGGTCTTTTCCCATTTTTTTCTATTGGTGTGCCGAGTCTATCTCCCTTGATCAAATAACTCAATACGAATCCTTTCTCCTCAATGTTTCCCAGATATCTTGGCGATCAGAAATCAGTATTGAGTTTGAGAAGATGAAGAACGAAAGTGCGAATTTACAGAATCTTCACCAGTTACACCGCCTCGATGACGAACTAATACAAAGACGAAAGGAAGAACTCAAGTAAGTGAAAGGCTTGAAACATGTTGACCGGTCAACAATATTTGTCAACTGTGTTGCTTGTTTGTCTTGTAGACATGCACGTGACATCAGAATGCATTATGAAGAAAAGCTAGAAAGAGCAAACAGTCTTTACCGGGAATTGAACACGTGTATGGAGCAACTGGATTTAAGAGAAAAAGAGCTTATGAGGTGCGTTACTCACAAACACTCGCTTAATATCTTTGCATGCTTACCTGTCATGGCTTTCTTCCTCTCCTCTATCGCTGCAACCACTTCTTTTCCACCTTCTATATGTTATTCTCTCCTCCACTATGATTCCCATCCCCTCTAACCTTTCCCTCCTCCACTAGGATCACCATCCCCTCTAACCTTTCCCTCCTCCACTATGATTCCCATCCCCTCTAACCTTTCCCTCCTCCACTAGGATCACCATCCCCTCTAACCTTTCCCTCCTCCACTAGGATCACCATCCCCTCTAACCTTTCCCTCCTCCACTAGGATCACCATCCCCTCTAACCTTTCCCTCCTCCACTATGATTCCCATCCCCTCTAACCTTTCCCTCCTCCACTATGATTCCCATCCCCTCTAACCTTTCCCTCCTCCACTATGATTCCCATCCCCTCTAACCTTTCCCTCCTCCACTATGATTCCCATCCCCTCTAACCTTTCCCTCCTCCACTATGATTCCCATCCCCTCTAACCTTTCCCTCCTCCACTATGATTCCCATCCCCTCTAACCTTTCCCTCCTCCACTATGATTCCCATCCCCTCTAACCTTTCCCTCCTCCACTAGGATCACCATCCCCTCTAACCTTTCCCTCCTCCACTAGGATCACCATCCCCTCTAACCTTTCCCTCCTCCACTATGATTCCCATCCCCTCTAACCTTTCCCTCCTCCACTATGATTCCCATCCCCTCTAACCTTTCCCTCCTCCACTATGATTCCCATCCCCTCTAACCTTTCCCTCCTCCACTAGGATCACCATCCCCTCTAACCTTTCCCTCCTCCACTATGATTCCCATCCCCTCTAACCTTTCCCTCCTCCACTATGATTCCCATCCCCTCTAACCTTTCCCTCCTCCACTATGATTCCCATCCCCTCTAACCTTTCCCTCCTCCACTATGATTCCCATCCCCTCTAACCTTTCCCTCCTCCACTAGGATCACCATCCCCTCTAACCTTTCCCTCCTCCACTAGGATCACCATCCCCTCTAACCTTTCCCTCCTCCACTATGATTCCCATCCCCTCTAACCTTTCCCTCCTCCACTATGATTCCCATCCCCTCTAACCTTTCCCTCCTCCACTATGATTCCCATCCCCTCTAACCTTTCCCTCCTCCACTAGGATCATCATAATAAAATCACGGGAAGCAAGGGTGGCGTAGTGATGTGAGCGCTCGCCTCTCACCACTGCGACCCAGGTACAGGGCTCGGTGTTGTATGTGAGTGGAGTTAGTTGTTGGTTCTCTCCTGTGCTTCAAGGGTTTTTTTTCCGGGTTCTCCGGTTTTCCTCCCTCTTCAAAAATCAACTTTTAACTTGGAATCTAGTTGAAGAAGAGCCACTCAGTGGAATCCACTGTTAATTAGTTCCCGTTTGGTTTTTCTAATTCCCATTGAAATTATTGACCCAGAAAAAGCCTATTCAATGTTTCATGTAACCTTAGATAACAGCCTAAACGGTTCGTTCCTTTCTCTGACATTTTAGGCGGGAACACCGGCTCAATGTGTACACTGGAAAACCAAAGAAAAATGTATTAAAACCAGAATTGAGGGCAAAAGCGACAGTTGTTGAACGAATGCTGTCACATCAAAGAATAAGTAGGAATGATACTTCTAGTTGGTAAGTGAATCAAATTTGGTCATATAAAGCTATTTCGAAAATGGTTGGTGAAGGTTTTGTTGCTTGTTGCATACCAAGCCCGAAATGCAGTATGGGTGGTGTGAATTCAAGCAACGAAAGGTTTGGGGATTTTCCCATGCAGACTTTGTCTGCAGGTTTTTAAAGCATTTTTTTTTCTGTGTTCACAATATTTACATATAAATATAATACATTGAAAGGTTGGCAAGCAGCATGCAACAAGCAACATGCAACATGCAACATGCAACATGCAACATGCAACATGCAACACGCAACACGCAACACGCAACACGCAACACGCAACACGCAACACGCAACACGCAACAAGCAACAAAACCTTCACCAACCTTTCTTGAAATAGGGAGGGGCAGGAAGTGCTTGTTTGTTTGTTACTTTCTCAGTTTACAATACTTGAAAAACAAGCCCAACTTCCCTACTCTACTGTTTTATGGTAATGTTTTTCTTTTCTTTTCCCAATGTAGTCCCAATTCATCAAGTAGCTCTAGCAGTCCCCCGAAAAACGTAACCTTATATTGTCATAACATCGACGGAGAGCCATTGGAGATGGAGGATACCTCTCGCAACCGCCCTTTGAAAAAGTGTAGGAGTTACAGCAAATCTAAGCGGTCGAGGCGACGGCAAGGATCTCATTCAAGTGCTGATCGAAGTCCAGCGACAAAAAGAAGTCCAGCGTCTTCGGAATCCAAAATCTGTCTTGACGAACAAAATATTAACATTGAAAATGGATGCCACGTTAACCCGTTATGTAATGGACATTGTGAAGTCCAAAAATGTACACATTTATCCAAGTCTTGTAGTCCAGTATCTTGTCCTCGAGATATTCCTGGCTCTAGAACTAGTAATGATTCTTTCAATGAAAGAAGGTCTGTTAATTCTAGTGATAGTGGACCTCATCCAGCTAGCAGCTGCGAATCCGATGAAGATGAAGCCAAAAAGGAAGAAGTTCCTAATGATTGGAATGCTAGTGCAAGCACTTATAACAATAACCAAAATATTTCAAAAAGGACACGAGATGGTCAAGACGAAACTTGTTTGTCGGCCAGTTCTGAAGATGGTTGTGACAGTTCGGATATAGACGCCGAGTTAGCTCATAATGTCATGCATGAGTCCTTCGAGTTTTGGGGACAAGAAGGCCATATACGACGAATCGTCGAACGGTCTACCAGGCCGGCATCAATGGAGCTATACGAGGTATGGGTTAATCTATTCCATTCAGAGGCGGTTCCAGGATTTTTTTAGGGAGGAGTGCAGCGCTACCCGTGAAAACAACGAACATACAAAAAAAAGGAGGGGTGTATCCCTCAGAATCCAAGAAAAAAAACATTATTTTGTATTGTTATCTGATCCAGGGGGTGCGCACCCCCTACACCCCTCCCCTCCCCTGGGTCCGCTCCTGCCATTAGAAAAGCTAATTCAGGCAAAAGAAATTAGTAACATCACTTGATGTGTTTGGCGTTCGTTTAGGGCACAAAGGAGAGTCTGTCCCATTATATGGCCTCTCATCGCTCCTGCACAGGAATAGATCTGTGCAAGTGATTTTTTCAGCTTAAGTCCTGATACGTTTTCCTGAACCTCGATTCGAAGATGTATTAATTGTGTATTTTTGAAAATACTCTTGCAGAGCTACGAAGACGAAACAGTTTCTCCAAGGAAAAGGCATAAATCTGGCTCCGTTCATCATGATATTTAATACTAAAAAGCTTTATTTTAATACATTTATGTGGATAACCAGAATTGTGCTGTCTACAATGACCAGTTTTGTCAAGAGAAAATGAGCTAGTTCATATTCTCTTGGTTTTGTACATCAGGTCCGAGTGGTGAGACTTGAGCCGGTTTCCCTTAATAGCAAATACCATAGTCAGACCTAGGGCGCTTTCCATTCGATAAAAAATTCCGGAATTTTCGGTTTAAATTTCAATGGAACAAGAAAAAACCGGAACAAAAAATCGAACTACTTAAGGAATACGTCTTGAGGTATTCCTCTTTCCCGGAAATTCCGGAAATTCCGTGAAATGTGCGTTCCATTTATGGTTCACTTTCCATTCGATGAAAAATTCCGGAATTTTTGGAATGGAACAGGGAAAAAACTTTTAGCACTTCCGCAATTTTTTCACAGGATGGAAAAGAACACATGATGTAACTGGTTCGTGGACTGTTCCATTCGACCAAAGAAAATTTTGAAAATTCGACCCGGAATTTTTAATGAATGGAAAGCGCCCCTAGTTTCCTGATGGTAAATGAATGTAAAAGAGGAATGCATGTCTTTGACTGTTTTGTTGTATACAATAGACCAACCACCCACCATAGTAATAATCACTTCTATTTATTAAATGTATAACATTACGAATATTTTAATTCGATTCTTTTATTCCATGTAGAAAACTGACTATTTATTTACATTTGCTTTTAGTTCTAAGTAAGAGTTAACATTATTGGCAGCCATTTTGTTTTGTGTTGGATTCAGGAAAGACTTAGGATGTTACCTTGATTTATTTGCTGTTTTTCTTCAAAAATCATTAACTCATGCCAAATACGTTTTGGTATTCTGGAGTACTCCTCACATACTAAGATACCTGCTTTGCTGAAAGAGCCAGCTTGACTGCTACCCTGCCAGAAGTCTCCTTTTACCTCCTTCTTTCGCTAATGGAGGAGGCAAAAGGAGACTGTGCTCGCAGGGTACTTGACTGCTCTTTCTTTCCTAATATTCAAGGCAGGTCCTTGCAGTGTACAGTTATTTGAATATCATATATAGTTATTTGCAAATACTGAATAGTATAATAGTGTACATATATAGGTATTTGAAGTATTTAATGTAAGAAAAAATACCGTTATATCAAATGGAATTAATAAAACCAGTTAACTTAATATGCTGCTTATTATGGAGTGAATGAGAGCGAGGTGCTTCATGCATACGGCCTTTATTTACTAACTATAATATCATGATTACCTCGGGATTCATTGTTTCTAGAGGGATGTTTAAGGTCTAACTTCCCTGCTAGCAGAATACGGCCTGGACCGGCAGAGTCTCTCATTTTCTCTGCCAGGATTCGTCTACGACTCTGCTAGCAGGGAAAGGTCTAACATTCCTCTGGATGAATAGTGATGAGGGATATTTAGTCTAAATATCCGGCCCTCGTGAATATAATCATGAGGGATATTTAAATCCCTAAAATATGCCGCAAATCAACAGCCTTGTAAAACTTTGTAATTTATGCATCGTACGAAAGCTAACATATTTCCTAAGACAAGCTAGTGACTACTGAATAACGTTTCTATCAAGAGTAATATTATTACAAACTGCTGAAGAAACTTACTGCAAATTTCAATGACGCAGACTCCGTAGTATTGAGTTGCCGAATTAGACATTTCCGATTTAGCGGCATAGGCATAGTATATTCCGCGTTTCCTTAAACACGAATGAGTGGCCGGCATATAGTATATGCCTATTCCGCTAAATCGGAAATGTCTATTTGGTTTTTCCTGGTCTTGGCCTTGGTCTTTGGTTGTCCCTGACGCTTTAACGGCTTAGATTTCATTTTAGCTTCTAGCTTGCCCTGGACTTCAGCGTTGGGTTCCTCTGGCTGTACCGCAAGAACTCTTCTCAGCTCACTTTCACTGGTTATCAGCTTGTTCAACCGACCTTCGATGTTCTCAAGGGATGGGTCACTTAGCTCCTTCAGTAGATTGAGTTCATTGATGAAGAAATGACTGAGATTCTTATCGCTTATTCTCTGTCTTAGATATTCCAGCAGCCCTTTGAGCCTCTCTCCCATATCTTTTCCACTCCATTCAAGGTTTTCTTGATCTTGATCAAAGTTGTAGTGAAGAAATGCAGTTTTTATGTGATAAGATGACAGCTTGGCAAGTGTTGAGTCATTTTTCACTATGGTCTTGGCAACTTTGACCACCTCACGTCGACAGCCTGAATCTGTTTTATCCAGGTTTTCCATCTTTTTCTTTTCCTGAATAGAAAAGGATTGTCTCCAAAGCATTTCCCTTGTGCATTTCATGTTCTGGGTGATCATTTGTTCAGGCAGTTGTTTTGCAACATAGTGTCTTCCTTCCGCAGGAACTGAAAATGAGCTGTCCTTTTTTGGTTTAAAAAGAAATGCAGGTACCAGATCTACTTCCAGCTTCTTTTTGGCTACCTTATCGTCAATAAGAAGCTTAGTTGCAGGGCCATTATCTGAAGGTTTTAGATGAGGGTCTTTTTCGTTTTTTTGCTTCTTATATTGGTTGACTGCTTGTTGAACAAGGCTAAAAAACCAGCTTCTGACCTTGATTGGTCTCACGTACCCCTTATTGTCAACAAAACGCCAATACTTGCTGGATTTCTTCGTAACTTTGATTAGAGCATAACCAGAAACGCCATCGACATCCTCTACCACCAAATCAGAATTGTTCTTTGTGTCCAGAGCAACAAGAATATCTAATTCATTAGCATCCTCAGTCTTCAAGTGTTCGTAAAAGCTACCTGTGAATTCAAAGTGGTTGAAGATTCCTTTGGATTTTTCTTGGCAGAATTGACGAACATACTCAATATGAGTATCAGCCATTTTCCTTGCCCATCTCGTATTTTCCTTTGGGATCTTGACTTTGCTCGCAGAGAACTTCCTTATTGCTCCAGCAAGATCCCTTTTAGGGGTTTTACGATGCTTTGAATATTGCTGGTTCTTTTGATGGTCTTTATTTGGCAATTGGGTCTTTTGGGGGTTATTTCTTGCTTCAAATTTTGCTGTTCTTTTCGATTGTTCGTTTGCTGATTTTTTCCCCAACTTCTTGAATGGGGATTTGCTTGATGAAACCTTGGATGCTTTTTGTGGTTTTGAACCTTTATCTTTGTCATTATTTGATGCTTTTTTCATGACCCTTCGCTTGTTTTCACTAGGGGTTTTTCCTGGACCCTTTTGGGAATGAAAAGTAGAGTAAACATTTACAAGCACTGGTCATTGTAGGGATTTTTTTCTAGTTAAAATTAATCATATCTGCTCTCAGTTTCCCTGTGCATTACATATAGCTAATTCAAAAAACGTTGAATACTGAATACTGCATACTGAATAGTGCATTCCAAGACCGAAATGCATTTTGGGTCATGTAATATTGTCTAAAGTAAAATAAATAATAATGATATATTTTATTTTTAGTGCATTCCATCCGAAACAATACACTAGCTACATATAGAGAGCAACTCACTGTATATTTACTTTTTATTTCAAATCAATGAGACCCACAATGCCCTTCGGTCTTAGAATGCACTGTTCAGTGATGCAGTGTTCAGTATTCAACGTTTTTAGAAATAGCTTTATCACCCCAATCGTAAACTTTCTAGAAGGCAAGATTGTATTCACGGAAAAAGATACATAGTAGTATTACCATATTAAGTACTTTCTTTTACGAGATAGTTTAGGCTTCGATAATTCAGAAGAGAGTCACATCCTGAAGAACACTGAACAAGTTCAATTTTCTATGTATATAAACAATATTTAGCTCACATGCACGATGATTTTATAAAATTCTCAAACAAAAATAAAAATTGTGTATCTAAAGCTTACCACTGATGTAGAAGAGCTTTTTATTCTAGCCTCAGTATAGTCTGAAACATCTCCAAAAACATGCTCTGCCGGTTCATAGCCGTCTGGAAAGAAATCGATACCAAAAACGCCAAAAGCATGCTCTGGTTCATAGTCTGGAAAGTCATCGGCATCAAAAACATAGTCTGGTTCATAGTCTGGAAAGTCATCATCAGGAAAACCATAGTCTGGTTCGTAGGGATCGGCACCTAAATAGTCATAGTCATCACCCGACATATTCCTAAGGGAGAAGAGAGTGCACCAAGTTCAAAATCAAAACCCAATCATTTGATGCTACCTTAGTTCAGTGCACTAAATAGTATGTGCCTTAGCGAAATTTAACTGAGTTATTTTCGTGGATGAACGATTTTTCGTTTAACTAGAATTTTGATTTCTTAAACCGATCTGGAAATACCGTGATTAGAACATTGTAGCATCTAGCATCAATATATGTCTTAGCATATCTGAATAAGCTAGATCTTAAGAATATTTACTCCACTGACCGAAGTCAGAGGACCGAAGTCGAAGAATAACTTTACAAAGTCAGTATAGCAATATAAAACTGTATATAAAATTCGTTTAGGTTTCCAAGAGTTCAACTTGTTGACAACATTTGCGACAGAATACTGAACCTATCATGAATACTTACTCAACTCGAAATATTCTTTAAGATCGGAGAATATGGCTGCTTTGCTTGGTTTTCGAGTCGAGTTTTATTAATGAGGGAATTTTCCCGTTTAGCCACCCGCAGACTTTCGATATTGATTTTTCCAAGAAAAACCAGACGAGGTCACATTTTGAATTTCCATATACGTAACGCATAACGCAACCAGGTTCAGTTGAGTGAACACCATCACTTGTAATATTTATATACACTCGTCAGCATGGAACAAGCAAGGCGAAAAATTCTTAAATACTGTAGTAGGAAGGGAAATAACTTAGGGTGACTGACTACTTTTGAACGTTCAATTTGAGCCCACGATGTGCGCGCGCACGAAAATCGCTCAAAACCGCATAACAACCTTCCAAAATTGTATTGAGGAACCATACACGTTTTGAACTTCAACGGGGCAAAAACCCCGAATTTTGCACGGGACTCTATATTTTTCTGTGAATTTCTTAAAACAACAGGTAAAAATCAATATGTTGAGAAAGTTTGAAGAAAACGTAATTATTAGAACTTATAAAAAAAGCGTTTTATGTGTTTTTGTTGTCATCATTTGAGTACGATTTTCAGTTGATTGAGCTAACAGGACCTTCAGGACCTCGAGCCAAATATTTTCCCGTTCGGACCGACCTTAACTCAGTCAATAAGCATTTTATCATATGACCACATATAAAAAATCGATTTCAAAGCGTTTTTAATAAATGCGAATCAAAATGCGTAGTTTTTACATGATTGACGGCAGCGAGTCCGAACGGCGAGTCCGAACGGGAAATTATTACACTTTTCGGAAAAGCGTACTTTATTTGCTGACGACATTTTCCCCAAAGGTTTTTTTTAGAATCACGCGTACAGTGAAATATGGTCATATGATAAAATCTGATATAATCAATAAAGTGAGTCTTTTTACATTATGACACATTATAATGACAGCTATTTCAAAAAAGGTTGGTGAAGATTTTCTTGCATGTTGCATGTTGGTTCATTTTCATGCTGCATGGTACACCATTTGCTTATCAAGCTTGAAATGTATTATATTCACATGTAAATAATGTGAACACAGAAGAAAATATCACGAAAAAACCTGCAGACAAAGGTTGGGAAAATTCTATATTGTTATGACGTTTCATTGACTGAATTCACATTCCCCCATACTGCATTTCGAGCTTAGTATGCAACATGCAACAAACAACAAACTTTTTTGAAATATCTGTACATCCACTTTTCATGTAACTATATAACTAATGTCTGCACATTGTTTGAGCTTCGCCGTGGCATCAATTAAAAGTCACCAAGTACGTAATTTTGAAAAAAGCTGTCACTAACACTTTTCGTTCAACTTTCATTTGTTGTTCAGGCGTTTTAAAAACAAGAAGGTCCGCATGTGACAGGAGTCTTTTATGCTATTGTCACTTCAGATCAGCTTTCTCTTTTTTCGCTTACTCTTCGAAAACTGCATTAATACTTTCTTTAATTCTTTTTCATTACTAATTAGCTTAGATAAACGATTTTCTATTTGATAAAGGGTTGGGTCGCTGAACTCATTTAGTAGATTCAACTCGTCGATGAAAAAATGACTGAGCTTCTTCTCGCTTATTTTCTGTCTTAGGTAATCCATCAGCCCCAGAAATCTTTCTGACAGATTTTCGCCGCTCCATTTAAGGTTTTGTTGACCTTCATCAAAGTTGTAGTGAAGAAACGCAGTTTTTACGTGGTAAGAAGAAAGAGGATTGAGAGTGCGGTCTCTATTCCTAATAGTCTTAATAACTCTGACTATCTCGTGCCGACAGCCCGAGTCTTTGGCGTCCATTTTTTCCATTTTCTTTTTCTCCTCAAAAGAGAACGATTGCCTCCATAACATTTCCCTTGAAAATTTCAAGCCACCAGCCTTTATTTCCTCAGGAGGCTTAGCCACGTAGCGTCTTCCTTTAACAGGGGCAGTTGATGAGCGGTCTTTCTTTGGCGGTTTAAAAAGAAATGCAGGTACAAGGTCCACTTCAAGTTTCCCGTGATTTTCCTTGTCATCAATAAGAAGCTTTGTTGCCGGACCATTACCATAAAGGGTTAATTCTGGGTCTTTATCTTTCTTATCTTTGTCATACTGGTTGACTGCTTTTTGAACCTGACCGAAAAACCAGTTTCTTACCTTCGTTGGGTCGACGTACCGCTGCAGATTATCGTCAACAAACTGCCAATACTTGCTGGGCTTCGTAACTTTGATTAGAGCATAACCAGGAACGTCGTCGACTTTCTCTTCCACCAAATCAGCATCATTCTTTGTGTCCAGAGCAACAAGAATATCTAATTCATTAGCATCCTCAGTCTTCAAGTGTTCGTAAAAGCTACCCGTGAATTCAAAGTGACTAAATATTTTTTCTGCATTTTTTTTACAATATTTACGAATGAACTCTATATGAGTATCAACCATTTTTCTCGCCCATTTCATTCTAGATTTAGAAATTCTTACATAACTGGCCGAAAACTTCCTTATTTCTCCGCGATTTATCTTCACATGTGGCCTTTTCTTTTTGTTTCTGTTCGAAGAATTCTTGTTTTTATCGGAGAATGCCTTGTTTTTTCTTAACTTCTTTTTAAATTTTTGAGATACTTTTGAAGTTGACTCTCTTTTCTGTTTTTTGGATGCCCTGAAGGTGTCCTTGGATTTTCGGGTTCTTTTCCGATTTCCAGATTTCTTCTCTATGATAGGTTCCTCATCAAAGTAATCGCTTTCATCGTTGTCATCACAAACGTCAGATTCATTGGCACCAATAATATAATCTATGAAAGATTCCTCACCATTGTAATCCTGACAATCATCGTCATCATTGCTGTCATCACAAACTTCAGATTCATTGGCATCAGCATAATCTATGATAGATTCCTCATCAATGTCATCTTGAAAATCATCGTCATCATCGTTGTCATCACAAACTTCAGATTCATCGTCATCATCAAGACTGCGGTTGTTATCAGTGTCACAGTCATCATCATCATCACTGTAGTCGTTATACGCATTTACCAGACAGTCAAAACCGTAACTGCAGTCATCCTCCTCCTCATCCTCTACCAGATACTCATCTTCAGAATAGTCACACATTTTAAGATGATAATTACCTGTATTTGCATTAAAAAAGGATCAGTAACATGAAATGATAAAAAAATATTTCTACCATAAACTAGCTATATATATAGAACCACCGTTTGAAAACTGAACTATCAGGTTTTTTCTAATTTTGATGTCATAGCAGGCCCGTAACAAGGGGGGGAGCACAGGGTGCACGTGCACCCCCCCCCCCCCCCCCCATCAGACCAAAAGGTCCGCTTTTTATCAACATTTGTTTGTTAAAGTTAATAAAGTTCATTATTATTATTGCTTGAAAATAAAAAAAAAATACAGATTTAATGTAAATCAAAAAATTAAACCACTATACTACACTTAGGTCCATTTTTACTTGATGTGCACCCCCCCGGTAAATGTTCTGGTTACGGCCCTGCATAGTCAATATTTCACAAAAGCTCACTATATTTTGACACGAATTTTCGGTTCCATTTTTATTTTCCCCTTTACTTTAACCGAAAATAAGTACATTCGCCTGCTAAATGGAAACTTGGAATAAAAACAATATCAAGCTCTTATCATTTGATAATCTCTATTTATTCCTGGATCTATTTCATTGCTTTTGTCATAATGAGTATTCCAAAAATATAGACATAATAATGCTAACAATATAATGCCAATATAAATTACAGGCCTATGAAAAGCCTAAAACTCGTCGGATTGGCTCCAAATCGCGTACAGAGACAAAGAACAGCAGCAACAACACACAGGCAAAAATTGGTAAGCAAACTACAAGAATTACTTCAGTTATTCTTACGATACATAATTCCACATACATTCCTTTGTAAAAAGGTACAAAAATATTGCTTGAATGCACTTGAAAAAATCTTGCCTAATTATGCAGATGTTTCGAGAATGTAATAATAACAATAATATTCTTCTTCTTTTAAACTTCTCGAATGAAAGGATTTTATTTTGGAATTGTGCCAGCTAAAAATAATATAAGCTGTAGTTCAGTATTTCATTCCTTTTATTCACCCTCGGGGACAGCCAGCATCCTTCACCTAATTGATTTTGGTAGTCAGTTCGATGAACTAGAATATAGTTGAGAATGGTTTTCGAGTTTAAAATGTCGGCGAAGTCTTATTAAACAAAATCCGCAAGGAATTGAGCCCCCAAAACACTCGACTCTTTTAAAATGGATGTTCCAGCAAGCAAACTAATGCTGTATATCAAGAGTGACCTTCCCGAGACAACCATATGAGACAACTAAAGACTAAACTAAAGGCACAAATCTTTTCGTAGAAAGTTTGGGAATATATTGTCAATTACTTACGATCTATTTGGGTGTACTCAGGCAGACGACAATGATAATGATATATACTTACTTTATGAAAAATATCACAGACAGAAGACGTACAAAAGCAGTATTTTAGGGGAGAAGGAAATGTTATTTCCCCTTCTCGGCAGGGCTTTGCTTCTAAGAATTCGAAATACTGACAGATGACGTAAAGCGAAATTTGCATAATGTCACGCAATATAATTCAAGACAAATACTGTATTTTATCCATTTTAACACGACCTTTTAATTCAAGCCAGAACACAACATTTAAATCCCTCTTTACAGCTGTTGATATTACTTGTGGTGTGTCCTTTCAAACAAGGTTTTTTAGCTGGCATGCACATCGATCCTTCACCGTGACACATCATCCTGCAACACTTCCTGTTTGTGATGTCACACTTTGTGGGTTGTTTGAGATACTGATGGTTTGCCGTGCATTGTCCAGTCTGGCATGATGATAAGGCACCGCTCGGATCACATTCACATTTATGGCACGCTGAAATAAATTGAAAAAAAAAAATTTAATTTTTAAATTTCTAAAAGATCTTACGAACACTAAACTACTTTCTTGTGACATGTAGGCTGGAACAACAATGCTATTATTAATTAGAAAAAACCTACTAATGGTCTATCACCAATCGAGACCTGTGATTGGCTGAGCTACTAGGGGTCTATTAGTGATAGTCCTCTAGTAGCGAAAAGCACTGGTTTTGAAAACCAAAAAATATATATTTAAAGCAAAATCCAAAACTTTTTGCATCCTTTTATTGGACCGATTAGTAGGTTTTTACTAAAACAATTAGACCTCTCGCCCTCATGGCCTACGAGTCAATAGCCCATTCGGCCTTCGGCCTCATGGGCTATTGACTCGTAGACCATTCGGACTCGAAGACTAATTGTTAATTATTACTAACCGTATTAAAATATAGGGACCGCAGAGCATAGTTTTGATTGTTTGGCTGGGGGGATCTAATTTGGGGGAGTTTTCGGGGGAATGCCCTCCCCCCCCCCCCCCCCCCCCTTTCCTGAAAATTTGGAAATTGAGGCTCTTGGACGGGAAATGCAATTGCCAGTGCCGTGGTTTTGAGGGGCAATAGACCTTTTTACCGGTACGAATTATGGGATGCTGAGGAGGCAGACTTGGAAATATTTATAAAGCATAGAGGGGCGGGGTTACTTTCTCAGGCAAATAATTTTACGCTTTCGTGTTTCACATATTACTCCAACTACCAGCAAATACAATTCAATTTTTAGATGTGTTTCTCATTGGATAACGTTGAATTATATAGAAAGACACCCTGACAGCTGTGCATACTATAAATTTGTCCAATAATTGCCCCCTCAGCATCCCATAATGTCTTACTTAAAACAATAGAATTCAAGATGGCCGCCGTATCAGTAAAATGGTCCATTGCAACATATTTGTTTCGCATTATTAAAGTCATTTAGAAGCTTTAGGCAATTCATAACAGACTCTAAGCCCCTCCCCCCTCCCCCTCCCCGGTGACTGGAATATGAATGATATGAACGGCATATCACGACATAAAGACAAAAATGATATATAATTTGATTGGTACTCAACTCACCGCTGATTTCTTGTACACCAAAACCGATAACGAGAAGAAGAATAAGGACCAGCGTTCGTAAAGAATATAAATATTTTACGTAAAACATCGCTTTTTAAATTCCCGGTGATATTGGACGTGTAGAAATGATATTAACAGAAATCCATTTCATTACCGAGGTCGTCAACCTGACTGAACAGTGCCATTCTAGTTTGCTGTTATTTTAATTATTTTGCTTAGCATAGCAGTCATGCATATAGCGCTTTTGCAGGTCTTTGGTATGGTACCCGTATATCGGCCTGTGGTTGGTTATAGATCAGTGCTCTATCCATGTATTACGCGGTCATGATAAGTGGGCTTGATCAAAGGACAACTAGTAGCACCGACAGTAGAAACCGTGTGGTGAATCTAGGATTTCGAAATGAGAGTGGCATCATTGATCAATAGTGGAAAAGACATTTTTTTGGCCTGATGCAAATCACTTCACTATAGAAAAGAAAATTTAACCAAACAAATTTCTACAGTTTAATCGTAGCAGTCAATTTAAATTGGGGTTTATAATGTGCTCAGATTTACAAAGGGTGGTCAGGTCCACCTTCTACAGTCCACACTCCATAGATCTGCAACTGGTCAGTCGAGAAACTGAAAACGCTAGAAATCCAGATGATTTCTGTACGAGGAAAAGTGTTAGTAAGGCAGCTAGGCTCAGTGCTCGAGGTTATTTAGTTCCTACTAACTTTGTCATGGATCTAAACTGATCACTTAAGTTTTTTCTCGGGGCGCACAAAAAATTGCTTCGTAAATTATCTGTTAACCAAAGGTTTGCCGCTACCTTCAACGGGCACTAAGAACCCCGCGCTGGCTTTAACGTTTTAGAAAAGCCTGCACGAAGGAATGAAAAATATGTAGAGATTATAATAAAATTTTCAGAGCATCAATATAAAACTCAGTACTTAAATGAAGAGAAACAAAAACACATGAAAACTGTCTCAGTAGTATTTACAGCTATGCAGTGTTCGTCGATCGACAGAGCAATTTTCATTAGAATTTTATTCAGTTTGGTCTTTGGTTAAGTGACAGAAATAATTACAGTGAAAGCTCTCCTTGCGACCACTCTCGTTAGCGACCAGCTCCAGTTACGAGAGCTTTGAATGTACTCAACCAAACACAAACAACAAACAACAACAACAACAACAACACACAAACAAACAAAAAATAGCAGATTAAATTAAGGAAGAAATATGATAAAACTAATCAACCAACCATCCCACCCACCTGCCAACCAACCAACCAATCAATCAATCAATCAATCCATCAATCCATCAATCAATGACCACTCCAAACACGGTTTTACAAAAATATGACATTTAATATGGCTAGAAGAATCAATACTATGGAACACAGAAGGATTGATTTTATAATTTGTGTCAACTACCTTCTATAAACTGTGATATGACAATGCAATAGCAGCCCCGACAACTGAGAAACCTTCACCTACACCAAGTGAATGGTCTTAATTACTGGAAACAGAATTCCCATTAAACTGCCAACCATGATTCAAAAATAGATTTCTAACCGTTATAAACTACTTACGGCCCAATCAATTGTTTTGTGTAAAAAGTAACTAGACGAGTTTAAAGCTATGAGAAATCCGATCCATTTTTTTTTCACTTTTATAGGAAGTTAATCGGATGTAGTACGTGTCATTCTCAAGGTTTTTTTTCTTTCACGGCTCAAGGTTTCTTTTCTTTCAGTTTTAACCTTTGAAGAAGATCTCTCTGGCATCTTCCAGCCCTACAGCTCGTATTATATCACCTCTGCGACTCTTAGGATTGATTGATGTTGCTATGGAAAAGAAAGAAAGAGTTTGAATATTTTATTGTCACTGAAAAAGGTTGATAATAACAAAATATAAAAACTGAATAGATATCTTGATGTACTTCGTGGGGTGTATCCTGTTCCATGACAATGAAAAAGGACAAAAGACGTGGCTGCCATATTGGTAGACACGACAAAAGAAACCAAGACCTACACCAAATCTTTTGTCAAACTCAACCAAAATGGCGGCTATGACGTCACATGTACAAGGAATAGATAAAAAAACGAGTGCACCGAGAAGCTGATGGAAGTACGAGGCCGTATTTGTCAGTTTTAGATACTAAACTCATTACACAAATGAATCAATGAAATGAAGAAAAGCTTACTTGTGAATTTATAAACCTCCATACTCCAGGGTCCGCCTTTTCCATCTTTTTTGCAGGCGCGTGATGCCCCATACATGGAATAGGTCTGAAGGATATTCTTACCACCCAAACAATGGCCGCCATTTTCGATGGCAAAGGCGAAGAAGCCTTGTACTCGTGCAACCTGAGCACATTTTCGTATGGCATATTTCCTATGCATGTAATCATTTCCATCCAAAATAGGGAATATTCCTTCAAGACTCGGTAAGGCTCTCTCTGGCTGGTCTCTCCAACAACCAATGCTGAAAAATCCTAACAACAACAAACGAATTGAACTAAGCCACAAAAATAATCAACCTCTGGCCTTTCTGTCAATAAGAGCTTTTGGGAAACAAATTCAAATTTACATCGAATCCTGAAACAATCCAGATCTCTGCGCTGATCAAAGTCAGGGCACGGCAGAGCTACTAACAGGACCAACTGGAATTTACCTTAAACATTAGGTTTTGCAGGGGGGAAAGTGAATCTCTGTTTCCATGTCAGTTTACTCATTAGCATCTACACGTACAGCGCTTCCCAATTACACGCGCGAAATCGTACAATTTGCTATCCCGACTATATATGGTTTTGGTGAACGTCAGTCTAAGTGTTTCTATAGCATCGTTGGCAAACAAAGTTTTCAAGGGCACGGACCTATGGAATGTCACGGAATTAAACGCCTTGATCGACGACTACCAAAACCTACCGTCGTCACGGAAAATTGTACAATTTCAGTCGCAAAGTTTGAAAACAGTTAAATTGACAAAGATTGTATACTTTTCCGAAATCTTTTTTTTTTTTTTAATACACGCACACACGAATGTATGCAAATTATCAGCCGTCGTTAACTAACACGATCTTTTTGTTCATTAGGGAGCATTCATTTTTTAGGAGGGGGGGGGGCGGAGGAATTAGGGGGAGGGGTCATTAAAAAATTACTAGATAAAAAGGGGGGTCAACTTTTTTTTAACGTTGAATCAGGGGGGTCATGAATAAGAATACAGTCTTCTTTTTTTTTTTTTAGTCTTTTTCTGGAGGGGGGGGGGGGCTAGAAAATTTTTACATTTGGAAGTGGGGGGGGGGGGGGGGGTTATCAAAATATTCAATTCCTTACCATGGGGGCTAGCATTTTTTTTCTGTTTGATTCCTCTAATTCCTCCGCCCCCCCCCCCCCCCCCCCTCCTAAAAAATGAATGCTCCCTTAACAGTCCGTCTGGTAATGAATCAAGATATATTTGATTGTACAATAAAGACAATGGCGGGCAAAAACAAGAACAAGAACAAGAACAAGAGCATGGAATATATTTTAAGAACCCAGCCTTGTCGTTATCCATATTACTGCATGAAGGAAAGGTGGAAAATAGTTTTTCTTACCTAGTGAATGCTTTCGATTTGTCATGGAAGTGCTGTTGTAACTGGTACCTTTCAAAAGGAAAATAAATTTTACAGTAACTAAATTTCATGAAATAAGAATGAACTGAAAGATGAACATAGAGATCCCCGGGGCGGATTAGGGAATCAGGCTGCAAGGGGTGTGAACCCCCTACCCAGATGAGCTGAAGATTATTTTATGGAAAATAATGCTGACTCAATGTATAACTCTTCATAACTATATCCTGATATATATTGATACTATATTGATATTTCAATGATTCACTGCAAAAGTTGTGTTCAAAATGAGAAAACATAATGCCATTTAGTAGATCATAGCCGGCTTCTTGACGTACGTACTTTTTTAAAAGACTACAAAGTTCAAAATATTTTAAGAAAATCGTGTCAATTTATGCTTTATTATCCAGAAGCCTTTTCGATCGTAGCTCCTATGTGTCAATGTAATGTGTCAGGATAAAGAAAGCCGTATAGCAAGAAACACTAGTTGTTATACTTGGCAAGCTTAGGATATGTTTACTAAGTGGTTCCATACCTTTTATAGTATCATGTCGTTGAGGATTTTGCTTGACGTGGCTTTGGACTATGAAGAAAAAAGAACCAACATGAAAAATAATCATCTTCACTTGATATATGAAGCATTATGATATCTCCAATACCGCAATAGTAATCACATGCGCACGGGAGCCGGAAACTACGACTGTGTTGGTGTATCCAATCGTAACCAAGCGAACACAAAGAATGCTACTTAAATGTAAGAAGAGCACGTCATTTACTGACATACGTTAGGTCTCTTCACGTACCGGAGAAAAATCGAGTAATAAATGACTGAAAGCGTAACAGCGAGATTATTGATGTTTAGTGATGCTAAATAGCTATTCCGAGATTGAGAAAAAACTGTGTCAAATTGGCATTGCAGTGCATTGTGGGAATATTTAAGAGGACCCATTTCCAAGATGGCGTCTATTTTGTCCCTACAATGCACCGCAATGCCAACTCGACCCAGTTTTTTCTCAATCTCGGAATGGCTAATAACGTTAGTACAAGGAGTGACAACATATTCACCTGGAAGAAGTTGTTCTATGCCATCCAATCCTTGTGGATGAATACCTTTTTGCTGACCACCTCGTTGTTTTTTATTTAACAATACTTTGATTCTCGGTCTCTGTTTTAAACGTGAATATATTTTGCCTGTAAAAAAATAATTAATAATTGTTGTAAAAACTTTTACTTCCATAGCCCTAGTTACAAATGTATGAAACAAAACCAGGCTTGTACATATCAACAATACAACAGTCATACAAGCTAGCGGTGATATTGATCTGGTTGGCGAGCCGGGGGGAGGGGGGGGGGGGATGGAGCAGGAATCGTGGTTTTGATGTTTTAGTGGGTAAGTGTGTCAATATATATATATGGGAACATCGCGTCGTCAAGTACGATATGAGCATTCAATTGACTTTGTAAAGATAAACTTTATTTACCCCTCGGAATTTGAGTGAGGCGGTGAGACGAATTAACTATGTTCGGCGTCATGCAGTTTTTACAAAAAATATTTTGAAGAGAGATTTTAAGGAGTGACTTCAAGCCAAGCACAATGCCATCAAAGGTTCTTTATTTGAAATCCTTTGAAAATGAATTTAGAAAATCATTTTCAGTGTAGTATTTGTTTTAATAAACGTAGATTATAGGTGCTAATCACAAGCTGAGGTACCCTACGAGCAGAGTCTCCCATGCAGGAGGTAAAAGGAGACTTGGCTCGCAGCGTAGAGTTGAGGGGTTTTTAAAAGACTACTTTTACCAAAGCATTAAAAAAGAATCTGGATCTCAAACTCGGCATTCGTGGACCAGTAAATACTAGTTATTAGCCAGGTTTACAGCGCTTTTCATATTTCTGTGACCTACCGACTCCAGACGTCTGGCGTTTTAGCTTCCGTCAATCAAATTTACGACGAGCCGAGTTCATTCCGATCGAGCGACAAGGAAATTCCCTTGACTAGACAGCCATTTTCACACAGGAATTTCTTTATTGTTCGCGATCGGAATGAACTCGGCCCGTCGTAAATTTGATTGACGGAGGCTAAAACGCCAGACGTCTGGAGTCGGTAGGTCACAGAAATATGAAAAGCGCTGTAAAACCTAAAAATACGTCAAAGTATTTGTACTAGTGCACACAATCACTATCCAATAGATTTTTCTATTATACATTACGCATACTTTTTGTTAGGCTTTTTTTGCCAGTCTTATCCCACCTGACACCTGAACTACCACTGCTCTCATTTAAGGGACATCATGTAAAGTAGGACACGTGACCTGCTTGTTCAATCAAACATAAGCAAATATCTCCTTAATGAGCAATCATGGTGGTTCACGTGTTACGGGGCAGATTCATAAGTGTCTTATAAGGAGAAGTGAAAATATACCATAACGTTTTATGTACAGATGATAACCGTAAAACTAATTTTAATTCAAAATTCTTGGGTGCATGGAAGTGAGGACGGATCAAGGTCACGTGACCGACTTATCTTATAGATTTTCCTCCTAAAATTTCGTCCGAAATTCAAGCATATGATTGGTTAAAATTGATCACATCCATATAAGGCCGCAGTGCGTTATTGGTGTCACGGCACAGCAGAGCACTATTCCTGCTGTCAAAGATGGCATTATTTTATAGTAGATATGGTGATCAAGTTAGAGGAAGAAAACATTATAAACATTGTTCATAATTCAGTATCACCATGTACAAAAAGACAAACTAGTTAAATAGATTAGAGGCTAGTATGAGTGTTTGGTTTGCGAATAGTTGCTGACGTCCTCGACGTCACCAGCTCGCGTGCAATAGTGAACCTTTCTTGTTATTCCAAAGCCAGTACAATGAACAACAACTGATTTCATTTGTAAGTAATTATCCCTAGATATCATTATATTTATATACTATGATACTCAATGCATAATGTGATAGTAGTAGAGGTTAGATCCACTTTCTGTAGCTTTTTATAGTTCATATATACTCGTAACACTGAAGCTACGCGTAAGATGTTTGGTTAAGCTGTAGTCTTTTTGTCGTCTTCCAATGTGTTGTTCCTTGTTGTTGTCGCTGTTTTAACTCTTTTAACTCTTTTTGGGTTTTTTATTCTTCGTTGCGCTCTTTTCTATATCCATGAGAGTTGACAAAATACACTCAAGTTGATTATCTGGTTAAGATGTAGTCTTTTTGTCGTCTTGTAAGGTTTCGTTCCTCGTTGTTGTCGTTGTTGGTTTGTTAATCTTCATTGGTTTCTTTACTATATCCGTACGAGTTGACAAGATACGTGAAAGATTTCTGACTGTAATACGTAAAAGAATATGGTTTAGACATATATTGCATTGTTTGCTCTGTTGGGTGTGGAACTCCGAAGAATTCTGGTATTAAGATAAGTGGAAATGAGAACAATGTCCCTCACTGCTGTATACTTCATGCCTTACTTCATATGTGAGTTGCGTTTGTTTGATATATAGAGGATATTACATGGTCGCGCGGAGATACGAATTTTATCTTCGAGTGTTGTTATCTCTCACGAGTGAGCGCAGCGAACGAGTGAGAAATAATATCAGCACGAGAAGATAAAATTCGTATCTCCAAGCGGCCATGTAATGTTCTGTTTATTATATGAAATCTTCCATGAAAAATAATGGAGAATTTGAGAAGCTGAGCAAAAAGTCGAAATTTGTCACCACCAGTGTTGATATAAATCGTATCCCCACTGGCCACTGGTGGGAGTGGGGATATCAATTTTATCATTTTGATGTCACTCAATATCACACTCTATTTCATATAATAAAGTGTTCTCTCCCTTGCCATGATGGTTTTTCTCCGGGTCCTCCGGCTTTCCTTCCCCCGTAAAAATCAACATGTGCATGAGTGGAGTGTTGTATGTTGTAAATATAGAATGTAGTGGAAGTGTGTGTGAAGCAAACCTCACGGAAGAGCCCAGTAAGGGGAGTGATGGCTGTAAAATATAAGTTCTATAAAAGTTGAATAATGATCTACGTGATAGACTATACCGGGAGACTATAGCCCTGACGTCCTTAACCTATTCAAGCAAGTGCAATAAAGAGGGAAGTTATAGAAACATTCACGTTAGTTATAGATGTCAATCAGAATATTTACTGACCTGATGCGTTTGAAGTTGTCAGCTTTGGTTTCCTTACTTGGGAATAACTTTCTCCCTCGTCAACAGGTTCTTCAATAATAAAAATAAAGAGATTTAGCTAGGATAATAAAACATGTACTCAGCAACTAAATACTAATCATGCATCACAGGGCGATCCTGACTACATCGATGTCGACAATGCAACAATAAAGCTACGGACACACGGTGCAACATTGCGCGCAATGTTGCAGGCAATCGATGTTGCGAGCCATGCCACACGTTGCAATTTGTTGCACGCAATGTTGCTCAAGTAGAAAACAATCCTACTTCAGCAACATTGCCTGCAATATTGCGCGCAATGTTGCACCGTGTGTCCGAACCTTAACCATCAGCAAAGCATGCATGAAGAAACAAACAATCTATACCTGGGATGTGTATGTGAAGTCCAGGATTTAATGTATTGTGGGCTTTTAGTTGATCAAAGGAATAAACAAACAAATGATATGAATGAGTTTAGAGTATCAAAACATCATCCAGTTAAACAATAGAAAATACATATAGATATAACATAGTAGAAATACCACATTCTACATCAATGATGGTAAACAACACAAACCGGGCACGTTCTGCAAGCTAGCAATAGCCCGCGCTTCCCCACTCAGAACGGCATTATGTCAATCATCAAGAGAATGTGAAGTAAGAGAGCACATCTCCCACACATAGATAGGTCTATCCCCATGAAAATTATTTGAAAATCTATTTATAGCTGCGCGCGCAGCCTGAACTGAATCAGGAATCACATGATAAAAATATTTCAGGCTGCGCGACGAACTAAAAATAGATTTTCAAATAATTATAATAGGGCACGGAGATGTGCTCTCTTACTTCATACTCTCTTGCAATCATTGACAATTTCCCGTCGATCGATTTTCGTTTGGCCATGGCAAAAATAAAAATATATAAATATCTAAAAACGCTCAAAGTTCCCCCTTATACGTACCAATTTTACTTTTGGGCCAACTTTCACTCAAATACTCATACACAAGAAAATTGGGCACATATCGAAAGTTGTAAAGCTGTGAAAGCCGGCCCAAATGTTGTCCCTAAAAACATGCAAACTTCATTCTTTTCGTTCTTTTTTTTTCTTTTTTTCTTTCTGCCTCTTTTAAAAAAAAGAGCCATGCCATATGACATTAATTCAAAGTTTGAATTAAGGAACTTTTTTTGAAGGAAAAATTTACTGCCAGTAAACCACATGATTATACCTGGTGGAGTATGCCCTTTAGAATGCTGATGTTTTCTGATAACTACAATTGAAAACAAAGTGATTGTAGATGGTAAGTCAGGAAGAGTGGATATCGCTTCACTATCGTTCCTCCCCGTGATGGATGATCAAAGGTAGATTTTCATTATTGGGCGGGATTACATTTTAATAGAAAAAAGAGCGAAAGTAATCTATGGATCATTTTGTAATTAATTTTGTTTCATCATTGTAAATAGCCCAATATCTATATTCTGGTTGTGTGATAACGCGCAAAGAGCAATTCAAGACGAGGCTCCGGGGAAATAATTAACACTTATTGACTGGGAACGAGGGAAACAGTGTGTTTTGTGGTCCCGAGACGACGATGTTTCCCGAGGCATAGCCGTCGAGGGACCACAAAACAAACTGCTTTCCCGAGGTTCCAGTCAATAAGTGTTTTGTTATATACCAACTGTCAAAGAACACAACAAATCATTCAATTTTTTAATTATTTAATTTTAAAAGCTTAGAAAAACATTACGTTTCTGGTGAAATCACTTCCATATTTGTTATTATCGGTCAATAAACAACATATTGTTGCCCGCTGAGAGCCGTTGCCGGGGAAACATCGAAACGTGTTCACGTTCACGTGATGCTCTCTCGCCCAACTGATCGGAATACGAGAAAAATGGACTTCTGACTTTGACAGTTGTCATATAACAAAAGAATTTGCTAATGTAAACCCTGTTCATCAGGAAATATTTGTAAACAGTTAAAGCCAAGCAGGCGCACAATAGACGCATCAAGCATTCCGCGCTACTGCTCTAAGCGCATGCTCAGGGGATTAAAAAGTGGGATAATATTTTGTAAAATATGCAAGTTTTTGGTATATTTGACTCAAAATTCGCTTAACGGTACGTGATCTTGAATATTTAATGAAAATTGTGTTTGACAGGAAAAATACAACTAAAATAAATATAACATGTTTTACAAAATATTATCTCACTTTTTAATCCTCTGAGCATGCGCTTGGAGCAGTAGCGCGGAATCCTTGATGCGTGTATACTGAATGATGGATGTCAAACACTGAAATAACTGATAAAGATAGATAGATATTGCTTACCTTTAGGACTTTTGTATGTTAGAAAGTTCACTTCCTGTTCAGCCTGTTTTTCTAGGTTCGTTAACGACTGCGTGTCATCATCCTGTTTACGGGGTCCTGTTCCATCATGCCTTGCGGGATGTTGTCGATTCCCTGAGTCCCCGTCCTCAATAAGCTCTAATAGATCCGTTCCTAGTTCGTCAACATCGTTTCCCTTCTTTCTACCAGTAATATCTGAATGCGAGTTAGACTGAGGGTACTTGTGAATAAATATCAACTTCTTTGATCCTTTAATAAAGATTATTTAAGGAATTTAATTATTTATATTTTCAGGGTCTTTCAGGGTCTTTCAGGGTCTTTCAGGGTCTTTCAGGGTCTTTCAGGGTCTTTCAGGGTCTTTCAGGGTCTTTCAGGGTAGCATACGTAGTGGAAATACATGGTTCAGTAAAACTTCAAAGTTTATCGATATCCTGAAATAGCTTCTGTGCTGATCAAAGTCAGGGGACGACTAACTCCGGCACAGATCAAATTGGAATGTGCTATACTTTGTGCTATGTGCTATACTATATGTGCTATTGGCTTTCAAGAAGCAAGTGTAGCAAAGTTTGGAAGTGCGGTGCTTGCTAAGCGAGAGGTCTGTATAGTAAGTAGTACGATTCCTCGTGATCTCACACGCTTAAAACAGAGCACCTTCAGCTCCTGAAAGATCAGTTACTACCAGCTGAATTAAGGAACACTGACGTTAAATAAGGGCTTTACGTGTTATTTTTGACGAACCCCCTTAACTAACGGCTATGTCTGATGGGCCGTGACACAAGGTAAATATTACGCGCAATGTCATGCAAGCAGTTTCTGGTAGAAAGCAGGGGATGCGCACCCCCCCCCCCCCCGAGCATTTTTGTCCCCCTACTTTGATGATACCTATACGAAATAATGTTTTCTTTCTTTGATTCTGAGGGTTGTACCCCCCTGGGCTGACTTTGTGCCCTGCACCCCTCCCTGGACAAAATCCTGGATCCGCCCCTGGCAAGCCTTTCAAAGCAATCAAGAAGGACGTACTTCTACACGCAGGGCTGAGTGCCTGCTAAGGTCTAATACATATATTGTCTGCATTCTCATACAACTGCAAACATTATACAAGGACCGACAGGAAAACTTATAGTTCACTGAGTATACTTCACCTGTCAAGCCTTTCGCTTTCGCGACCTTCAAAGTTTCCTTTTGAAGTTCTTTGATAGCATCTTCTGTTGCCTTTTTCAAGTCATCCAGTGTTTCCATTTCAGACTTCTCTGAGAGCTCAGACGAGAGTTGGGAATCCAAGTCCTCATCTGATAGACAAACAAGTATGCCATGCGATCAATACTGGAATTAGGATAAACTAAAACCAGACGCAAATTACCTTCTGAACTATCGCCCTCGTATTCCGATTTCAATATATGAAGCTTTTCTCTGAGCATTCTCAATTTTTCTTTGAGGTTTTTGAGCTTCTTTTGGTGCTCTCTGTCTGCTTTCAACTGAACGTCCATAGCTTTTTGAATGGCAAAAGACGAAGCCTGATTCTCTTCATCATTAACAGCCTTTGGTTTGTCGCTTGCATGAGCGTGAACGGTTTGTCCATGCAGCAGCGGTGAAAGCTGATGGTCTGCGAATCCTTGTTGATCATCTAAAGGTGTCTCTGTGGGCTTTAAAATAATGCTTTCAGTATCCCTTCCTTTCCCATTTCAGGCACTCGCATAGCGTTTCTTGCAGTAACCATTAATTATGTGGATGTAAATAAAAAAGCGATTGAAACTGGGACAGAATTTACACAAGTGTAATGAAAGTTAATAGGTACCTCTGAGTTTCCTTGTTCAAATACACTTGCATCATTAGGCAAGCCTCCCAGACTTTGGCTGGTTTCACCATGGTCTGCGTGCCCCATTTGCCCTGCCATCAGTTGACCAAGCAGTCTTTGTAACGAAGAATCAGATATACCCGTGCTGGCTATTTGACCGATCTCATTAAGACTGTTGGGGTCTATGTTGTCACCATAGCCGGCGTAATCTAAGAGATATGAAGACAAGAAGATTTTTAGTCGTACCGCGTAATGAATAGAAGAGAGTACTGCTCGGAAAGTGAGCGCGTCGAAGTACACCTCCTCACGTATAGCGTTCGGTCACCATCATGCAAAGCCGATTTCCTTGTTAAAACAAATATGGTTAATGTTGATGCCAGTGGACTAAAGCAAGAATCGAGTGATTTTATTTAGCAAAGAGAGTACGCCTTGTTTTGACTTTATTAGTGTTAATGTCTTACTTACTAGCATGACTGTGACTCCCAAGATTTATTTTTCCACCAGATAAGTGACTAAGTTGATTGCCAAAAAGCTGCGCCTCTGCAAGGGTGGATTGACTTGGATATTGTGCGTGCCCTCCAGTTGAAGGAGTCCCAGACAAATGATTGCCAAACCGCTGACCAAAACGATTGGGGTTACCATTAATTTTATGATTATTGGCAAGAACTTGAGTCTGTGCATCTGTATCGAATGATGTTGCTGCGCTATTCAAAAGGTTTGCAATATTTGATATTCCATTTGGAGTGTCTAGTCCTGCACTTAACGATGTTGCTGTATACTTTCCACCTAAATTACTAAGATCCTTTCCGTCTGTATTGTAACTGGAAGAGACAAGGGAGTTTAATCCCTTAAGGTTTGCATATGAGTTAGCATCACTTCCAGTACTATAGGAGTTTAACGCGTTTATTCCATTCAATTGACTGTTACTCAAGCCATTACTTAAGCTGTTACTGAAACTGTTGGCTAGAGAGTTTGTTAGTTTGGATTCATAACCTCCGCCAATGGTATTTGATAAGGCATTAGGATCTATCCCTCCATTATTTAGACTGTTATAGCTAGATGCTCCGTTGCTATAGCTACTCAGCCCTGCGTTATTACCATAGCTACTCAGCCCTGCGTTGTTACCATAGCTACTCAGCCCTGCGTTGTTACCATAGCTACTCAGCCCTGCGTTACTACCATAGCTACTCAGCCCTGCGTTGTTGCCATAGCTACTTAACCCTGCGTTGTTGCTATAGCTACCTAGCCCGGCGTTGCCGTAGCTACTGAGCCCGTCTGTTCCACCAAAAGAACTTAACAAATTTTGTCTTTGTTGAGCACCACCTGTCGCGGTACTTGGTAATAAGCTGCTCCCTAGTGCGTTGCTTGCAGCCGTTCCAGCTGCATATCCACCATACGCGGCATCGTTTGGTGTAGCATACCCTAATGGGTTATTACTTGCTGCCAATGACCCATAATCATAACCATATCCAGTAAGTCCTGCACCTAAGCCTGCTCCAAGCCCAGCTAATATATATTGCTTCTTTTTTCTCAGATGTCGTTTGCGTGTCTTGCTGTGGTACTGGTGGTTGTTATGATGTTTTGAAGGTAGATATTTACGCATTGAACCTGAGCTTGCTGCGGCGTGGTTTGCATTTGCAGTCAGTTTTCTTGACGGATTTTTTATCTCTCTGAAGGAGGAAGCTATAAACAAGATTGATATATGTTGAACTTAATAATGTTTGCCAAAGAGTGTGAAGTTCAGTCATGTACTGACTTTCTAACACTTCTTTATTCACGAGTTTATGATATTTTCAAAATAAGATGAGGGATGAAAAAGTTAGGAGTAAGCAAGAAAATGTTTCGCGTTACACAATGTATTGACCTCAAGGCTTGCATGCCCAGGGTGGCACAGGGGTTGCGCGTGACGCATGCTGCGGCCTTTCTTGGATCAACCGTGATTCGTGATCGATGCCTCGATGTGCATGTTAGAGTTTCCAAGAAGCATGAGACGAAGCTAGACAATCGCGACATTAAACCTGTGATCGCGAAGCAAATAACCTCTGGAACCCATGGTGCACTGATAACATGAAAGATTGATATCGAAATGACACTGATAAAGTTTATCAAACCGTACTATTGCTTTTCTCACCTGGGAAACTGCATACGCATCCCAAGAAACAAAGAAAGATGGTAAGTATAATATTCATTGCAGGTTTGCTGTTTTCTTTACATGGCAATATCCTGATAAAAGAGAACAATCAATCAGTTAGCATATGCATTCATCATCATTCCATGTTTTTTTCTCTACCGTTTAACATTCATGGATAACGTCGATCATCTCTAAAAGTGAAGCGTGCATGGCTAAGCTTTGCCCGGCGGAAAATAAGGTAAATCCTTAAAATAATTGAATAAAAGTAGAGAATTAAAGCTCACCCTAAGAAATTGGTTTTCTGTGCTCATTATTATCGTTGTATTTTACATGATAAAAGGCAACTCCCCCATGATCAAACGCATGACCGACCATGCAAAGTTCTTAAAAGGCTTATATGTCGATGGAAGTCCTTTAGATTTCAAGGAGAGAAATTTGGTGCCAAAACTTGGTCGTTGGTTTCCATCAAATGTTAGTATTAATAGATCAAAGTCATGGGAGTGATTTTTGTTTCAAACACTTCCAAAATCACTTGAAATAACAACGGGTACCTGTTTGGTAAACACAAGGGAATTGATCTTGCATTTCCAGGTACTTCCAGGTTTGTTTAACAGAATTTTCAACACAATTGAGTTTGCTTTTATAACAAAAGTTTTATTTTGTTTTCATTTGTTGCATTCCTCTGTTAATTACAGACTATTATAGGTAGATAGAAGTCAAAACAAACATGTATCAGAAGTTAAGTCAATTTAGATCGAACAATGCACATCACAACGTTAACACAACGTAGGCACCCTTGCGAACGTTAGTTCGTTGAAGAGGGAAAGCCATAACAAAATGAGAAAGAAGAGAAATAAGGAAAGATAGGAGGGAGAAAGGGAGGAACTGGAAACACAGGTGGCTAAGTTTTATTGATCTTAACGTTTTTTAAAAAACGTTAAAATCTTCACTGACCATCAGAAATGCAACAGTTGTCTTGTTGTTACGAAACAACGTTTGAAATACAGACGGTAATGCATGAGTAATTAAAAAACAACGAAACCTAGCAGCACGAGGAATAAGAAACTTATTGCATACATCAAGGTCGACATCTCTTTATTCCCATTCTTCCTTGTTTCCATTTCAATATAATGCGCCTTTAGCATGCATTTAGTAATTTGTTGAAAGTGATGATGACACTGACCCAATGAAAACCTCTAGCCACATTACCACCTCCAAACTACTCATACGCAGATCAGAATCGCTTTTACTCCAAGTTATTTTTTCAAGTATTGTCACTACAGAATCTGACAAACGATTTGTCTGCCGATCAAAAAGGTAAATACTTATATATCACATAACCTAGCACCATCACACCTTACGATTGGTTGAAGTGAAGGTCGGTGATGTTGGCCGACTATACTCGTCTGTTTCCAATACTATATATGTGTACATTCGATCCTAAGTTTGATATTAAGATATGCACTGATTGTAACTTGGTTGTTAAACAATTGTTTTGAATTTCCTAGTTCAGGTTTTACGTTTGAAATAAAGTTATATTCATTGGAAAATGACTATTCTGTTAATGATGATCAGGGTCAATTAGTACCGTTCGGTCAACAGGTTGCTCGATGTTGCCTCGTTTTGATGTTGTTATAAAATACTAGCTCTTGTTGGCGTATTTTTAAATTTTCAAACTCACTATTTTTAAACACTACTCAGTTTTAATTGGAGTATCTGTTGCTTGGCTTGGTTTCACCAACCTTAATGGATAACAGCCGATTATCCTTGTTGGTATTCATTCAATATATAGTAGTTCAGATTGAATAAATTAATGAAGGAGTTTACAGCTGGAGAAACATTTGTTTTCACTAACCTCAGTTTTCGACACAAATCAAATTAAAATTAAACGAAAAAATATCAACACATGACGTTCTTTACCGATATTTTTACCGAAACAAGCAGAACAGGTTAGAAATAGTCAAAATACTTCAGGTGACCATTTGGTTAATGAAATAATCCGAGGTACTTCAGTAATTATCAAAACATCCTCGAAACCATTTCAAAGTTATCACTCACCTTCATAGAAACATCTTTTTTTTCTACATGACAAACGGGTAGCTCGAGGTTTTCAGTTTTTCCTTGAGGTTTTTCTTGTTGAGACATCTATTGTTAACCGATATTTGTTGCCTGCTATGCATAGTAAATACGAAAACTGGTTGTTTTGTCCTTCGTGTCACTGCATTCCATATATGGTGTGATTGACAGCTCTATTAGCTTATGTTGATTCAGTCTAATTACGTAAGCTCTTACAGTCAAGAGCACCTCTTTCTAAGTTTCGAGTACTCTGCTTAAGAAGAAAATTAAAGCAAAGATATTGACATTTCTCATCGACTTTACCAGTACTGATAGCTGATAGGTAGTGCAGCCTTTGTCCCTCATGGAACTCGAGCCAAATTAAGAAAATCTTGTTTGAATCAAATTGCCATCATTTAAAGAAATAATAATAATAATAATAATGATGATGATGATGATGATGATGATGATGATGGTGATAATAATAATAATAATAAAAATAATAATAAAAATAATAATAATGATGATGATTAACAATTCCTTTAAAAAGATAAATAATAATAATAATAATGGATGATTATGTGATAATATAATGATGATGATCATGATAATAATGATGATGATGATGATGATGATAATAATAATGATAATAATATTCCAGCTGATCTGAAATAGTGACGTAGAAATGACGTCACTGCAAAAAGGTATCATGAATTCGGCCTGCAAAAATTGACTCATAAAAATTTATATTTGAGATAAATTTAGGTATATAAAGAATATACATATCCGCTGGGGTACTACTTGCCGCTGGAGCTGACTGGTTTCTCCTATAAAGCACTGAAGGCAACCATCGCATCGAGATCCGGTGAAGAAGCTGCATCATCCACATGGAATTTGATTCCTTGATCGACATTGATGATAATCATTGGTCCAGATAAACACGAGAAAGATCAACGCTGTACTACAGAGGGATCTTTACATAAAACATTTCTTTCAAGAAGTGTTTATGTTACAACAACATAAGAACCAAAACAAAACAAAACAAGAAGGAACAAGGGAACGTGGGGTCCTCAAGTGAAATCAGTGGACTTTATCAATTGCTTGGGATCCCTGTGTTAGGACACATCAAGCCGAGGCTGTTCAGTTTCTTGTATCTTAGCAACAAGAAACAGAAGTGGAAAAGAGAAACAAAATGGCGACGGCCACAGAAACAAAAACTATTCCCGTCGTAAACAACGTAATTACAGACGAAGAAGTAACTTTTGGCCATGAAAAGGTAAAGATGAACATGTTGTCTTATGTAATACGTAATGAAAGTTGGTTTCTCTAACATTTTGATGCTTTTTTTGCAGCAAACCAACGGTCCTCGATATGTTCCTGTCAGTATGGCCAAGACACACAAACTGCTCTGCGATAAACATTCGGTACGATGCTCTAAATTCACTTATGCACATGGAAGTTTCTCAGATTGCACTTAATAGTAAAAGAAAACTATGTAAAGTTCAGTCAATTGATTTCTTTTTGAATTTTCACACTCACAGACTGGTCTTGTCGAACGGCATCTGCGAGCAATCCACAGGCTGACCAAGTACTTTAATCGTGGATTTGTATCTTTTGAACTCTGAAAAACAGGAATATTTTCATGTCAAATCGTTTGATCTGGTATTAATTTGATAAGTTACGTTGTTCTTTAACCCTGTTATAGCTTATGAAGGATGTAGAAATGGTTTCAGATATGTTAGTGGTCTGTTCTGAAAGATTAAGTGGTGATCAAATTTATGAAAAACCACTTTGTCAGCTCATCAGAGTATGCGGGTAAGTTTTATAATATGATCATGAAATATCCTTAAAATGTGGATGATGAGTAAACTACATTAATAGCATGTAACGTACAATTTTATTAAATACAAGACAAACAATATAATGTTCAAACAACTACTGATTTTTGTACTTGTTTTACACTTTAGCTTTCCTTTTATAAAGGAAAAATCTTCGGATGAGTCAGTGTATGCAGAGTCTGTAGTCAACATGCTAACAGAGTTAGGTATGTTTTTTGTCATGCATTTTTTGTTTTTCTTTATAGTTAACAAATAGAAAACGTTTGCCGTGTTTACATAGCCTGATATAAACATGAGGGAAATTTGGGAGAAGTCAAGAGCTGTTGTGTAAAACCGAGCCACAGGCGAGGTTTGCACAGAGCTCAAGACTTCTCCCAAACTTTCCAGCTGAGTGTTTATATCAGGCTATGTAAACACGGCATAATGTTTTCTATTTGTTTTATAAAATATTGAAATTGCTGTGTTTACATAGCTTCGTGTAAACACGGCTATCAGCCAATCAGAGTGCGTGTTATATCTGAACTATTTTATGAAATATATTATCATACTGTATTGAAGAAATAGAAAATGCACGTGCTTGCTGTGTGTAGTTACTATACAGTATAAAGCATGCTGGATTCGCAGAACATGAGAGAAGTGTTAGGAGAAGCACAATGTTTAGCAGAGCACTTCTGAACACTTCTTGATTGTTCTGTCAATCCCCAAGTACTTTATTATATTACTTCATACATACAGCACAGCTTCTTTTATAAGTTACAAATTGGAGCAGCCATTATTTTGGACATAAATGACAAGAAAGTGTATGTGTGTGCTGTGCACTCTCATAAAACATGCAGTCTCAACCAATCAGAATGCAAGATAACAGTAACTGTTATTTTTTAATTATATATATACAACGTTGACTTGCAGGTAATCTGCTGAGGGTTCCTTCATCACCAGTCAGATTCACTCTTCTTGAGACATTGACCAGATTATACTGTGAGCAGCCACAAAAAAGAATGATTGATGGTGAGAGTTCCAGTACTTTGTTATTTGTTTGGTAATGATTTTTGAGTGTTATTGTCTGTCACAGCTGACTTGTACCTGGCATGCTAACACAGCTGTAGATGTTTGCTGAACTATAAAACCCACCTATCCATTCACTTTTGCTATCATAAAGAACAAAATGCTACAATTTCTGAAAATCTTTATTGCTTACAACTACATTTTCAATTTCTATCTATGATAGACTTTCAGGTATCAAGCCTTTCATATATTAGAGAACTGATAGATGTCAGTGGAATATCAAGAACACTTACAGAGGTATACTGTCATCAATCTAACTTTTTCATCTTTTTTATTTACTTTTTCCAAAAAAACTGGTATAAACCAGATATTTTTTTGTCTCAGCCATTCTTGCATGAGTGTTATGATAGTGCAAAATATGGTCTGACTGTGTTAAATATAATTTCTTTACAGTGCTTGGAGATGTGTGATGATCCAGAATTAAAAATTGAGATCATAAAAGTGCTTCAGCATTATTCCTCTTCAGGTGAATATATAAGTTTTAAGATAGTCATATAATATAACATCCTGAGAACTTTTTAAAATCTGTTAGTAAAACAAAAGTTCTAGATAGTTCTTAGAGACTTCTATTAAGCTCAATAACACTAGTTGTACATGATTAAGGAATAATCAATTAGTCAGACAAACTACGCAAGTAAACTCAGATTGGTCTCCAGAGTGCACTGTGTGACCACCAGTGTGACATTGCTTGTGCACAGTGAGATTTGACACATACAATGGGTAGTCATACAGTGCAATCTCTAATTTTTGCACCATTGCATGCAAAGTCACATGAAAATTCACATTGTGTGTCTTCACCTTCAGTGGTAACAAATCACAGATCTGGAAAGATCCTAAAAGGTACAACAAGCATCCCCCTTTTCCAATTGGAGTCCCCTCTAGATCTGGGCCTAATAGCTGTCTTTCATGTCAAAAGCAAATGAATCTGAATGATTTGGGCTGTTGTTAGCTATGGTAACTAAGTTACACTGTTGGTTTCTCTTTGACAGTCTGATATGTTTACTTTCAGCACTAAACTGTGACGATATGCTGTCAGCTGGTGCTGCTGGATTAATATGCAGTGGACTCAATGATGAAGATCCCTCTGGAAGGTAGCTAGTATTCAATTGAATATATAATTAAAGTGCATTAAGATTTATCAATCATAGTTAAGCAAATGCACAAAAATATACAGCAGTCTTTAGCTTACAAATTAATGAGGTATTTATAGGAAATTGATATTAATTTTTTGAACTGTCTAATGTTTTTGTAGAGTGATATTTTTATCTGTGGAAATTTTATGGAATCTCCTTGAGCATGGAACCAAGCAAATAGTAAGTTAAACATCAAAGCTAAGCATTTCCAGGGCTTCAAGTCGGTCCCTATATTCCCTATATTTTATTTTCTAAGTTCCCCTATGTTCCCTTATATAGTTCTTAAATGTCCTATAATTCCTATAATTTTATTCAGAAAAGAAAAGGAAAAAATTATTATCAGCTCATAAACTTTGGTACCGGTGGAAGGGAAATAAAAATCAACTTAAAAAATATAGGAAATATAGGGACACTTGAAGTCCTGCATTTCCCCTAACTGATTCAATTATACCTTTGTAATTATCACACCATCCTTAGGGTTGGAATAAAGCAATTTCTTGTGTCTTTCATTTTGTTTGATTAAGTGGTTCCATGTATGTTATTTACTGCCTAACGGTGCAGAAATACAAGCAACAAAATCATGCAACTTGTCGCGCAATGTTGTTGCATTGTAACAAAGTTGTGCAACAAATATTTTATTGACCTGGAAATTCTGACTTTTTAGTAACTGTGTGCCCCAAAAAAATTATACTGGCATACTTATTTCTTAGGATTCAGGACAGCAGGGAAAATTTAAATATTGATAATCATAGATGTATCTTTCTTACCATTTAAAATAATTACACAACAGAGAGCAGATTTCGTAGGAGTATATAAGAAGTCACAGCACATGGCATGGTTATGGTGCAGCACAGACAGGCACTGAATGTTGAATGCTTTCATACATGGCACATGTACATGTCAGCACTAACATAGTCACGGCAAGGCGCAGTCTGTGCCATAAGCTTTTCATAGTCATACAAAAACTGCTCTAAATCATGCATGGTTGTGTATTTTAGTTTTTTTACCATGTTTGAGGTTGTAACAAAACAAAAACAGAAAAGGTCAGACATTAAATTTATTTTACTTCATTATTTCTTATGACATATTCCAGGTTGCTGATCAATTGAACTGCAAAGAATGCATCAGGTAAAACATAATCTACCCATGAATGATATCAAACTGCCAACTGATATGGAACCATATAGGATTCTGACAAATATCAACAAGATTGATTCATCGATCTACTTCATATAAATTTTAATATAATATTACAAATATGCATTGTCAGCTAATATGGGCTGCATTTCTTGTTTCTTGTGCATTATTTCTTTATGAATTGTTTTTATTTGCCATATAGTGCTTTAAAGAATAGTTTTGTCAAGTATATGACAAAAGGTTACAGTCATGCCGATCGACAGTTGAGGTAATATAAACTTCTTAGTTCATACATTTCATACTCCTGTAAGTATGTTGCCGTTAGCAGCTGCTTTGAAGATTTACAAGTTTTTGAATCAATCAATCAAAAAGTCAGTGAAAAGTCAGGGAACTGTCAGCCTTCAAAAAATGTTTTAAATTGGGAATTGTAAGTTGGGCTTCCTTTGGTTCAACCACTATATATTAAATATAATTTTTTTCGTCTAATAAGTGCACACTGAGTGTGTTCAGTGAAAATTATTGTTTTTTGGTCAGGGAATATTTCAGGGAAAAGTCATGGAAATTTATTTTTCCAGATGTCAGTGGGAACCCTGCATTTGCAGATGTAATTACAATGGCTGCACCTTCTTCTCAGTTATTTTAAGACCCCGAGTGTTGGTCCGGCCAGGATTTGAACAATAACCTCCCGCACATTACAGACTGATGCTCTATTTTGTGTTTCCTGATAATTGTATTGCATTTTGTCTGAATTTTCTAGAAATGACTTATTGGCCTTTACTGTGTTGGTGGCTGATTGTTGCCCAGATGCACCAGTTGTGGTAAGGTTAATGCATGGTGATTTGAAATGATTATTTACCCTAGATTAATAGGTCTGAGAATAAATTAATGCACTTTCACTGATTGACTCATTTTTTAATGCCTTGATTGATACCCTGGACCTAGTAGCATAGGCTGCAGACAAGGGGGGGGGGGGGCAAGGAGGCTAGAGCCCCATTTTAAATTTAGGGGGGCTGAGCACCTCCACTTTTTAAGGCAAAGTTTTATTCCCGCAATGTTCCAGCGATTTTGCTCTCTTAGTTTTATTTGCTTCCTTAATTTTGTAGTTTTTTTTGCTTCGGCATATTTTTGGCGATTTCAGCCCCCCCCCCCCCCCCCCCACTTTTCAGGTGCTTCTGCTGCCCCTGAGTAGAGGTACTATGCTGTTTTATTAATGTCATCATCTAGACATTTAACGATTGGTTAGCTATAATTTGAAGTCAGATTTCTCTAATAGTTTTATGGATATCAGGCTGGATCTTAAGACCAGCTTTTAATCGGATTAATATTAATCTATTGTTTACAGGAAACTGGATATCTTAAACTCCTGGTTCTCTTTGCCACATTCACAGAAGGTATGCAGTTAAAACTGGTATACACGCATCAAGAGTTCTGGGCTACTGCTCTAAGCGCATGCTCAGGGGATTAAAAAGTGGGATAATATTTTGTAAAGTATGCAATTTTTCAGTATATTTGATTCAGAATTCGCTTAATGGTACGTGATCTTGAAAATTTAGTTAAAATTGTGCTTGACAAGAAAGATACAACTAAAATATAGCATATTTTACAAAATATTATCCCACTTTTTAATCCCCTGAGCGAGATGCGCTTAAAGCAGTAGCGCGGAACTCTTGATGCGTGTATTGATAGATAGATAGATAACTAGTTTATTAAAATTATTCGCAGCCCGAAAGCTGAATTACATAATTATATACAATAAATTTTAAGAATAATTAAGAATAAATTTACAATACAATATTATATATGATAAATATCTCTATGAATAAAAATATAAAACATAAATATAAGTAAAAAATAGTTGCAAACACCAACCGACCAAGGAAACGTCATCGCTGGCCATGGTGTGATAAACAACTGATTAATTCAGCCACACATGGACAGGATGAACGAATTCTTTGCTCGATTGGTGTGTACAGGCGGAACTTTATATTTACGGTTGTTTCTTAAATTGTATTTGCTTACATGCCTTGCTGGCAAGAGATTATTAAGTTTGTGACTTTCATTGTTCTCAATTGATGTAAAAAACGTTTTACAAAGATAGTTATGGTGGTCCTCTATCCCTTTAAGTCCCGGAGTCTTTCGATCCCGGTATGATAATCACAATCTGGCAGAATGATAGAGACAGCCCTCTTCTCTATACGTTTAAATTCGTTTTTAAGATAACGTGGTAGGGAATTATAAAAACTTACTACCCCATAATCAACGACTGATCTTATGCAGGTTACATAAAATAGACACAAATCCTTTGGAGGAATTTTAGCACGTTTTAACTGAATAAGGAAATACATTCGCTTATTAGCTTTCTTAATTACCCCATCGATATGATTACATTCTTGTAATCATATGAATATGCTGCTTACCTGATAGAATAACAAAATCAGTAGCAGTGGCTATTCATTTCTAGAAATAAATGCTGTCTGCTAGCACAAATGGGGATTTGCTTAGTAAACATGTTTAGCAGTTGTGTGTTTATCAAGTGACTAAACAATCTTTTATTTCTTGTATTGATAGTAAAGAGCCACAATGAACTTGTCAGAAACCTCAAGTTATACCAGGTATTAAGACTGTACAACAAACAACTGTTAGACAGTTGAATGGTTACTAGGGATGGTCAGCTGGGCTTGGATGGTAACTAGGATCAAATGGTTACTAGGGCTGGGTGATCAGTAGGGCTTGGATGGTTGCTAGGGTTGACTGGTTACTAGGTATGGTCAGCAGGGCTTGGATGGTTGTTAGGGTTGACTGGTTACTAGGTATGGTCAGCAGGGCTTGGATAGTTGCTAGGGTTGACTGGTTACTAGGTATGGTCAGCAGGGCTTAGATGGTTGCTAGGGTTGACTGGTTACTAGGGTTGGATGGTCACTAGGGGTTGGATGGTCACTAGGGTTGGATGGTTACTAGGATTGAATGGTTACTAGGGTTGGATGGTTACTAGGGCTTGGGATGTTACTAGGGTTGAACAGTTACTAGGGTTGGATGGTTACTAGGGCTTGGATGGCTACTAGGGTTGAATGGTTACTAGGGTTGGATGGTTACTAGGGTTGGGTGGTCAGCAGGGCTTGAATGGTTACTACTGTAGGGTTGAATGGTTAAAAGGGTTGGATGGTTTTTAGGGTTGAATGGTTACTAGGGTTGGATGGTTACTAGGGCGTGGGTGGTCACTAGGGTTGGATAGTCATCAGGTAATCATTCAACCCTGGTGATTATTTAAACCCATTATACTTTGGAAATCAGGCTCCTTGGAATCACTACTAGAATATTTTGTTTTGATCATAGAACCATGAAGACTTTGAGCTGAAAAAACTGATGATGAATGCCTTGGTTGTTCTGAGTAGAGATGTAACTGCTACAAATGTAAGTGTTTTAGTGATCCAAGTAAAATATGTTCAGACCTGCTCACAATATCCACTTCTCCTCATAAGATTTTGAGTTCACACTCTCATTGCTCAGTGTTTTTATGGTGGTGTAATATGCAGGTTTTTTGTCTTTGCATCTTATGCACTATCACTTTGTTTATTGGAATTTCCAATGGTCTTCATGGAAAGAGCCAAAATGGGCAAAAGTCCAAGTCCAACTGGAGCATATTAAGAATAGTTTACTTATGATAAAAATATTTTAGATTATGTCTGAAGGGCGTGTACTGCTATCATTATTGGCCTATGTACGTCCTAATGACAATCCATCTTCAACGGAATGGTCACCTGCTCAATTTGAAGAACTCCAGCTTCAGGTGTGTAAAGGAGAACTGTCTAATAAACAATGTAATATGCTCATTTGATTTGCAATTTATATTTTTTACCAAGAAACTGGCTAAATTAACAAAAGGTTGAAAAGCATTCTCAAAGTCATACTTAAACCCATTTTCATAATTACATGACCCAGACAACTAGCTATAATTCGAGTTGTTTGGGATTTTGGGTTCTGTCAATCAAATTCAGTTTCAATGGTCTGAGCTTGTAAATTTTTGATTGACGCCAAAAACCCAGAGGTCTCAGGCTGTGTTGGTCATGTTATTATGAAAATGGGTGTAAACATGCTATTCTTACCATGTAGCTTCAGGATGCAGCCTGACATTTTTCTTTAATTTTGTGTATATCTCTGAAGTTGTTGCACTTGTTGCAGGCCCTTGACACATTGGCCAGTATAGCACCATTGTCTATTGATGATTACATGACATGCCAGGGGAATACTAGATTATTAATGTTATTGGAATGGTGTGTAGGACAAGGTTGGTATTGCTTGAATTGTTCTTATACTTTTGTTCTTAATGATTAAGGCTTTCCTGCAAACGTTATAATATTATTCTATTTATCCAATTATTAATAAAATTATACTTTATTGGTACTAATTTTCGTGGAACTTAATTTTCATGATTTTCGCTATTTTAATAAAATTTGTATTGAAATCGTTATTGTTAGATTGAAAAAGGCTTTTCCTGGGGGAGCACTGACTCAAATTCGTTCATTCTTGGATAAACATATACTTGATAGAACTTTTTAACATTACGACTTTCAGCTGACTATGGTGGTCATGGCAATAGTTTCTATGGCAGTGGTGGTCGTGGTAATAAAAGAGCTCAAATGCGCTTCTGTTTGAGGTTACTTCGAAGTATGTGTTCAGCTGGAGATGATGCTGTCAATCAAGACATGATGGATCAAGGGGCTATAGATCAACTAGTCGGTATGTATCTATCTCCTATGACTTTCTAAACTTTGCTAAAAAAACAAAGAAGTTTTCTGGCTTGAGTGTTTCACCTGATGGCAGGGACCGTGCGAGGGGAGGGGCTAGTTTTTCCCTTTTCCCATACTAGTCTCTTACATTTTCCAATCTTAGCCCCACCACTTTTTCCCGCATTCTCTTGTATAGCCTCACCTCTTTTTAGGGTTCCCCGCGGTCCATGGAGGGGGGGGGGGGTTACTCCCTATAGTGGACTATACGGGGATGATCCGCCCGAAAGGGGTACCTTTTTCAGGGGACAAGAGTCTGGGCGGAGCATCCCTGTACAAAAACTTGCCATCTGCAATGCTTTGCGAAGAAATTGCGAATTAAATGAAACAATTGTTGATGATAATTTTCGATCATTGTAGGTTGAAATATTCTATAATTTAGATAATTTAATTGGTACCATAACAATTGTTCTCCAGGAATCCTTCTAAACGCAAGTACAAGTACAGACGACAACGACTTGATAGACATTGAAATGCAGTGTGACATGCTCTTTATTATTTCAACACTTTGTGAAGGTGATCCTCATAGAAAGGTAATTGATATTCATCTAATCCCTCCTGTTGTACTCAGAGGGGAAGTGAATGCCATCTAGAATTCCAGGAGAAATAACGGGCGATTTCTATAGTCTGTGACGCCGTGGTCCACAACTGGACCCACCTTTCTCACTAACTGATTAATTTATATCGCAAAAATTAAAAGGAAAATTGCGCACGCGCGCGAAATACAAAGAATACTGATTCCACTACTCGGTTCGTCCTCGCCGCGCGCGCATAGATAAAAGTGGGTCCAGCTCTGGACTACTGACACTGCAACTAGGGGCTTGGAGAGAAGGGAGATAATTTGATTGATTGATTGACTTGACCAATTAATTAAAGACTATGTTAGTTAAACCAGGGAGAGAGGGGGTATCTGAACCACAGCAAAAGATAGAGCGTGCAATAATACGTAATGAAGACACTTTCATCGTGGAGATAATGGCACGAGTGGTATATAGACCCCTTGCAGCACGTCGGAATGCAGCTCAATTTGGAGGGCAAAACAATAAGTTCCAATTCTCAGGAGATTAAAAATATTTTGTTTGCCCTCCAAATTGAGCTGTTCTGACGTCACGTGCAAGGGGTCTATATCCTGTGCATGCTTCAATAATTCTGTTCTTGGTTTGTGGACAGTGTCTAATATAGTCTGAAACGATCTCATGTTTTCTTGCTGCTTACTGATTAAAGGAGCTGTTTGGCGGCAATGGTGTGAGAGTTGCTATCGAATATTTGAAAAAAGGTCCAAGCAAGATAAACAGCCCTCTGGGATATCACAAGCTTTCCCTTGCTACGGTGGACTGTGTGTGGTAAGAAACACTCACTGCTTTTATATATGTATTGGTCTGATCTGGTACACCATGAAAAAGTACCATGGGAAATCTGGCTGGCCTGTTTGATGACAATGTCATTTTATATTTTCAAAGTATGGTCAAAATTGTTCAAACCAAGAGTGAAAATATTTTTGCTTATTCTTTTCAGGCACCGCGCAGGGGTAGAGCGCATTTGCCCCCCCCCCCCCCCCCCCCACCCAGATTAGCCCCATCCCTTCAAAACTATGCTCTACGGTCCCTGGGATTGCCTTTACCTGTCTATCTTATTCGCTTGCTTCTCTTCTTGTTAGTCTGTTAGTGTTTGTTGAATAGATGTTTAGTTCAGTTTGACTGACTTAATCCCTCATAATGACCAGTAACCAGTGTGGATATATCTAGTGATTTACGCCCAATCATCCTCAGGTCTGCGATATTGGGATGCTACATCACAGAGGAAATGTTTTTGGAACATGAAGGCATATTTCTTCTCCTCGATCTTCTGGAGGTAAGTGGGTCGGTGATCGCGGTGCGCGGCTATGTACTAGTTATACAATGGTTTCAAGTGACATACCGTGGAATATCCCACGAATCATTTGTAGTTTCTAGTATACACACGAGCCTTTAGGTGACAATACAAGTGACAAGTGGGATATCCACGGTATGCCACGAGAATCCATTGTATAACCATTTTATCCCACACCATAGAAAATACAAAGGCGTAGATTCAATGCGCAAGGCCACGATGGGAAGGAAGAGTGAAATACCGACGAATATGCAACGGCTTTCCTGCTTTCTGATTGGCTGTATTTTCTATTCTGTGGGATAAATTTATATATATAATCCTGAAGATTGATTTATCGTGGTTTTCTTATACACAGATCTGCCCTAGCACAATGCAAAATGTGATCTTAGGATGTCTTGTGGATCTTTGTGAAAACCAAAAGGTTGGTATAACAGCTAGTTTAATATTCGAGATAGCTCAGCTGTTCTCAGCTGTTTTATTTAGAGGAGGTATGCAACACGTGACAGTCGCAACTGATAAGCTTGTGGTTCTATCTTTACCGTCTTTGAATAAAAGAGACGGGAACGCCAATTTACGTGGTCATTCGAGCCACGGTACCCTGGGTTCTAGAGGCTCTCTCGCTTCAGTGTTCCTCGGCACCCAGCGGGTAAACCACGGTGAAGGTCTAACTATTTGCAGATATTTTAGAGCAAAGACATCACCTTCTACTCAGATATTTTAAGACCCTGAGTGTGGGTCTGGCCGAGACTTGAACCCGCAACCTCCCGCATACTGTAGTAGTCCGCTACCCAACCAACTGAGCCAACCGGGAGGCTGTTTCCATCTAACACGAACTCTGTTGTACCTTCTACAGTCTTTGGGTCATATGTTTACTTGGCGAGGTAAAGAGGAACTAACTGTCGGGAAACTATTGGTTTGTCTTTGGCAAAAAGAAGAAGCGCATATGGGAGTTTCTCGTGATAGCAATGGGGGAATTTCTGGTAAGTTAGAACAGTATATAAACAACGGCTTGAATGTGTACAAGATGCGCGTGTTTGCTTTTCCTTATTTCATCAGTCATTAACTAATTGCCCTTCATTTCAGATCCCAAGAAGCCCTTGATGGGTGCATTACAAGAAAGGCAAGGAGTGATAGCTTTACCTGCAGACCGTCCCAGTCAAGCAATAGTAGACGTGTCTGAAAACATGCGTGCAAAAATCTTTTCTTTGTTCTGTAAGATAGGTATGTTATTCATCTCGTAAAGAAATGATGCGCTTCAAGGGCAAATGAGTATGTGATTTTTCTTTTAGATTTTAGAACACACTTTCACATGCTAAGGAGGTTTGACCTCCCAAGCATACTAGCTACATGCTCACTGTGTATTGGGCTAGCATTTCTTTCACGGTTTTATTGAAGTCATTTTATTTGGCCAACCTGCATGCTTGTAAGGATAAGGAGTGATGACGCCTGCATGTAGGGTACAACATAGGCTTACCAGACTAGGATCAGTCTGGTTTTCTTTTAAATAGCTGTATATTGCAGCTTCTTTAGATGTACTGTCGACACGTGATTCTATCGATATATTGACAGTTGTTTTCTTCATATAGGGTTTAACGATGTTCCAGGGTTATCGCCTTTTGATTACGTCACTGTTGCGATCATTGAAAAGTACCTCGACTTCAAGGTAAATAATGTTTAACTGATCTATTCAAGGTATCATTTCCACTGAAGAAGCTTTGGAACTGAAATCTGAGGGATGCATTTGAGGGAAACTTGACCATCAACCAGATATAGCTGTATCTTGTGTGTCAGCCGGCCGGCACTAAACGTGCCATTGTTTTCTTCCTGATCGTCCTTGTCCTTGTTTTCAAGAGGGTAGCACTTAGTAGCCAATGGGTAACAAACCTGTGGCCTTCATTCCATGATCAAATTGGACTTTATAAGTTGATTTTTCCAGAAGGAGGAAAACTGGAGGAGAAAATTCGGAACACCCCGAAAAAAACCCTTGAATGAGAGGAGAAAACTGACATACAAGCAACTCACGTGATGGTGAGTCAGGGGATCAAACCCATGACAGTAGCGGTGAGATGAGGTAGTACACAACACCAGTGCTTCCCATGAGTTGTAGATAAGATGAATTGTATTGACCAAGAACCTATGATGTCATGCAGATTTCAATTGGTTGTTGTAATGCTGTCTTGTTGTGTTGCAGATGTCAGAAACATGGAAGGAAATTAAAGAAGAACTAGAACAAGAAAACATTCGACCAGTTACACCTGACGCGGAATGTCTAAACGAAATCACCAAGATACTTGACGAGAGAACGAATGGAGTAGCATCAGCTCAGGTATGGTTGTTACTTGCTTTATGCCTCTCTCCTCTATAGGGTATTAACAGAATAACTTATTTTGTTGCTGTAATTTTCCAGGTTCAACTGATGCAGGCTGAACGAAATCAGGAGCTTATCGAGGAAGAGGAACACTACGAAACGGTTTGTACTAAGGCCAATAAATTAGTAGTTTGTTTTGTGTCCAATCTAATGCCAGGCCTATTTGTTTGATATTATAAGCGATTATTAGTAGCATATTGCTTACTATCAATAGACGTCACTTCCGGTAGTATCTCCGTTCTAACCGGCTTGAAGAATGTTGGAGGTTGTCTGTGTATCTTGTTTTCTGGTTTCGTGTTGTAGAAATAGTCAGATAGAATACTTTGAGGAATTATTTTGACATGATTTGATTTAAGAATCACTAGTTGCCCCCAGTCAACCATTGGTTGCCCCCCAGTCAAATCCAAAAAAGTCACGTGATTGATAGTATGCCTATGACGTCACTAAAGAGTCAGACAAACTTCACCTTTTTACCTGTTGTTTTTTTTTCGCACCAAAAATTTCTACTCGGAAAGTAACGACGTCTTTTTACCAGTATATTCTTGTACGTTAGTCGGTATTCCACTGTTTCATCTCGTCAAGGTATTTTTTGGTATGGAATAGAGTAGTATGGTATAAACGTCAATGTATGCTCACTTTATTCCAGATCAAGGAGAATCATCGTCAGGAAGAGAAGTCTTATCGAGATTTCTGTGATTATGTTAACAGAACATCGGATTATTCAGCACTTATCGTAAGTGTGCAAATGGCATGCACTTTCCTGTGATAGAGGCTTTGCATCATCTCGTGATGGCAGCCATGACAGGGGGCAGGAACAATTGAATCTGGTCTTATCTGGTTAACATGAGAAAGAAACCAAATTCCCAGGGGAAAAAAGACTATTGTTGTGCCTTCTGTCATGGCTGCCATTATGTGGCGGTACAAAGCCTCTATAGTCACATAAAAGCCAAGTTACTGGATGGCAAGACTGATTGAAATTCGGATTTCACTTCAGTGGTCAAAATATGTCATTTTAGTACTATTATTAGTACCATGATCAAAACCTTTTTCATCATGGTATTTTTACTCGTTCTGCCGGTTTATTTCAGATTATGAATCCCCTCCCATTCAGCAGGGACCTTTGGCTAAAGTTTTTGTTTGCTCCAAAAACTATTTTTGCTTCTTGCCAAACTTTCTTGCACGATTTCCATGAACCTCTTGGGGTATAGCGAGGGGGGAACACCCGTCATCCCCAACAAAAAACTTTGATCAAAAAACATTTAACATTGTTTTCTTTCTTTCTTCTTGTGGGGTTTGCATTTGCCTCCCCCCTCCCTCTTTCTGAATATAACCACCATTTTTTGGTTGGTATATGATGTTGTTTGTGTATTGACGATTACTGTATTACTATAATGTTGTTGTTGTCTGCAGGCTGCAAAACAAAGACAATTCCATATTATCGATAATTCACGATTCCAAGGAAGATTACACAGTGGGTAAGTCAGTAAAGCAGTTGTATCATAGGTCCCGGGGGGGGGGGGGGGGTACTTCGGGTCGTTTCATACGGGGATGCTCCCCCCGGACTCTCGACCCCTTACCCTTTTCTATACCAAATTTCAGCGAAAAAGTACCCCTTTTATATACCAATCAATGGACTTGCACCCAATCAATGGACTTGCACCAACGTATTTAAGTGACTTGATTAAGCTAAAAGAACAATCGCGTTACTCTCTAAGGTCCACAACAGAGACTCTGCTGATGCTACCAAGAGTTAAAACCAAGAAGACACTGGGGGACAGGGCATTCGAGGCTGCTGCCCCAACTCTATGGAACAGGCTACCCAATAATATAAGATCTGAACACAACTTCAACCACTTTAAGACTTTAGTTAAGACTTTTCTTTTTAAACAAGCTTTCGCTTGTTACGGACAATAGATAGTTTTAAATGTCATTGTGAAACATATATATACACCTGCTTGCGGGAGCGTTGTCGTGTAGCATTTGAGCATTTGTGGTTTCGGGATTGGGGGTGAATTGAAAGTACAAAAGAGTTCTGTTTCAATGATCTTCTTTTGTGCTTTTGATTTATTCCTAGTCCACTGAGCTGCAGGTGCTCGGGTGTTGTATGGCGGCGTTCTTGCAAGTAGGTGTATTTTATTTATGTACATATTTATATCAGATTTTAATGACATTTTTATATTATATAGGATACCTCAGCTGTATGTAACTAAGTTTTTATTTACAAAGTTACATATTAACATATTTTATTAATTAATTTATTTTATTATTTCAATAGAATGTAATATTTTAGGCGCATTTGATCATATCCAAATGCGAATTTGCGCCTTCATACAAGTAATAAATTATTATTATTATTGTTTTGCCTGAAAAGGTACCCCTTTCATATACCTTTGAAGAAAATCTACCCCTTTTTATACCAAAACTCTCAAATTTCCACCCCTTTGCTATACGTGCGGCCTGAAAAAAGTACCCCTTTCGGGCGGAGCATCCCCGTAGTCCATTATAGGGAGTACCCCCTCCCCCCCCGGGCATAGGTTAACTGAACCTATTGCACAAAACAACCTCTACATGCAACAACTATTGAGTGTTTTATTTCTTTCACATCTCAGTTTTTTGTTTGTGTTACAGCGAGTTTGATCATGGAACCCTTCAAGAAAACTTGCAAGCGACGGTAAACGTGTTTTATTTTGCTTTTTTCAAAATATACGATGTATGGTTACGTTGGGGAAAAATGTCTCGGCTAATATAGTACATACATCGGCTCAATGGTCAAAAATAAAGCATTCAGTCGAGGTTCCAAGGTTCAAATTTGAATAATCCTTTGAAAACTACCTTGCAGTCTGATTGAATGCTTTGTCTGTGACCAGTGAACCGGTACGTTGTATGGAAAATGGTGAAATGGTGAAACACCAGACCTTTTTGCTTATCATTATTTTCGACTTCGTGCGCTTCAAGAATAGGTGCATCAAAGATTGTACGGAATTTGAACATCTTTAGAATTTGAACAAAAGATGCTCGTATTTCATTGTTGTTGAACAATAGTTGTAGTCAAGTCATAATTTCAGCATACGTAAGTGTTGTGCATTGGTATGGCCCGACTCATTGTTAATTACAACAATGAAATACAAGCGTCTTTTGTTCAAATTCTAAAGATGTTCAAATTCCGTACAATCTTTGATGCACCTATCGTTCTTAAAGCGCACGAAGTCGAAAATAGTGATAGAGCAAAAAGGTCTACTGAGACCTCCTTTTTGCGTTTCCTTTGAGATATTCACTTGGAAATTTACTTTTTGTTGTAAAATAGTTATGGAAATTCCTTCTCTTTGTTCTCATCGTTACCCTCTACTATTCACAGGTGTTTTGTGGACGTAAACTAAATGTAGAGAGTACACCGCTAGAATTTACGAAAAGCCATCCCGCATCCATGGACGACCATGGCAAACGGCTATCATTAGTAACGGTAAGTAATTTCCCTCTTACTAAATATTAACAACATAATATTTGTATGGTAAAGTTGATTAAAGACATCATTTTCTGTCTCAAAGTCTCCAAGACACCTTATAGAGTCATCACTGATATATACTTGTCTGGTTCTTTCAGCAGTGACAAGGATGCTTGGGCAAAATCTACACTTGAATCGAGTTGCTTTTCAAGCCATTCTTGCTGTAATAATTGTAATCGTGATTTGGGAAGTAGTTGGCGTGTAAATATTCTGTACATGTATTCGATGATTGATGCTTTGTAAATAAAACACCTTTGCTTCTGTGGATTTCGATTTTTATGTCTCTTCCTTGTGTCATCGATAACAAAAACCTCACCTCCTGCCGCACGCTTTTTCTTTTGACCTGAGCGTCCAGTTGATAATCATTCTTTGCAGCAATTTTTCGCGAAACACTTCGCACATGAAAAACCTTTCGTTCAAATTTTGATCTCACGATATTTATAACTTTCCTCATTGCCATAGTCATCGCCGCGGCGAACACTTGTTTCCATAGCCCAAACTGCCCTTCATCGAGAAAGGACTGGAATCGATTCTAGGGATGGTTAAGGGATGGTTAGGTTTAGGGTTAGATTCCAGTCCTCTCTCGACGAGGGCTTTTTGGGCTATGGAAATGGGGAGGTGGTAGTCCGGAGTTGGACCCACTTTTATCCATGTGCGCGCAGCGAAGACAAAACGAGTAGTGGAAAGACACTGATAAGAATCGTAAAGACTGAAAAAGTATTCATTTCTTTGTATTTCGTGCGCATACGCTATTTTCCTTTTATTTTTGCGATATAAATGAAGACGTTTGTGAGAAAAGTTGGTCCAGTGCTTGACTCGTTTTGACTCGTTTTGGACCCGGAAGTCGTTTTTCCACACTTTATACAGAACTGAAGACCAGGCTTGACTGAGAATGTTTTTATTTCTTATGCCATGAATACTGAACCCTAGTTTACAGATCCTTTGTTACCATATGATTACAAGGTACTTATATGTCATTAATAAATTAGTATAACTGCTAATGTTTGGGCCAAGTTTGATTACAATCCTGAGAGGCGAGTAACAACCTGCTCACGTGTTTATCAATATATCTTACTCCAGAAATGTTTCTTGTTTATCTATCAACAATTTAATGTATTGCGATAACAGCCTTGTCTAGGGACGAGATACTGAGCAATTGATCAAGACCAAAACACTAAAGCAACATGACCCATTAACCTTGTTCAAATAATAGTTTAAAAAGTTCGAGTAGAAGTACAAAACTTCTCAATGGCTCGAACTATTTTGTAAAAGTCTGGAATGGAAATCATTTGCCAGAATTTGACGTGTAAGCTTAGTAAGTTTAAATAACTATAATGCAGTTTGCTGCTGGTTATGAAGCTTCCAAAATGTTGACATAACAGGTACAAAGCTACAATCTTGCACGTGCTGTTACATGTTATCAGTTTTGACACTGCAAATAAGATGAACCTCGTAAAAACCTACCTATTCCGTTCTCCTTTCATCAAGAGAGCAAAGTTCCAATAGAATAACTTAACAAGACCGTTCGTCTTCTTTCTTTTTGCCTTGTCCGATAGCATCAGGATTAGCAAGTGGATCCAGATCAGAAAAAAGGTTAAACCAAGCCGACTGATCACCACCAGATTCTTTGTTCTTTTCTTTGCCAGATTTGCCTCCCAGAATTCCTCCTCCCAAACTCGCTTTCAGCGCAGGTTGTTTGGAACCTCCGTTTGAAGGATTTCGACTGCTAGGTATATTGGAACTTGGTAATTGAGGTGCCGGTTTGCCCATATCAGAAGAGCCCCCAAAAGGATCCATACCAGCTAAGCTGTCCATCAAATCGGAAGGCAAATAACCAGGATGATTAGACTCTACACTGTTTGGTGGTAATTGTGGTTTTGGGCTATCACCAAACAGCTCATTCCATTTGCTGCTGAAACTATTCACGTCAGCTTGAGATGGCAGTCCATCGGAGAATACATCACTCAGTAAGTCAAGGTCTGATCTATCACCAAGAGTTTTGCTTGGTGATCCAAACAATAGATCATCAGCAGTCATGGATGATGTCTGTCCAGCTTCAGAACGGCCACCATTATTGCCTAGACAGCATGATCAACATTAGTATATTGTTTGGCCATTTTTCATTAAAATGATCATTTAACTCATAAACAGTCTATTATGAACTATAAATCAACCAGATTCCCGTTCGAACAACTCAAAAAAATAGAACGAATTCTGAGTGCAAATGTTCGCTTTTCAAATGTAAATGAAGGCTTTTTGGAACTGATTGATATACTAGTATGAAAGCATACAGGGTTGCGTGCTGTTCAATTCGTAATGTACTCTATAAACGGTTGGGTGTTTTCCTTCAGTTATCAGTTTCATATTTTCAGTCCTGCCTAAAGCTAAAAAAAAGGCAAAAAACAAGCAAGCAAGCAGACAAACAGACAAATAAACAAATAAACAAACAGACAAACAGACAAACAGACAAACAGACAAACAGACAAACAAACAAACAAGCAAACAGACAAGCAAGCAGACAAACAAACAAACAAAAGCACACCAAGCGTTTTATTTAGCAGAAATTTATGAATAGGAAATTATCCATCTAAAGAGAACGAAAAACAATCAAGATTATACTTCAGCTGAACAAATGACTGAGAAGGTCACTCCACATTCAGCATCAATAATCAACAGGAATCTGAACAAATTACCTGCGTGTCTGGACTGATTAGAATCTTGTAGACTAAGGAGATCTTGAGCTGCCTCGTAGCTGGGTGGATCATGACTTGGATCTTCTAATGAGCCTAATAGATCCCCTCCTAAAGAAAAATGTTAATAGTAAAGAATATTAACACTTGGTATTTTCAATTGCTGGAGTCTGAACTGGGATATGCATTGGGCTAAAGCAACGAGGATCAGTAATAAAACCAAAATGGTTACTAATCTTACCTCCAGTTGCATGACCACGTCTTGAGGGTAACTCCTCATCTGCTCCCAGAAGATCAAAATGTGGTGATTTCCTATCACGTAACCCTTCTGACATATTTTTCTGTTCAGACATATCCCCTAACAAATCGGTCTCAAGCAACGCATCATCATCATCATCATCATCATCTTTACTCGCTGGGTTTTCCGCAGTTGGAGAATGGTCCAAACATATTAATGTATCATCATCATCATTTTCCACATTGGTACGATCTTCTGTTAGTTCAGTAGCTTCTTCTACACTGCCTTTGTCTTTCTTCTCAGCTCTTGTTTCTTCATCACCTTTGATCTCTTTAGTTTCTTCAGATCCCTTTTCATCAGGTTCCATCATTGGATTTAGACTTTTCAGCATTTGGAATTGATAAGAAGGGTATCCTTTAAACTGCTCTGCAACTTGATTCATGCTCTTGGATGTATTTTCCCAGAACTTAAGCATTGCCTGTTGATATGCTGCTAGTGTGCTTGATAACAGATTACAACGACTGGCTGAAAGGAGATCAACCTTCTGCATTACATCATGCTTGTTCTTTTCAAACTTCTTTTTAAATGTCTTCACTTTACATTGAACCTGGGAAAGAAATGATGATAGGATATGAATAACCCAAAAGAAATGTTGTTTCTGAAACATACTGCAAGATCACAAAGGATTTTTTTTTACTTTTTAAAAATAGAACAGTCCCCTTCACAGTTCCCTGCGTCATCTTGAAAGGTAGCTGTGCCTTGGTATGGAAGCGAAGATGAACAGTGAGCTTCCAATGATAGAGACCTTTTAAACACCTTGGACAATTATTCACATGTCTCTATCATCATTGCAAGCTCAGCGTTCATCTCGCTTCCATGTAAAGGCACAGCTACCTTCCAAGATGGCGCAGGGAACTTTAAAAGGGACTATTGTCTCAAATTTGTATGAATAAACAACTTTACTAGTAACAAACTTTATTAGTATAGTTGTCGTAACTAGAAAAAGAAAATCAATTTATAAATCAATCAGTGTACTAGTTTACCTCTCTGAACTTGTCTAGTCTCTTCCATTCTTCAGGGTCAAGTTCCTTGGACAGATCTGCCATCCACAGAAGACTAGCTCTGTATTCTGTCCTAGAAGTCTCCATGCGAGTGATAGTCATTAATGTATCTGATATGGCTCTGAATCTGAAGGTCTCAACTTCTTGGTAAAGCCTCACGAGAGGGGTTCGTAAACTCAGCCTGGAGAATAAATAGAAACGTTTATCAAGACCTTCCAGCCAGCCTGCTATTACTTATTACTGTAAAGTTTTATGTCAAAATCATGCGAAAAAGCTGATATCATTCGCTAGGCAACTGAGGAACATGTGAGTAATATGTATATGATCATACCATACCAAAACATTCCCAGCCCCAGATGGGAATTGAACCCATGACCCTCCGTATACTAGTTGGATCCTCTGCCACTGAGCTACAGGAGACTCTAATGGTGATCAGTGGAAGGCGAGCAAGGTGAGGAACATGTACAATAAAAAATCTAACTAAGTTTGCAGAGTTTTTTATTTTCTTGCCTCTCAGTGAAAGTGAAAGAAGATATAGGACTATGCTTGCAAGAAATTTATCAGCTAAGGTGTATGGTGATCTTAATATTAGGACCAGTTCAAATGTTGAACTTCGCATGATCTGAATGCATCAAAAACAATGGACAATAAGGCAGTGTTCTTTGATGTCAGTAGGTTCAGCTCATGAGAAGATCGATCTTTGAACTGTATGACTTCTAACCTTTGTTGAGCTGTGTAACTTTGTGATTTGCCAACAGCTATCATCATTTTTCCAGCCTTGGATTTATCTTGTGAGCCTTGTTCTCTAAGGAAACGTCCCATTTCATTTTCATCTTGGGACAATGCTTTAATAAAAGCAGGTAAATAAGATATAATAGAGAGAATTTTTAAATCTTTCTTTTTCTTGTTTCTTACATTCAAAACAGTTCAAGCGTACCCCCTAGAATCCATTAAATTTATTATTCCAATATTGAGTTCATTATTCACTCTGACTCCAAACTTGAAAATAAATTATCTACTTGAGTTTTGATTGGAGTCTTCAACAATTGCCATGCCAAGGTAGAAAAACTCCCCAAAAAGACCATCCCTTAGAATTTTAGTTGTGAAATGAATGTAAAGTTTGGAGTCTTCCAATTTTTTAATGAAAACTCAGAGTGAATAATCAACTCGATATTCAAATAATGAAATCATTAATAGAGCCTTGGGGGTACACTTGAGCTGTTTTGACTGTAAAAAAACAACAAGAATATGATCCCATAGATATGAAAATGGACAATAAAACAACCAATTGTCTGACAAGAATGACATCATCTCCCAAACCTAGTGAAATTATTTGTAATACCTACCAAATATTCTGTTTTGATAAATTTCTACAGCTTTTAGCAGATCTATACAGGTTTTCTGAATGTGTTTAAATGCCTGAAAGTAATGAAGATGTACCATTAAAATATATTTAAAGAACAACTACATATAAAAGTGTATATGTCTATAAGACAAAATGCTAATCATTATTCAGACTAAATAGAAGGAATAACTTAAATGTTTTACCTGAAGCCTTGCATCAACTTCAGCATCTCCTGCAACTACAAAAACATCTTGTTCCTTGCCCAGCTTTTGAATAACAGCCTGCTTTGTATGCCAGTATTTGCTTTCTACTTTGCCTTTTATACCACTTGGTGGTGGTGGTCTGTAGTTACTGTAATGGTAGCCATAGTTACTGACTTCTTGACTTTCATTATCTTGATAACGATCAAAATTGCGATCATAGCTAAAGATAGTTAGAAATGGATTAGATTCAATTATTTTGACTGAAGCATATTATTATATTTAGTGAATCATATAGAAGAAATTTAATTCTATGGCTGTGAAAAATATATGGCAAGAACGTATTACCTTGCCGTACATAAATTAATGGTAAAATATTATCATATTCCAGCATTCTGATTGTTCAGACATAATTTCATAATTTATCTTTGACTCAGATAAAGGAGTAATGTCCAAACCTTTTTAACAGGGTATTTACAGAACTACAGTTATTTTCAAATTTAAATTTAAATGTTATGTGAACTCATGAAGGAAACCTAGTGATAATACTAAAGAAAGTTTATTAGTGTTCTTAAACTAGCAGCCACTTTGCTTAGCCATCTTTCAGTATTTCACATGAAAAATGCTTCACACTACCAGTTGGTTGGTGTGTGTTGATAAACGAAACACAAGAAGCTTCAACTATAAGTCTAGGTACATTTTTATACACTGGCAGATAAAGTGGTTTTCATATGGGTGGGAAGCGGTACAGCATTTCTTTAGCCATACTGTACCCGTAATGTATCTTACTGTAGCTGTAACTACGTGAACATTGTGATTGAATGAATTACTGGAAATCTTTTGGGAGACACTTTGGTGTTTATGGAATTTCTTGGGTCAAGGGCCTTGAAACATTTTGGATTTTCCAAAAGGGGGATAAGAAAATTGATGCCTCTTGTTAAAGGAGCATGGATATTTCGCTGGGACTTAACCCAATAAAAGATTTGTTAGAAGTACCATAATCAAGAATAATTAGCCTCATAATTACCTTTCATCAGCTTCTTGAGGTAAAGAATGATAAGAACTTTGCATCTTGAAATCTTTGTTTATATTCCTCTTACCCTAAATAATTAGCTTAAAATATGGTAAAAATAATAAATTAATTGGAAGTTTTGTGTTATAGATCCTAAAATGGAAATAAGATTATCTAAAAAACTTAAAGTACACAAAGTGAACTGTAATGGTTCACGAACTGTAGAAACTATGAAAAAGCTTTTAAAATATAGGCTTCCATAAATACTGGCACATAAACTAAAGCTGAAATGTTAGCCATTTCATGATAGTTTTAAGTTTGATATCAACTTAAAAATACTTAGCTTATAACTATTAAAGCGATGACATCAAAAATTAAAATATATTCAACTCAGTCGTCACAAAGACCAAAGACAAAACCAAATTCCAATCAAATCATCAAAAATTTCAAAACGTATCATTTTAAATATTCCTGAGTTGAATTTTACTAGAAAGGAATAATCTTTTTATCATTCAAAACTGTTTTAAAAGAAATTTATATTTTTATATCGCATCAAATCTTTTTACATGATGTGAACGTACAGCCTGTAACTCAGACTAATGATATCAAATAAGTTATATGCTATATATGTTCGTATTGATCAACAAAGTGATGATAAACAGTTTCTTGTTCCTATAATACTAAAAGATAGAAACATGGCTTAAAAAGAAATACAAATTTAAGCAGGAGAATTTGATTTATAGAAGAGCAGGTGACCTCTAGATCTTACTCATGCCAGTGATTCAAAGCTTTCAAGTTAAATTTCGTCGAAATTTTCCCTTTATGAACCCAAAATAAAACACAAAACAAGCCATACGAAAAAATGAGAACTTACCTTCGATAATCCATCACATTCTGTGTCTCAAGAAATCATTTAAATCTGATAAAAAGCAAGAAAATTCCTTTCCTTCTCATCTACAACAAAACATGGCGACCAGATGCGCACGCATGCCCAGAAAAAAGACACGTAAGACGATTATGCGATAATTTATGCATAGTTATACCTGGGGACTTTATTAGTAATTTCACACGGTTTTCCCCCAAGGCTTTCCGTAATTCTCCGAGTTTAACCATGCAAATGCTTGCGTATAAAATAGGATGCACAATTCCGTTAATTTGACAAATGAATAGTTTTAGTTTGAAAACAGTAAGCTGAGCGAACGACTAGTCGCGCAAAGCATCGTTGATTAAAACCCGCGGCCCTCCACTCTTTGTTTTGAAAATCATTTCTCGAGTGGTTTTTAGATGAATCACAGATGAAATATCACTCTGAATATATCATTCTGAAACATCACACTGAAGCAGGGAACGCGGAGCGGGCTATATAAGAGACTAGTATGGGAAAAGGGTGTGTGTGGGGGGGGGGGGGGGGGGGGCTAAGATTGTCTCCGCGGTCCCTGTGAAGAGGTTTGGACTTTTCTGAGAGTTGAAATATATTGAATTCAATTGTCAATGGTTGTGATTGGTTAGAAAGTTTTTGAGCTCAGCTGGAGAGCTCCTCTGGCTTGAAATCGAAGCTCCGGGGGGATGGGGGTACTCCCTATTGTTGAGCTATACGGGGGTGCTCCGCCCAAAAGGGGTACCCGACCTCTCAGGCCGGACTTTTTGTGAATTTATGAGTTTTAGTATAGAATAGGGTTGGGAATTCGTGAGAGTAGCCTAGAAAAGGAAGAGGAAGCTATGTAAGATTACTACTCAATGGAAGAAAATGAAGCCGTACGTGAACTTGCACACCGTTTTACGCGACGATCGATATTCATATCTGGCCTGCTTCTTAAAGGGGTAAATTTTCAGGCAAAGGTATATCAAATGGGTACATCTGCAGTGGCGGATCCAGGGTGGTTCCGAGGGCTCCATTGAACCCCCCTTTGTGAGATCTTGTGAAGCCAACTCCCATGTTCTCTACTCTCAGTAGAATGAAATTGGAACCCCCTCCACCCTTTTGAAGTCGATTGCACCAGCTTTTTGCTGCGTGGCGGCCATTTTGGAACCCCCCTTTTAAAATCCTGAATCCGCCACTGCTTTTCAGGCAAAAAATTAAAAGGTATGGGGTCGAGAGTCTGGGCGGAGCCTCCATATCCCTGTACAAAATGTTTAGAAATAACAAAATTCAAAGGTTATAAAATCAGAGATTTTACAATCTTTTCACACACATGTATAGACAAGAATAACACGATTGTCAATCATTATCTTTTTTTTCCTTTTTTTTGCAACTGAAATAAACTTTATACTGTGTTCGTATAAGCCCCTAGATATCCTATCTTCTCACTTTCAGGTAGACCGGGCCTACCTGTGGTAATATACTCACGTGACTCAGTGACGTAATGTGTTTTTACAGTGGAACTGCTGGGAAGCTTGTGATGGTTGATCTTTCAAACACCTGTGTTTCTCGTAGTTTTCGTCCCGTACTTCAACTCACCAGAACTGCTATCTAGAGGTAAACAACCTTAGCTTATCGATAAACACATTTTGTACAAATGATTCATAATGAACGTAATTATCTTTCTTAAATTTTACACTCCTTGTCCTTCAAAGAGTCTTGATGTTCATCGTCCATTGATTTTAAAAGCTTGTTTATGGCTTGCGTCTTTCGACCACTTCAACATGATTTTGCCAAATAGAGATTGATTTATATTAAGCTTAGGATTTAAATTAACGTATAAGCGTTGTTTATGAAGCCATATTTACTAATTTAAGGCTACGATACTTGTAGTTCCAACATTTTGTACCTTGACCTCCATGGCCATATTTAGTTCCCTCCCCAAAACCACAGGTAGACCACATAGCTTTCGTTTTCATTGTATTATTGAATTGAAGCTTTTATTTTTATGGTATATTAGCTTATATTGACTTCACAAGCACCTAAGTACATCACAGGTTAAGTGAATCAAAAGCAAATGATTTCATTTTAAAAGCAAAATATCTCGAAAGATGCATATCAAGTATTGAAAGAACACTCGAGCTTACTTGGTCATGTTCTTCAAGGCGACGAACTGATCTTTTAACGAAACTCAAACAACCGTATTTCTTAGCAAAAACTTTCCAAAAATATTCTTCATTTTATTCTATTCTAAATCAGTTAAATACCATTCAGAGAAAAAGCATAACTTTTTGCAGATTATCGATTAAAAACAGACCATCAGTCACAGGCTATGGCTCTGAGATATGTTCACTTCGGCAGTCAACCAGAACTGAAGACATCCCGTCATGCTTTTCAGGTGGTCATATCCGTATATTATATTATAAATTGTAATCGTACTTGTATTGTAATTTGTAGTCCTAAAAAATGATAGCAAAATTTAAGGTGGCTCAATGGGGTAATCACAGTGTGCTACTTTTCAACTTCAAATTGCAAATGCAAGGATGAAAACAAATTTTTGAGGGAAAAAAATTATCAAGGCTTTAAGAGTGAGATGAAATTTTCGAATGAGTATGTTTTTACTGGAATCAGAATTTATATAAAACCTCTGTGAAGTGGTAGTGCATTTTCTTTACTGCCTATTTTCTCCATTTTTTGACCTAAGTTTTTAAAGCACACTTGATGTCTTGGAGGATGAGTACTTTGCTCAAGGTTCAGAAAATTTGAACAAAATCTGTGATCTAGAGCATTTTCGAGAAGTTTGAAGTTGAAGTTTTGAAGCATAGAAATTTTGCAAAAACAAAAGAATTTAGTGATGTGGGCCACTCCATTTACGGTTGGAACTTTTCTTTTTTTCAAAAGATCATTGTACTTTCGAATATAAACTCGATTCTGTCCTTGAAATTTGTTGACCATTTGTTGACCATTCAAGATCATAACTTGAATAAAGTAGCCATGGTATTTCCAAGAAAAATTATTCTAATTCTTGCTAGCACAGTTTTCCAAAGATTTCACTTTTGTAACTTAAATAGTGTTCAGTGAAAAACATTGCTCAAACTTGTCTGACAATAGTACATTTATGAATAATTAACAAATATATTACGTCACTGGGTTACCATTTCAATGCATAAACAACCTGCCCATCCCTTGCCCATCCCTTACCCATCCCTTTCCCATCCCTTTCCCATCCCTTACCCATCCCTTACTCATCCCTAACCCATCCCTTACCCATCCCTTACCCATCCCTTACCCATCCCTTACCCATCCCTTACCCATCCCTTACCCATCCCTTACCCTTCCCTTACCCATCCCTTACCCATCCATTACCCATCCCTTACCCATCCCTTACCCATCCCTTGCCCATCCAAAACCAGGGTCGTGCCATGTTTGTATAAAATATGCATATATATTTATGATGAATTCTTAGCCTAACAGGTTCTTAATCACTAGGTTCTTATCTGCGTTTGGTTATTACTGTATTCCTCCACTATTACAGGTTACCACTGTTTTTATTGCTACTTGCTGATCTAGACAACAGTTGCAAAAAGGAAATCTGACAATATGCTGTCATCAATCAGAGTGTGTAAAACTGCCGAACAATTTGTTTGATTGATGGCTGAATTCCATGTCACAACTGTTGGTTGTCTAGATCAGGGCATAACAATGAAAACCGTGGTAAGTGCATTGATTGTTCTACACAAACTAAGGCAGAAGCAGGTTGACCAGAAAGACTTTCTTTAGTCAGTGTGGCTGTCAGATGGAATTCCTTACTCAACCACTGTGCTTACTCACAAAATAGATGCAATCTTGGAAATATGTTCCCTAAAACAGTCCCACAATGCACTGCAATGCCAACTCAACCCAGTTATTTCCTCAACATCGGAATAGCTAATAACGACAAGTTATTTAGCTAATAACGACAAGTTATTTAAGTTGCAATCCAGCTGATCTGAGAAAAAATATTAACCAATCAGAATCGAGAAAATTTGCAAAACTGAGGTGTCATCCTTAGTAGCCCAGTGACTTGGGAAACTGTTATTTCTTTACTTTATTTCCCACTCAATAATGAATATTATAATAAATGTATACAAAATATCAAAACCCTCTCCTCAAACTCTTGATTTACAGTACCTCAAATATAAACTTTTATAAGTCAATTTTCGCATCACTTCATGACACCTCAGTTTTGCAGTGACATCATTTCTACGTCACTATTTCAGATCAGCTGGATGTTGATTGTACTTGATGGTACAAACCTAAGTAAGGACAGTGGTCGAGTAAGGAATTCCTTCTGACAGCCACACCAACTAAAGAAAGTCACACGGTAGAAACACGATGAAAAGAAGAATAAATTATCTGGAAACCATGCAGGCTTTGTTTTAATTCTTATCACTTGACCCTTTAGTGTCTCTAGGTCATATCGTAAAAGATCATGGCGATGTATTCCGACATGGAAATTGTGCCTAACAGGGAGAGTGAAGAACAAATGCTTCAATATTTATTATCTTGGGAAGAAGAAGAGAATAGATATGCTGAAAATGCTGTAAGTGAAAAGTCATCGCGTCAGAAAGAAGCACTGGGACAATACCAGTCGAGAATGGAAGTCGAGAAAGAAATATTTGATTCAGAAGAAAGAAGACAGCAGTTAGAGGAGACTTTAAAGGAGGCTTCTAAACAGAAAGAGTTACATGAAGGAGAGAACATGAAAAACCTAGCCCTTTACGAGGAAAATTTAAAGAAATTTCTCGGAAACCAGGAGAAGTTATATGATGCTTTATCTAAGGAAGAGGAGAGGAAAACACAGCTATTAGAAAAAAGAAGGCTAGAGGCTGAGAAGAAGTCTAAGGAGGTAGTTGGTAACGATCTTGAAACTGAAAATCAAAAGCTTATCAAGGTTGAAAAAGAAAGAATAGAAAAAGAAAAGAAGATGCTTTTGATTGCCCAAGAAAAGTTGAAGGAGGAAGAAAACAAAGCAATGGCAAAGCTTAGAACCTTCCAAGAGGGAGTTAAAAATGTACAAGAACGAACAGTTGAAACACAGCAGTCAGAGGTCGAGAAGGCTGCCAAAAAGCTAGCCGAGCATGAGCACTATCTTGCGAAATTGAAAGAAACCGAAGCAGCTTACATTAGTGAACTAGAGGAGAGAAAAAAACAAGCTGACCAGGAATTGGCAGAACGAAACCGAAAATGGAAGGAAAACAAGCACGATGTTGACAAGGAGACTACTGATCACATCTCTGCTAGGAGAGAAGAGCAACAACGAAAGCGCGTTGAGGAAGAAGAGGCGAGAGAAGCGATGGAGAGCGAAGTAGCGAACTTAGAGCTTGAAAGAATAATCGAAGCAAAAGCTCTCCACAAGAAGGAACTGAATCAGATCTCATTAGACGATAGACTAAAGATAGAGGAGGAAAAAAGACAAAAGGCAGAGGAAGATAAACTACAATTCAAAGCTCAAAGAGAAGAAGCAGCCAAGTCTAGAATTGAAGAAGAAAAGGAGATTTATGTCAGAGAGAAAAGTAACAGGCTCGAGAAGCTTACAAAGCTTCAAAGCGATTGGAGCCGTTATATAGAGGAGTTGAATGAAAGGGAAGTAGAGAAATCACGACACGATGTAGAAAATTTTCAAAAATTTGAAGAACAAAGGAAAGAAGAAGAAAAAAAGGCTTTCCAAATAGCTGAGAAGCGCAAAGAACAGCAACAGAAGCGACATAGAGAAGAAGAACAATCACTATTAACTGCTCAACGTGAGATGAATTTGCAAGAAAACAAGAAGGTCGGGGTTGAGAGATCACTTGAAGAAGCTCGAAGGTTGTTGGCTTTGCAAGAAGAACATTTGAAGCATGAGCAAGAGTTTAAAGAAGAAGGTAAAAAGCATCGTCAAGAACGACTCAAAGAACGAGATGAAGTTGAAAGACTTTGGCTCGAAAATGAGAGGAGCAAACTTTTAGATGCTGAAAAATCAAAGAAAGAAAGCACGTTGGAGACGGCCCACAGTAATCAAGAGTTCTTGGATCAACAAAGCAAGCGTCTCAAAGAAAAGACACAAAAGGATGGCCAAAAAGAAAGAAAACTCCATGAAGAAAGACAGCAAGAAGAGGAAAATAAGAGGCTTGAAGCTGCTAGACTAAGAAAAAATGAAATGGAATTTCACCAGAAGAACATACTGGATGCCCAAGAACTGGAACAGAAAATTTTAACTCAATCAATTAAAACCAGAAACGAAATCATTGGAGAATGGGGTCAGCAAATGGAAGTTTATGAAGATTCGCCTGGTTCAAAATGCACCATATTATAAAACCATGAAGATTCATTCCCGATAACTGTGTTTTTAAGCTTGGTGTAAAAGATCTGGTTAATCTGGGAGCTCTGTAAATAACTGAAATTCGTAATCTTTGATGCATAGGCAAATGCAGGTTAAACGATTTATCCGGGATAGCCGGATGAGGCAGCAGACAGAAGCCCGATAATCTAGTTTTCACTTTAAGAATCGGAATTGGAGTCGGAAGAAAAAAACAAAATTTCCCGATTCCGATTCTGACGCGCTTCCGACTTGAACTCCTAATCAATGGCACTGCATTGTTACGGGAATGCCTCGTTTATAGAAGAAGTTTGTACTCATGACATCATTGTATAAGCTATTCATTTATTCACAATAGGTTAAGAACTTATATACTAATTATAATGAGATGTTATTATCCTCTTCAAGTCAGATACGCACAACTCATGTACACTTACTAGCTTGCTTTCATTCATATTGTTGGCTAAGTCATGATTAAAATATACATTTTTCTGTGAACAACTTTAAGATTGATATCTTTTGAAAATTAAAAAATGTTAATTCAATCTAATAGGTAGATTAAGTACTTATAAAACTTATGTGTATGGGACACTGATTTGTTGGTCTTTCCACTGAACTCGCGATCGTACCATTCACATCTTTTTTGGATAACTTATAGACCCCTTGCAGCATTTCGAAATGCAGCTCAATTTGGAGGACAAAATTGAGCTACTTTGACGTAACGTGCAAGGGGGTTACAGAGGACTATACAAGGAGGGCTTACAAGATCGCAATCATGTCGTTACAATAACCTAAAAATTATATGTCTATGTGTTACACATTTAGGGTCGATATCCGTGAAATAAAGCCGTGAATAAAAAACATCAGTGAAGTGACAAACTGTCCAATAAAATCTCGCGATATATAATAATATATAATCGACCCTAAATGTGTAATAAACAAATTATTGCAATGTTAAGAGCCTGATATCGTTTTTATTCACTCGTTCAGCACTCTGAACCAGATATTCAGAGCTTAAAGTATATGAGCTTTTTTTAAAAAAAAATGTAATTCTGGAAAGTTTGGTGCTAATTTGATAAGATATAACAAAATTTAAAAAAATTGCAACCAAATTTGCCTCCGGCCCCTGAATGAAATCGAGGCGGGCCCATAGCTAAAATTAATCAGCGTGTCTTATGCTATCATATCGCGCCAAGTTTGGTGCTTTTAACCAAAAATGCACAATCTTTCTGGACTATTATGGATTTATATTTACATGACGAAGCATAGTTCTGAACATAAGAGTCACAAATGGGAACAACAAGGATATGAGAACCGCTTTAAAAGATGTCAAATTCATTCCCATTATCTGAATGCCTCTAGCACCATCGGTTACTGATTTCCAATAGTTGACGTCTTCTTGACTTTGAAACATATACATACCCTCTATCTGTTCTGAAAATTTTAACATCTCAATATCGTAACGTATAGATTTAATGCATTTATCAACTTTGCCAAGCAAAATAATCGGAAGACTGTAGAGGGAAAGCATTTCAAAAAAAAATGCAACTATTCCTAATATTATTCTTATGATGCCAATATAATCAGTGATTTTTTCTTGCCACGATCTTTCGGAGGGGGTCTTGTCCAACTTCGTTTGCGTGCCTGTGTTGTTCACTGGTGCAGCTTCGTGTAGGACATTACTCAATGTGGCTGTTGGTATTATTGCTGTAGTTGTTAACATTATGCTGGGATCCTCTAATTTTGAAGCGGATGCAAAAGTTCGAGTAAAGCTTCCTTCCACTTCATATTGCTCAACGGAAGAAACAATTATCGGAATTAGCAAAGCTAGCAAAATTGAAAGGTGAACGGCAAGAAAAGGTTGGAAATACCTCTCCGCGTATTTGATCATGCGTTTAATGTTAACGAAAGCATCACGAACGTACGTTTTGCAATCACGGGGGCACTTTAAAATCTGTTCTTTAAAAAGGCGAATTTGACAATAAATCAAATAAATTACCACGACAAAAGCAAAAACTATTGACAAAGACATTGCACGTACGGTGATATAAAGAAGGCAGTTACTTATGATACTGGCCAAGCTATAGTCCTCACTGGGACTCGATTTCGTATGTAAAGACATTTGAATTACTTTACAAATCACTGGTAAAAGCACAGAAAACAAGAACATCATTGTGATAGCAATCGTAATAACTTTTCTACCATGTTTCCAGTATCTTCTTGTCAGCCTCACCTCGGATAGCAGCTTCTCAAAATGGCGTGTTCGGAAATAAAAAATCCCAACAACGTAAAGAACTGGGAATCTTAGGTTTGATAGGATGTTCTTGACTGAAGTTACTGTAGTATCCATTTGGTTTACTGTCAAAGTATTATTCCCAAAGACTCCGAGTTCGTAGAGATTGGAAGAGAAGAGCAGCAAAACAGCAATCACTTGTACGACCAAAAGCAAACCTGCTTTGAGACCGTCTTTGGAATAATGACGCGGTATCCTTTGCAGTGTGATGAAAAGGAAAATACTTAGCAATTTTAAGGCTTTAGAGTCGATGCTTAAATCGATGACGGTATCTTCATTTGATGGTAATCGCCTGTCATCGATCAAAACGGCATCTTCTTCATTGTCTTGTTGAAGCTCAATGTTTTCTCTACCAATCGATAGGATACAAAGCATAGGACCATTCGTTTCGGAGCGAGTCCTTTTTTCTTGGTCAGTGATGATGGCGGCGTCGTCGACAAGCTCAACCTTCGTTCCTTCATCTGTCAGATCCATGGACATGTCATACACTCGCTTCGAAGATTCTTGACATGAATTGTCCTTTGCCATCGTGCATAAAGTGAGCTGGGAACTGCAAGTCAGTTTTCTTCGAAGACGGTTTCACTCTTTTCTCTAGCTTACAGTATACTTGAATCTTCCCTCAACTTATGCAAAATAGCAAATGATGAACCTATCTCAGTAATATAAATCTTGTTTTTATATGTTCGCCAAAGGTTGTCATTTAGCAGGATTTAGGGGAATTTCTGTAGGGGATTCCCGAGAAACTGTAATCGCGTGCAGATCACAAGCATAGTCAGGTTATGACACATCATAATGACATATGACATATCATCTGGTGAATTATGTGAGATTATGCTCAAATATAAACTTCAAGCCGCTTTCAGTTACTGAGGTATAGTATATGACTGTATTTGGCGTTCATCCCTCTGATTTAACAATTTCTTGGTACGGGTTTTTTTAAAAGACTTCCGGTGATTATATTCGAACCTGATCACGTTCAGACAGATTTGAAACTGAGAAGGCCTAGATCACGATATGGCAATCTAAATAAACCCTTCTGTTATGATGTCATCGTCATTACAGCGCCCACCCAAAAAGTTTGATCTTGGCACTGATATTTCATTAATTTCGGGAAAATGGTACATCCCCCCCCCCTCCCATCGATACCTTGCCTCTGCCATAACTTGAAATAAATATCTAAATTGTAAACTAATATATTTTTATTGAGGCAGCTGCTGTTGCCTCTGTTTCTGGCTGAGATAGCCTTACTTTCCAGCTGAGTTGACCTTCAGGACAAACTCAAGGTCAACCAATCACAATTGAGGATTCGACATCGTATTTTGATTAGTATTTCCCATTATTCTGCCAAGAGAATTTATGAAATACGAGTTCTTCCTTCTTTAAATTAATCGTAGACGCTAGTCGAAGCCATGACGGAATTATATTTCAATCAACAAGAAAAGTCTACATTGTATACTCGGAAAATGCTCGAAAAATGCTAACCAAAAATAGTGACCCATAATTCCATTCGGGGAAGGCGATCAACTCAGTTGGTTGGTGATTCAACACGAGAAAAAACACATACTTAGGGACTTTAAAAATGAATGAACAATTAATTAATGACCATCCTAAACATGGTTAAGATCAGAGCTGTTACAATCCCTATGACAGAACTTTGATCTCAACCCCAGAGAGAAGCGGGCAACTGCGTAATTTTTATTTTAAGACATGCAACTCATTATTTGTATCTAGTGCTTATGACCATGCATGTCTGTAAGTACAAAGTACGTACCAAAAGGATTTTCCAAAAACGTTTGCGCATGCGTGCCTTTCAGCACATTTTCCAAGAATTTAGAAGAGTTTTAGAGAGAAAATATTCGTTTTCTCCGAGTATACACAAACTGATTCCTTAGTATACTTTAATGGAACCAAGATACTGTATTAATAAAGACAATATGAAAGGAGTTTGAAAGTCAAATTTGCATATGTTTACGATAAGCATGAAGATTTTGACTTATTTGCATATGGACTTAGAGCATGCACAGACGTTTTTCATGTGTGTCTAATCTCCTATGTACCTCATGAGGTTTTCACAACGTGGCAAATCCCAAGAGAAAATAGTGAGACAATGTTGATACACTCAGGCATCTCGTTTTAGTGAGTGCGCATACATTCAATAGAATGACAATAGAAGACAATACAATACATACAATTGTAACAGGGCTCTAGGGCTTGTTGAGATAGGTCCCGAGTCGAATCCCGAGGGATCGAAGGCTGCATATTTAAGAACAGAGCCATGTGCGCATTAAGGGCAGTTGGGGGCTTGGCTGTCAAAGCGTAAGGATGAAAAATGAGGTTGAAACCCTTTACAAAGAGTAAGGAAAAGCATTGCACAGAACTGCGACATCCTTACTCTACCCTACTCTGAACCACAAGGAAAATAAAAAGTTACACAATATAGAACAATACACTAAAATACAATACATGCATTGTATTCCACTTGGACATGGGTTTATAACCCTTTTGACCATGTCTCTATCATTGCAAGCTCATAGTTCATCTCGCTTCGATGCAAAGGCATGGTTACCTTTCAAGATGGCACAGGGAACTGTGAGGGGGAATATTGAGGTGGAAATATGATGTGATGAACTTACAGTCTCATCATTTTCGAACCATGCGACGGGGTTGACTATAAGCAAATTCAAGGCTTAATTATGTCTAGTTATAACATTCATGAAAAATCAATGAGGATTCAAGCCAATCTAATGGCCCGTTTTCCAGATTTGGGAGTCCATATGTGGGAGTCCCAAGTTTTTTACTCAAATGCAGCAAATATGCTAGCAGCCATCTCTTCTCTTCTTCCTGTTACTTTCAAATTCCTTATTTTTCATGTATTTGCTTGCATTTTTTTAAAGAAATCATATACAGCTTTTTTATGACTTTAAATGAATGTAACCAATTCCCAAGCTAGTTGTTACCTCAACAACCGAACTCATAAGGTTTTCTTTAGCTAAAGCAGCTTCTTAAGGATAAAATCAAGTCATTGATTCTCTACCGACATACATTTGCTACTACTTTATGCCCAATTGAACTTTGGACCCTATCCCACAATGCAACGGGACCTGACATTCATGATCCGTGTATTATCCAATACTTTTACAAATAAGATAAATATATTATTAGTTTTTTTAAGCAGCATTTAGCAAGACATTTGCATAAGAAAACTTAAAAATAATATTAAAAAACTGTTTTTAAATCAAAATTAATGTCAAGTGCATATCCTCGTTTCTACTACAGCGTGACACCCAAACGTACAGTATGACCACCCATATTGTATTTGCATACTTTTGTCTTGGCCTTCGTTATCTTATCTCTGGTCTAAACTCTAATTGGAGGATGGTGAGAAAAATTCAGGTGAATACATTGTTAGTCAAAGTTTTGAGCTTTGGTTGTAAGTCCTCTGCAACTACGGTACAGTAGCTCTAATTCACATTGTGTCTAATGTTCAAAAAGACCATTTAAGGCGCTTCCCTTCATCTATTATAAACCAGTTAGGAGAATGTTCATCTTTGCGTAACCAGTTAAAATCATTCACCAATGTCCAGTTATTTTCATCTGGATCTAGTCCAGCAGCTTTGAAGTTTTCATCTTTTTCTTGGTATTCCAGCAAAAATGGTGCAAAACCAACATCAGTACAATCTTCTACTATGGCTCTACTCGACACATGTAAATAAAAGCTACTTTGGGATGTTTTATGCACACGCAATTGTTGACAAGCAAGTACAAATGTACAGTTTGTGCATTCCTCAACGAATATAGCAGTTGATACTGGTGCACAGAGTACAGTACAATTCTTGAGCTGGTTCATATGCAGCGCTGATGGGAGACCAAGAATTTTGACATTGCACTTCTCTAAATCTGACAACATAATGTCTTGATGAATTGACTGTGTCTCATCCATCCTCAGATCTTGCTCCTTTATCCCTTTAAATCCACATGATTTTTGGCCAAAGAAATTATCATCCATGGACTTTTGTATACCGCCATCCACATAATCAAGATTCTATAAGAAGTAAATAAATTTCAAAATAGCTTTAAAAATTGAAAGGATAAATATAATAAAACCAAATACATTAAATAAAAAAAAACCAGTATATTCTTCATCCAAGCTTTTTTAATATAGCTTTTCGGCTTGGGCGTGATGGTTTACCATTTCAGACAACATGTTATTCTCTTGAGATTAAGATTTCTTGTTTGATTTGTGTCCATATTCATGTGTCTTCTCATGCTCTACCTTTTAACAAAGAAATTATCCTCTAGGGAATGACATGTGGTCTGAAATGGGAATACATTACGCCCAAGCCGAAAAGATCTATTGCCTGTTGAAATAGCAAATGCATATGCATGCTGTGAGCAGTTATAAAGCATGTGGGGTTTGGTAGAACCCATGAGAAGTGTTAGAAGATGCGTGACACTTGTTTGCAACACAAGTTTTGGTTCCGTGAGTAGGACTACTCTCTACTCGTGCAACCAAAACTTGTGTTGTGAACAAGTTTCAGGATGAAATTGCTTTGTGTAACACCCCTGTAAGAATTATTAAACCAACAAGATAAAGGAAATTTTGTGATATCCAGGGAATAAATTGTGTGGATTGAGTTAACAGGTGATGTTTGAAAACTGCCGTCAAAAGGTCATGAATGCCATGCCCTGAGTATCAGGCCAGATGTAGTTTTAGGGTTCAATAAGTTGGCATTTTTTGTAGTTTTCTTGGCTAGCAGAACCTCAGGAGAGGGTCCTGAAGGGGTAAAATGGGAGCTGGGATTTGCCTTTATTTGGGCTGGGAAAATGGGATTTCATGCACTGGGACTGGGACTTAGCCATTACTAGGATTGGAATTTTACGAAATCTCTAACTCTAGATCTATAACTTGGACTGAGATTTTTCATGACTGGGACTGCGATTTTGGGCTGGGAAATGGGATTAGGACCCCCCTCCCCCTTCAGGACCCTCCAGCAAGGGAATGATTCTGTGTTATAAGGCATAAATATTAACAGGAAATTTAACAAAAGGCCATTATCAAAACAGTACCACTGGAAATGAAGCGAACCTCAATCCCATACGGGCGTTATACATGCTAATCTTACCTGTTTTTGTCCAACAGATTGTTCATCAGCCTGTTTCTTGCGAGTTCGAAAAGCAAATTTTTTCTTCGGTAAAAGCCTCTCTCTCTCTTCGTTTATAGCTTGCTGGAGGGCATTCAATTTATCTTGTGATGACTTAATGCTGTGTGCCGGTAAAAAAATAGTTGAGTCCGCCAAGAATTTCTGCAGCTGTTGACATTTTTCAGCTAGTTTGTCAAAGTGCTGAGTAATAACCTTTTTATCTTCATTACTTGCTATACTTTGGCACTGGCTTAATAGCTCTTCGAGCTCCATCCCCCCTTGAGAAAAAGTAGTTTTAAACAAATCCTTGTTCTCTTCAGGCTCTAAATTGGATTCACTTTCATTTTTCCTCTTATCAATTGCTTGTAAACGTTCTTCGTTTCTTCGGGCAAGTCTTTCTCTAATATTATCCGCCATCTTGAAATCCTCCCTAGTGCCCATGCCTTTGATGTACACGTGTTGAGGAGACAGACTGGGCACTACTTTTTGGTCAGCGGTCTACGTACTTCTCATCAGGCGCGCGCTGACGACCAAACAGCAGGAAAGCACTAGAGGACTCTGGGTACAAGATTGGTTCTAAAAAAAATCCAAGATGACTTCGAGGTGGCATGTCTTTAGAAAATTAAAACATTTTTAGCGATTACTTTACATATAAAGGGAGCAAGATGAATCCCTTTCAGTACCAACAACAACAGCAGTTACAATATCCACAGCAATATGGCCAACAGCAAGTCCAATTCGTCGCGGCTTACCCTTATAACATTCAAGCTCAATCAAACCAACCTACTGCCGCTTCGGGTCAATATGGCGGTACATTCACTACTTCTTTGACACAACAGCCTATGGTGGGTTTATATACTAATGTTGCACCTGAAGCGCAGTACGGTCAAAGTCATGGCAATCCACAAGTTTTTACCCAAGCATTTGCAGGTCAGACTCAGATGAACCAAGTCTATCAAACTCCGTTTGCTGGTGTTTACCAATTCCAACAACCCGCTACCAACTTACAATCTAATGATGCCGTTGGCAAGTCATCTGTAACTGCTTCAAGCTCTACAAGTTTTGATCCTCCCCCAATGGATTTTCCTTCTATGAATGTAGCTAATAGTAGTGGTGGTCAGCTATCGGTGGAAAATATCAATCAAAAATATACTGAACAGTATCAAAAATGGCAACAACAGTACAATGAATGGCAAGCACAACATGCCAATCATCCTGACCAGAAATTATTCCAAGAATATCAAACCCAAGTACAACAATGGCAGCATCAACAACAGCAGGTGATACAGACACAGGGCATGAGTTATAGCATGCAATCTCAAACTCCTCAAGCAACTCCAAATCAAACTGGGCAGCAAGCACATAGCCAAGCAATGCAAAATGCCTCAGTTAGTGTTTCAAGTCAGCAGACGGTCACACAGAACCCACAGTTTTCTTCTACACAATATCAGTCTTTCAGTAATTGTTCAAACCAAAGCCAAGAATCAATTAGAATTGACAATCAAAATAACAAACCCAACTTCGACGTCTCATCGAAACATGAAGAAAGAAAAGGTCCAAATCAATGGCAGCAAAATCAACAGCACAAGGAACAGGGATGGTTAAATCAAAATACCAATATTAGATCTAATCAAACATCACAAGTTAGCGCTGGAAAACCAAGACCTGAACTTAAAAAAGAGAATAATATGCAAGGTGGTCCAAATCAATGGCAGCAAAATCAACAGCACAAAGAACAGGGATGGTTAAATCAAAATACCAATATTAGATCTAATCAAACACCACAAGTGAGTGCTGGAAAACCAAGATCTGAACTGAAAAAAGAGAATAGTGTACAAGGTGGTCCCTATCAATGGCAGCAAAATCAACAGCACAAGGAACAGGGATGGTTAAATCAAAATACCAATATTAGATCTAATCAAACATCACAAGTTAGCGCTGGAAAACTAAGACCTGAACTGAAAAAAGAGAATAGTGTACAAGGTGGTCCAAATCAATGGCAGCAAAATCAACAGCACAAGGAACAGGGATGGTTACATCAAAATACCAATATTAGATCCAATCAAACATCACAAGTTAGTGCTGGAAAACCAAGACCTGAACTTAAAAAAGAGAATAATATGCAAGGTGGTCCAAATCAATGGCAGCAAAATCAAAAGCACAAAGAACAGGGATGGTTAAATCAAAATACCAATATTAGATCTAATCAAACATCACAAGTTAGTGCTGGAAAACCAAGACCTGAACTGAAAAAAGAGAATATTGTACAAGGTGGTCCCTATCAATGGCAGCAAAATCAACAGCACAAGGAACAGGGATGGTTACATCAAAATACCAATATTAGATCTAATCAAACACCCGAAGCTAGTGCTGGAAAACCAAGGCCTGAACTGAAAAAAGAGAATAGTGTACAAGGTGGTGTTAAGAAAGACAATATTCAATCAAATTTATTACCTAAATGGATGCAAACAGAAGGGAATAAGTCACAACAAAAAAGCCAAACTGATATTCAAGCATCAACACCAAAATGGCTACAAGGTGATGCAAAAATACCAGTGCCAGATCAAGAAGGTAAAAAAACATTGCCAAAATGGCTTCAAGATGCCAACAAGGTACCAGAACAGCAAGGATTTCAAGAAAACGTCAACAAACAACAAAATAAGCAACAAGAAAATGTCATTAAACAACAAAATAAACAAGTGAGTGAATCAGCCAAGGAACAAATAGAACAAAAAAATACAGCAAAAGATACAAAGTCATTACCAAAGTGGCTCCAAGATACTAAAGCCACCAGTCTACAAACATCAACTAACACAGAAGCTGTTTCAACACAACAAACGGAAAGGTAATAAATAATAATAATAATAACTTTATTAGTGTCTCAAAACTTATAGCTTGGCACAAGTACCGTATATTACCATGTATAAGTCGACCTTTTACGTCAGATTTTTAGGTAAAAAACAGGGGGTCGACTTATACATGGTGACAAAAAAGTTGATGGTATGTGTGAAGTAAATTTTTCTTTAAATTTTAAAGTAAAGTTTTGTAGTGTTGATTAACCATCGATCGAGCATCTCTACACAAATGCTCAAGATCAAGTTTAAAACATTTCTACTAGATACAGTGCAGTCCAGAAATATATGTACATTTGATTGCGATCGCAGTGTGCTTGCGTACGATACGCGAGCAAAACCTGACTAAAGCTTTCTCTTCCACTTATCAAAACTAGAAATAAGTCTCGGTTCTTAGCTCTTATTAAAGTTTATTTTAATCAAGTATTTTTACATCTCCACCCTGGGAAGAAGTGGTCAAGAACGGCTAGAATCATAGCAATCTATAAACGTTCAACATGACGTTAACTGAGTGCTTTAGTTATCGTCTTTTTCTTCTTCTGAATTAAACTATCTTGGAATTAATTTCATTGTATTAGAAAATAAAGTAAACTTGTAATGTGTAAACAGTTTAAAGTCACCTGAATGTGTTTTCTATCAAAATCTCCTTGATGTTTTTTTACCGCGTCCTTCGTTACGTCTCAGTGAATTTGAGACGCTAAACTTTCGTCAACTCGTAAAACGCTTTTAAAATCTTTTAAAGAAACTATCTAAATGTATTAGTGAAATGAAATGCGTTCGGTGTGAATAATAGAATAAAGAATTAAGAGAAAAATATCAATTGATATTTTTCTCTTAATTCTTTATTCTATTATTCACACCGAACGCATTTCATTTCACTAGTATTATCCTCTATTGTGCGTAAATATTTACGGTGTTCAGCTTACCCATGAGATTAATATCGCCCTGGACCCCCACAGTTGTCACATATACAACATTGCCTGGCTGCGTAACCAGCGTGGTTGGTCCTTGTAGTGTAGTGGTTAACACGTCAGACTAGTATACCGAAACCGTGGGTTTGAGTCCTGCCAAGGGCATATGATATTTTTCTCTTAATTCTTTTATCTAAATGTATCTTAAGCCTAAATTAATCTGTGTTACTTCGTTCTAAATATTGTTACTCTGTCTTGGTTCTATACTTTATTACTTTGGTGTCTGTATCGGTACCGTTTGTCCTTTTAAACTTCCTTTGATTTTACCACGGGAAGAAGACATGGTTCAAAGTACTTTCCAACCACGATTGGCTTAGATTTGACACGTTCAATCAAACTAATAGGCAATAATGTCTGGAAATCTACAACAATCTAGTTCCCAGTCCTTCTCGATAAACGTTGCGTTCGTGAAAGCAAAACAAATCAATGTTCTTCCAAGAATTTTTGCCTGAAAATAAGAAAAACTTATCCTGATATATGAAATTTGCCTATCCATTCCTTCATTGAACTTTTGGGTCGACTTAACACGAGATATCTGAAAAACACTAGATTTTGAGACGAAAAATAGGGGGTCGACTTATACACGAAGTCGACTTATACACGGTAATATACGGTACCCTACTAATCGGGGAGACCAAGCTAAGATGATGGGTAATATTCCTGAGGCCATATTTCTTCAGTTATGAAATCCTTTTTAAAGATTGGCAATTTTTAAACTCACTTTGATCTCAAAATTTCCGATTTGTAATTTGGGCTTTATTTATTTATTTACATTACTTCATCCATTGAATAAATACTAATGGAGGGGGTTAGCACAACAGAGAGATTATAAAAGAAAATACTTCATTCTTAGAATTAGCCCAAACTAGTTTTCTCAAATTTAAATGTATATATGAACATAATTTATGATAACCATTTTAGTGTGTGGAGCTGTAATCCAAGGCACAAAAACTATAGAAAAAAATACTTGAGAAAGGCCAATGTCTGATGATGGTTATCTGTCTATTTGTAAAAAAGGAGAAATGTCTAACCCAGCTGAAAAAATTAGGGTTCTATATTTTCCTTGAAAAGGGCCGAAGAGGGTCTTCATGTTAACCTTCCAACCTTGAAACAGTTATTACTAATGTGTCTTCATTGCCACCAGTCAGTCACTGATCATGATGAACAGCCAAACGACATGATTGTAGTTTTAGCTCAGTCATACCCCATTTCTGGCTCAACATACTGTACTCGTCAAAATGACCAGCAAGGCAAAGATTTGACTTGACAAGTTCCAACTCTGGCCAGGCATTATCCATTGACTGTCTGTTATTTTTAAAGGCCATAATATCTAAAAATAACTTTAATTATAGAAATGAAGATATCCCAAATTAAAGACAGCTCACAAGTCCCTTTCTGTCCTTTATATTCTCTTGAAGATATTGAATATTTTATTATTTTCCTTGCTACAGTTCACAAGCACAGCAAACAACATCTATATCAACAACTTCTTCAGCCTTCTCAGGACTCCTCGTACAAAGGTTGGATCCAAAACAGGAGCTTGAGCTTTTGCAAAAACAGTCAATCCAGCTTTTGCAACTTGCACAGCTGGAAAAGAAACACAAGGAAAGTAAATCTGGTAAGATACACCAACAGAATTACTTGGAATGGATAACAACATCACAAACCTACAGTAAATAGGCCTTTAGCAACAACAGGTCACGTGACCCTACCCCCTTAAATCGAGCAGCTGTGTCAAAATGAACATCAGAAATGAAAAGAGCACCTCGATGTTAGTAAGAAGGCAAAGTTTGAGCTCATAATATTGACTATTGGAGAAATGGCATTAAATATAAAATTAAATACTTTATATGGAAACAAGCTTTGCTATCCAGAGCATATTTTCCATACAATCCTTATAAAATATTTAATTTTATATTTAATGCCATTTCCCTTGTGTTACATTTTAAGAGCTGAGAAACATTTATTTATAATTATGTATATCTTATCAAACGGTCTTAAGAAAAGCAGTGAGGAAATAAATTTAAGAAAAAACACCACAGACTTCAATTTTATAGACATGTTTCAGCAGAAACGTCCGCCATCATCAGTGATTTAATGACAAAAATGTAAGCGTACAATGAATATATAAGACAAAAATTATAATGATAATAGGAAAAAATACAAAGGGTGATTAAGGAATAAAAAAGAAAGCTTTATATTTAGATGTTTAACTTGGGCATTATGCATGGGCTTATCATTATAATTTTTGTCTTATATATTCATTGTACGCTTACGTTTTTGTCATTAAATCACTGATGGTGGCGGACGTTTCTGCCGAAGCATGTCTGTAAAATTGAAGTCTGTGGTGTTTTTTCTTAAATGTATATATTATCATTATTAATTATCTTTCATTTGCAGAGGTAACTGATTCTGTATCTCAAAAACCAATCAAGACAGAACCAAAACCAGATACAAGTATCGTTAAGAATGAACCCATATCATCTGATAACCTCACATCACAGAGAACTTCCAGCAACCAACAATTAATAACCCAGACATCCAATGAACATCCAATACGAGATGTAAAACAGGAAGGAGCTACTGACCAATTGGCAAAGGGCAAGTTGAAAGGTACTCTGACCAAGTTCTTAGACTGCTTTTTGTTTTGTTTGACACACTATTATGATTGCTAGTCTACTTTGCAGCTATTCTTAGTGTCTTTTATATTGTGAAATTTCTCACTAGCTGATTGGTTGAGAGCTGTGTTACATGTAAATAAGAGGACATACCGATGGAATGACGAAACATTCTCATACGGAGCCAGCGTGTGCTTAAAACATTTTTTATCTGACTTTTTTAATGGTAAAAAAAACAGATTTCCAATTGTTTAGTGGGGTATGTCCTCTTTTTTACCACGATATGACCTCAAAAGTTGGTGAAAATTAGTAAATAAGAGGACATACCACGATAAACCATCGGAAATAACAGCTGCTCACTAGAAATCTTTTCCAGTATTTTAGTTTTACTCTTCATAATTACAGCACTTTTCATAATTCTGTGACCTACCAACTCCAAACATCTGGTGCTCTGGCTTCAGTCAATCAAATTTACGATGAACCGAGTTCATTCTTGCAAGTAATGAAGAAACTTGTGTACCTAGTCAAAGCTGAAGTCAGTACCAGGCCGGTTAACATTTTTTTGGAATGTGATGGATGGAGGTTATGCTGGTTATGGTGCTAGGAATATATTATTAACCATTTGAAATTATTTTCTTATAAATAGATGATTTACAGAAACCCCAACTACCTACTTCAAAGCTGAAGTCAGTATCATGCCGATTTTTTCCAAACTGCCGAAATGGTGCCAAGTGTAAATTTAAACATCCACCTTGCACAACAGGAAAGAGGTAAACCTAAAAAATTATTTTTGACTTGCACCTTAGATTCCTTAAGGTTAAGAAGTGTTTCAGCACTTTAAAGTGGCTGCCTACTATAGAAAAAATCCATGAAAAAGTTTTTGAATCACAATTTTTAAACTCAAAATTAATGCTGATTTCAAATCTGGAAAGAAAAAAAGGAGTGTCCTGAGGTCGTTTTCGAGATATTCACGATTAAACACAAGCATATCAACAGTTTTTTGAAGAAAAACAAGCAAAAAAACAAAAATTCATAACTTCGCCAGTGATCAAGCTTTTGATGTTACTTTTTCAAGAAACCTAAATTATACATTGTTTTACAAAATTAATATACCGGTAAGTCAAAAGATTTGGAAAATATTGAGAAATATAGTCAAAAATATATATTTTTTTTCAGCTTGCCCTTGACAATTTTGTCTGAAAGGGGTGCAAAAATGTACGCTTACCGCTTTTTCTATAATTAAAACCCATGTCATTTTTTTCAAACTTTGTCAAAACTTTCTTTTTAATATGCTCTTTTGGAAATCCGCAAAACAATAATAGAGTCCCATGCAAAATTTGAGGGTTTTGCCCTGTTGAAGTTCAAAACGTGTATGGTTCTTGAATAAGAAGTTTGAAGGTTATTCGCGCGCGTGCACATAGTGGTGTCAGATTGCCTGCTTCATGGCGTCATGTGATTGTGTAGTAAGGTGTGCAGTAGCTTCACTTTTCTATAGTAGACAGCCACCTTAAGGGACAGAATTTTGTTGCATGACTTTGAATTATTGCAGAAATAGAAGTGCTTTCTACTCTCTGCAACAATGAAAATTTGCAAGGTGGTAATACCTGTATGAACAACATTAATTTTGCTCTCATTTTCTTTGGTTTTGATACATGTATCCTTTATTGGTATCCTCCAAAACTTAAAATTTAGCCTTGGTACATAAAACAAATCCCTAAGAAATATGATTTGACACCACAGAGACATGAATATTTGTAATGATTTTACCACTGCATGAATCTGTCTATTACTCTAGTTAATGTATTTCACTCAATCCATGCTTTCAGTTGTACATCGAAGGACTGCATCTTCGATCATTCAGACTTGCCCCATGAAGTTCCAGGAAACGATTCCAAAGGTGTGCTCTACTTATGGATTAACTTTATTTTTAAAGTTGTCTCTGACTTGTAACTGGAGACGTTTGCATGCAATGACACTAGAATGATAAGATAAAAGATAAGATAAGATCCTGTATGAGATAAGATCGCGCTATAAGATCCTTAAAACTCGCACATGCAAACGTCTTCAGTAACACTGATGCAGGTCTTTATTATTTTAGACTAAAACATCTGTTCAAAAAATGTAACATTACAAGTCAGAATCAACCTTTAAATTACAATGAATCATGAATCCTGACTGCAATTTTGAAATGATTAAATTTCCTGTATTAAATCATACCGGTAATTTATGTTTTAAAAAATATATATATTCAAAGTGGAAATTAAATGATATTTATCTGTTTGTCTCATAATTGAGGGTCATTCGTAGGAAGAACCACAGTCAATCGTGAGACAAATGTATGAGTATCATTCTGTGTTTCCTTATCTGTTAACATCTATATTCAGTAGGTCATATCTAACTTAATTGTGTTTCTTTTCCAACACTTAGTGGGCAGCTTTGGAAGCCATGGCACAAAAGATGTACAGATTCCTGGCATTGGAGAAAGCAGCCATTATGTTCAACCAGCAGCTGGTAAAATTTATCTCAATTTTGTCATGGCCAACTGGCATTACACCATAAAATACTGCTGATGTTCCCTTGCTATGGTGTTATTCATACCGTAAATCCTCTATTAAGCCCCCCTCTCAAATAAGCCCCCCCTCTCTTATAAGCCCCCCCTTTTTAGAGGATGAAATTATTAAGCCCCCCTCTCTTTTAAGCCCCCCTCCCCTCCCCCTTCACAACTAAATTCACAATCAAGGTAAATCATACTTGAGACTAACACAAGTGAATCAAATGTTGAAAATAGCTTGTAATTCGAACAATGCATATACCATGCGCCTATTAGATTATGCGAGAAAGTCAATAGTAATACTTCCATTTAATCCTGAGTTTACCATTTTGGAATAAAGTTATCATATCATATTATATTCTGATAGCGTAGAACTTAGAGCGTTTCGGCTAAAAATCAATAAGCCCCCCCTCTCTATTGAGCCCCCCTCTCCAATAAGCCCCCCTCAAACGTGCCTGAAATAAATAAGCCCCCCGGGGGGCTAAATAGAGGATTTACGGTACTTAGGATTACGTTCTGATCGATCATTTCAGTATATTAATAATGAACTTTGCAAGTACTGACTTCATTGTAAAGAAACCACAACTCAAATAATACAAGCCTGGATAGTTCTAATAGTTCCCACAGCATTGATTGAACATGTACAATGTACATGATTGAATACTCCACAAGTGTAACTCATAAATAGATAAAAATACTGGTAGAATGAAATTTTATAATAGCATGCTGCTAAATTTCATTTGCTTCTACAAACAGGTCCTGAAGAAAGGCATCGACCTATTTTGAGAGAATCTATTTTGAAGGTCAGTGGGATTTCCTTATTTTTACTTCCTGTTTTTGGTTGCATTGCTTCTTGTTTTGACATGGCCGAAAATGAGAAGCAGGGGGGGGGGGGGGGGGGGGGGCATAGCTCACCTCTATTGCAACTCAGGTTTGAGTCCCACTGGGCTCTGTATCATATGAGAGTAGAGTTGCTTTTTGCAAACGTTTCGTAAAACCTGAGAAGCAATGGAGCAAGAGAGCCTCTGGTAGTACCCAGGGTAATACGCCCTATGCAAAATGAGTAAAAGACTGGGAATGAGCACCATGAATGATCAATGAATACATATTTTTATATCCATGGCCACACCTTTTTCCATAGGGTAATGGTATCATAACTGCAGTGGATTTCCAAACACTTATTGATAGCAGTTTTGGTTCTCTGATAGGGCTTGCAAAATCAAACAAAAAATGCACATCAAAGTGTTTATGGTGTTCTTTCCCTCTCAATTAATTATCCAAAAATACATCACAATCTTTATTTTAACCAAGACAATAATAAAAAAGTTTAATTTTTCTTACATTGCACACCTACGGACTTCTGCTCAACCTTCGCTTAATCATTATTTGTTTTGTTTAATTGAAACAGGATTCTACTCCTGTCGAGAGTAAATATTATGTTCCTCCTAGCCAAGAAAGAGATGAAATGGGAAGGTACCCAGAAGAAAGAAGAGGAGGAGAGCCAGATAGGTGGCATGATGATGAGTGGCAGCGCTGGAGAAATGAGAGGGACAGAGATTATGTAGATAGAGATGAAAGACTGATTCCTCCAAGAGAAGACCCCCCACCACATTGGAATGATAGAGAAAGAGCTTATCCACAAAATAGAGAAGAATGGGAAAAGAGTGAAAGACCTTGGAGAGAGAATTGGGAGAGGTCACCTGATTGGGCCAGTGAAAGGGACAGGCAGTATCCATCTAGAGATGAAGAGTATAGACGGTATGAAGATGAGAGATGGAAAAGACAACCAGATGACTGGGACTACCCTCCCTACAGAGAAGATCCAAGCCGGCCACCTTTGTCACCGCGATACAGAAGAGAACCAGAACTTGATAGGCAAAGATATCCTCCAAGCGAAACGAGAGAGAGACCATATTATGACAGAGAATTTAGAAATGAACCTCCTATCCCTCGTGATTATGAGAAGTTAGATAGGTATGGGAGACCACTATCACCTCCTCCAGAAGAATATGACAGACGAAAAGAGTGGGAAGACAGAGAAAGAGAATATTATTGGCCTCCTTCAAGAGAAACAGATTGGAGAGACAGTAAGTTTTAGTGGTTTTAATAATTTACTTCAAAGTTTGGAATTATGTACTTGACAAAGAAACTCAACTATCTCAACTATCAGACAGAACTGGACTAGCCACTTCTTTGTAGTACTAAGTGGAGATCTGACCTGAAAACCCAAACTGCCGTTTGGTATTGTTGCCTATTCTTGGTATAGCGATACATCATGTGACATAAATAAGCCTTTGTCATTCATACGCCAACCAAAGATGGATTGGCTTAAGTCAAACAAAGCAACTTGGTGAAGAATTTGTGAAAATGGTTGGCATATTAAGGTGACTGACTACTTTAGCAAGGAATAATTACAAAATGTTCTTAGAAAGATATTTTACACAGAATTTAACGCTGATTCCAAAAATGAAAAGAAAAATGGGGTGTCCCGAGCTCATTTTCAAGATAATGAATTTTGAATATGACCATCTTGACAAGTTTTCAAAAGAAAAATGGCGGAAATCAAGCTTTGCACACAAAAATTGATAACTCAAAAATTAAAGAAGCTCTGGAAGCAATTTTCTCAGGACATCTACTTTAAACATTATTTGTGAAGACTCACTAAAAATGTTAGAAGAAAGTTTTTAAAATAAGCAAAAATTTAGCTTCTTGTTAGCTCAATCAACCGAAAATCGTACTCAAACCACAACAACAAAATCACATAAAACGCTTTTTTTATAAGTTCTAATAATAATTACCTTTTTCTCAAACTTTCTCAAAAGATTAATTTTTACCTGTTGTTTTAGGAAATTCAAAGAAAAATATAGAGTCCCGTGCAAAATTCGGGGGTTTTGCCCTGTTGAAGTTCAAAACGTGTATGGTTTCTCAATAAAATTTTGAAGGTTGTTATGCGGTTTTGAACGATTTTTGTGCGCACGCACATCGTGGGCTCAAATTGAACGTTCAAAAGTAGTCAGTCACCTTAACATCACAAAGCTGTTGTTAGTACACAGGAAGTATTGCTATTGGTCAAAACACTAGTCTATTTAAAACTACATTGTAGGCTTTTGTGTTCAATTTGACAAAACACTTGTTTTATGCAGGGATAATACCTAGTTTTAATAATAAATATTAATAATATCATTTTTAGGGAGAGATCAACCAATTGCTGATCCCCAATCAGACAGATACCGTGAGGATTACGGGCGCCATAGGAGAAGCCTGTCCCCTCCTGTAGACCCCTCTAGACCTCCTACGTATGATAGACAAAGGTACAGAGATTATCCACCAGACTATGACAGAAGAGATGGCTATGGAAATAGACGTGATGATGATAGGGCTCAGGGTTTTAGAGATGACATGCGTGCAGGATGGCGAAGAAACCCAGATGTTCACCAGGATGATGCTAGATACCAGGATCATCATAGAGAACCAGTTAAACCAGTTAAACGTGAAAAACCAAGAGCAGTTGTTGTTCCTGTAGAGACCATTTTAGATAAGCCTGGAAGAGTTTCAAGGCCTGATAGAGTAAGAAAATGTACACTGTTTCTTTACAATTTTGCTAAATGTGATGTTTATGAGCATAAGCATGAACTATTTGGTTTGGATCCATGTTAAAGCACACTACTGTAATACACCAGTTTCATATTTGATGCAAACTGCTGTTTTTTGAAGTAGACCACAGACTCATTTGTACTGCATTAGCCTTGTTTATAAGTCAGCTATTCAAAGACACCATTAAAGGTCTGTTTGATTGGTATTATTCAACTAGCACATTCTTTACATAACAGTTGGCTGTCAAAGGTAATCTAAAGAATGTGCAAGCTGAATAATACCAAATGTTTTGATATCTCATGGCCTTTTAATGATGTCTTTGAATAGCTGATTTTATACTTGTAAGGCTAACCCTGTTTAATGTAAATAAGTCTGTGGTATTCAAAAAATTATGCAGTTTGCATCAGATGCACAACTGGTGTATTTTAAAATTGAATGAATGCATGTCCTTGAGATAAATTCTATTTAAGGGAGCATTCATTTTTTAGGAGGGGGGGGGGGGGGGGGGGGGGGGGGGGGCCAGAGGAATTAGAGGAATCAAACAGAAAAAAAATGCTAGCCCCCATGGTAAGGAATTGAATATTTTGATAACCCCCCCCCCACTTCCAAATGTAAAAATTTTCTAGCCCCGCCCCCCCCTCCAGAAAAAGACTAAAAAAAAAAAAAGACTGTATTCTTATTCATGACCCCCCCTGGTTCAACGTTAAAAAAACGTTGACCCCCCCTTTTTATCTAGTAATTTTTTAATGACCCCCCCCCTAATTCCTCCGCCCCCCTCCTAAAAAATGAATGCTCCCTAATGAGATTTCTACATATCTCAGAAAACTTAATGCATTTGATTCTGTTTACCAGATTGTCATTATTCTAAGAGGCCTGCCGGGGAGTGGAAAGACACATGTTGCAAGACTTGTTAAGGTAAATGCTTATTAGAGGAAACATTTATTTGATATGCTGACATTTGCAATTCAATTATCGTGACCATTAGGCAAGATATAAATTAGTTATATGCCTGCTATAAATTACATAGCACCAATTTTGACAGATATGAAGAGGCAGTAGGTAGCACAAGTATATAGGGTGGGTAAAACAACATGAGTTAAGATCCAAGATCATAATACAAATGCTTTCCCCCCCCCCCCCCAGTCCATCCAAATTAGATTCCAAGTCAATGAGAAATAAAGGACATTTACACTTGCGATTTTTGTGACGATTTTTTGCTCCAATTTCTAACAACAAACCACAAACTAAGTACATAATAGAAAACTACAACCAAGCTAAATCTACAAAATGCAAAATCATCATTTTCATCTCTAACTATAACATTAATCTGTTCACAAATATTAGATAAAATTAATAACTGTAATAGATGTGACCTTGGTAGCTTTTCCAATCCTTAATTTCTAATGCATTAATATTTGTCTGTACCAAGAGTAAGTTAGGAGTTATTTGCCTAATAATTATTAACCACTTGTATTCTTATGTTTGTAATAGGACAAAGAAGCCACCAATGGAGCACATGCACCTCGTATCATTAGCTTAGATGATTATTTCCTCACTGAGGTTGAGAAGCAAGAAAAAGACCCAGACACTGGAAAAAGAGTTAAAAAGAAGGTAATGATATTGATATTCACTGCTTTCTTATCCTAGACTTTGAGGTCCACCAAAACCCTCTTTTGTCGCAACGGATTGTGCCGCGTGTGATTGGAAAGCACTGTAAAGTAAAATTAAAACTTTATTTTTTAGTTTACAAAATATATATTAAAACAATTATAGAATTCAATTTTCCCATGATATCCTGAATTATCAAGACCTTGGCTGTTTTATTCGCCTCAGCCTACAGCTTTTCCAGATAACACACACAGTCTTGGTCTTGATACGATATCATGCTCAACCTCATCCAAAGTAATTGTTTATTACATGATATAAATGAGCAATGCTGTCTAACTGGCAATAACAGTAACAAGATAAAAAAGCATTTTACATTATTGAATGCTGATACATTCAGTACTTCTAGCAGAAAATAACTATTAAAAAATTGATGAAGAAGTTAAGAAAAATAGTTACTTGATGAAAATACAGTAGTTTTGTAAGCTGAAATGCTCCTTGATTACTTACATCTCTCACCCTGTTAGATATACTTGTTAATGCTGTCATCCACCTTGATTATTCTAGCCTTACAAGGGATATAATTTGATAATTATGTTTAATACTTAGGTTACAGAGTATCTCTATGAAGCTGAAATGGAAGATTCTTACAGAGCCAGTATGTTTAAATCCTTTTCCAAGACACTTGAAGATGGTTTTTTTCCTGTTGTCATGGTGGATGCCATTAATTACAAGGTACATTTAGGTTTTGGGTTTCAAGAATTTTATTCAAATTAAAGATATTCGTACTCACCAGCTAAAATCTGAGCTAATGTCCCAGCAAAAGATTCTTGATTCTTTAATAATTTTATTATTAATTTGTAGGATTTTGAAGTTAGAGTGCAAACAATATAACCGTGAAACACAAAAACTATTTAGTCGAAATTTAGTAGAAATTAGTGAAAAATAGTTGAAGCGTGAATAGACTAAATTTAGTGTGCACGTGCAATCAGCCAAGCGTCCTAGCTACAATACGCAAGTAAAATCATTTTTGAGTCTTTATTCGTTTGCGCTGCCGCAAAATCAAGACGCAATTCCACAATTATACGAAATGTACAATGCACGCATTCGCGGTTCAGTGATCACACTAAATTAACAATAGACTAATTTAGTGAAATTTAGCAAAATTTAGCAAAATTAGTTTTTGTTAATGTTTCACGGTTATATTGTTTGCACTCTATTAATTTAGTATTGCTAAATTAGTAGCTTCAAAATCTTACAAAATATTTAATAACCACAAAGATAATCAATATTATTCTCACCCAACTGATTTTGATATCTTATTATTGCTTAAAGGTGGAGCATTTTGAAAAGTACTGGAGTCTTGCAAAGCAGAAGGGGTTTGAGGTATGCTGTCGGATGTCACATTATTTCAAATTGAACAGGGAATTTCCATTGCATTTCAATTTAGAGGACAAAACAATAATATTTTACTCTCGTGACACTTAGAATTCATTGTTTTATTGTGTTCTGAATTGAGTGATGGATTTGGGAATTAGGAATTATTGTTATACTGTACAGTATCTGCCCTTTAAAGTTATCCCTTGCCGTGTTTGTTGTTAAAAAGCACAAATGTTTTGTTCCTGGTCTTAATATTCTACTTGGAAGAGTGTTAGAGGGCCACTAGTTTATTAGTTTTTAACTATTCCATGTCACCCTCTTTAAATAAAGAGTTTATTATTATTATTATTATACTGGTGCATTGTGATACTGGTGCATTGTTATACTGCAGCAGCTAGGTGCTTTAGGTCCAGGTGTTTCTAAAACGTTGTTATATCATTTATAGGTATATATTTCTGAGTTATCAGCTGATTCTCACGTTTGTGCCAAGAGGAACAGCCATAATCGTACCTATGAAGAAATAAGCAAGGTAAATCTGTGGGGATTTAGAACCGTAGAACCTGTAGAAAAGCCCTCCATGGATAGTGGTGCACATTGTAAAGTCGGGGGGAGGCTAGTATGCAAATTAAAGGGGAAAAGTGTTTGGGGGGACTAAGATTAGAAAAGAGTTGTATGCAAAAGGAAAATAAAAAGTGTGTGTGGGGGGGGGGGGGGGGGGGGCTAAAAACAAGATACAGGTCATACATCATAACCCCCCCCCCCCCCAATGGTGACAAACTTATTGAAACGCTTCCTTCCTTAGATTCAAAGTGAATGGGAAGAAAGTCCAACCCACATGCTGAGACTAGATGTGCGGTCTCTTCTACAAGATGCAGTAATAACAGAGGTAAATGCCAATAGTTCAACTATATGCTTGTTGTTCGAAAAACGTTGAACCTTTCATGCAGATATGTAATATATTGGTGCAAATAAAGTGAGTGCATGTGTTTTCATCAGAGGTTCAAAACACCAAGAAACTGATGAAAACACGAAGTCTCAGCATTTAGATTCCTCGTGGTATTTGACTGTCAGATCAACTTGTATCAAGACTTGACAACATTATTTTAAAGTGCCTATTGACTCTAAGTCAATACTTTCAATTGATTCTACATAAAGTGAATATTTGAATAGTGAAATATTTTTATATGGTTTGAGTGATGCATCTTTGAGATATCAAGGTTTATACTTCCAATATGGTAATGAGTGTGATGTCCTTGGAGGCATTTGCTCCCCCCACCCTCTATATTGCACGGGTGTTGGAGCTTGCAAGGCGTAAGGGCCAAAACCATGTCTCTACAGAATACTTAACGGGAAAATAATCAGCAAAAAAAAATGGGCCGTTATATATCTTGACACATTTACTATCGTATTCTAGGTTGAAATGGAAACTGCAGACGAAAGTACATCGTCAGATCTTCCAAAGGAGCTTGCCAAGTCTGAAAGCAACGAAGATAACGCGGAGGAAGAGGAAGAAGACGGATTTAAGGTAGGGGAGGATGATATAACATTTACTTTATTCCACAGCAAACAAGAGAAAAACAACTTGAATTGAGGTATGATTCGACTAGATATTGGACTGACAAGAAACTAAAGCTGAAATAGTAAACACAGTAGCACATCAAAATCAAGCGACACGTAACATTGAAAAGTCGTTTATCGTGAATGTTATCTGTCATTTTATATTCATATTTCTGCTTCGATTTTGATTTTCAAGTTTATCAAAAGAAAACAGAAATAAGGAAAGAAAACTGAAAAAAAAAAAGGAAAAAAGAAGATTTAGAACAAGCAAAGGTGCTTGTTCTAATAATATGAAAATAGTTTCCAAGTAGCATCTTCATTTTAGTAGTACTTGGAACTATCGATAGTTATTTGGCATTGGGTGAGTGAAGCTCACCGAATGTATACAAGATTTGGAAAAGCAAAAATTATTGGCCAAAAATGAAAAGATAGACCCCTAGCAGCACGTCGGAATGCAGCTCAATTTAGAGGAAAAAACAATAAGTTCCATTTCTCAGGAAATTCTTTTGTTTTGTCCTCCAAATTGAGCTGCTTTGACGTCACGTGCAAGGGTTCTGTACTGCCAGCTGATCTGAGAAAAAATATTAGCCAATCAGAATTGAGAAAATTTGCAAAACTGAGGTGTTATTCTTCGTAGCCCAGCGAATCGGGAAACAGTATTATTTTTATTTTATTTTTTTATTCAATAATGAATATTATAGTAAATGTATACAAAATATAAAAAACTCCTGAAAATCTAGATTTATCTCAGATATAAACTTTTATAAGCCAATCATCTTCGCATGCCTCATGACGCATCAGTTTTGCAGTGACGTCATTTCTACGTCACTTTTTCAGATCAGCTGGTCTGTTCTTGATTTTGAAATTCTTACAGTACGTGTTTATATGTTGCTTGTTAAACATGAAAGTTAAGCGAGTATTTTTGTTATTACTACAATACACGGCGTTTATCGTTGAGAATAAGACTGGATTTAGGTTGCTTGATGTACATGTGCAGTCGCATGTGAGCTTGCTGTGATAGACGAACTGACACATGCATGGTAGTATATATATATCAGGTGTGTATATGTGTCAGTTAGAAACCATGCAAAAAATGTTTCATGAATGCACTGCTATTTCAGTCTCGGATCCAGTTACCTCAAAGGAGCAAGTGGGATGACATGGACAGTTCAGCTGAAGCACAACTAAGTACGAACCAATCAATGTAACACGAAATTATCCAATGTCATCTATCCAAGCAATTCCAACTCAAAGCACCAAGCACGCAACTAAAAATGGCCATTGCTTGTTATTTACTCCCATCTAAGTACTCTATTGCTTTTACGTTTGATTCAGTAATATTAGCTGAAATATCTGGGGGGGGAGACATCCTACAGAAGATTTTTGTCAGATAAAAAACAACCGTTGTTTTTTTCTTTTTTTTTTTTTTGAACAACCATCTCCATAATTTCCCTCTTTTATTTTTCATTCTTACCTCCGTTTTTGGGAACGTGACGAATAATCACTAAGTTTGGGTCAGAACTCTGCTCTTTTCTCTATCTAGATAAACTCGATGGTATACGTCCTCTAAAAAGAAAAAGAGAAGCCTCGCCTCCTCTTACACTAAGTGATGATGAGGATCCTTACGATGAAAAGGAAGAAGATATGCGGATTGGAAAGAAGCGGGTTCGTATTTCATAACTGACCTAGCCTGAGTACCAGGCCTTCGAAACGAGGGACCTGGGGAGAGGGGAAAGGGAGGGGGAAGGGGAGGGGGAAGATACTAATGCTATAACTGACCAAGATTCATTGAGTTAAGGTTTTTATGCGTGGCTGGAAGTTTTAATAGACCTAAGAACCTTCGCAAGAGAAAATCGAAAAAAAAAAGGGAAATCGATGAGAGGGATTAAAAATCAAAATTTTCGACTGGTGGTCTATCGAATTATTTAACACTTATTGACTGGGACTGAGGGAAGCACTAAGGAAACGTCAGCGGTCGCGGGACCACAACATTTAGGAAGTTTACCGTCGCCTTTCGTACAAATCCTCAGTTCAGTCTAAAATATGACCCCTGTTTTAGGGTGTGGTGGGTGCAGATTGTGCTTCTCTGGGACAGAAGTCATTTTGTACTTATTTACATTCAAAGGTTCGCTGGGCTGATTTAGAAGACCGAAAACACATGGAACACCGAAGGAGAATCGGGTTTTGTATTGGAACAGACTGGAGTCTTCTAACAGACCCAAATGCTAAAATTCCTGAACATTAACAATCTTAGACTAGTTAATTCCAGGCAAGGTAAGAAGATATGTATATTGATATTTTACCCCATCGTCAATGGGTGAAGCCGGTAACATTTGTAAAAAGTAGTTAGATGAGACGAATATAGTCACGAATTTGATGATGTAAATCAAAAACTACTCGTGGAGTAACTCTAAATTTTTATTTTTTTAGATAAACTGAAGCTGTCAAGTCCTGGAGGCAGCATACAATTTTCAGTTTCTAATGCTCTCGCTGACAATTCTCTTAGTGTATACTACTTTAGTTACTAAAGGAAATATCTTCTTGTTTTTTATTTATGTGATTGTAAAAATGCTAATCAATGATATATAATATGACTGTAATTCGAAGTACCATTCTAGGAATTTGACGTTTTACTGCATGTATAGTAATGCGGTCTACTCATTAAAGCTACTGCTGGTATATTGCACGTTAGAAACAAGATAACAGATATATTGGCACTCGCAATGAGCAACACTCAAACAAGTTGTAATTGACGAAAATTGCCAGCTTTTTATTCCTCGCTGAAAATATACCTGACAAGCATTTTGCATTCGATGATATTAAGCTACTGCTAGTGGTGTTATCACCACCCTTCGATCAAGACCGTGTTCAGTTGTTGACAGTAATCTGTTGACAGCCAATGAAAAAGAAAAGACGTAGATTAGCGATGTGAATGTAATTCAGAAAAGTAAAATAACTAATAACATCATCGCTTCTTTTATTCTTGTAAAAAGTTAATCGGGTTTCGTTCACCAAAAAATACCAAACAAAATATTTGAAAACTTGAATAAAAGAAAGAACTCCCATTGCCCGAACACACCTACTAATGACAGAACTCTCTGGCCGGGATAAGTATGATGCACTTGTGCATAATCAGCACATCAAGAAACTACACTAGAAACAGCATTGGTGGTTCTTTCCTTTCGAGGTAAGTAACGTTAGTTGTATAGTTATTGTCAAACAAAAAAAAAAAAAAAGGTAAAAACAAAAACAATTATTCGATTCCGACTTCATACAATTAAAGCGAGAAGAAAAAAACCGGTGACAAGTCGTCAGTCAAGGAATCGCGGCGTTCGATTATTCGAAGCATTGGTGACCATAACGCAAACGGACCGATGTCGCAAAAAGAAAACATTTAAAAGATTCGAAATTAAATCGCGTTTCCTATGGCAGCTGTTATCAAAACAAGAGGCTCGTAGTTCGATTCCAGTTATCTTGTTTCGATTTGGATCTCTCCAATCCGCCAAATGACCTTATAAAACGGAGCACTGACTGATGGAGAGGGAGGGGTAAAGTGTAGCGCCATCGGCTTCCGCTGATAGCAGTTGAATTTCAAGTAAATTAAAAAAACTACCCCACTAAATTCTCACTACTTACTTAACCCTTCCCTTTGGAGAATAAAAAATTCGAAACGAACCTTAGTAGCCTAGGTTATTCGAAGCATTGATGACAATAACGCAATATCTACAAGCGAGGGTGGAAACGGAAATTTTGCCTGCATCATGACTGCCAAGTAAGCTGTGAAGATGAAAAATGGGTTTGAAAATAAAATAAAAAGAGACCTGTGTCGCAGAAAGAAAACATTTAAAAGATTCGAAATTAAATCGCGTTTCCTATGGCAGCTGTTATCAAAACAAGAGGCTCGTAGTTCGATTCCTGTTATCTTTCACTTGTTTCGACTTGGATCTCGTAGTCCGATGGAGAGGGAGGGGTTAAAGTGTAGCGTTATCGGCTTCCGCTGATAGCAAGGGGAAAAACTGATGTTTTCGCTAATCACTACCACAAGTACAGCAGTGGCGCAGCTCAACGGGGTCGAACTGAAAGCATGAGAAGGCGCTTTTGGCAGCCGCTATACAGTCCATGTATGACCCTGGAGCACAGCTCTAACTGAACCGGTTTGATTTTAGTTAGTGTCGGTTTGAGAGGAGGGAGGTAAAGCCGAAAAATTCCTCGGAGTCGGAAAGAGAAAATTTCAATTGAATTTCAAGTAAAATTAAGAAACTACCGCATTTATTTCTCATCACATACTTAACCCTTTCCTTTCCTTCCTTTTGGAGAATGAAATTCGGAAAGAACCCTTGTACATGTAGCTTACCAGCTGAGCGGCATTAAACTTTCTAACCAATCACAGTTAATAATATGGAGATGGTTTTTTTTACCTTTTTTCCACAAAATTAAAAAAAAATGTCAGCGGTTTTTGTGCGTGCGCATGCTGGTGAGCTTAAAGCGTTATTTCATTTTCCAAAGGGGACTTTCTCCATTCGCACACGGGAACTAGTTTGTTAACGAATTTTAATGTAAAATATTCATCCAAACGTTTTCTGTTTTATTTAACCATCTTCAGGGAATGATCTTTTGTCAAAGTTTTTAGTTTGCTCTCCAAAATGTTTAACGTAGATGTTCATTGAAAATCAAGCGCAATACCCCCTCCCCACCCCCCTAAAAAACGAGCAAATTAAGTGCGACCTGCAAAGCTTGAAGTCGCGTTTGCAAACTAACATTTCGGCGGCCGCCAATCAAAATACTGAGAACAAGTTTCAGTACTGGTTTAGAAAAACATGCCTTGTATTTATGACCAACGTTTGAAGGGTAATAAGATTTATTATCATATGACCGTATTTCACTGTACGCGTGATTCTAAAAAAAACCTTTGGGGAAAATGTCGTCGGCAAAAAAAGTACGCTTTTCCGAAAAGTGTAATAATTTCCCGTTCGGACTCGCCGTTCGGACTCGCTGCCGTCAATCATGTAAAAACTACGCATTTTGATTCGCATTTATTAAAAACGCTTTGAAATCGATTTTTTGTATGTGGTCATATAAAATGCTTATTGACTGAGTTAAGGTCGGTCCGAACGGGAAAATATTTGGCTCGAGGTCCTTGGCACGGAACTCGCTGCGCTCGTTCCGTACTTCAGGACCTCGAGCCAAATATTTTCCCGTTCGGACCTCCCACTCAGTCAATAAGTACATACTATTGAGGGCTCAAAAGTAAAAGAAATGTGACAAAAATTAGACGTAAGGGACATGCTCATAAAAAAAAGTATTTTGATTTAACAGTTATAATTGGGGGGGGGGGGGGGGGGGTCGTAATTCTCATTTCAAAAGTTCGAACACTGTCATTTTTGACCGTACGTTTTCCAAACCGCTCGTTCAGTGTTGTTGTACCGTTTATAAGAACTGTAGCTATAAATGAGCTGTATTACTGCTACTTTGAAAATCTTTACCGTTTTTCCGGAAAACAGCGTAGAGGTGGTCTGGTTACGCGCCTGAAAATTGCTTTCATAGTTTTTTTTTTAGTTTTCGAGTTATGAACTAAGTTGTGCGATCCTTGGTTCCCGCCATTTTTCTTTCAGATTAAAGAAACGAAACGACGTTTAGTAGAGCGACTATTACCAGGAGCGGATCCAGACATTTGCAAGAATAATTGTTTACACGTGCTAAAATGACCGTAGTTGCCTAATCAGAAAAAACTTTGGGGAATTCAAAGATACCGGCATGAAGTAGAGACGGCGCTGAGTTTAATTTTCATGTTCAGAGAGCGCTACCATGCATCATTGTAATGCAAATAAAATCGCATTCCACGAAAAGAAGTGCAAGATACGCATAAATAATCATCGCACCGTCGGTTACTGTTCTTAACCATGCCTGATAGAAGAGTAAATCGAGAACTAAACTTTCTATTGTCTTGAATGGTATTTTACTAATGGTTTTGCCGACGTTTACACACAATAAATGTTAACCAAGGTATGGTAACCCTTATACTTCAGTAATTTGTCCGAGTGTAAACACGGCCTTAGACGAATTGCTATTTACCTAAGTAGCCAGGGGAGGGGAGGGGGTACTCCCATATATAGGCTATACGGGACAAGGCCATATCATTTTTACATAGGTTAACGCTATCTAGCGTTTTCAAGTCCAAGATAGGGTGTTCACTGAATTTTGACGTTTTGTCAAAACTGATTTTTTCCGACGCCGAACCAGTTTTAGCGCGTAACTTCCACCAAAAATACGCTAAATCTCTTAGGTCTTGGATAAGGTTAAAATTTACAAATGTGTGATCAGGATTTTCGGCTTTGGGATCCCAGCTTCACACCCCTCTCACTGAGCCACACCTAGTACCCCACCATCCCGGGGACTTGAGGTAATTGATTTAACTGCTTACCTTATTTTTAGATGTTTTGGTATAGCTGGGTTTCACTTGACGTCATTTCCTGTCTCGTGCGGAATGTTCCTCAGCTGAATCACAAGTTTTCAATAGAATTCTTTCTGGCTAACAGCACATGACGGTCTTGGAGCAGATAATGAGAATCAAAAACTTTTATCAGCTGATTGAAACCCAGTTAAACTAAAAGAAAATCTTCAAATATTTCTAAACATGGATAGTCCTATACCTCTAACAGACCCTGTCACGTGACGTCATAGATCCTCAATTTGGAGGACAGGCATAGCGTTAATAGTTGATACGATAAACTCCAGGTAAAATTGTATGTAAAGATGGTTAATTTCTTTGCGTGTCTCAACTGTGGAAGCCGCTCAAATCAGTTGGGATATGCAGATCTCGACTTTTATCGTTTACCAAACGTGAAGAAACGTTGGCAAGAAAAAGAAAATTATTTAGTGATTTCCTAAGGATCATCTAAATATCTTTCTTTTGACTCTTTGGACTACAATTTTTCGAAATATCCCGGAAGAAAACCGGTATTTGAAGAACTATTTCTTTGATTACCTTCCTAATGACTTGACTAATAAAAATATGCCAGGCGTTCCTGGTCATTTTATGACGTCAATATATTTTCTTTCTCCAGTTGAATAGACATGCCGATGCAAGAATCGAAAATACAGTCAGAAAGCGAGTCTCGTTCAAGGTTAGTTTTGTCTCAGTAGTGTATTTTAATAATAATTTGCTTGTGGAGCACACCCTGGCCATATGTTCAGTATAACTGATCAGTATCCCATGAGTTGGTATGGTACTGTCATGTACGTGCCATAGGTGAGTCAAATCGCCGATATTGTTGCTGAAATAATGGACCATTGCCTTGCAAGTAATGCCTGCTTCCTGCTATCTTTTTCTAAAATAGCGAAGATCGTGCACTTTGGAGTAGCACCAAACTTCAACGGGTACAGACCGGTGGGGATTCTGAAAAGATTTAGGGGTGGGTGCCAGATTTAAAGCTGATGAAAGTGTCGCCTAAAAATTCAGAATGGCATCAGTTACTAATTTGCATGTTTGGCAACATTTGAAACAGCGTGCTCACATTAATAATTGAGAAACATTTCACTCTAGCACAAATACCTGAAAAATCAATGTTTTTAAATTAGGATTTGTATGAGAAAGAGAACCAAGGCCTGCATCACCAGCCTCGCTTTCGTTTTTGGCAAATTTCGAATGCATATAATTACAGTTACTTAATATATGATAACATAGCTCTACCAAATTACTAATTTCGACATGCTCTTTCTTGTAATGTAAAAACATGTTTTCAGAACCATTGATCGTTCATGGTGCTCGTTCCCAATTTCTCGCTTTTTGCATAATGTGTATGTGAGTAGAGTTGCTTGGTGTGTTTTCAGGGTTTCCGGGTTTCTTCCCTCCATAGAAAGCTAATTTCGTGTTTTATTGACGGTTGCTCGTGAGGATCTTGAGAGAGTCTGTCAGGTTCTTCTGAATCCATGAAAACATTACAAAAATACAGAACGAGCGAGGTGCTTGGAATGAGAAAACAAATGAGGTTTCAAACTTTTAATTAATGTTCTACTATAATGTACGCTTTATAAAGATCTGTTATTTATATCATGCATTAAACAAACTAATTACAGTAAATAAAAACTCAAAACTACTCAAGGTAGTACTTGAATACAAGGTACAAGGGTCCACGAATGGACTTTGCACTAATAGGACATGTGACCCCCCCCCCCCCCTCTCTCTCGGCTCTCACACACCAAGCATTGCGTCAAACTAGACACTAGAAATGGAAACAACTCGTCGATATTACTTAGAAGCCAACATTTCAGTTCATGTGACTCTGGAGAATGAGGGTCTTAACAAGTGATTTAAAAATCGACTTGAATATTTTGTTAGGACGAATGTGCGTGTTGGCTGTTGACTGTTGGCTTTCTTTTCGTAACAAAGGTTCATTTCGACATAACTGCTTGTTAAAAAGGGTGAGGGTCAAGTTATCTATTCGTGCAACTCCAACATGAGAACAATCAATTCATGGGATCTACAAATCGTAATACACTATAGATTTTAAGGTTTAGTATCAAGGCACATAAGGCTGAGTCCAGCTATTATCACAGAATATATTTATCTTTTACTGAAAAAAATCAACACTACTTCGAAGAAGAAAAAACAAGCTGCCAAAAAAGTATCAAAATATGTCTACGAGAATACTTTTTGTTTTGGACCCGGGCGGAATCATCAGACACCTTTTCAAAACCTTCATGTTGCTTACTTTTCCTGTTGCATTGCTCAGCTATCGATGGTAACCAATGGACTCATGGTCTTTTGATGGAAACCCATAAAAGCTAGATGTAATCTCTTTCAATAGCAGTTTTTCAAAGATCCTAACTAGAACATTATATTGTTACACATGACTTATCCTATCATTACCTTTTTCCAAAAGCCCAGGCCAGACATCGAACTTTTCGGACAAAAGTTCTGTTTGATTAGGAAAAGTTGTCTTACCTGGACATTATGATACTAGAATATCAAAAGTGTATTTAAAGTTAACTTTATCTTTATCAAATCAGTTGAGCGTTTGGATGGGTATCAGTGTTCCTATCAATAGACCCAACTGACAGGAACCCATTGTGGTTCGGTACTCAGAGCGTCGATTGCAGCATCTAGTTTTTGAAAGGTTTCATTCAAATCTGTATTAACGAGGTTGAAGTCAAAGTAATGGGAATATGAATTGTAGAGGCGTTCGGATTCGGCTACAACAGTTCGGAGTTCTTCGTCCTGAAATCATTAGAGAAACAATGGCGTTAGAAAATACAATGCATGGCAACAAGTGTATGACATCACATCAAAACAATCTCTCGTTCGCTAAGGATCATGGTTACTGCGTGCAAAATAGCAGCAAAAACAAATGAAATCACAATAAAATTTGGTTTATGATATAGTGGAAAGTGAGAGCAGATAAATATTACACTAAATATCCCAAACGAAAGAAGATTTAGCCTAAATTCCAATTATTCTTGTCCATGTAAACAAGCTGTGACGTCATAGTGGAACAGGGTAATAGGCAATAATATAATGTTCAATTTACAGGGGCGAAATGAAAGGAAAAAGTCTATATAGACCCCTTTCACGTGACGTCAAAGCAGCTCAATTTGGAGTGCAAAACAAAAGAATTTCGCTCCCTTGAGAATTTGAATCTGTTGTTTTGTCCTCCAAATTGAGCTGCATTCCGACGTGCTGCAAGGGGTCTGTCTATAAGTAACTTACCGATCGCTTCTTGTTTGTTGTGCCTTTTGAGAGGGCTTGTTGATTGATTTCTTTTAATGTTTCAAACTTTGGAGCAGCAAGGAATACGATGTATGGCATGAATTCAGGTGTTTTAAGAACTTTCAATGCCTGGAATAATCAATAAAAACATCAAGTAATAAGCATTTGTTACTGGTGTTTACATCCATTAAGATCCGTTTTTAGTGACGCCTAAAGGGAAAAGCCAGCTTTCCACAGATCACGGACGACTGACTAGCCTCGCTTTCGCCTCCTCGATCCAGAAAAACCGCGTGTTCGCCATATTCGGAATCGGTGTATATTTAACGATTATTCGCCGAAAGAAAAACGAATATTCGGTGGATATTTATCGAGTCGTAGCCGAGGAAAATATTCGCCATAGGGAACCATATTCACGGTGAGCCTGAGGGGAATAATTTTTAAATATAAGGACCGAAAATTCTTTACTTATTTCCCCGCAAAGAATTGTAAAAAAAAAAACCACAGTTACAATGTGTACGACATACCGTTGGGTTGACATCCAAAAAGCACATCTTTCCAGATCGCATGACTTCCCTAATGGTGTCGATTTTAGTTCCATACAGGTTCCCATCGTACTCTCCATACTCGATGTATTTACCAGCGCGAATGTCGCGCTCCATTTCCTCGCGACTCGCAAAAAAATAACCTTGTCCATTCTGTTCTCCCTCGCGAGGTGGTCGGCTGGTATCTAGAAAACGGTCACACAAGAACCGATGAGCAATAGACCATTTCACGGTTGTCGTCGCTCAACCTCAACCTCGATAGCGTGTAATTTATTCTTTAGAATTTGACTAAAGCCCGTGGAAGTTTTAAGTGTTTCAATAGATATTTTTGAAAGCGCTCGTGCATCTGGAAAATGGTCTATTGTTTGATAATGTGTACATCCCTTAAATTACCGTGAGCTATAGTCAAATTTTAAATAATATATTACACACTATCGAGGCTGAGGTTGAGCGACGACAACCGTGAAATAGTCTATTCTTAGTGATGTCAGCATGTTGGCTACGATTGTTGTACACGGAATATCTTTTGGTGTTTTTACTTTCCAAAAACTGAAAAAAATCCATTTCGTAGAGAAAGCACACAGTGAAACCAGTATCATTGATAATACACTTACGAGGAACAGTTGTCCCGAATCTTGCTCGATCAGACATTATAAGTTTGTTTTTCAACGTTCGACGACCAACACCTTGCGCACCTATTCCAAAGCAATTCAAAATAGGTTAATCCCCTTCATAGTATAGAATAGTGAACATATTATGCACTTCCGATGTACCCCCCCCCCCCCCAACCAAACAAACACACGAATAAAAGTCAGCAGATATAAATGCTGTAACATGATCAATAAACAAACCAACGAAAGCAAAATTCACCCACCAATTAGAATAAGAGTTTTGCGGTTGAATGGAGGCATCTTTGCTACCTCTTCATACAAAGTGAGTTCATGTTTGTCGAATTCTGTGAAAAGAAAACATGTGTTAGGTCTGTTAGGAAGTCAAGATTTTATGATAAATACTAAATATCTCAAGTCGAGGTAAAATATATAATAGTTAGATACCAGGCTGGTTAGATACACTAAATGTGTGGGTTTTTTTGGAACCATTTAAAAAACCTGGAATCTTTCTTGTTACTTGGCGAATTAAATGAACAATCTTTTATATTGATAAAGAGCTAATAAGATTACAGAATATTTGCCTTTCTTTCTATTCAAATGATTATATAGAGAGTTGACTAACCTGAGTTCTTTGCAGACGTGTACATCATCTTCTGTTTCTTCTTGCTACCACACACTGCAGTAATGAAATAAAGCAGTAAAGGATCAAACAGTCGACAGAAAGGAAGGAAGGATTGTTAAACTGGTGCAAAAGATGCACAAAAATGAATGAATCTTGTTGGGTGTACAAAAAAAGGTTACTGAAAGTACTGGTCATATAAATCTTCTAGAAGCACCAGTCCAGTACTGTACAAACCCTAGTAATGCTGGTGATTCAACAGTGGCATAGCAAGGACTCGATCATAGGGGGGCAATGTACCCTTTTCTCGGCATATCCACAGGAATCCAGGATGAATTAATGAAAATTTGGTGCCGAGATTCAAACTTTTTGGAGGGAAGGCTGTCCCCTCACCAAGCCACTGTGATTCATATCAGTTTTTCACATCAATGACCATGTAACTGAACGAGTCAATAAAACATGGAAATTCAATCTAATTGTTTCATGTGTGTGTTTGTCAGTATACTTACAGAAACCACTCCCTGATTTGGGCTTTTTCACTCCAGCTCTCCTCCTAAAGTGTTAATGGCACTATTTAGTATTAAAACACAATATATTTGTTCTGATTAACCATGTTTAATAGTGTTTTCAAGGAGTCAAAAGGTATTACCTTTCTTCATATATTTGGCTTGGAATGATCCCTGCCTCCTGGCTAGTGCCCACTCGTTTGGCCTGAAAACAGAAAGCAAACATTAAATCAAACATGTGTCATACATGAACATAAACTTACAGTAACTTATCTTCAGTTGGGTAATATATACGTTTTTGTTTGTTTGTGCGTGACAAGCAATGCATATCTTGGAAGTGGGCTATTAATTCAAAGGTCCCATTAAAAACATAGATTATTACTGACAATGACCTCCCTATTCCTTACTGCATCGTCATGGTGCCAACCTCCATGGATGGCATAGTGTTGAGAGCACTTGCCTCTCAACAATGTAAATCAGGTTCTATTCCTGCCAGTCTTGGTGTCACATTTGAGTAGAGTTGCTAGTTGGTTCTCTGTCGTGCTTTTTCTCCCTCTAATAATATCAACCTCTAATTTCCAATTGGAATCCAGTGGAAGGAGAGCGACTCTATCTGTGGAATCCACTGCTAATTCCCATCCCCAATTTATTTCTATTATACCTCTAGAAGGAAACATTATTGATGCCTGCAGTTTTGTATGTAGTGAACTATACCTGCCACCAGTTTGGGTCTTCTTGGTCAACAATCTGCAGCACTTCACCTTTTTCAAATGCCAGTCCAGCATCAGCACAAGGAATGAGCTTATCCTTAGTTGGGTCATATGAAAAGTGTGCCCTGACATAAACCTGGAGCACAGATAAATAGTATTATGTTAAAAGCATTGCATATGATTTCCATTTTGATCATTTTTGCTCCTCATTGGCAGTTGTTATCTAAAATGTTCTTATTATTAATCTGAGTAGATTTAAACTTCAAGAAGTCTTTGTATATGGGTTGATAAGAAAATAAGATGCTTGTAAATTTGTTGCCCTTGGTGCCTTCTGTAGATTTGACGTTTGCTACAAAATGGCATAAGAAAGATAGTACAATATACTAATAGTAACAAGCAGGATTTGTTCCCTTCTTTGAATAAATACTTCTGTGCTGAGAATTAAACCATGCTGCTGGTAAATGTCTTCCTTCATCATCATAGAACAATGGATAGTGCCATTAACAAACACTCCAAACATGGGTTTTTTTACAGCTAGCAATTCCATTAGGTCCAGGGGAAAAAACACCAAAAAAATGACTTAATAAGGTTAAGAAACACTCAGCTAGTAATAGGTTTGAAATGTATGCTACATACCTGGCAAAGTGCTGGTGATTCATGGTAACTTGGCAGTACCTTTAGGGTTATTTTGCCTGTTGACTTGCTCTAAGGTAAGGGAAATATTAACAAATTTAGTCCATCAGTAAATTCAATGTACAGTAGTCCCCAGACATAACACCGGCCTGGCTCACAAAAACTTTCCTTATGCAATAACTCTATACCCAACATGTGCCCATATGCACTTCACTGTTTCCAGTTCCAGCATGATATAATGGTCATTAAGGGGCTGCAATTAAGCATCCCTAACCCACATTGTCATATAATAGTACTACCTGGAAACATCTATGATAAATTTGATTCATGACACACCCAGCTGGGTCCATCCTTGTGGTGTAGTTGGTAACACGTTAGACTAGAATACAGTATTTTTTTCTCTAAGGGTGTGTCGTGGAAAAGCATTTATGATTCGAGATAGTAGATGACTTCCTAATGCCACATTCGCATGTTCAATTTATTCGTTACCCAAATAGCATACATTCAATATTCTGGTTGAGTGATCACACACGAAGCAATCCAAGAGGTGGCTCAATCCCTGGAAACAATGGAGTAATCCTAATATATTCTTTTGTTTCACTCAACCAGAATATTGTCTACAAATCAAGACTGATGTAAACAATGTGTATGAAGACAGGTATTATGAGAGAACACAAGCAAGAGAAATTACCAAGTAATTCTGAAGTTCTTCAGCATTTCCACCAGTGTCTTTTCCATTGACCTCCTTTATGATATCTCCAACATGGAGGAGACCTTTATAAAGCACACATAAAATAATCAGAAAACAATAAAAAAATAAAAAATAAAAATAATAATCAGGAACAACACACCACAAATAAGTCTAAAGAAAAGGAGGATCCAATAATATGCCAAGAAATTACAAGAAACAACCAAAATAGATGATCCAGTTATTCAGAAGATCTGCTTCATAGTTTTGCATGTTGTGCTGTAACCCCTTTAGCTTTCAAAAGATATAAAAACCAACTTAATCAGATAATGGGTGTGGCTGCTACAAGAGTCTAAAAAGGCCAACATTTGTGTATTTGGTTAACAATGGAAAAAAAATCCTGTGTCAAGACTACAATGTCATGTAAGTCCATATTGTCAACAAAAAAAAAAATGCTGGTAGACATATCCATTGCATATGCCCTAAACAGATTGTAACACAAGCGTTTACCCAAAACTGTACTATATATGGGGAAATAAAGACTAATGGTAAGGTGAGCATCACATTTCGTCTAATAGCTAGCAGGGCTTGAAGTGTCACTATATTTCCTATATTTTATTTACTAAGTTCCCCTATGTTCCCCAATATAGTTCTTAAATGTCCTATAATTCCTATAATCTTATTCAGGAAAGAAAAGGAAAAAATTATTATCAGCTCATAAACTTTGGTACCGGTGGAAGGGAAATAAAAATTAACTTAAAAAATATAGGAAGTATTTGAAGCCCTGTAATAGTCACACTCATTTTCATCGTCATCTTGTTTTTTATTGTCCAGCTGTTTATTTGTTTTCAGGAGTAAAATCATGATAGAGTCAATTGAGTCATAAGCTAGCTCAATTCAGAATTGCAATAGTGGTTTGATATAGCGGAAAGAAGAAACAACAAAATAACACAAAACCAATAAGTTGAACCATTCACTTTTTAAAATGACTGACAAATAGCTTAATTACCTTGTCTGTCAATCATGCCACCATGGATAATCCTCGATATTACAAGTTGTTCATCATCAACTTTCAGTGTCACACCCTGTGCATGCAGACCATTAATACATTTTTAATATCAAGCAAGTTTACATGTTTTAATGACTCCTTAATATGAATGAGTACTGGCTTTATAATGTTCACAGTAATAATATTATTATTTTCTGATCACCCTTTGGTATATTTTATGAACTTTCTACTGCTTCAATGATTCAGCTATACTGATTCAATTCTGATTTGTAATTTATTGATAATTAGGTTAGTTAGTTAATTTAGAATCTTTGTATAGGCAGTTTATTTACTTATTTATTGTAATGTGATGTAATTTAATTTAACAGGCCAGATTGGAAAAAAGTTTTTACTTTATCTGAATACCCAAATAAAGATTTTTTTATTATATTGTAAACCTTCTGAAAATGAAGCACTAAACTCAAATATTCTTATTGTTCAAAATAAATCATATTTCCAATCGATTCACACAAGGGATAAAGGAGAAAAAAAGTATGAAAAAACCTCAAAGTGTTCACGGTTTGAGTGTCCTCACTGTAAACCAAATTCCCCTCATTTGTACAGAATTTTAGGTCGCTAAAAAAACCTTTACTGTTAAGAATTAAGCATTGAAAGAATCCTCAAGGGCGGATCCAGGGGGAGAGTCAGGGGGGTCCAGACCCTCTGTCATACCTAAGGTTCCATTGTTTGTTTCATCCTAAAATTTATTTTTGCCACAGGTTTGAAGTAAATGTTGTTTAAAGTATACATTTGGACCCCCCTCTCAATGTTTGGACCCCCTCTCAACAAATCCATGGATCGACCCTTGATCCTAGCTGCGTGCCTATGTCATTGTTTACATATGAAATTGGCCTTAGATCTGTTGCCAAAATTTATAAAATCTCACAAAAAGCATAAAATAACTACTAAGTCTTATTATCATTATATACTGATGGTTTACTGTGATTCTCAATATTCTGCAAACTTGATAGTTGCAAGTTGCCCATTGGAATGTTGTTGTTTTTTTCACTGCCGCCAGTCAAACATATAAAACGTACTGACTGATTAGTTTTGTTTGATGGCAGCAAAATAACAATTTCACAAAAAGCCGTTCAAATGTCTGAGTTCGCAGAATATTGAGAATCGCAGTAAAACTTCAAGCTTGAATAACTAGACCAATGGAACTGGAATCCCTACTAAACTGCCATTTTGCCTGGCAGAGAAAATGGAAGACATTGTCTTTGGTGCACAGTACATTGTATTTAACTAGGATTCTTTAAGTTTAAAATTTCACCTGCAACAAAACTTACCAAATGTTCATTAGCTTGTTTGTGAAGCCCAACCATGCGTATTGGTTCTCCTCCACCAAAATCATTAAAGTTCTCAATTCCAGGAGAAGGAGGTGGTGAATCATAAGTTTTGAAAGCAACTGCATCATGCGACTCCATCAATGCCTTCAAAGTATAAAAGAAAATATAAGACAGGGCTTTTGAGAGAATGTGGAAAAAAGTTAAAATTATGTGGGAGTTTTTTCCACAATAATGCAGAGAAAATGGCAAATTATGTAAAGAAAAATGCAGGAAAAATGGTAATTTTATGTGAGGAAAATGGCAAATAATTATTATAAATATGCAGGATGATGTTAAAAACCATGTAGTTTTCATAATTACAAGATGGTGTATATATAGAGTTTTTTTTTATGCTGTTTTGAAATGCTGTTTCTCTTCAAAATTTGCTCACTAAACTGTCTAGAAACAATCCCTTATTTCATCACAATCGAGGAATTTATAATACATTTTCTTCTGGATTGTTAAGTTTTCTTTAGATTTTGGACAAATTATGCTGGATAATGTAGGACTTGCAAGATTATGCAGAACAAGGTGGATTATGTGGATCTGCATTTGCACATCCTGTGCCAACTGCAAGCAGATTGAGAGCAGATTGCGAGCATTTGGTGCAATCAGCTTGCAATTTGCTTGCACACAAATGTGGGCTATACTGTACTATACCAAGAAATGTGGCTGTTGCAAAAGTCCTGACAATTCTGTTGCGTCGTCATCTGTAGCAACTTTTGACTCTATTTCTTCTAACACCTCTTTGACCAGCTGTTTAGTATCTTGATTTTCGACTTGCTTACGTCCCTCCTCTAGCTTGTCATGTGCACGGATCAGCTTGAGAACGGAAGGGTCACCTAATATGTTCTTCAAGGCATTCGCTTGCTCTTCTAGAATCAAACCAGCTGTTTCTGGGTCATCTAAAGACTTCAGCACTGTCTTGACTGCTGTGGAGAAGAAACATATCTAAATGTTCATGAAAATACATGTACAAACGTCAAAAAGAATTAGAACTAAAAAACTGAGAGGACCTAGGCCTCGCGCACGGTGTTGGTATACACTGGCATAACATAAAATTTGCAACTTATCAAACTCAGAGATCATGCCTGAAAAATGCACGATTATCAAGCTTCAAAGCACAGTCCAACATCGCGCTTACATCGAGCCTACATCGAGTCTACATCGACCAGGGATCGGAATTGTGTTATATATTCTTTTCCTCATTATTCAAGTTTTTAATGGTTCAACTGGTGACCCTAAGCAATCTGAATAAATTGTCCAGGAAAATAACTGGACAATTGATTACTTCCACTTTTCATCTATAATTAGAGTAAGTTTTAATTTGATTTGTATGTACGTACACAAGTCATAATTACAGTTCTTTAATCGAATCCCTTAAAAAACTTTTACGAAAGGCAGGGATTTCATTAAAATTTTATGTAGATGGATGGTTTAACTAATTAGGCGGCCGTATCAATGAAGGGGCGGTACAATTGGGAGGTGGAATGGCTAAAGTATGTGGCTCAGATGGGGAAGGTACAATGTAGAAGCTGAAGTTTGCTGGTTGTCATCTTTTAATGAAATCCCTGGGTAGGATCATTCTTTTTGATAAAAAACACATTTCTTTCAAAGCCGTCTAACAATAATGTAAGAATAGAAACTTGACTATATGACGTCATAACGGTAAGTTTTTATTCAGTGTTAACTAATTACTTGAAGCATTTCAAGCTCAACCGAAAATCGCAGTAGGTAGATAAATAATCCCCTATTCTGACCATGCAGGCGGTCTTTTCCGGTTTAATTTTTCCCTTCTCTCTCTACGCAAACAAAAAAATTAATATGCTAACTCAATATCGCTATAAAATAGGAATTATTACTAGACACTATTCATTATGCGCTACTAAACACTGATGCAAATAACGGAGCAAATAAGCTTGCTTGTATTCATAAGAACTTGTTAAAATATACTGCAGGTAAGCTGCAGTAGTGAGCTACATGTGTATTGCTGGAAGCCGTTTTCTAGTTTTTCAGATATCCATGAGGAAATAATAAAATCTCTTCCCTTAGTTACCAAACATTTAGTCAGAAACTAGATAATTATACCTACACAAGATAGGTTAAAGTTAGCGCTTGTTTTGTCAACCAAATTGGAACGCCAGCTCAATGAATATAAGTAAGCTTACACCTCCTCAGTTTACAACACAAACAAACTACAAAAGTGATATTACCTTCGTCAGACTGATCTTCTGGGCCAACAACCATGCTGAAAATCCTATTTCTGCCAAAATAAAGAATCAATGGCCGACCGAAGTCTTTCTGAGCTTTGCTTCGATCAGATCAAAGCGTTCACGGGCGACGGGCAGTATCAAATCAAATGTCAATCAAACCGCCAGTCACGTGAAGGGAACAAACAACTCCTCTCGGGAGAAGGGACAAATATACTAAAGATTTTATCCTTCATACAATCTAAATTACCAAATTATGGACCTTAAGCTAAATCAAAAGGCTTATACGAATACTTGTACGTAAAAATATTTTAAATATATTAGTTTTGTTAAAAATAAGCTTATTTGTAAATGATGTTTTTTTCAACTTGATTCAACCCTCCCCTCCCCTACTACAAAATATATTAGTATCCTGTTTCAGCAAGCTAGTACCTAGGTTTCCTCTTGTAGTCAGTTCGTGCACGATGAGAGAGATGGTTGGTCGCAAAAGGTGGCAAATATATCTAAAAAATGTGCTGTTTTTCCAACAATTTCACTAGGAGTTAACTGAAATAGGTTTATAGAATTTTATTATATAGTCAAAAGTTGTGTTTTTGGAAGAATGACCACCATCATGGTTGTTTATTGAGTCCTTGTTCTTCATTTACCTTGTGGTGATCGTTGACTGCCAAGAAGTGTTACGTTTTTCTTCTAAAGTAGACCTAAGGTAAGAAATACAGTTTTACTCTTTTATTATTGGATTTTGTTGGATATTTGAATCCATGGGTAGTGCGTAGATGGTCCAGATACAATCTCGGGAATTCCTGTGAGTTGAGTGAAAGCAAGACTTACGTCTGTACAACTTCAACGCTGTCAACCCGATCAATGGAACAACCTCTTTCCAGCAGGGCTAGTGAATTTACTAATGAAAAGTTTTAGTTAAGCTTGAACTCATATGTTCTTCCATTTGATATTTTTTATAGCTTAAAGACGTGTTAAGGCCAGTATTCGTTCAGTCATTTTTGATTTTGATACTCGTGAACATGAAGTGCAGTAAGCTTCGAACCGGATAAATCCCCAATGTGCAGTTTACCATAGGCTCGAGATAATTTTGACTGTCTAGTTCTTACATCTGCTTATAACACTAATTTATAAATGACAAGATTTATTGAATGTTTTAAAAACCAAGTTCATAACTGCAAGGATTACAAAGCCTTTTTGCGAAGGGTGTTGTCCTTTATACTTGACTATTAGCAGCAAGCCCCAGCAGTAGCTCCAAATAATCTTACATGTAAATGATTTCAATCCCTCTCGTGACTGAGCTATCAAGTTGTTGTTTATATAACGACCAAGTAGTTTTGGTTCGAAACATCTATTTCGCAGATTAAGGCAATTTATTGCTCATCTTTCGAATTCTTGTTTATGTATATAATCAAATATGGACTCATTCAGTTAATTTGAACCACTCATATGCATAATTAAAAACTTACACAAAAACCATGAAAAACTGGTCCTTGAAAAAAGGGAGGATTTGAAAATTTAGTAAGACAGTAGCCACTATCATTCATGCACTTCAAAAGGACAATGATTAACATGCGTCTTAATATTGTAATAGTATATTTTAATTCAAATCAAATTCAATTCACAGTCCTATGTAATGACCACAACTACGGTAAGGAACATGCTTTTTCTTGGTTGAATATATTGGCTTTTTCGGTGCTAATGCTTTCATGTTTACTTCCTCCTTGAAATTTGCGTCGATTGACAGACCAGCTATGAAGCATGGAATGGTTAAATTTACTGGAATCAACTGAAATTTTCCTTTGGAATAAGACAGTGTTCTTTTGATAGCTGTGATCTACATCAAACATATATCCAGGTGATTTCGCCTCTTTCAGCCCAAACAAATTAGCCAATCAGTGAACATTTTGTTCGTAGCTCAATATTTCCTAGTTCCAGATTTTCAGCTCAATAAAAAACACCTTTTTCTTGGAAATAAAGAAAAATAAAAGTCATCCGTGGAAAGGTTCACTGGTATGCTGCTTTGTTTTGCTTCACATGGTTGAGAGAGACACTTATTGATATGTGGCTTTGTAAATAAGGGTCCTTTTGAGTGTGTTGTTATCCCAATAATTATAATACTCTCTACTGTACTTAGGAGCAGGCGTGGCTCTGATATTTAGTGTAAAAAGGATGCAGAAGTATGTTTTCAACACAAAGCAACAGCAGCTTTAGTTAAATTACATAGGAAAACAAATTAAAGGCATGCAAAAAAAAAACGTTTCTAATAGATGGTACTTAGGGGGCTTTCATTTATTAGTCTATGGGAGGGGGGTAAGCAAAATTGGGCATTATTTTTGGAAGCTATATAAAGGGGGTTGTTACTAATAAAATTGTATGCAGCTTTATAGGGGTTTATCATAGGGGTTTAGTGATAAACTCAATGAAATATAGGGGGTTATGATATTTTTGTCAACCAGGAAAGGGGGTTTGGGTAATATTAGGAAAAGACAACAAGGGATTTTTGCCAACCCCCATACACTAATAAATGAAAACCAACTTAGTACGTAGTTAATATAAAATAAGTCTATTAGAAGTTCACTGTTTATTTTGTGTCACTCACTCAGTAAGATGTTAGCAAATCCACAGGTAGCCCAAGCTGTCTTTCTGTAAAGGCTTACAAAGAGTTTCTAAATAAGGATTATTTTTGAAAATACTAAAATAGATGCTGCTACATGTATCTTTTCAAGTTATATTGACTTTCTTTATCTTGCTGTCTACTACATGTAAATTCCAGCTGATTTGGAAATTTATTGAGCTGTTTAGTCAGTGAGTCAAATCTTCAAATTAAGCACTATTGCTTATAATGTACAGTAGTCCGTATCATGAAACTGAAATTTATATTCAGTTTGAAGACTTGTAGGCCAAAAGATGCAAAGAAAAACATTCTTCAGTAACATACAAAAAAAAAACCCAATGATTGTTAAACAGATTACTTTACGTTACTTCTACCAGTTAGTAATTGTTTCATAGAATCTGAATGCCATCTTCTAGTTTACCATAGGGCAAGTTTGATTTAAAATACAACTGTGTTCTATTCTAACTCATGCATAGCCATATGCTTTTAGATGACAAGTGCTCAAAAAAGTTGTACCCCAGGTCATGCTTATCAAATCAAATCAAATCAAAATTTATTGCTCATTAAATTAACAGTTTGACAATTTTATAGTAAGAAAAAATACAACAAATTAGTTACCATGTATATATAAATAGTTTTTTACAATTGTATATATATAAGTTGAGCCTGAGGGCTAAATTAACTGGTAAGTTTTCTAGTTAGCCCCCAGTCTTTATGTTGCTAATTTATTGTATAAGCTAAGGAAATATACAAGTTAATTAAATAAGAAAAAAATACAAAAATATCAGGTAGTGTTAATTTATGTTTTTTTTTTTTTTAGAGAGTAAAAAGCTAGTATTTACTCAGAATGCTGTTTTAGGAGTAGAAACATTTTAAGTTGTTTTGGAAATGAGAACTTACTAAGTGATTTAAGTTGCAATGGAAGATTTGACCAAAGATCGATTGCCATGAAAGAGATTGCCTGTTTGCCAATGTTGGTTCTTACTTTTGTCTTGTGAAGATTTTGCCTGCTTGCATACCTTGTATTATATTTGTGCACGTTTCTCGCATGTTTAAACATGTCGTTAAAAATACTAGGTAATAAATCATTATGCCAGGAATGCACAAATTTCAAGACGTGCAAGCAGTAGATGTTTTCTACTGACAGGATATCTAATAAATTTAGTAGAGGTTTTGCACTTGCTGTATCTTTGCCATAGAGTGTGGCAAAGAATATTAAACGAATTATATGATTTTGTTTTACTTGAACCTTTTGAAGGTTTGTTTTGTAGGTGCTACCCCATGCAATAATTGCATAAGATATATAGGGGTAAATTAAATTATAGTAAATTTGCTTCAATTGTTCTAGAGAGAGGTAGTGTCTTAATTTAGAGATAATTCCATTGTTACGTGATATCCATGAGCATATATAAGAGATATGGTACTTCCAAGACATTGATTCGTCAATTATAATACCTAGGTATTTTATATGATTTTTTCTTTCTAGTGAATAAGAAGTACCATCTCTGTTGGTAAGTTTTATATTGACTTGAGAGTCTTTTTTCCTGGATGATTTCACAATCATGAAATTTGTTTTTGTCATGTTAATAGAAAGCTTATTCGCGTCACACCATTCTTTAACTTTGGCTAATTCAGAATTCATCATTTGTTCCAAAGACTTGAGATCATTTGCAGAAGCAAACACATTCATGTCATCAGCAAAAATTTTAAATTTCAACTTTTCTGAGCTGTTTGGGAGATCATTTATATACAATAGAAATAACAGTGGCCCTAATGAACTCCCTTGGGGAATTCCACAAGTTATAGTTTGCATTTCCGATTTCACATTTCCAAATGAAACAAATTGTTTTCTGTCCTTGAGATAACTACAAAACCATTTTAAGGGCATTCCACGAATTCCATATTTTTCTAGCTTTTTAATTAGTATCGTATGATTTACTGAATCAAATGCTTTAGAGAAGTCTAAGAATACCCCGCAAGTGTAGATGTTATTATCAAAAGCCTTCCTGAGGTTGTCAGTAATGTCAGCAATAGCCAGGGCCGTAGAGTGACCTTTTCTAAAACCGAACTGAAACTCAAACAGAATGTTTTGTTTTTCAATGTAGTTGATAAGTTGTTTATAAATTAGCTTCTCAAAAATTTGTGAAAATGTTGAGAGTGTAGATATAGGGTGGTAATTGGTTGGATCTGTGGGGTTACCCCCTTTATCAATGGGAGTGACTTTAGAGATTTTAAGAACAGTAGGGACTACGCCCTGAAGTAATGATGCGTTGAAAATCTGAGACAAGGGCTCTGAGATTAGTTCACATGCGATTTTTATGCATTCCGGAGGAACTCCTATTGTTGATTTATTTAATTTTACGTTCATTATTTCATCATGAATTTCCTCCGTGTTTATACCTCGAAACATGAGACTATTCAGAAGTGAAGTATCTAAATAATCTGTAGGGCACTTGTCGCTTATGATTGGGAGGTTATTAGCAAGTTCGTTTCCTATGTTAACGAAATGTGAGTTTAGCTGATGAACTATATCATTTTTATTCGTGTATGACTTTTTTTTGTAAATTAGATTGGTAATTTGATTGTGTGTAGTATTCTTTTTTCTATTGAATAGCATACCAATGAGTTTCCATGTTATTTTTAGGTTTGAACTATTGAAACTGAATTGGTCTCTAAAGTAGTTCTTTTTTGATGCCTCTTTTAACTTATTTAATTTATTGTTATATGTTTTATAGGCTTTGACTTTAACAGGATCTTTGCTAAGATAGTGAGTTTTAAACATTTTTTGTTTCTTTTTTATCGATGTAAGAATTGCAGTTGTAATCCAAGGTTTATTAGTTTTCTTTCTATGTTTGTTTGTCATCGGACGTATAGGGGCATGCTTATGTGAAATGGTTTGGATGGTTTCAACAAACTTGTTCATACTTTCATTGACATCGGAACTGATCAAACTGTTGAAATCGACAGATGTTACATCCTCAAGGAAGAGTTTACTATTAAATTTGGAGAAATCACGGAAATGTTTGATCTCTTTATCTTTAGGAAGTTTATTTGCAACAGAGCAAAAAACCGGTAAATGGTCTGTAATGTCAGCCAAACATATTCCCGTTTTGAGGATTTTATGGGGAACGTTTGTGTAAATGTGATCTATCAATGTTGAAGTATGATCTGTTATACGCGTTGATTTAGTTATTAACGGCATAAACCCTATATTAAAAAGCATATCAAGATAATCAGAAGTTTTGTTATCGATGTTGTAATTCAATAAATTAATGTTTATATCACCTAGTACAAAAACTTCTTTTCCTTTGTTAGAAAGGTCAGTTAGCTGGTCCCTGAGGGCATTAGTGAAATCAATGCAATCCCTGGAAGGGTGTCTATAAATACAGCCAATAACAATGTTCTTTTGTTTTTTATGAACTATCTCAATCCAACACGATTCGTAGTCATCGGAGGATGACTCGAGATCGTTTCTTCTAAAGAAATTCAATTCATTTAAAACATAAAGTCCAACTCCCCCTGCGGATGATTGGGAGTTAATATCCAAAAATGAGTAGCCTGGTATGTTAATATTGTATATGTTTTGATCTCTCAATTTCGTTTCCGAAATAGCAATTATTTCAGGCGAAGACTTAAAAGTCAGGAGTAAATCTTCTAATAAATTTAGATTTTTGTTTAGGCTCCGCATATTTAAATGAATCATTGAGAAGCCGTTTTTTTGGCTTTCATGAAAAATATTACCAGATTGGTTGATGTTATAGTATTTAGATTGTGTGTAGAAATCGTGTGCAAATTCTTGCAGATGATTCTCATTCTCTGGACAAACGATTATGTCTTGAAAAAGATCATTCGAATCTAATAGAGAATTTGGGGATGAATGAACCCAACTACCAATAGTTTTCAGAAGATCTTGACGATCTAGATCAAAGAATGGTAGTTCTGAAAGGAGATTTATTCGGTCATTGCCGTCGTCGAAAATTATGATTTAGGGTCTTCATGAAATAATATTAATATTATAGTTAATAAATTATAGTATAAATTATGTAGTTGAAATATATTTTTGCATAGATAACTATAATAGTAGTTCTTAATAGTTGTAGATCCACAGGAACGATAATACCTGGATTTCTTGAGGTGATCAGCCGTGAGGGAAGTGTTCGTCTTCAAACTTTCTAAGGTCTTCATCCTTGTCAAAGTAATACGTCTTAGATGGCTCTTTCTGTTTGAGACATATCCTGCCATTGTTGGACCAGATAAATTTCCATTGGAGACGCTTTTTTAGTTGGTTAATCTCACAAAATAACTTCTTTCGGGCCGGTGTTAGTGATTCTGACATAAAAACTTTAGCTTCGGAGGTCAGACCAAGGCTGGGGAGGTCCTTAGCTTTCTTCTTGGCAAGTTTCTTACGATTGTCGTAGAATTGGTTCCTAATCTTTCTGGTGTTGAATTTGACGATCATCTTTGGTGGTGCTTTGGGATTGTAAGTCGAAAGGGGATGAGCTATCGATATATCATTAGAATCAACAGAGGTCCCAATGACTTGACCGATCGATTCGACGATGGCTTCGGATGAAGCTTCGTCTTTAGCTTTTATTCTGGTGATCTCTAGACAGTCACGCCGTATATATATATTGGGCCAAATCGTCGACTTGCTCCAGTGCCATGACTGCCCTGCTGTCGATTATAGTGATGTCTTGCTTAAACCTTGACAGGTCGGTGCCATGTCGTTGTAGAATACCGTTAGCATTCTGAGTTTGCTTTAGAAGTGTATCATACTTGTCAGAGTAGAATTTGACATGAGTATTTAGATCTTCGTATTTTTTTTGGAGTTCTTTGATGGCTGAACTAATAGGTGCAATTTGTATAGGAAATCGCACGACCTCGAGTACAATTTGAAAATTAATAGGTACGAGTAATGTTTTGAAAGTTCTTGTAATTGCACGAGCCTTTAGGCGAGTGCAATTAAAGAACTTTCAAAACATTACGAGTGCCTATTAATTCCAAATTGTACGAGAAGGTCGTGCGATTTTTTATTTATAGTTCACTCAACAAAATTTTATAAAAAATGCAAAGCGAAGGCATTCATCCTTCTTCATTGCCTTTGCTATAACCGACCCTTCTCCAAGAAAGCTAAGTCAAGAACAGCATAGAAAGTGTTAACGTTGCTGTAAAACCTTTTTAAATTAGTATTTTGTGTATGATATGAACTACAAAATACTAGAAAATAATTTTACATCTCAAGTAAAAAGCCATTTTAATGCATGTTTACAACTATTGAATGACAGTACTGACAGCTTAACAGCGAATCAAGAAGCGACTTTTCTTTGAAAACGTACTGTGTGAAAACTAAGCGAAAGTTGAGAGTTTAATTACAGTTCGCTAAAATAAGTTTTTTTCCTCTTAGCATTTGCTAATAACTGCAAAAACACAATTTCAAAAATACTTTCTTTTAAAACAAGCTAGCTGGACAATATCAAAAGGGATAAAAGCGACAAATATGTCGTTCAAGTTAAAAGTTTTGAAGTACAGTTTTGCCGTGAACGAGTCGCCAGTGATCAGACCATGTGCTTTGGATATTATTCCCTCCTGTAGCTTGAAGAATTTCGCTGCTATTTTCTTTGAATGGTGAATTATCTGAAGATTTTATTATTTCAAGACTGGATTGACAACTTAGGATCAATTAACTTGTGATAAATAGCTGAATTCGTCTCTCTACAACTACTCGACAGTTTGCCGGTAAGATTTGATCTTAACTATTTTCAAAGCAAAAAACGAGCCTCTACTCGCTGTTTTTTTTTTCGCTAAACGGAAAGAAATTTGCTTTAAAACTATTGTTAGCTGTTTTCTACATATTGTACGATTGTAAATGTGGTGTTGAATTTATTTTTCGAGAAAACCACAGAAGACAACAGGTAATAAAACGAGAACATTCAAAGCTCCAACTCAAATTGTTTTGCGAAAACTAGAAAGAAAAAACGACTTTCTACTACAAAACATGATTTATTAGGTCTTGAATTTGTCTAGTTATCATAATTTGAGGCCTTCCTATGTGTGTATTGAACAGTTTTCTAAAATTTTTCCATTTTAGTCTATAAAACACTGATTTTTTTGGGAATTTCGCTCATTTCACTGGGGAAATTTGCCGCTTTTGGCCGTGTTTCCATAGCGACCTAATTGGTACTCCCGCGGAGTACCAATTAACGCTCTAATTGTACTCCTCTAGACCAATCAGAATCGAGTAATTTTGTCGAGTGTACTATAAGTTCTTGAATTAATTCCTTAACTTTGTCTAACGTGAAATCCATAGCGTCGATATTGCAGAGCTACGCTAAACGTGGCCACCCGCCATGACGACATATGCTATCTCTCCATTGCTTAACACATAGCAATGGAGTTTTACACACCTTAGATTCATTTTTAGATTCATTTTTAGGGCCATTAGTTAGATAACTCCACAGGGTTAATACGTGAAATACGTTACCCTCCTTTAAATAAAGTATATTGTATTGTATTGTATTTTTGCTCTTAACATAATCCAGAGGAAAAATAATTGAGAAAAAAGTTAACATGATCAGGGTTCGTACAGGTTTGGAAAGTTTTGGAAAGTGATAAATGGATTTTTCCAGGACCTTGAAAGTTTTGGAAAATTGATTTTTGGTCCACTAGTTAGGCTATGGAAAAATAAAGGATTTTTTTGTAGCTTGTCTGGCTTATGCCTTGCAAAGCATTGATTTTATTGTAAATGTATGTTAAATGTTTCAGATCCATGAATTTGGCTTTATTTTTACGCTATGTGAGGTTTTGGAAATTTGAGTCAAAGGACTTTGGAAAGTTTTGGAAAAGTTTTAGAAATTCTCACAGGGAGTCCTGTGCAAACCCTGCATGATGCAAATTTTCATGGAACATTGCATTATCTGGCATCTTAACAACTAGATCATACTGTGTGACCACCTGTGCATCATTGCTCACTTATGGTGAGATTTTTCTCACAGTAAAACTTGTTTCTTCTTTGCAATGTCACATGCAAAATTAATGGTCACATGGTATAATCTCTAATTTTTTTTGCGACATCAGATGCACTTTGCATGAAAAATCCTGTAGTGTGTATGCACTGTAAAAATTTAAGGAGTCTATTTATGTAATGGTTAATGTCAGATTTTTAATGTTTGATGATGACATGGTATATACAGTAAATAAAAATTAATATTTTTACTTTTTCTTGATGTTTCTGCTTTACCTGTTCTATCAAACAGATGGCCGATACCTTACCCTTAAGTGAACTTGGAGAGGAAAAACTTCCTGAACCCAACTTTCTTCCAGGAGAAATCATGGTTGCCCGTGCCAGAAAAGTGCTAAGATTCAGTGCAATGACGGAAAGCAAGTCAGGAATTTCTGGAATTCTTTATGTCACAAATTTTCGAGTGTCATTTCTGACCATAAATTCTTCATCTGAAACACCACTGAGTTCAGTTTTCCAGTCAAATCCAGATCTAACGCAAGGTGGAATAAATGCAGAGATCCAGCAAGAACTCCACATTCCCCAAACCTGCATACAAGATTTTTACTATCGGACCTCCGGCACCAAGTTCAAAAAGCTTCTTCCAAACAAGAAAGTTCCTTCCAAGATACAGCTAATTCAAATTCATTGCAAAGACTTTAGAGTGATTGAATTTGGATTGAAGTTCACCAGTAAACAAGAACAAAAAGTTATTGCCAATGCGTTGACCCATTATGCATATCCTTCATCAATGTCATTGCTGTTTGCTGTAAATTATGGTGCAGCTATCTCAAGGGGGCAACCGGATAACAATCATTCAGTGAATACCATACTAACTTTCAGGACATTACCTGATTGGTTAAGTGAATTGACGCGGTTGAATGTGGATGACACATGGAGAGTTGCCAATGTTAATGAGAATTTTAAAACGTGTCCAAATCAGTCACAATATTTTGTCTGTTTAGCTTCACTGACAGACTCTGATATCAATCGAATGTCATTACATTATATAGAGTCTCGCTTTCCTGTTTGGTGCTGGAGTCACCCTTCGTCTCGTGTGCCCATATTGTATAGTGCTTCAGGCAGGTGGGTTCAGAACTTTTACTTATAAGAGTGCTTTTCATGTTATAAATAGTCCTTTCTTAATATTTATTCATGAAGTGCTTAGCCTCACTTGCATGCAGCTCTGAACACATTTACAGCTAATTTACGTCACAAGTGACCAGTAACCCGAATGTTTTGATTGGAGTTTCGGCGGCTTCGTTTGAAATTCCAAATCTCGGCACCAACTACAGTGTATGATCAAAACTCTGGAAACTCATAATATTTCTATTATAAGCTGATACTTAGCGATGTGGTTGGCAAGTGAATTCTTTTGGTAATTATTTTACAATCATTCATGAAAGCTGGTCCAAAACCTAATTTTTAACTGAATTTTTTTAAGAATATTGGAGCCATTGATTGGAGATTTGAAATGTTAATATGAAGACTTGAAAACTACATTTGAATTCTCGGATTTACTGGTCAAGCGTGACGTAAATGAACTGTAATATATTCACATATCTTCATGCAAGGGCTTGTTGATGCCAAATGAGCTTTTTCATGCCTTATTTGGTAAAACCAGCCAGCTTTATATCATAAAGCCTTTGCATGGAAGTATGCGAATACATTAAATATGGTCAGAGCTGCATGGAAGTGAGTCAATGCACTACATATATATTATTATTATTATTGTTATTATTATTATTATTATTATTATTATTATTATTATACTATATTTATTAAGAAAGGACTATAGACCCCTTGCACATGACGTCAAAGCAGCTCACTTTTGAGAACAAAATTTGTCCTCCAAATTGAGCTGCATTCTGATGTGCTGCAAGGGGTCTATACTCTATACTATACAGTGTACATTTTTCCCCCGTCTTTCTCAAATTGTGCAGTTTCAATATTCAAAAATGCATGCTAAATTAATTAAGATCCCACAACCTTAGACTGTACCAATGTTTTAAGATATTAGTGAAGTCTCACATTACTTTTCAGTCAAAATAATGTTACATTTAATAACTAACATTGATGTTATTCCTTTTAGACCTGAAAGCATATTCTTGGAAAAAGAGGAAACATCATTGTTTCGGGCCTTATCTACTCTGCCCTGTAACCCAGAACATAAGGAAGTCTTGGTCGTTGATGTTGCTAAGATATGCCCTACAATTCCAAACCTTGCATTGAGCTTTCTCAAGGTCAGAGAGCTTTGTGTGTTGGAAACAACCAAGTCATTCTGGACAATCGATACCAACTGGCTTTCTTGTCTTGAAGCTACAAAGTAAGAAATGCTTTATTACGCACTATTATAATTTTAATCTTGAATATAGAGTTTTGCGTACCTGTGATGGGTCGACAAACGACAAGTGATCATGAGATGGTATTCATTGGTTGAGTGTTGATTATAAGTATCCACCTCCCACTCACTGAATGCACGAGCAGGTGTAAAAACTAATGACGTAATAGCCTCTTATTGTTCCTGGATTAGATTCATGCATGCATGCAAGAGAGAATGTTCATATTCTCGTGATGCAGGTCAAGTTTTTCATTTTACTAGGAAGTTCTTTATTTTTAATCCGGCATGCGAATGACTGTTCACGGGTGGTGCATTCAGTGAGTGGAGCTGGAGGCAAATAGAATATGTGCATGGAGGTTGCCTTTTACATATTTGATTGTTTCATCTAAACGCAACTTTGACTCTGAATCGCTTTTCATGTAAACCCTAGTTTTTGTTGTTTTGTTCTCTTGTTTTGTTGTTGTTATTTTGTTGTTTTGTGGTCTTTTTTGTTTGTTTGTTTGTTTGTTCTGTTTTGTTTGTTCTGTTTTGTTTCCTTGAATGATCTATATTCTGTAGTTCTGATGTGTGTTGTTTCTTTTTTCAAGGTGGCTTTCTTACATCCGGGCATCTATAGTATCCGCCGTCGAAGTTGCACAAGCTGTGTGTAAAGATGGTCGTCCAGTCATCGTCAAGGAGATCAATGGAAGAGATATGGTTCTAGTCGTGGCTTCTCTGGCACAGTTAATTCTAGATAACTACTATCGTACCATCAGAGGATTCCAAACATTACTACAAAAAATGTGGGTACTTGGAGGACATCCTTTTAACATACGATGTGGGCACATTAAAAGACAACCCGCTCAGGAAAATGAAAAAGAGGACAGCCAGGAGTCGCCCGTCTTTCTTCATTTCCTCGACTGTGTCTACCAGCTTATGATCCAGTTTCCCTCAGAATTCGAGTTTTCTGAGACGTATTTGCTTGGTCTGTTCGACAGCATGCATGCGTGTATGTTTGATACCTTTCTTTTTGATTGTGAAGAGCAACGCTATACTCTATCGAAGGCAGAACTCGATGGTGCCCCCTTGGCCTCGCTGTGGGACTTCTTAGCAGACCAGCTTGCAAACCCCAAGATAACCTCGGCATTTCTAAACCCACTGTATGAGTTCAGAGGTTGTAAATCAATGATTGAACAAAATAAAGGGACAGAGAATAAAGAGCTGTATGAAAGGGTTAACTGTACTGCTCCTGCGATGAAGTTTTGGTCGGGATGCTATCTACGATGGTTACCCACTGTTCACGTTAGTATTGGAATGGGCGAAAACTCCGCGCTACACCTACAGCAAATGATCCTGATGAACGAAGTCAAGGTCCTGCGTCATCGTATGGCACTTCTTTCATCTGAGAAAGGCGATCCTCAAAAGGAATCAGCAGAGGACCTAAGTCCATCAGAAGCCGCAGAAAATTGCTGGGTCACAGACATGAACTTTACTTTTGATTTGGAGAGCAGTAGACTACTGACGCCAAGCTTACCATTCATTGGAGACTTAGCACTTAACAAATATTGTTCTGAAGAATTGCCACACACGCAGTCTGAAATGGAAAAGTCCACTGACATTGGAAAATTTTAGTTTTAGAATCTCTAAAGGGGTTTAAAGTTTTCCCCCTAGACATCAAAATCTCTTAAGATATAGTAATTGACGCAAAGATTGGACTTCCAAGGACTGAACACGAAATTTACACAAATTGATTTTTGTTTTAATTTTACACATGTTCATAGTATGTAAATAACATTTTAGTCCGCAAACTATACAAAGTAATTTGTACAATTGTCAGTTCAAAGCCAACATTTCATGGGCTTTTATCACACGATGGCCATATTGGTTGCAACAATGGATTTTAAATGCGTTGGGTCCCCTTGCCCTCGCTTTGAGGCATTTCAGAACGTGTGATTAAAGCCCATTGCAACTAAAAGTGAAATTGCTCAACAGCAGAAAGTACAGTACTCCAGTTTCACCTCGTGATGAATATAATTGTAAATTTGTAATTCTTGAATTATCCCAAATTGAGAATGTAATATTGAAAAGTCTCGAGAAGAGATCGCAAATTCTTAGTGTCGTGTGTTGAGACTAGCTTGTAAACATTCCCGTAGATCCTCTGGAGAAGGGCCTTTGCAAAATTAAGAACCTTAAAGTAAACAGGACTGGCGAGTCTGAGAGGAATGGGTGGAGAGCTGACCCCTACCGCAAAACCCAACCCGCTAAATACCAAATCGATATTTGATCAGCCCATATAGATTGTTTCAGGGTATCTATAATATTTGAAGGGGTTTTTTAATTCAAGGCTACGATGGGGACTTCCAGCGTCTGAAAATTATCCTTCCCTATTCTTCGTCCCAATCCTCCCGCCTAGGAACTCCTGCAGTGCTAAGGTCCTTATACCTACCTCATATTAATATCAAGGGATGTAGCTATCTGGATATTTACCAGATTAATAGTTACTTATTTGTCGTCGATCACCTTCGAGTTGGAACGTGACTGGACTGACTAGGCTAAAAGGATAACATATAATTAAGGTGGTCACCACAACACTCGTAATAATTAAATGAGAATAACTGAAACTTTATACTGTATTTTATTTACTGCATATCGGTCAATATTCAAAAACGTTTTGCAAACGAGATGTTCAATCCTTCTGTTCCGCTTTGTCCTGCGATCTCCTGCTTTACGTTGACGGGTTCATATTAATTTTTTCCATCTTCAAAGTAGAGATCTTTAAAGCCATTTTTGGTAAAAACGCATAAGCCATAGAATTGAAATCTTAAAGAAAACCCAATAGACCCTTTTACAGCTCTGTTCGAGTGACCACCAATAATAGTTCCAAGTCGAGGTTGGAGTTGCTGCGCATAACAAAACTATTTTATGCCTACGTCTTGTCCGTGGAGCGCGCGTGTTCAAGGAAACACGTTTTGAGCCTCTTTATTGAGGAAAATTGTTCTCTTTTTTAACTGATTGGCTAAACTAGGACCATACCTCCAGACGCAGTGCTGAAGCTCCGTATGGCAGCGTGAAGCTTTTTACGGCTATGCCGGAGATTTCATGGTGTTGGCTAGAATCGCGTTATGAAAATCTCTAAGATTATTTCTAATGCGCCCTAGCATATCTATTGTAGCCAGCTAGCCAGCTATAGATAACTATTGGACATGGGAATTGTTTGAAAGCAAGGGAATATGATAATAATAATAACAACAACAACAACAACAAAAATATTAATAAAAAACAACAACAACAATAATAATAATGGTTTATTAAAATAAAAAATACTTCATATTTACAAAGGAAATTTACATAGTATATATAAAGAATGTTTTAATTTAAGGTGTTTTAAGTTAGATAAAAAAGGGCGTGGCCTAAGGGATTGAAATTAATTTTATTCAAATCAAAGGAAACCCTTTCACTTGATTATTTAGCACTTTTTAGCACAATTAGATTAGATTAGATTATAAATTAGACCCTTTTTCTCAAACTATTCTTCATATATAATGATTTCTCCTACAAAAATCTCCAATTGTACATCTTTATAGGCCCATTGAATTGTTTTGGCCATTTCCCTATGAATACTTAATTATCATTAATTAATCATTAATTATCATTATTTAATTCATTAATCATTATTTAATTTTATTAATTAATCAAACAACTGTCAATCTTTCGTAAACAAAGATTTCTCCATGATTTCCTGGAAGATAAACTGTTCTTGTAGTTATTGGCAATCTTTCCGGCTGCTTGAAGAACCAGATGAATGTAAATAAAATGGTTCCTAATAGCATTGGACCCCCTGCGAGGAAAAACACGTTTCGGTAACGTCCGGTTGCTTCACCAAGCCAACCTGTAAAATCAAAAAGCCAAACTGACTTAAGTAACAAAAATGGAAAGGTATTTTTGAACGACTTAGTGCCACAGGCAGCCCAAGCAAACTTTCTGTATAGGGTTCTATAGAGGGGGGATGGGTAGGATAAAAAACACACTTAACACCTCAAATCAGGCTGAAACTTCGCCATAATACCGAATGAGGTACAAACAGCGATTGAAGCAGGTTTTAAAGAAAAATGTTGAGTGAAAGATTTTATTTTTTTATTTGTATCCTAGCCCCCTACATTACCCTATAAAACATGCACAGAAAGTTTGCTTGCGCTGCCTGTGTTCGTGCATGCTAAGCCGTGAAAACCAGCGTTAAAGTATGGCCGTGAGAGATTTCAAACCTTCTACTGGAGGATTGAAATGTTGAGGCCTATGGTTTTGGGCAAAAGGGGAAAATAACTTTTCGGTGTATATTCCTCAAATTTTGTCGATCATAACACTGAAACTTATTTTGACTTAGTGCCCTTAACATCTTGGTTTGAAATTTGCATTAAAAATTAGTCACGTGGCCTTAAAGGGAAAATAATAAATAATAAAAAGTAGTTGAAGTCAGTGATAGAAGTTTTCAGATATTTTGGTCTGTTTGAAAGAAAAGATAGACGTTTGAAATTGTTGACCGAATTGAGGGGCGGATACATGCGGGGGGAGGTCGGATTGGGTGAATATCCACCCCCCCCCCCCCCTTTTTGGAGGTGTTAACAATCAAAAATATGAATATTTCTTTCTGAAAGAAAAAAAACTGGCAACAAATATGATTGCATCTCTCATCTAATTAAAATATATTAGAGAGATGATGGAGAATAGATGCCTAGCTGGATGGAGCTTTGAATAAGATTTTCCCTCCCTTGTAAAATCCTGGATCCGTTTTTGGAATTGTTTACAAAAGGAAAAAAAAGCATAAAGGATCTTTTATCAAGTCACTTGTGAAATATCTCCTTAGAAACAACGAGTTGTAATCAGTGAGAAAAACATCTTGATCTGCAAAATTGCCATGCCTTCGATGCCTTCCATGGTCAGGTGAATTCTTTTATATAGATTTTGGTGATTTCCCCGTTGTCAAATCTAATGGGCCAAGAAAATTGACAAATGTACAGCTCACCATGAACCCGCAAGTCATGCGCAATAACTAGTTAAACAATATTAAATGTTATCACATTTCTTAATAGTTGCTTCAACCACGTTTACAGTGAGAGCACTCGAACCGTGAACACTTCAAGTTTTTTTAACATTTTTTAATCGTTCAATCAGAATCCAGATTCATAAATAAAAGGCTCTGACATTATGTTTGGGCTAGCTAACTAAACATAATACCAGAGCCAATGATGTTATGAACCTGCATGGTTTCTGATTGGACTGTGAAAAAAATGTAAAAAAAAACTCGAAGTCAGTTCACGATTCGAGTGCCCGCACTGTAAATTTATAATTTGCCAAGCTCAGACTCAGTGAATATGGTGAATATTTACCTCGACTACGTCTCGCTTTAAATATTCACCTACATTTACTTCGCCTTCGGTGAAAAAATTTTAATTGTAAATAAAATGAAATAGAATAAATAAATAGAGAGATAAATATATAAATAAATGAAAAAATGATAAGATAATAATAATGGTAAGATTGTACCAACGACATGACGATGGACAATTTGTCCGAAAACTTGGCAAATTATAAATTAAATGGTTGGAATAAAGAATAATGATAATGAATCCCATGCTCGTACACATATTACACTTACTTCCTGCAGGTGCTCCCATTAGCATTGATAAAGACATGCACATAAGCACTCCTCCCCATGCTCGAGACATGCTTTCAAGATTAGAACATTCAAAAGTTACAACGGACATGAGACCAATAAACGAGCCATCCAGAAAGCCTAAGACGACTGAATAAATAACCAGCATCGTGTATCCGTTTGCCATAATGCAAATAATCGAGGTCAAACCAGTTAGTCCCATGCACACCTACAAATTATCAGTCGTAAAACAAAGTTATGTTATTAATCAATTGTGCTGTACAAGCGTATCGCCAGTACAATAGTGCATTGTATAGTATATAAAGGTATTTATCACACACCATAGAAAATACAGCCAATCAGAAAGCAGGAAAGCCGTTGTATTTCGTCGGTATTTCACTCTTCCTTCCCATCATGCACTGCGCGTTGAATCTACGCATTTGTATTTTCTATGGTGTGGGATAAAATAGTTATATAATGGTCTCTCGTGGCATACCGTGGAATATCCCACGAGTCACTTGTATTTTCTTCGTATACACACTCGCCTAAAGGCTCGTGCGTATACTAGAAACTACAAGTGACTCGTGGGATATTCCACGGTATGCCACTCCGCCGAAACCATTGTATAACCAGTATATAGGAGCAGGCGTAGCTCAGTTGGTTAGTGCGTCTAGCGTCCTTCGGAGATAGAGCTAGAAGTCTACGGTTCGATCCTCATGATCTCCTCATTTGTAGTCTGTTTCAACTTTTTTTTAAATCCGTGTAGCTTCAGCTTTGAATACTCGTAAAACAGAGCACTGATGGAGAGAGGGGGTAAAGTGCGCACCGTCGGCTTCCATTGATAGCAGTTGAATTTCAGCTGAAGGAACTACCAACGTTTAATATATGAACTATATTACCTGATATAGCACCAATGTCCTCATCCATTTCATATCTGATAATTTTCCGAAAATTACTTTTCCAAGGGCTGATGTTGCGCTCATGTAAGCGAGGAGAAATGATCCCTGAGAATACGTACTCCCGAGCTCCTCTGCCAGTCGAACCTATAAACAGAATTGCATAAATCTCGTGCTCGGTGGATGCATCTTACTTTCCAAATCACAGAACATGTTTCCCATTCATGACATTTCATTATTGCCAAATGAATACTATATACCCTTTTGCTTATTTCAAATGATCAACGACACTGAATGGTTAGTACCAGCGTATGAGGGTCCTCAAGGGAGCTGGGATTCGCCTTTTCTAATTTTGGGCTGGGAAAATGGGCCGATTTCATGCACTGGGACTGGAGTTTGGCCATTGCTGGAATTTTGCAAAATCTCTAATTCTAACTCTTTAACTCGGACTGAGATTTTGCATAACTGGGAGTGGGAATTTGCAAAATTTTGGACTGGGAAATGGGATTAGGACCCCGCCCCCTTTCAGGACCCTCTTCAATATACTCAAGTTAAAACCAAGGAACTAAGGCGAACTTTTTATGTTCAGTTGTTTAGACTTCCGAAATCGCAAAACTAGCATGACGTGAAAATTTCATGTAATAAGGTATTAAATATGTCATGTAGAGCGGATTGGCATGCAACTTACCAGGTGTACGTGAGGCATAAAGTACCCAAAACAAGCTATTGTTCCTGCTACTGCCCATATCATAAACCAAGGCCCTAAACCGCAACACTGCCGTTTTTTACCCAAAGTTATCACTTCTGAACTTGAAGTAGTAGTATCACTTTCTTCGCTTAAGACCATTTCCACATTCTCCTCTTTAGTTGGCAAAGGTTTAAACAAAACTCCACATACGACAATAGTTAGAGCAAAAACAGAAAGAAATCTGTAGCAGTTTCTCCATCCCCATGATTCCACAATGACTTGTTGCAGTGGCGCTAGAGCAAGGGCGCCAATATTGCCTCCTGCTGCGGCAATACCTGTGGCCAAAGACCTCTTTTTCTCGAAGTAATGCGCAACCATCACTAGAGCAGGTAAGTAGGACAAACTTGACCCAATTCCTAATAGAACACCATGTGTAAAGTACAACATTTTAATACTGTTTGAAAAAGATGACAGGAGTAACCCAAGGCTCATTAAAACACCTCCAACGATTGTCATTAAGCGGCAGCCAAATCTTTCGGAGAGTAAGCTGGAAATGTAGGCCAGGAAATATAAAAAAAATTGCCCAATGGAGCCAACCCATGCTGAAATGTACAAGCAAATCATTCATTAAATCAAAGGCCATCTATTCGTCCATTCAACTGTCTGTCTGTCTGTCTGTCTGTCTGTCTGTCTGTCTGTCTGTCTGTCTGTCTGTCTGTCTGTCTGTCTGTCTGTCTGTCTGTCTGTCTGTCTGTCTGTCTGTCTGTCTGTCTGTCTGTCTGTCTGTCTGTCTGTCTGTCTGTCTGTCTGTCTGTCTGTCTGTCTGTCTGTCTGTCTGTCTGTCTGTCTGTCTGTCTGTCTGTCTGTCTGTCTGTCTGTCTGTCTGTCTGTCTGTCTGTCTGTCTGTCTGTCTGTCTGTCTGTCTGTCTGTCTGTCTGTCTGTCTGTCTGTCTGTCTGTCTGTCTGTCTGTCTGTCTGTCTGTCTGTCTGTCTGTCTGTCTGTCTGTCTGTCTGTCTGTCTGTCTGTCTGTCTGTCTGTCTGTCTGTCTGTCTGTCTGTCTGTCTGTCTGTCTGTCTGTCTGTCTGTCTGTCTGTCTGTCTGTCTGTCTGTCTGTCTGTCTGTCTGTCTGTCTGTCTGTCTGTCTGTCTGTCTGTCTGTCTGTCTGTCTGTCTGTCTGTCTGTCTGTCTGTCTGTCTGTCTGTCTGTCTCTCTGTCTGTCTCTCTGTGTGAATCAGTCAGTCAGTCACATGGCATTCACCACTTTCACATCCCTATAATGCTTAGCTGGGGGCAGCAACGAGACAAAATCGTTAATATTACCATGAAGATTAATAAGAATTGAAGAAAAACCATCTAAAAACACAAATGCATCTATCAGAATTAACAAAAACCAGAAAGAAAGAAATTTGAACAGCTATCATAGTCCATGCTTTGTCTTTAACACCAAACGTTTGAATTCATTCTCCCATGCGTGTGGAATTAACTCTGATTAAACTGATACTGGATTTTTCAATGATAATAGCAAATGTACTCAGCATCTACATGAAAAGTTTTGAATCTTCAAATAATTTTCTTTCTAGTACCCCCCAAGAGCGCAAAAGGGGAAAATCACTAGTTCTCCTCTGGGATAATGAAATACAACCGCCCAAGCAAGCAGCGTGATACAGACGAGTAAGCCATCGATCTATCTAGCGAAACAAATTGAAACCAAAATTGTGAGTGTGACATGGGGTGTTTTCCATTTGTCCAGAAAAACCCTTGGTTTTGGCAATCTGCAACTATTGCGTGGCCACACCGTGCTGCTAACTTCACTACCGTGGTACAGATTAGGATTAAACTGAGATAACAAGCTTTCGATCATGCCATATTGTTGATGTACATTATGAAGAACTGTTTGTGATTGTGACAAAAAGAAATCTAAGTGAAAAGAGCACTCACTGATTTTTGCCTAAATTTATTCTCTAAAAGTATATATGTATGCCTATTTCGCTATTTACTATCCCACTTTTTCGCCATTTAATAGCTATTTCGTGGTTAACCCTTAGCACATGTTAGCAAGACCCTCTGCTACACAAAAGGTGTACTTAATAATTGGCTATCCTTAAAACGTGGAACGAGCAACGGGAAATATACACAGTCAATTGCAAAAACGTTGTCGTCGATCGGCTCCGCGACTACGCGACTAGCCCGAATGGGAGTATGGGTAAAAATCACTGAAGCGGTTGAATTCTTCAATGATTAAATATGCACCGGGCTTACAGTACACAAATTCGCTGGCCAAATAGTATTTTAATGACTTAACAGTTTCAAAATTTTGAACATCTTTGACTGAATATTAGTCATATCGACTTTTGTCTTCCTTTCGCAAAACCCGAAGACATACATTTAAAGAGTTGCTGCTTATATTATCTTATTAGTCAATTAGTCAAGCACAAACAACTACTTCAGAGCGAATAATTAAGCGCTTCAGCGATTTGTACCCCGTTTCGGTTCAGTCGCGGAGCCGGTCAGTGACAACGTTTTTTGTTCAAATGACTGTATCCACCTACGTTGATAAAGGTCGATCTGAGACCAATAGGAATCGGTGGGTGTCAACATGAATTTTTGTGAATTAATGCGATATAAGTGACACAAATTAGCAATTTAATACCATTCAAGCGTGATTGCAACTATGCGTTTGCAATATTTATGAGACGAGCATTGAGCGTCCCACCATTCCTATAGGTTTCAGATCGACCATTTCAGATCACCCGTTATCAACGTTAATTGAAATAGATGACCGGGGAACGGGAAATTGTCAAGTTGGTACCTTAAACTGATGATAACAATATCTTATTCTAATAGCGATGTCAATGCTAGCCTATATTCTTTAAAACTACCTTGCCTTTCCTTTCCGCAGGTACAAGTGCAGCGATTAGATAAATACCCGTTGATATATCTGTCAAGGAAGAGGCCGTGATTGGATAAAGAGAAATTGAACTTTACTTCACTGTAGCGAGTTGTTTACTTTTATCAATTTCCCGTTCCCCGGTTATATATACGTCCCCTTCATCATTCCCGTTCCCTATTTTATATACAGATAGCAACAATGAGATCCCGTCGATTTGCCCCAGGCGGATCAGTATTCCAGTAATATCATGATTACCTCGGGATCCATTGTTTCCAAAGGGATGTTTAAGGTCTAACATCCCCCTGGATGAATAGTGATGAGGGATATTTAGTCTAAATATCCCTCATAAATATAATCATGAGGGATATTTAGTCTAAATATCCCTCATCACTATTCATGAGGCATGGTCCCTCATATGACAATCACCGGGACCATGGTTGGGTCACCGACCCAATCGGAAATTTTGAGCAATGCGTTGACTAGCGTTGACTAGCTCGGGAATTTTTCCTACTATTTGTGACGTAATCACGACGGTTTGAAAACACTTCATTAATACCGCTCTAGGCCAACCAAAGTGAATTAGAATAAAGCACCACGAATGAATGAATGCTGGTTCAATTCGCCATTGTCGCATTTAACAAAGGCAAATTCCCTAAAGTATGCCGCATATCAACAGCTTTGTAAAAATTTGTAAATTATGCATCGTACGAAAGCTAACATATTTCCTAAGAGCAGTTTTATTCCTCGGCAATCATAATATTACAAACTAATAGCATGACATTTCGGGAGATTAGTGATCAAATGTCCCCTCGGCTTTCGGGGACATTTAATCACTAATCACCCGAAATGTCATGCTATTACTTATAATTACAGCTCATTTGCAATTTCGAATGAGGATTTATCAGGTCTTGCGTGACATATGTTTGTCCATACATGACAAATTTTTTCCATACATTTCTTTGTAAAGGCAGCCAACTTCGGTCGCCCATATCTTCGGCGCTACTCAATAAAACCACTTCAAACTTTCCAATTTTACTAATTTTGGTATGCTCTTTTCAAGTATTATATTTTCTTTTTTGTTGGATTAAAATTGAAAATGTCACGCAAGACCTGGTTTCTCCTTGACATTATTGCTCTTTTTATGTCCCGAATTGATAAGAGACCTCTCAGCAAACTAAACACGTAAAAGGGATTTGTCTACGTAGAAAAATATTAATGACTACGCTTTACGTGACATTCGTTCAGTTTGCCGTTAGGACTATTGAATCAGTGGCTTTACTCTACTATTAGTGAAAAGAAAGAAAAGAAATCTTAATCCAGTTATGTTTCGTACCTGTTTCGGACTTGGACTCCTTAAAATGATCCAACAGTGCTACAAATAGTACTCCAAACGTATATTGAATTCCAAGAACAACAAAAATGTCACAGAAAGCCGCAGAACATATTACCCAAGCCCATCCACCGTCTTTAACTAATGTTACACCGTTTTCCATCGCCAACTATTTGAAATAACTGACTTCAGCCTTCAGTTAGTGCAGCCACTGCAGAGAATATTAGTGGCTACCGATTTGCATAAAAGCTGAAAATGTAATCCGGAACGCGAAGTCCGGATTCCGAAATAAAAACACAGAATACTAAAACCCGAAATCACTTCGCTATTAAGTTTGAGAGCTTTAAAGCGTACGAAAACCCCCAAAGAAACTTTCAAAAATGATTAATAAAATACTGAAAAAAATGTTGTATGCTAGTAGCACTCACGGCAAATACATTCTAAGACCTTCGTATGTAAATTCATGTGATGTTTATATGATATCGATGTTCTCTAGAGAATTGTTTTCAAAGCCACATGAATATCATGTGCATATGAATATGGATATGAATATCATGTGGATATGAATATCATGATGAACGAATAAACTTAAGATAGTAATCTATTAGAGTTTCTTCGTATCCTTTGTATTTCGTATGTGAAATACAAAATACAAAAATACAAAAATTATGAATAATGAATGAGAAAAACACAATAGAAAGCAGTCATCCAGGAGAAGTGTATTTCCAAGATTGCAAAATATTTGAACTCTGTATCTGCATGCCTGGCTTTTCTACGGAAGCTTCTATGGGATTAAAATACGAGATGCGAGTTGATTAAAATACGAGATGCGAGTTGATTAAAATACGAGATGCGAGTTGATTAAAATGCAAGATGCGACTTGATTAATATACGAGATGCGACTTGATTAATATGTGAGATGCGACTTGATTAATATGCGAGATGCGACTTGATTAATATGACATCATTCCTGTTAGGTTTCCTGATTCCCGTGTCAGCAAAGTAAGTATTCCCGTGTTTCTTTTCCTTGCCTTTCTTTTTCTTTTTCAATAGACTAGAGCTTTTCTCCATAGCGAATCTAAACTTGATGAACTCCTTGCACTTTGCTTTGAGGGGTAAATTGGATGAATCAGAACGCTATTGAACTCGACGGTTTTACAATATGCCAGTTATTCAGAATTATATTCATAATTAGATACCTTAAGGCCACTTGATGGTGGAGATTTAAAAAGGTTTGTATCTCGGCGTAAGTAAAACCAGCATCGAAGTAAGTCTTGATTATCTCATTTCGGGACATCGTTCTGTGTTCAATAGCGTTCTGATTCATCCAATTTACCCGGGACATTTGCTGACACGGGAATCAGGAAACCTAACAGGAATGACGTCATATTAATCAAGTCGCATCTTGCATTTTAATCAAGTCGCATCTTGCATTTTAATCAAGTCGCATCTTGCATTTTACATCTACATCTACATCTACATCTTTATTAGTTGATAAAAATTGTAAAATATCACATCAACTGTACATAACATGTTTATATAATAAGATAAATAATTAATAATTGAGAAGTTACAATGAGTAATAAAAATAATAATAGAGCAAACGCATTAAAACCATTGAAACAAATGCAAAACAAGACACAAACAAGTAGTAGCCATGTAGTGACAATTAGTCACTATCACTCATCCAGAGCATCCACCACACAAAGAACAAAGTGAACATCACAAGGGTCTCTTGTGTATGTGTCCCCGTGTAATGGATGCTCCGGCCGAGCGACAGTGACCAACAGGCACCACCTGCAAGTATCAATTTCGAATCAATTTCACGGTTTCAATGCGCTTGCTCTAATAATAAAAAATAATAGTTCAAGTTAACAACTTGCTTTATTTTCAGGACGACAAAGCGCGTCATATTAAAGATGGCGATCTAATTTAGTTTTGAATTCATTTAATGACTTTGAATTTACTAGTTCTGAGGGTAAATAGTTCCACTCTGATATTGATCTCGGAAAAAAAGAAAACTTGAAGATGTCCTTAGAAACTTTAGGTATTCTATATTTTAGAGAGTGACTATTTCTAGTCCTCATTTCACTATTTGGAATTAAGTGTTGTTCTGTATTTACATCAACAAGATTGTGGCTCAGTTTGTAATCAAGTCGCATCTTGCATTTTAAACAACTCGCATCTCGCATGTCCCCTAGAAGCTTCCGTAAAAACCGGCATCGAAGTAAGTCTTGATTATCTCATTTCGGGACATCGTTCTCAATCAAGTCACATCTTGCATTTTAAACAACTCGCATCTCGCATGTCCCCTAGAAGCTTCCGTATATTCAACTATGATAAATGACAATAAATTATAGATTATGAACATAAAAGATACTAAAATCTAATTCTAAAAAACCATAGACTAAATCAAAAATCTAAATACGGCTAAAGTCCTAGTTAAAAAACCTACTCATTGCTGTAGCGATTGGTGTGCGTGTTCGCGCCGAAACGCGCTGATTGACAGGTGCCATGGTCACGAGCCTGGCCGTCGTCCCGGTCGGGTAGGTATTATTCGTGGTATCGTTGTGGACGGCGGCTTGGTAAGTGATCATGGTAACTTTAGTTGAGTTTTTAGCCTTGTAAAGATGATATATCTTGATTTGTCTCTCTTGGAGTATTTACATGGTTTAACTGCCTGTAATCGCCGCTTTTCTTATTGTAGAGCGTAAGTCAAAAACCGAAAGTCGCTGTGTGCAAGTCGTTTCGCAAGTCTTTTGTTTGCCAGTCATAGTTTGTAAGTCGCGGCTTCGTGAATGTTCTTGGAATAAATAAATGATAGACGATCGAAATCGATGCCCTGTTTTTATGCACGAACAATGCGTTTTAGGTAGTATAGATTAAACATACGCTTATTTCTTACGTTATACTTCGAATATGACAAAATATGCATTAAAAAGCCTGACGTCCTCGGGGAGGGGACCGGTGGTTTTAGCGGGAGTAGGGAGACTTTGAGATACACACTTTGGGAGGCCGGAGGGAGGTTCTTTGAAAATTGAGAGGTAAACGTTTTCACACACTTTTATGCAGACTTTATATTTCAATAGAAATAGAATAGTAGCGAGAAGAACTCTTGACAAATATACAAAATATTTGGGGGAGGTCGAAATTTAAAGTGCTTAAAAAAATAAAATAAATAAAAACTCCTTGGTTTTTACGAGGGTAGCACTAAATAGCCAGTGGCTAACAAACCTGTAGCCCTCGTTCCATGATCGAATTGGAATTTAGAAGTTGATTTTTGTGGAGGGAGGAATACCCTTACGCAAAATTTCCAGTACTGATTCGACATGAAGTGAATAGTTGAATGGTGAAATATTTTAATATTGTGATGCATCTTTGCAACCTTTAAACAAAGAAAATACTCTAGGGAAAGACATGTGGTCTCAAGGGAAATCGTTAACTTCAGGCTAAAAAAGGATTTATAAGTGTTTTAGAATAATTATATCATAGAGCTCGTCAGAGAATAGATGTCTAGAGAAGCACTACAAGTGTTTTTATCATTATTGAGGAATTCATTTTGGCTTATACGAGTGAAAACACCAGACCCGTGAAATAGATATCACTAGACTAATTAACAATTAGAAGACGAACTCGAGATTTCTATCGGCTGATAGTTGACGAGGGGCTCCGGCCCCGAGTCAACTATCAAAGCCGATAGAAATCGAGAGTGAGTCTTCTAATTGTTTTAGTAAAAATCTCAACTAAACTATACTATACTAAACTAAACTAAACTTCACAAAAGCGCGAAGGAAAAGCCGCCATTTTTTCAAAACAAGTCCGGCTTTCTCTACCCACTATCTATCGGCTGATAGATAGTGAGTACGTTAGCCAATCAGAATGCAGGATTTGCAATAGTATAGTAGTAGAATTTTACTAATACATATTAGTAGACCCTAATTCCATTGTTTTCTTTTGTGTCTATTTGACTATCACACCTTAACAAGCAATTTTTATTTCAAGGAGTTAAGTGAAATCACTCTAATAGAGCTCGTCAGAGAAGCACTTACTAGTAAAGTGTTCTTATTTCCCTCTTTTTATCTTTCAATTTTATTGTGGTATTCATTTTGGCTTATACGACTAATGTTTATCTTGCTCTCAGGCTAATGGAAAACAAACGCAAAGCAGTTGGCATACTCTTTAGCTAATATTACGTCAGTTTTCGACTACCATTATTTAACAAGTAATTAGCTTCGATATTAGAATTAAGCGTGATTTGCGGACGGAGAAAACCGGAAAAAACCCCTCGAAGCAAGGGAGAAACCTGCCAAGCTCTACGCACGTGATGTCTAGTATGGGAATCGAACCCGAGACCCCAGAAGTGATAGGGAGGAGTGTACTAACCCTATATACGCCACCCTTGATTCCTAAATTTTCCAGGTTAACTGGACATAGCCTCAAGTGAGAGGTTTCTAAAACAATTCAACCTAAAACTCTTAACTGATAAAATCTGTTGAAGAATTGAAGGATAGAAAACGTAATTTATCGTCTTGCTCAGACAAGACACTCCAGACAGTGCTTCTCTAAAGTTCTATTCTCCCCTCGATCTGTTAACGAGCTCTATTCTTCTGGCAACATTACTCTCTTGGTGTTTCCATCTATAGACCCCTTAGAGCACTTCGGAATTCGGCTCAATTTGGAAAACAAAACAATAGGTTCCAATTCTCAGGAGATTGAAATCCTTTTGTTTTGTCCTCCAAATTGAGCTGCTTTGACGTCAAGTGCTTTTACAAAGCCTTTTCTAGACTTCTATTCCCCACCATACTTTTATGAGACAAGATGCATGCAGTATTAAAAGATGAAATAGGAAAGAATCCGCTTTAGAAATCCATTTGTAAATCGACTTGTCAGGCGAATTTTGAAAGTCAACATTATTCTTACAATAGCTCGAACACGTCACTTTTCGACTCCTTTAAATGGAAAGACTCAAAATTAAAAAAACTTTTCAAACTTCTAGACGGTCAAACTGTACGCACGTCAAATTGACAAGAAACTTTTATATTTATTATTGTGATAGGAGTGAAGTGATATATAAAAAAAATTAATATTAGTAGTATATATAAGACACTTCAATTGCTTCTCTAAAGTTTTATCCTCTCCGCGATCTGTTAACGAGCTCTATTCTTCTGGCAACATTATTCTGACTCTTGATGTTTTCCATCTATTGACTTTTTGTCTGCTTTCGATAGCATGTAAAAACATTCTTCGTGTACTTGGTTGTTGGGTTCAATTATTAACCGAGTGATCTGATAACATCGAGCTAACAGCCCAGCTATCAACAGAGAAGAGAGAATGTTACCTGTAATCGTTGTCGCAGCAATTCTGAGCATCCAGCTTGTGTCTGTTCATTCAGGTACTGTGGAGAAGTGTCTCGGAGGCAACCATCACAAGACGTTCCCTTCACCAGGGGGACCTGGCTTTGACACTTGTTTTCCTTGGAAAAACAAGGCTTGTTGTTTGACTGAGATAACTGTAAAGTTGAGAGATAAAACGATGGATGTGGATATCGTTGACTGGAACTACTGCGGTAAAATAAGTGAGGTAAGAATAAAAGATCTGGGAAGGAAAACAAAAAACGAATGAGTGGATGAATGGATGGATCGAGCCTTTTTTGTTTAATGGATGGTGACAATGCCACTGTTGTAGGGAGGGGGTGGCTGTTTATTGACAACTGACAAATGCCCTAAAATTTAACTGACAACTGACAAAAGGGCTGAAGTTTAACTGACAAATAAGCGAAATTTTAACTGACAACTGACAGCTTGACCCTCATGCAGATCCCCCTACAACACGAGTTAATTTCGTCAGTGTTTTGTAGTTGATGTTTACTAAATTCCGACACTAACAGTGCAATGATGTCCTATTTTTTTAGGGATGCAGAAAATATCTGATAAACCATTTATGTCTCTATTATTGTGACCCAAATATGGTGAAATGGGAAGCATCTCCTGGTTATACCAGTAAAGTACCCATCTGTAGTGATACCTGCGACAAATGGTTCGAAGCCTGCAAGAATGACAAGACCTACTCTAAGAACTGGATGGATGATTACGTGTTGTATCACTCCCAAAAGGCTCCAATAGTACCTGACCAACCTTGCCAGACCTTCGCCGAGGTAAGAAGACCTCGCTAGAAAAAATATTATAAAGATCAAACATGAGTAGTGTATGGGGTGTCACGAGTGGTGTGAGTCGGTATCTTGACTTGACATTGTCTTTTTATTTAAGGTATTCAAAAATGGTGAAGGACTGTGCAACAACATATATGGACCAACGATCATGTACGAAAAGTCTTCCAACTGTCTGGTGATGGATTTCCAAGGCGAAAACCCGAACGACAAAGTAGTGCCACTTACTTAATTCTTTAAACTTAAACAAACGGGAGCAACAGTTTATGCTAAAAAAAGTTGATGATAAAAACACTTAACAGGACGTCCAGTACATGTAAGTTTATGTTCTGTAGCCGAGTAACAGTAAAATAAATGTCTGAAATTAACCATATTCACTATGTCTTTTATAACACAGCTGTTTAACATTTGAGAAGCAAATGTTCACTTTTTTTGTGTGAGTACCTGTGGCCGAATCTAAAAACGACTTCCTTCCAATCTTACGTTGATTTCCGTGCTGGAAAATCGAAAAAAAAGCAAAATATCCAGTGGGCGTTGTATAGCAATCGTACCTTTGGGTACTTTTGGGTACTTCTTTAGATAAACTCATCTGACTCCAGCCGCAACCAAGTAAACGTATATTCAAATGTAAATGAACGTAGTAATGCAAGAAGACAGATTCTTCCAAATAAGTAACATTACTCATTAGTTTTATGGCGGACAATCATGATCAAGTACCATCATTGTCATCATCATCATCATCATCATCATCATCATCATCATAACCATCATCATCATCACCATCATCATCATCATCACCATCATCATTATCATCATCATCATCATCATCATCATCATCATCATCACCATCATCATCACCATCATCATCATCATCATCATCATCATCACCATCATCATTATCATCATCATCATCATCATTATCATCATCATCATCATCATCATTGCCATCATCATCATCATCATCATCATCACCATCATCATCATCATCATCATCATCATCAACAGTGCTTTATATTGTTTTCTGCTCGGCCTTTGGTCTCTCTAGTATTGTAATCACAAACCCCAATCCTCTTGTACACATCACCATAGCAACAGCATACCTAACATAGTTGGGAAAGTAGTTCATGAAACTAGGTGGGATACGAATCAGTGGTCAACATGAAACCAGGCCAACCCCACTCACTGGTGGATATGTATGCCATGTACTATTTCCTATCAGAGAAGAAGTTAACATTTTGCAGTTCAGGAGAAAGGAAAGATTGCTCTACAGGTTCATCATAATCTGGGTTGTTATTGCGCATAACTTTTTAACTCGCAACTATTTTTGTTCTCTTGGGAAGCGCGTTGTGTACGAACGAACGCGTCATTTGTCTAATATACGTTGAAGATTTGGGTGTGAATAACTTCAACGCGCAGAGGAAACATGGCTAACTGTTTGTTCAAGACAAGAAAAAAGGTAATGTGGATTGTAAACCTTATATGTGTAGATGAATAACGTAGTCTTGTAGCTTTCTTGAGAGAAGATACCGCTCTATATAATCGTATATTTCAGTACGTATATTTCATATATTCAGAGGGGGGTTCTTTGAAAATTGAGGGGTTAAACTTTGAGGGAGTAAGAACATGATGTTTTATAAATGATGTTTTACTGCCCCAGAAAAGCTTTGTATATTGAATTAAAAAAGCTTCCATTGACAACACACTTAGAATAGAGCAAGTATACTGAAACTGTTGAGTTAGGTCCAGTTCAGACGTCGAGCTTTTGCCGCGTCCAATCTAATTGCCTCTGAGAACTACCATATAAGACATCAGCTCTTTTGCTTCAGGATACGATATGACGGTGTTAAATTTGGTCTATATGCATACTTCTACTAGTGGGGAGCCTTTTTTCAATGCCACTGGCGTAGGGAGGGGGCGGGCACGTGCCCTCCTCCCAGATCCTGGGTCTCCGCTACGCCACTGCTACTAGTTTTATGAGGGAAAACAGTGCTCGACCTCAAAAGTAATTGGATCCGATGCGGCAAAAATTCGACGTCTCAACTGGGCGTAAGTGATTATTTTCAGCATTTTGTTCTTGGACAACTTAAACCTATCTATCAATGCATTGTTTTACAGCTTTACAAAAGTTACCCTTGCTATAAATTGCTAAAAAAAATTTTGGTGATAAGTATAACACGATTATGACGCTGCTGGGTTTCCTGTGTTATTTAGTGACTGGGCTGCAAGCCACAGGAATCCCCAAAAAGCTACATTTTCACCCAGGTTTTTTAGTCATTTTTTTAAAGCGTTCAAGATATTCTCGAAACCACCATATAAGGTGTCTAACGATCTATCATGTGTGTCAGTTTCATTTCCAAAAACGATTAAAAAACACCCAAAATGAAGAAAATGCTGAAAACACTATACCGGTGACCAATCCCTAATCTCATCAAAAATTACCACCCCTATAAAATCTGTAATAAAACTCTAATCAAGAAATTAATTTCGGAATCATGTTAACACGATCCTTAGCTTTCCAACGAGCTATGTTTCGTTTGGACAAACTCAATATTTCGATTTACGAAAAATTGGACCAACTCAAAAAACGCTTATTTAAGGGATCCAACTTCAAGCGGCTCGTTTTCTATGAAATCAAGGAAAATGTTAAAATATTTTTTAGCAAAGATTTAAAGCTCATTTCATACTTTCTATACATTATAGTATGTTTTGGATTTATACTTTTTTCTATTTTTATTATGCGTTTTCTTGACGGTGAAGGCCTTTGGGTTACCTGTGGTGAAGTTTTAGTAGAGGTAGCAGTTTATGATCTCAGTTTTCGTAGTGGAACTGAGCGAAATGTGCAAATATTTTCAAATTTTCATAAAGAACAACCAAGAATCCTTCCAAAACCATTTTGTTTGTCGAGAAAGAGGCCTCCAAGTTAATAATGATTTTTTGCACCTTACCACAGGGATCCCAAGGATATATCTGAGACACGTGTTGAAAGCTTTTGCAAAATTGTGAACCAATGTAATTTTTTTTGTAATTCTAAAAGCATTTTAAATGAGGGATATTCGTGAATGAGAAAATCCTATAAAATTCTTCCACTCCCTTTCATTTCCATCTCCTACATGGCTTTTCTTTTATGAAAAACCGCTTTTTAATTAACTGATTTTTATGTTTTCAAGGTCCATATTAAAAGAGTTTGGTAAGAAGATGTTTGCAAATTAATAGTTCATTCCGTCTACTCTTTTGATGCCCACTACTGCCTATTTTTAAGGTAAGATATTGGTTCAAAATTGGATCATCATTTCTTGAAAACATACGCACGGATTTCTTTAGTACGCACATAAAGCAGTACGCTTTCAGGTGAAAAATATAACTGCTTTTCATAAATATCCTTAAAAATGTGTGCGTCTCGAGAAAAATACAACCTATACAAGAAAATTACTTATAGGTCCAAGAGTATTGCGTTTGTGCTAAAGATATTATCGAGCCATATAATCGTCAAACCTTGGGATACCTGTGGTAAGAGTTAAAATTTCGGTTAATTCCAAACGGAATTTTTCTTATTAAAAAAATAAACATAACAGGAAGATTATTGCTCTTTAACCGTAAGCACGTCATGATATTTGAAATTTTCGCATATTTTCACTTCTAAAATCGTAATCATAAACTGCTACCTTGCCAAAATGTCACCACAGGAAGCCCAAACGTTTCCACCCGTCAAAAAACGCATTATAAAAATAGAAAAAAAGTATAAATCCAAAACATACTATAATGTATAGAAAGTATGAAATGAGCTTTAAATCTTTGCTAAAAAATATTTTAACATTTTTCTTGATTTCATAGAAAACGAGCCGCTTGAAGTTGGAACCCCAAAAAAGCGTTTTTCGAGTTGGTCCAAATTTTCACAAATACACAAGTTTCACATTCGATGCAAACCGCTGTTTTTGAAGACCACGGACTCGTTTGCACAGGCTTAGCCTCGTTTATAAGTCAGCTATTCAACGACATCATTAAAAGTCCGTGGGATTTCAAAACATTGGTATTGTTCAACTTACACATTCTTTACATTACGGTTGACTTTTGCAAATCATTAGCAACAGCCAACTGTAATGTAAAGAATGTGCAAGTTGAATAATACCAATCCTACGGACTTGTAATGGTGTATTTGAATAGATGACTTATAAACGAGGCTAAGCCTGTGCAAATGAGTCTGTGTTCTTCAAAAACAGCGGTTTCCACCGAATGTGAAACTGGAGTATTGAAATATTTAGTTTATCCAAACGAAACATAGCTTGTTGGAAAGCTACGGACCGTATTAACATGGTTCTGAAATTAATTTCTTGATTAGAGTTATATTAGAGATTTTTTTCAAACGAAACTAAAGCAGGTGATAGCGGTGATAGACCTTAAGAAGGGGACGCGGACAAGGAGCCTGGAAACTTTTGGCGCCTGCATTACACGTCCAGCGGTTTTCCGAGTCAATTTGGCGCTCTTTTCCCTTGGTTAGTTTGCAACCGGCAGTCCAGTTAGTTTGTATTATCAAATATCTCTCTCCCTACGTTATTTTCTTTTGTTTTTCACAATGGCATCTCCAAAAGTATTGGTAAGTACTTCAATTTTAAAGCAATTCAATCTTGAAGACCCTTTTCTTTCAAATCGATATGTTTTTTGGACTCGTAGTAGAGGTTGTGCAACTAGGTGAATAAACCGGCCAAAGAGACCGAAGTATTCCCTGAGATTTTTCTTGTCTCTCTAATAGAGTTCTTCAGAGAATGCACAGATGTTTCTGGAAAAACATCGTTTAAAGCCATTGATACCGTTGATCGTGGACGAACACAAGGTTAGTTATGATAAGCAGAGGTTTCATTCACAGTGTTAAAAGCGCGCCAAAAATCTCATATCACGGGCTCAACGTCAGCGGCTTCCATTCGCAAAATATGAAACTATAAGCTCCAAAACCACTAATAATAAAGGCTTCCTTAGTAAATTAAATACAAATTGTCATTCAAACAATTACCAAACTAATTTTTTTTCTTTTCACAATTCAAGATGGCGGAGAAAAGCAGAGGCAATTTAGGCTTGTCATGTTTGTCATTAGAAATACATGATTTCTGATGACGATTAAGTTATATCTCATTTTTAAAACCCTTGCGGGAAAACATTATATAAAATACAAATGTATGCTATATTTATTTGATAGCAAACATTTGCACTTGGGTTTGGAATTTGATCACAGATTCTATCCAGCGATTGACAGTTTCTTCTTGTGGCTCGTATTATTTAGTGTTATTTGACTGACAACTGCTTCCCCACCCAGGGGCATTCGAATATAATTTATGTTCAACTAACCTTTGCTTCAAATCAGCGAGTTTTCCAGAAGTTTTAGCGCCTCTACATAGAAGCCATCTCCTCAAGACAGCACAACCACATTGTTCTACTGGCTTGAGAAGTTTTGCTCCAGGAATGTCGTCTTCTTCAAGCAATAACAGAGTCGATTTCTTTTTTTCAGCCATAGTTCTTTACAACGAAGTAAACAAGCGTCCCGGGTAACGATCCCAGACGCCTTTGCGATCGCAAACTCGTCCCAACCCCCCACTCGTTTCTGAAAAGGCCTAGGCTAACACAGAGCAACGGCAAACTTGAAACTGGAGTATTGTTGATGTACAGTCAATGAGCATAAGTATTCAAAAAAATCTCTTGAAGTAACCTCTTGACCAATTTTCATTAAAGACTGCCACTCAAAAAAGTATAAATGATAATTTTTTGTTTTTCTTGTAGTAATTATTATTTACATTACGGAAAATTCCTATATAAATTTCCTATAAAAATTTGGATGTCAAAAACTAATTATTGGCTATTTACATGGTTTCCAAGGCTATTTACAGGGTTCTACTAGGCTATTTCCAGGGATTTTCCAGGGGTTTTCCTAGGCTTTTTACAGGGATTTTACAGGATTTTCCCAGGCTATTTACAGGGTTTTCCCAGACTTTTTACAGGGTTTTCCTTGGCTATTTACAGGGTTTCCCAGGCTATTTACATGGTTTTCCTAGGCTATTTACAGACTTTTTACAGGGTTTTCCTAGGCTATTTACAGGATTTTCCCAGGCTATTTACAGGGTTTCCTAGGCTATTTACAGACTTTTTACAGGGTTTCCCCAGGCTATTTACATGGTTTTCCCAGGCTATTTACAGGGTTTCCTAGGCTATTTACAGACTTTTTACAAGATTTTTCTAGGCTATTTACAGGATTTTTACAAGGTTTACTGAGGCTATTTACAGGCCTTTTACAGGATTTCCTAGCCTATTTACAGGGTTTCCACAGGTTTTTCTAAGCTATTTACAGCATAATTTACATGATTTTTACAGACACATTGTAAAATTTACAAAGACTGTAAAAGTACAATTTTCATGTAAATTCGATTTACAGTATATTTACAACAACTTTACATGAAATTTACAGACTCTGTAAATTCATCAACTTTTCCAGTGATATACAAGCTGACTAGAGTGCATACAGTTAAAGCGTGAAACTTTAGTAAAACAAAATTGGACAAATTTGTACAAAATCCTTTGTTTTCTATTGTTTAATCAGCACTATTTACTGAGTACAAAATAGTAATTTGTATTTCATGGTTATGCTGTTTGCACTCTATTAGATACTTCCTTCTTCAAAAGTACTTGTTACACGTTACCTCTCGATTGCTGTCGACTATCATAAATACATAAATAAAATGTCTTGGGTACGTACCGAAACTACAAAATGAAACAGACTTTAAAATTTAGGATGTAGTGCCAATGATGAAATCTAGGCTCGTCATATAAGTAAAGATCAATAAGATTGCACTACAAGTGTAAGTATGGACGGACCATCTCAAACTTGAAAAATTTGATATAAAAATTAAAGATGTTTATATTCATAACTACAATAATAGAAACAAAAGATATGAATATGAGGACCGCGTAGCACTGTGAAATACATAGAAAGGAAATAAGTTAAAGTTATAGTGCTAAGAGAAACGAGGTTATTCCAAGGGTTTTTCGCCCGGAATAACCTCGTTTCTCTTAGCACTATAACTTTAACTTATTTCCTTTCTAATAGAAACAAAGACGATCTTTGATTCTTTATAGTAAGCAGGCGGAAGAAAAGACTTAAAAACCAAGCCGTCAAGGAATAGACGAGATTAGTAAGAATGTTTAAAACTCACAGTGGCGGATCCAGGATTTTTGAAAGGGGGGTTCCAAAAATGGCTGCCAAAAAGTAAAAGTTGCTGCAACGACTTCACAAGGAGGGGGGGGGGGGGGGGGGGGGGGGGGGGAGGGGGGTTATTTTCATTCTACTGCTTCAGTTTAATTACATCCGAGTGCACTCGAGTGCACTACATCTCACCGCAAAGGGGGCTCAATGGAACCCACCAGACCACCCTTGGATCCACCACTGAATCATGTTATGTATATCCATGCTTTCAAACGAGCTTTTTCATGATTAATTGTATCCTATCTTGCATCATATTTGTGTATTCATATTTTTAGATGGAATCAATTTTATACTTGTATATATATTTATATTTATTATCTATTTTCATTGAATACACACAGTGAAGTTTAGTCCAGGACCTCTCTGAAAAGCATTGCTGTGAGAGAGTATTTCTGGAGCAAATGGATCCACCACTGAATCATGTTATGTATATCCATGCTTTCAAATGAGCTTTTTCATGATTAACTGTATCCTATCTTGCATCATATTTGTGTATTCATATTTTTAGATGGAATCAATTTTATACTTGTATATATATTTATATTTATTATCTATTTTCATTGAATACACACAGTGAAGTTTAGTCCAGGACCTCTCTGAAAAGCATTGCTGTGAGAGAGTATTTCTGGAGCAAATGGATCCACCACTGAATCATGTTATGTATATCCATGCTTTCAAACGAGCTTTTTCATGATTAATTGTATCCTATCTTGCATCATATTTGTGTATTCATATTTTTAGATGGAATCAATTTTATACTTGTATATATATTTATATTTATTATCTATTTTCATTGAATACACACAGTGAAGTTTAGTCCAGGACCTCTCTGAAAAGCATTGCTGTGAGAGAGTATTTCTGGAGCAAATTTCGTTTTCACAATAAAGAAGAAGAGGAGAAGAAAACCTTCGGGATGGCTAATGTTGTATAGTTGTTTGTTAAGGCTAAAACAACCTCCTGCTTTAAAAGTACGTGTTATATGTTAAATCTCCATACCTGTCGACTATCAATATTTACTTAATTTATTGAACAACCTACAAGCTGACAATCAGATACTTGACATTTTATTGAAGGCTGTTTTTATGGAAAACTTTAGCCAAAATCTCTCTAAGCAAACGCTTCGAGGATGGCTAATAAAATAACTTCCTACTTCAAAAGTACTTGTTACACGTTACCTCTCGATTGCTGTCGACTATCAATATTTAATTAATTAATTGAACAACCTATACAAGCTGACTAGAGTGCATTCAGTTAAAGCGTGAAACTTTAGTAAAACAAAATTGGACAAATTTGTACAAAATCCTTTGTTTTCTATTGTTTAATCAGCGCTATTTACTGAGTACAAAATAGTAATTTGTATTTCATGGTTATACTGTTTGCACTTTATTAGATCCTTGACATTTTATTGAAGGCTGTTTCCTCCTTTAAACAATTATATCGGAGTTTATTGCCTTCAAATAGACTGCCGTAACTCTAGACTCTAATATGTCACGTTCCATTCCCGTTTCAGTCCATTGATTGGTCTTGTGCCTAGACCTAATGTCTATTACCTATCACTTCTGCTTAAATAAATATAAAGTTTTGTTCATTTTTCGTTTTAACGAGTCTACTCACACAATGTTGTTTGCAAAAGGAAGAAAGTTAAGTGGAGGCAAGGAATCAGGGAGGTATATGGAAGAGAGGGATAGTCTAGGAGGGAGGGAGGTATATGAAAGTTTCTGTCGTGTGATTCTGGATAAAGGAAGGGCCAGAGGGTGAGAGGGTGTTGGAAGTTGAGGTATAGGGAAGAAAGGGAGGGAGCAAAATTTACAGTAACGGTTTTCATGCCGAAAGTAGTGTGGTCCAGAAGGGTGGGAATGAAGGGAGAGGAGAGGGGGAGGGGAGGAGAGGGAGGATGTTTGTCATGCCGAAAGTGGCGTGCTTCAGCAAGAGGTGATGTCATGGCCTCTACTTAAAGGGACATTTAATCGGATGGAAGCATTTCCAGTACAGCATTCTAAAGAGGAACCTGACTTGGAAAAAAAGGCGCCATTCAAGATGATTCAGATGAAAACCGCCGCAATTTGTGTGAGTAGAAACGTTGCAACTTTGCAATTCAAAGAATCAGAACTTAAATGAAGAAATATTTTGTCATTCAATTTTTCATAGTTGATCTGCGTAAAGAATTACTTATCTTTTCTGAATAGTCAAGAAATTTAAGTTTAAAACGCGTAAAAGTTTAAAAATCTACAGCCCAGCCTTTGACTTTAGAGAATAGAACAGAACAGAACAGAACAGGTCAGTATAGAATCAGTGATTTTTTGTGGGCGCACGTAGATTTGTTTACTGTACCCGGAGGGAAAAGTTGAACTGCTTGCAGTCTATTAGGTGGAAAACAACTAAACTCACACTCGAAACCGGGCCACCTTGGTCAAAGGCGATCGAGTGATCACACCACTATCCACCAATAGTTGGCAAGTTTGGTTACAAGAAAAGAAAATGTTCCTAAACCTTAACTAACGTGTTCTTCATTTTGTTCTTCAGATATTGTGGTTGTTAGCAGCAATCTCGCAAGCTGAAAATGTGGAGGAAAGGGTTCAAGTTGGTAAGATGTAACAACCTCCTTAGCGCTTGATAGTCTCGTAGTAGTCTTTATTTATTACAAGGAACGGACGGGACCTTAATCCATTCTGGAGATTTTTTGAAAAGTTTAGTTTTATTAACAGACGACTTCATGTGTCTTCATCCTAAATGTGTTTTTGAATTTATTTTATTGCTAAAACACACATACAAACAGATAATAAAACTAAAACACTCATATTAGCTTAGAATAAATGTAGATAAATGTAGCTCATATGGTACCAGGTTATTATTATGGTGAAACCAAAAAGGGAAATATTTTGTTCAAAGAGCAGAAAACTGTGAACACTTGAAAAGCTTATTGATGTGATTTGGAATATCAATAACAAGCTCTAATAAGCAAAGAGTTTTAAATTGAAATTTACTGGTAATTAATGATCATAACAAGATTATGTAATGTATAAGGTTCAAGTTTCAAGTTTATTTACAGAAAAAATAAATATAATTTACAATTACAAAACCTGCAAATAGCAATAGCTAATCGAGGCAGGTTATTGTGATTTTAAATGTTTACAAAAGCATGTGAAAAAATAAATAAATAATTTATCATTATATGTTAGGATGACTATTGATACTTAGTATAAATACAAAGGTGATTATACAAAATCGCGCGCTCTGATTGGTTTTCTATCTCGGATTATCAGCCGATAATCACCTTTTCGGACAAAATGGCTGTCGCGCTTTTAAAAAATAAAATATTTTCACTTTCAATGTTGTTTCCTTCTTTCTTTTTTGAAATAATCACCTTTTTATTTATACTAAAACAATTATTCACCTCAGGCTCAGTGATTTTCATTTTGATTTTCATTTTCGGTAAATATTCATCGATAATCACTTCGCCTTCGGCGAATAACTGCTAATTAAATCTGTTGACTATTTACAATAAACTCAATTTATAGAGATTTTACTAAAGGAAGAATTTGAATTAAAAAAGAATTTGTAATTAAATATTTTAAATATAATAAAAGTAGATATAGTTAATTACATGACATATTTTTGGCTTACTGATTTAAAGTTATATAAATTAAACATTGATCATGGACACATCAGTAATTATATATAAGTATATTTACATATTTACGAGACCATTTGCTATAAGTTGAAGATTTTGTAACTAAATGGATAAGAATTTTTTAGATATCTTAAGTTCATACTGTTTTCTAGCTAAAGGAAAGCATGGAGATGTCAACATGATACCCCTGTTTGTTTAAGTTCTTGAATAATACAGTTTTAAATTCCTTTTTAAAATGAAATTTTAAGGTGTCTAGCATGAGTTGTTTTTGAGTCACACTTCCCTTTTTAAATCCGCTTATACATAATTTACTTTAGCTCAATCGATATGAATTTTGCACCTGAAGTTAGACTTGAAGGAAAGTTTTTAAAAGATGGTCTTTGTATGCTAATTAGCGTTTCCATGGCAACGATAAACAAATTTCACGAAAAACATTTTTTTCCCTAAATATTCATTTATCGAAATCGGGCAGCTCTCAAAATGCGAATAACTGCACTATAATTTATACAGTGTAGCACACCAAAGGGACAGTTTCAAGAAAGGCTACCTGTTTGATTTTGAATAAATTGTTAAACTAGCTGTTGCAGCCTGCAAGTGAAATGCTGCTGAGCCGTGCATAGAATTCGTTGTACGGCAAACACGAGTATGGTGATGGAGCATGTTGATAGATTCTGACAAATATTAATGACGTCAACTCAAGTTCTCTATAGTGTCTGTGTCTGTAAGTTTTTTTTTTTGCATTATATGAATACAAAAGAAATGAATTTGGGAAAGATAAAGTAACAATTCTTCTGGGAACATCATGTGAACATCACATGCTTTGAATTGTTAAAATTTTACAGGTAGACCACGGTCAGCAAACACTTATGTTTGTCCACCTGATTTAATATAAACTCTCATTATAGGAAGAGCACGTATAGTTTGCGTTAATGAGAGTTTGATTTGTTCTATTCGTCTCAGGCCAACGAGCCTGAATGGGAAGATGCTCTAGCGAAATCGTGTCTGCATCCGGTATATCTCCATTTTCAAGAGCATTCAAGTACATTTTATCTCCTTCCACTAAGATCTGGTCGATCGTATTAGTTGACCTTTGTTGAACTGTGAATGACTGAGCACACAACAGCGCCGAAAAACTCATGAAAGCACATTGTCTTCCCCTCGAAACTTCACTAAAACGTTCGTGAGCTTGATGAAAACTTCCAGCAGTAAACAGCGTGAAGTATGACATAATATAGTAGTGTTTGAAGAGACAAGACTTACCTAGAAATATAGCTAGTGCGTTCCGGTCACAACTCGTGCTCGAAGCAAGCAGGTGAGCCATTCATGAGCGGCCGCAGGTCAACATACAGAAGGCTCAGAAAATCTAAAATCCATCTGAAATCCGAAAATCGAAAATCAAGCTGGCTTCAGGCGTGACACAGGCAACCCAAAGCGGGATGACGATTAGTATCGCTAATTATTTAAGCAATTGAAGCTAGTTTCTATGACCGGTGTAATAGAGCACGCGCGATGTTGGGAGAAACACGAGAAAAGTTTAAAAATCACGAGCCGTAGTTGAGTAATTTTTAAACTTTTTCGAGTGTTTCTTCCAACATCGCAAGTGCTCTATTACACCAGTAGAGTAATTAGAAACTAGTTTCTGTTGCTTTTATGATATAGCAGAAGATACTTTATGCTTGTGAAAGTGTTTCATTTTCTGATCAAAATTGAAATTCTCCAGCTTAAGCGAATCACATCAATAGCGAATCACATTCGTCGTACTATTTCCAATGACAAAGTGTGTCTGACAAACGAATTTGTTGCAAATTTTGATGAAAAAATTCAGAAAAAGAAAGTTTGAACAAGAGATTTTACAAGACAAACATTGACAAAACCAACTTGAAGTCTGGTAAAAGTGACAGTTGCAGAAAAAATTGATTCGCTATGTGCCTATTTTTGCTCTTCGAGTGCTAGAGACCTAAGCGAAAACATGAATTTCGTTGGATTTTTTGACCATAAGCGGCTAAACTCTTTCCATGTCTGTATTAAAAGAAACCTCACATTTGAAGGACTGTGTAGGAAGTTTTATCCTAAAAAGGTCAGTGAAAGCAGTTTTTCTCAGCCATAGTTTTCACGATTTTTAAGCTCTGTTGCTTTGGCGAAATATTTTCGGAGGCATTCTACTGATTAGCTTTTCGCAAGGCTTTATTTTTCCTTTTAGATTTTTAGGTCTTAAAATGTACTTTACAAAACACTATTCTAGATGGAAAGTGTATTTGTTTATTTTAAATTTAGTTTATTTTAACTTCTCTGTAAACAAATGCCTTTGTCAAGTCGCACAAAGGTAAATTTCTAAATTGAATCTGCACTCTACAAGCATTTCTTTGTAACTTTGTGACCGGTGAAATAGAGCATAGGTTTTCAGCCAATTTTTTTGGGTGTAACAAAAGGGAAATACTGAGTTTTGACATTATCTGGGTATGATGGGCTTTGAATCCCTCATTTTCCAGACTTTCCAAACAGACTGTAATACAAACTATCCATATGTAGGTCATACAGATAGTGTTTTTTTCTCATATAGAGTTTTTTTCCAGATAGTTCCTTTGATTTTGTTGTTTCATCTTTAAAGTATTCAGTTTCTCCTTCCACCTCCCTGGTTTCTCAGGGTGCTTTTTGAGCTTTATGCACATTCCCTATCATACATGAAGATTTTTAAGGGAAAATAGAGAGCATGCATTAAGTGGTTCCACTGTAAAGTGTGCAGCCATCTGTCATCTACAAAGAAACATTATCACACATATAAATTATGTGGAACTATATGCTGACAGGCTTGGCCCAGAATTTCTTACTGCGATTCTCAGTCACACACGACCAACTAGATCCGCATTCGCAATCGAGATATCGAGTTTTGGTGGACGTCAATCAAAGGGGTTTCCATGAAATCTGGTACATTTCGACGCCATGAGAGCGTGTGATTACAAAGCGATTCTGTGATTCTTCGATATAACCAAACTATCATTCCTTTCCAAGATGGAAAAACGAAGTATTTTCGATATATTCGATATATTCAAGGAGCAACTGAGTAACCACTCTGTCAGTCAATGAGCAGAAAAAAGCAAAAAATGAATAAAGAAAAAAAGCTGTAAAGAACTGAAATGAAGTGAATATTCAATTCCCGAACAGCGATTTGCTGGTTAGCTAAACGTTCCTAACGGAAAATCTAAAATTGTACCAGAAAATTGTAGACGTTCTCAATTTCTTTCACAATATTTAATAGCCAATGACACTGAAAGGCAAAGTATTTTTTTGGGAATTTGCTTTTAATGTAATAATCGAATTTGTCAGTGAACGGAAAGTTTCTCACCATGTTCAATACGCTTCCCAGGCTCGTTGAGATTTCTTGAATGTTCTCAGCTGTTAAACCGGCAGAGCGTTGGTAATAGTTTCTTGTATATAACCGCTTTGTTTTTACTGCTATCAGGGGAAAATATTTAAGGTACCGACTGATTTCCATTGTTTGTATATTGATATTTGAACTTTTTTGTCCACATCATTATGAAAATGGCAATATTCGCTTTGTAATAGTTACCTCTACTCTCATGTTTCATCAAATGCTTTTCATTCTTTCTTTTTTATCTTTTTTTTTATTAGCAAAGCGAACTTTTCCACGAGTTCGACTTGTTGGAGGACGGAACCACTATGAGGGTCGTGTCGAGATCTATTACCGTGGAAGATGGGGCACCGTCTGTGATGATGATTGGGGTCTGCAAGACGCTAATGTTGTCTGCCATCAGCTTGGCTTTTCCAGAGCCATTTCAGCTCCACATGGCGCTAGGTTTGGACAAGGATCGGGTCAAATATGGAAGGACAATGTGGCCTGTACTGGGTCAGAGCGAGCTCTGTCTCTATGTCCGTCTAGACCCTGGGGAACTCACAACTGTGGACATAATGAAGATGCTGGTGTAGTGTGTGATAATAAAGTTGGTAGGTTTGTTTGTTTGTTTGTTTGTCTTATCACCTGCTCGGTTCTGCCGCCAAATATGAATTTCAATCCAAAGTTTTAAATATTTTGTTGTTGTTTGATCATTCGTTGTTTCTGTTCCCAAGGAATTTCAAACTGTTGATATTGATATTTCCCCCCATATTTGATATAGTAAAGAGTGTGCGGCTTGTTGGAGGACGGAACCGCTATGAGGGACGGGTCGAGATCTATTACAATGGAAGATGGGGCACCGTCTGTGATGATTATTGGGGTCTGCAAGACGCTAATGTTGTCTGCCATCAGCTTGGCTTTCCCAGAGCCATTTCAGCTCCAGGTAGCGCTAGGTTTGGACAAGGATCGGGTCAAATATGGATGGACGATGTGGCATGTACTGGATCAGAGCGAGCTCTGTCTCTATGTCCGTCTAAAAGCTTGGGAACTCACAACTGTGGACATCATGAAGATGCTGGTGTAGTGTGTGATAATGTCGGTAGGTTTCTTCGCTTGTTTGTTTGTTTGTCGTATCTCGTGCTCGGTAATGATGCTAAATATGAATTCCAAACCAATGTTTTAAATACTTTTTTTCCTCATTTCATCATAAATAGACGACTTGCAGTAACACGTCACGTGATCGAATCCGCCATTGAGGCTGGCATTTTATGGTAATCTAAAGATGGCGGACTCGAGTATGTTTTCGTGATGAAAAGGAAATTAGAAAAAATATCAATAAAAATGCATTTTTTGGAAGAAATATATAATAAGAGATATATCAAGTAGTTTTTTGCCCTTGAATCATGATAAAGAGTAAAAAATGGAGTATTTTTGCTATATGTTGTTCAGAACTGGGATTTTCATTCTCTTTGTTTATTGTTTCTTGTCAAAAATCTTTAATAAATTTTAGAATTTATTCTTGAAAAATCCCTTTTTCTTGCAAAACATATACTCTCAGTTGAATTCTTAGGTACATTTTTGCTATTTTCTAGCCACAAATAGATAAGCAAGGCATTTTTTGCGAATATTGAAAAATCGATGTTTTGAGGTCTTCACGTCGTATCACAGAAAATTCCATATTTTTTCTCTTTATGGAGAAATAATAACTCAAATCTAATTTGATCACGTGACTCGTTACTTGAAGTCGTCTATTGTTTCTGTTCCCAAGGAATTTTAGACTATTGATATTGATCTTTTTGTTTTTCCATATTTGATATAGTAAGGAGGGTGCGGCTTGTTAGAGGACGGAACCGCTATGAGGGACGGGTCGAGATCTATTACAATGGAAGATGGGGCACCGTCTGTGATGATTATTGGGGTCTGCAAGACGCTAATGTTGTCTGCCATCAGCTTGGCTTTCCCAGAGCCATTTCAGCTCCACAAAGCGCTAGGTTTGGACAAGGATCGGGTCAAATATGGATGGACGATGTGGCCTGTACTGGGTCAGAGCGAGCTCTGTCTCTATGTCAGTCTAGAACCTGGGGAACTCACAACTGTGGACATAATGAAGATGCTGGTGTAGTGTGTGATAATAAAGTTGGTAGGTTTGTTTGTTTGTTTGTCTTATCACCTGCTCGGTTCTGCCGCCAAATATGAATTTCAATCCAAATTTTTAAATATTTTTTTGTTGTTTGATCATTCGTTGTTTCTGTTCCCAAGGAATTTCAAACTGTTGATATTGATATTTCCCCCCATATTTGATATAGTAAAGAGGGTGCGGCTTGTTGGAGGACGGAACCGCTATGAGGGACGGGTCGAGATCTATTACAATGGACGATGGGGCACTGTCTGTGATGATTATTGGGGTCTGCCAGACGCCAATGTTGTTTGCCGCCAGCTTGGCTTTCACAAAGCCATTTCAGCTCCAGGTAGCGCTAGGTTTGGACAAGGATCGGGTCAAATATGGCTAGACGATGTGGCATGTACTGGATCAGAGCGAGCTCTGTTTCTTTGTCGGTCTAAAAGCTTGGGAACCCACAACTGTGGACATAGTGAAGATGCTGGAGTGATTTGTTCTCGTAAGTTTTCTCAAACTTCTTAACTTTAGAAGGCATTTTGTTGTGTTTTGTTGTTGTTTTGTTTTGTCGTTGTTTTGCTGTTGTTTTGCTGTGGTGTTGTGTTGTGTTGTGTTGTGTTGTGTTGTGTTGTGTTGTGTTGTGTTGTGTTGTGTTGTGTTGTGTTGTGTTGTGTTGTGTTGTGTTGTGTTGTGTTGTGTTGTGTTGTGTTGTGTTGTGTTGTGTTGTGTTGTGTTGTGTTGTGTTGTGTTGTGTTGTGTTGTGTTGTGTTGTGTTGTGTTGTGTTGTGTTGTGTTGTGTTGTGTTGTGTTGTGTTGTGTTGTGTTGTGTTGTGTTGTGTTGTGTTGTGTTGTGTTGTGTTGTGTTGTGTTGTGTTGTGTTGTGTTGTGTTGTGTTGTGTTGTGTTGTGTTGTGTTGTGTTGTGTTGTGTTGTGTTGTGTTGTGTTGTGTTGTGTTGTGTTGTGTTGTGTTGTGTTGTGTTGTGTTGTGTTGTGTTGTGTTGTGTTGTGTTGTGTTGTGTTGTGTTGTGTTGTGTTGTGTTGTGTTGTGTTGTGTTGTGTTGTGTTGTGTTGTGTTGTGTTGTGTTGTGTTGTGTTGTGTTTTGGCTTTGTGCGTTTTAAAATGGAACGCTCATGCATTTCACTTTTCTCATTTTTTTGCTTGTAATTCTTTGTTGTCAAGGTACCTTCTCATGTGCTACTGCAGGCAGTGGATTCCATGTTAACCCGGCTGACTGCTCAAAGTTCATTAGATGTGTTAGAGGACGTCGATACGACCTCTCTTGTCCATCGGGATTAAAGTTCAACAATCACAGTAAAAAGTGTGACTGGCCAAGAAATGTCCACTGCTAAAGCTACCTTTGTAACATTTGATTTCAATTGTTGAAATACAAATGGAAACTAGCGGGTAAACTAGTATAGACTGCGTCGGTGTGTAATAGAATACAATAACGAGTGAAAAGAAATTTGTAACACCGTTAAAAAAGAGTACTTAACTTTACTGACGTTTCGAGCGCTTGCCCTTCGTCGGAGTAAAAAGCATAAATAAAACATAAGGGAACTCATTATTTGTTGTTCTTGTGTATTTTTCGTGCCTCTTCATCTGCATAATCATGGTCACTGTTTGGATTAATCAATTTATGTGATATGCATGTTGTTCTAATACTGTTTGTCCCAGTGATTACAGAAGAGAAAACCAGGAAGATGTTCTACAAAAGACTAGTGAAAAAAACCTTAAATAAAAGTAAATTTCATAAAATAAGGAATTTGATAAAATTTGATTTGATTTCAAATTCATAAAATTACAATTACAGAATGATTTAATCATGGTGGCTGGTATACTAGTAATGAGAATGTGAGAAACGTAGCCGGTTCTTGAGTTCAGACAGACTACTAGCTGCATGCTTTACCCGTGTTTAACATGTTTATGCCTTTATCTGTGACATCTTATAGACTATAATAAGTAAAGTACCAAATAACGTAACGTAACGTAACGTAACGTAACGTAACGTACGTAACATAACGTAACGTAACGTAACATGACAACATGACGTAAAATAACATAATTTAACATAGACCCTATGCATAATGACGTATAACTAATTTGCATAAATTAATTAATTAACTAATAATTAATTTTTGATAAAAATAGTTTCACTAGTTGAAAGAACATAAGTAAAATAGTAATTGTGAAAAGTTTCAAAGTATAAAGTTAAGTTGATGTGGAGTTATAAGCATTTTAAATGTATGAAAAACACGAAAGCGAGGCTGGTAAGCCCTCAGCTGTATTTCCCATACAAATCCTTCTAAATTCAAATCGCTGTAACTTTTCAGATTTTGATGTTACAGCGATGAAATTTTCCTTGATCACTCATTTTAACATGCTCTTTCAAACGATGTCTATATATGCTGTTTTTCATAAGTCCAGAAAAAAACTTTTCTCGAACACAACTCTATTTTGGGCTTTATGCATAGGGTGTATAACGTAACGTAACAGCTACAACATGACAACCCATGACATGACATAACATAGCATAGCACTGACAAAATACTGCCATCAAAGTTTCAATGTACACGAAATAGCGTTTTGTTTCTTATTAAAGTCAGTATTAATGCAGTAAAGCTACAGTTTAAAAGGAACCATGTGCATTTGCCAAACAATCTCCTATTGGCATATCTGGGGGCAATACTTATAGAGATTTAATGTAAAATTACAGGATTATAATACATATAAGCTTAGGAACCACAGATTACAGCGCGCATTACTCATGTCAGCCTAATGATAACGACATTTAGAGATTTTGAAAACAATTTAAGAGATTTTTCATGTACATGTTATGAGAGAGAAAATTAATATATTTTCCACATGTCTTGTCATTAAGAAAGTCATTAAGGAACAGAAATATTATCACAGCTCATTCCCCTTAACTAAACACTTGTTATCATTTATCAGTTAGACAATTACTTCTTCAATCTAGGATACCATTTCAGCCTTTTCCACGCCTCTGAAACTTATACTTGAAATGCCTAGTTGAGCCTAGCTAAGCTCCTCCTTTTATGTTCTTCTCCCTTGAGCCACATCTTACACAGTTTTACCCCATTTACTTAGTTATCTTACGTTTGTTCCTAAAATTCTTATGATATCATGATATCTTATAGTTTTTACCATATATTCGTCATATATTCATTTTTAAGTTCTAGTTCTAATTATCATTAATCGATAGACTTGTACTCGTAAATCTATAGCCAAGATATCTTAACTAAGGAATTTGTTTACTCTTTTATCCAATCAGAACTAGCTGATTATTATCATTTATATTTAGATAGACATCTGTCATGTACTCGTTATAAATATAGCTTGTATATCATTTGTAAGTTAGTTTTTAGAGTTTAGAGTAGAGTTGTAGTAGTTGAGTAGAAGATCACCAATAAAGATTCGGTACAGCTCACCCAAGAGCGGTCCCTTAACATACAACAATAGCCCTAGGGAATACCAGAGTGCTTTACACCTAATGGTGTAAAATGGATAGACGATGGAAGGGGTTTCATGCTAATTGTCGCTGCTGTCTTTGGTTATGACGTTCTCCCGCCACTTGCGGTTGATTGTGCGGATCGGAGCTGCTGTAGTTCTTTGAATGATTGATTTGTTGATTGATTGTTGGTTGGACGGCCGGCAGGTTGTCTGGTTGGCCGGTTTGTCGGTCGATCGGTTGAGCGACCGGTTGGTTGGTTTTTAATTGTCATTGAATTTGCACTACCGTTGAACGCGGCGGATAAAAGTTAAAGAATTAAAAGAAAAGATGAGAAAACTTGGATAAAGAAAAAAGAAGAAAGGAGAGAAGAGAGCGAACATAACAATAAAAAACTGAGAAAAGAACGAACGAAAGAATGAATGAAGAAATAGATGAAATAAAGGAGGAAGGAACAAAGGAAGGAATACGAGTAACACTGTAGTAGAAAAACAGAGCGGGTTTTACCGTGAAAGACCATAAAATAATGAATTGGAATGAGGGTCGGTTGCCAAAGAATTGCAGCTTGAATTAGATGTTGAGCACACCTTCTTCCCCTTCGTGGATTAGTGTATAAGGTACACCAGATACAGTAATAAAAAAATCATCTTACTATCTTCAGCCTAGTACATTAGTTTACAGTAAATTATCGTAAAGATGATAACAAAAAAACACTCGTTTGTTATTCAACGACAGCGTAACAGCCTGAAAAGTCTGTAGGTTCTAAGGGTGGAAATTATAATATTTTACTTCCCATAGACCACAATGCTTTGGGTTTTTAATGCTTTTGACACAGCAGGGATTAGCTCGTGAAGTCAGGCTTGACTTCAACAAAATACTCGAATGATCTCCGAATACAATCGGACAAGTTTCGTAAAGCTTTCGTAGAGACATCAAACGCACTAATCTACCCCTACAAGGGTAGCTTTTGTAAAGAGACAATGTTCACTACCCTTTTTTTTTAACTTGTGTCATTGTATTGATGAATGGAACAGTCTCCCAGAACAAATCAGAACAACAACGGCTGGTTGTGGGAGCGTTGGCGCGTGTGTGTGTGTGGGGGGGGGGGGGGGGGGGGGGGAATGGTGATTTGGCGGGTTGGGGGTTGAATGGGAGACAGAGGAAAGAGACAGTCGCATAGGATTGAGACCGGTCGACGACAACGTTCTAAACTAAAGACCTCCAGGACAGTCCATTTGATTGAGATTCTAAAGACATAGTTTTGTTGAGTAAAAGGCTAGTACACAATACTGAAACAAGGCGTAAAACTAGAGTTGTCCTTCAAATAATTGATTGAAAAAATTGCCACAACTAGTATGCCAAAGTTATAATGCCATTTCCTACATGGTAATTATCAACATTATCCATAATTATTAGAAATTTGTTGCAGATTGTGTAGGAATTCAGATCTGGACAGCTTTTGTAATGGACAACACCAGATATATGCCTCATTTAACAGCATCAGATAGGACTGGTTAATACACTGAACTTTGCATGTGTTGTACCGGTATTTAATTTGGATGGAAATAAATTAGTCTCGATAAATGAACTTTGGATTTAAAAAAATTAATTTGGTACATGAAAAGTTCAATATCTTAACTGAATGACCCTTACTTGTACTAGCAGAGGTAGAGCAATTTATATAGGAGTTTAATAAACTATGGCACATGACAAAGCGCTGATATAGTCCCAGTGAGAGGAATGAAAGCCAACAAATAATTTGTTCCAGCACGGGCATGTATGTACCATGCTTATCACAAACCTACATAAACTATTCTACATTACAGCAAGAGTGATCATGACAAATGGTATTTTCTAATCCAATCAGAATTGAAATAGGAATTTAGATAACTTGTTGAGTTTAATGATCTTATATTGATCATGCAGGGAGTGATTGCTCAGTCTCCCAAACTGGACACTCATAATTATGCATTCAAGATACCAGACTGCATTGGAATTAAAATCAGAGAGACACAATGTATATTTTAAGTTGACTCAAAAACAATCAGATGTTGAAAGATGCCAATCACATTTCTCTGAAAGTATCCGTCCAATGCCATTTTTTTGCTACATATTTTTGGGATACCATTTCTCACACTTGTGTACTTTTACTCAACCAAGACCTATGTCAGACTATGATATGAACACACCAAGCCCTATGGAGTACCATCACCAGCCGTGAATTAAAACTCAAAAATTGAAAATTAAAAGTTTTTGATTTTTTTTTCACACATTGAATGAAATCACAACCGAATTAAATGCAATTTTGATGGGTATAACAGGTAAAGAAACTGTGCACTAAGGCACCACATCAATCCTGCTAAACAGAAATGTATAAATAGCCAATCAAATAGCCAGAAGTCACTAGCTATTTAGTTGATTTTGACAAATTTAGGAGTTGAATCAGGCAAATTTAGATAACAGTCAAAGTTGGCATAAATCAGGCTGATAAGAAAGAATAGGCATTGCCCATCATAGGATTGATGTGGTAGAGCCAAAATATGCATTCAAAGATGTAAACAGTCTAATTATGTGCACAGACCCCCTACCTGACCATTGGTGTGTTCAATCACAGTCACTAAAGTTAAAATTTCACCACTTTAAGAACATGAAATAGCCTCTAGAGAAATATTTCATGTTGAATAATGCACAAACATGGAAAGCTATTACAACAGATAGGCCTAGTGGTCTGTTTTGATAATATCAGGAATTCAAAAATACCTGTTCCATTGCTTTGTATGCTCACACACAAATGTTACCATATTTGAAAACAGCAGGAAAAATTCTTAATTATCACCACAGGGAGCCCAATTTAGATAAAAGTAAAAGGTGAAAATAAAATCGGAAAAAAATCGCGTTTAATTAATTTTTTAAATTCCAGGTCAAGATAATGTCCTCTATAATACGAACGAGCAAAAATATCCGTAAAAAATGCACCAGAACATTTTTTTTTCGCGCGCGCCTTTGTTTTCCAATGTAATTTCCCTATGGTATCCTACGTGTGGATTTATGTCAATATAATTTAACAAGGGAGGAAAGTCAAGTCGCCATCTTTGACAACACAACACACTTTAAACCACGATTTCACCTTCTTTTAAACCACAAACTCCCGAAAAAACTTGACCAAAATGTTCCCTAGGATGGGGGATTCATTTTTTTAAAAGTCGTTTTGATCTTCCTCACCGATTTCTCGGAACGAAATTTACGTGCAGAAAATTTTTCGTTTGCTGCAGATTTCCTGACTATTTTCACTACCGGAAATAAAGCGTGAAATTTACATAACAATGAGTATCCCACAATCCTCTGCGTTGTATATATTATCGGGCACCGCCCGCTTTGTCCACTCTCGTCCAAACCACGGAAAGAGCACTTCGAGACTACCCACCCACCCAGCCCCCGACATGACGTGGCAAATACTACGGTACACATGGATATACCGCTGTCCACTGCCGTGGACAGCGAGCCTTTTCCGTTCTTCCCATATCTCATTGTGTATTCATGTGTATTGTAGGAAGTGGAAATATACTACTATCTTCTGTACGATTCGTTAAGGCAGCGGGACTGGGGCGAGAACCAATTTCGACCTCACTACTCTCCCGCCTAGGCATTTTGTCACGTGTACACAACCCACTACCAACCACCCCACAGGGCTAGTTTTGTTGTTGAAAAATTCTTTGACAAAGTTCGAAATTTTTACAGTTTGTTGGTTAATTTTACTTAAAAAACGAAAGATAACTACAGATAATCCAAAACAATATCAGGTTTGGTGAATTTACCTTGGATGCCATTCATTCAACTTCAAATTTTGGACATTTCCGTACTTTCTCAAGACAAAGCTGCACCAAACAGATGAAAACTGGTAAAAAAGAGGTGAGCAAAAAACTACACTTAGCTTTTAGTGGTTAATATGAAGAGTTTTACGTTGTCATATGAACCCTATCTTTATCGCAATGAAAATAAATATAGATGCGTTAGTCGGAGCAAAAAGAAGCTGGAAATAAGATAAGCTTTTAGATGTCGATCTTTAGCTTGATTTAATACTGAGTAAACTATTCTGAAGGTCCGAAACGACAATACCAAACTGATATCAGTTGAAATATCCTTTTCTATTTCATTGATTAAAATATTTTCATTCCTTTTACGAGTTTCGGCTAAGACAAGAACCCTAAAAGCTAAGTGTAGTTTTTTGCTCACCTCTTTTATTATATTGACATAAATCCACACGTAGGATACCATAGGGAAATTACATTGGAAAACAAAGGCGCGCGCGAAAAAAAAATGTTTTGGTGCATTTTTTACGGATATTTTTGCTCGTTCGTATTATAGAGGACATTATCTTGACCTGGAATTTAAAAAATTAATTAAACGCGATTTTTTTCCGATTTTATTTTCACCTTTTACTTTTATCTAAATTGGGCTCCCTGTGTTATCACTTTTTCCATTTTATATAAAAGAACAAATGTGCCAAAAAGTAATAACAATTTATCATGACATGTGAATGATGCATCATAACCATCATAATCATTGTCAAATATGGTAATTCATTAGCTTAAGTAGAGATAATGCCTTCAAAATTCTTGGGGTGCAATCATTTCAAACTGAGAAACTCGAATTCATTAAAACTTCTTACCGTGTTCGAGTTACGCGATGTGCGGAAAACTCGAACTCACAAACAACCTTTAGTGTCTTCGAGTTACGCGCAGGATGTGGCAAAGACAAATGTGGGTCAGTGTGGTCGAGCGCGTAACTCGAAAAGTGCGTAACTCGATGCGCGTAACTCGAAGCGCGTAACTGGAAGAATACCCGCCCTCCTTTAATTTACCTCTCTAAGTCTCTAAGCAAACTTTTTTGAAGCAGGAGGTGGGAAGTGGAAAAGCAGAAAGGGAGGGCGGATGAGCTAGGGAGGTATGGAGAGCCGTAAGTATTGCGGATATGTATTACCACTTTACTTGTAGCAGAAGGTACTCTACTCTTCTTGTCCTTCTGCTAGCTCTCGCCGGCCTGGAGGAATAAAAATGGGCTCTATTAGCCTGCAGGTTACGAAGTGACATGTAGAGAAGGGTTTAGAAGGCAGTTGATTTCTAGGTCGGAGTCGAGTGCCAAGTTATATTTTTAGTAACAACCTTTAATCCCCCGGCCCGTTTTTACCGTGGGTCATCAGACAACCCTACCAACCTCTTTCATTTCAATAATGTCGATGTTTGCGGATCCTGGTTGAATTGGTTAACACTGTCAATATACTGACAAACCCACAAAACTCATCTCATGGTCTCTTGTTCCTCCGCTATGACATCATCTAAATATTTGTCGTGTTCTGAGTGCTACGAAACTCGAGGCAATTCAATCATCAACTATTTTAATTATCCATGGATCTTATTCCGGAATTCGGAACGGGTCTGCCAAGGCCATGTTGACAGACTGAAGTAGAAGCAACTGGAAAGCATCATTATACTGCCTTACATGTCTCAAATTACGTACACATATGTTTTCAACCCGGCTTGATTGTCTTCATCCTCGTTCCCACATATCAAGAATCGTCAACATCAGCCGTAAATCAAGGTAGAGTACTTCAGATTGTTTTCTAGACTGTTTCCACTTTGAACCGCTCACACATCGACATTCAAGTACTCAATGTATCGTTGGTAAGGGCTTCCGTGTTTATGTAGTGAACTTAAAACAAGTTAAACGTGTTTGTTGAAGACACGTCCATTCTCTATGATAGCATTCATACAGGATTTATTGCGGTTTTCGATTCTATGTATTAGTCTCAGCCAAATTATCTCATAAGTTTCTGGATTAGGTTTTTGATTCCGGCTCCAAAATTCTCACTTTCAACTGATCACCGGATCATGTAGGATTTGAACGACATATTGGTCGTTATATGCTAGAGACGCATAATGCGTCCGGACAAGTTGGGCAAAAGTTGCGTCTTTTGCCTGTCTTTATGTGATCGAGACGAACTTGGAGACGCATAAAAAGACGATCGAGTACATTAAAAACATTTTTGACCAAGTTCGTCTGGGTGCATTATGCGTCTCTAGTATATAAAAAAAGCCAATTTCACCAAAAAGTTGCATGGCTAGAAAGACTAAAGGATCATTACTCAAAAATCTCACTCAAAAATCTGACACCAACTTCACTCTGCAGGGTATCTTGATTGTGATATCGAATTTGGACACGTGATTTCCAGAAACATTGCCATAGTAACAGGAATTGAAGGTCAAATAACATCGGAAGACCGCAAATTATGCACTTCGGTTTGAGCTTTGGACTTGTATGGTTTGAGCCAACTTTAAGCCAAGCATCCTAGCTCAAAGTTTGCCTGCGGAGACGCCCTTAGAGTCGGTTTCGAAACGTTTCTTACGACGTGACGGCTCTCCTCTACTTAGGAGGCTACCTCAAAGGTTGTTTTTGGTAAATCGCTTGAAAAATTGTTATGCTACGAATCTTCTTAAAAGGAAAGTTATATTTCTGGGCTGTGAGATACGATAACTGACTATTTTGATATACATTGGCTGCTAACCAAAAAATCCGTGAAGGAATTGTAAAATCGGTTTTGCGAGGATTCATTGATGCAGGGCTAGAGCCCCCTCCCCTCTCCGCTAAGGAATGATACACCTGCATGCCAAAAGTTGACCAATCCCTTACTTTTCCACGGTTATTGAACGGGTTGTTTTGTATGCCCACGCTGTAATAACAGGATTATCTGTGCGGGAGTCGTCTTTCAATTACTACTGATATGTTTGTATTCGTGGAGCAGTGATGAGAAAACCACTTGCCTATTCATTCTCCTCGGAAAAGCTAGCTCTTGAGCAACAAATCAGCTAGAAATACCGGTGTTTGTAGCTTCAACTGCACTATTGAAGCCAAGCTATGAAATTAAATGGGGGAAAAATGGGTATTTTTGCGACGAGACTATCAAAAAATTGTGATCGCCGGTGTTGATATAGTATTTATTATTTAAAACGGAATTTTTCGCCGAAGAAATAAAACGCAAAATATATTCAAAATGAATATTCATTATTTTAAGAGATGGGGAAAATAAGCGAAAACCCAAGGAGCCAAAAACACAGTAGCTAAAAAACAAAAAAACAGAGGAAAATAACGAGAAATTAAAAACCCCAAAGTAATGAAAGAAAAAGAAAATAATGAAAGAAAAACTCGAAAAATTAGGGCTGCCCGCTGCTGTAGTGACAATCTGCTTCTCGTCCCCCTCCCTGAAAGGGTTTCAGATTATGATCAGCCCCAGTCTTTCTTGTTGTGTTGATCTTCACGAGATGACATGAGTCATGCACGCACTTCAAGTGCCAAGAAAAACAGCAGATATATTTTTCATATTACTTGAATTCTCCAATGTTTACCTACTGCCGCATTAAGTTAGGTCACTAGACTCACCTTTGTATCGTATTTGACCCAAAGAATATGGAGAATTCTGCCAATCAAGACAAGAAAACAAAAGATGTGACATGTTCTCAGCAAGAAGGTTATCATGGACACGAGAACCCCTGGGATGACCAAAAGTTTCTGAATTCTCATGCACCAACTGACGATACTCTTGTAGGACAAAGATTTAGTGTTGAACAAGTTAAAAACGACATGGAGAACGATGAAGGTGAAGATATCGATAGTGGAACACAGAGCCGAGGATTTTCAGACTCACAAAGCCGACCGATCTCCATAATGGAAGGGACGATTGGTTACGCGACTAATGAGGCTGTTCCAATGACTGTATTTTACCGAAATGAAGACTCCCAGAGACACGGAATAAAGCAGCGACCAACTCTTAAGGAATTACAGAAAGGATTCGGAGAAGTTCCGGAGCAACAGGTAAGGAATTAAGAGAGTTTCCGTTGGTTAAAGAAGAAAATATACAAAATATCGCGCATAGTTTGATGTTATCCGCTCGTGTATCACCAGTACCAGCTAGGGAGGAAGTTAAAGTTGATTCTGCAAATATTCCACCTTCGATTAGATTACCATTTCTTCTCTTTCCCGAAAGGATTGCCTTTCTTGAGAAAAATCTAAAAATGCTTTTTATTTAAGCTTAGCTTTCGCGCGCCAAAAGAAAAATCGGCAAACTTTCGATTCGCAAGAAAGCTTACGTAAGATAAGCTTACGAAGTTTTTTGTCAAATATAAACTTATGTATAAATATTCCTTTTAATGCTTTCAAAGATTTTTATGCTCGAGATGTTTAATAACTTGTATTTATGATCATGTTTGATTTTTTCCTCATTTTTATGCGAAAGACGTAAATTTTGAGGATTCAAACGGCAACCATTAATTATGAAGAATTACGTCATACTCTCTAGCCTTGTAGAGTAAGAGTCTGTCTATCTACTTGAGTAGAATAGAACGACATTTTTACAATCGGATCATGGATCTTATTCTACAGATACCTCAAATCTCGCAATATATAGACAGTTGCTAAGCAGGAAATTCTAAGACAAATACTTGGCATGATAATTTATTCAAACATTGTATCCATGTTTATGAATGTCTAGAAATTCATTGAAAGTTTTAAACAGCTGTCTTTCCATGCAATGTTTTATCCATTTCTTTAAATTTTACACAAAATATATATGGTTAAATGATATTTTCAAAGCATTACTTTGCTTTTCCTATAGTCAAAAACATTCAGATATCTTCACTGATCTTAACATTTAATTTTTTATTTATTTTAATAATTAATGTCAATATCACTAAAAATTCGGTTTATTTTGTAATTTTGTGACCATTATTGCTGCACCCTCTGCATAAAGAAATTATTACTTATTATTAGTAATTTAAGGGATCATAATTTTGCAATAACTAGAAAGCTGTCTAGAAGTACATGCATAGGTACAGTATATCTGCATATGTACCAGCTGTAAAAAACTAAGTGCAAAAAGGATTGTTGTTGTAATTCAAGTGTCATATATCTTGTGGAATTCAAGGAGATAGATGGCAAAAAATTGCTTTAATTTTTTATACATCACATATACTTCAACTTTTTTGCTCTAAATTCTTGGACACGCATGTGTTGGTATTGGAAAGAGACTTAGAGCTGAGGGGTGCTTGGCTAAGCATCGAAGCTCGCTGTGATTAGTCAGTTTGTGCATGTACAGGACACATGCTACTGTAGTTCACCTATTTTGAAAAATGTTGTTGGTGGGAGGTCTGAAATAGGCGATCTTAGACTCAACAAAACTTTTGTGCTTTTATGTTTTTTGGCTTAAATATGAAAAATTACATTCCTAAACTAATAGCCTCCTGCGCAGCCGCTGTGAGGCGCTTCCAGTTCGTGTCATTTCCCCACTAGCATCTGCTCCAACTGGAACAACATTCCTTTCTACATTGTTGTCTATTAGCCAATCAAATTGCTAGGTGATATGCAAATTTTCTATTTTGAGTAGCCATTGCAGTTGATAGTGCTAGTGAAGTCACTAAACCCATGAGATAATAATTGCTAGATTGTCAAATATACAATGAAATTAGGGTCTACTAAAATGGATTGGTCTAATATCTATTTCACTGGTTTAGTGGTTTAACTCTAACCAAAGGAATTAGTGATTTAAACTCTGTAAACGAGAGTAAACTTCTCGAAATGCAGTGTGTTTAGTATTCATAAAAGTACTTGTGAAAAGTTCAAATATATTAACATTTAGTCCTACATTATATTGTGAGGGACCGAGGAATAGTAGAAGAGAGACAGCCCGTAGGGTTTATTTACTTGTACATTGTAGCTCAGTAATTTTAATACTTTTAAACGAGCGTGATTTCTATATTAGATTCATATTTCAATGACGAGGATAATCAATATCATCAAGTAGGAAAGATTCACAAGAACGTCTTTATTTTCTAAAATTACTGCATCTATGGCTTTTTTCTGATGAATTTTGAACTTATTTATACAAAAATCCTGGCTTACTTTGACATAATAGTCATCCGCATATGTTCATTCACTAAGGAAAGATTGCCAAGGTCAAGGTCGTACCCACAAGCTTTTGTGGGGCTCTCTGATTGTTCAAATTCATAGAAAGGAATGTTGTTCCAGTTGGAGCAGACTCTAGTGGGGGAATGATGGGAACTGGAAGCGCCTCACAGTGGCTGCACAGGAGGCTATAATAAATATAATAAATGATCGAGTGATAAATGCACAACTCAACTGATTTTTTGATGTTCTTGATCCCATGACTTCATGCAATGTTCAAACAACTTAAAATCCCATAACCTTTCACACTCCTTGTAACCAGCTCACATATTTAGCTAGCAGTTAATTAAGAAACCACTTGTGGTGCACATGATAAATTCCTGTAACCATGTTAACACAGATGCACATATTTGGGGTGTACCTCAAATATTGAGTGTAAGAACCACTACATTGCCTATTCTATTGCAAGATGGTTAGGGATGAAATGGGGCATTGTTTTGATTATTGAAGTTATTAAAGTTTTTTTTACACCAACCATGAGGCAGTATACTTCTTTTAACTATGAATGCAAAAAAACTAAAAAATTGGTGTGCCAAAAAAAAGAATACATAGGCAGGTCATTTGATTTGTTACCAGGGCAGCTAGAATTTCAAGCATTGAAGGAAAGAAATTATTTATCATCTTGAAAATCATTTGAAAATTTTTTTTAATGCTCTAATAGTTTCTCAAGTAGTTAAATTTACTATATGTGAACAGTTCCACAAATATGCTATTGGGGCGATCAGTAGACATGTTGAATGAAAAAAAAGATTTTGAAACTGACCTAATAAAATGTTAAACTGAATTTTCGGTTGTCACAACTGCAACCTTCATCAGAATAAAAAAGTTCCACAAATGGCTGGCTGTACATAATATCTGTGCATTTGATCACTTAGTTATATTTTTTTACCAAAATATAATTCATTAAAATAACATTGATATATTCAATTTGCTAGTACTTCTTTTAAATTTGTTTTTTTAATAATTAAAATTTAAATGCAAGTAGTTATACTCCCTAAAGCTTAAAGTCACCTACAGTATCTCTTGTTAATGCATTTACTAGACATATAGTCTTATACTTCTGGCACCAGAACAAAGATTTTCGTCAAAGATAAAAAAGTAAGAGTACAAGGAAAAAATTCATAAAGTGTACAAATCACATTAGAGCAATGTATATTTTATAAGTGTAATTATTGGTTCTAGATTTTAACCAGCATATTACGTCGAGATAAATAATACTGCTGCTTATCAGTGATCTGAAACATGTCATATTATTTATTTAAACCTTGTGTCTGAAGCAAGATGTTTTAGAAATGAAACAATAAAAACAATCTTTTTAATTCTGACAGGAATACACATAAATTAAGTAAAGAATTATATATATAGTAAAGAATAAAGAAGTAAAGAAATATTAAGAAAAATCCTTTTATATGATATATTTTGTATCAGTGATTAATAATTAAATGCGGCTTAGTCATTGCTTAGATCGTCTGATAACAAAAATACCTTGTAAAACATAGTAAATTCCTACAAGCTGATTTTGAAAATGTTAGGGGCTGAATTAAGTTTTCATTAATAATGTTCTGGTAGAGAATTATTATTATTATATTTCAAAGGATTTTTGGTAAAGGAATCATTTTTTGTTTTGTATTGTTGCTGTTTTGAATGAAAAAGAAGATATATATATATATGTTGATATGTATGTTGATTACAACAGTGCAGGAAAATTGCAAGCAACGTGGTACTGGTTACCAAAGTGGTCAAAATGACTAATTCTCCCCTTATGTGACAAGTACAGTGGAACCCGGTAAATATGGCCACCAAAGGGACAGGCGAAAGTGGCTGTATTAGCCAGGTGTCCATATTAAGCGGGCTTTACACAGCATAGATAACAAATGTCCGTAATATGAGGTCAACTTTGTATGGCAGCCTGTAATTTGGGTCATAGAAAAATAACTGGGTGGCCATATTAAGCAGTCGGCCGTAGAGCAGGGTTCCACTGTATAGAATTTCTGATTGAGTCAGCTAAATGAGTTTTTTTCACTAAAAGCATACCAGTATTTCTTAGTTCTGTGGCTGCCAAATATATTTTGAGAGACAAAATTCTTGCAGTTGCATGTAAAATATTCAGCATGAACACCAAATTACATTTTTTCATTTTGATTTCAATAAGTCTCTGTACACGGAATAATTATTGTGGTCATGTCTGTGATGAAGGTGGTTCTTTGTGTTTGATATTAGATTTTACCACTGTTTTCATTTCTATGTGCCGATTGAGACAACACTCGTTATTGAGTAGTTTCCCATGTACCTTCTCATGGTTCCAATGTACTAAAAGTCACATACTCTAACGATTGCAGCAGCCATTTTTTAAAAAGGTGAATTAATTACCATTTAGACCTACAGCTGTATAGTTTACACAATAAGGCTGTGTCTACTGTAGGATATTACCAATGGTTAACATAGTAGTGTGATTTAAAGTCAGAATTCTTTTATTGATTTTAGTAATCTCAAGTCTGCTCTAATCACTAATATGCATGACAGAGTTTTTCAGATGGGCTTTTCATATTTAGGGTATTTCTTTAGTGGTGATGCTTGAGATATGATGCAATAAATGATAGTTCTGAACAAGCTATTGCTCCAATGAATAATGCTTTTCTCTCATTTATCAAGGTTGAGTCAGATGTCCAACAATCAGACACAGCTAATGGTGAATACCCAGGCAGCGCAAGTCTTAAGATCCATACCATTGGTGATACTAAGGTCAAACTAGCTCCAAAGTTTGGCTGGTTAAAGGGAGTGATGCTGAGATGCCTTCTGAATATCTGGGGAGTAATTCTGTTCTTACGGTTGACATGGATGGTAGGACATGCTGGGATTGGTTGGTCTAGTATTATCATTCTTCTGTCAGCTGTTGTGACGATAATAACTACGCTATCCATGTCTGCTGTTTGTACTAATGGAGAGGTGAAAGGAGGTATGTGTGGCAACATTATAGCAACTACTATACGTTAGCACAAGTAACATTGTCTATAGCAATACTTCATGTTTACCAACAATAGCATTGCGATGTGAATATTCCAACCATTTTCACAAAAACTCTAAGTCCCAAGTTGCTTTGTTTTACCAGCCAATCCATCTCTGGTTGGCACATGAATGACAAAGCCTTACGTAACATGAAGTATTGCTATACATATAAACAGATGTATGGGTTGCTGACTTCTGTCAATCAAAATATTGCTGAGACAGCTGAAAATTTGATGGACGTAAGACAAAACAGGCTGAAAACGTGTGAGTGTCAGAAACATTGAAGTTATGCTTTATTTACCCAGGTGGTGCATATTTCCTGATATCTCGCAGTCTTGGTCCAGAGTTTGGTGGTTCTATTGGTCTAATCTTTTCTCTAGCCAATGCAGTAGCAGTTGCTTTGTACGTGGTGGGATTTGCAGAGACTGTACGTGACATTCTGAGGGACAACAACTCGTTGATGGTTGACGAGATCAATGATATTCGTATTGTTGGTATTATTACAGTGTTGTTGTTGCTGAGTGTCACTCTTGTTGGTCTTGAGTGGGTGGTAGGTATCATCGTCTTTATTGTTATACTGGTCTCTTAGCAACAACTTATTAAAACATGACTCGACTTCTAGGGTTGACGGGACTGGAAGACTAACATTTAACTACTACGCTACCCTTGCAAACTAAATATACTTTCTAAGTCATGTGATGGTTATTCTCTCATCTGATAGGTTCGCACCCAGATGTTTCTACTTGGAATCCTACTGATCTCAATAGTGGATGTCATCATTGGTACATTGCTTGGACCTCAGAATCCTGTCAGCGAGGCACGTGGTTTCACTGGACTAAAGATGGATGTCTTTAAGACCAACTTTGGCTCCAGTTTCCAAAACGAAAACTTCTTCTCTGTCTTTGCCATATTTTTTCCCGCAGCTACAGGAATCCTTGCAGGAGTGAATATCTCAGGAGACTTGAAAGACGCACAGAAAGCAATCCCACAAGGAACACTGCTTGCAATCCTATTAAGTACCATTGTATACATACTGCTTGCTTGGCTAGGTGGGGCATGCGTATTAAGAGATGCTCATGGAATAGTTGCCATGGTAGCAGGTGTTAATGGGACGATCAATGCTACAAGTCAAGTTCTTCCAAGCTGTCCTGGTGCCAAATGTGTTTATGGTCTTATGAACGACAATCAGGTAACTAACTGTCTCATTCTCAGTCTTACTGTATTTAATAAAAGACTGTTTGGACTAAAACACCTCGAATGATGAGCAAAGAGGTAAACTAGTCTATTTTGTATAGCAGGGATAGAAAATAGACAAACCACATTAAAGGTTTGCATGAGTTTCTATTCTTTGCTTGACTGCCTATCCCTTTGCTGTCTCTTTACAAATCATGACAATGGATATAATAATTTATTTACTTACCTACTTAGCCCCTTGGCTCCCTGCGGGGCATAGGCCATTGATGATATCTCTCAAGTGCACACGATTCTGGGCTCTTCTTTCTACCCAACTCAATCCCTGTCCTCTCAGCTTGTTTTATGCATCTCTCCTCCAGCTGTTTCGAATCGATATAATTAACAAATATTATTTCTCTTACACACACAACCTCTTGATCTTTGGCTCGTTTGGTTTGCCTGTTTATCTCAAAATAACTGCTAAATATTTCCATTTTTCAGGTCATGGAGAAGATCTCAGCCTGGGGTCCTCTCGTTACTGGAGGCATCTTTGCTGCCACCCTGTCATCAGCCTTGGCTAGTTTAGTTGGTGCACCCAAGACTTTCCAAGCCCTTTGTAAAGACAATATTTTTCCTTATATCGAATACTTTGGAGTAGGGCGTGGGCCTGGTGAAGAGCCACGACGTGGATATCTGCTGACTTTTCTCATTGCGGGCGCATTTATAGCAATCGGCGAATTAAATATCATTGCACCCGTTATTTCAAACTTCTTCCTTATGTCTTATGCTTTGATTAACTATGCTGTGTTCGCAGCGTCGTTGGCACATTCTCCTGGATGGAGACCGTCATTCAAATACTACAACATGTGGGCCTCCCTCATCGGGGCTATGCTGTGCGTAGCAATAATGTTCCTAATCAATTGGTGGGCCGCTTTGGTTTCTATAGTGATTGTTACTGCTCTTTATAAGTATGTGGATTTCAAGAAACCTGAGGTGAGTACTCCTTCTAAATTAATATAGGTGACCCCTAGTAACCCTCTTTGGGCGTAGTATTTTCGTATTTCATACCTCTAGGCGAGGAAGATTCTTTGTTTAGAGCAGATTTCATATGAGTGTAAAAAGTCACGGCACGGTTACGGTGCGGCGCGGACACGGCACCGAATGTCGAATGTTTTCATACACGGCACGGCCCTGACACGGTCACGGCAAGGTGCGATCAGTGTTGAAGTTTTTACTAGTCATATGAAAGCTTTATTGTTAAACAAAAATGTAATACTCAAAAGAATGGCACGTGCTTTGAAAAGGGATTGCTTTACGCCCAAAGTGAAAGGGTCTATAGAATCTGAGTTACGAGATGACACATGAAAACCACACCCTAACATCGTACCCACAGGTAGCCCAAGGGAATGAGTAATATTTGAACTTTAAGTTACGTGAATAACTGAAAATCGTCTTTCAATTCAACAGGTGAACTGGGGATCGTCTGCGCAAGCGTACACATACATCCGGGCATTACGTTTTGCCTACCGCCTCACCAGCGTAGAAGATCACGTGAAGAACTTTAGACCTCAGTGTTTAGTGTTGACTGGGGCGCCGTCATCACGACCTAACCTCACTTACATCGTGTCTCAGATGACTCGTAATGTGGGACTCATGATTTGTGGTCAGGTCAGTGTTGGCAAGTTATCTCGAACTTCAGCCTATGAGAATCGATGGCTTACAGAGCGTAAGATACGGGCCTTTCATACTATATGTAACGGTAAGCGACTGCTCTAAAACTTTATTTTTATTTTATTTTATTTTTTGCGGTTTTAAAACATCAACTGGAAGACGACAGGCAACAAGACGGGGAAGGTTTAATGCAACTAAAATTTTGTTCGAGGATATATTATAATCTATTATAGTATCACTACCCAGGTGATTATAGAAAATCGCGCGCGTTGATTGGTCTAGAACTTTGGAATATTTCTCTATGATCACCTACAGGCGATTATAGGATTGGGTACGCTTCGTTTGTTGATACGTGCCTCTTTCAAAATACGAAAAATATCTACATTTTAGAAAAAAATCGAATAATCGAATAATCACCAGTGTAATGTTACTAATTATTCACCTCAGGCTCAGTGATTATGGGTGAGTATTTACCTCGACTTCGTCTCGTTAAATATTCACCGATAACCACCTCGCCTTCGGTAAATAATTGTTGAATAGACCCCTTGCACATGACGTCAAAGCAGCTCAATTTGGAGGACAAAACAAAAGGATTTTTACTACAGATTAAAATCTCTTAAGAATTGGAACCTATCGTTTTGTCCTCCAAATTGAGCTGCATTCCGACCTGCTGTAAGGGGTCTATAGCCTCTTCGGTTGGGTACTCGAGAGATGCTGCAAGTGTGCGTTCCTCTTAGTGTTAAATACTCCTAATAAAGATGTTTTTTAAAATAAGTTAAGGTTTTGAAATGCATAGAATTACGAAATTGAATGAGATGAGAAATACACGATGTTTCTGAGTCATCATGACCCCATTATCATTAAGATTTTTAAATTTGCTTTTTTCAGCCCCGACTCTCCGTGGAGGTGTCCAAAGCTTACTACAGTCTGCAGGAATCGGTAAGCTGAAGCCCAACACACTCGTACTCGGATTTAAAAGCAACTGGAAACGAGCTCCTCTTGCTGAGATCACTGAATACGTCAACATCATCAACGACGCGTTCGAATTGAATTATGGGGTTGCTATTCTGCGCATGCGCGAGGAATATCAAATGGAAGAAGATGAATGTGATGCAGATGACTGGATGGGTGACGGAGAAGAGGAACGATTCCTTCCAAAGAACAGGAGTCCAAGCGGTAGTAAGGATAGTTTCTCCATGCGCCCTGGAAGCCCAAGTGAAGGAAGTCGAGCATTTTCTGATAAATCTCACAGCACAAGCGGGAAACTCTTCCACGTTGAGCGGACGGCGACGCCAGAAAGCATGAGTCTCTTGGAAGAAACGTCTGACAGTTACGGAGACGACACTTATACGAAGCAGAAGCAAAGTAATGATGGCAAAAAAGTCTTTGTAGTTACTGAGAATGTTGATTTGAACTCGGACAAGGAGAAAAGCAATGTTTTATCTCAGAAGGATGCCAGCTCAGTGTCTGGCTCTGGTGCTCCAACCAGCGAGCTTGACTTTCCAAGTGGGAGCACTAGAGTTGAAATTGGCTCACTTGCAGCAAGAGAATGCTCGGTAAGCGAAGTTAGGACCTCTGATTTAAGTATAAGTCAGACTTTGACGGTGGACAGTGAGAAAACCAAAGAAGTCAGTAGCGATCGATCTGCGTCCCCTGCACCTGAAACATCAGTGGATCCACATCCCGTACGACAAAGACCAGTCTTGGAGGATTCTCCTTCTAGTCCTGTATCCTTCCGAGGCAAACAGAAAGGAACAATTGATGTGTGGTGGCTGTCAGAGGACGGTGGCCTCACCATTTTAATTCCATATCTTCTGAATCTTCACCATTCTTGGAAAGACTGTAAACTACGTATCTTCACCCCTGCCTCTAGTAGAAACATTCAGAATAATGAAGTTCGTATGGCTAACTTGCTAAAGAAATTCCGTATAGATTTTTCAAGTATAGAAGAAGTGCACGGCATAGATAAACCTCCTTCCAAGGAATGTGTTGAGGAATTCCTCAAACTACCAATTCGAAGTGAATTCGAAGGAGGAATGCAAATGGATAAACGTGTACTAAGGCAGATTCGTATTGGACAATTAGTACGCCAGCACTCCAAGGATGCAAGGCTAATCGTGATGACTTTACCCGTCCCCAAAATAGAAATGATGTCATCTATGATGTATATGAGCTGGCTGGAAGTTCTTTCAGCAGATTTGCCTCCGGTTCTTCTTGTCCGTGGAAATCAAACTAGTGTTCTTACTTTCTATTGTTAGACATGAACACATTTTTCGTCATTTTTACCATCTTTTTGTATCAATTGAAGCCAAGAGACATCAGGTCTTTTATAGTCTCTTGATAAATTAATATATTAGTGGTCGATAATATAACCATATGCGGACATCATATGATTATATATAGTTATAAAATCAGATTAATATAATTACCAATTTATGTTTAATAGAATGAAAAATATTTTTCATCGTGGAATAGTTGTAAAGAAATGATACTTATTAGTTTGTCTCACGATTGAGGGTCATTTATGAAGGACCGCGACGTTTCGAGTGCAAGCTAAATATTTTGTTTGTTTATTTTCATTCCTTCATTTTGGCCGGCTATGCTGGCTTTGTTTTCTGCCGGGGAAATATTTGATTTACATTTACATGTCGTATCAGTTGAAGGTTTATATGGCGGAAGCTTAAGGTGGCTTCCTATAGTATTTTTCAGACCATACCTTTCATTTTCATTTGGCTTATTCATAGTCTTAACTATAATAATTTTAATAGTAATTCGGTTTTTCTGAGTATCTCTCGGGCCGCCGTAACTTTCAATGTGCGAAAATCACGGCTTTAGAATATTTCGGCGAATTACTTGGAATCTAACAGATTGATTTTCTTTAAAATAGTTGGAATCGTTTTGCAATAGCTTGAAGTTGATGATGTCGTTTGCCGCTTGTCTAGGTCTCATGGAGTTTTAGAGTTATTCGATAAAAACCAATTTCAACAATATTTGTTTATCGTTGCCAAGGTAACGTCAATCAAGCTTAAATTAACATCATTTTAAAATTTCATCCTAGCTCTATAACTGGTCCAAGAATCAAGTATATAGGTATAAGTTAAGACTATGAATAAGCCAAATGAAAATGAAAGGTATGGTCTGAAAAATACTATAGGAAGCCACCTTAAATGAAAACATTTCTAAGTCCCTGACAAAAGTACAAAAGTAAAAGTTGATCATGCCATTTCAGGAGCTGGTACATCGATATAAGATTTTGCATGCAACATTGAAATCTTTCCACTCCATCTCTGCAACTGCGCGCAAAGCTGCTGGCAACGTTGCTGAATTGCTGCGATTCTCAATATTCTACGAACTCGGTAGTTGCGAGTTGCCTGTTAGAATTTGTTTTTTTCACTGCCGCCAAATATAAAAGGTACCAACTGATCAGTTTTGCTTGACGGCAGCGAAAAACAAGCCGTAGAATTGTCTGAGTTCGCAGAATATTGAGAATCGCAGCAATCTACCTATGTCACGCTACATTAATTTTGCGGCTAATAGTTGAGTACGCGACTTTTCGTTTATACTGGTGGCCTGAATTCTGCGACCTGTGACTGGCTGTTTTGACGGTATATTCCTGAGCATGTGCGCCCACAACCTAAAACTGCTGACTTACCCAGGGCCTACTTTACGTTTATAGAATTTACATTATTTACTGGTTCTCTGTTCCAGTTTAACTTGTTCAAAAAAACAATAATGCCTTTGAAATTGGATATGTTATTTGAGTTATATTTACATAACGTTCTAGAATTTTTCTTGAAGAGGAAAAGAATGAATTCAGTGTATTTATATCAGGCAAATGTTTCAGAGACCGAAAATTTGTAATTATGAACATTTCATTAAAGAAACAAAAGGCAAATAGTATATTGTTCACTTTATATATGTTGTAACAACTTCCCTTCTTCCGATTCCCTATTTTTCTTAAACAAGCAAAATTTTAACTCGAATTTATCGGGAGTGGCCTGAGGAATTTGTCATCGCTCGATATAGGCGTGACGGGGTTCCTGTGTTGAGATCATGTCTCCCATAAGACATTGCGGTGATAAATAAGGCCTTTTCCATCACATTCGGTAAAGAAACTATACAGATTCTGGCAAGGTGTGTACAAAATCCATCTCCATCCTCTATTCTATTAAATCATTTACTTTATAAGTGTATCATGCCTTAAGTTTATTATATCTGTTATGATTCTGTGTATTTTTTAAGAAATATTATCAATGTTTCGCTCCGATGTTAATTCATAAACTTTCACGGTTGTTGTCACAGATGACTCCTGCAGTAGAAAACCCTCCGACAGCAGAGGAAAACACAAATGAAGGTAAATAATTTGTAGAGTATTTAATTTCATAAACTACTTATCTCTTGGTTTAATTTTAGTTAAGTTCCTACTTCTTCTCCGACTACAGGAGAGGAATACTGAATTTTCTGGCAACAGAACATTTCTCCTTTCGGTGTGTCAAATATCTCTCTCTTTGCATTTTGCAATAATTTTTTTTATAATCACCCCATATATGTGAAAAAATTTTATACATCTGGTTTATCTACCTAGGAAAATATATCTTAATTGACCTGAAGCTTCGTAGATAAAATGTTAAATTTGTCGTAAAAGTTTAACATTCCTACAGTAATATTTCCAAAGTAAGGCACGTGGGGTAATAATTTTAGTCATAAGACATTCGCTCAGCAGTCAATCTTTTTATTCTAAGGATTGAATTGTTTTATATTAAACTTAAAGTTGTTTTTTAAATAAGATATTTTGATAATAATATTTGTGAAACAGTCACACTTCATATTTAGTAGACCAAAGAAGCATTGTTATTACTGCGATTTTCATAAACATGCGAACTCGGTGGCTGCAAGCTGCATGCTGAAATTTGTTTTTTTGCTTACGTCAATCAAAAATAATCAGCCGGTACCTTTTATCTTTTTGATTGGCAGCAGAGAAAAACCAAATTCCAACATACAACTTGCAACTACATGGTTTGCATGATTATGAAAATAGCAGTAACACAAATAATTGTAAACATTCATGAAATTTGTGCGTTTTATATTTTTACATGTTTTTGTTTTTTAACTTAGCCATTGCTTCAGGAACTGAAAGTGACAGCGACGATGAAATGCCAGAACTCGAAGAAGGTGAAGCCCAACAAACAAATACAAGTGACATGGCTGCAGCTGCAGGTCTAAACGAGGAGCCTGTCAGCAAAACTAGACAAAGTCGAAGTGAAAAGAAAGCAAGGAAAGCCATCGTTAAACTGGGACTAAAATCTGTTACTGGTGTTACCAGACTTACCATTAGAAAATCCAAAAATATATTATTTGTGATCAACAAACCAGAAGTATTCAAGAGTCCTGCATCAGATTTGTACATCGCATTCGGAGAAGCAAAGGTATGTTTGTTTTATGTGGCAATATTCTCTATCATATTACAAACAAGGCATTGAATTCAAACATATCAATATCAAGCCAGTCGGAAACTAGCTCCATACTTTTTACTGTCTGTGTTTGAACTCCATGTCTTGCTAGTGGCAAATAATTGCAAAAAGCTAAAGCTACATGTAAATACAAAATTGGTTTGACCTTGAGGTAATAGCACTGTAAAGCAAGGAAAGTGCTCTTTCAATGGGTCAGCCTGTGATTTTGAGTTTGTTGCCCTATGATGAAAAAAAGATGCCTTATGGAGAGGAAAAGTCCATCTGATTGGAAGGCTGTTGTGTGTAATATGTCTGTGTGAGTGTGTCGAGTGTGAGTGTTGTGGTGCACAACAGCTGGAAGATTGGATTGGATGGTGGCCAATGATCAACAAGATTATGAGAGCTGAGGGCAACAGTGGTCTCTATAATAGTGTTGTAACTATTCCCTTAGACATAGATTAATGTTTACATTTTTGTCTCATTTACAGATTGAGGATCTTAGTCAACAAGCTCAAGTACAGGTAATGTAAACCAAATCATATAAAAAACAAGTCTTGTATTTTGGGCTGCACAGTGCTATTTCAGCACTCTTCATATTTCTGCAACCTAACCTACTCCAGACATCTGGCAATTTGGCTTCTGTCAGTCAAACTTACAACAGGCTGAGTTCATTCAGATTGAGGGATAAGGAAATTCTAGTGACTTGACAGCCATTTTCATTCATGTTTTTTTTATCACTCAATCAGAATTAACTCAGCCTATCGTGATTTTGATTGATGGAAACCAAAATGGCAGACATCTTTAGTGGGTTGGTTGCAGAAATATGAAAAGCATGGTTAGTGAAGCATGTTAGAGAGTAGTCATATACTTGGACTAAGATAATGCAATATAAATGCATCCTCCATTCATTGACAATGTTTTTACATACTAGATGATCAGTTGGTATCTGCATAGACAGTATTTCAGCTCCACCTTTTAACATTCTCAGCTAGTTTTGGCTGCATAGTGCTAATTAGCAATCTTCATCATCATCGCTCATTGTGCCAGGAGGTGCATAAGGCCATATTAGCAATATTTTTTTATTAACAAAGAACCATTTATGTACACAGGCTGCAGAAAAATTCAAGGCTCCCCAAGCAACTCCAACAATCCCAGAGAGCAAGCCTGCTGTGGAACAAATGGAAGAAGAGGAGGGAGAAGAGGTAAGATACCTGCATTAGTTAGTTACCAGATTCTTGTTTATTTTTTTTTGCCCTATGATGAAAAAAAGATGCCTTATGGAGAGGAAAAGTCCATCTGATTGGAAGGCTGTTGTGTGTAATGTGTCTGTGTGAGTGTGTTGAGTGTGAGTGTTGTGGTGCACAACAGCTGGAAGATTAGATTGGATGGTGGCCAATGATCATTAAGATTATGAGAGCTGAGGGCAATATATTTGTAGAAGTAAAATGTGTGTATATTTACAGTTGGTAGTTCTTTATTCTGTGAAGTACAGAATTCATTTGAGCCAGCAACACACTCCTCAACTTGGCTACATGTATTCTAACAGACTGTGAAACTGCTAAAATGCATTTATATATGTCAGAATAACAGGATGCATTTTTGATTCAGGTGGATGAGACTGGAGTAGAGGCAAAAGACATCGAACTGGTTATGCAACAAGCTAATGTATCCAGAGCCAAGGTATGCATTCTGTAACATTGCTGAATTTGGCAGAAGGATAGAAATTTCATCTGATTTCACCAACACCTAGTGTTGTTGTTAGTTTGTTCAATTTCATTTTAGTAACATGTACTAGTTTTATTGTCCAGTTATTTTGTATTTATGATTAAACTAGATTGTGTTTTCTTATTTCAGGCTGTCAAAGCACTTAAAAATAACAACCAAGATATTGTCAATGCAATTATGGTAAGTATTGTTTTGAGAGATGTAAATTTTGTTCCATCAAGCTAATTTTTCATGAAAAAAAAATCTGAGCTCCAGGCAGAATTCAAACCCTTAATGTAATGCGATGCAATGTGATGTGGTAATGCTGTGAATGTACTGTAGCCTTAAAGAAGACTGCTACAAGAATTGTTTCAACAAAGAAGTTGTGCATTTTTGATGCAAAAAGACTAGAATATGATCGTAAATTCAAGAAACATGAACTCTTTTGAATTTAGGGCCATAAGTGCCAGAAACCATGAACACCTCATTATGTGGCACTGTGGTGCGACACCAAAAATTATGATAATGAAGTAGCGGCCATATTGGCATTCGGGCAAATATCACTTCACAATTATTATTTCTAAAATTTCTAAAAAATTGTCTTCCCTTTCTTCTTTCAGGAACTTACGATGTAGGAATTTCATCACTGGGATATATATTATTTTAAAACCTGTAATTAAATCCAACTTGCCTCGACACACGACCTTCCCAGAATCTTGTACAATTTCTTTGCTTTTTTTGAACATATGCTCAAAAACTTACAAGAAAAATAAAATTATAAAAGCTAACTTTGTCATTGTGTCTTGAAATCCTTCTACATGTATGTATTCATTATCGAAGAATATCACATAAACCCAGCACAATTTTCTTTTTCTTTAAAGCTTTTTCCATTTTGCTATAAACTCAAAAACTTCAAGATTTATGGGATTTTTCATTTTGAATGTTTTCATTTTGACATGAGAAAATGTGCCATAGCTGGTAAAAAACAATTTGGGGGGGGGGGTCACAGAAACATGGAAACACTCTTGTTCTTCATGTGCTTGTACTTTAAGGTGCAGAAGTATGAGCATCAAAATCGTGCAACTTGTTGTGTAACATTATTGCTCGTATTACCACCCCATACAACAAAATTTTGCTGCAGAAGTACATAGAAGCTCTCTCTACTCTGCAAAAATGAAAATTTGTTGAGTGCAGGGTGGTAATATCAGCAACATTCCTTCTGCAGCTTGGAACTTGACAATGTTGCAGGACAAGTTGCACAATTTTGTTATTGGATTAGTGGACTTCACTTGTTTAATACTTTTATAAAATTTTATTTAAATTATCAAATTTTACAGCTCTTTTAAGAACACCATTGGTGTTTTAGTAATAAATAATATAAGCTCTTAGTATTCTTTGATTAATGCCAAGTTCAAAACAGTCTGCTAAACTAGATTATTATGTGATTATCAATGAAATACCTATATTTCTTTGAAAAATTTGATATTTTAATGATTGTTATTTTCACATTGGAAAATATCAATATGGTTACATACTAGAAAAAAGCTCGAAAAAGCTTTCTTTTCTTTTTCATTGATAATTATATAATAAACAGAATATTACATGGGCTTTATTGGGTGCTTGGAGATACAAATTTTATCTTCTGGTGTTGAAAATTTCTCAATCATTCACTGCACTCACTCATGAGAGATCTTTTCAACACTTGAAGATAAAATTTGTGCCCATGTAATATCCTCTATTTATCTCCAATGAAATAACTGCGAAAACATTGAAAGATAACAAACCAGCCTCACAGAAGTGTGCTAATCGTGTAATAACTTTCCAAGTCCTGTGGATTGAGTATGGGAACAAAAAATGTTTTAAATGAATTTGTATGAATTTACCCATTTGTATGGCTAGCGTAAGTATAGAAGAGTTCATTTCTGACTCATTAAACACCATCAACTGAAGCTAGCTCCAGCAAATCATTGCATTGCTCTATCTTCTATAATATTAGACTTTGCTATTTCACCAGATGCAAAGGATGACAAAAATCTTAGCCAGCAGGATATCAAAAGAACTGGTACAAGTCAATAACCTTTGTGTTCAGTCACAAAACATGCATAACTCTTTTACGTATTGTAGAAACTTGTTCTGTTTCCTAATAAATTATATTCTTTATAGATTTTTTTTCTTAAAATACATCGGTGTCATCGAAAACAAGTTCTGCTTCAGGTTCTTCATCTTCTTCTGGTGGTGCTTTCTTCATTTCATTTTCACCCCAAACCAGATTATAGTTGTTTTCTAATTCTGCTTGTCTCTTCCTTTCATTTCCAGCTTCGGCACTTCCTCCCTGTATGAGAAATAATTTAATAATAAATAATAATTTATTATTTTATTCAAATCAATATTTGTATTAAAGAAGATTTGTGTTTTACATAAATTTTGACAAGGAAAATAAGAAGGTTCATCAGGTTCATGATGATGGCGTCAAGATGACCCCCAAAAGTTCAACTTTCTTTTTCCTTATTTTCCTTATCAAATGAATACAGGAAAACATTCAATTTAGCAGGCTGGGCTAGTTTAAAATTAATAAAAATAAGGGTTCTTAGGTACTATTGAATGTGCAGTGTTATTCAGACGAACTATCTACCACTCCCCTTCCAGAAAAGCAGTCTTGCCATATGTTTAAGGATCTGTTTCTTTAGCATGGTTACCAGTTGTTTAATTCACTTGCCTTTAGTGCAAGTTGTTTAGTACAAGTATCATCAATAAAAATGACACTGTATGACTAGCCTCCTCTGCAGCTGTTATATCAGTCCGCCAGTTCTCCTCTCCACAAAGAGAGCTATACAAAAAACAACTGCAGAGGAGGCTACTGTATGACAAGCAAAATAAACCTTTTTTAAAAGCATATCAGTTATGCATAGCAGCTCAGCTCTGAAGGAGGAAGTGTAAAGAAAGAGAGAAGGAAGGGGGACCCAGAGCTGCTATGCAGGCTAATAAGGATATGTCTACTAAATGTAAATGTCTGAAATCAGTTGTGGTGACAGTATAAATTGTAAAGTGTCTTCCTGTGATGGAATAACACCAGTGACTGTAGAGTAGATTGAGAGTTTCTTACCATAAGGGTCATGATCATGGACTTGAACTGATTTGTTTCTTCATCACTCAGTAACTCCATTCCTTTTTTATCACCAAGATTCTCGAGTGCATCTTTTGAAGTAATAATCTTTACACGAATTTTCCCTACAAGGAAACGGTTCAGTTATTTATCCAATCTAGGCTTTTGTAATTTGTTTCCGTGCATGGCCAGGATATTAGATACATGTAGTTGCATAATGTAATTTAGGTCACATGAAAATTTTATAGGCATGGGCACTCTGTCAGGGGCATAGCGAGGTCTAAATCATAGGGGAACAATGTACCATTCTCCCACCATATCCACAGGAATCCCTCATGTACATGAATTGATGAAATTTTGGAGCTGAGATCAAACTTTTAATGGGGGGGGGGGGGGGGTTTTGGCTCCCTCACCCCTACCCTTAACACCACACTGTGCCTTTCAGTGCTCAGTTTGGTCATGGGTTCACCACCAGATCCACTAGTACACGCAAGAAAGTTTTTTAAGGGGGTTTATGCCCTGGTTTTCCCTATCTGAAAAATTAAGTTGTAAATCCCAGTTGCCAAATGCTTCATTAATAAGCTTCTGGAGTAACCATTCCCTGCATGATCAACATAACATTGAAGCAATAGTCTGTCTCTTACCTCCTGGTGAAATCCCAGCACCCTTTAACTGTTTCTTGACCAATTTTTCCATTCTTTTAGAAGCCCTCATCAGACGTTCCTCAACTCCCATTTCATTTTCAGTTTTTTCTTTTATCTTGTCATCATCTTCTGACCATGCGGTCTTCCCATTATTCCCTTTGATTTTAGAAACACGCACTTTTATATTGTCATCACTAAATGGTGGGTTTCCTGTGGTTCCCATGTCTGGGTCCTCTATTGGATCGTCAGTAAAAATATATGGTGTTTTTATGCCTGTGTCCAGATCCTCCTGTTTTATTCCCTTCACGATTTTCTTTAATTTTTGCATGATGCTGCCCAACCTCAACTCTGCTTCTTTATCAAGCTCAGTACTCTCTTTTACATCAGCACTCTTTTCTCCACTAAAGTCATCAAAGTATTCCTCCTTCCTGGCCTTGATGTCCTCGCTTACTTCTTTCATAGCTCTCATATCCTTGTCAAGCTGAGCACTTCTCTGCAGAAGTCTTCGCAACAGTAGATTTCCTTTTGCAGCTAAACGGAAGAAATCAGGCCCCTTGTTGTTCCTGTTGGCCTTATCTCCTGCTATTAGGTCATCAATCTTGTTGTGGACCTCTTTGTTTAGTTCCTTGACAGCTTCCATGTCTTTGGATAAGGCCCTGTTGATTGTGTCAGAAACAAGTAAATCTTGGTTTTCACTCTCGTTTTCACTAGCAACACATGCAAGGTTCAAACTATATTTCCGTCTTTACTTGGTGCTGGCCATAAGCGTCACAGTAAAAAGAAACAACTTGTGTTAGAACCTTGCAATTGTGTCACTACCATTAAATTTTGTAAAAAACAGGCTTCATTGATAATATAGTATTTTTGCAACAGAGTATTTTCTAATACAAAAAAAAACAAAACATTACGATAACTTGACCGCAAGTTGTCTTAATGGTTAATTGCTGCAATAATTAAATCACGAAATTTCCTGACTTTTCCCTGACTAAAGTGTGATTTTCCCTGACCTTGATAAAAATATTTTTCCTGGCTTTTCCCTGACCTGTGGCAACCATGTGTTTTACTCATCTTGCTTCAGAAAAAGGAGCTAGCAAGCATGCTACAGTGCTCCCATGCCAGAGCAGAGTGTTTTTGATTTGAGAGTGTGTACATGTAGCAAGATGGTGGCTGGCATAGTGTTGTTGCCACATGTCTTAGGGTCACATTTTTGAGGAAAGTGTCCACAGTCCCACTTCCCCATCTGCCCCCCCCCCCCCCCAGTGGTTCCTGTGTTAAGCACAAGCTTAGGGTATCTTACTTGTTCGAGGCATCAAACCGATGTACAGATGTCTTTAACTTCTCCACAATATTTTTCAAGTAGTCTTCTTCCTCTCCTTCAGCTGCATCAACCCTTTTTTGCTCAATGTCATCAATAAACCTCTTCATCATTGTGACCTCCATGTTGAAACGATCTCGAAGTTCCTCAAAGTGGTTCTCAAGTTCTCGTTGTAAGGTTTCTTCTTTTTTCATGAGTAACACATTCTGGTGGTCCATTCCTTGCATGATTTTCTTGATGTTTGCCAATACTCGTTTCTCTTTGCTGTTCTTTTCCAATCTACAAGCAAGAAATAACAAACATAATAGACCCATTTTAACACACTTGATTTACCAGTACCAACACAGGCCCAGAGTAGTTTACTTACTAGTTGTCAAAGCATCAAATCTGTGGATTTTGTGGATCCCCACGACTCCCCAAATCAGGGGTATCATTAGACAGTGAGTGGGGAAATATTATGAATAAAAATTTGCATGTGTTTGCAGGGGGAAGAGGAAGGGAGGGATGGATGGATAGATACTTTGTTGAAGCTAGCATGAAGCAACCTCCTTACTATATAATGTACCCATATGCATAATGGAAATGATTTCTGGTTTGCTCAAATGACAATTTGTTTGTCCTTAATGAAACTTTAAGGTTCTTTGGCACTAATGGTATTTTACTTTCCAGTATAGAGTCTGAGGCATTCCACCATGACGTGATGGCAGCCATGACAGTAGGCACAACAGTAGAGTCTTTTCCCCGTGGGACACTGAATTCTTTCTCATATAAATCAGATTAGACCAGATTCAATTGTTCCTGCCTCCTGTCATGGCTGCCATCACGTGATGGTGCAAAGCCTCAGTCTATTTAATGGCAAAAGAATCAATGACTTCTATCAAGACATTTCAAAGGGCATAATTATTTTGTACAAGTGGGGGGAATATGGCAATTGGTGTATAGCAGACAGTGCAGTAGCAATGCTGTACATGCTTTCCAATAAACATTCCTAAACCTTCACCTAAATTTCCATACTTCTACTAAGGTGCTCTGACACCGTTCATAAGAAATACTCCTAGTATCACTTACTTGCCCTCTTGTTCCATCTTTGTCACTGATTGCATTACATTCTCTAGTTTTTGATCTACAGCAGCTTTCAGGCCATCTATGCTAGGATCCAACATAATTTTACTTTTCTCTTCTTGATTTTCCTGATCTTTTTCTTCTTTTGTTTCAGATTTCTTCTTATCAGTTGTGGTCTTCATGGGTTTATAGAATCCCTTCATGAATTTGACTCTCTCTTCCAGTTCTGTAAAAGCAAGAAGTTTATTTTCTGATTTTTAGAAAGAAGGTATTTGTTGTTAAAGCCCGAAAAAGTTTGTCAGTTTTTCATGAAGACCTCTGGATTTACTTGAACCTCTCTTAACATTCCTAATTTCATCCTGTCAAGGGAGAGACCAAGGGAGAGACCTAACAAACATATAGTGTAATCACATGTGACTCCAGGAATAGAACCTCAGAGGTGATAGTGTCAAAGACATTACTCGTCCTACAGATTAAGTTATTATATTAGTATATAATTATTCAGTATATCAGTATACTCACCATCGGGGTCCACACCCATTCCTTTCAGCTCTTTACGAACCACACTTTGAAAGCGATCCCTGGCCTTGGTTAGTGCTTCCTTCCATTCTTCTTCCAGACTTCTCTTTTTCTCTTGTTTGTGTTTACTACTCTGCTGTTTAGCTGAATCATCCTGTAGTTTGTGTTCCCCATCAATAGTTGTTTTGCTTTCTTCATCGTCTGTCACTTTGCCGACGACTTTAGAAGATGAAGTTGGTGTAAATACACCGAGGTTCATGTCTTTGTTTCCTCCTTCCTTGACATTATCTGCATGACTATCTTCTTCATTTTTCACTTCCTTGATGTCTTTACCCATATCTGTAGTCTCTGTTCCATCTTTTTCCATTTCTTGTTCTTCTTTCTTTGAGCTGCCTTCTTGCTTTTGTTGCTGGTCAGCATTTTCTTTCTGCTGGTCTCCCTCAACAGCCTCAGCATTCTTCCTGTAATGTAATTAGTTTGATTGTCATTAATAAACAACTTCAAAATACATGTACACTGCAAAGTGGCTATTGTGATCAACCCGCACTGTAAATGTATGGTAATTGGTTGGTAATGTGTCAGTAAGTGGTTGGTAATTGGTTGGTAATGTGTCAGTAAGTGGTTGGTAATTGGTTGGTAATGTGTCAGTAAGTGGTTGGTAATTGGTTGGTAATGTGTCAGTAAGTGGTTGGTAATTGGTTGATATTTGGTTGATAAGTGGTTGATAAGATGTGTTGGTAAGCGGTTGGTGGTAGTTTCATGTGTTGGTAATATAAGTGGTTGGTAAGTGGTTGCATGGTTAGTGTTTAATAATTGGTTGGTAAGCAGTTGGAAACTAGTCGGTAATGTGTCATTAAGTGGTTGGTAAGCGGTTGGTAAGTGGTTGGAAAAGTGTCAGTAATGTGTCAGTAAGTGGCTGGTAATGCATCGGTAAGTGATTGGTAAGTGGTTGGTAAGTGGTTGGTAATGTGTCAGTAATGTGTCAGTAAGTGGCTGGTAATGCATCGGTAAGTAATTGGTAAGGGGTTGGTAAGTGGTTGGTAAGTGGTCAGTAATGTGTCAGTAAGTGGTTGGTAAGCAGTTGGTAAGGGGAAAAAGCATTAGGTCCAAGCTAAAGAAGTCTATTCAGCTTTAAAAGATAAACCAGTGAAAATAGCTTACTTGGCAGGTTTTCTATCTTGGTTCATTCCTCTACTCATGATTGTAACAGTTCTTTCTTGTCCAGTCACTTCCTCATCATTCTTCAATTTGTGTCCTTTAATAATATCCATTCTACTGACACCAATAGATTTCTTTCCTATGTTCCCACTGATCCATGTCTCATCATTGCTCTCCACGCCAGGGTTATTCCAAGGCCACAGTTCACTTTTGCGAGGTTTTCTTTCCTTACCTCCTCCAGTAAGGTCATCAAACATGTCCTCATCTTCATCTAGTTCTTGCAATTTTCGGATTTTGTCTGCCAGGGCTTTTGCTTTTGCCTTCTTCTCACGTTCTATATGAATGAGAAAAGTTATTTTTCAATTATTAATTGGCTTGGATGACAAAAGGACAGACAGACAAGAAAAAAGACAGACAGACATAAAATTAATATAATTATTATAAAATGATATGAGAAATGGAATTAAATATGAGACTCAGAGTAAATGGTTTGAACTCAGGAGTAGCAGTGGAGTGAGTAATGTGATCATCCGGGTGAGTGTAGTCTTGAGAAAGACTGTTGTTGGTGGTGACTGACATTTCAAATTTATTCGGTATAATTTATGGTAAATATAATATTATCGAATATGGTTGATTTCCTTGTAAGCAATGAGCAATGAGTACAAAAGTTTTCTTGTATGTCATTGGGATTTGTATGGGAAAATGCTCTGAAATGAAAAGCTTACTCTTGTAAGCTGCCAAACACAGCAAATCCCAATAAAATAGTCCATACAATTTGGTTAATGATTCTAATATTGTTAGTCTAGTGAGTGATCATACTAACCAACTGTGTCAAGGTACGTCTGATAACGTTCCTGAGGGAGAGCAGGAGAGCAGGTTATAGGTAACAGCTTACGGTCTGCTGGTGGTTTGAATAATGGATGGTTGCAAAGCTTTTGTGTGTGCAGTACCATCACATAGGTACATGAGGATGGTTCATCTACCATGGTGATATGGCTTCTACTGTCAGGCTCACACTTGAACTGAAACAGAAATGAGTATTGAATTGATAGTGAACCAGAGAGCATTCACTGTCCATCTTTCATTTTCATACTAAGGGAGCTTTCATTTACTAGTGTATGGGGGGGGGGGGGGGGGACGAAATATAGGGGGTATTGATATTTTTGCCAACCAGGAAGGGGAGGTTGGATATTTGGAAAAGACAACAGTTGATCTTGCCTACCTCCCCCCCCCCCAAAAGGAGGATAATGTACTGGGACTTCAAATATCTGATAAATATGACACAATAAAATGCTTCTGACAAAAATAAACATACAGTACAGCATAGTTCAGGAAAGACAGCTGGTCAAATCTAAAGGCAAACATCCTGTAGTCAGTCGTATGTTGCTAAGCTAGTAACTCATGTTATTGCGGGATTCTTATGGGAGAACACATTGTGAGATATATGGCACTATAAACTACAGTTGCTTAGAAAACTAAATGTCTTGAATCTGTGTGGCAATTTTAAGTAGGACATTTTAATACCAGGATTTTAACATTAAAAATATAAAATAGTGGACACATTTATCTCCATAACAGTATTGATAGTAACTATGAACGCCCCAAATCATCTGACTGTTAGTCGACAGATTGTTGACAGTTGGTCGACAGGTCATCGCTACATACCACAGACAACGGTCAATTGGTTGACAATCAGTCGACAAACGGTCAACAATCGGTTGACAGCTGACCAACAGTTGGTCGACAGATGGTTTGAGGTGCTGATAGTAACTATTACCCTCCATAACAATATCTTATTGCTATCTCTTTCATTTTTGTAGAAGATAGTGAAATAGATTAAAATAAGGCCCTTTTCTATACAGCGTGTAAATCATTCAAAAAATGTTTCTATTTTGATTCCATTTTGACACATTCAACTAGCATGAAATTTTACTTTAATTAGTCTTAGCATTTAGTTAGGCCACATTTTATTAATTAATGCATAACTTTTAACAGATATATTGGGTAATTATGTGTATATTTGACTTAAATGATCACATGATTCATTTTCAAAATTAATTTAAAAACTATTCCCTGAGTCAACTTACCTTTACTTCAGTACTTCTAAGCTCTCCATTCAAGTCGCATTTTGTACCATTTACAAAGAACTGTGAATGGAACCTTTTAGAACTGTTCTTTGAATAAGGTAACTAAAATATAAAATCATACTAGTATTTAAGTTAAATTCCTAAAATGCCAATCCTGTGTTATAGCATGAGGTTGTTATGGTAGAAATTAAAAAACTGTGAGCACCCAGAAATATTTTAGAAATCGTTTATCGTTTGTTGAACAATCGGAAGCAATTTAACTTAATGCATGAAGTTTCTCTGATTTGTAGTCAGCGATAAATAATTGCTTGTAGTAATAGAGAGTTGTTTCAGATTGTTCAACAAAGTATTTTTCGGTGCCAACAGTTTTTCAATTCACACTGTGATAAGTAAAGGATAATAACTACTATCACCTCCCCAAAGAAGTATGACAAAATAATTAACTGTGCTAACCTCCCCACATTAGGAAGAGCTGTTTAAAGAAAGTAAAATATACCCTTCTTAACCTTTTCATGGCAACAGCACAGGTTTACGAAAAGATTAATTACGACTGCACATGTTATGTAGCAGACAATGAAATTCACCTCAATTTTTTCCTTGCTCCAGTCTGTTTGTGAACTGTAATATCCTAGAGATATCTTTTCTCCAACTACTATATTGGCTGAAAGAGAGAATAAAACACAATGAATAATTATTTTTCTGTAACATTTTTAAATCTAATATATCATAAATATTCAATCTCTTCTTTATTTCTTAGATCTCTCAATTTAATGGAATCAGGAAACATTTCATTACAAACTAAATCATCCATTCATTCAGTCTGTCAGTCAGTCAGTCAGTCAGTCAGTCAGTCAGTCAGTCAGTCAGTCAGTCAGTCAGTCAGTCAGTCAGTCAGTCAGTCAGTCAGTCAGTCAGTCAGTCAGTCAGTCAGTCAGTCAGTCAGTCAGTCAGTCAGTCAGTCAGTCAGTCAGTCAGTCAGTCAGTCAGTCAGTCAGTCAGTCAGTCAGTCAGTCAGTCAGTCAGTCAGTCAGTCAGTCAGTCAGTCAGTCAGTCAGTCAGTCAGTCAGTCAGTCAGTCAGTCAGTCAGTCAGTCAGTCAGTCAGTCAGTCAGTCAGTCAGTCAGTCAGTCAGTCATTTGCAGAGAAAGAGTGGTCATTTAATACTTCGAGCTGAATAGCCAAAATGGGCTGGAGGAAGACTACTGCAGGCTCCAAAAATAAGTCAGAACAGTCAGAGAACAATGTACAATGTAGAGATCTTAATATGTGCCATGCAAAGGGGGAAAATATAATACTATGACAAATTCTTTCCATAATATATATGACTGTACCTTCTTCATGATATTGTGAAACTGATTTCCCATAGCAGAATTCATACGTCCACCAACCTTTATTCTAAAAACCAAAACCAAAATAGCTTGATCATGACATTATGCCATACTACATGTACACTATCAACATAAAATAAAACATGAAAGCTAAAAATATAGTTTTATTTGACCCAATTAATTTTGTCCCCCTCATAAGAAACAAAACTAGATTTGTTCAAATTGGTGGACCAGAGGATGCATGGTAGCAAGTGTGGCTGTGTTTGCATGTTAACTAGTGCCCACAGCTGACGTGCCCACCCGCAACCAGAACTATTTATAGATTCATCCTTGGTGACTTCATATGCATCAGTTGTTTCAATTTCTTTTGTAAATAATAGAATTAGAATGGAGAGAGTAATAAGCATGCTTCCAACCTCTCCTACACCAGCCTTGCTAACTGTCATATTACATCTGTCTTTACTAAGTATTTCAGACAGTACCAAAGGTTATAGTCAGAGGCGTAGTGAGGACCCGGGATCTGGGAGGGCACCTAGGATAAGAATGTAAATTAGGGGGGCATGTACCCACCCTGTCCCTACGTCAGTGGCATTGCCATCATTCATCAAACAAAAAGGCTCGATCCAAAAATTTAGGGGGGGGGGGGATGATCACCCCACTTGCCCCCCTCGCTATGCCACTGGCTGTAGTCATTACAAACAAAATGAAACTCAATAATGTCTATACTTCAAATTTTAATCAAAATACTAACGTGATATAAACATCTGTTTTGCATGGGTTTTAAAAGATCTGTGACTTCTTCTGTTGTAAACTCTGTCCTTGCATCCTTGATAGTCTCTTCTGTTTCTAGTTGCGGCAGAGAACACTGATACCTTTGGCCATGTTTAGATGATATTAACATTGAATTTGAAACATCTGAATCCTGAAAAAAGTATGATTTGTTAATGATAGCTTGGATAGAATGTACACTGTGATTGGTTGCTTTAATAGATGCTAGAGCATGCATCCATGACTAAATAGATTGCATTCTATGTACAGTACAGTAATTTGATCAAGAAGGGCAAGCATTAAAGTCTTTCAGTATGTCTATATCATAAAAAAACTTAGTTTTACACCAACAATCCTGTAAAGCTCTTCTGAGAGGTTTCCTTCACATGCATTTACAACATACAAGTCACTCTGACAACTTATGATCACTTGCTGATTTTTACTGAGGGATAAAAAAACAGGGAAACTTTGAGGAAAACCCATGGAAAGGGAGAAAATTCAACCCAAATATATGGTTCAGTCAAAAATTTAAGGCACAAACTACAAATTAAAGTGGTGAGAAACCGCCTTAGCAGTGCATTGCAGTACCCATGCATGACCCATCTTTGATAGGTTTGTTACAATCCCATATCTATCAACTATTGGAATTTGTTCTGTTTTAGTTAGGTTTCATTTTAAGGGAACCTTCATTTTTTTTCAGGAGGGGAAACAGTGGGTCATAAAAAAACAGGCTTGGGGAGAGCAAACAAACAATTTCGAGTCACACAGGACTCTAACAAATAGACAATATTGGAAAACATTTTTTAAATAAAAACAGAGAAGGTAGTTTGGTTTTTAGTATAGGTTTATACCAAGCAAATCCCCCCGCCTCCCATCCCTGATCTCTTCTGCCAAGACTATACATCCAATACAATATATTTACAAGTACAAAGTCGTGAAGAAAAGACCTGTCAGAAATAAATATCATAGTTTATGAAATCAAATATTCATATTTTATGAAAACTTCCCAAAAAAACACAAGACAATACAATGATAAGCTTATAATACAGGATTTTGGTACACTATCATAAATAGGAAGTTTTAATGTGCTAAATAAGTCACAAACACAAATTTAAACGTGAAAATTATTCCTGTTATAAAATACACTTCTTGATGTGATTTCTATGGGATTCTAATTAAATTTTGACCTACTATAGTATCTTATTATTTCAAGCCAGTCTCGATCATGACGATGCAAATTGTTATTAAATGAAACCAGGAACTAAAAAATTGTCTACTTGTAAACAAATACATTTTTTTGATAATCACTATGCCTACGAATAACTTCAGGAGAACTATTTATCTAGTATATCTTTAAAATATTTTTCAAGGAAGTTTTTTCACAAAGACAGGTGTTATATAGAGAAGCTGGTCCATGATCCAAAGATGGTCAAATACATTCAGACGTCGCAGACATCGATTGGCTCAACGAAAACTGCCTCGTATCCTTACCTCTCGCAGCAATACTGGCACACTTGTAAGTTCTATTCCATATTTACTATTGTGTAGTTCATCTAAGTTAAGTATTGACAAGGCAACGGTGATAAAACTGCTACAAACGGTGAAAATAAGAAGCCCTCGTAGTCTTTGTATGAACGCCATGTTTACTAGTGATGATGACCGCGGTGCACTGTGGGATTGTACTAGCTGGATTGGCAGCAACTTACAGCTAAGCAGCTGGTCAAAAATTCCTACTAAAATATCCTACAAAAATATTTCAAGATTATATCAAAAGGCGTGCTTGCTTGGAATTAAGTAAAAACAGGATTGAAAAAAGTTTTTATTTTATTTTTGTTTTGAGTTTTAGTTTCTATAGGTATTTATCACAATGTATTTCATTTTTTATTTATTTCAATGCATCTACAACTAAAAAGTTTTAATGCTCTTATTTCTTTTTGCTTTCTTGTTTTTGGCAGGGATGTACCTTTTTTTCGATTTTATTCAATTCCTTTCAAACAATGCATTGTGGGCATTCATCCTGGTACCCAAGAGCCTTTCCCAGAGCCTAGCCTCCTCATATACGAGATTGCCTCATATATTTCAAGGTCTGAAATAATTTTAAGGTAGAAATAACAAATTTATTTATTTATTCACGAATTTTCATGTAATTTTATCTAGATATGGCTTGTTGTCGAGCCATATACAGTATCTATTGCCAGATAATGAGATCGGGAGATCGGGATGCCTGTGTCGCCCGTGACTCATTAGTGTTACAGTACGTGCTTGGACTGCTTGGGCTACCTTTGTTCTTTAAAACAATCAACATGGCCGCCGTGTTATTTCATTCTCTTGGGCGATGAATAGACAAATGTGAGAACGATTGTGAAGACAAAAGAATTGCAAGGGTGTATACTGGTTTCCAGGTCGTCTCCAGGTAAGTCCGAGGTTGCGAAACGTGCTTAGAACAAGACTAGCTCAAAACTAGCCTAGCTCAAAACACTAGTATAGCTCAAAGCTAGCCTCATCAAATTCGTCTGAGAATGGAAAAGATGAATTCTCCAAACTTTTCAACTCTTCTTAACAAAGGGACAGTTCGTGAACACGTCCAACAGTGGCTGAGAGAAGATACGCCAAGCTTTGACTATGGAGGTTTTGTTGTTGGAGAAGCACAAGAAACAGCTCTGCTCCTGTGCAAGTCAAAAGGCACCCTTGCAGGAGTTCCATTCTTCAATGCAGTATTTGAAGAACTTGGTTGCAGTGTGGAATGGAAGTATCCCGAGGAGGTGGTAGTGGAACCGATTTCTACCATTGCTGTAGTCAAGGGCAACGTTAATAAGATTTTATTGGGGGAAAGATTGGCACTTAACTGCTTGTCATGTGCAAGTGGGATTGCTACCAAGGCAAAAAACTTAGTAGAATTGAAAAAAGCTGCAAAATGGGCTGGTGAAATAGCAGGCACGAGGAAGACTACTCCAGGGTTTCGCATAGTGGAGAAGTATGCACTCTTGGTGGGTGGTGCCTCTCTGCATCGTTATGATCTATCATCTATGATTATGTTGAAAGACAACCATATATGGTCAGCAGGCAATATTACCCAAGCAGTTACTAATGCAAGGTCTGTAGGAGGATTTTCCTTGAAGATTGAAGTTGAATGTCGTTCTGTAGAAGAAGCAAGATCTGCTGCTCATGCAGGTGCTGATATTGTAATGCTTGACAACTTCTTGCCAGATGCCCTCCACCAGTCAGCTGCCATATTAAAAGGAGAATTTCCTAATCTTCTGATTGAGGCCAGTGGAGGAATAAATGAAGATAATATCAGTGGATATTTTAACCCTAATGTTGATGTCATATCCTTGGGCTCACTAACACAAGGCTACAAACCTGTTAATTTCTCTCTCAAAATTTTAAAGGATGGACATAATCCACATAATCCTCCAGTTGCAGTTGCACAATGCAATGATAAGAGTCTTTGAGTAGATATTAATGGTGTTTGTCTTGATAAAGTACTTTTATCTAGGAATAGCAATAAGAACTGTACATGGAAATATTCATATGTTGAATATGCTGATGCTTGCGTCAGCCAGTAAATAAATTATTATGCTCTTGAGGGTTACTCATGGAAAAGATTAAAACTTAGAAGGCCAAATCATCAGTATTATTCAATTATTCAATTCATTATTCAATCAATGGTAAAGTATGACCTGAGATTAGCTCAATTATAGTTTTTTTATATGTATTAACATTTTATATTTTTACTATAATAAAGGGTTTTGGGTTATACTAATAATACTGGGGCTCAGAATTTGTTTTTTCTGAGTATTTCACAGTATGGTACGATCATATACACATTTCATTCCATCATCATACGCATACCATGTTTAACTAATAATACTCTTGGTATCTTTACTCATACAATTTCATATATATGCTTGATTTTTTAAATGAGTAATATATTAATTTGTTCAATACTAATTTTTTTCATAATTATAAGCTAGTACTGAACAGAAAGAATTCATCCTCCAATTTTTTTTAATGTGGTCATAAGCTATAACCCAGTTCGTTTAGTCGCTTATTACTGACATCTATTAGCATGGTGGCCCAATATTTTTTCTTTTATTTAAGGAATAAAAAACAGTTTTCCGTGTATTATACTCTGATAAAGACACGCGGGATGTGGAGAGAACACGAGAGAAGCGTAGGAAACCACGACGCGTAGCGGAGTGGTTTCCAGCTTCTCAAGTGTTCTCTCCACATCCCAAGTGTCTTTATCAGAGTATAATACACGGAAAACTGTTTTTTTATTGCTTTTATAAAATAACTAGCGCTCAAATGCTTTTAAAAAGCAGTTTTGTTTTGACTATGAAAATGTATTTTCTCCTTACGTTGCGACAGTCTGAAGTTGACCAATTAGAGCGCTCGATAGAAAATGATTTTGCAGGGTTTTCGAGAGAATCTCATTCGCGAATTGTTTTTTGGCAAGTCAAAGAGGAAAAAAACAACAGATATCACTCCATAACAGCTCTGTAACTTTTATTACACAAATTCTAGTGGAAATATTTTTACAAAATGTGAAAAGCTTGTTCAAACAACGTAAATTAATAGCTGGAGAAGACTTTAAGTAAGAGAAACACAACGCTCTCATTGAGTGTTTACTTTTTGAAAGAAATGTTGATATTTTCTATTTAACAAGAAGTGAAAAGCCCAGAGAAACTGTTGAGGTGATTACTCTGTACTGCGAGCTGGTTGTTTTGCTCAAGACTTGGATTATAACTTGCACTTGAACTGCATGGCACGATTTCATTTCGAGGGCTCTGCAAAGCACTTGACAGGACATCACTGCATTGCTGAAGTCTGAATGGCGAAGGTCGTGAATTATAATGCCTTAGGCTGTCTTCGTTTCTGAGGCCAGATATCGCCATAATGTGTCTGTTGGAGATACCAGCTTCAGACCACAGGGTTATTGCAGTCGCTCTTAATGAATGATTTGTATAGCGACGGGAAAGACACGCTTCTTGGCTGATTTCGCTCATCATATTGGAAAGTTTGTTGACTCCAAGTGGACGATTTTCAAACCATGTGTCATCTGATTCTTGCCACCCTTGTCTCTTGGGATATTGAAAGAAGCTTGCACAGTTTGGATTCAACTTACTTATGTAGAAGCGAAGAGCTCTGTAGCCATCATTTTCAGCATTTTTTCGAGAAAAAACTAACTTTTCGAGAGAGAAAAAATGACGTGAGCATGTTTTATGCTCTCATAAAACATGGCTTTTTGACCAATCAGAGCGCGCGTAATATCAAAGTTATTTTATAAAATCTCATATAACTCAAGACCAACTTGTTTATCCACCCTTTTTTTTGCATGATATGGAATTTAATTTAAAATTTAGGTTATGGAAAAGGATTCAAATGAAGATATTTTATTTGGATAAATTTTCAAAGAATGCAAATAAAGGGTAAAAAATGAGATGAGCAGAATGGATGCGCATTAGCAAAGGTCTGGAACTACCTTAAGGGTTTTGGGTTATACAATTACTACTTTTAGATTAGGATTTTTACTCATTCAATTTTTTAATTAAAATTAGTTATATTGTTTATAAAAATGTTTTTCATGTAAATAATTTTTGTGTTATGAAAATTAGTGGGAAGAGTTGTAGGGATAAATGGTTTATGCAAGACTTTTGATAGATTGCGAAGCGACCCTCCAGTCTTGGGGAGTTTGGGGAGAGGGGAGGGGATTGACGAAAGGGGAAAGAGAAGAACCTGCAACCAGTTTTGTCGGGATTGAATTTCCCGTTTATATTCTGAGGGAAAATTCTGATTGGCTAGAATGGTTAAGCATGATGACATAACTCAGTGTCAGATATCACATGGTGGAGAGTGAGCATAAAAGAAGAAATAGCTGTAAAGATCGGAAAAGTTTTAGTTTCAAAAGACAAACAAAGGAAAGCTATAGGCAATCTACTTTCAAACAAAGATGTAATGTCAATACTCCCTATGTACAGGCATAGTAACTATGGTACAGGCTTTGGCCGGCATCTTGGAAATATGTCCCCTCAAACAGTCCCACAATGCACTGAAGTGCCAATTCAACCCAGTTTTTCCCTCAACTTCGGAATGGCTAATAATATAGCTGATTCTTGTTTAATAAGTAAAGTGAAATGCCAGAATAATATTCATAATATATTTTATTAATAAAAACCAGAGGCAAGCACTTGACAGGTGTTTCCACGTTAAAAGCATTGTTTAGTTTTGACATATCATTTTTAGCCAGAAAAATATATGACGATTTTTAATGCTTGATTTGGTAATCGATCCGTAGACTGAGATAATATCATGAAAATGAAAAAAGGATGAATATAGAAATTAAGTGTGAAAAAAGAAATTGAAATCGTTTTTGTTATAGGAAGAATAGTATAAGTGAAATGAATGTCAAGGGTTTAGGAACTTGAACCTTCATCAATTCCTTCTTGGTCAAACGGGACAGGTGATGAGGTAGCACATCGGCATGGTGTGCTTCTGTTTTGCCCCCCTTCTTTGAGGGCCATTTGGGCAGCATTATTAGGGGTTGTTGAGTTGGTAGTTATTTGGGGCAGAGCTGGCAAATCCTCTACAAGTCCCTTGTATATGTGCCCATCTTGACCCAAGATGTCAACTGTCTGCAAGGGTTTCAGGCTTTTCATCGTTTCGAAAACAAACTCTTCTCTGTTGAGGTTGAGCCCCCTCACGACATTGGGGCTGTGTGGATATGATAGGGTGTGGCTTCCTCCACAAGGCCTTTCGATCACTTCTGCAAGATCTTCGATGTTTGGGGCACCACTGAAATCAAGATCATCGAATATATAAGCTCTAATAAGCTCAATTAAAGGGAAATTATATTCAAGAATTAAAATAGTTACACTCTGCATACTTTATAAAAGTCCTTGTAAGGTCTCGATCCATTTTGTGTCGATAATACTACTATTGAAAATACTACTAGTTCTCAATACCTCAACTTGAGAATTTCGCTCTGCAGTTTTCTCCGTCGGTTATCAAGAGCTTCAAAGCGTTCCTGCTCCATCTCCATCCCCCCTCGAATCATGTGTTGACGAATCTGATCCAGCTCAAAGGTGGTGTAAGGTCTGTTTGATTTCTTGTTTGGCAGAGCTTGTGCTGAGGGCAAAGGTGGGAACATCCTCTCACGCGCAAAATCCACTGGACGGTCGCAAGAAATGCAGTTGAAATTCTTGATAAGTACTTTGCGGAATCCAGCGGCGTATTCTTCGGTTGGTGGGCGCATTTCGATGGGTCTTGGTTTAAGCGCTTTCAGTCTTTCTTCGAGGTAAAGCTTCAAGGGCTCCACTTCTGCTCTGTCAAGCTTGGTATTAACGTTGTTCGAGATACTATCGATTGTTTCATGCAGGACATTCTCCTACAAGATAGAAAAATGCAATACTTTATTGTATGAGAGACCGTGTGTATATTAGATATAAAATCATATATATGGCTCGTCAGTAGGGCAAATAAAATATTAAATTTACGGATTCCTTGTGACGTATTCTTAAATATGTAATTGTTGAAGACTGCCTTTTCGCCCGAGTTTGCAGTAAAGAGAACAAAGATGTAACTTTATGAAATCTTTAGCATACTGCATGTCATATTCAGTGACTTTCTCTTACATGGCCTTCAAGTCTTTGCAGCAGGTCTCGAAGTGATTGATCGACCATTCCAATGTAGCGATCAAAATCATCGCGCTCGACTTTCAGGTTGATCTCTCTTTTGTCAGCCTTGGCTTTCATTTCGTTGGTGATGTAGTCCTTGTCTGCCTTGACGATCTGAATCTGCTCAAGCTGAAACGATTTAAAATTTAAAGCCTTGGTTTAAAAAAAAAACCACGCGAGGTAAAAAGAAAGAAAAAATAAATGAAAAGGTCCCAATTTGCTTTCCAAGTATTTCCGTCAGTTTTCAGTTTCATTTGACATCATACCTGTGCCTGCAGTCCACTCAACAACTTTTGCTTCTTCTGAAGCTCTTGCAAAAGGAATTGATTGGATTTTTTCAATTCGTCTTTCTCCTCCCTTAGATCATTGATCATGCTACGAATAAGACTAATGTCTTCTCCGTCAGTACTTCGAGTGCGCGCTCTGGACACAGACTTGTGTTCCTCAGCCATATGCCCTGAAATTAAACCAAAAAAACATGCCAATCTACTAAAAAATACGTGTTTGATGGGCAAAATAGGAAGGAAAGGAAGACGAATCTGTAATGTCAATAAACAGTATAAGAAAATGTTTGCAATAATAATTTCATACTTATATTTTTAGCTATTTATAGACTGGCTTTGCTATTTTTATTTTTTCCATGCCTTTTAAAGGTCTTATTCCAAAAATGGTGGGTGAAGGTTTTGTTGCTTGTTGCATGTTGCATCAGTACCAAGCCCTAAACGTACTGTGGGGGATGTGAATGCAATCAGCGAAAGGCCACAACAAAATGGGAAAATGGGATTTCACGCACTGGGGCTGGGATTTAGCCATTTTTGCAAAATGTTGGGCTGGGAAATGGGTTACCAAAAAAAGCTTACCTAAAGTAGACGACAATTCCTCATACTGGTTTTTAAACTCCATTAGACTGTTGTTTAGCTGAACTATCTGGCGTTTATTCTCGTTGGTGGATGAGCTGATCTTATTGTTTTCTAGATCTAATCTCTTTGCTGTTGAGCTAGCTAGTTCTGCATTTTGATGAGACTGGTCTACTTTCTTTTTTAGCACTTCTTGTTCGTGGGCAAGAGTCTGTAACCGTTCATTAGGTGTGTTGTTATCCTTTAGATTGACGATGTCCTCAGATATGGTCTTCACTTGCTCTTCCAATAACTGCTGAAATTCGAAAAGATCATCAACTTTATCAAGCGCTTCGTATAATTCCTTCGGTGGTTCATTGCTGATGGTGATAGGCGAACTCTCATTGGATGCAAACTGCTGAGCAAGTTGACTAATCTCGTGCTGTAGTTTCCGATCCACGACTCTCTCCACATGAGAAACATCAAGAGAGAGTTTTCGAGTTGGTGGTTTAAATTGAGCTTCTTCTACTGTCTGCTTCAGCTCGTTCTTCATCTCCTCCATCAGTTTCACAAGTTCATCTTTATCACCTTTGGTTTTTGTATCAACATCTCCTAACAAACTTTGGATGCTCTCCATTTTGTGACTATCATTCTTCACTGCTTCTCTGATTTCATGTAAATCAGCTGTAAGAATGTCGACAATCTCAGTCAGACCCTGGGTAGTTGTTTGACAGCCCTGTATCTTTTGGTCAAAGGAAATCAGTTCTGTCATGTCCTTGGCTGGTGTCTTTGAATCTCTGTGGATGAAGAATGATGCAGTTGATTTGACCGAGCTCACTATTTGATTGGTTTCCAGTGTTTCCATTCTAGCTTGAAGTTCTGACATTTTTCTAATCAGGCTTTTCATGGTTTCGCCTCGATGCATCACTTCAGTGGACCTGCGTGTCGAATCAACAGAAATCTTACTGGAGGGCACATATTCTGGTGCGATGCCGTGAGTTGGAGACCCAACAGGGGTAACCGTGAGAGAGATTCCAGCAGGTGAATGAACGGATTTCTTGCTCGATGCAGATCCGTCGCTTCTAACACTCTTCTTGTCAGATTCCTCGGTGTCTTTTCTGGGTGACTGTGGCAGACCTTCGCTTGCAACACTCTTCTTGTCAGATTCATCGGCAGTATCTCTCTGCGGTGATCTCGAAATCCTGGCTTGGTCGACCGAGGGTTCCTCATGCGAAGGGGAAATTTTTCCCTGGCTGAGCCTAGGGGTGGCAGATTTACTTCGTCTTGAAGATTTAGCCCGTTCCAGTATTTCTTGGGGCGTGGCACTTCGTCGCAGTACTGGTGTAGCTGCTCGTCTGCTGGTAACTGGCTCTTCAAACAAAACATGTTCATCGATTAATTCCAGTTCACTGGGGGTTGCTCCAGCCTGCGGGATGACAAAGCCTTCACGAATCAAATCATATGCCGCTCTGAGGTCTTCTTCTTCTGTAACCAGGATAATTTTGCGACTTATTCCAAGATGCTTTACAACTTCGAGCAAAAAGGCACGTAAAACATTAAAGTTGACATTGCCGATCTCAGGAGTCGCCAAAGCGATATCTAAAAGCTGTTGTAGATCGACCCTGAACGACATGTTGTGCGTGAAAAAATAGACGAATTTAAGATTTAAGGCATCCTTGAATTGGAAAGATTGCTGAAAAATGACATGGATTCGAGCTCTGACCTCATTAAAGAGGCCATCGAATGCGCGCGCTATTAATTACCCAATAAGAACAAACGATATGATCGTGACGTAAGCACGAACCCACACTGCTTTGCGCTAGATTCACTACAACTTGTTCATTGGTTGGAAAAATGATTTCTTAAGTTTTAAAAAGCTTTGCACAGCACAGAATTCCACTCAGCGATAAAATTAACTATTTTATTATTTCAATGCACTAGTAATATTTGACTTCTACGCTAATGCTGTATTAATGGATGCGCTCATACGACACAGGTAGCCCGAGCTCCAAAAATGCCTGCTGAAGCTGAGCTTTTAGCACTCACGATCGACTGACTTTGTTTTTGTTCAAAGATCTTTATTTTGTTTGCAGTCTGCGCTATGAGTGAGTCATGAACTGAGAAATAGTTTTGCGCTTGAAAAAAAGGGGTTTTGGTCAGAACTGGGATTTAGGTTGAAGAAAAAGGGAAATAGAATCAACTGATTGAATTCCTTCTCCCTTGTCAATAAAAGCATTATAATGTAACAGGATAGCTGACGAGAGAGCTCGATATTTCCTAATTGTGAACAATCTTTCCATTTCATTTTATTTCAGTGATCAAAACCTGACAGAATTGATGCGGACTGCGCGCACGCGTTGGTAGTTTTGATGGTTGAATCATGAATATTAGTAAAGAAGAGTTAAAGGCGAGGACACACGATGCAGCATTGCGCGCAATGTTGCAGTAGTAGGATCGTTTTCTATTTCAGCAACATAGCGTGCAACAAATTGCGTCGTATGACATTGCTCGCAACATCGACTGCCTGTAACACTGCGCGCAATGTTGCGCCGTGTGTCTGTAGCTTAACGGTCATTGCTCAACGTCCAGCGATCAAAACTGTTTGAATAGAGTTCATGCATTCAAAATGTGTTCATAATATTCCAGTCAGCCATATTTGGGTTTGAACGTCGATAATCAGTGAGTAAGACGGGACATTGAATACAAAAATAAAACATACAAGTTTGAATACAAATGCAGTATATTTTGTCCGGGATTATAGGTCGTGTGATCATGACAAAGTACCTTAAGAATGATATGAATAATTTACTCATTGAACAGCGTAGAACGCGATACCTGGCTTTGATGACAGTAGAGTTGTTTGTTGTATGGCTTGTCAACAATGAGCTTGTTTATACAAAACAAATTCGTGCATTTCCAACAAAATGTATGTAAGTTAACAATTGTGAATGTTTTAAACATCTTTTAACCTAAAAACTACCCTACCCCACTTAAATAATTATGTTAATAACTTTATCCTCTGTATTTTTTTAGGTTAAAGTTTGATACTTTTACTTCTTGCCACTACGGCGACAGCAAATCGGAGGGCATGACGGCTGGCAGACTGGCAGTGGTGGTGGCGGGCACACTACTGGAGGAGGGGGACAAATAACTGGTGGTGGTGGTGGACAAATAACTGGTGGTGGTGGACAAACAACTGGTGGAGGTGGTGGTCGACAACAAGGCATAGGACATATCTTCATGCAGTGATGGATACAGATTGGAGGACATGGAGGAGCAGGGGGTGCAGGGGCACCAGGACATCCGGCAGGTCCAGGAGGACCAATTGGGCCAACTGGTCCTACAGGGCCGGGACAACCCGGAAATCCTACACATCCAGGAGGACCTGGTGGTCCTCCACATCCGGGAGGGCCAGGAGGACCTGGAATGCAGCATGGAGGCGGCGGTGGTGGGGGTGGTGGGGGTGGTGGGGGTGGTGGTGGTGGTGCACAACACATTGTAGTACATGCTGGAGCACACGTTATTGGACATGAGTACCCACATGGGTTGGGACTGCGCTTTACTACATCTTATCGGATGGAAAAAAGAATAAATAAAAACAAATTAATTATTGTATATTTGTTGGTAGTTAATCGCTAAATTGATCAATAAAATGTACTGAAACAGGTAAAAAGAATTTAATTATTGTATTATTAAGCAGCATAGCATCAAACCTATTGATTCCGATCCATCGTGATTACCTTTATTTGGTGCCCCATAGGCAAAAACAAAAAGACAACAAGCTAAGAAGAGGCGCATCTTTCCTGTATACGAAAAAAAATATTTTCAATAGTTAATCTATGAGTACTAAGGAAAAATAAGGTGCGCAAAGAATCTTGGGTCAAAAACGTGTGGTCCTCATGTTACATCAAAACGATGAACTGGATGGATAACTTTGAGCAATGAATAGGTCATAGCTCTGCGCCCACCCACTTCAATATCAATATATCAGTACTAAGGGGGAAAATAAGGTGCGCAAAGAATCATGGGTCAAAAACGTGTGGTCATCTACCCTATACGCACGATGTTACATCAAAACCATGGACTGAATAACCTTAAGCAATTAATAAACAAGTCATGACAAATTTTAAATGAAACCAATCGTGGCTATGCGCCTACCCACTATACTATAACCTATTTAATCCAATGTTAATGTTAATGGAACCGACTCAAAAGAGCACTCAATGTTTGATACACATAAAGGTATCGAATGGTGTATAGAGTATCTCATGACAAAAGCCTACCAGAAACACTACTGGTGGCCTTTACCGGCTAAAATGAATAAAATGGAATACAAGATAGAACTGAAATCGAAGAAAAATAATATTTAAAAAAATGAGATATCTATGTGATAGGTACATCATTTTAGACTGCAATAATAAAAAAAGAATAATACTTTGAAATTAAAAAAGTTATTAAAAATGGATTTGTATATTTATTGTTTTGATTTAATGTCTACTTTAACCATTGACTGTCCTACTTTAAACATGTTCAAACACTGAAGTAAAATAATAATTATTTTAAAATACTAGATTTAATAGTCACTAGGTAGGATTTAATTGAAAACTTCTCAGAATTTCGTAGATGGTACGAATTCTGAGATTAGATGAAGTAGCATTGCCACTTGAAAGTGCGTTTGACCAAATTATTTTGACATTTTCGAAAGCAATTCACTTCAAGTAATAATTCTCTCCCATTTCACACCTTGTGGTGAGACAGTTTTATACCAACAATCAGAAATAACGACAAGAAATTATTTTTAACACTTAGAAATCATAGTTTTGTCTAGATAATTTAACAATAATGAGCTAAGTAAACAAAATCTTAAATCAAAATAACATCTTTGAAAATCAAAAATAAAATTTTCTAGATGATATACAGCAATAATAGAGCTCTATAATTAGAAATTTTAAAGCAAAATCAAGAATAGAAACGTTACCTTCAGCAGTTTGGTCAGTGGTCGAGGTTGTGAAGGCATTATTTCGATCAGCGTTCGCGCTTTTACCTGCTTCTTCGAGGTTTTTTTTTTCAACAAGAACCTCAATAATTAAACATATTCAGACACAGAATTACACAACTGCTTGAGTTTTAGGCAGCCATTTGACAGCCGTACCTGTAGCCTTTTCAAAGTTGCCTGAACAAGCGAAGCTAAATATGCGATTGATAAACAAGTCGTCAAACGTTTTGAAATGAATATCGTGACTAAAAGAACGAAAATTCTCAAGCTTGAACTATTAAAGGGATTAGGTTTGTCCATCATAAGCTAGAAGAAAAAAGGATTTAATTAATTTTTCATTGTACAGGCCAGTCACCCGAAAAGTGTCAAAAAAGAAAAAAGAAAGCCGTGAAAAAAAGATGAGAGAAAAGAAGAAGAAAAACGAAGAGAACTAAGAAGAAAAGAAAATGATATTTTATTTCCTTTACAGCTTCGGCCTTCTAAGATCTTTAAATCTTGCGAGATATTCTGTTTTTAGTGATCGAAATATTTATTAAATGATATCAAAATCAGTACGAAAAGCTACCTTTGGAGAGTTTGACACTACCTGAAAACTAGCCAATCAGGTAGAAGGATTTAATGTGATCTGAAGTCATTGATTAAACGTCACCAACAAAGCCAGTTTATTGCTTGGATTCCTCTCCAAACTCATGAATCATTTATAATTTACCCGTATTTCTGTTGTTTAGGGCAAGATTTTTTTTCAGATATCGACAGGGGCAAGGCTTCGCTATCAGGTAACTCTAAACAAATGTCTTAATGTAACTTTTTTTCCTCTTAATTCAAAGGCTAAGGATCCCTGAATTGTTTTTCTATTTATATCGATTCCATCTTTGTTTTGTCTATTTAAAATATTTGTTTATTTTTCCGTTATTGTTTTCCTTCTTTGGTTTCAGTTTTGGCTTACTGGTAATTAAGAAAGTCAAACAAAAAAAAAATCGGTCAAAAGAGTTCAAGTACAACTCCGTCGTTCACCTAACAATAAGGACCTAAAGACCTTTTGCTATCAATCTATAGGGTTTTAATCGGGCAACGACATCGTTAGGTTTCACAGGTATCTTTGTGCACATAGGCAGCCATTTTAGACCAATAGGTCAAGTCTTATAAAACAACTTTAAATAATCTCGTCAAAACAGCAAACAGTTTTCATTTTATTGATCAAATTAACCCACAATAGTAAGAACAGGACTATAGAATTAGAAAAAAAAAATCAGCCATAATAGAATGTAAAATTGATATCCTAAGGACACGTGACCACGGGTACCAAACAACCGCTGTCAGTGTGTGACGACAGTCATGGCATGTACATAGTCACGTGACCTGTAAAGAAGGACACTGCTGGTAACGCCATGACACTATAATGGTTTTCTGTCAAGCGTTTTTCACAGAACGTCTTACGTGATCTGAGACCGGAACTGTATCACGTAAATAGGAACCATGAAAAAATGTTAAACCGTCTTAATTCGACCATTTATATGATTCTGTGTTTTTCTTTAATTAATGAGAATGTCGTTGGGATTCAAGACACTTCACATAAAAAAGCAATTCCTAAAAACTTAAAATAAAACGGTGAATAAAATAAACAGTACATAAAAAATCGTATGATAAATAATATCCATGCTCTTATGTCGTCAGTCTCTGATTGGAAGCTAATAAACAATAGCTTTATCATGGAAACTTTTGCACGATGATTTAATTCGCTTTTCATGGAGCTGGCCGACTGAAAACAAAAGCCAAAAATCTGTAAACCAGAGACAGAAAAAACGAATTCCTCTATACAAGTTATGGCCAAAAATACTTTCATCGAACTAGGGTATATAAAGCATTGCATGGTGATGGGCAAAAGGTGTTACCTCTACAACGTACACTAACAATATATGTTTTAATTTTTTCAGGATTTTGTTGCTTAAAACTTACAAAATTCTTGAACAAAAAATTCGAACTTTTTTCATTTTCATTCACACTAGTTCTAATCTCTGTGTTCTTTACTCTTAGGCAAACATGGCTTTCAAAATTATTTTATTGTGGGCTGCCTTTCTAGTTGCTTCATTAGAAGCCAGAAGAGGTAAGATTTGTGACAAGAGCATGACTAGTAACAACCTAGTGGTCCATCTGAATGTGCTGACGAGAGATGGCGGATGTTTTTGGTCTCGTTCATTCAGCACCACAATCCAATCCAACCACTAGCAGTTTTCTCAAGAGACCATAAAGGGGGTCCGCATATCTAAAAACAACTTTCGGGCTTATCATAGGAATTAGGATATCCTTAGGATAACGCGGGTGGGGTAGGGGTAGTACATTCGCCTCTGGGGTCTCAAGTTCGATTAGAGATTATCACATGTTAAGAGCCTGATATCGTTTTTATTCACGAGTTTCCCGTCATATCGCGAACAAGCGAGTCCACGAGCGAGTGAGCGATATGATACGGAAAACGAATGAATAAAAATGATATCAGCTCTTAACATGTGATAATTTTTTTATTACACATTTAGGGTCGATACATAACACACAAGAAACATTTTATTGTCATAAATATCAGTTTACCGTTTACCGTGAAGTGATATCGTATCACTTCACTGATATGGTTTTTATTCACGGCTTTATCTCACGGATATCGACCCTAAATGTGTAATAAACATCTTTATTTAATTCCAAGCACAAAAAACATCATAACCCAGAAGTTGTTTCATGGTTTGATAAGATTTAAAGGTTTTGCCAGTGTCCTTTTTGATATTTCGCGTCTTTTTTGCAGTTATAGAAGCTTTTGATTATCATGGCAAAGTCGTAAAAGTGGAAAAAGAAGTTAAAGACAAAGGTAAGAACGAGAATACATTACGGTTTTTTCACAGAGATTTACCTGTGAATCGCTAGCACGTAACATGTCCCCGTTGACAACCAGCAGAAATCAGTCTTTTTGATAAGATTCATGGATGTGCGTACAGCTAGCCTTTAATGTGAGATTATCAGCGACTGTTTAAAATTGAAAAGTAACCTTAACTTCTGAGAATAGTGGCGATTGAATAATGTTCACTAGGGATTTTTATCTAATAATAGAATTTCTAAACTATATTAAAGTAAAAATAGTTTGGAAAATTTTCCATTAATAACTTCGAGCTAAATATGAAGAGTCAAGAGCCCTCACTTCATAATTAATTAATGGCGTGAAAACAATTAAGATCTTGAAAATATATCATCAATAACACTGTATTAAAGTTCAAAAGGAGTTTGAAGGAAAAGAAAGACATTCCGTACTCTAAGTAATCGAAAGGTGCCAACTAGAACCAAGGGGTGGATCCAGGAATCAAAGAAAAGGCCATCCCCGGGTCCTTAAGTCGCCGTTTTTTACTGCGACTTACAGCAATTTAGGGCGACTTAAATAAGGCGATTTTGGGGGCGGCGACTTAAGGCGACTAAAGGACGACCCGGGGTAGGCCTAAGAAAGGGTGGGCCGGAAAATTTCGTCCTGAGAGAAAACCTTCAAGACCGTAATCAAATTTTTTATTTTGCCAAGTTTAAAGAAAATTTATTTTTTAAAAGGGGGCCGCGGCCCTGTCGGCCCACCCCAAAACCCGCCCCTGAGAACGGTTTTCGTATGAGTGGGAAACAACAAGGCAAATTCGTAATCGTATTGTAGCCTTAGAATATCTTACAGTAATCGTATCTACGCGTCGTGATTGAAAAAATTATTGCCAATGGGAAGCCATTTTAATGTTATGGCAGGTCGTAACGTGTACCTGCTGTAAGTCAGCACCGTACGTTTCCCATTCATACGAGAACCGCTCTATGGCAGGTCGTAACGTGTACGTGCTGTAAGTCAGCACCGTATGTTTCCCATTCGTACGAGAACTGCTCTAGTTAGCACCGGTGATTTCCTGGTTTGAAATACTGCCTGGGAAGAGTTTATTGATAAAGAACTTTGTTCATAAAACAGGCGCATTACTAAGCAATTGGAACTATCTTTAATTTTTCTTTGACAGAACTAATCCAGAAACGTAGCGCTAATCCATGTGGGATGTCATGTGCACCAGTTTGTGCCCCAATGTGTGCTCCATCCTGCTGTGCAGCCCCACCACCACCACCACCACCTCCACCACCACCAATGATGTGCGCTCCTCCTCCACCACCACCAATCATGTGCATGCCACCTCCACCTCCACCACCACCACCAATTCCTGGCCCACCTGGACCTCCTGGTTGTATGGGACCCCCTGGAGCCCCCGGGTGCCGCGGATTCCCAGGAATGCCGGGCATGGGAGGCCCAATGGGACCAATGGGACCCCCTGGACCACCAGGAAGTCCTGGTGCCCCTGCACCCCCAGCTCCTCAGTGTGCTCCAATCTGTATCCATCACTGCATGAAGATCTGTCCTATGCCTTGTTGTCAACCACCACCACCACCACCAGTTGTTTGTCCACCTCCACCTCCTCCTCCTCCAATGATTATGTGCCCACCACCTCCACCACCACCAATGCCAGTCTGCCAGCCGTCATGCGCCCCAACTTGCTGCGGCAAGAAATAAACATGTACCTCATTTATTGCTGAGGATATCCATTTGAATGGAATAGTTCACTCACTGACTCGCTTATCATGGTCATTTCACCAAGCAGTCTGATTAGACAATAGCTATTTGTACGTGAACAAGTTTAGCAGAAAGCTATTTAGATGAAACTATATACAAATTGTTATATTGGAATTAAAGAATGTGTTGATTATTAAAATACTACGTATTACTTTAAACAATAATATAGTCGAGTAATATTTGTGAGCTGGTTTCTAACAATCTTATTATCTTGTGCTGCTGGTTTTCACGAGTTCGTTTGAAATTCCACCAATAATTGTTTCAAGAGTATAGAAGATGGCGTAGTTGTATAGTTGCGTGCGCAGTAGCTTCATTTTTCTATAGTAGGCAGCCACCTTAAGAAACTTTCACTTCTATCAAATATCATCTGCGAGAAAGAATTTTAATTTGCTTCAAAGTCTAAAACATCTTCACTTAAAATAATGAATTTGCTTCTCCAATACACAAACAAGCATTAGTGCCACCAAACCCGAAAGAATTCGTCAAGGCGATTAAAGGAGAAGATGAAGTCGAGGTCAGTTCTTGTGGCGAATTTGGTACGTAATTCAAGTCGAATTCCTGCGGCGAGTCAAAACTGTGTAAGTTTAACGTCGGGGGAGATATTTTCTGTAAAACAAAGAAGAAAATTAATGTTCGAAGGTCAGTGCTTGTTTGTAGCGTTTCTGCAAAATTCTGAGACTACTTACGATGATGTGTGCGCAGTATTGAATGTTCGGTGATACGACGATCAATATAGTCGCGAAAATTGGTGATGTAAGATATTGCGTCACTATACTCCGCGCACTGCCACATTTTTGATACATGAAGTTGCACAACAACAAGAAAACACAATACTTACATGTTTTAGAGCCAGAACTGTGAATATTGCTTCTACGGCCCCTGCTGCACCTAACAGATGTCCTGTGGCTCCTGTTGAAGATAGTATAGAAACATGTAAGAAAATATCAGCGGCTTTGCACTGGAGATGATTTGTTTTAGTGCATATTTACAATCCATTTTGGGGAGGAAGGGTGGAAAAAAAGTCAAAAAGGTCTCGAAAATCGGTGTAGAATAAGGCAACAGCTTCCTTTTCAACTCCGACGAAAAACGAACGTCCGACACGTCAGTACAGTTACAAACCTTTTCCCCGGTGTTTAAGTTTTCTTAAGTTATTTGCAGTTTGGCTGTGAATATATTACATTTTGCAGCGTGTAACTCGGTCTCAGGTTTCAGATTTCAGATCTCCCACTGACAACGTTTTTTTGAAATTGGTGTATACATAAGCTTACCTTTGGTAGAGGAGACCTTGATATCATTATTACTATGGTCTCTGAGAAGTCTTTTAATAGCTCTGTTTTCTATCGCATCACCTTCAAGAAATTAAAAAGCCATGTTACGAATTAGAATTTGGAAGTTGATTTTTGCGGAGAAAGAAAAACCGGAGAACCCGGAGAAAATCCCTAAAATAAAGAAACTATACATAAGGGAATGACACATGGTTTGAAATAGCAAAACATTCTAGTGAGTTCCAGAGGTCATTCTGCTCCAGTTTATCTCAGACACACATGGTACGTAATGGGTACATGTAAACTGGAATACAAATTCTGTCACGTTAACAAGAATGGCATACCAATTGGTGTAGAAGTAGCATGGGCGTTGATGTAACATATATCACTTGGTTGTAGGCCGGCATCTCTCAAAGCTGCACTCATGGCTAGATATGCCCCTTGGCCATCTTCTCTTGGGGCTGTTATATGGTAGGCATCGCCTAGTTGAGTAGGAATAAAGAAATGAGTGAATGAAATGGAAAGAGATTTTGATCATAACTCTTTCGGCTGAAGGTGTCAGCTCGTACCCACCGGACATGCCGTAACCAAGGACTTCTGCATGTATCTCCGCACCGCGAGAAATAGCATGAGTACGTTCCTGTAAAGAACAAGAAAAACGTTAGCTAAACGAGGAAAAATAGTTTGAAAAGTATTGTTGGTTGTCATTCTCCCTGTTAGTTTATATGCAAGGAGTTGGCCTTTGTCTTCCTTTCTCTACTCCCCCATCCGGCCCACCACTGCCAACACCCCTTAACTAATGCGTATACCACTCCGTTACCTCTAAGACAAGGATACCAGCTCCTTCACCCATAACGAAGCCTGACCTATCTTTATCGAACGGACGAGATGCCTCAAGAGGACTGTCATTATACTTGGTAGTCAGTGCTCGAGCCCTGAAGAAGAGAAACAGTAGTTAGACATTGAACAAATGGTCTACCATGGTAAAAGGGTAAGAAAAATATATATCAAAGGAAGGAAGAAAGGAAGAAAAATGTGTTCTAGGTATTGTGCTTTATTGAATACATAGAAAACGCGCGCAAGTGCTGTGTGCAGTTATATAGCACGCGGGGGATGGCAGAACATGAGAGAATTGTTAGGAGAAGCACGACGTGGAGTGGAGGGCTTTTCACAATTCTCGAGTGTTCTGCCAATCCCCAAACTTGTGCGACAATTTAAAACCTGTTGTACACGTTCGTCAATCAGAACTTATTTGTTTTGACAGACCCACCCCCTGTCTACAGATCGACTTAAAGAAAAAACAAATCAGTCGCGATGTTGGTCAAAGAAAGATCCCTGATTGACTATCGTGAAATAAACTTCTAATTCAGGTTGCAATGGTAGAACCCCTCGCGCTGTAAATCTGTAACAAACAACTGTAAATTGAACGTACTTGCAAAAACCTGCCATACTAAGTGGTGAGATACAAGACTCTGCTCCACCAGCCACCATGACATCAGCATCCCCGTGCATTATCATCCTGTATGCATCACCTATTGCATGTGCTCCTGCTGCACATGCTGTTGCTGCTGCATGATTAGGACCCTGTCTTCGTACAAGGAAAAGGTAAGTGACCACGTAAAATGGTTGTCCCGTCTCTTTCAGAGACGTTAAGCATAGAGGGCCACAAGTTAATCAGTTGCAACTGTTGTTGCGACTACAGGTCACATGTCACCCTCTCTAAATGCTTTTTTCTAGAGCTGGAAAACTATTTACCATCTCTGTCTCTCGTATATAGGATTTGTTATGAATACTCCATGTTATCATGCTGTTAATAAGTGAGATAAGTAAGTGTGACTGACCTGTAGATCAAAATGCATGCTAACTACTCCAGCAGGCATATTCACTAAAATTCGAGGAACAAAGAATGGGCTGACTTTACGATATCCCTGTGAAACAAAATGAATACAATTAGGTGAACGTCAATTTAACAAATTATCATCGCAGGTTCAGTACAAGTAAATTAGCCAACATTAGTCTTTATTACCAAACTGATAACACAGTGAAGTTAAGCTATAGAAAACTGAACTGAACTTGAAAAGAACTACATTTGCAAGGCACAACATTGAGTGTAAAGCTAACAAAAGGTGCAGCATCGTGCGCAATTTTTCAGGCAATCGATGTTGCGAAGCATGTCACATGACACAATTTGCTGTGTGCAATGCTGCACCGTGTGCCTGCGCCTCTACGTCTTTATTTATCTACTGCTGTTGTTTACCATCAATGATGATAAATGTGATATTGATTGTTCTTGTTGTTATTATTATTATTATTATTATTATTATTATTATTATTATTATTATTATTATTATTATTATTAGTATTATTATGGCTTTTTAAATAAGTTGAACTGGGAAAGGGGAGGTGAAATCAGGTTCATGTCTAGGTGCCCCCATCTTTCCTTATCTTTTGTTTAACTATTGTGAGATTCCTGTATAAAGGATCCTTGGCACTAACCTCTTTCTTTAATATTGCTCCTGTGACAGGGATATCCTTGATTCCTCCTATCCCTGACCCTATACAAACTCCCTGGAGAACAAACAACAATAGATGGATAAAACGATTACAAAACATTGTTGCAATTATAACAATTAAAATGGGAAATTACATGTTTCAGTTTTTCTCTCACAGACCTTTTCTGAGATAGCAAACATGGTGCATTGTGGTCTAGCTAGGGTACAAATAAAATATTATGATCATAAAACATTTGGAACATTATTGAAGAAAGATAAAATTGGCAGAACATGAGAGAAGGGTTAGGGGAAGCACGATACCTAGAGGAATGCTTCTCAACACTTCTTGTGTTTTCTGCCAATCCAAGTGCTTTATTACTTCATACAGCACAGCAAGCAAGTTTTTTATTCATAAAATACAACTGCATGTGCATGCTGTGTGCTTTCATAATGCACACACCAACCAATCAGAGAGCAATATTTATGACAGTTATTTTATAATGGCAAATGGCGTGACAGCCTTACAGTATGCACCTCCTGATGTGACAAGTGATGATGATGATGATTTAGGGCATTACAGTCCACTATTTTAACTTACAGCTCTTTGTTTTTCTAAATCTGTAGTTGGTATCCACCCAGAGTCCTTCAATGCTTGACTTGCAGCAATAACAGCATAAAGACTCTCTTCTGATGTACTCCTTTTATCCTATCAATAAACAACCATTACCATGATGCTACTGCCACAGGGAACCCAATTTAGATAAAAGTGATAGACAAATAAATTGCTTTTTACTTAGCCTCCTGCACAGATGGCTTAAGGGTCGGTCATACAATCTTTCTCTGATGACCTGCTGACCCTAAGAATTTCTGAGTAGGAAGCTATTGTTTACTGTGCTCTCTGCAATTTTGTTTTGGGATGCATAAATTTGCCTGGTGTGCTTTTTCCCTGTATATTTATCAGTGACCCTACACTCTTTGCACCAGTGGCTTTCCTCTAGATAACAACAGACCCCTTATTTGTGACTGCCTATCAAAGAAACTTTGTTATAAGCTATACTGCAGCATATGTCAATGAATGTACTGTACTTACTACAACTTTGAGCCATACATCAACATCTAATTGACCACTGTCAGTTCCCTTAGGCACAAAGCCAGCTGAAAAAAATAGCATTTCATGATATAATATAATAAACATTCCACTTTTTATTTCATTACATGGTAAATTAGGCGGTTTCCTTTTTTAGAAACTGTTGGCAACACAACAGCTGGATGACAGTGGACTGTCAAGTTGGCCAACAGTTGGTCAACAGGACATCTTGGGTGCTGTTCTTTCATTTTATCAATCAGATTGCATGGATCCTCAAAACATGGAATGACTCATAACAATTACATATCCTGCCATATACAATATGCCTCATATTGAGCAGCAACCTCTACTTTCATATTCAACATGGCGATGTAAACACTTACCAATTTTTGCAGGTATTGTATCATAATCTAGAAGAAATAAACATTCATCAGAAAGGAGAGAAGTCAGTGGGGATTTGCTGGTTGATAAGTTACATTTATTGTGATTTAGGACTTAGATAGGACTTACAGTTTGAAGTGAATGAGAGTTTTGTATATGTCAACATAGGAAGTCTAACCTTTATCAGTTATTTGCTTAATTCCACATCGACCACTTATAAGTTGCTGCCAGACATACTTCGTACCAACTCCAAGAGGACACACTAACCCTGAGATGAAATATTCAACACTTAATAAAATAGCCCTGTTTCTGTACAAGATAAATCAAACAGCTTACCCAAGCCAGTCACCACCACTCGTCGACGTTCTTCGACCCTCGAGTTTGATAACGTTCTTGAAAATTTCGAACAATAGTTTTTTCTGCAGTCTAATAACCTCCTCTGCAAAGCGAAGCACTTTTGACACCCTCGATTCATAACTATCGTCAAGGAATATCAAGCAATTGAAGATCAATTTTATGAACGAATTTTAGTGAGTTCGTCCGCCATGTTTTTATTGAGTGTCCAGGCCTTCAAATATATCCACAGGAAGCCCAGCCCTAATGATCTTTAAAATCAAGATGGCGGACTAAACAAGAAGAATCTTGTACGGTATGAAAATTGGCTTTATTGACTTCGTAAAATAGATTTTTCAACAACTATTTAAAGTAAAATTTGCAGAAATACATAGCAATCATGTTTGCCAAGTTTATGAACAAGAAGGACTTCCATCCTGGCTCCAATGCGAACATTAAGAGGGTAAAGTTTTTGATTCCTTCAATGGTTTACTAAGATTTTCATTGATATTAGTATAAGCTTATTAAAACATCTTGCAGGTATGGATGGCAGAGCAAAAACGTACGGCTGACAAGCAAAAACAGCAGGAGTTGAATGAACAGTACCAAAGAGAACAAGACAAATACCAAAATAGGTAGGATACAGCTTATTCAATAATTAATCTGGCTTGCATTTTTGCAATTTTTTAGAAAGTGTTTAGACAAATGATAAAATCAATCAACAACTTTATATTAAAGGCTTTGTCATTCATGTGCCAACCAGAGATGGATTGGCTGATAAAACAAAGCATTTTGTGAAGGGCTTTTGTGAAAATGGTTGGTATATTAATATCACATTGCTATTGTTAGTGAACATGAAGTATTACTAGTAAGTATTACATCCATACTACTGTAGTATGTTAAACCTGCAGTGTTTGTAGTTACAACCCTTTTCATAATTCTGTGACCTAACCGACTCCAGATGTCTGGCGTTTTGGCTTCCATCAATGAAAGTTATGATGGGCAGAGTTCATTTCCATCACGAGTGATAAAGAAATTTCCATTTAAAAATGGCTTTCTAGTCACAGGAATTTCCTTATCGCTCAATCTAAATTAACTTGGCTCGTCATAGTTTGATTGACAGAAGCCAAAATGCCAGACATCTGGAGTCAGTTAGGTCGCAGAATTACAAAAAGGGTTGTAATGTACATCTTTCCTTTCAGGAAAATGGTGAGCAATGATGAGAAGCTCAAGTCAGGATTAGGATTCATGTATGATGCTCCTCCAGGATTTGATAAAGGTATATTAATAGATGCATCTATAAATCAAATTTTTCCCCATTGAACCTTTCCAATGAATTACAGAACCAGAACTAGTGGCTAGTGGATTCATAAAATAGCTGGCGGTATGAAGTTAAGTACCGGGCGATTTACTGCTGGTAGCCGCCTTCTAATGAAACCCCTACTCGTTGACTTGGTCGGGCCAACAAGAATTGACGAATATTTTGCAAGGAGCAGAGCAACGAGTATAAGCAAAACCTACAGATAATACATTTATCATGTCAAGTTCACACAATATCAGGGATTGGCTGTGGGCTCTCAGCTAATCAGAAGCAAGATATTGAGTAAAATGTATAATAATCATTATTCTTATGAGACGATAATCAGGTGTCAAGTGGGGATTATGGGGTTTGCCAAAGTTTGCTAAAGCAGAAGAAATACTGAAAAAATTTCATCCTGAATTTTGTCTTTTCTCTGATATTCAAGTCTAAAATCATGCTAAAACAATTATTCACCTCAGACTTGGTGAATACTACCAAAACAGGTAGAGTGACAATCACACTTGAGAAAAACCAGTTGCGACTAGTATTAAAGCTAGACACTTTTGATACATTCCTTAGCCTAAAGCGGCTAGTTAGCTTTGAAGTTCATGGTGGAATTTGGCCATTACTTCTACTTGGATAGCATGTTCAAAGCTAATTCACTGCTCAGGGCTCAGGAATGTTATCAAAATTGTCTATCTTTAATGCTAGTCACAACTGGTTTTTCTTGAGCCCGATTGTCACTCTACCTGTTTTGGTAGTATGGTGAATATTTACCTCCCAAGACTAATTGCAGCTAGGTAAATATTCACTGATAATCACCTCGACTTTGGTGACTAATTGTTAAATGTACAAAACCTGCACTATTTTTTGTGTTTCATTACTAATATCATAAATATGATAATTTTTATCAAAAGACAAAGAAAAGAAGAAAGAAGAAGAAGAGGAGCCAAGATTTGAATGGCAGAAGGGAGCACCGAGAGAAGGGTAAGAAAACGCAGAGTCATAACTGCTATTGTTGAAATGCAACTTGCAAAGCTTGAAGTCTTGTTTGCAAACTTGCATTTCGAATGCTGTTAATCAAGATACTGGGAACAAGTTTTTTGGTTTAGAAAAACATGCCTCATATTTATGACCAAAGTTTGCAATGGAGGGTTATAAATATTAAGGGCTCAAAAGTAGATGAAATCTGCCAAAAAATAGACATAAGTGCCATGTTCGTAAAAGAGTATTTTGATTGACAGTCATCAAAATGCTATTCTCACTGTGTAATTACTTTGCAAGGAGCTGTATGAATTAACTCCACATGCATGCCTTATTGCACAAAGTCGTTCAGAGCATCGAAGGAAGCAGAGTTTTGCCCAATCCACCTTCCCTGGTGGCGGTGTTCTTCAGGTTTCTTTTTCTCGCTATAACAACAGTCGTGGATCTCACCCATACCCATGACTTAACTTACCTCGACATGATAATGAGTATGCAGTGAAAATATATTACTAGTTTGTAAATGAGACATCAAACTTTATGGGTTGCAATTCAACAATAACAGTTACCGGTATAAAGTGAAAATTAAATATAAAACATATATAGCATTTGAAAAGCAGGTGACAAGTGATTTTTTTTTACACAGATACACAAAGAATCTTAATCTAGCTGTGAGAGATCAACCATTTGGAATCCCAGTAAGTAAACTTGAGTTTGATATTTCATAAGGGTAATTCTAGACCACAGGATTCAAAGCAGTGCAGGATTTGTTATCAGAGTAAGAAGCCTGTCGGAAGGATCGGAAGGATTTGTTTTGCTTGGCTTGTGCTTACGCTTGTGATGTTTCATGCATGAACTATGTTTGATTCCGATTCTGATTCCAACGCAAGTGATCACCACAGATTTTACTGTATTAGCAGACTGAAGGAAAAATGCCAATTGAAAACAGGCTATGTTAATTTATGCTGGTGTATGATGGCACACAATCTTCTGCACCCAGATGATGAGCACTCATGCCTGAAAGCTTAGTGAAAACATAAATTTGTAAAAAGGATGATGACACAACCATTTAAGGAAAAGGAATCGGCTATATCCACATATGCCCTATATTTTAATATAGGGCATTAAAATGAAGGAGCTGTATTCCATATTTGTAATTTTCTTCGTTTTGCATTTTGAAATAATTTTGATATCTTGAAGGTTCGTAATGTGAGATGTATCAGATGTGGCAAGTGGGGGCATGTGAACACTGACAGAGAGGTGAGATAACTTGCTACATTACTTCTGTTAAATAAAGATTGTCTTCAGCAATTGACAAGGATTTATTTTCTGTTTTAGTGCCCTAAGATGAACAAGACTTCGCTTTCAAAAAGTGATCCATCAACTTTTGCAGGTATACCATGATTATGAATTATATATTTATTCCTATTACAACTTGCAACTGCAATTTCGGCTAAGAGTTTGTTGCAGACTGAGATATTACATAGTCATGTGGCATCTCCTGTGAAGCCCTGGATAAACGAAGACACATGTTTTCAGAAACATGTTTTATTCATTGTTTCCAAAAGTGGCTAAAAAGGAAACATCGAGAAACAAGAGTAACATTGTCTCCAGGCGGAGCAGAAACACGAAATGTTTCAACCGTACTGCCGAAACATATTTTGCTTCTTGGAAGCAACATTTTTCGCACGTAGCAATTTTTCGCAAGTGGCTAAACTGGGAAACATCGAGGAAGCATGCGCAAGGTAAACATGTTTCTGGAAACATGCTACCTCATTACAGGGCTTACTGTAAGTGTTTCGAACTAGGTGGAAAAATGAAATTTCAAACAAATAACAAGTTCTGTTACAGCTAGAACAACGGAGATCAATATTCCACATGATTCCTACGAAATATTCCTACACAGCATTCTCTTCCAGTAGCTTTTCATGGTCAGAGTGCAGCTAAAGAAATTCCTTTCTTTATTGTCTGGTTTTGCAGATGTAGCCGATCCTGCTCAACTCATGAAGGAAATGCGTAGCGATGGACTTGCCCTAAAACAAGGTGTTCTAGGAAGAAAGTTTAATCCTCTTGACCCAAACCAGGTAAAACTGATATTCTATAATATTCTATAATATGATATTATATAACTATAATATTCAATGTTATTGAGTGGTAGCCCATCTCATATAAAGTGCAAGTAAGAACAAGTGTATCAATTGAGACATTTTGAATTTTTGAAAAAATTCTTGGCAAGGGAAAAAAACTTTTTTTTGCAGCATTTATGCATCATCAATAGACCTCTTTAGCTTGTGCGTAATGTTTTCCCCGTTCCAGACCACGTGTCATTCCCTTGAGTATTATTTCTTTGTTTGGACACAAATGAAATAAAGGATCCTATTCTTAAAGGAGTGACATGTGGTCTGAAATGGGCAAAACAAATGCCCAAGCTAAAAAGGTTTATTCAATATGGTCACCTTTCGGCCCTTGAAGTAATAATTCTCATTCATCTTGAAACATATATATTCTCAGCAAATTATAGCTTCTGACGAGGAAGAACAAGATCCCGAGGCAGAATTTCTTGCGTCGCTCACAGACAAGCAGAAAAGAAAACTACTAAGGTAATAAGAGGCTGCCAAAAACTCTCGGCTGTGTACCTCAGTTTCTAGAGAAATATATTCACCTCTTTTCAACTCTTTTTTCCTCATCGTTCCTCATTTTTCTATTTAGAAAACTCGATAAACTGGAAAGAAAGGAACAAGAAGCTGAAAGTTCCAAAAATAAAGCAAAGAAAAAGAAGAAACACAGTCGCAAGTCGCGAGGAAGCGACAGTGAGGATGATGAAAAAAGGAAGTCAAAAAATAGAAAAAGTAACAGAGATTCATCTTCGGATTCAGAAGACCAAAGCCGTGAAGACAGAAAGAAAAGAAAAGCTAAACAAAGTAAGCGTCATGTATCTTCGGACTCCGAAGAGGAGAGAGACAGGAAATATAGGAAAGAGTATCGTGAAAGAGAACGATATCCAGATTCCGAGGAAAAAAGAGAGACACATTACGCCAAAGAATCTTCTAGCGATAAAAAACGCAAAGGAAGACAAAGTAAAAGAAGTGAGGCTTCGAGCAGTGAAGACGAGAGATATTCCTATGAAAAAAATAAGAAATTCGAGATGAAAAACAAAAAAAGAACTTCTCAAACGCATTCGAGTAGCGACATTGATGACGACAAATATTATCGAAAGGAAAAAATGCGTGACGAAAAAGAATCGAGTAAAAGGCGGGAAGACAGACGAAGAAGGGGAAGTGAACGATTCTAGACAGATAGGCAGTTCTTAGATACGTACTATCAGTGTTCAGTCTTCGCAATTTGCCCTCTCAACCTCGTTACTATGCTCTAAAGAAAAAGAATCTGAGATCAAAGTGACTGCGCGCCTTTCGTTTCCTCATTGTATACACACAGGTAGCCCAAATTTATAATTTTGGTTTTCAAGGCTGTAGTGACGTATTTCCGGGTTCAGTCTGGCAATTGAAAGGACTGTTCCGGTGAAAATATAAACTCCAAAAATGTAATGAAAAAAATGTAATGCACAATTTATCACTACCTAAAACAACAATAATGATATTGCATCACAAATATTTGTGCCGAGGAAAAACTTTGGACATTTTTTACATAATTTTTCCATGATTTTATTGGGTCCTAGTCGACTTTTCATACAAATATTGTAACACTTGAAACTTTCATTCAGCCAATATGACGGAGGCATAGCTTTGTCATTTTTTAAATGTTAAAGGTTAATGAGCTGGACAAAGAATAAAAGGCAAGTCAATATGTTGAATCGGAAATCCTGGTCAATAGTGAGTCTAAACCGCGACATCTGTAATAATATTATGCCAACAGATAATACAGATGATAACCACAGTCTCGTTACTTATTTCCTCTGTACGGTGTATCTTACGATAAGTATATACGTAGTACTATAACCTAGCTGTCACAGCAGTGAGTACGGTAAACTAGATCACAGGCGTTTATACTACATCACTATATAGGCATTGCCAAACCCCCGACCCCACCCTGCTCCATCATCACCATCATCCCTCAGCCAAGGCAAGTATACTTTATCCTTATTACTGTAACAAGTTCAAACTTTTTACCATGAAAAAATACTCATATTATAATCACGCGAAATTTGCACTGGGGATAAGATGGTAGAAGGTACTAGATTTTAAAAAAAGAAAGAAAATCTATGGGACTTTACCGTGGTATATCTCTAAGATATTTGTTTATCACTTCAATGACGGCGCCATTAAATTACACTCCGGTGTATCGTTCTTGTACAAGTTACAACAGAACCCGAGACAAGATATTTTGTTTACAAGTGTTTTTGCACGGTGCGTTCAACAACGAAAATCACCCGCAGGTTTTCATATCTGGTACCAGTAGACAGACCTTACACAAAGGAAACGGGTCAAAGAGAAGTCAAAAAAAGAACATGTTATGAATATTAATATTCGCCCCGAGGCCTATCTTTTGTCACTGCTTTAATTCCAAAGCCTGTTGCTTTCTCAAGGCACATGATTACTCGGTCATCGAAGGACAAGGTTAAATATTTAGTTTACGAATCTTTCGAGATAGATTGGATGCTTGATGGACTCCTTAGAAAGAACTGGACAGATTCGCGTGGAATAATATTGTACAAAGCGTCTTTAAACAAGATTTTTTTATGATACTTAATTTGTATTTAATTGGACAGTAGAAGTTAAAGATGTCTTACACTCGATTCGTCAGACAACAGAGACTTCTTGTCAAAGTATTTATCTTAACATCCGTATTCTGGATATCAGTGGATTTTCTATTATTCTTATCGTTTATGAACAATCAGTTAAATCTCTTTGACTCAAAAAATCTTATGCCAAATACTGTAAAAATTAATAGACGTGGCGATTATCGAAAATTCCTTTACAAGCTTCGATCAAACAACTACAGGAAAGGTAGCCGCTATGAAGCGTTTGATGTGATTCCTGGCTTAGGAGAGCTGGGAGTACCGGCACAGTTACCTGACGGACTCAAAGACGCTGCTCAGATGGTGTTTGATAATCACTCGTTCAACGTTATGTTGAGCGACAGGATTTCATTGGACAGAAAGTTGCAGGATGTCAGGGGACCGAAGTAAGTAACTCATAACGGAGAAAGGCTTCTGTTACATGGCAACGATGTTGCGGTAACAGCGTAGAATGCAGGGCATCCTGTACCGGGGAAATGACCTTTTCCGAATTCGCTTGAATGACCACAGAACAAAAGATGCAAGTCGAGGCTGGAGTTTCAAATCCATACATTTACTGCATTTTATCTACTCCAGCCTCGTATTAAGTCTATTGTTTTGTGGTCAGTCAAGCGAAGTAGGGACATTAAATTAAAGGTTTATACGCTGCTTTCTTACGACCCATTTTGATTTTGGTTCATTTGCATCAAATTTGAGGGGCACCTTGCATATATGAACACAATAGTTTTCATGTGCAGTGAAGGATAATAAGTTATTGTATTTATGCAAAGTCCCCCTCGAAGTCGAGAATAGGAAACCAGTAAATTGGATATCTAGATTTATTCTAAGTTATATTTCTTGTTCTGGTTATTTCATATTATTGATTCTGGATTCCAGATTCTAAGTGACCGTCCATTTTTTTGCAGGGGAGGGGAGGGGGTCATTAAAAGAAGTCAGGCTCAAGAGGGGAGTGGGGGGAGGGGAACAACTGAATTCGAGTCGCACAGCAATTTTACAAGTAATCCGAATGGAAAGCAACGGAGAGGGGGAGTCAGATTTATATCTTGTATGGGTTACCAAGGAGAATCCACCACCCGCACCTCCCCCCTCCCCGATAACAAATGAAAGGTCCCGGAGAGCCAAACTGCATTGCGGTTGTGTTGCGAAATTAATTATAAGCCGATATTTTATGATGGCACAAGGATGGGATACCATTATCTTAGAGAGCCGTGTGACAGAGAGAGGAAGATAAAGCTTTCATTGTCCCTTACGAATATATCAAAGGTTCTTCTCGTGTATACCTAGCGAGCAGCTGTTCGCAGGGTACCGATACCCTTGTAAAAAGCTATGTTGCAACTCTTCGAGGCAGCAAAGCATCGACTTCTTGTAAACCAACATTTTCGCTGTTATTGGAGAATCTGGGACTTGCGCCCTGCATCATTTGTTGTTAACCTTACTGTTGATTTTGTTGTTGTTGCAGGTGTAAAAAGAAACATGATTTGTATCCAAAGAAGCTGCCAACTACAAGCGTTATTATATGCTTTCACAATGAGGCCCTGAGTGTGTTACTGCGCACAGTTCATAGTGTATTGAATGAATCTCCATCTCATCTTATAGCTGATATTATACTGGTAGATGACTTTAGTGAATACGGTAAGATAGGTAGATACCAAATATCATTTTAGAATTCATCCGTCCAACCGTCCTATCCATGACATCCATGACCATCCATCCATTCATCCATTCACATCTTTTCCCATCCATCCATCAAATCCATCCATCCAATCCATCCACATGTCTATCCACCAATCCATCCGTCCGTCCGTCCGTCCACCCATCCATCCAAAACTAAAAGAATATTATTCCTTTCGCGTAAAATAAAATTCCTCGGCTGCATAATAACAATATTTTTATCATTTTTTGAATTTCGCAGATAACCTCAAAGAACCCTTAATGCAGCATATTTCAAGACTAAAAAAAGTCAAAGTACTGCGCATGCCCAGCCGGCAAGGCCTGGTACCCGCGCGGTTAAGAGGAGCCAAGGAAGCAAAAGGCGAGGTATTGACATTTCTAGACTCTCACTGCGAAGCAACACCTGGTTGGCTTGAACCACTTTTGGCGCGAATTGCGGAAGACAAGCGAAACGTCGTGTGCCCTGTGATTGAGGTGATTGGTGCAGACGACTTTAGTTACCAGACCTCAGACGTGATTTTCGAGCGAGGTGGTTTCACCTGGGATTTGTTTTTTACCTGGAAAGCGATTCCTGAGGTGGAAAGACAGAGAAGAAAAGATGAGACAGACGCTATCAGGTAAAGTAATAAAGAATCATTTCGAGGGGAAAGAGTTATATGCTTGTAAAGCATCCCGGAGTTAAGACACGCGAAGGAACGTCGCGACACGTCACGCGCGAAACAAATTTCTGCACAACTCAAATTTTGTTTCGATGAAAATGCGGTCATACGAGCAGCAAAATCGAGCAACTTTCGGTCAAGATTATTGTGGTGCAAGTTGCAAAGCAAATGTTGCTCGTGTTACCTGATTACCACCCCTTGCAACAACAACATTTTGTTGCGCGACTTTGTTACAGAAGTAGAAGCTTTTGCAACAAAGAAAACTTGTTGCGCACGGGTTGGTAATACGACCAACATTTTCTGCAGCCTTCAACACAACAATGTTGCACGACGAGTTGCACGATCTTGCTCGTATTACCGCACCTTAACTGTCCTACATTTTGCACCAGCCTCCTTTCTGGTAAATAATAACCGGTTTTTCGAATAGACCCAATTCGCTGTTTTCCCATTTCGGATTACATGTCATTCCTTTGAGTAATATTCCTTTTTTACCACTAATTCTTGAAAGGATATATATGGATGAAACTCAAACAAAGAATTTGGTTCTCTAAGGAAAGGCACATGATCTGGAATTAGAATTCAAAACATTACTCACATACCCGCAATACGTGGATTAGGTGAATATTGCACCACTAAAACATGTAATGCTAGACATTATGACCATTCCCTTAATCTTTCTCTTAGGTCCCCTACCATGGCTGGGGGTCTGTTCTCTATGCATCGTCAGTATTTCTATGATCTTGGCACCTACGATGAACAGATGGAGATATGGGGCGGAGAAAACTTGGAGCTCTCATTTAGGGTAGGTATATGCAACATGCCATGAAACAGATCGATCTTTATGACTATGAACCCTTTAAATTGCAGGAATTAACAATTATATGAGCTCAATTTGGAGGGCAAAACAATGAATTTCATTTCTCATGCGTCTAAGATTCTTCTATTGCTTTGTCCTGATTTGTTAGAAATTCATAGAAATAGTTTATTGGAATCTCAAGGCGCAGAAATACAAGCAACAAAATCGTGCAACTTGTCGCACAACATTGTTGCATTGCAAGTTGGATAGTGAATGTTGCTCGTGTTACCACCCCTCGCGCAATAATATATTTTCAGGCAAAACTTTGTTACACGAAGTAGAAGCTCTTCCTACTCTCTGCAACAATGAAAATTTGTTGCATGCGGGGCAGTAATACGAGCAACATTTGCTCTGCAACTTGCACCTCAACAAGGTTGTGCGACAAGTTGCACGATTTTGTTGCTCGTATTTCCGCGCCTTCATGAGACAGATTATTCAGAGCCTTCCGGCTTTAACCTCTGTAGGTATGGATGTGTGGTGGCCAATTAGAAATCATTCCCTGCTCACGTGTTGGTCACGTTTTTCGTAAATACACCTCCCCATATAAGTTCCCCAAAGGGACGTCCCAGACATTAGCCAAGAATTTTAACCGTCTGGCTGAAGTATGGATGGACGAGTACAAAGAGCTGTACTATAGGAAAAAAACTGAAGAAGAGAAGACCGTTGAAATTGGTGACATCAGTGACAGGGTTGCTCTCAGGGAGAGATTGAACTGTAAGAGTTTCAAGTGGTATTTAGAAAATGTGTTTCCTGATATGACAAGTGTGGATCCCAATCCGCCAGCACAAGGAGAAGTAAGTAAAATAGACACTTGCAAACTCAGTATGCAGGGGTGTAGCTACCACAATATACACACATACACACGTGTGTGCACTTGAAATACCATTTTCGAGCGTCCTGTTTTCAAAATTTTAGTGGTTTGCACCTTTGGCGCTCAATTTTTTAAAAACTCTTTGTGCGTACACTACGAAAACGTCTTGCTAAACCCCTTGCATGGATTTTACTGGGGATTTGTTGCAACGTTTGTATAAAGTTTATTATGATGAACGGATGAACGGTAGTTGATCATGACATCTGAACTTGTTTTATTTACAGATTCGAAATCTCTACAACAACATTTGTATAGACACTCTTGGAGAGAAGAACAAGATAGATAAAGTTGGTTTATATTCTTGTCATGGAATGGGAGGCAACCAAGTAAGTGGATAAAGTAACAAGATGAAAAAGGCTGTCATTTGTCACAAAAGACGTTTGAAACATCCAGTAACGCGCGTTAAGTCTTTTGACCAATCAGCGCCAACGTTATATCTCCGCATATAGTGACTTCCATACTGATTTATGTGACACGAGTGCATGCATACGGTGTTGTCACTCATCGCTGTGTAGTACAAACCTGGAATTTCAAATTCGAATCTTGACTGAATCACATATGTGAGTTGAGTCTGTTTGATGTGTTATTCTCTCCCTTGCCAAGAGGATTTTTCTCCAGATTCTCTGGTTTCCTCCCTCTGTAAAAATCAACACGTGAGTTGAGTGTTGTGTGTTGTAAACATAGAATTTAGTGGTAGTGCAAACGTTATGGAAGAGTTCCTTACAGGGAGTGATGGTTGCAATATATAGATATTGATTGATATACTTTTTTTGTAGTTTTTCACGTTGACCAAGAGTAACGAGATAGTGTTCGGTGATGACAAATGTCTTGATGCACCTGACAGTGAACCTGGCAGCTTTGTACAGATGATCACGTGTCATGGACTACGAGGGAACCAGGAATGGAAACACAATAAGCAAGATGTAAGAAAACTGCTTTAAACAGTATAGTATAAGTAACAACATAGATGAGGAACTATTCTAGGCTGCAAGCAATTTAAGGGGCATTAGCAGTTACAATAAATACAACTTAAACCGCCAACACACGCTGCATTTTTTTTCGCGCTGCGCTGCATGGCAATGCAATTTTAATTGCCCGCAACGAACGAAAAAATGCTGCAGAAAGTTTAAAAGTTTGAACTTTTCTCTGCAACATTTTGAAAATTGCACACCCAAAACTAGCTAATGATAGACTTTGCAAATTTACGGCGCTGCAACAAAAATCTGAAATTACGTTGCCAGGGAGAAAAAAATGAAGCGTGTAACGACGGCTTTAGTATTTCATGTTGGCAATAGACGTGTTCATGTTTAGAATAGGAGGGACGTAAAGGGACTTGGAGGCAGCCGGCGATCACCGTGCGGAAATGTCGACATCACTAATTTGAACCAATCAAAGGGGTCGAGATTGCTGCTCATCCAATCAAGAATGCTCGGACACGGTACGGTATTGTCTAAAAAATGATACTGATTGGGCGCTCTTTTTCTGTTTTAAAGGAAACAATCATTCACGTGTGGACAGAAAACTGCTTGGATCTGTCCGAGGATCGAGATCACATCGTGGTGAATCCATGTGATGGAAGCAAGACACAAACATGGAGATTCTCTAGATACAAGAAAAACAATCACACCAAAACACCTGAATATCTTTAGTAATACAGTCGAACCTCCACTAACGGCCACCTCTACACAACGGCCACCTCTACTCAACGGCCCGGCAATTTTGTCCCGGTAACCAATGAGTTCATAAATATCACTAAAACAATCAGTTGTGTAGAGGTTTGACTGTAATATATTAGAGCTTATTAGTTATCATGAAAGATTATCTGATAATGTCTAATAGTGCAGAATAATTTTTTTGTGCTGGAATATTCAAAATTAGGAGTTATATTAATAATTATTGAAAATAGACACCTGAATATCGCCTGGATATCGGTTATCAGGAGAAATGACAAGAATTCAAAAAATATAAGTATTCTTAGATTATTACAAATCTGTAATATTTATTAAATATGTCAGGAAGCTCAAAACGTTGGGAAAAAATATTAGATATTAATAGAAATAATATATATGCAATAGTTAAACTATAGTTGTCTTTAATAATGATAATAATGATAATAATGATAATAATAATAATAATAATAGTAACAGTAATAATAATAATAGATAATGATGATAATAATAATAGTAATAATAATGATAATAGTAATAATAATAATAATGATAATAATAGTAATGATAATAATAATGATAATAATAATAATGATAATAATAATATAGTAATAATGATAATAATAATAATAACAATAATAATAATAGTAATAATAATGATAATAATAATAGTAATAATGATAATAATAATAATAATAATATAGTAATAATGATAATAATAATAAATAATAATAATAATGATAATAGTAATAATAATGATAATAATAATAGTAATAATGATAATAATAATATAGTAATAATGATAATAATAATAATAATAACAATAATAATAATAATAGTAATAATAATGATAATAATAATAGTAATAATAATGATAATAATATTTTAGTTTATTAAAACTTTATTATGATAATAATATTAATAATAATAATAATAATGATAGTAATAATGATAATAATAATAATAATAGTAATAATAATGATAATAATAATAATAGTAATAATGATAATAATAATAATAATAATAGTAATAATAATGATAATAATAATAATAATAATAGTAGTAGTAATAATAATGATAATAATATTAATAATGATAAATAATAATAATAATAATTATCATTATATGATACAACAATACAATACAATACAATACAATAAAGATTTATTCCAGATGCAACTAAGTAGATACATATACAAAATATAAAAGCTGAATAGAGCAGGCGAAACACTACAAAAATAACTAAAAAAAGGGGCATCTAGAAAGGAAGTTAAGAGGTTATCCCTATGTAAAAACTCCCTAAAATATATAATATCATAATATCATATATATATAATATATGATATATAATATGATATTTATTTCTATGAAATTAGTTTAATACACATCGCTAAATAGCGATACATACTTCATGTGACGTAAGCCTTTTGCTATATATCTAGATATTACTGTAAAAACATTCTTTGTTCGATGATATACCTCGACATAAACTGACCCCACCCTTAGATTATATTTTATAAAAATATGTTTGAAAATGCCACTATTCTTATTTGTTTTTCTTATCGACAGTAACTGATATCTTAATTAAGGCGTTAATTTATTTTAGTAGAAATCGAAAGAAAAATGTCATACTAGTGAAAAACTGTAGTTGAAAATCGTTAAAAATCGGGTTAATAGTAACAGTTTATTTATTCAAATTGTATTTTCTAAATATATAATTGCTTTTTATTGCTTATTTTTTTACTTATAAAATAAGTAAATAAATAAATAATGACATAGATTGAAAAATACTCTAAAAAAATAAAAAACATTTTTAAACAAAGAGTACTGAATCAATGAAGTATTGAATTCCGGACCTTCCAGTCTCCGTTCAGCTTCTAGCCCCGTACGCCACCCCTGTAATCCTAGAATGAATGCAGTGAATAACATATAAAACATTGGATGGCATGTGTACCCACAGTTTACCACTCACAATCCCTATTCTCATTCAGTTATGTTATCAATCTTGGCTAAAAGCTCAATCGTGACAGACAGACATAAAATCGTAGGGGCAAACTGGCAGTATTTCTTCCTACAAGGACTTTCATGCATTACTATATGCTTTTAATCAGGAAAACTATCCATGTTACATGTTATCAGAATTATCAAAGGTTTAACTGAAAAAGGTCTATTTTTAGAGGGGGTTGGGGTTGAGTGGTGACAGCACACATCATCTCATCAACGCACAACTGCATCATATAGGATGTAAGGTAGCCGTGAGACAAAAGATGAAAATATTCTCAAACATCGGTACAATGAACTATGATCGATTTCCTTGAAAATAAGCGATATCAATCCTCAATACCTCATACCTACTCATACAGAGGATACCTTGCGCACATCAAGACACTGACGCACCAACGCAATAGCCATATGACCAAAAAAATTTTAAGAATCGTAAAAACAAAAAATGATGAATACATGTAAATTGGGTGATTCAATTTTCTTCCTGATTAAACAGCATCATTTGAATCTTGTCGCGTATTTAATGAAAAAAACATTCATGTCCCTGCACACATGGACCGCACTAACGCACTAACGCAAGTTGCCAGTGTAAAGGCCACTACCCTCTTGTGGACGAAAAATATGTAGGTCACCTTCTTAATCGTTATATAAGTTTGTTTCTTTACGTAACACACAACATTAAAAATTTATAAGCTTTTCTTGGCATACTGCGAGAGGAAAGCTTTACGATAACTTGCACACATGGATGCACTAACGCACCAACGCAAGTTGCTAGTGTAAAGGCCACTACCTTCTTCTGGACAAAAAAAAACTTATAAATTGTAAATGCCACGAAACTATTATTCTTCCGAAATATATAACGTAGATTAAGATTTAAGCTATTTTTCCCATGCTGTGAGCGAAAAAAACTTTAATAAAGTCAACGCACATGCCTGCTCTGACGCACCACTGTAAGGTGGATATGGAAAGGGCAGCACGATCACCAAGAAAAAAAACACGAGAAATTAAAGACATTTGCTATATAACCGAAAAAACAATGATTTATTTTATTTTTTCATAAAAAAAGGGATAAAAATAAAAGGGCGTTTGAATGCAGCAGCCTAATTTGGACAAATCATTTTCATAGACAGATAGACGAAAAAGGCGCGAAAATGCGAAAATAAAAACAAATGCTATTGGATAAACTTTTTGATTGACAGCAATACCACATTTATTCTTTTCAGCCAATAAAAAGCCTCAAAAAGTGTTTTCAGATCCCTTGGCTAAAAGCAGATTCATTCCTATTGGATAAAAGTATCGTGTGACACCCATTTCCACGTGCAGTTGATGTAATCTTACCCTATTGGCTGATATCGCTTGATTGACAGCGGAATCACGTGTGAATGCAGCGCAAGTATTCTGGCGCGTAGAATTTTGACTTCAGAATCAAGTTGAACTACAGTTGATAAGGTATGTATTGCACTTTACCTCAGAAAATTCCTTTAAAAATGCCATTATTTTGTATAATTTTCATGATTTGACCAAGAAAATTAGTAGTTTTACTATAAACATTCCTTCTTATAAGCAAAAAAGCTTTTGAAACGATTTTTAACTTGTCCAAACTTTTGAGTTTCACTGTGTGCACGTGTGAGTCGACCTGAGATACATTTTCTACATTTTTAACGACAATTATATCATTTGTTTACCACTATTTTGTAGTTTTTGTTGTTCTTCATAAGATGTAAGCCAGAATGTTCAATTTTTTTCCTTTTGAAAATAATTTTCATTCATGAGCTGTTTAGTCCAGTGCAAAGCAACCACGGCTCAAAACAGTTACAACTTATCTTTTGTACAACTTGCTTCAGTATGTTTTATATTCTATAGAAATTTTCATCACTACATATTAATTACGACTTTTTGGAACTTATTTATCTCTCTCTTTTTATAAATTAGATATTTTTTTGTTCGAAAATGTTTCAATCATTTGTCTTTCGCGCGCTTTTGAAGTCGGAGGATTTGTGGGCTCAAATTTGGATTTTTGATGAAAAATTTGCTTTACCATTCTTCTTCCTGTGCAAAAAAAACCCAAAATTTTAAATAACTGAGTTTAAATTGTAAACTTTTATGAAATTTTCGGTTGATTTGTTTGCCAAAGTCTTGAGAAATTCTGACATTTTTATTTTAGCGCCATTTTTCATCTTGACGACCAAATTCCTTTTGAAGAATATTTGGAGACTTCATTATTTTTACTGTTTCTTTTTTTTTTTTTAATTTAATATAATATATTTTGCCATTATATGCTCACATTTCTATTCATTTTTCAGATTATTATTGGAAGTGGTTATATAAAGTACCTAGAAGCAAGAAGAAGACTACCGCGTATTGTAAGACTGAGTGTTGGAAGATCGTGAACAAGTTCAAAATTACTTGTATATTTTGTAAACATTTTGTTTTGGACTTTCGTACAAATGAACTTGTTCTTGGTCTTCTCATTTTTGTATTAGGATAAAACAGTTGTTTGATCAAAGGGCAGGCGGCAAGGAAAATCAGTTCCTCAATCAAAAAGGAACTTGTTCAAAGTATGAACTCACTAGGTTAGGTCCGTTTGACTTGCAAACATCTATAAAACTTAAATATTTCTCTATCGTTGCCTTGTATTTTGGAGACTCGTATGTTGCAAGTCAAACTACTTTGCAAGGATTTTTTCTCTAGAAAGTCTTAGGTTAGCACTAAGAGGGTTCCACCTGTAAGGCTGGAACCAGAGCTGTTATTAGAGATCGACAAGAAGCTACCACTATCTTAAATCTAGGTTGGGTATGGCGGATTATTAGTTTTTTGACTGGTCATCGGGACCAGGGTCAATTGGCCAATAGGTAGGTTAGTTTTTCAAGTAAACTTCGCTTTGTCACCAAGTTGGCAACGCTGGACGTCGATGAAGACACAGGATCTACACATTAAGGTTTGAACTTTAGATAACTGGAGTTCAGGCTTACTTGAGTAACGCTGGCCGGTGAACATATCACTCGCTCCCCTCATACAGCGCCTAAGGCTAGATGTCTATTTTTTAGGTTATTAGACTGGCCAGTTGCGTGCTCTTGTAAGACTAGGTACAGTCAGGATGACCCAGATTAATGTCCTCGCCCCCTCCCCTCGGTTGATGGTCGTGATAAAATCCTGACTTGCCGCTCCAGTGTAGGTTTGATCCTCAGTCGTGGCACAAGTCTACCAAGAACAGCCAAACTGGGCTGCCTCTGGAAGGGAAGACGAGTCTGCGATAGATTTCTGTTTTATCATGCACTGGGCATGCCAGTGGTAGCTTCTTTAATAGATTTTTTTTTTTTACAAAAATGGGAATTATATATTAATATAACTTGATTATGATTGTTATTTTATGTTTTGCTTGTTTTTTGTTTTCTACACAGGCCATGTATGTTACTTATTTTAATGTATTTTTGATATCTTTGTTGACTCTTGATTGGCTGGATGTTTTACCTTCAACAATTAGTTTTTCTCGCTTTCGATTCGGCATTTCTATGGTTACTTCGATCGACATTCGATAACATGACATAGACGAGTTCTTTTACATTCGATCATTTCGATACTTTTTCTTTCCATCTCCTATCTTTTTATTCATATTTTCGATCATTCGTGTATTGACTGTAGCTTGTGGTAGTCTCATTGTTCTTTAGAACACTATATTCTTTCTCTTGTACTCGATATTAGTGATATACGTAGACTATATGTACATGTTTCTCTTTTGAATATTGCCAATATTGGTAGACTTTGGATAATTTAACAGATAATATATATAAATAAATACATAATAATACATTTTCGGCAAGGGTTAAGGTCCCTGGATATTACAGTTCTCTCTGAAGTACTTCCTTGAGAATCCTGGAATGTCCCTCTTTTTAGTATGCACATACACGACGATCATACATATTTTCGACAATGGGTGGGGTCTCGGATATTTCTTCCCTCGCTGAAGTATTTCTACTTCTTAGAAGGCTTAGGAATATCCATCCCTTTTCTCGGAACGATATATTAACTTAGGATACAACGGTATAAAACTGTATTTATGCTTTTGTGTCTTAATTTAATCCTCTTCATAAATATGTTATTTTCAAACAGAATTCAGTTTCAAAAGTATAAAAGTACATTTATTCTTTTGCATCCGGAGTTCTGTTTGAAAACAGCTCTATCAAATTTCGAAATACTAAAATCTTTTTCCTTTTTTCTTTTTCAGATGTAAAAATACAAGGTTAACTTGAAAACCTTGCAAATATATTATCTATTTGAAATGACAAACAATATTTTCTATAATTAATATTAGATGATTAAAATTTCATTTATATTTATCTGATGTGATGCAATTGATTTTTGTTTTACTTGTATTCTTGCTTTAAGTTTGATCATACAATATACTAATGCATCTTTATCCTTTTTTCTTTCAGAATTATTCGCATTAACAGAATCCATTTATTCATAAAGATATGAATACGTACAATGCGCACACACTTGTAGTTTCGGTTCAGTACACCTTTAACCCTCCAAGGTCGTGCGTCTGCGTAAGGTGGAGGACTACGTTTCCAGGGAGATTTTTCGGCCACTCTCTAGTCTCTGGTTTTTCGTAGCTGGCAGCGCACAAAATTACATACGTTTAAGAAATTAAAGAGGATACGATTGATTGGCATTTTAGGCTCAATTTGGCTTGTTTTCAGTTCTTTGGCACACAATATTTTAAGAATTTTAAAATACGTTTTCAATTTTCTACCGTAACTTGAGAGTTTCTTTGGTTTCCTCCGAGGTTTTTAACGAATGCGTCTACCGTATTTTGGTTTTCAACAAACGCCGGCGTCCATCATATTTTGGTTTTCAACAAACACGTCCACTTTTTTTGGTTTTCAACAAACGCCTACCACTAGTTTTTGGCCTTTAAACAAACGCGCCCAGTATATTTTGGTTTTCAACACTGAAACGCTTCCAAGTTTTTTGGTTTTCAACAAACGCGTTCACGTTTTTGGTTTTCAACAAACGCTACAACTCAGTTTTTGGCCTTTCAACAAACGCGTCCAGTATATTTTGGTTTTCAATGTATTCGAAGATGCCTTCCATGGTACCACATCCTAGCTACTTTTAAGATGCTTTGGTTTCTGTCCTAAGATGCTCTGGTTTCCATCCATGCAGCTCTAAGATGTTTGATGACTCCGAGTTCAGTTCCAGCTGCATTGACGATGTTTTGGTGGTTTGTCCAGTTCCAAGATACGTTTTGGTTTTCAACAAGTTTTAAAGACGCTATTTAGATTTCCTATCATGTGTGTGCCAGAGATTTCTAAATTTTGTTAATTTTTGAAAACTTTTGATTGGCATTTCCATTTCGGTTTCCTGTCTCTAAACCCCACCCCAAACTCGGTAGTGTAACAGGGCACGCTTGGCTTACGAGTCAAGAGGACTGGGTGCGATTCCCAGCTGAGTTGGTGGAGAGAATGAGATGGGAGTCAAAAGGTGTCGCGCGGTTTTGAGTTTTGAATTACAGATCAGTATTAATGGTACGTCCATCTGCCATTTTTGGCTTGACGTCATTTTTTTACGAAAATTATTATTTTTTCTTATCATTTTTTCTTTTTCTTTTTTCGTAATGCGCGAGTCTTTGTTCTGCTCTGGTAGAGCATTTCCCATCGCCGAAGATATATAGCTGTAACCATTTTAAGGTGCGGGTAATACGAGCAACAAATTAAAATCGTGCAACTTGTCACGCAACATTGCTGCGTTGCAAGTTGCAGAGCAAATGTTTGCTGTACGTACGCAATTTGTCACGCAACAAAAATTGATTATGGAAGTTTGAAAATTTGTTGCAAAAAGTAGAAGCTCTTTTTACTTTTTTCAACACACAGCTGCAACTTGCAACATCGATTTTTGTCTATCAACATTGCGTTGCAAGTTGCAGAGCGAATGTTGCTCATAGTATTACCACCCCGCGCACAAAAGCATTTTGTTGAGTGCGCGACTTTGTTGCAGAAGTAAAAGCTCTTTCTACTCTCTACAACAATGAAAATGTGTTGCTGGTAATACGAGCAACATTCGCTCAGCAACTTGCAACGCCGGCAATAAAATGTTGCGCGACAATGAGTTGCACGAATTTACATGCCCGTATTACTGCGCCTTTTGCTAAGGCTTCTTCCTCCCTAAATTCCTGAACCGCAAGGACCTCGAAGAAATTCTTGGGTGTCCACCTAGGAAGCACCTCGATGTTGACGTGGTGTTGAGGCCACTCCGTATGACGTTAATTTGTGTCGGAGTAGAAGCAGAGACCGCTGAGCCGCGGGGAGGGTCTGGGGGAGGCTATCGCCCCCACACTTCTTGCTAATATTCACTAAATTGAATAAGTCATGTATAATGCCGTGCTTGGTAGTCAATCACTGTAGTAACAAAGTAACTTCATCAAGCATAATTTGGTGTGGTATATTTTCAGACGTTCCGCCTGTAACAGTTTTGTCTATGAACGGATCGCATATAACAGCTTTGTCTTGGTAGTCCCGGGGGGCCCCCGGGTTGGTAGTCCACTCGTTTGCATTCATTGACAAACCAGCTGTACGAAAAACTAAGCGCGAAAATGATTGTTGTTGTAATTCAAGCGGCCCTCGCCCGAGTCTTAAAAGTCATATATCTCACAGAATTTGAGGAGATGGATCGCAAAGATTTACTTTAATTTTTTTAAACAACACTTATACTTCAATTTTTTTCCTCTAAATTCTTTGAAACGCGTGTTTTTGTATTGGGAAGAGACTTGGAGCAAGGGCTGCTTGGCTAAGCATCGAAGCGCGCTGTGATTGGACGGTTCGTGCGTGCTCCGGACACCTGGAAGCTGTTACACGCGGAACGCCTGAAAATATACCACACCAAATTGTGCTTGATGAAGTTACTTTGTTACTAAATTGTCCAATCTAAGCTCCCCTTTTACCTTTTGCACATCGAGTCTCTTATATTTTCCAATTTAAGCCCGGCCCTACAAATCGGAAGTGATCTCACTGAACTTTATTAGATCCAGACTCCGCTCCAAAAAGCTGGTTCTTTTATGATCAACTTTGACAAGTTGTTTGTGAATGAATGTTTTGTTGACTCTGATGCCTTAAAGTTAATCATTGTCTATTCCCAGCGGGCAATTAACATGTAAGTTTAGTTTTATTTGTATTTCAAGTAGAAGTGAAAAGTAATAATGAAGCTGAGTCTTTCAAGTCGATCGAAAGTGCAATGGAGAGGCGTCTTGTGGCTTTATATTTATAGCAAATGATTTCATATTTTTGTGCCATATTTTCGCTTTTGTAGTTCAATGTTTAGCAATTCTTTGAAGTCTAAGGAGTACCTTAATGTGTGTGAAGCAAGTTTGAATATACTTTCTATTCACGAACTAATCAAAATGTTACAGCTACATGTGAGACTCGAAGAACCTCCAGTCAGCTCCAACAGCGACACTGAAAACATGGCGCCGTTACCTACACCGGAAGTCATCAAAGCGATTCGTGAAATGAATAAAGGAGTAACGATGCTGAAGGCTGGACGAAGAGTGAGTAAAGAATAACACTGAGTATAAACCTTCTACCTCTAAGCTTCTTATAACATTTGGTACGAATATATTCTATCAGAATTAATCTTTCGTTTCGATATAACTCGATATAACCTAGTCCTCGTTGAACTAGGTATATCATCACATCATGAAATATTCTGCCTTAATGTGTATATACAGTAATTTAATAAACCTATGTCGATCTTATCTTTTACTTATAATATAAAATGGATGGCATACCATGTAACATTGAATTGGCTTCCCTATGTTATGATATACTGTGACACTAAAATGGCTTCGCATTTTTGGTGCAAATCAATGATCGATCAAGCTATGGAAGGACAGTTTCGAGTAATAAGCATATAGTTACATATAAAAATGAAATAAGTATTCATTTGACCATTTTCAAATATTTGTTGATTCGTTTTTTTTTTCAGGGAAGTCCACATTTCAGGAAATTCAAGCTCTCTGAAGGTTGTGTTACTGATCTATTCCTTGTGTTGGGGCCTATAAAGGGGTTCTGGTGTTAAAACCCTGGTGTTGCTTTGTCACTAATCTAAAACACTCGTGTCACCTTTGGCTAGAGTCGAAATGTCAGTGTCGCTTTTTCGGACTCTTTAACAAATGTCGCTGTCGTTGTAATATATAATATAGGTAATTTTCCTAGTCAGATTAGTTCCATAATACCGTACGATAATTACAATTACAAACATTAAAATAGCATGTCCCTGTCTACATGTTCTTTTTGTATGTCACTGTCACCATTTTTTGAAAATTAGATGTCGGATGTCGGCTAAGAAATAAGCATGTTGCCACTTTTTGAGGCCATGTTGCATGTCGCCAGGAATCCCTTTATAGGCCTCTGTGTTATATCAACCTTTCTTCTTGACTTTATGATTAACTGAAACATATTGATGTTAAACTGTTGGTTAAAGCTATGTTTGAGTTCTCAAGAACTCCTTAGCATAGCTGTGATAGAACCTTAATATCACTGGTTTCGTATTTACTTAGATTTGGCATATTTGCAATGGGAATCCAGGAGAAAAGGAAAAGAGTCTGTAGGTACGTAAGCCATTAAATGCTAATCAAAAAACCATGGGTACCTAGAAATATTTCAAGAATAATTCTTAACCAATCGGAAGCATTATTTTTAACTTTCTGTTATCTTGTGGTTAGGGAGCATTCATTTTTTAGGAGGGGGGGGGGGGCCAGAGGAATTAGAGGAATCAAACAGAAAAAAATGCTAGCCCCCATGGTAAGGAATTGAATATTTTGATAACCCCCCCCACTTCCAAATGTAAAAATTTTCTAGCCCCCCCCCCCCCTTTCAGAAAAAGACTCAAAAAAAAAAAAAAAAGACTGTATTCTTATTCATGACCCCCCCTGGTTCAACGTTAAAAACAAGTTGACCCCCCCTTTTTATCTAGTAATTTTTTAATGACCCCCCCCTAATTCCTCCGGCCCCCCCCCCTCCTAAAAAATGAATGCTCCCTTAAAGAATAATTTCTGATTGTCCAAAAAACATTAGATATACCTGGAATATTTGTAGGTGCCAACGGTTTCACAGGGGCGGATCCAGCCAAAAATATAAGGAGGGGCTTGACTGAATGTTGCGAATGACACTGCCAGAACTTGGAAAGATATTTAAAAATGTGCTTTCTGTTCCACTTCAAGAAACATAGCTGAAGGGGGGGCTACAGCCTTGGATCATTGGCAGATCCAGGATTTTGTTTAGGGAGGGGTGCAGTGTTGTAGGGGCACCTGCCCGTGAAAATGCTGAACCAAAAAAAGATTGAACTTTATGTCAGATATCTTGCAAGTTGCAATTAAGTAGGGGCACAAAACTGGCTCAGGTATGGGTGCAACCATCACAATGAAAGAAAGAAAACATTTTTTATTGCATTGGAGGGGCATAAAGGTGATCCTTGGGAGGGGGGCACTCCCTGCCCCCCTCCCCTGGATCTGCCCCTGGTTTTTTTTTAAATAGCGCTGATACTGGTAAATGATATTTTAAATACTCATCATTCTTTATTTAACATATTTCTATAGTCTATATAACACAGATGATTGAATTAATAAGAGGGCAAAAGACAAAAGTTTTTGAGAGTTGCCAGATACCCCAGTATGAGGTAATTTAAGCTATAATAAATTATGAAGTCATATATGTTTGGACTGCATTGTCTATTCCTAATCTACTTTTTACAGTGTCTTGATATTATATAGTAGTCAATATTGTTATCCTCTTAAATTTTTTTTAGTGCTTGTCTTTTTCTGTGGTTTACAAAATAAGCAATGGATCATCAAAAACTCTTGACATTGTTTGTAAAAGTAAAGAAGAGTTTGAGGCCTGGACAACAGGTTTACAGGTAATTGTTTTAATACCTTGGACGTGTTGATATGATATGCTTGAAATGAAAGACTTGAATGATTTGACAGAATGACATGTTGGAGAAATGAGCAGAGGGTTAATGGGGTGGGATGGATGAATGATTGGATGAATAGACATGTAGATGGATAGAATGGATGGATAGGTGGAGGATGGATGAATAGACAAATGGATGGATGGATGGATGGATGAAGGATGGTTAGATGGATAGATGGATGGATAGACAAATGGATGGATGGATGGATGGATGAAGGATGGTTAGATGGTTAGATGGATAGATGGATGGATAGACAAATGGATGGATGGATGAAGGATGGTTAGATGGATAGATGGATGGATAGACAAATGGATGGATGGATGGATAAATAGACAAATGGATGGATGGATGGATGGATGGATGGATGGATGGATGGATGGATGGATGGATGGATGGATGGATGGATGGATGGATGAAGGATGGGTAGATGGATAGATGGATAGACAAATGGATGGATGGATGGATGAATAGACAAATGGATGGATGGATGGATGAAGGATGGGTAGATGGATGGATGGATGGACAGATGGATGGATGGATAGATGGAGGAAGGATGAATGGATGGATGGATGGATGGATGGATAGAAAGACAGCCTAACAGGCAGGTGGATAGCAGAGATGTAAATAAGTGAAGAATTTTAAATGAATGAAGGAGTGGATGAATTAATACCTAGATGGACATATAGTTGGAAAGATAAATGAACAGATGGACAAACTGGCTTGTTGAATGACTGAAACTTTGGAAGGAAACTAACGGAAAGGAAGGAATTGATGGATGACTGAACTGAATGAATGAACAAACAAACAAACAAATGAATGAATAAAGGATGTTATAGCATGTGCATGTCAAGTTTTTAAGGAAGGATTTTTATTCATCATTTTCATTTTGGTTATGAAATACAGGCACTTCTGTCAGGTTTTAATGATAAAGAAGCTGTTGATTCAAATCTAGATTCAGGAGAAGTAACAGACCAAACTGATAATGTCAAGGTAGGTTGAACATCAGACCACCAGAATATATGATACTTTGTTGTTAAAAAGAAAATTGTCCTACTTCTTACAAGAGTCAACCCTCAGAATACAGGGGAGAACCATCTAGAAACTCTACTCACATATGACACCAAGCCAGGTGGGATTCAAACCCAGGCTATATTGGTGAGAATTGAGATGTCATTCTATTCTGTCTCTTTCAAATCAACTCAAAATCATAAGGCTGATTAAATTTTCCTTTCACAGGTGGAGTTTAGTCGGCTTGGCTTAGAAACAGTTAAATACAAAGAAGGTAGGTGAACCAATGGAATTGTACTATATTGAATTGAGGGGCAAAGCCAGGGGGTCTGCCCTCATCCTGTTGGCATTTTTTATAGCGCACTTGATATAGCAGAGATTAGTTTACCTTGAGTGACAGAGTATAAAAGTGTCAACATTTTTAAGTTGAGTACCGGTAGTCATGCACATAATAAATTCACTCGACTTACCAATATTCTGAAAATGAGTTTAGGGACCTGCCTCCCAAGGCAAAATCCTGGCTATGCCCCTGAAATTAGTAACTCAATTTAAAAAAAAAAAAAAATACTGAGAAGTAACATCCAAACTTTTGTCCATTAGATGCATGTGACATGTATACATGGGGGAGGGGTACCAAAGGCATGCTGGGACATGGTGAGGATACAGAAGAGAGAGACCCACGTGTAGTAGAAGCCTTGCTGGGGAAGGACATCAGGAAAATAGCATGTGGTGCTTCACACACAATCGCTTTATCAAGTAAGTTACCAGCTCTCCAGTATTTACAGCACAAGATATGCACAACCCATCTCATTCTTTGCTTGATTTCATGTTTATTTAGAAGAAGGAGAAGTCTTTTCATGGGGATCTGGTTATGGTGGTCGTCTTGGTCAAGGTCATCTTAGAGACAGATTTACACCAATGAGAATAGCTGCCCTTCAGGGAAAAAATGTCACTGAAGTTTCTTGTAATGAGTTCCATAGTGCTGCTGTCTGTGGTACGTTACTATGTTTCATAGTTTTTTTTACAAGGGCATCACATGGGTCCTAGGATGCCTGTGACCCCCCTCCCCCTTAGTCAGTACCATGGGGTAAAGAGGAGGGGCCTACAAGACACTGGTGTAAACCCCCTCCCTAATTAAGAAATCCTAGCTACACCCCTTTTTTGTTCGGCAATCCGGAGGGGACAAATTGAAAATGGTGGCATTTCGGATTTGTGCACTTCCCTTTGGGAAATCCTTGATACGCCATTGATTTAACTGATATACCCTGTGTCATTTACTCCAGGTCCTTTTCCTGAGACAAAACGGGTTCCTTGAATTCAGTCAACATACCCTCTCAAAATGCAAGGATGCAAGTCTAATAGAAAAGTGCAAAAGAAATGACACAAATCCCAACGAGTAAATTTGTGATTTCTTTTGTACTTCCCTGTTGGCTTCACCTTCAGAATAGCTTTGGGTTAATGTGCTATTCTATCCGCATCTATCCGCACGACAAAAAAGAAAAAAAATTGGCAAAAATAAAAAAAAAAAAGTTGACCAAAATGGTTTTTCTTTCCATCTCTTTTGTTAATCTCAGAAAGCGAAGAATTGCTGACATGGGGCAAGAATGGTCCAAGGCTCGGATATGAATGTTCTTCAAAGGAAATCTGTCCACGACTCGTCAAAGGCCTGGATGACGTCAAAGTTACTCACGTGACTTGTGGTCTGAAGCATACACTCGGTAAGTCATCATCATTGTCATTCATCAGTGATAAAAATAAAAGTATTAGTGAAAACACCACGACTGTCGACACCAATAACGTTTTTTAAAGGTGCGGGAATACGAGCAACAAAATCATGCAATTTGTCGCGCAACAATGTTGCATTGCAAGTTACAGAGAGTAGAAAGAGTTTGTCACTTACTTCTGTAACAAAATGTTGTTGTTGTACGGGATGGTACTACGAGCAACATTCGCGCAGCAACTTGCAACGCAACAATGTGGCGCGACAAGTTGCATTATTTTGTTGCTCGTATTTTCGCATCTTAACCTTCTTGCTTATTTTTTTGTTATGTTTTTTAGTTTGCACCAAACAAGGTGCAGTGTTCGCGTTTGGAGATAATGAACACGGAGAGCTTGGAGTTTCTGACATTGAGAGCACAGCCACCCCGATATGTGTGTCTTCCTTATCCGGTCACACTATTGTGCAAGTCTCGTGTGGTCGACATCACAGTGCAGCTCTTGCAGGTTAGTTCAGTCATAACAATAGTCTATATCCGTCCATCAACTATGCATCAGTAGGGACCTTTTGATTTCCACCTCTCTTTGAATAAAAACAGTATTCGTAAAAAATGTAGTGTAAGAATCTGCTCACCCGAGCAAGATGCTTGCACAACAATAATAATAATATAGAGTTCTTGAAAACGCATCTAACAAAAGTCTCGATGCTTTTAACAAAAGTAGCCGACAGACAGCAGGTTGCGATAAGTACATAAACTGGAATATAGTTCAAAAACTCCTGTTAAAGGCACGTAAGTACCGTGAGATTGTACCGGTAGATCCTGATGGGTGAAAATCGTGTATTCAGCCCTATCCTATTGGTATTGAAATTACGAACGGTTGATGTTGTTCCTCGCAATGGCCTGGATGGATCAGTGTCTAATTCCCTCTCGAATAGAGACGCTGAGAAAAGAAGGCTTCGATTTTGTCAGATTTATTTATCGAAGTATTTATTTATCATTGTCTGGTTTTGTTCGTTAGATTTCGGTGCTCTATGGCTTTGGGGATGGAACGAATATGGCCAGCTTGGTAATCGCACATTCACCAACACTTCGAAACCTACTCTCATGGGATCGATAAATGACATCAGGTAACATGGCCGTATGGAAGAGGGAAGGATATGAAAGAAAGATGAGAAGCAATGAAAGAAGGGAGGGAGGGTGGAGGGTGAAACGAGAATGCTTGAGGAAGAAATGGAAAAAATAAGGGATAAAAAAAGGAAAGAAAGTGAGACGCTTTCCAAACGTCTAACTTCACATGAGCCGAATGCATTGAAAACAATGGATAATAAGGCTGTATGTCATTAGGTTCGACTCATGTGAAGATCGACGTTTGAACTGGGCCTTAGTCTTCTTAATTTACGCGTTCCATAGAACTGTGTAAGTCTTGGCATTCTTATAAGGAAATGAGACTTAATGTTACTTAATCCTGTCTTACGTTCTACCAGGCAAGAAGCTATAACTGATGTTAGCTGTGGAGCTCATCACACCGTATTTCTGACCAGTGAGTGATTTTTGAAAATTTGAAATTTCAATATCAAATGCAGGGGCGTATCCAGAATAAATTGCCCATCGAAGGGGGGGGGGGGGGGGGGGGGAGTCGTTTCCGACTGACCTCAACAACACATGCACTGAATGCCAACCAAACCTGAGTATCAGGTTAGGTTTACAGCCAATGGCCTGATACTCAGGTTACTACCAACCAGAAAAGGGGTCACACACTTATTATTGAGCCCTTCCTATTGAATATGGCTCTGGAATACTTCGTTAAACTGCGGGAGAGTTTTCGTGGGTTATGGGTCATTTTATAGTAATTTTGTTTAATTTGGAAATGATGATGAGAATGAATATGCTTTAATTATAACTCTTCTGTTCTGCAGAAAAAGGAAAGACGTTTAGTTTCGGCGATAACTTGGAAGGTCAGCTTGGAATTCGACTGGACTCCAAGTTAGAAGGACAAACCAAGTTCAGTTCTGCTATCAGAGCTCGAATCCCAACAGATTCGAAACCTCTTCACATCGCTTGTGGGGATTATCATACCGCGCTTGTCACAGGTATGGTAAAGGCACGGACACACGATGCGATGTTGCCTGCAACGTTGCTTGCAATGGATTTGTAGGGGGATATCACACGTTGCAACTTTCTTTGCAACTTTACATAAAATAGGCTAGGCGCGGTTACCAAGTTCTATGTTTACAAACCTGATAAAGTCAAAATCATCGCCCTTTCAATGGCTGAAAGTATTACGCTGTTGCCAGCAACGTCACAAAAGTACGTAGAACTCGTTTCTACTTCTGCGACGTTACCAGCAATGTCGCACGCGCGTTGCACGCGGGTGGTCACACGGTGCCTTTAGTTTCATCGCGTGAAAACAGACTGCGATTCAACGCCGCTGACAATCTCTGGGACCTAAGAATTGGGATATCCCCGTTTTTTTTTATTGGTTTCCCTTAATAGAAAAGCCCTCAGAGATATTAGTAAAATGCCGAGGAAAGGCTAAAGGCGGTCGTTGACTTTCTTTTAAAGATGTCGGAGAACTCTTCACGTGGGGCCGAGGTCAAGGAGGACGACTTGGTCATGGTGACGATAGAAACAGGTAATTCAATTTAGGGCAATGTCGTATGAATGTGAAAAGTCACGGTACACGGCACGGTTACGGCGCGGCGCGGACACGCCTTCGAATCTCGAATGTTTTCATACATGGCACGGCACTGACGTGGTCACGCAAGGTGCGGTCCGTGCCGTAAAGTTTTCATAGTCACACGAAAAGTGCTTTAAAATTTCGACTTGCTGAGTTGCAGAGTGAATGTTGGTCGTATTACCACCCTTTACAGCAACAAAATTTTGTTGCGCGACTTTGTTGCAGAAATAGAATTTCTTCCTACTCTCTGAAACAATGAAAATTTGTTGCGCGCGGGGTGGTAATACGAGCAACATTTGCTCTGCAACCTGCAACGGCATATTGTTGCGCGACAAGTTGCACGATTTTGTTGCTCGTATTTCCGCGCCTTAATTTGATGAAAGTGGCTTGTTGTACGCTTGTCACAATAGCACTTTCTTCATCGGTAATTTTGTCTTCAGGTTTTTACCCAGTGCAGTGGAAGCTATGGAAGGTAAACATGTCAGGTTCGTGGCATGTGGTTCTGAACACACGGCTTGTACTGTCACCAGAGCATGGGTACCAGATGAAGAGGTCAAGACATGCATGGCTTGTAAAACTAAATTCACGACTGTCAGAAGAAGGGTAGGTATAATTAGCATGGCACAGCGTAGTAAATAATGTTTTCTCGTTTCAAACCGCGTGTCATTCTCTTGAGAATAAGATTCTTTGTTTGAGTTGTGTCCATATTCTCATCTACAACAGTTCTCTTCTCATGTACAACCGTTAAACTAATGATCTTGAGACATTTTATTTGAGCTTTTTAAGTCCGTCACATCCTGACCTAACAATGTATCTTTTTTCTTTTGTCTTTTTCCAGCATCATTGTCGAAAGTGTGGTGGTGTATTCTGCGGTCAATGCACTCCCAAACGGATACCAATCCTCAGTCTTGGTTACAGTACCCCAGTCAGAGTCTGCGATAAATGTCATACGATCTTATCCGAGGAAACCTAGAATTATTGATCAGTGCATTCTGCGATAAATATATCTGCATGTGGTCGAAGAAAGAACTAGGATGCAATAGTGAAACAATATTCATCATTATTTACTCCATTATTACCAGGTCTACTAGAACACAAGTTTTGATAACTGTCTGACATGGCGGGAAATGATCATGTGACATCGTCCCGGCTCAGGCGAAAAAAGTTCGCAACCAAAAAAAACCAGCTGAATTGATCGCGTTCCCCGAAAGGAATTATGGGTCAACTATTTTTGTTTAGCATTTTCTGAGTAGGGACAGGGGGAAATGCTAATCAAAATACTATGTCGATTCAATTCTGATTGGTTGACTTTGAGTTTGTTTTGAAGGTTAACTCAGCTGGAAAGTTCGCACAAAGAATATGAATTTAATAAGTTTAGAAGTGGCTGCACAACTACTAGGTCAGCAGCAAAACATGAGGTGATGGAAGGAGAGTAAACAAGAGACTGAATATATTTTTTTGTGTATTATTGTCCTCAGAAAAATGGAAGCATTAATTTAATTAGGAATCCAATTTGCATGAATTAAAATTCATCATGATAAACTAACGTGTTTGTCCTTATTGGTTCCTTTGAAGGCGTTGATTAAGAACATATTTCTCCTTACGCACACCATCTTCCCCTCCCCCTCCCACCTCGATGCGGAGCTAGGGGTTTGGAGGCTTCTTACAATACATTGAATCGAATATTTCTGAAGTATTAGTCCCCTCCCCATCGGCGATTCGGCAGTCGAACCCCTTATCAAAATTTGAATCCCCAGAACCGCCCCTGAGCTACTATAATTTTTTTCTCCGTAAACACAGAATGCTGGGTAGTGCAATAAATTCAGTCCCATTCAGTATGAGAAGTTTTTTTACAAGGCAGAATCAGCTAAGATCAGCTGGCGAACTAAGTGTCCCTTCGACATCCTTCCTGCTTCCAAGTGGAATTCGACCGCATGTCAGAAAATGCAAAAAAAAATTATAAGGGATAAAAATAGCTGAAGACAACTCACAGCGACAAGAAACAGCAACTGTTAGCTGCATCACAAACTTTTGCTTTTCGATTACGGTCTTACTTTCTGGCAATAGCGCAGGCTCGGGGAAACTAGGGGATAAGGACAAAACAATTGTCATCTTACGGTACCCGATTCAGGGGGAGGGGTGGGGTTACCCGGTACCCACCACCTCTGGAAGTGAAATCCTGGATTTTGTCGTCAAATATCTCCAAAACTAAAAGTGAAATCAAAGAAATGCCATGTACTGACTGTTTTCATGTATGCTTAACAACGTATTTGTGGATAAGAATAGTCACTACGGACACCCAGTATTAAGTATTTCACCAGGCCTCTGAGGGGGAGGGGGTATTTACCGGTACCCACCACATAAATCAATAAAATCATGTCAAGGTAGATGTTGGAACATTTCCCGCGATTCCCCGCGATTTCCCGCGATTTCCCGCGATATAATATTGGGTTTCCTGTGGCCTAGTTGTTCTTGCCCAGTCTCAACCGGGCAAAGGGGCCAAAGTTCTTTTTCGGATCGGACGATACGGTAGTCAGCCGATCTGCCGCTGTTTATTTGCAAATATTTTTTTCTAGTCCACATCGAAGGAAATTTGGAAAACCGGTGGTTAGCCAGATGTTGATTGTATGATCGCTGGCCGACTTAGACTTCGCAGGGTTCTTGCAAGTTCCACTCAATGGTTTGCTTCAAGACCATCACACAGAAACATGGCGACCCTTGATACTCTACAGTTTGATAACTTAGCATTGCGCTCACTTCCTTTAGACGAAGAGCAAGAAAACTATGTAAGACAGGTTCCTGGAGCTTGTTTCTCCCTCGTTGATCCTACTCCAGTTCGTAATCCAGTAACTGTGGCCTATTCTCGTCATGTTTTCTCCTTGATTGACCTGCCTGAATCAGAACTGACGAGAGAAGAGTTTGCAGAGTATTTCAGTGGGAATCAGCTCCTACCTGGTTCAAAAACTGCATCTCATTGCTACTGTGGGCATCAGTTTGGGAGTTTCTCTGGTCAGCTTGGTGATGGAGCAGCAATGTTAGTAATAATGTTAATAGTTCAAAATATATTTATGTTTTGAATCATGGGTGCAGGGAAACACTGATTACATAACCCATGGCGTATACATATATATGCATGCATTCAAATGATGAAATATTTAGTTTGATGACATGTTAATTTTATATTTATAACCATTTCTCCTGTGCAACATATTGTGAGCTGAAGCTTTATGCTTTCTTTCAAATTTTGAGGTGCTCTTTCAAATTCTTGGATCCATTTTAAGACGAGATGAAAGGGGGTTGGATCACGTGACCTCTTAGTGAAAATGGCATATTGATATTTAACACTCGACTGACTCCAGTTGTCATGTAAAGTGTGCTGATCAACAAGTCCTGCCTCCTGTCATGGCTGCCATCACGTCATGGTGCAAAGCCTCTATTAAAATATGTCTGACCATCTCAACCTGCACATCAATAACAACTGAATCCCTTTTTTCTGATGAAGGTATCTGGGAGAGGTAATAAATAGTAAAGGAGAAAGATGGGAGATTCAGCTGAAAGGAGCAGGATTAACACCATATTCCAGACATGCTGATGGTCGTAAGGTCCTCAGATCAAGCATCAGGGAATTCCTCTGCAGTGAGGTATGTCTTACAACTCTTCCATTAACCTTTTAGCCCCAGCCAGGGTTTTAAGGCATAGGTATTTTTAACCCTGGTATTTGGTATCTCTGACAATATTTATGGGAAGAAAGTATCTGGTGTTTGGAATTTTTGGATTATCCAGCTATGTGTGGTCCACCAGTATATCTGACTTATGGTTAAAGAGACCTTGCATAATTAGCTATGATGTCACAAGTGAAAATGAAAAAAATTATATTATAGAAGGAAAATATTGGGTATATTTGCACCCCTTGCCCGGGTCTGACATTTTGGCCAGTTTGTTGGATTTGAATGCTCTGGTACTATATACGGTATAGCTGGGTTTCACTTGACGTCATTTCCTGTCTCGTGCGGAATGTTCTTCAGCTGAATCACAAGTTTTCAATAGAATTCTTTCTGGTTGACAGCACATGGTGGTGAGTGTTTGACCACCATTTGGAGCAGATAATGAGATTCAAAGACTTTTATCAGCTGATTGAAACCCAGCTACACTTGATATATATCACATGTAATTCATTTTTTTTATTACTTGTGTTTTCCAGGCAATGTATCATCTTGGAATCCCCACCACAAGAGGTACACTCTAATACACTGGACTATTCACAGTCTAAAAGAATCCCGACCCATCGGGTTTTGATTTGGATCGATCGAAATGATCATCTGATGTGACATTTCATGCTTTTATGCACACAGGATGTGGTGGCTACATTTGGTGTGTAAAGTATGCAGTTTAATGTCAAATAAGCAAAACTGTGATATTTAAATAAGTTTAAACTGCAGACTTCACATGCCAAACATTGCCACCACATTCAGCTCTGCGTGCATAAAAGTATACAATGTCACATGATCATTTCAATTGATCCAAAATAAACCTGACTGATCATATGGGTTATAGGCATTTGCTATACCACAAGTATCCCAAGAATCCGGGATACAATCATTTGATAAATTAAACTTAGGTATCCCAGTGATATGGGCAAAACATATAAATCGATAAACAGCAGGTACTATGGTTCTCAGTTGAGCTTGGAGTCACAGAAGTTTTGTCGTAAAGATCATTCTCACAGTCTATCGTGGCAGTTGCCCTTAGAAACATTGGGAGATAGATAACATCTACCTCCCAATGTTTCTAAGGGCAACTGCCACGATAGACTGTGAGAATGATTGCTTCTGATTGGCTGAATTGGTTTCACTGCTTAAATATTTCAGCTCAAACAAATTCATCCAATCAGAAGCAATCATTCTCATGGTCTGTTGTGGAGGTTGCCCTTAGAAACATTATGACAAAACTCCTGTCACTCCAAACTCAAATGAGAACCATAATAATCAGGGATGTGTGCAGCAACTATTGGTCGTGAAATATTATAGATATTCTTAGGAATGGGGATAAAGAATACCAGTTTTGACATTAAGATAGTTTAGTGTAATTGTCTTCACAGCTGGATCTTGCATCACTTCAGACACAGTAATACCAAGGGACATATACTATGATGGGAATGTTATCCATGAAAAAGCAAGTATAGTCATGAGAATGGCTCCTACTTTTATAAGGTTGGTTTATTTGATTGTTATTTGTATTGTTAACTTTTAGTATTATTACTATAAACACAGAAAAATCATGCAAGTTAGAGCAGGTTTTCTGTGGTTGTTAAATTTATACTACAGCCATAACTGCAGCATCTAAAGAAGAAATTTCATACAACTGTGAAAGGGTGCAATATGCATGTGATACTTTCAGGGTACAAAAATAATGTGATGACTTTGAACAAATATACCATTTCAGCTTGGGCGTAATGTTTTTCCATTTCCAGACCATGTGACATTCTCTCGGGAATGAGATTAGTTGTATCTATATTCATATGTCTTGTCATGGGTAACCGTTAAACAAAGAAATGATACTCAGGGGATGACACATTGTCTAAAATGGGAAAACATTACACCCATGCTGAAAAGGTCTATTATCATAGCATGTGCAAAAGCATTGCTCAGACAATGAAAATGTTCTGATGCAGTACTATCATGGGCAGGTTATGGCACCTGTCATCCCTGTCATGAGTTTTCTCATTCATAAATTTCCCCTACATCCTAGCAAATTGAAGATTATTTCCACTTACAGGCTAATAATTTGAATTTTTATTCTGTATCAAATGAATGTAAAAAATACATTACTTTTCCTAGGTTTGGATCCTTTGAGATATTCAAGCCAACTGACAGGTTGACTGGTCGTAAAGGACCAAGTGTTGGAAGAACAGATATTCTGACCAACCTTTTAGATTACACCATCAAGACATTCTATACTGAGGTAAGTTTTCTTAACTGTCTTTGGAAGATTAGAATTTTTATGGACAAGTTCAGACTCCAAGCATTGTGTTTATAAATAGGTCTTAATAGACCTCTTTAGCTTCATATGGAAATTGCCCATTTCAGACCACATCATTCCCTTGAGAAATATTCTTTTATTAAAATATTTACACATGAAAGAATCAACCCCCAAGAGTGGCATCACATGTTCTGAAATAATCACAACAAACAACAAAGCTAGAGGTGTATTAGATCAATATTTTTGCATCTGAGTGGACCACTTCAGTGGTACAGTACAGTGGCCATCTTGGTAGGGGGCAAATATACAAAGCTTTGTTAAAGTAACATTGGCATCAATTAACATTAATTAAGAAATAAAACATTTTTTATGTTTATGTTTTATTTCTCTTAAAAAAGATTTTTTACCTTGCCCTTGCTTGTTACGTCATTTCCGTGCCTTCATAGCGTGATGAAAACACAGCTCTCGACCAATGAGAGCGCGCGTACTATCTTAAGTATTTTTTAATAATTCATCACAAGACAATTTGACAACAGATGAATTAAGAAGATGGACATGAAAGAAAGACAGTAAATAAATGAAACTATATGTTATCCAGTGCCATTTTTGTTTTGTTTTGCTCACTGGGTAACCCATAATATGCCTTATTACAATTATTCAAGATGACCACTGTATTATCGAAGCAACAACTTTTGACCAGTCAGTAGTCTATTTAGTATTGATCTCAACCAATCAGGTGCTGCATTCAATCTCCTTTCAGCTGATAATATAACTGATGTAAGCAGCTAATTCAGTATTGTACGATTGTACATCCATCAACTGGCAGCTGAACGAACAACTTATTGTGCAAATCAGCAGCCCTTTGCTCTTTGTTTTGGATAAATCAGATGAAATATCTCTCTGAGAGTTTTGGACTTTTCTGATACCTAAAATGTATTAAATTCAATTGACAAGTTTTCGGGTAGGAAAAAGTGCTTGAACACAGGGCTGAATATAAAAATTCACAATGGACTGTGATTGGTTAGGAAATGTAATGCTGCTCAACCGTTAGCTTGCACTGTTGGCAGCAATTCAATACAACTGTTAATAATTTTCTGTCCCCTTTAGGTTTACAATGCTCATCCCAGTAACCTAGAAGACAGATATCTTGCTTTCTACAAAGAAGTTGTTCTTAAGACGGCAAGACTGGTTGCTGAATGGCAGTGTGTTGGCTTTTGCCATGGGTAAAGATATTTATTGTAACTTTTTCTCTTATCTGTTTTTTGTTGTTTCACAGTCAAAGAAATGTAACTTAACAACGCGCACTCTGTTTTGGCATTTTTGCACAAATTGATAAATTTAACCAAAAAATTATCACTTTGTGGCATTTTGAAAAAGAGCACATTTAAAAAAAAATTATTTTCCATGATTATGACCTTTTTTTCAAAAGAAAGTTAAGGTCAAGCAAGTCCAAAACTGTTAGATTTTGGAAATATATGGACTTTTCAATAGTATGGCTTAAAAAGATCTGTACTAGCTCTTTTTTTTTTTTGAGAGTGCAAAAACAGAGTGTGCCTTGTTCTTATAACTCTGATGTTTTCATGACCCTCCTAAAACACCCCCTCCCCCGGCCCACCCTCATTAAAAATGTTTGTATTGCAACTAAAGGAGATCTTCTTAATATCTTGCTTCTGTTCTAGGGTCTTGAACACAGATAACATGAGTATCGTAGGCCTTACTATTGACTATGGCCCATTTGGATTTATGGATTACTTTGACAAGGATCACATTTGCAATGAATCAGGTAATGCATCTTGAAATCATAGCTAGTGTATCAATCAGTTAATTAACTATAATGGTATGTAACACGAGTGATACCCAAATGCCATTCACAGCTTCCCCTTCAGCTTTATTTTTGCCTTACTTAATCATGGATTTGTCTCAATTGTTAAGCCAACTACTCTGTGATTGAGTCAATCAAAAGGGTAGCATGGATGGCGTACACTGCTAACACATGGTCTTTCAACACTGTGGTTCCAAAGGTTCAGGTCACTGGTTCTAGCCTTGCGGATACCATATGTGAATTGAGTTTGTTTGATGTGTTGTTCTCTCCTGTGCTATGAGGGTTTTCTCCAGGTACTCCGGTTTCCTTCCTCCACAAAAATCAACGTGTGAGTGAGCGTTGTGTGCATAGAATAGTGAATGTATTAGTAGTGTGTGTGAGTGAAAGGTGTCCCAATTAGTGCGAAAGGGCTAGAACAACTACACCCATAAATAAAGAGATTTATTTATTTTTATTAATGTGAATGAGATGATACATTGATATATGTTTACCAATTAATTAATTTGACTGTTCATCACCAACTTTCTTAAATCTTTATGGAAATTTTGGCTCAAAGGTTTCCTTTTATTCTCCAAAAGATGCAGACAGAGGAAGATATACGTACACAGCACAGCCTGAAATATGTAAATGGAACCTGGATAAATTAGCAGAGGCAATAAAAGATGCCCTGCCCCTGTCCAAATCAAGAGAAGCACTAGAAGAACTGTAAGTACAACCAGGAATCTAGTTTCCTTGGTTGAAAAAACCATGACAACGTCAAGATAAGTAGTAACATGCTTTGGGGGGGGGGGGGGGGGGTTAGAGGGGAGGATGGGGAAACAGTGAAGCACACTCCATTGTCTTGAAGAAAGTTTTCTGGATTGTAGACATGGTATTAATTAAGAGTTGCACAAAATCATTGTATAAATTTAGAAGTTCACAGCTTATTTTTGTTATGCATAAGAATTCTACTAAGTTGTAACCATGAGTTTGTCAAAAGGCACATTTGATTACTTTTGACCTTTTCTGTAGATATGACAAAGAGTATGAGAAGGCATACATGAGCAAGATGAGATTGAAGGTCAGTAGGAAATAATAATCAGACCAGACATGCTTTTGATTGACAGCTGTCAGTTAATCAATCAACCAATATGACTCAATTTCCATGGTGCTATATTAATCATGGCATACTCTGCTTTTCTTCTACAGCTTGGCTTGCTGAAAAAACATTTACAGGAAGATGAGTAAGTAACAGTGTTTAATAAGCCTCTTTACCTTGGGTGTTATGTTTTTCTATTTCAGACCATGTACCATTCCCTTGGGAATTAGATTCTTTGTTTAAGTTGTATCCATATACATGTGTCATATATGCAATCGTTAAACAAAGAAATTATACTCTTGACTAAAGAATGATGCATGGTCTGAAATGGGAAAGCAAGCATTATGCTCAAGGTATAAAGAGGTCTATAATCTATTAATATGATAATTAAGGTAGCTAAAGAATGCACTCTCACATAGCATAGGCAATCCCAGTAGCAAATATGAACTAGCCTGTATAACATCAGGAAGGGAACCCCAAGGATACTTGACTAAGGTTAATGATAACCAATAGACCCCTTGCAGCACATCGAAATGTAGCTCAATTTGGAGGGCAAAACAATAGGTTCCAATTCTCAGGGTATTGAAATTCTTTTGTTTTGCCCTCCAAATTGAGCTGCATTCCGACGTGCTGCGCATGCAACCTTGGGGTCTATTATGTTAAGGAATCAGTTAAGGAATTTATGTGTTTTTTTCTTCAGAGAATTAATTGAGTCTCTCTTTGACACAATGCAAGAAACAGGTAATAAAACTGAGAAAATAAAATTCACCTTAAGATTTATAAAATTTATTTCCGTGTGTTATTGATTTTATTTTTAATAAGTTATTAATTACAAATTATATTATAATGACTCTTTCTCCTCTATAGGGGCTGACTTCACCAATACATTTCGATGCTTAAGCAAAGTACAAGCACAAAACATGAAGCAGAGCTCTGAAAAGTATACTATTATTTCATATTTTTCATATCAGTAACTAAAATAAATTTTTAGAAAATCCACCTCAACATCTTCTTGGCATTTGTATGTCAGGGTATGCACAATTAAATCACATACCCAGGGGTGGATCTAAGGGTGGATCTAAGGGTGGTTTGGGGAGTTCATCCTAAACCACGTAATCAAACCCCTAAATGAGGACTACAATTATCCAATGTAAAAAAAATGGTTTTTTTTATTGGCAGTTTAAACCCCATCATTTTTTTATTGGAGGGGTGGTGGTGGTTCAGTGCCTCCTACTTTTTGGGGGGATTCAACAGTTTGGTGGTTGAAACCTCCCCCCCCCCCCCCCAACCAAAATTTCTAGCCCCCTGGCAACAATAATATTTATTATTCAAGCACTTGTTCTATAATAGCTGTTTCAAGTCCTTTTTTAAAAATTCAACCCAAACTTTAAGAGCTACTCTGACTTATTAGTTAATTTTTACAAATCTTGATGTTTATTTTCAAATTTACAACTAGAAACAAAGATGTCATAAAGTATCTTGTGTCACAATGTCAAACACTAGAAGAACTACAGAAAGCAACACAGCCTAACATGGGTGACAGGTAATTTTAGGAATTTTATTTTAAAGATATATCAAACTATCAAAGTTGATGATTGTGTGTCTCAATATTCAGTTTGAGATCTTCATCTGAGTTTAGTTGCTGTCTTTTGAAATAAACCTTCAAATTTTATTGATACTGTGAAACAACCTCTGGGTCAATCAAAGTCAGGGCTTGGCTAACATAGATCAAATTGGGATTTAGCTTGTAAGGTTTTGTGGAGGAAGGAAAACCAGAAACCTGGAAAAACCCCAGGAATCAATGGAGAGACCCAACAAACCCTACTTTGTATGTATATGTGATGCAGAGCCCAGGAACCCGAGACACACTATGTATATGCCACCCTAGATTCCCATAATAGGGTTTTTTAGTGACAGGTAATAAAAGCACTTCCTTTTTTTTCTTATGTATGTAAATATTCTGAATATAATATAAGTTTAATTTTTTCCTGTTTCTAGACAATTGCAAATGTTTCTGTTGATAATCCAATCTAACCCTCAATTGCTTCAACAACTGGGTGGAAGTGTAGAACTGATACACAAGGCAATAGAAAAGAAAGAAAAGCTACAGAAGCTGAAGGTTTGTCAACATTTCTTTCCACCTAAATAGTCAATAGCTACAGGTAGTTGGTTGGTGAATATGATGGGTACTATGAGGGAAAATTGCAAGTCAAGCTAGAGTGTCATAGGGCACTATTGGGGGTGTGTGTGTGTGGGGGGGTTAATGGCACTCATAAAGAAGTTTCTAACATTACTAATCCACCTGTCCTTACCATCAGGAAACAAATCCGAGTGAAAAGGTGGAAAAAGATTCCCAGCTGTGGACAACTTGGTTATCAAAATACAGGTACTTGTGGTTATTTCTCTCATTATATCCCGGGGGGGGGACTCCCTTATAAAAGGGGGCGGGGGTCCTCGTCGGAAATTTTGAAAATGACCCCTAAAAGGGACCTGTATTTTGAGATGATGGGCGTGGCAGTGATGAAATTTCACCGCTAAGAGGGACCAATCAATAAGTGACACAATCCGAAAATGGGATTAAAATAAAAATCAATCTTTGAAAAGAAGCATTGTTGCTGATCTTATACCCTAAGCGGGACCACAAAACTCAGCTGGTGGGCATTCTTGTCATTATCACCCTAAGCAGGACCAAAACACTGATTTCAAACCCTAAAAGGGACAACAAGGACCCCCGCCCCCACTAAGACTACCTGATTTCGAGTCTTACATTAAAACAAATCGCTTAAAGTGGGCTTTTAAACTGTTTGATGGTGAGGAAAGACCCTGGAAAATAATACCTTCTTTATGGTTAAATAGAATAGGTGGAGTCAAATCAATTGGGTATAACTTCGATCCAAAAAAAATTCCTACAACAGCTACAATGTTTTATAAAAACTTGCTAACAAACTGGGCAGATTTTTTTGATATTAGAGGACGTGTTGATAATTATAAGGATATCTTAAAGCAACCACTATGGAATAATAGGTGTATTACTATTGGAGGAACATTGTGTTATTACCATCAACTAGCTTCTAAGGGGATAATTGGTACTTGAGTGACTTGTGTGACGATTCTCTCTGTTTCGATTGGCAGACTATGGAGACCAAGGGTGTAAAAGTTGATTATTATTTTTATTGGGTGTTTTTAGTTTCGGCAATTCCTCCTCAGTGGAAGGTGATGTTAAAAGATCGCACAGAAAATGGTAAAAAAATGTCACTAATGGAAATACTTGCATCGGCTGCAAAGAAAAAGCAAAATAACCTTATATACAGGGAAAGGATTGGAAAAAATTCCAAAAGCCTACCACACAAAGCAATATCGAAAAAAGAATTGGGAATGTTATTACAAACTGGGAAAACATATACTTGCGCATATATAGTTCAGTAATAGACACGTACACAAGATGCTTTCAGTTCAAAATATTAAATAATTGTTTGTATCTAAACAAAGATTTATTTCGTTTTCATTTAATACCACTGCCAAATTGCTCTTTCTGCTCCACTCATCCTGAATCGGTTGATCATCTTTTCATAGAGTGTATAGAATCCAAAAAATTTTATTTTAAAATTAAAACTTGGCTTTATCAATTTGATATAAACTTGCCAGAACTAGATATTGCTAACATTATATTAGGCGTAGAGTCGAAAATGTGTGAAGCTTTGATCAATCAGATACTTATTATATACAAACTACTATTATATAAATATAGATCAAAAGGGAAAATACCAACACTACATCTATTTCTTAACCACCTAAGGCTGACACAAAAAATAGAATATAAAATTGCATTGAAGAGGGGAAAACTTGTAAATCACTTAAGTAGATGGGAAAAACTAATTACTGCTTTAGATATTCATAGTACTTCGTAAAATGCTCTGACACCTGAAAAACTAGAAATCTTTTATTAACCTTGTTAGCCACAATATTACTTTTTTTTTCTGTTTTGTTGTTGTATATTGATTGTTGTATATTCAATTTTGTATATTGATTAATACGTTAAAATTAAATTAAATAAAAAAAAAATAAAAAATAAAAAAAAGGACCCCCGCCCCCTTTTATAAGGGAGTCCCCCCCTGGGCATTATATGCCATTTGGTGTTAACAAAAACTTAGAAATATAAATTAGGCCCTATATTTAGGGGTGGGGAGGGGGTACCCATGTCCTCTGTCTGAATTCCACAGTTACTGCCTATGTCTCAATTTTGAAACTTTCTTGTGTCACTTGTCAGATTTTCAACAAGTCTGTCATTCGTCGCTAATTTGGGGCTCTCATGTTGCCGTTTCAAGGCCATGTTGCTTGCCAGAATTCACCCCTAACAGGGCCTCATAAATTTTTAAAATATTTTTGCAAATGATTTAAATTGCAAACAGTTTAAAGTTCTATTTTATCTTATTATCATGGCACAGTGCTCGATTGGCTGATGATTTTGAAGATTGCGATGACATTGAAGAGGTAAGTGTTACAATCCATACCTTTGGGGGCTGTATAATATATCAATTTCATGTGTGCGTTAGTGTTCACATATTTACAAAGATGGGATGGCTGAGATTACAGAAAACAATAGATTCAAGTCGAGGCTGGGGTTTTCTATCCATAAATTTACTGTATTGTCTAGTCTCCAACTTCTCCTTAAATCTATTGTTCTGTGGTCATTCAAGCAGATTCAGGAAAGGTCTACTCAAACACCTTACAACACTGTATGCAACATATGCCTGTTTATTGAATTAGTGTGTTTGTTATTTTGTGTTATTCCCAGGCACAAAGACAGTGTGTTAGTACAATGAATGCTAACAATCCAAGGTAAGATGTCTTATCTAATCTTGACCAAATGTTGACATTAGAAAACATTAGAAAAGAGATGTATTTAATGTACGAATATAGTAGTTAGATATTGCAAGCTACTCACAGTGCAACATTACATGCAATATTGCAGGCAATGTTGCTGAAGTAGGATTGTTTTTTTACTTCGGCAACATTAATATTGTGTGCAACCAATTGCATCAACATGGCTAAGTTGCAACATTGATTGCCTGCGCATTGTGTGCAATGGTGCACCACATATCCATGGCTTTAATTTCTTATTTATTGACCATTTGTCAGGTTCATATTAAGGAACTACATTGCACAAAATGCCATTTCAGCAGCTGAAAAAGGAGATTTCTCAGAGGTAACTTTTTTATATACTTTAGAATCATTTTACTAATCAGGTTGATTTTTAAAGGGGCACTTGACATGAAAACACCCCATTTTTTGAGAGTCCGAATAATTCAAGTACAAGGATAATATGACTCAATTATGATTATGAAAACCAGATTGACAAAAAGTCTAGCCTGGGAGCCACTTGCAGTTGATAAATTTGGTTTACAAATCTAAAAGAACAGTAGGGTTGAGTAAATGACTTCATTTATTTACATGCTTAGATGCTAAAATAATTGGAAATTTTTATCCGCACTATTTTTTCTGTGAAGAAAATATGTTGCTTGGCTACTGTTGGAGCCATAATATTATAGATAAGTTTGACCAAGTTTCAAGTCATTTCAACCAATTTTCATCGATTTTCATCCAATTCATAGTTCAGGGGCAGACTTAGGGGGAGAACCCCCACTCAACCCCCACTCACCACCATTCCCCCTAATCCTATGTGACGATATTATTTTCCAAAGAATGTTGCCTTTTGTCTGCCCCATAAATCATTGTATATATGATGCTATTTTGATATAATATGCACATACTGTGAGTTTGATCACAGTCATATTAAATAATATTAATTAATATTTAATTAATTTCTTTCATCATGGCTTGCAGGTACAGAGGGTGCTAAAGTTGTTAGAAACACCATACAGTGAGAACATCAGCTTGTCAGATATTCAACCAGCAGCAGTACAAGAAAGAGAAAAACCAGAAGTCCTCAGAGATGAAGATGGAGCCAGCTGCAGTTCACATGTGAACAAAGATAATTTTAACTATGACAGTAAGCCGCCTGATTGGTCACTTGACCTTAGAGTCACATGATCCTCGTAGATGCACCTCTTTTAACTACAGGACAACTTGAATGTTATCAAACCTTAAGTTGGTACTCAATTACAAAAAGAATTCATTATTTGGCTTTATTTGAGCCATGATGTATGTACTACATTATCCTAGCTGATATTATTGATCATTAATGGATAACTGTCTCATAGGCCAGCTGATCTGAGAAAAAATATTTATTTTAGCCAATCAAAATTGAGAAAATTTGCAAAACTGAGGTGTAATCCTTAGTAGCTTGGAAATTAGGGAAATGGTTATTTCTTTATTTTTTTTCCAACTCAATAATGAACATAATAGTAAATGTTTACAAAATATGGATAACCTCTTCTGAAAATGTAGATTTATATACAGATATAAACTTTTATAAGTCAATTTTTGCAGGTTTCATGACACCTCAGTTTTGCAGTGACGTCATTTCTACGTCACTATTTCAGATCAACTGGGTGTATCTAAACTGACTCTTCTCCCTCTAGTTCATGCTTTGTTAAAACATCCTTAGTTCATAACTAAGTAGTAATAGATAATGTTGGTTCATATTATTCAAGTTGTTATGGTGTAAAGAGGTGGCAGTATTTTGCTGACTTATAACTGTGGATGGCCTAGAAATGCAAGTCTGTGATCAACGTATCATGCAGTCTGCACTAAGGCATGATGACGGCACATCATGAAACCACTTCTTGTGGGATGTTTGTGCTTGATGTTTATTTCAGTATGGGTTAGCATGACAATAGCTTGTATCATGATTATTCATACTTACTACAAGTCTGTATTATATAATTATCCAAATGTGAGCCATCATAGCTTCAACATTTTTAAACAATTGAAATTGGTCATAATGTATTATGTAAAATGTACAAAATACCTTTATTATGCATTCTTCTATAATCTAACAATTGTGAAATGAAATATGGATCACAAATGCATAACAGGCAAGCAAAATTTACAGTGCTTTTCATAATTCTGCGACATAACTGCCTCTAGGCCTTTGGCATTTTGGAATCTGTCAATCAAACTATGACAGGGAATATCTCAACAGCCATTTTCGCATGGGGATTTCTTTATCACTCGTGATCGGAGTGAACTCAGCCCATCATAGTTTGATTGGCAGAAGCCAAAAAACCAAACACCTGGAGTCTGTTAGGTCGTAGAAGGATGAAAAGAACTGTAAAGTAACTTTCAGTTGAATTATTATCTTTTAATCTGCTGCATGGGATAGCCATAGCCAAATAATTTCTGCTAAAAGCTAGCAGTTTCGATAGCCTCCCCTTCCCAAAACAGAAACAATCATCAGAAAATCACATGGGATTCATAATATTTATTTATATAAAAACAAGTATTTTTTACTAAATAAGGATATTACAATTCATTTTCTTTTGCAAAAAATAATGTAGTTCAGTCATGAGTCATGCCTTTCTTTTAAAATTTTAATTTTTTTCTTGAGCAATAAGTTTATAACCTATAAATTTGAGTAGAATAAAAAGTGAAATATCTACTAGAGATATTTCTTGAATTTCAATCAATAATTACAAAGAATGCATCCAATTTTCTCTAGTAACTTATTATTACCTATGTAGTATTATGTAATCTTTCATGAAACTAATACAATAAATTTAAATGAAAATTTAAGGAGACTGTATTAAACTGTTGTATGCCATCTAGTCTGACTTGAGAAGAACAATATCCACATTGTCATGAACACCTTGGAGCAACAGTTCTCCTTCATATGTGACAATCTTCTTTCTCTTTGCAGCTCTAAGGGTTCCAACTAGAGCTGTTGAAAGTTTAGCAAGAATTTAATTTCTTTTTAAAAAATGGCATATAGACCACTTTCATTGAAGTCAAAGCAGCTCAATTTGGAGGAGAAAACAAAATAATTTTGATCTCTTGAGAATTGGTAACCTATTATTTTGTCTTTCAAATTGAGCTGCATTCACGAGTGCTGCAATGGGTCTATATTCAAGGGTAGAATTTCACCAAGTTGCTCTTGCTAATTTACTCAGAGATAAATTCTAATTCAGGGGCAGTTACTTAGGATGGCAATAAGGTACAAGATATTTATTAGTCATTAGAAGTGGATGGGTGGGAGGGACATACTCTTATGCTCAAAACAGAAGGGTATTCTAAAACTTTAACTTTGCTTAATATATATGGGTGGGCAGGCGTGACTTTAGTGGTCAACCTTTCTTTTGTGCAAAAAAACACATCTTCCTCATCCACAGCCCCAGCCTGCAGTTGTAAAATTTTGGCTAGTATTTTTGTTAAACACTGTATTAAACACAGTTATGCATCTACACACAACAATCTTAATCAAAATAATATCCTTTAATGTAAAAACATCATCCTTAATAGAAGTGGGGGTAATTTAAACTATAACACACTATTTTTACTGCAACAAACAAGAGGAAGAATCAAATGTTTATTATTTTATACCTTCAAAGATATTGGCACAGCGATCATCACTGAACAGCACCCCAAACTTCACCACATACTGACCATCAGCATTTTCTGTACCAAGTCTCTTCAACTCTTCTACAAGGAGATTGACTTCATGTTCAACATTCATGGTTACAAGCTAAGAGTGGGAATGTAGGATCTGTAGAAAATGTGAAAAACAAAATAAATTTACTGCAGGGGGTATCCAAGGGGAGGGTCCTACATTGGCAGAGCTCTGCATGTGCTTTGGGGGAGGGGAAGGAGGGATGATTTGTTAAGGGGGAGTGCCCTCTCCCCATGGGGAAAACCTCGACACACCCATAATGTATATAATACAAATAGCTCCCAACATTTTGTAAATTATGAATTGAGCACTTTGGAATTTTTTAAGATTTGTTTTAAAAATGCAAGTGAAACAAAAGCCCCTCCCTCGATTTGGTGGAACTCAAGAAGAAAGACAGACAAACAGACAGACTCGGGTTAGAACATGTACTAGACCATGAAGAATTAAATAAATCTGAACAGTTAATAAAATCAGTCAATAATTAAAGTGTGTCCTTTATCTGAGGAAGAGAACTTTGCGATTTTTTTCACTTTCGAGGTGCCTCGTTTTGTTTCCTTAATAATCTTAATAAGCTTATCTTTCTACAAATCACAAGGGAATTCGTCCTTTAAAGCTCATTGCATGGATGTTTAATAACTTGCAAACTGTCTAGACACTCGCTTTATTTTTCACGGTCTAAAGTCAGTTATTCTCATAAATACTTTCAATGGGAAGACCAAAAGGTGGTTCCTTCAATGTGAAATCTGAGGTCGTGCGAATCGAAGGAGGGTCATCATTGATGCTCAACTAACCGGTTTCATCATTCCACCCTCTAGAATCAAGACATGTAACTACGTTTCACGGAATAAAACTAAAAACAGGTAAGTATAGTTTAAAATAGGGTTTGATCCGTCCTCTCTCATGGTCTATAGTTGATATAACAGGGTAAGTTCTTCACCTCAAAGTTTACTTACCAATCGTTGACTTGAGTGCTGCAGGAATTTCCGGTGAAGCTGAGCCCGCAAACCTACACAGCGGCTACCCCCATGGCCAGTAATCCCTCGCAGGTGAAAATCTATTATAAACCATAGATACACGTGTATCATACTGAGGATTTGCATGGGCTGCTAGACCGATCGCACTACTCTTTAAAGATCTTTATCGTTCTTAGATTTTTCTTCAATCTCTTATTCTTTATGGACACCTTTGTTCACTGAAACGTTTGATTTTTGGACGTGTTTGCAGACATGTCGACCACCATTCTAGAAGGAGTGGATAACGAGGTTTTGCTTGCATTTGTTGTTCTCATTGCAGTTGGGGTTTTTACGCTTTTATATTATTTCAACACTAGTGGACAGTCTTCGTACAATCTTTTAAATATCTGGCAGTATTTGAGGAATTTCTTCGAGAGACAATTTGAAGACGTTCGAAGCGAAGAGAGACAATCTCCAGACGGGACTAGTTCAGATAATAATGACAGTAGAAACGTTCAAGACGGTTCGATAGACAGTCAGGACCGCCAAGAAACTTCTCAGACAGAAACTGTTCATGACAGTCAACAAATTAATTCGGATATTCCTGGTCCATCCAGGTCCCAGACAGAGGAGTCACATGAAGAGGGACAAAGCTGTAGGACTGGGTTAGGTACCAGTGAAGAAACACCTGATGGTACTGCGGAGTCCCGCCCTGCACCAGGTCAACTGTCCCTGAGAGTAAAGCACCATGAGGTAGAGAGAAACTATGTTGTTGGTGCAAATGCCACAGTTGGTGAACTTAAAAGGTGAGTTTAGTGTAGTACCCAGAAATGTGCATTTAGAGGTGAAATATATGCATTAATTTTTTTCCAATCCAGTATTACTAAAATCACACGTTCTGATTGGCTGTTTAAGCAGGCAGTATTTTCTCAGTATCTGCCTGCGGTCCAGTATCCTGATGCAACCGCACGAGTGCATAAGATAATAGAAGATGCAAAACAAGTGGAAAAGTCAATAAAAAAAAAAGTCAATATTTATTTACCATCCCAAAGTCCAGATAGGAAAAAAATGTGCCCTTGGCCTTGAGAATGGACCTCGGCCTAATGGCCTTGGTCCATATATTCAAGATGTCGGCACAGCTTTTCATTATCTGGACCTCCTGGCCGGTAAATAACATGAATGTATATATATACCTATCCTTAAAAGATGTTGTGTCGGAGCCATAGGGGATATGTGATAGATCATTCTACTAGGACAATCCTAAAATATATTTTTTACCATAACTGTGAAATTTCTCGTACGCTGATTGGTCGAGAGCTGTGGTAAATAAGAGGACATACTGATAGAATGACAAATCGCTCGCTCAAGGAGCAAGCGCGCGCTTCAAACGTTTTTTTCTTTCAAACTTTTTCTTCATTTTTGGATCTTTTATTAGACTTTGTTATGGTAAAAAACAAATTTCTGATAGTTTTGCGTGGTATGTCCTCTTATTTACCACAATATAATGTCAAAAGTTGGTCAAAATTAGTTATGTACCCACTTGGCTACGCCTCGTGAGTACATAACATTTTGACCAATTTTTGACGTCATATCGTGGTAAATAAGAGGACATACCACTCTAAACCATCGGAAATTTGTTAACTTTCTGCATGACTTTCATTGTGCTGGACTTATGGCCCAAAAAAATGTTAAGGAAAAAATCAGAATTCCTTTTATTCAGTTTTGTTATCCATTTCCTTGATACAGATTAAGCTTTCCCAGTGAGGTTGCTCAAGGCAGAAGAGTACGGCTTATTTACAGTGGAAGACTTCTACATGATGACACAGCCAGTTTGTCCTTTTACGGCATCAGTAATTCGTCAGTAATACATGCTCAAATATCAGACATGCCTCAGCCAAATGCTTCCCAGCAAGGATTACGAGATGATGAAATAGAGTTAGATATCAGTAGACTGTTTATACCTCTCCTGACGTTTATCTTGTGTGGTTGTTGGTATGGATTGATTAGCTATCGACAACTGTTTAATACTACATCAACTGCTATTCTTGTTATTGTGACTGCAGCATATGCATTTATGGTGTATGTTATGCTTGGTTAAGGAAAACTGCATTTTTTAGAAATTGGTAAGTTTGAGCTTAAACTCAAAATCATAAGGAAATTAGGCTAAGACTATGAATATAAAAAGGTTTTTCAACATGGAATTTGTTTAGAAACAGATATATACATATACTAATAAGGGGGATAGTATGTCAGGTTGGGATGTGTTTAGAAACAGATATACTAATAAGGGGGATAGTACAAATCAAGGGGTACCAATCAAGGCATCCAATTATATGATGCACAATTTTTGCTTGGTGTTTCCCTTAACCTCAGAAAACTTTGAGCTTCTCAGGAAAGCAGAACTTCCTCACTTGGGATCATTGTTAAAGAATTTGTTCATAAGGACCATTCACTATTTATGAAAGTGAGAAGGATGGGTGAGAAATTGGAAAATTTTAATGTTATTCCTATCACCCTGAACCTTCCCTGCTTCATTTGTAAAACACAAAATTTGAGAATTTTTAAAACTAAATCCCTCAAGCTTAAAGCAGATTTCATAGGAGTGTGAAAAGTCATGGCACATGCACAGTTATGGTGCAGTGAGGACATGGCACCGAATGTTGAATATTTTCATAGATGGCTCAGCACTGACATGGTCACAGCAAGGCAGTGTACGTGCTGTAAGTTTTTCATAGTCATATGAAAACTGCTCTCAGTGCCACCCACTTCATAAATTCAGGGCTTCCTTAAATGGGTGAATTGCACCCATATTTTTCTGCCCAGTTCTCAACAAATTATGAATGGTCCCTTATTTTGTAACTGAATTTGCTTGAGTAACCACAAAACAATGGTTCCAAGTCAAGGTTGAAATTTATTGATAAAAACAGTAAATGTATGAGCACATCAAGTCCAACCTTGACTTGAAGTCATTGTTTTGTGGTTATTTAAGCGAAATTATTTGGGAAAAGTCTTTTGTAACAAGAAAACAAGTAACCATTAGGTTAGAGAGTGTAGTTGAAGATGGCAAACTTGTACATTATATTTAGATTTTTAATTCATTGGTTAACGTTCCAGCACTTCCCAATCACACACCTGAACTCCTACTATTTGCCATCTCTACCAGTTAGGGTTTTATGTGGGCGTCAATCAAAGTGTTTCCATGACATTGTCAGAAAACACAAAGCTTCCAAGGGCACATGCCTATGGTATGTCATGGAAATACCTTGATTGACATCTTCTTAAGCCTACTTCGTCATAATGGCAAATGGTATGATTTTGCAAGTGTAATTGAGAAGCACTGTTAGTGGATTTTACAGCATTCCCTACATTCACATTGGTGATTATAATTTGTATTACGATTGTTCCCTAATGGAATTGGGGAAATTACTCGAATTACAAGACAAACAATATAAGCATGAAACACTAGAACTAAATTGTATGGCTTTGTAAAAGCATGTCCAAATAAGAATTCTATTAATTAAGTGAATAGCAGAATAATAGACAGGATGCAGGGCATCATAGACCATATCGCTATTGTGTTGCAGCATTTTATTCTGGGATTGTCCCCTCAATCAAATAACTATTGTCATAATAATATTGTTCTTTTGTTTGATGTTATTTGAATGCATGAGTTAACAGCACCAGAATGCATTGCTGCAGCACATTAGCGATATAGTCTTTGCATCAAGTATCTTAAATATGGAAAGAAATTTATCTTATTTGAAACAAAACGTTGCCATATTTTGAGAAAGAAAATTGAAATGGGACTTATCTGGCTAGCTTGCCTCTATACACAAGGCAAAGCTAAGCAGATAGAGTAGATCATATGACCAGTTATACTGTGATGGCCTTCACAGGTCATTGGTCAAATTTTTTTTTTTTTGTGAATTTATCAAAAATTTATATAACTGCATTTTGTAGTATTTCATGCTTTTATTGTTTGCATTCCCTTAATAGATCCTTACAATGACCAGTTTCTCACAGAAACAAAACATTGAAGATATCAGGAAAAGTTAAGAGCTCTAATAAAATCTAATATATTATGTTGGTACGGATAACTTAATAATCAGAGGGGATGGAAAAATGGCAGTAGAATGTTGCAGGAGGTATTTAGCGCTGCATCCAGCTGACCTAGAGATGTTAACGTAGAAATGACGCAAAACTGAGGTGTTCAAGCCTGTGTAAATTGACTTATGAAAGTTTATATCTGAGATAAATCTAGATTTTTAGGAGAGCCCCGTTTTTTGATTTTTCGTATACATTTATTATGATATTCATTATTGAGTGGGAAAATAAAATAAAGAAATAACCGTTTCCCGAGTCGCGAGGCAACTAAGGATGAGACCTCAGTTTTGCAAATTTTCTCAATTCTGATTGGCTAATATTTTTTTCTTAGATCAGCTGGCCATGTACGTACGCAGATGAAGGAAGTTTCTTTTGATTAGAAATTAGTTTCTTTTCGCTGAGGTTGAACATGTCTGCCTACAACTTGAAACTTAGGGGCATCTGCATGACCCTCTGTAAATAAGCCAGGTAGGACAGGTCCTACTGAGGAGGGAGGGGAACCAACTTGTGGTCCACTCTCAGTAGTAGGGCTTTGTTTTGCTTTGTCTTTTTTGGAAGCTAGTGTTCCAGGTCTATTTAAGATTCTTTCATCAGGTCCCACAATCTTCTGATGGATAAAGAACAGAACGAGAACAGCCAAGCAAGCAAAACCATAGTATCGAAAAGTCCTATTAGTCCCAAAGTAATGAATAAGTACACCTCCAATAATTGCACCGCAACCCCTCCCGAGACCATGATGGAGTCCCTGTAGAATGCCTTGAGCTGACGTGCCGTATCCGGGGGGAGCGATGCGACCCATGTAGCTAGTACACGTCGCCCACACTGCAGCGTGGGTAAAACCTTGCAGGACCTCTAGAGGAAGAACCAGCCAAGGGTTACGAATCCATGCTATGTAGACAAATCGAAGAAAGTTCCCTGCGAGCCCAATGTACAAGACAGGAATATGGCCAGCAAGGTTGATGAAGTGGCCGACGTAAAAGTAACAAACGATTTCCGAAACATGGTCGATTAGCGATGCTATTCCGAAAAGCGTCGGTGGACCACCCAGGTCTTCGAGGTGCCAAAATAAAAACGTGAAAATCAGTCCTATACCGAAACCCATGAAAAAAGCTACTAGTAAAAACCCTCCGTAACGAAAAGTAAAAAGTGTTCGAAAAAGGTTAGCTCCTGAGTTGGAATCCTTTTCAATTTCCTCATTCGGTGTTGTCTTGTTTTTGGCGAAAGAGAAACGTGTAGCTACAATGAGAGCACACGACATGAATACTACAAATGAATAAAATCCAATGGTGTAATTTTGACTTATAATCTCTCCGCACATTTCTACACCTTTCATACTGTCGATAAGAAATCCCAGGAAAAACATAGCAGTTCCCCAACCAAGGCTGCCCCATAGCCGCTGTTTCCCGTACAACTCTTTATTCTCGCCCAACATGCCAAGAGTTGCTGAGTCCGCCAAAGTTATTGCTGGAGCCGAGAAAAATTCCCCAACTAGAGTAAGGAACAGCAGCACTAGGAAGACTTGATGAACTCCATCGGGATCGTAAACCAGAGAACTCTTTGCGTTAAACTTCGGCTCTGCCTCGTTGGGAGTGTTCGGTTTAAGGAACTTTTGGACCTCGGAAGTTTCGCCTTCGGTAATTTTAGAAACATTTTTCGTGAGAACAAAATATTTCCTACAAGTGACAGGAGCAGGTTGGATGAAGGCAAAGGAAAAAGTGAATGAAACCCAGCAAATCAATGAAAATATTAAAAGTACTTTCCTCTTGTCGAGTCTGTCTGCAAGTGTTCCTAACAAAGGAGCACTGAAAAACTCAACCATTGGGCGACAACCAACTAAAATTCCACTCAGACTAGGATTCATCCCAAGCTGTTTAAAGTAAACACCAAGAAGAGGAAAGAACGATCCAACGGCTCCCCAGTAGCAGAAATAAAATAATTTCGAGACAAGTAGTTTTCTATTCAGGCTCTTGAATTTGCCTGAAAAAGGGTTTTTTATGAGGCCTTTTTTGTCTTTTGTTTCCTTATCGGACGGTTCTTCATCAACACTATCCATAGTGTCTTCATGTGCTGATGCCATTATTCTTTCTTGATGCCCGTTTATCAACGGAACTTTTAGGTTTTGTCGTAATAACAGTGTCCTTTACTAGCCGGAACAACAAAAGCTTTATTTGATTAATGTTTGATTTTCTATAAGAATGGTGGCTTTTGGTGGCCGCATAGGTGTTACTGGTACGAAGCGTCAAAAAGTCATTCACAGAAATTACAAAAAAATTCATTCTAGATATATAGTAATGTTACAGAAAATCCAGTTAGGAATTTCGAATTGAACACGCGTTCGAACTTTTAGCCCGAAAGATAGACTCGAGTGAAAATTCCGACAATACGTGTCAGAACTCCAGCAAGTTTTCAGTTTATTATCAAAGACGTTTTTTCCGGTGTGCACCAAACCACAAGCTGAGGTCAGTTGCAATTGTCAACCTGCCAATCTCAGCAGAAATTTATTAACAATCTTTGAAACCAAAATTCATCGGTTTTCAGTCAGTTTACTGTAAATTTAGAATTTGATTATCTAAATCGTAAAACAATAAAAAATCGTAAAACATTAAAAATGAGAACTAACAATTGTCCGGCTTTATATATGCTACTGGTACATCAGTAAATAAATAAAAAAATTTTTCGTCTTGTCAGCAATTCAAGATATTCAATTCAACGGAGAGTGAGAAGGAAGCAGTTAGAAAATGGAATGGCCATTTATGTTTCTATAACGGGAGCCCTGAATTAAAGAAATGGGTTATTCATATATAGGACTTTGGAGGCAAACCTTTTTTTGCTAATTAGATTGAACGGGTTATTGTAAGAATAAAAGGAGTGACAAATAATAATACAATGTTGCTGTAGCGATAAATTTATGATTTCCAGAAGAATCTCTTGAATAGTCCTTCTTTTCGGATTTTTGTATTTCCCCCCCCCCCCCCCCCCCCTCCCCTAGCTTTCCCCCCTCTGAAAAATTCTGGATACGCCCAAGCCGTACTGAATTTAACTTTGCATTAAGTTGGGATCCTTTTTCAGGGCTCTGTACGACTTTTTGTATCCTTTTTGCGCCCCTTTCAACTATTGGAATTTTGACAACTTTTACCCTGGGTGCTAATGTTAAATGTCGGTGTGCTAAATCTCTTATTCCCGAGCGAGCACGAGGCCGAAGAAGCGGGAAATAAGAAATAAGAAATGGGCTCCCTGTGTGCAATCTGGGGCATGCTGGATCCTCTTACCCATGTTCTCTCCTTCATACATCACATGGACGTCTGACCAACAAACTCCACATTCGTCAAAGATTCAACACAAAATGGACTCGTAAGTACCTCAATTTTCTCCTCCTAAACACTACTAGGATGTGCTAATAGTGTTGTTGTTTGCATCTCAAAGAGTACTGCATCCTCTAATTTTATGGGCGCAAAGAAAAGACCGCGTTTTCGTAACGATAGCACTGGACGATTGTCAAAACCCTGATATCCAGTTAATCGAGACAAAGCTTACATTCAGGTCAGTATTCTTGGATAGATTTGTGCTCATATTCAGAAACACGTTTCTTTGATAACATATTATGACTCTTTGATGTTTTATTTGTAGTTCCAAAGGTGGCCATGACCAAAAGTTATATCAGGTAGAATTAGAATTTTACGACGAGGTTGATCCAACGGTAAGTTGACTTTAGTAGCAGTATTAAACTGCATGCTGATATACCCCACTAATTTCACTAAGTTTATTTTAGTATCAGATATATGGAAGTGTTGGAATTTCCTGGATATTATTTGGTTTTCAAGTGTACTTCCTTAAATCTAGGCAGATCAGTTTGATGTAAGAGACAATGAATCAAGCCTCACTTCCGCCATATTCTATAACGTGAATCTTGACTCTTGAAACTTTCTATGAGGGTCATATTTTTGATTAAGAACTTTAAAAAAATGTTTGGTATATGGATAATGAAATATGAAGTTGTTCTAAATGATCACAGCCTGTGCACAGCTTTTCAAAACTGATGTCCAGTGTTGAGTATGCTAAGTTGGGTTTCCTGTGTAGTGAATGAAATATTTATGTCCTGAATAAATCAACACCCCACCCCTCCACATGCTGCGAGATTTTTACTATTGTTTTCCTTTTAGTGATCAAATCTTCACATATTCTGTACATTTATTACATAAATGTAATAGAAACCATTTCCTCATCATTGCACACTTCCAAATCCACCAAACTTAATTGAAAGAACAAGATGGATGAGAATCTGGAAAAAAAATGAATGGGAGATTTTATTGTGATGTATTTCCGCTGGCGTATTTGAAGCAAAAAGAAGCTGGCCGTCAAACTTGATCAGTGCTTGTTGCAAAAGATGGCAAATTTGTGCTCGTAAAGTCTATAGTATTTTTGCAAAAGAAAACAAGTTTAAGATACTTTTGAAAAGTGAAAAGCATGTTTAATCTATCACTGAAAGAACAGAAGTCATATCTGTCTTAAAATGAACCAAAATAATTTTTTGTCTTCAATAAAAGAAGAATTACGAAGCATTTTGTTGTTGGGAACTCTGAGAAGAAGTGGTGTAAAGATCAGAAAACCTTGATTGCACTGCAAAATTATTTCTTCAGTTCCATAGAAAACACCTCATAGAAGGTACATTCATTGATGTTATAAAAACTAAAATGCATAAAACTTGATACGTTAGTGCAAAATAGGGTCATCATTTTCAGATATTGAGATATTTGGACTAATACTTGAACTTTGGTTGTTGTTTGTTGTTTTCACTACGTTTTACATTTTGAACGACTTGGTCTTTATTACTAGCAAGAGAAAAGTAATATTTGATGCTTCAAATTTTTGTTTTTCAATAACATTAAAGAAAAAAGACTAAATTTGCATAGCAAAATTTAATGGCCAGCCAACTGCTCGCGCGAAATTGTGACGTCAAAAAAAAGATTCCATAAAATCTCCCATAGAAATTATTACATGTTTAGAGCTTTCACTTTATTCACAAGTTTTCTATATCAAAATGCAAACAAGTGATATCCACAATCATGTAATTCACCACTTTCCATACATCGGTTCACTGGTCAAGCACAAAGCATTCAAATTTGAATAATCCTTTGAAACTACCTTGCAGCCTCGCTTAAATGCAAGGTATAAATGTTTCAGAACTTTTATTTCATAAATTATTAAATCAAAGACAACTATCATATATTTTTTACAAAAATCAAATGAATGTTTTGTCTAGGTGTGACCAGTGAACCGATGTATGGAAAATGGTGAATGAGTATTCATGGACCTTATCCCCTAAATTTTCAAATCTCAGCCTCCCACTTTTTAGGGTGCTCCATGGTCCTTGGGTTATCTTAGAAACACCAGTTAATACTTGTCTCTGTTTTAGGAATCAAAACAACTTATTACAGCCAGAGAAATATTTTTTAACATAAAGAAGAAAGCGGAGGGATCTTTCTGGCCAAGGTTGCTGAAGGAAACAAAAAAGGTAGGGTAGCATTTGGTTACAAACAACAACAATATTATTATTTTTATTGCTTGAGTTATAAATATTTACAAAGCAGTTTAGTTTTTAGGTTACAAACAAACTGAGAACACTATGAGCACAATTTACTGTATAGATAGTGCCAAAGTTGTTTGCAGTTTAATAGTGTCATATTTTAGCTTTATTTTCTAGAAATTAGAGATTTTTTTTGAGACAAGTGGATACAGAAGAGAAAATTTCATTACAACCTTTTATCAAAGCAACAGGAAAATTTTTCCATGTAACAGTTTAAATAAACATTCCAGATATATTTTAGGTGTTCTCAGTTTTCTTACAGACTGTGCAGTTGTAACTTGCTAGTGATGAAATATATATTAGGGAGAAAAACCCTCAAAGCAGAGGAGAGAACCAACTAGAAACTATGCTAACCAAGACTACCTGAGTGCGAGTCCTGCCGGGCTCGGTGTTGTATGTGAGTAGAGTTTCTAGTTGGTTCTCTCCTCTGCTTTGAGGGTTTTCTCCCTAATTTATATTTCATCACTAACGAGTTACAACTGCACAGTCTGTAAGAAAAATCAAAAAAATCAACTTCTAAATTCCAATTCGATCATGGAACGAGGGCCACAGGTTTGTTAGCCACTGGCTATCTCCTTACAAAATTAAGATATGTAATGAAAATTATATGAAGTACCATAGTAATTGATATCATTCTGAATAGACCCCTTGCAGCATGTCGGAATGTAGCTCAATTGGGAGGACAAAACAATAGGTTCCAATTGTCAGGAGTTTGAAATTCTCTTGTTTTGCCCTCCGAATTGAGCTGCATTCCAACGTTCTGCAAGGGGTTATATTTGTATTTAATTTTTCCTGACATTTCATTTTCCTTTTTTTTCTGGTAATAACTCTATTTTTTCAGCCACATTACCTCAAAACTGATTTCAATAAATGGAGAGATGAAGATGATTCAGATGTAGAGGATAAGTTTACTGATGATGCAAATTTCGAAGATGTAAGTAACATATAACCATTAGTTAGCGTGCTACGTGCCATACTGCAAAAACTTCCACAAGTTTTTTATTTCTTTCTGACCACTTTGAATGGTGCTCTTTGCATACTGCTAACCAATTTGGTATCAGCACTTTACTTTGATGTATTGATAGGTGGAGTTTGTACATCAATATAACAATGTTGTATGAATTTAAATGTACAAACTCAGGGCTTGAAATAGGAAACAATTATAGCCTGCCAGTCCAGTAAAATTTGCCTGCCTTTTTATTATTTCTATTTTCGATTTGGCAGTTCACCGTTATTTTTGCCTGCCAAACCTTAAGTTTTGCCTGGCTTTTGGCCATTGGCAGACCGCTATTTCGAGCCCTGAAATTCCTACTATTAAAACATTCAAAGTCAAGCTTCGATATGTAATTATTGGTAAATAAATATATGTAGTGGAACCTCAACACAATGGCCACCATCAGTACAAAATTTGTGGAGAGGTAGCTGTTGTGGAGAGGTTTCAGTTGCAGTATATGTATTAACTCTTTGGTAATTGGGACAAAATTTCCTGGCCATTGGGTAGATGTGGCTGTTAGTGGAGGTTCCACTGTATATTGCTGTGCATTTTGTTTGTTTGTTTGCTAAATGTCTCACTTTGATGTTTTAGATGGTGAGCAGCATGGGATCATCAGGATTGGGTGGTGTAAGTACAACCAAGATATATGCTCACAATATTGTGATTTATATACTGGTACATGTATTGCGCGGAGCTACTTTAAATCCATGTACTTCTCCAGAGTAGGATAGGAAAACATACAATAGGACATTTGCTTTATGGCATCATTAACTACAGGCCGGCACACACTAGGCATCACGTCGCTGCAACACGAGGTGGGGACAATATTCCTTGTGAGTACACACGATGCGACAACACCACTTTCACTCGCTTGTCACTGCAGCAGGTCACATGAACCAGTTTGAATTCATGCGACATGTTGCAGGGACAAAATTCTGTCGCGGGACAGGAATTTTTATAGAAATTCAACAGTACACACGAGGGGAATTGTTGCACACTTTCTTTGTTCAGTTAATTAGTTCCCAAAAGGCCGTACAGTAATACAAATTTGAATAAGAAAGAAAATTTGCCAAGCAAAGTGGTAGTAGTGGTATTCAAATGACACTTATCATGCAAACAGCCTATTATAAGTAAGGATAAAATTAATGTGAATGAATATTTTCATTGATTGTTTGTGTAGGGAAAGTTTGATCCTGGTGAAGCAGACTCAGATGACAGTGATGATGAAGGTACATTAGATTTTGAATTCAAGTAGTTTTCATGACCATCTGACTTGTACAAGTAAATCTTGGATTTTAGCTATTTCATCAAATATCAAACCATCTTAGGTTTGGTGTGGGTAGAATCTGAAGCCTGGTTCACACTAGTAATGCAATCATAAGCATATATATTATGTATATATACTAGTTTTACAATGGTTTCGAGTGGCATACTGTGGAATATCCCACGAGTCACTTGTAGTTTCTAGTATACGCACGAGCCTTTAGGCGAGTGTGTATACAAAGAAAATACAAGTGACGAGTGGGATATCCACAGTATGCCTCGAGAAACCATTGTATAACCATTTTATCCCACACCATAGAAAATACAAATGCGTAGATTCAATGCGTGAGTGTGCGTGGGTTTTTAAATGGCGAAGCTAAAAAAATAGATAAATAATGACATACGCAAGAGCAGATAGCACTTTAAGGATGACTGAATGTTTTCTTCTGAATCACTCAAATTTGAACCTTGCAGCCTCGACTGAATGCTTTGTGTTTAACACAATGGAAAGTGGTGAATAACAACATTGACATTCCATTCCACTTTCAAAATTCGGGTTGAGTGATCACGCATTCAAGGCAAGACTCAGGGAAAATAAAATAGTATATTAGGATAGCTTCATTGTTTCCTTGGAGCCTCGTCTTGAATTGCTTTGAGTGTAATCACTCAAAAGTGGGCTTTTGCTCTTGAAATCCTTGTATTTTTTTTACAGTCACAGGAAGGGCTTTTATATTGGCATTTGCCAAAACTTACTTTGTTGCTATGACTATCCTGTGCATGTGCATGTTACTGAGAAAAAGTGTAAACTCATTATGGAGTTTATTTATCTTGTCACTTGTCTTTTGTTTGATAAAATGCATATTTGTTTTTCTACAGACCTACCGGACTTAGAAGACTAGAAGCTCACTGTTCATAGGCACATCCCTTCCCTCCATAACCTCTCTGTGAAGTTCACTAGCATCATAATACAGTATTTTATGCTTTCAGGCTTCTAAGATATTTTAGAAAGAAGGCAGAAGGAATGTTCGTGTGCATTTATGCTCTCAGATTATACCCCTCCGTGTTCTCTTTTAGTGATCATTTTTCAGTACATATTTGTTGTGAGGAAAAAAGAAAGCAATAATACTTGCTTTCAATTACCTTAAATCTGTTACATGTGACAAGAAGTTAATAAATATGTATGCTAAAATTATGTAGGTAGTTTGTTGAAGTCAGTTTTTGGTTCAGACTGGTATAAGCCATGTGCAAGTGACTGCTGTATGTTTCTGACGATAAAACTGGATATGGAAGTCCTATTCAATGTAGTCTGTCACTTATAAGCAAGGGACAAAATGTAACTGTTTCTCATCAAATTTTGAGCAAGAAATATTAAAAATGAAACATGAGGTTATTGTATGGATTCTTTTTTATTTTTCATTTACACTTACTTATATCATAATAACTCCAGACATTTGGGTTTATAACTTTCATTAGCCTGCATCACATCCGGGAGGTTTTTACTGATTCAGTGAAAAACTAATTAGTGAGAGCCAACATCTCAGATGTTGACTATGGGCTGCGTACGTTGAGAGTGTAATAAATGAAAAAGGATGGTTACTTGCACATACTACCACAATCTGAATGGAACCAGATTGCATGCCATACGTCTCAAACAATTATCAACTATTTAGCTGTCAAATAGAGTTATTTGCTTTTGTTCCCAATCTTCTGCTCCATTTTTGGCTTTATTTCACAGACATATTGTGCATACTCTTGTACTATCAGCAATGAGTTTGATCGTAGGTGGGCTGCCATGAAATAGACACAATTACAGGCAAAATCAAACTATTGTCCACACTCCCAAGAAGGGATTTCAAGCAGTCTTGAAGTGGCAGTTCACATCATCAATGTCCTTTCAGGGAATTATTGCATCCTTTTTGAAAACATATAAGTTCCAGAAACATTTCTGTTTTATTCCATATCAGGAGAATTCTTCCTTTGACTTTCCTCAAGGTATCTTTGTAAAACTTTGTCATAACGAGCATTAGAAGAGCCTGCAGGTACTGGTGGTTTGTATTGGTATTCAAGGAATCTTTCATCATCAGACCTGGAAAAATAAAATTTATGTTAACTAGACTAGTTGTGAACTCTTCAAACAGAAGATGTCCGTCCATCTAATGCCCATCTAAAGCCAGATTGCAGTCCTGTGTTAGCTGATGGTCTGTGTTTGGATTGATGCATGCAAGCTAGTTGAGCCTAACATCAATCTCCAACTCTGTGATGATAATTCTTGGGAATGTAATTATAGAAAAAAATATATTGTATATATTGAGAATTGCTATAAATACCAGTATCACTAGCAGGAAACCATGGAATTGACAACCTTAGACTGTAGGCCCATTGCTAGGACCTTGAAAGGGGTTGGTTTTTTTGCCAATTTCATTTGTTGCACTATCAGCTTTTTTGACAGAAATTTGCAAATAGAACCCTTGCAAGTGACTTCAAAGCAGCTCAATTTGGAGGATAAAACAAAAGAATTTCAATCTCCTGAGATTTGAAAATTTTTGTTTTGTCCTCCAACTTGATCTGAGCTGCATTCTAAAGTACTGCAAGGGGTCTATAGTAAGGGTAGGGAGGGGAAAGGGAATTCATTCGTACTGTTGAACTGTTGAAAAACTGGGACTTGTGCCTTAGTATGGCTTCAGTATTGGACCTCATATCTGCCAGCAAGGTTGACATCTTTTGGATAATCTCCAATTATCAAGAGGCAAATATAAACAGGATTTTATATCAAGTACAGTACATATATACTATATAGTCACTCACTTGTCCATCAGGTCAGTGGAGGGTGTCAGTGGTGCCGTGCTGTAGCCTGTTAGCTCATTAAGTGCAGTTAATATTTCTGATTCCTTTTTGCGCATCTAAAAATAAAACCCAGAAGTACAAAAAATACTTCAAATATTTCTGTTGATCTAATAGCTGATTCCATCCAATACTCTAATTTCTTTCCTTCCTCATCATGTTAATGATGCATTGCTTCTAATCTTCAAGAATTACTGTTATATGTATATTACTGACAGTAAGAAAAATAATGTGTGGTTCCAAAAATAAATATCCATGCCCACCATGAAGGAAATTGGAAATTCCCAGGGGGGTGGGGTGTCAGAGGAAAAACAAAATTACAAGGTTGGTATGGAAGAAAATTGGAAATTCAAATTTCCTCCATGGTGGGATATGGACAGTTTTTAATGTATTTTTTATTTTTGCATGTAGTTTTTTTAGTTTTGCATGTGTTTTCACTCCCATGATTTTGTGTCTAATCAGCTGTTCATGGAAAAAAATATTATTGCAACCTCTTTTCCTGTTTTTTTTTTCCATACTGATATATTACAAAGCATATAGTGGCCACTTTACCTGAATAAGAGAATCTTTAGTATCGTGTGTGTAGCCCAAAAGATGGCATAAACCATGTGCAATCAGCACCTTGAAGATAAAGCATATTTCTCCCAGTTAACAGACTGTGTTCTTACCAGGTGCTTTTTTAAAAAAAGACGCAGTAGAAATAGCTTGAGGGGTTGAGAGGGTGCAAAGACTTTTCTATATGCAAATAAATTAAATTCTTCGTGTTTAATCATCGTTCACCTTTTCAATAAAAGATGGCAAATTCAATGCGGCATCAAGTTACGTTGATATTAAAGCATTACTTTTCGATTTCTAACCTAATCATACATGTAAGTGTGGACCCCTCTTCCCCAAAACTGGTTTGAAAACTGGTAAATAGTGTGTTTTTTTCTTCCATCAGTTTACGATTTCACTTCCAAACGGCTTTGTTCCTTACCGGTAAGTATTCCTGCATACGTTTCTCTTGTTCATTGCAATCCTTTTCAATAAAACGCATCCCAAGCATAATGTCACCAAGGTTGTATTCATGTGGATTAGAGGGTTTTGGCAGGATACCAGGTTTGACATTCTGAAGTACAGGAAATAGAGATACATAATAATGACTGTCACTTGTCAATCATCCCATAGCAACCAATTGGAGTAACCAGAGCCTGGAAACACTTTTTTTTAAATACTGTGTATGAGACTAGAAGATTCTGAATGGGTTTTATCATAACAGAGATTTAGACCAATGGAAATGGGAAATAAATGGAATAAAATGGATTTTTCAAAAACAAAAAAAAGGCTTACTGGAACTAGGATTTCCAAAAAATGCTTTCAGCTCACCTCAAAGTAAGGAAAAGCAAGGACATCCGTTTGCACGTTCCTCTTCCGATACTTCAGATTAAGGCTCTTGATTAGCTTGCCACCAGTACAAACAACACTCACATCAAACTTATCAAGTCTCAGTAACTGCATGAGATATTTAGCATCTCGAACCAGAACAGCTGAGTCAAAAACTATTCTTTTTTGCAGGTTTACCAAAAATACACTCATATTTTCCTAGCTACTACTGATTCAGTAACCGTAAATAAGTATTCTAATTCAGTTTATACATACTTAGTTAATTCTTAATTGATAAAAAATAAAGAAATTTCTTACGAACGTTTTCAAACAACATTGTCCGCCATCTTGGATTACGTCTGCGCCAGCGATCCTTGAAGTGACATTTTATTATTCACAGGGGTAGGGTAGTATTTTCCATGAAATTAAAGTTGAAAAATTGGCGATTCAAAGAAATTTACGGCTATAAATTAACTTCTTACGATATTTTAGCAGATATTCTTTTCATTGAAACACTTTTAATGAATATGCCAGGTAAATAAGTTTAATTGAAGTAATCAAGATAAATTATAGTTTCTACCTACCCCTCCCTCAAATATTTTGACCGACCTCAGCGGTCTACTGTTTCCAAGAGTTTACTCTTAGTTTTGTCGACGTTTTCACATCATGGGTAAAGAAAGAAAGAAGAAAAAGAAAAAGTCTACTAAAACTAATACTGCAGGTAAGACCTTGTGCTAGATTAGTTACTGTAAGAACCTATTTCCTTCGAATTCGCGAGTTTATAAAATTAGTTTGTAATTTTGTCCAAAAGAAATCTCGTGTATACAACCCACGTGTTGTAAACCTCGCTATGTTTCTCTTATAAATTTGATTTTCCTATGAGTTGTTTTTCTTCTAGATTGCTACCATATAACTAAATATAAATGCACTTCCTGAAATATGTTTTCTCTACTGATCTACCAGTAAAGTTTGTTAAATTATGTGAGATCAACTATCTGCTGAGAATCTGAACCAATTTAGTGCAGACGCAAATATCATTTAATAATTTTAATAATATTTATATGAGTAAAAACTCATATATTTATTGGTTATTATAAAATTATCAAATAATCAGCTACTTTTCATTTTCATTTTGAAATGTCACATTTTGCTATAAGTATTACTAGCCTGTCTGAGGAGAGTCTAGCCTTGAAAAAGCCTTGTAAAGTTGTTGAATAGCTAGTGCCACAGCTAGGGTACTCATAGCTATTGTTGTTTATCACATGATAATGGTACTATTGGCTAGTACCATCCGACATCTAATAGGAATGCTCAGGGAGGAAGGGCATTGTGCATTGAGTCCTGACACAGACAGCCCATTGATGAGTAAAAAAAAATATTAAAAAAAAAAAAAAATTATATTTATATAGCGCCTTTCCACTAATTGTCCAAAGCGCTGAATAAACTGAAATAAAGACAAATCATAGGAACATAAAGTGTTAAGAATCCCAACTGGCAAGGAGACAAACCAGTTGGCTATTTGCAAGGATGGTCGAGAAACTGAATTTGACCTAATCGAAATCAGGACAAATACAGTCTCAGCTAGTGGCTAGAGCGGGGCTCGAACCTGGCACCACCGGATTGCGAGACCAACGCTCTGACCACTCGACCATGCTGCCTCCTAGTACTCCTCCGAGTACTCTTTGTTGTAAAAAACATGCAAGTTCAATAACTATAGGAAACACTCTATCAGGCAAAGTTGTAATATCTTTCTTTTATATATATAAAGCCAGTAAAGTTTCACAGAACACCCAAGAAGGCGAAGAGCATTGTTTGGAAGTACAAGATGGCACTGCTACATGTGGTGATGACATGAATGAGAGTGCAGGAAGCCAAGATATCAATGAAAATGAACAAAATAAAACATATACTGTCGAAGATTTATTGCAAAAGGTAACAGCTCTGTATCTGATAAACATCAATATTGAATCATACAAAGTTCTTCCTTTTCCTTTTATCACTAACCCATTCATCTATCCTTGTGATATATCAATCATTTTTTCATTCTTCCTTTCATTTTTTCCATTTTTCCTTCCTGCTATCCATATCTTCATCCTATTATCTATTCTTCCCTCTATCCATTCTCTACATCTTTAATCCATCTGTTTTACATCCATCAGTATAAGTTACATACCAGGCCATGCCAAGAGATCCAGATAATGAAAATCTACATGTGCCCAATGTCTTGAGTATGCAGACTGAGGCCATTTGGCTGAGGCCTGTTTTCAAAGCTGAGGGCACAGTCCCCCCCCCCCCCAGACTTTAGGATGGTACAATAAACTAACCATTTAAACACATCTTTCACAGCATAGAATTTTTTCCTGTTTTAGTTAACATAATAATTTCTCACACTTCAATTCCCATTTCAGATAGAAGAATGCATGGAAACATTTAACTATGAATTAGCTGAGAAGTTTTGTGAAAGAGGCCTAGAACTAGATGCCAATCACTTACCGCTACTAGAAACTGCAGGAGCTGTGTTTTTAGAGACTGAAGCAGCTGAGAAGGCCAAAAAAGTATCCTTATATATAATCATTTTTAAAGGAATTTAATCGTATGGCAATTCAACAACAATGCCCCAACTTTTTGGTGACTGTAACACTACGACACCACGTGAAAGCCTTTCATCAAAAAGGTGGATTACTGCGGTCAATCAAAAGTTTGATCACTCAGTTAATAATTATAATTATAGTTTTTGCACTTTTGATGGACAGGGGCAAAAAGCATGAATTCCAAAAAACTGGTTTGCAACATAGCTGAGATTCCTTAATCCTTTCAAGTGCTTTCAACATGCTATTGAATTGTGTCCTGATGAAGGCCATGCTAAGTACATGTACATTGGACAGCTTCTACAAGGACAAGAGGCTGTTCAGGCTTTCACTAAAGGTATTGAACTAATGATATCAACAATGGACTCGAGCTCAAAGGTATGAAATTATTTTGTATTGTTTTTAATTTACTATGCTTCTCAGTTGAGCTTGGAACAACTGATGTTTTGTCACGAAGTTTTGTTGTTGAAAGTACATGTTGTCAGTGAGGGGCAACGTCAAAAGCATTCAATAGGAATGAAGCATGATACTGACATCATTGCGCGGCAATTAAGCTCATGAATTTTTCCCACACTATACAGTTAAAAAACTTTTGAAGTTGCCCCTGACAACACGCACTTTTTAACAACAAAAATTTGTGACAAAACTTCTGTCGTTCCAAGCTCAACTGATAGGCGTAGTATGTATGTGATAGTATGGTGTTTATTGCATGTAGGTTTTGTTGAGTAGTACTGTACTAATTTACTTGATTAAGTGCCACCCCAAATAATTATTATGAGCACCACGAACGAAACACTAAAAATTGTGCTACAGTGCCTAATTGAGTAAATATGGTATGTGTTGGACAATATGGTTCTACATCCAGGTTTTCACTGTGTTGGAGAATAACTATTTTGTGATCTGTTTTCAAACTATGAATAATTGTTTTTTATATGTTTGCTAGGGAGCTGCCAAATCTGATTCTGTAACACCCAGTGATGTTTCTACAGCATTTTGTTCTTTAGCTGAAATATATATGACAGATGAATGGTAGGCATAATGTTGAGGGTTTAGATATGCATGATCAGAATAAATGAAATGAAATGAATTATAGACCCCTTTCACGTGACGTCAAAGCAGCTCAATTTGGAGGACAAAACAAAAGAATTTCAATCTACTGAGAATTGGAACCTATAGTTTTGTCCACCAAATTGAGTTGCATATCTGTGACCTGTAGCCTCCTTCACAGACGTTCTTAGGGTTGTCACATCATCTTGCAATGCATGACGACCTTAAAAGCCTCTGTGCGGAGGCTATGAAACGTGCTGCAAGGGGTCAATAGCAGTGGCATTTACTGTACATTGCTACTTGAATTTGATTCACTGAATTCGAATCTAACTAGAGTTTAGAGCTATATGTCTGATCTTATTCATTTCTTTTCATCAACTATGAAAGCTTTGGTGCTGAGGCTGATACCAAGTGCTTTGAATGTTGTCAGAAGGCTGTAGAATATGATCCTAGAAACCCTGATGCTTACCAAACTATGGCTAACTGTCTGATGAGTCAAGAAAAAACTCAGGTTTGTGGCTCTGTGCATAATGCTCAGTGATTCATGACGTGACAGGAAAAAAGAAGAAATTTAATTTAGCACGGAGCCTCGTACTGATACCTTTGTGTGTGACAAGTGAAGCATATCTCAGAAGTGGGCTAATAATAAAGATAACTATTGTAGCTAGCTAGACAGTGCATCTAAAATTTTAAAGGTTAATTTATAAATTTTCTGAGGAAAAATAATTTGATTTGTTTAGGATGCCCAGAAGATGCTGAAAAAGGGTCTTGATTTATGGCTTGGAAAAGATGATGATGATACAGAACAGGTATCGAATTTGAAATAGAAATATGTGTACTACAGTGTATATATCTCATAATCTACGGCAGTATACTGTACAGTGGTTACACCCATTTTGATAATTATGTGACCCAGACAACTAGCTATAATTTGAGTTGTCTTGGCTTTTGTTTCTGTCAATCAAATTTTCAATGGTCTGAGATGGTAAATTTTTGATTGACAGCAGCCAAAACCCGGACTTCTTGGGCTGTGTAATTATGAAAAATGGGTGTAAACTGAACAAGGCCAGTGTTATTATACTACAACCTATGATATGTAAATTCCTTTTCCCTAGGTCCCCATGCCATCTTATGAGAGCAGACTTACCTCTGCTAAACTGTTGTTAGAGCTTGAAGATTTTGAGGTTTGTTGTTGCTTGACACATAATTCATATATCTCGTGTTTCTCTTTTGAAATCTAGTAAAGATAACACAAAGTATAGTATCAAGTATAGATGAAGCCCTTGAGCCATATATTTTTAATGCTTTCAAAGAGGCAAAGATAGTCATTTTTGAAATTCTTTTTTTAATAAAACTAAAACTGATTGATGTACAGCTATTATTATTGATTTCAACAGGTAGCAGGAACCGTCTTGCAAACTTTACTGGAAGAAAATGATGAAGATCCTCAGGTAGTTATATAGGGACTGCAATAATATAGGAGCTCTGTGTAGGCTTGGATAGACTTGCCACAAGTAGTACTCACTATGTTGTTTGTGGATGAGAGCGCGCAGCGCGAGTCAAGCATTGAGCGGGAAGTAAGGCTTGCACTACAAGACTCAAAGTAGACTAGGTAACAGGTGGGACTATAGAAATACAGCACCATTAAACTGTAGGCCAGCTAGAATAAGACAGTCTTGAATAAAACTGAATAGTGATTTACAACATTGATTTCTTAAGTGCAATAATTTTATTTCCAAGGTACAACTTTTTCTTACAACTGTCGTATGCAATCTTCTTACAACATTAATTGCATTGTGATCAACCCTACAACTTGCTGCAACTTTTTTCTTGTCATACACAGCTGTCAGTTGTAAGCAAGTTGTAGGGTTGATTTACATAAAGGAATTCATGTTGTAAGTGTGGCATAAGCAGATTGCAGGCAACAGTTGTAACCAAAAGTTGAACCATGTAAATCAGCCTTTACAGTGGTTGGGGACATTACGTTCACATAGAAGTTTTCAAAACATCAACAACATTCTTTCCTCTCTTAGGTGTGGTACTTGTTAGGGTGGATGTACCATCTGTCTGGAAAAGATAATACCAGTAAGAAAATTTGCTTGGAAAAGGCAAAAGAGGTAGGAATCAGATTTATTATGAAATTCATCTCAGAAATAATATACACCAAAAAAAAATCTATTTACATCAGCATGCACAGGAATCGAACTGGTTCTTCCACCCTGGGGACTCGCATGACAGTGATTCAAAAGATGAAAGTTGTACAACTATAAAACCCTTGATGGGGATGTTGGTAGTTGTCGTATTGTAGCTGTTTTCGATAGACCTTTTCGGCCTGGCTGTAATGTTTTTTTCCATTTCAGACCACGTGTCATTCTTTAGAGTATCATTTCTTTGTTTAACGGTTGCACATGAGAAGACACATGATGTACAGTTAATATAGTTACCACTCAAACAAAGAATTATATTTTCAAGAGAATGACACGTGGTCTTAAATCGGAAAACATTACGCCCAAGCCAAAAAGACCTGCCTATTCTCTTTTATTGTTACAATTGATGTCGAAGTTTATGACTTGCCTCACTGTTGTTCCCTAATGATTCCTCAACAGATTTCTGTAAAATCAGGTTGTGAAGACGAACAGTTTCTACAACACATAGAGGAACTATTGACAAATATGAATCCTGACGAAGATGGTGATGTTATGAATGATGATGATGATAAGAATGACAATGAAGCAATGGAGACTTGAAAAAATGCTACATCCCCTTTTTCGATTCTGGTACTATTAGGCCCCTTGCAGCACGTCGGAAGCAGCTCAATTTGGAGGGCAAAACAATAGGTTCCAATTTTCCGTAGTATGAAATTCTTTAGTTTTGTTTTCCAAATTGAACTCGGCATTCCGACCTGCTAAGTCCTTCGGCAACCAGAGGCAAAAGGCCAAAGGCAACCAGATAGAGTATGGTTCCCCAGTGGCGTAGCGAGGGGACGACCGACTACCACTCAAGAAAATCTGATCTCGGCACTGAAATTTATTAATTCATGCGGGATTCCTGTAGATATGGCAGGAAATTGCTCCCCAATGATCGAGAGCTTGCTACGCCCCTGTAGTACCTTACCTAATCGCCCCCCTCCCCCCTCTTCCCGTCACCCTCCTGTTCCTTCGCTTCATATATTCTGCCCTTCATTATCCTGGATCTCTCTAGGAAACAAGTTTATGGCTCCATAAATAGCGAAACGCACAGTTTCTATTAATAGGCCAAAACTCAGACAAACAAATTAAAACTGAACCTCGAATGATTCGTAAATAGAAATTTTCTTTTGTTTTGAATGCAAGAATGCTAAGAATAAGTTATAAACTCAGACAAACCTGAATACTGACGTCATCTGTGCGCTTCGCTATTAAAGTTTTATTGATATTTTAATGATACGTTTGTAACGACTGAGCGTCAGAGCACAGAGAACAAACTTTTCTTGTTACGGAAGCATTAGTTTTAATGACGCAAGTATATTTTATAATAATGACAAACTCTACTCATCGTAATTTGATAGAACAACAAATTTAGAATAACATAGAAGAACTAGCTGTAGGCGTATGATTGTTTAGGGTGATTCCATTAAACCTGTGAAACAAGATATAATAGTCAATGTATGACTGAGACATGTAAGAAAAAAGTTACTAGTGTCTACTAACAGGGACCTTAAGCAACTCGAAATCTAGAACGGAAAAGTCAGTAACTGAACGAGAAAAGATGATATCGTTCTCGCCAGAATGCGATATTCGGCAATTGCACGTCGTTCACGTCTTGAGATCAAGGAGTAACACCTATTTCCAGACCTTCCACTATCATTAGATTCAGTTCTGAAACCTCGGGCCTCACGTCCCGGTTCTATATTTTGAGCTGCTTAAGGTCCCTAATATCTTGAATATCTATATTTCACGGGTTAGGCTAAGGCTGCCCAAAAATGAATCACGTGACTCTTCATTTCATTGTTCAGTCAGAAGTAGCCTTGGCTATCAAAATCATCTTCATCATTAAATCATTATATATCAAACATCTTTATCAAATATCATTCTTTAATTAACATTGTCCTTCAACAAACATCTATCGTTGCTGGATCATACTGTATCCCCTCACGACCAATGACCTATCTATATACAATTGGCCAATCAGCAATCACTAAAGTGTAATATATACAGTTTACGAGCTTTAAAATTATTTACACAATAAAGATGAGAGTATGTATGAAGTGGAGGAAAAAATCCTGTATATATATACTTTACAGTTTTTGAATGTTCATTATCTTGTAACTTGACCTGTACATCAAGCAGGTTATCAACCATCCCACTGGGTCTATCTTACCCAATAAAGATGAATGTAGTGGCCATTGCTGTGTTGGCACACGCAGTCATTTCTTTTCATGATATTGTATGTCCCTTTTGTACAGCTCAACCCTTCGTTAGATGATCAAGTTTAACATCAACTTCTTCTTGATGTTTCACGGAGGTGCTTTTGATGTCGATGCAGGCCTGAGAACTAGGGTCTGTTTTTCGTGGTAATTTGGGTTGGTTGGCTGGTCGGTCGTTGATTGGCTTAGCTCTGCTGAGCTTGACGCTCATTGGATCTGCCTGATACGCCAAGGCCTTCATTATCACGTGATCAGGAACCACATCTCTTTTTCGGACTTCCTGCATCAACTGCATTGTAGGTATTTTGTAAAATGCGATACAATCGATCAGCGGTTCTACAGCAGTCTGTAGGCTGACGGTATGGGTGTCACAGTACGCATGACCCCAGGATACCACCGCTGTGAATTTTTCCCACTCAGTGGCGTTCAGATCCTTACGCGACAAAACAAGTCGAACAACATGTTGTGGAAGATTGTGGAAAGATGCCAAACCCAGGATCTCATGGGCGTGGGTGGCCGTGAACTCGAGAAGTTTGGGAACAAGTGCTTTGATCGACTTGAGTTGAATATATTTTTCAGCATCGCAAAAGAATCCACACACATTACGAACAGTGAGACATTTATCAACAAACTCAGCGGCTGCCATCTGTAAATCTTCAACTGCGAAGAAATCTGCACCAGCCAGTATTCCCACAATGCATCGCGAGTCCAGCACACATCGTCCACAGTGTAAAAACTCCATCAAGTGAGCGAATTCATCCACCTCAAAGTCTTCTATTGAGATGGTCAAGCATTTCTGGGCTGGTGCCTTCTGGTCTAGTTTTGTTTGGCTTTCACGCTTGAGGAAGGCGAAGTTGCGCTCTTTCTTGTTGTTCTTTTTTGGTGTGCCTGATTCTGTTGTACGAACACTTTGACCACCAAACAGCATGTTGAAGAATACTCTGAAAAATACATGTAGCAGCATCAATAAATCAGTAATATAAAACCAGAAGTTGATAATTATATGACAGGGGCGTACCCAGGGGAGGGCACAGGGGACCATTCACTGTTGATAATTTTTTAGCGCGCTTGATAGCAAAGAGATTAGTTTATCGTGAGTGATAGAGTATAAAAGTTTCATGATTTTTGAGTTGAGTAGTCACGTAATAAGTTTACGCGGCTAACCGGTGTTCTGAAACCGGGTTTGGCCCCCCTCCCAAAGACATCCCCAAAAGGTAAAATTCTGGCTACGCCCCTACAACACAGAGTCCCAGTCCTGTATCCAACGTGAGGATGATCGAAGATGTTGCAAATGAAGTAAATGATGATTGACAGCTGCCTGTCAAATGAACTCACCGGCTTCTTGCAGCAAGTATAGCTTTAACTCCACCAACACATTCTTTATCTCTACCAACAATGAAGTGTACATCGTATACTTCAGGCATTGTGGCCAGCAGTCTCATGTCTTGTGCCAGGCGCTCTGTGTCCTTGAACTGCCGACTTGTCTCTGGTTTGTAGCCGCAACTTGGGCCAAGTTCGGAAGACATGGTTTGCCGGGTTTTACAATCTACGGATAAAAGTGTGCAGTTTTAGAAAAGCTTGCATATGTAAATTCATGTCCGCACGGCTTTACTAACCGAACAAAAAACATTGTTTTAATCAATCAGTATCAATTACTATCAGGTCGTGTTGCTGTTGCTGCTGTTTGTTAATGGTGTTTCTGCTGTTATGTTGCTGCTGTTGATGATGATGTTCCCGCTGTTGCTGCTGCTGCTGTTGTTGTCGTTGTTGTTGCTGCTGCTGTTGTTGTCGTTGTTGTTGCTGCTGCTGCTGTTGTTGTCGTTGTTGTTGCTGCTGCTGTTGTTGTTGTTGTTGTTGCTGCTGTTGTCGTTGTTGTTGATGCTGTTGTTGTTGTTGTTGTTGTTGTTAGTAGTGTTTTCAGGTTATTTTCAGTTTCTGTAGTTGTTGCAGAGTTAGGATTACGTTTTCTCTTTTAATATTAGTAATATTATTTTTGCGCAGCTTCATGAACAGAAAAATACCGGGAAAAAACTCGTACGACTAATACGACTTATGCATGTCAAAAGAGCTTTCTACAGCAAGGTTCATGAACAACTGACTGCTATGTTGATCAAATCAAAATATTTCATTGATAGCAGCACTGTATAAAATTTGATATAATAAAAGGCATATATCAATAGAAGTTTTATTGAATTAATTATTTTGTCATCAATCTCACGTGTTCTAGTTCTAGTTCTAGTTCTAGTTCTAGTGTACGTAAGACCCTGGTAAGACTATCTTCCCGGCTTGGATTTTCACCGAACCAATCCTAGAAGTAACTTTTTAGATCGTAGAAATGAGAACTACTGAAAGTCACATAGGATATCGATAAATACTTTATAATTGCCTTATAGGTAACTAGCGTTCGATTTTGCCACCAAACTAGGACGCGCGCGATCAGTTCACCAATCTTTCGATTATGAAAAACACCAAAAACTTTTCGTAAAACAGAAAATACCAGCTTAACTTAGAACTTAGATCACAGTATATTTCGACTTACAACTTACTGAACAATCTGCCGTATTTTAGAATCCATAGCCTGAAGGTTTTTAAGACTGTCTGGCTTAAATAATGTGGTTTTGCAGTACAAACAACCAAAGGAACTGCCTGATAGAGTTCACTTGTGGCTGGCGTTACTGATTCGTCAGCTCTTTGGGTCATAAACCTGACCATCTGGGATGATCTTATGCCTGAACTCTAGTTCTTACCTAAAGGGTCGCTGTACATCTGCTTTGTGTTGAATGATAAAGCGTCTTCTTGGCGGTAACGCACTAAACGCAGTAGGTTAGGAGTCAATTAAGATCGTTGTTCTAACCAGGCCAGGATATTCCGTAAAGGTCTCAGTTGACACCGGGGTTGACAGAGTCGCAAATTCTCACGAGCGTTGAATCAATGCTTCTGGAAAAAAGGACCTATTGTTGATAGCTTATAAAGGGTGATTGCGTGTGAACGATGGAATGGGGTTTGTAACGGGGCGGGAAATTCATAAAGCAAAAACTCGATAGCCAAAGGCTTCCTACATCATTCCCGCTATCACAATCATTATATCATGGATAGATAAGAGAATTCTATGGAAGTATCTCACACGAGCATTAGGTTACCCAACTCACGGACGAATTATGACGATTGGAGACATAATGCCGGGCGCAGTGCTTTCGTACTTTCATAAATTATCTTAATGCCTTAGAAAATGTAGTTTCGCCGATTACATCAATTCATCTTCCTTGTGTTGAAATGCGATATCAAAAAAATACCTTTTTTATATCACCAAACTAAGACTGAAACGTGTCTCTCTTCAAGCGCTGCATGACAAGTTTGTTAGTTTTAACCTTTAATTGCTTTCACAAAAGACTAAGAACAATCTTTAGTTTATCGTCAAACTGACTAACGCAACTAGCATACACACGGCCAAACGTTACTGGCATGCAAGGAATGTTCACTACTGCGCGCGCAAGTCCTGGGCATGTTTTCGGGACCATTTGCTATAAAGTGAAGACATACTACCTACAACAAGCAGAATTATCAATACTTTTAATTTTGGATCCGGAAATCATTTTCCACATTTTGACCTGCAAGCTCTATACTCGCTGTGCTGTAGTATAGTCGGCAGCTGCACATGCAGGCATGCCATTTGGAGCAATGAACTTTGCGCACAAAATTGCATTGCAGCTATGGTAGCAACGCTCACCGTAATCTAAACCACAACTGACCATTGTCGAATTAAGGGGGAGGGGGAGGGGAATGGTCTAACAGAAAAGGAAAGACATTTTTGATGGAGGTCGCCGCCTTTCTTGTAACAATCTAAATTGATAGACGTTTGACAGAATGACATGAACAACTGCATGTAGTCAGATTTAGCTAAGATTAAAGATTGATTCAGATCGGTTGTTTATCAAGTCTTGCTGCATAATTCAATTAAACGCCCGACTGACACACCTCTATCTTTCCCTTTTGGGGAGGGAGAAGGTTGGAAGAGGTTGTTATACCGGGTGCTTTAACAAAATGTTGGATATGAGAGACCCATATATGACAAACATTATAGTGTTCAGTAATATCGCATTTCACTTTATATCGGTGAAAAAATAATCAGTAAAATGCCGCTACTCTTTTTGGTCATCAAGACTAGAAATGGTTACGACAGCTAGTCCGTGCGTCTCATACAATAACAAAATGGACAAAATGACAAATGTCATATTGCGCTGATATTTCTGAATTCATTTAAAATTCAATCATCGAATAATTACAGTTTTTAACGTAACAAGGATGTGAAGTTCCCACATAATTATTGTAGTTTTTAACGTAACAAGGATGTGAAGTTCCCACATAATTATAGGTGACTCACTTCCTTTGAATTCATCATTAGCTGCTCTATATATAACTGGAATCAGGGAGGCAGTCATTATGAATAATTGATAAAGGCATTTTTGTTGCCCACTCGGCTTAAGGTATTCGATGATCTCAAGTAGATAAAAAATAGTATAGGACACACAAAGAATCTTATATGAATAGTTTTCAGATTTGATAACCGCGTAAATATTTCAACCAAAACAAATAAAAGCCCTACCTGTTTCTTACGCGCGCGTCACTCGCTCTGGAGAGCCGGAGAGAAACAGTCGTTCATCAGATTGGTTTTACTGACTCAGTTCCACGGTACATACAAAGCCAAAAATGAACCCCACCAGCTTTAACCCATCGATATCGATAAACTTAATCTTAATTGACAACCGATAATTTATCTCAAAGATGTTTTTTATATTTGTGGTTTAGTTGATAGCGTGAGGTTTGATCGATAATAAAGCTGCTATTGAGCAGCCAGTGGCTTCTGATGAACCACAAAAATGGCTGAATGAAATCACATGATGGAGAACACCTTTGGGGTCAAACTTATACATAGATCCTGGTAAAGATATTGGAATCTATGAAAGCTGATAAAACAATGTAGATTACTGCCTTTCCGGCATATTTTGAATCATGAAAACTTTTTTGCCTCCCTCCTTCTCTGTTTTTAATTTCACAATCAACACTCGGGCTGTAGCCATATGGATAGATCTGACCTATACTACTAGTATTAGAATATGATATGATATCATGCCGCCATCATATGCTATCCCCATTTATTATATCCACTTTGAAATCACTAGCAAATCCTGTAATCTGATTGGCTCTCAGTAGATTGATTCAAGCACGAATCGCACTATTTTGAGTCCGAATCGCATCTTTTTGTCAGCCAATCACAATGCAACACTAGAAAAGGTAACCAATCAGATTACAGGATTGTATGTAATCAGCCAATCAGATTACAGCAAATAAGGAACATAAAATGTAGCTTTTCTCAAGTTTGACTGGAATTGTTACAAAAAGAAACAAAATACTGGCTATTTGTGAATAAATACTTTTGTATTTATCACAAATTTAGTGTCTATCTAGTATGATTTCAAAATGGATATAATAAAGTGATAATTGAACTTCGTGTCGTGCAATTTTGGTCTGATATCAAACTTGCGATTACAAATCACACTCCCGCTACGCGGTCGTGTGATTTTGTTATCGCGCGTTTGATATCAGACCAAATTGCACTCCACTTAGTTCAATTACCATTATTTATAGCTTTTCTTTCCGTCCACTATCTATATTGATTCAAGTGGCTATAAATATTTTATTGAGGATTTTGACTGAAGCACAGTAACTTTGTAATCACAAAGTGTACAATCACGATTATGATACCAGTTTTAATTCTATAGTCAATTCTATCAATGTCTAAGTAAAATGCGCCTTATGGCCGTGCCTATGGCGAATCGACCCCAGAGCACTGTCATTCCAGGTTCTTACTGCACATGCTCGACGAAAAGCCAGAGACTTTGGGAACACTTTTATTTCGCGATAATTGATTGAAAATCCGCGCTAGCAAACACAAGAGCCCTTGCAATGAATGATAACAGTTGACTCGAGAGTTGATAAGAACGCAGTGCAATTGTAAAGCAGTAAAAGCGGTATATTCAGACCCCTCACAACAACTCATTTCAAAGCTCCGCGTATCTACGAGTTAAACACAAAGGTACCCCAATCGTGCGTCCTCTTATGGGTGTGCTATAATTTTCAGTTTTCTGAAAACGTCACAAACGAGAGGCTTGCATAATATTCTTTCCAAGTTCTAAGATCCTAAAATTGGCAAGTCCGAAAAACGTTCATAACCTTTAATTTTTTCCCGTCCGATATACTAAAAATCACGTGTTCTGATTGTTTAGCGTGAGGGCGAGGACCGGAAAGGCTCTGAATATATAATGGTCATAACGGTCTGTGAAATTACTGCTGGTTGGGTTGCCTGTGCTAAATCTGCTCAGCCTCACTCGTATGTTTAATGGCGGATATGTTGTGAAGTTCTGTCTTGTCGTGTCTTGTAGATATTCAAAAGATCTTTACCACTAGAATCATAATAACAAAGATCTTATGATTATACGATATTTATTGAATCTATTAGTTGTTGGTAGCACATGTTTTAGTGGTTTTTATGGAGGCTTTTGTGCTTGATACGTCACGTTTGGTCAGCGATGTTATCGGTGAGTAACACACAAAACAACCTGCACACATCTTGATTTATCTTCCTTAAACCTAAATATCATCACACAAAAATAATTTTCTATGTCTTTTGAATACATATATTTATTTTCAGTGTTTGTTATTTCCTAAATTTTTGGGACATTTCTTTATTATTGTATTAAAAATTAAGGTACGTGGTAGTTTGGTGGGAAAATTCGAGAACAGGGGAGGCGTTCTTTTAAGATTTTTTTGTTTTTGTTTTCTTTAAAAAAAAATACTTTTTGACCAAAAGCAATAGCCTATAGTCATATTCAAAAAATATAAACTTAATGATAAATTCAATACACGTCGTCGTAGCGGTAAAGTTATAAAACTTTGTTAGAAGCTAGACATAATTCAGGGGGATAGGGATGGGGGTGGTGGAATGAAACTAAAAGGTTTCGAGAGGAGAAGAAAAAACACTCTGCTTCTAGCCTTCAGCTATTCTCTTTCAAATTTAACATATTATTCAGTTTTCAACTTTCTTCTAGTCCTTTTTTTACTGTAGTTGGCATGGCGTAGGCCTTTGTCATTCACGTGTCAAACCAAAGCAACTTGTGATGAGCTTTTGTGAAATTGGTTGGCATATTAACATCACAATGCTAATGTTTGTAAACAGCAACTAGCACTATAAGCATACATTTTAAAAGTTCCAGCCTTGCTATTTCCTATTTTTTTCATCTAGTGTTTTAACATAAATAGTTAAAACTACAAGTTTTGACTATTTTATTTGTACTTCTAATCTACAGCATATGTTGCTGAGCTCAAGAGCACATTCCAGTCTACTGGTAACCCAATCAATGATGATGATACAACACTACAGAAGTTGTGTGTGAAGTTTGAAACAATCCTTAGGCATGAACAAAAAGGTAAATAACTTCAACAGATTCAGCTTCATAACAGACAAACTGTATTATCATTCAAATTATTTTTTCTGTCATTTTGATTGGCCAAGAGAACATCAAATAACTGCCTACAAATAATGGCCTGCTCATGTGCATTACGGTACAAAGCCATTTTGCTGCAAATAACGTTCTGCTCAGTAACGTTGTATTTGACAATGGCTAGCTTCCCAGAACTGTCTGAAAAAGATTTGGAATGCTTAATAGACAGTAAAAATAGTCAAAATACCAAAAAAGCCACTAAAGTTGCTGTAAAAGTTTTTTAGGCAGTATCTTAAAGAAAGAGAAATCCTAAGTTTGGAAGATGATCAGCTTGTTACTTCCAAGAAGAGACTTGCAGTAGTTTTGAGACTTGAATTGCCTGAATTGTTTCTTATTGTTTGACTCGTGCACACTGACCCCTCAAATATTAGAAAAAATAATTTGAATGATAAAACAATTATTGAACTCGGTTATATATCATAAAATATCGAGATTTGTTAGTGTCTCGCAAGCAATTATTTGCCTCTGCCTTCAGCATCGGAATAATAATTGCTTGCTCGCCACTTACAAATCACGATATTTTGCTCAACCTCATCCAATAATTGCTTATTCTAACATTAGAGCCATTTATACGGGGGAGGGGGGATGAGACATATGAAAATGATCAAATAAGGAATGAACATGTTGGTGTAAATAATACTTGTGTCTTAGCAAAGAAGCAGACACAATGGTGCATTCACAGCACTACATGGAAATGGGGCTGTATTAAAAAAATCAGTCAAAATAAGATGCAAACTGTTTATATGTGATCCTTGCATCTTATGTAAGACATGCTTGTATAAATGGATCAATTTGCGTCTTTAATTTAGGTGCATCTTAGGTAAGACGTGTCTTATTTCCCCCATATAAATAGTCCTATTGATGATGATTGATTTGGATTACTTTTTCAATCAGAAAAATATTCCTTCCTTGGGTACAGAAAAGATTATTGGAACTTCATATTAGAATGTATTCCTAAAGATGATGGTGTGAAATATGTGCAGGCAGTCCCACAGGTATAATATTGGCATTATGTAGTGTTGGTTATTCATATCAAGAACTATGATTGTCATTCATTCTTTCATCCATCCATCCATCCATCCATCCATCCATCCATCCATCCATCCATCCATCCATCCATCCATCCATCCATCCATCCATCCATCCATCCATCCATCCATCCATCCATCCATCCATCCATCCATCCATCCATCCATCCATCCATCCATCCATCCATCCATCCATCCATCCATCCATCCATCCATCCATCCATCCATCCATCCATCCATCCATCCATCCATCCATCCATCCATCCATCCATCCATCCACTGTTTATATGTGATCCTTGCATCTTATGTAAGACATGCTTGTATAAATGGATCAATTTGCGTCTTTAATTTAGGTGCATCTTAGGTAAGACGTGTCTTATTTCCCCCATATAAATAGTCCTATTGATGATGATTGATTTGGATTACTTTTTCAATCAGAAAAATATTCCTTCCTTGGGTACAGAAAAGATTATTGGAACTTCATATTAGAATGTATTCCTAAAGATGATGGTGTGAAATATGTGCAGGCAGTCCCACAGGTATAATATTGGCATTATGTAGTGTTGGTTATTCATATCAAGAACTATGATTGTCATTCATTCTTTCATCCATCCATCCATCCATCCATCCATCCATCCATCCATCCATCCATCCATCCATCCATCCATCCATCCATCCATCCATCCATCCATCCATCCATCCATCCATCCATCCATCCATCCATCCATCCATCCATCCATCCATCCATCCATCCATCCATCCATCCATCCATCCATCCATCCATCCATCCATCCATCCATCCATCCATCCATCCATCCATCCATCCATCCATCCATCCATCCATCCATCCATCCATCCATCCATCCATCCATCCATCCATCCATCCATCCATCCATCCATCCATCCATCCATCCATCCATCCATCCATCCATCCATCCATCCATCCATCCATCCATCCATCCATCCATCCATCCATCCATCCATCCATCCATCCATCCATCCATCCATCCATCCATCCATCCATCCATCCATCCATCCATCCATCCATCCATCCATCCATCCATCCATCCATCCATCCATCCATCCATCCATCCATCCATTCATTTTTGACTGATTGATTGGTCAAATGGTTAAATGGTTGGATAGAAAGTACTGGTCCATCCATTCTTATATCATATAGTTTGTCAGTTCCTTCCATCCAAACCACCGACCCACGAATTAATAATCCATCTACCAATTCAACCACCTATCCATCTATCCATCCCTCCCTCCCTCCCTCCCTCCCTCCCTCCATCCCTCCCTCCATTCATTCATCCATCTCTCCCTCTCTCCCAGAATGCTTAAGTTGGCTGAGAAAAAAAAAGCGCTTATTAACTTTCCTAATTATTTCATCAATGTGGATATTCCACTTTAAATCGTTAGATATATTGAGACCTAGGATTTTAGTATGATCTACGATCTCTAGGTTTTTGTTATTTATGGTAATGGGATGGAAATTAACCTGAGCTTTACTAAAAGTGATACGCAGTTCTTTGCACTTTACACTTTGCACTTTCGCCATCCATGCATTCATCAAGCCATCCCTCCCTCCCTCCATCCATGCATTCATTCATCCATCCATCCATCCATCCCTCCATCTATCCATCCATCCACCTGACCCACCACCTGCCCACCAATCCATCTATTCATCTATTTATTCACTCATCCTAATATTCATGTGTGTATCTTTTTGTCATAGATGAAAACAGCGCAAGGCAAAGGAAGGTGTTTCATCAGATATGCCTTGGTACAGAAGACACTAGCAGATGCAGTACAAAGACTCATGGTCAACAAAAATTCACTCAGGTAATTCTCACGATCATTGTACCTCAGAAAATAAACCTGTTTTAGTTGACTTATGTAATATGCAGGGAATTCATTAAAATTTCAAGTAGGCAGAGATGGTTTACTTAATTACAAAAAATAAAACCTTCATGAACAGGTACATTTGGGACATGGAATGCAAAAGTAACAATTAGCAGCTCAGTATGGAAAGTAGATGCCAGAGTTCACTGGTTGCCGGCTTCTAATGAAATTCCTAAATATGAATTGGGATCCTTAGATGAGCTTATAACCATATTATACAGGTTGTTTACAGTCAAATAAAATCTGCTCTGTTCTGTGTGGTACTGTAACAGTATTTGCAAGGTTTTTTATTGGGGTAAGGTGGTTTGCCTGAAATGTTATATTTTTAGCCTACATTGCTTGCTTACTTATCTTATTTGCCATCACAGCTCATGGTACAGACAAGATGCTATCTTTCGCAATCCATCTCTATCTACTGCTTTAGTAAACAAACTATATGACCTGAATGATGTAGATTTTGATTTGCCGTGTGCTGGTTATGACCTGGATGTATCATGGCCTGCATTTTCAAGGTATGAACCAGGGATAAATAAAAACACTCTCTTGTAATTCAAATTATTTAGAATGAAAGATAAGATCCATTAGTAAAAAATGTTTGAGTTGCAACATTTTTCACAATAGACCTGTTTTCCCATTTCAGACCATGTGTCATTCTCTAGAGTATCATTTCTTTTTTTAACGGTTGCACATGAGAAGACACATGAATATGGATACAACTCAAACAAAGAATCTTATTCTCAAGTGTGAATGATTTACTCTAAAACGAAACTAAACTTGAGTCTGAAAAAGAGTTTGTAATCAAGGAACACAGTGCTATTTTTGTTGAATGACACAATTTCCTCTAAATCAATTCATCATTTGTATCTAATGAAACATCTTAGATATGTTGTGTGTGCAATAGAGCTGTTAAGTTGTGACGTATTTCCGGGTCCAACTGCTCAAAAATACCGCTAAAATAAAGCGAAGAACGTACTCAGTAATTTAACCTCCACCTGAAATAATTAGAACTTCGGACAACAAATCCTTTCATAAAGAAAAAGTAAGAAAATACTTTATAGAATTGCTTTTCGTTTTGGACCCGGAAGTCGTTTTTTCATTCAAAGCTTTATAAATAATGTCAAGAGAGCATATATTTATGCTCTCTTGATGAAGTACATTCAAGTATCTGCTCCATATAACTATTTCAAAAACGGTTGGTAAAGGTTTTGTTGTATGTTGCATGTTGCACATTGCTTAGTACCAAGCTTAAAATGTATTATATTCATATGTAAATAATGTCAGCACAGAAGAAAATATGCTGGAAAAACGTGCGGACAAAGTTTGAAAAAATTCCCGTTTTCTGCATTTCGAGCTTGGTATGCAACATGCAGCAAACAACAAGCAACAAAACCTTCACCTACTTTTTAAAAATACCTGGAACATTTTCTTAGTGTTTATCTAATGTAACAGCTATGTTGCTCTAACTGAAAACATGTCTTGTTTTTGCAGAAGAAAGATAAGAGATGTAAATACTTCAGGAAGAAGGAACAGTGTTAGCAGTATGACCAGTGTGGACTTCAGGGTAGGTAGCGCCTTGTACATGCGGTACAGGTACACCTGTATGGCACTAATCCAGAGTAACTACACACCCTAAAACACAGCAAAAAATTTTCTAGCTCTAATACTAATTTTATGCATCCATTATGCATGATTAAAATAAAAACCTTTTCCTTCATGAATTCACTTTTTTTTGTTCGTTCCTTTCTTTCCCTTTCTTTCTTTCTCTTTCTTTTCCCCACTCAGGTGCAACGTGTAGTGAGGTCGAAGCACCTCATTAATCGCTTTCTTCTCTCCTCAGAATGAAAGACAAGACCCATTGGTTGGTTTAGCAACCGAGATAGCGTCTCTTGCAGAAGTTTTTAATGGCGAGTTTTCAGAATTAAATGCAGGAAAGAACGACACCTTTGATAACGTTAGCATATCAGCATCAAACGTCGATACTCCTCCGGTATCAGAACTAACGTTGAAAATCTCCCATATCCACCAACAAGCACTGAAATGGAAGTCTACATTGAATTCAGAAAAGGCTGTGTCCGCGCACGAGTTGAAAAAGGCACAGGATGACAAACAGTTCGCCATTAGAGAATCTGAACTCAAAACCAAACAAATGATGGAAAAATTTTCGAATTTATCAAAAGTTAGCACCGAACAATCCGATAAGAAATGTTCAGAACTTGCTGGAAAGTTGTCTGAAGCAGAGGAAGCTTTGCAAGAAAGAGATTCTGAGCTAAAACAGTTAAGGAATGAGGTTAATAAATCTGTAGTCGATTCGAGTACTGCACAGAAGTCGGCAATTGAACTTGAAAAACAGTTAACGATATCTGAGCGAAAACGAAGCGAGCTCGAAACAGAAATGGAAAGTCTAAAGCAAAAACTTCAATCGAAGGAACAACTTGAAATTGAATTCGACTTTAAAGAAAAGCAACTCAAGGAAAGAATGGAAATGCTTGAGTCAAAAGACAATGAATATAAAGAGAGTATTTCAGAACTTCAAGGAAGTCTACGAGCAAAAGAAGTGGCTTTACAAAGTATACAAGAATCGTTTGAAAAGCTTAACGGGATGGTATTTGGTTCTTTTGAAGAACTTGAAGCTGACATGAAACAAAGGCTCGTTGAAAAGGAAAAAGGTTTGCAAAACCAAACAGTTGAAAACAGAAAACTGGAGCTTAATGTAGAAGAACTACAACAACAAATCCGAGAGAAAAGAACTAAGTTATCCGAAACTAAATCTCAACTTGAAGATTTACAAATGTCTTATAAAGAAATCCAGAGCTCGAATGAAAAGATGGAAGGGTTGTTGAAGGAACGAGATAGCAAGCTACAAGACTGCGAAGTGTTCATGAAAGAGTTAGGGACAATAATGGAAGAAGGGAAAACCGATAATGATACGGTGGATGGTGTAACAACAAATAAACAAGATTACTTAATCGAAGTAAGTCCAGTTATCGAACAATATAGCTTGGTGTTGTCGTTTGTGCTTCATTCCCTTGAGTTGTATTACTTTATTATGTATTTGCGGGGGTGGAGCCAGGGGAGGGTTGTGAGATAGTGAGAGAATGATTGCTAACTAATGATGGCGTTACTTTCGCTTTAATTGCCATCATAATACCCCCTGTTAAAAAAATCCTGGATCTGCCCCTTATTTGGTTTGATATAAGTTGAGGATCGTTTTCCACTTCAGCAACATTGCGTGCAACAAATTGCGTCGTGCGATGTTGCACCGTGTGTCCGTAGCATCTTGTTCACAATATTGCTCGGCTTCGAGTAGGAATCTTTATTTCCATATGATTTCTTTCTTGATAGTGTGTTAACTATTTAATTATTTTCCTTTTCAGCGTTGCCGCAGTTTGTTTGATGAAGTCCAAACCCTTCAGGTAGAAATGGTCAATATTTCCAAAATGCTCAAAGAAACAGAAGAAAGATTTGAAAAGAAAGAACAGGAAGTTCAAGATAGGGATGCACAGTTAGAAAGGTATGCTTAGTCTTGTTTGAGGACTGTAAGGCTTCACAACTGATCAACTTTCGCTCGCCCTTTTATCGCAGAATAGAGTTTTGTGCGTGTTTTGCGCGCCTATTTTTATCATGACTTGCGCGACGTCGCGCGACGTAATTATATCATCTCACTCTTTAACGAGATCGTTGACCCCCATTTTTTATTTGCTCATGGAACTTCTATGATGGTCTTATTTCACCATGCGAAGTTTGAAGAAAAAAACATGGGAAACGCATTTGATAGCCGGCCAATTTCAAATGAAGCATATCACAAAAATCACGTTTCTGTGGCAGTATTTAGCGCAACTTTTTCTATCGTTTTGCCATTATGGTTTTTCAAATGTTCCTTATTCCTCTTGCCGGACTGGCATTTCCTTACCTTACCCCTTGCCGTCGCGAGTGTCGCGAGTCTCGTGATTTTCTCTTGATTTGATTTCTTTATTGTTTGACTATAGTCTGCAGGCTGCTATGAATAGAATTGCTGAAGAATTTGATGTATTGAAGGCCAACAAAGATGACTTGGACACGGTAAGTAACATCTCGATCGAGATTTTTGCATTACTGTCATGCATAATCGGTTCAAAATAGGGTCCCACATGTACTTTACCTTAACCTTTACCCTGCAGACGACGGTATATGTTAATTGAGTTTGTTGAATGTCATTTTCTCTTCATGCCACTAGGCTTTTCTCCCTTTTCCTGAGATAACATATAACTGAAGTGTTGTGCTCAATAGTATGTATTTATGTTTAGTAGTGTAGAGTAAGTGTGGGGTGAATCGTCTGGGAAAAACACCCATCTGAAAAAAAAAAGATTTTTTTTCAAACTTATTCTGTTTATAAGTTATAGAAGACAATGAGCATGGCTCAACTTATTTTCGTCTTTATTCTAGGTTCTGAATAAAATACTTATTAATTATTTGTTTATTTTGTTTTAAAATGCCAGGAAAAAGTCGTGATCGAAGAGGAACTAAAAATAGCATTATCATCATTGGACGATATGCAGTCGGAGCTTTTACAAACAAAACAGTCCAACACAGAACAAGAAAGTGAGCTGAATGACTTACGTAACACTTACACCAAACAGACTGAATTGGCACAACAGTACGAGCTACAGATAAGCAGTTTTAAAGAACAATGCGAGGATCTGAAAAATACGAACGAGAAACTCCAGCTTGACCTATCGAAAGCACAAGATAAAGTCACTTTGTTTGAATCTGAAAACCTGGACTTGAAAGACGAGTTAAATGTTATGAAGGAAGATCTGAGGACACAGACAGACGAGAAACTTGGCCTGGTGGATGAACTCAACGTCGCTAAGCAACAGCTTGAGTCAGCCAATGAGGGAAGGATCCGTGCTGAGCATGCGCAAGTTAAGGCGCAGGAAGAACTTCAAAACCTGCAGTGCATGATGGAGCAGGAGATCGCGGCTTTGAAATTCCAGCTCAGTTCGGAAACCATCAAGTATGAAACCGAGATCAAAGTGAGTAGTTTGTATTTATGAATCTGGGTAAACCTCACCATATATCAACGCGTGGTTTTGAATAAGTTTCACTTTTTGGTTAGACTTTTGCTCCTGCGCAGGGCAAATGAAAGTCTGTACCACCGACGGTAAATGCTGATGCTAAGTAGAGGAAAAGTCATCCCAAACCGGTCAATGTAGTCTTATTTGAATCAGCCTGCACAGACTAGCTTGCACTTTTCTGCAGTAGGTGCAAATAATGAATGAATATATCATGAAGTCAAAGGGAGTCCAGATGCTGTATGAGTGGAACATGAGCAATGAATGTTCTTGGCTGCCGAGAACCTTCTTCCTCCTGAATCTACGACTGGAGTTTTTCTATAACAAACCTCGACTATTCTGGTTTTTTTTCCAGGTTCTTTCTGAGCAGAGCCAAGAAAGTGCCAGGTACAAAGATCGTTCAGTGGAACAAGAAGATGCTATTGCTGATCTAGAATCGAAGTTAAAGGAAAAAAGTGACGAATGGCAGAATGAGAAAAGAAAATATGTGAATGAAATAAAGCACCTTCGTCACGAGGTAAGACACGACGCGGGGAAATGTGTTGTGTGTCTCTCATGTCCTCAGCATTTCATTGTTAGTGCAGTCTAGTCTTAACTATTTGGTCGATTCTTTACTGATTATTAGAGTGAACACGTTACTTGTCTCTTGCTAGGGGCGGATCCAGGTTTTCTTCAGGGAGGGATAGTGCGTTAGAAGGGCACCCCTCCCCTGGATACGATGTTCGTTACTTCCGCATTTGGTTTTGAATAACCTGGTTCCCTCCCCTCTCAATGGGTCGGGTTAAGCTTGTAATGTTATCAAGTTTTCAAGCAAGAAAATAAAATACACATGAACTACTTTGATATATATGATTTTTCCCCCAGGTTCAGTTGTTAAAGAACGCGCTGGATGGCAACAAACAAAAAATAACGACGTTAGAAAACGATCTCCTCCTCACAAGCAAACAACTTGATGAAGAACGAGTCAGACAGAAGGACATGAAGAGGAAGATAGTTGAAGTGAATGAACAGAAAACGAAGAGCGAAGACGAATTAAAAGACCAAATGAAAGACGTGGAGAATGATATGCGAGAACTGAAGACTAAAATCGTAACACTGACCAGGTATGTACTAGAAAATAGCAATCTGTATTGAAAAAAAAAACATGTCATCGCTAATCGCAACCCCAAAGTACAGTGGCGCAGCTCGATGGGGAATTCGAGCCCCGAGCCTCAGAGGTGAGAGACGAGCGTTTTTCCACCACGCCATCACCTTGAGCAGTCTTTTTGCTATTGCTATTTTGCAATCACTGCGATTAGCTCCCTCTCCCAATCAGCGTGATAGTTAGTCTCATCCCTATTTAAAAACGTGTTATTTCATGACAGAGAAAAAGCAGAATTCTGGAAAAAGGCTGATGATCTTGAACACGAACTGAAATTAAAGGCTTCAGACAGATGGGTGGATGACAGTGAAGTGAAGCATTGTACGAACTGTAAGAACGAGTTTTCGTTTCTGGTTAGAAAGGTACATATATTGAGGATTGTCAAACGTTTTTGCTTTCCTTCCTTTAGTTCTTCTTTCCTTCTGTCCCACCAACTAAACTACTCACTTCAGGGGCGGATCAATGATTTTCTTCAGGGGCGGAGCACTGCTTTGTAAGGGCCCTCACACGAGAAAAATATTGGTGTACTGGTTATCTTCGAAGTAGGGGCGCAAAGTTTACCCAGGGGGGATGCGCAACCCCTGCACCCCTCCCCTGAATCCGCCCCTGTATTTATCCATCTCCACTAAATCAACCAGTGCACCCATTCATCTACTAATCCATGTTTTCTTTCGTTTGTTTGTTAGCACCATTGTCGGCTGTGTGGTCGCATCTTCTGTCATTCTTGTGTAAACAACTGGGTGAAGACTGCACACAGCAGGTGAATATGTACCCACCTCATTTATCCACGAGAAACAAGAGCGGATCCACGGGAGGGGTGCAGGGGATCCGAACCCCTCCTTTAGTACAACTCGTTGTTTTTCCCTTTTTTAGTATACGATATTTTACAGGAAATCTTTACACTATGATATCCCAGTAGTGAATTCAGGGGGAGGGTCGGGGAGGCCCAACTCCCCTGGCTTCAACCATCATTTTATTGAAATAGCTCAGCTTAGTATACGTTTGGACCCCCTTCTCAAAAATCCTGGTTCCGCTCTTGCGAAATAAGTTCATATGATAGAGTCATTGCAATAAACATTGGCACTTATTAATCAAATAGAAATTATTAGATGCTAAACGTCTTGTCTCCTTTTGTTCCTTTGCATCTAATAAACATTAACAGCTAATAATAGTGCCCAGGTGTACTGGAATGACTCTAACCACGAACAAACCAGTTGCTACCACATTCTCAGTGGAATAAACTATGGAATTTGGAAATTGCTTTGAATGTATTGTATATAATTGATAAAATTGTAGAACGTTTGATAAGTCCTCGTCGGATTTTTGTCACCAAAAAAACTAATCTTATTGTCCTAATTTTCCTTCTTTCCTCTCTGACAATCCTATGTATAGTAAAGTGAAGCGAGTCTGTGACTACTGTCTTGCGAACGACAAGCAGCTGAAGCCCCAGAAAGGTCCCAAACGTCAGACTGACACTGAAGAAGATTTTGATGAAACAATGTCAGACATCAGCATCGGCGCCAGTCCAGGAAAGGGAACAAGAAGCTCTACTTTACGAAGTGTGAGCGATGAAGACATTGCGACTTCCAGTCAAACGAACAAAGACAAGAACGAAGAAGAGAAGAACAACTCTCCTGAAAAGCCGAGAGCAGCTTCGAGTCCAGTTGAAGAGAACAAGACGACAGATGAATCAAAGCAACACACGCCAGTAGAAAACAATACAGCACCGAATAGTAAGAGTAGTGAATATTCAAGCTTTGCAAATGGGAGTACAGGCAGTGACCCGACTTCTCCACGCGGGGAGGTAACGAGTCCCGTTGGTGAAGGGTTTGAAGTGATTGATCCACACGAAGAGATCAGTGAGGTGTTAGAATCCCGTGTAGTGATCAGTGACACCGACCATAAAGAAGACTTGGTGATCCCCGCGGTGAATGATGAGCAGGGTGTGTCCAGGGAGTTTACTGTGTCGGCAGGTACTAGATATGTGTTTCCTGTTATGGTGGCTACGCCAGGTGCAATATTATGCTGGTCCTTTAGAACTGTTTATAAGGTAAATGTAATGTTATTTCACTCCTATTCTTGATGCTTAGATGTGCTGGCACAATGGGATACTTACTGACCAATCACCACGTGTTTGGTTTTCCTCTCATTCGTCTTTCGTTTTATTTGAGATTAGTTTGATAAGGGTTGTTTATAATCTTATCTGCTAGTGACGGTGCAGATTTGAGCAACAATCATAGATTACGTATGGAAAGGGGTAACCAGCCTCATTTGAACCCTTTGTTTTGGCTAAGTCTCTGGGTTTTTTAGTTTCAAAAAATGCTTTTCTTATTATTCAATTTTCAAACAACATTTAAAATGAAACTCGCCCCTAGTAACCTGGCCCTTCTAGCGCAGGAGCAGTTGAAGTAGAATTTGATTTGTGGCGATGTCTTATAGATTCTGCAGAGAAAAGCTAGCTCCTAAAACCGTTCAACATTAGTAGTCTTAGGATACTAATTATATATATCATTTCTATTACTAGAGCATAATCTTTGGTCTGGCGTATAAAGACAGTGAAAAACAAGTGGATGAAAATATAGAGGTTTGTTGAAAGATTGTTCACTTGCTTGCTGCTATTCATCCTTGCCTAAAACCCCTCACAATAAAACAATGTACATGTTAGTAAAATTGTGTTCCTCGTTACAAATTTACTGATTTCATTTCCTTTTGTGTCCCAGACTCTTTTTCCTTTAGCTCGGTACAGTTCAAACGTTACTCCAGTTGAAGGAGAATGGAAAACAGCGAGTCATGGAGTGTATCTTCTCGTCTTTGACAATACTTATTCACGGTACGTAATCAATCATCTTCTTTATCTTCCTTTCCTTTTGCTCAGTGATGGGATATTTTAAAACTTTTTCTTGTTTTTCTTCATGGTTTCAGGTTTACCTCCAAACAATTGACATGTCACGTACACGTCAAGAGGAAGCCATCTCTTTTACAACCGTCTTCTTGAACCACACGAAATACTGTTTAATCATGCACTTCATTAATGTGCTTAAAAAGCACCTTAAAATAATTGTATATCAAAACTTAGAAATTTTTGAATGCTAATAGCAATTTTCGAATATTTAAAACTAGTTAGAATTTTATACACAATTATCGAAATTCATGTACCCAAAATTCTCTCACCTTAAAATAATGGTATATCAAAACTTAGAAATTATGGAATGCTAATAGCAATTTTCGAATATTTTAAAATCGTTAGAATTTTTATACAGAATTATCGAAATTCATATACCCAAAATTCTCTCTCATAAAAGGAATGAGTGCAAGATGGGAATCATTGGCAGGGGAAGCGCTTAGCATAGTCTAAATTATTTTACTCTATGAGATGGAGAGTCAAGTATAAATTAGTCACCATGCATACACTTCGCTTTCTTTCGTGCAAAATTCTTCATATTTTGATAATAATCATGTAAAGATTTAAGAAAAACAGAAGACAATGTTTGAAAAAATCATGTCATCATTCCTTTTCCTTGCTTTACGTATAGTCGCTCTCAGTCATTACGATACTTCAAGCTGGAAACACTGATTTGAGCTTCGTTTCTGTCTACAGTCATCCCTGTGCAGGGCTGTAGCAAGACCTAAAATATTGGGGGCCCCAGGTCAAAAGTATTGGGGGTGCTGTATTCTATGACGCCCTATGTATTATCTAGTAACAGACCTAAATTTTTCAGTGTTCAATATACAGTACATCCGAAATTATGGAGAGAAAGGGGGGCGGTCCCCTAGGCCCCTCCCTCTGCTACGACTTTCCATACATCGGTTCGCTAATACCAGAGTTACTAACTCTGCTAATACCAAATACAGCGCTTCAAAGCGGGATTTCAGTCAGCTTTTGAACCTTGCAGTCCCAATTGAATGCTTTGTCTTTGACCACTAAACCCATGGAAAATAATCAATAATTTTTTGTAACATTGATTCGCGTCTCATCAAGCTCATGCGTTAATGCAACAAAAATATCTAATAATAATAATATTTGTTATCGCAAATAATCTCATCAGCAAAGCTGTATTTTATGATGAATTAAATATTAAATAATTTGTATCAATATATTTCTTTCGTTGTCTTTATAAATAAATTGTCAGTTTTACACTAAGAGCCTTTGTAGGCAAAAATTCATGGATAAACGTCTTTTAGTTTCTCTCAATACGCAAAGGAACGAAGTGAGAGATATATAGGATATTACATGGTCGCGCGGAGATACGAATTTCATCTTCGAGTGTTGATATTATCTCTCACGAGTAAGCGCAGCGAACGAGTGAGAGATAATATCAGCACGAGAAGATAAAATTCGTATCTCCAAGCGGCCATGTAATGTTCTGTTTATTATATAAAATCTTCAATGAAAAATAATGGAGAATTTGACTTTGGTCGAAATTTGACACCACCAGTGTTGATAAAAATCGTATATCAATCTTATCATTTTGATGTCACTCAATATCACACTCTATTTCATATAATGATAACAGAGATTACCAGAGATTACCAGAGTTTACCTCATACTAGTATCATACAACCATATGAATAATTAATGGTTAATTTGCTTGAGGTTTAGCGTTTTACGGCTAGTACTTGAGGCTAGCTACATAAAGCTTCTAGCTTTTCAAAGGAAAACTGATCATAGCCATATGCAGTAAACCTATTGGCATTATTAACTACGCTTCTCATTTAAGCTTGGAAGGACCGAAGTTTTGTCGTTTGAAAAGTGCATGTTGTCAGGAGCAACGTCTAAAGTATTGAACGTGGGGAAAATCGCGAGCTTAATTGCCGCCACGGTGACGTCAGTATCATGCTTGCTTCCTATTAAATACTTTTGACGTTGCCCCTGACAACATGCACTTTTTAACGTCAAAACTTCGGTCATTCCAAGCTCAACCGAGAAGCGTAGTAACTGCGCATTCTCAACCCTAGACACAACTTCGGTATTAGCCTAACCGGAATTGCAGAACGCGTTGCATCATGGGCTGTTTTAGGGGACGCTTTAAATACTTCCTTTTCGCTTGCTGATAATGAAAAGTGATAGAAAACCTTAACTGTCGTGTAAATTTTCAAACTTTCATTTCTTTATAAAATGCCTACTGATCGATGAAGCGTCCCTCAAAACAGCCCCATAATGCAACGCATTTCTACGAAAGGCTAAATAGCCTATCTCTAAAAGTATATCTTAATGAGATTTTGGGCTGCGTTCGACTTATAATGAATGGCAGAAACATCAAGAGAAAAATGTCACATGCCGTTTATGAGATTAGCTATTGAAATAGCGGAGAAAACGCAAAACTTCATATCGAACATATCTAGCTACTTCAAGTGCGTTCCATTAGATCGCGCGTGGCATGCCGGTATCAACATCCGGGGACTCACGTGGTATTCAGTCACGTTGATCAAGATGGCGGAAACAGGTGAGTTGGACTTGGAGTCAAGACAAATTACGATGGCATTTTTAACCCTTTATATCGATAACAATACACTAGATCTCCCCGTACCACTCCACTTGACTACCCATCCGACCTAACTGTGAAATTATTTTGTAATTTAGGAGGCAAAAAAGGCAAGAAAAAAAAGGGAAAAACTTTGAACTTGGTGGAGTTCTTGACCGATAACCAGACCTCTCCAGCACCAGTTTTAAAACCTACCTCTAGTTGGGCAGACGAGAGTGAGGATCTCACTACAGAAGGTAAAAGTTAGTTATCTTAGTCTAAGAAACATCACAAGTGTTGTAAAGTTTGGTTAAAAACTAGTATATACACGGCCTTGGAGTCGAGCTTTAGAAGTCTAGCTTATGTGGAACGACATGATTGGAGGTGTTTCTTTGGTTAAAACGTGGACTTTTGATTGACGTCGACTATTTTTTTTACACTTAACTATTTAACAGCTACCATTTGATACCTTCAATATACAAGCTTCTTAAATAAATGTTATTAAATTAACAATATAGTTTCTTTCAATTTCAAAATAGTGGTCAGTAGTATTGTCTGATGAAACCTACTACATTCATCATTAAAATTTATTCACGGATATACGATCGAGTTAACGTAACTAAAGTAGCTTTTTATTAACATTTTTTTATTTGATTTTCCATTAAATACTATGTATAACTCATAAATAAAATCAGAATAGTTATTCAATTATCAGGTCATTTACCTTTGACTACTGAAAATCCTAAATATTTGCTTACTAATCAACCAAAAAAAAAATACTATAACCAATACATGTTATGAGAAAGGAAACCAATGGTAAAAAATCTGAAAATTGAGAAAGACTTTCAGTGTCTAGGATTTACGTGTAAAATACGTCTAGCAATTAAGTGTAAAATACGAATATAATGTAATTAAAGAATAAGGAAAATGTGTTTGGAAAATGCTTTCGCAATTTAAAAAAAAATTGAGTCAATAAAAATTCCTTCACTCTTGAACAAGTTATTGATACCAAGAATCTTTTTATTCAACATGTCTACTGATTGCCCCAATAGCACATAAGTATTAAGAAACTCATTTTCTTTTTCCTAGACTAGCTAAAATTCCAGTTTTCTGGGTTTTGGCTTCTATCAAATCAACTCGTTCAAAACTAGTTATCCTTTGATTAACAGAAACTAAGAACACACAAGTCTGGAGTTGTTTCAGCTGCATAGTTATGAAAACAGTATCATATGCATATTTTTTGCTCTCAACAGTTGATAGCAGATGGCCAGAGGACTCTTATGGAGGTGGTTCAGCCAAACGCCAAATGAATTTGGCTGCTCTTCCCACAGCACCAAGGGCATCTCTGGAAATGCAGGTTGACTACAGTAAGATCCCAGAACAACCACCATACACTGCTTTTCTTGGCAATCTGCCATATGATGTGGAAAAAGGAGATATCATGGATTTCTTCCAGGATATCAAGGTATTTTCAAACTTCTATTACAATGTGTTTCACATAACTTTTGACTGTAGATTCCGAAGTTCATTCAGAAGTTCCGAAGTTCAAGTCATACTTTGGAAGTTCACAACGAACTTCATTGGTGAACTTTGAATTTACTCCCCATGCAAATTTGGTAATTAAAAAAAAACGTTTTCTCCTTGAATTCATCTTTTTTCTCCTTAGGCAACCTCTTTAGGCAAAGCACTGCCCTGCTTTATGAAAAAAATCGCTATTAAGTTATGTGAAATGCACTGTAACCTCCAGCAAATAATTCACCACCACAACAGCAATAAGCGAAGAAAAAGAAAAAGAAAACCCAAATTTTTGAAATGTGTGGTCACAAGAAAATATCCATACCCACCTTGGAGCATATTTGGATGAAGGATACCCCCACCCCTTCAGGATATCCAATTTTCTTCCATACTAGCCTTGTAATTTTGTTTTTTCCTCTGACCCCTCCACCCTTAAGAATTTCTAATTTCCTCCTTGTAGGGGTATGGATATTTTAATCAGATAAAATAACTGATAACAAAAAAAGTTTTAGATAAAAAAATGTTTTTTTGGCTGGTTTGTGTGGCTCCGAGTCTTGTTTTCTATAAATAACAAATTACTTTAACATTATAATCAGTGTTTTTGGCTAGAGTTTTGTATGGTCTTACTGTTGCAGATAACAGAAGTCCGACTACCTCAAGACGCAGGAGGTTCTAGAGCAAAAGGCTTTGGTTATGCAGAATTTGAGGATAAGGAATCACTAGTCCAGGCACTATCAATGAACAATGAGGTATGCTATCAAGTCTTTCAAGGTTAAAGACATATCTTTTTAATATTTAGCAACGATCGTATATATTACATAACTAGATTTAAATACTAGGTGTTTTTTGTCCTCAGTTAATTGCATAACAATGATCCTTTATATTACATAATACATAATTAGGGTTTTTTTTCATAAATTTTATAAACTTAACTAAATATTTTTTAATTTATGTAAAAAGGATTGAGGTTTTTGAAATGCATTTTTAAGAAATAAATTATTATTATTTCATTTCAAGATTCCATTTATCTTTTCATAATACTCTGTAATCTCAAATACATTATTTTTCTAGACATTGCGAGGGAGGAAAATAAGAATTGATGTAGCAGGACAGAATCAAGGTATGCCACCATACATGTATTAAAAGAAGTAAAACTTAATAGTCCAGCAATATTGTGCTCAAATTGTGCATTTTTGATTAAAAGCACCAAGCTTGGCACGATATGATAGCAAAAGACAAATGATTGATTTTAGCTATGGGCCCACCTCGATTTCATTCAGGGGGAGGCAGATTTGGTACTTACCAGAATTACATTAATTTTAAAAAAAAAGCTCATATACTGTACTTTAAGCTCTGAATATCTGGTAAGTTTAGTGCTGATTTGATAAGATATAATAAAATTTAAAAAATTGTAAAATTGTTTGCTCTTCTTCACCGCCCTGAGTACTAAATTTGCCTCCCCAATATTGCTGGACTATTTTCATAACAAATAAGTTTACAAAGAGACTAAGCTATCACAAAGGGAAAGTATCGTTAGAATTTATGATGTATACCCCTTTTAATTCATTGTCAGGGCTTAAAATAATGGCCAGTCAGTCAACAGTCATGATGATCAGCCAAATTATGTTAAGCTCAGTAATACCTCATTTCTGGTTCATTGTTACCAGTCAAAAATGACTGCAGGGCAATATACCCATAGATAACCTTACTCGCCGTACAAGTCTCCTGTAGCTCAGTGGTTAGAATATCTGACTACTATATGGGAGATAGTGGGTTCAATAGCATTTTTCATGGTTACTATAAATAGATATATCACAAAGCCTTGTGGGATCGAAATGCGGACAAACTTTATAATAAGGCTTCGGTTACAAGGAAAAGAAGATCAATATTAGTCGAAAAACCAGTTTTTCCACGAATCCACCATTCCCCCTATTACGTCTTGATATCACTACCACTAGAATCCTCTTCAACTTTTTTTCTTATTCAAATGTTTTAACTCCTTATGAAGTCGCAAGATAATGGTGTTAACTAGGCCAACAAAAGGAACTATGAAAAGGATTCTGGTAGAAGTGTATCAAGTGTAATAAGGGGAATCAAGAATTAGAAACAACAAGACAAGAAAACATTGTTGCAGCATATTAGCATGTGTTTTGTGCTTGGCTTGTCTGCATTTTAATCCCATAATGCATCATTTGACATCATCCGTGGAAAGTGCTATTCCCATTTGGGGCTCACAATTTTTTCTGAGCTCCCTACTTGTGCGTGTCAACTATTCTTTCTTTATTGAGATTTGATTAGACCATTTCCAATTCTGACTGAAATTGTCAGATGACCGGCAATTATTTTGAGCCCTGATTTTTTGAGTCAAGTGACTACTGAGTGACTAACATTGTGGTCTACCATTTACTACTCACTTCAAAGGAGGTGATCGAGACAGAGGTGACAGAGATGATGGCCCAGATTTGACATTGGGCGACTGGAGAGCACAGCCTGATGAACCACCATCAAGATCTGGTAGTCGTTTTGGCTCAAGTAATGGTTACCAAGACCGATATTCCAGAGACAGCAACCGCTATGACAGAAAAGATGATTCATGGGGAAGAGACAGTGACAGGTATTATGAAATTTTAATATGACTTTTGTAATACCTTCCCTTATTGCTTGGGAAATATTGTAGTGCATTTTGTAGTGTACAGATAATATAATAAGCACCACATTCAAAAGGGGAAAAGTTTTTATATTTCTATGACCTAAAGCCCAGTTCAAATGTCAATCTTCTCATGAGCCGAACCTAATAACAGCAAAGAAGACCACCTTTATATTATCCATTGTTTTCAATGCATTCGGCGCATGAGAAGATCGACTCTTGAACTGGGCCTTACTGACTCCAGTTTGTTAATCAAACTTACAACAGACTGACTTCATTCCAATTGAGCAATCAGGAAAGTCCAGTGACTAGACAGCTATTTTCACATGGGAGTTTCTTTATCACTCGTGTTTGGAATTGCGCCAGACATCTGGAGTCAGTAGATGACAGAAATACTGTATTAAAAGCACTGTAACACTCATTTCTTTTAAGCTGGTTTTTATATTTACGTCATTTGGAAACAGTTGTGACTGTTTAAGGACGTTCGCGGGCAAAAAAGTTTCCCATGTTTATTTCTTCAAACTTCGCATGATGAAATAAGACCATTATAGAAATTCCCTGAGCAATTAAAAAATAGGGGTCACTGTTCTCGTTTAGGAGTCAGATAACATCAAAGTGCAGCCTTTTTCTTGTCGAAAATCGCTTGCATGCAATACATACAAGTCGAGCAGTAAAGTCATTTTTTTTGTAGAAGAACTAAATGGATTGCTAAACATTTTTTGAAACAAATGTCCTATAGATAAATATTTTGTGTAAATATTTATGAATACATACAAATAACTTGTAGTTCTTGGCTCAACTTTGCAGCCACCATGCACCATTCGGTGATGCTTTAGCCGTAATGTAGATTGAACTTTTCATCCAAATACATGTTTTTATTATGATTTTCCCATATTTTCCCTTCAAATTTGGAACACTGACAGCTTATGTAATTCTTTATAAAATACTAAAATAAAAAATGGGGGTCACCGTTGTTGTTCTCGAGATATAGCCAATCGAAATCGTTTTCGCAACAAGCATGACAGAGTTTGATCTTGAAAAACATAGGTCACACACACATGCTGTCACGCTATATTTGCAGAACAGATGCTCACAAACAATGTCTGCGAACGTCTTTAAATGGAGGTTACTGACAGTAAACATTTAAGTTTCAAGCTCCATACATAGAATTAAGTTCCAGCTGGAACCTGGTTGTATGAAGCCTGAATAGCGTTATCCAGCGGATAAAACCTATACAAATTCTGTACACTGGGTAGTTCTTATCCGGTGGATAACTTTATCCAAGCTTTGAGAATTGAGTAGAAAATACACATAGTACCTGGGAGCTTTTCACAATAAAAGAGTTAAAAGAAGCACTATAAATCACACTGGTAATAACATGAGGAAATCATGCTGATTTTTGGCATATATGTGTTTCACTGTTAACAAACAGGGGTCGTTATCATTATGATGACCGACGTCATCCAGATTCCTTTGATGAGAGAAGACCAAGAGATCGTTATGACTCTAATCGTCATGGAGATCAGTATGACAACTATCGGCATGGACATAGTTACCAAAGAGATAGTTGGTATGGTACACCATGCTAAATTTTTTGAATATGTGTTTCTATTAACAGGGGACTAGTACAAAAATCGCTCAAAATTTAATTTGGCTGAAACTTTTCTGGAATAATCTTTAACGGTCTAATAAACACTGGTTAAAGTTTTTTCTTGATATTCCGATGGGAAGTATTATATTTTTACGAATTTTTAAAGCAGTCAGTGACGTCATTTACTCAACACTGTACATTGCTCTATACATTTCCCTTTATTTTGGGATCAAAATATTCTCTCGTTTCATACTCAATACTGATCACAATTAATGTAAGTAAAGTCCGTCAGCCAACCTTTGGGCTTCATAGAAATATAATAAATCAGTAAGTCATGTACAAAGAAATCTATGAAGCAGTGTTTAGTATTGAGTAAATGACGTCACAGACTCTGTCAAACATTCGTACAAATATAAGAAAGTTTCAGCCGAATTAGATTTTGAGCGATTTTCGTACTAGTCCCCCTTTAAAGCTGATACATATGAAATATTTTTAGACTGGTATCCCACAGTTGTGTACATCAGCTGTGTTTTATTTCCTTTGCATATTGTGATTGCATAGAAAAGCATGCATATCCTAGCATAAACATTGCTAAAACAGTAACTGTTGGTCTAAGAACCAGAAATCATCAAAATTACGTTCCATACTTACTTCTAGTATTTTGGTGTTTTATTAGGGGTGGTAGATACAGTGATAGGGACAGAAGAGATGGCCGAGGTGGACAGGACACGGATGATCCATACGCTGGAGTAGAGTTCACCAGGGATCAAGCCCGCCCACCAGCAAAAACAGCAAGTCAAAATGGCAATAGCCAGAATGATCGAGAAGATAAAAGTTCTGGTGACATGGATGATAGGGGCAGTAGAGGGTATGGGGACAGAGACAGGGGCTATGGCGATAGGGACAGGGGCTATGGCGATAGGGACAGGGGTTATGGTGACAGAGATAGAGGTTATGGTGACAGAGATAGGGGATATGGTGACAGAGATAGGGGATATGGTGACAGAGATAGAGGTTATGGTGACAGAGATAGAGGCTATGGTGATCGGGACAGACGTTATGGTGATCGAGATGGGCGATATGGTGATAGAGACAGAGGATATGGTGATCGTAGCAGGGGGTATGGTGACAGAGACCGAGGCTATGGTGATCATGATCGTGATCGTGATCGGGGTTATGGTGATAGAGGCGGCAGAGACTTTGGTGAAGGAGATAGTCAATGGCGTGATAATGGAAGCAGAGGAGGCCAAGACAATTCTGAACCAGGTAACTATACTATTGTTATGGAAGTCGGTAATCTTATTACTAAATGACTGATGTAAAACCAGTAACATTTTGTAAATTTGGTTTTTTATCAGCGAAAGAAAGACCTAGACTACAGCTTAAACCAAGAACCAAGCCAGTAGAAGAAGCAAAGCCAGTGCCATCAGAATCTAGAAGTACCTCCATATTTGGAGGTGCTAAACCAGTAGATACTACAGCAAAAGAAAAAGAAATTGAAGAAAAACTTGAAAAACTAAAAGTCGATGTTGATCTAAAAAAAGAAAAGGAACGTGACAGTTCATATGCTAAAGAAGGAGAATTTAGAAGCCGTAGAGACAGTGGTCGATCAAGTGAAGGAGAATCCCGTAGCCGTAAAGATAGTGGTAGGTCAAGTGAAGAGAATGGGCCAGCAAGTAGTCGTGGGCGTAAGGACAGTGAAAAATCATTAGAAAAAGAAGGAACAGTGACAAGCAAGGAGGCTGTAAAGGATGCTACTCCTCCTCCTCCTGTTAATGTCTGGAAACAAAGAATGGATGCACAGAAAGCAGGTGTTGTAACAAATGATAAAGCAAAAGATGAAGCCACTAATGAATCCAATGCTGAAAAAGCAGTTAGTGAAAAAACAACAGAGACAAAGACCATAAGCTGGAATGCACCAACGTCTCCAGTTGGAAGAGGATCTAATCCCAGACAACCTAGTCGAGGCAGTGAAAGAGGTGGTGGTACTGGGAGAGGACGAGGCAGGGGAAGAGGAGAACATCATAGCAGAACACATGAAGCAGGAGATGGAAGACATGAAGAAAGAAAGGAACGAAAAGAGAAAAAAGCCCCAGAATTAAAGAAAGTTGAAGATCAACCTCCAGTAAGTCTTATGTTTTATGTACCGTTATGTAGGAAGTTTCTTCTCATCTCCTATAAATGAACACTAAAACTTAATCCCGGGGATTTTTACAGCTGGGTTTTTCAAGTCCATTTTTCTATGTTGATTTTCACATTACATCATTATCAGAAGTTCATTTCTGAATATTGTATTGTGTTTTACCAGCAACATACTGTAGTGATCTTGTGTGCCAAAACCAAAATTCACTGACATTACAGTTGCTGAATGATTGTTGCATCAAATGTGACTTACCACAAATGTATTATGAGATTCCCACTATGCTCCACTTTTATGTATTTCCACTATTATTTTTGTTCTTCATGCTACAATAGACCTCTTTAGCTTGGGTGTTATGTTTAGTTCTTTTCAGACCTTGCCCCATTCTTTTGAGAATAGGATTCTTTGTTTCATTTTAACCCAAACAAAAAAATGATACTCAAGGGAATGACACATGGTCTGAAATGGGCAAAACATTACAAAATGTTTTACTGTAAATTTTTTACTGATATTTTCATAAACATGTGAACTCTGTAGTTACGAGTTGCCCTTTGGAATTTATTCTTTCACTGCTGCCTGTTGCCAACTAATCATTTTTGATTGACAGAAGAGAAAAACCAAATTTCAGCATGCAGCTCGCAGCTACTGAGTTCGCATAATAATATTATGTGTTTATAAAAATAGCAGTAACTGTAAAGTTAATATTTTGGTACTACCATTCTTTAGGTGTTTCATCAAACCAGCAAGTTTTCACTCCTGATGGATGAAGATGACGAGGAAGAGCAAAATGAGAGTGCAGAAACTTAATAAGATCAATTGTAAATGATTAATTATAATAAACACTCTTTCAACATGTTCCCAAAGTTGTATCAACCACAGGATAATACCCTTGTCATGGAAAGCTGGAACACACTTTTAATATTCATCAAATTGAATCTTATTTTAGTCTAACTTTTACTTGTGCTTTTCTTATATTATATGAATTTGGTAGATCAGTTAGGGATTTACATCTTTGTATTAACATTGAGGGTACTGAAATACAATCACTTATTTGCCATTACTTTACTAAAGACAGCTGCAAAGAAAACTAATACTTACTCGTTTTAATATCAAATTTCATTTTTTCCTCCGAGGAAGCAGGTCTTGGTTGTAACGTTATATCAAACATAGTAGTGTACATTACCAAAAGAGTTTCTTGTTTAATTATGTACAACATTATGGCTGCTATGTCTTCAAGATTCTGTTCCCATAAGAATGATTGCATACTAAGAATATTATTATTGTAAGTCTAAAGTTATCATATTTGAAGGAACTGTTCTACTGCAGGGATCTGTGTGAAGCACAAACACAATTTCTGAAAGCGGAGTGCTGCTACTGTATGTTTTGAATGAGTAGCTGTTCTTTCATTGGATATTATTTTGCTGCAATAAAATGAATTATTACTAATCTATACAGCACATTTAGCTGTGAAATCTCTTGGCTTATAGACTGTCTGTCATTTGTGGTGTTGGTATCAAGTAATTTTGCTCAATTCAAAAGTCAGTTTGTGGGACTGCTACTGTATACTCCAACTTTGTTTTGGAACTTGGGGTTTAGGCATTATTTATCGCCTGTTTGTTTTTTTTTGGGGGGGGGGAGAGTCATTTTATGATGTTTTAACAAAAATCCTCAGACCCCTTAATTGTTCATTTTTTTGTATGCATTTTTTGTGGCTCATCTGATTGTTCATGCAAGGTTGTCTTGTCCAACCATCATGGAAAATGTTCTATCTTAACACAACTCTTGAAATTCCAGTGTTTCCCAGTCCAACATATTTTGGAGCATTTGCAGTAGAAATGACAGGGCTCTAGGGGCCAGCTTATAGGTACTTTGCATGTGTACCCCCAACCAAACCAAGTAATATGCTATCATTGTTTGCATTATTGCCTATTGAGGTGGGCATGTGTTGTATGGGTGGCGTAGTGGTTTACTGCTAGCCTCTCATCGGTGTAGTCCGGGTTCGAGCCCTGGCTTGGGTTGAATCATGTGAGTTGAGTTTGTTTGATGTGTTCTCTCCCTTACCACAAGGGTTTTTCTCCAGGTTCTCTGGTTTTCCTCCCTCCGTAAAAATCAACATGTGAGTTGAGCGTTGTATGTTGTAAATTATTATAGAATGTGTATTGAGCGAACCTCGCAGAAGAGCCCTGTACAGGGAGTGGTTATTGTTAAAAATTATATGTTTAAAATATGTTTGTGTGAGAGAGTTGTGGGTAGCATTTTATATGCTGAAACATTAATTTGTAATCATTGATGTCTCATTGATTTACTAGCAATATTTCATGGAGTCATTTTCATGCATCTGACTCCAAAATTTATCCAACTTTTCTGACAACCAAATAATATTTACTTGCTTTGAAGGATAAATTTGACAGAGACCAAACCATCAGAAAACACTGCAGTTGGTCACAGTTCTCTTTGATTATCCATTTATTATCTAGAGCTTACACAATATTGATATACTATCAAAATGGATATCATCATTAACATAGAAACAAAGTCTTTTGCTCTGGAGGATTTGAATCCATGTTTAACAGTACTTGTTTGAAATATGTGATTAATTTGTAATCAAAGTTAACCAGGATATAGAAGACGACGGCAGATATTTGACTCTAATAATGGTTATGTTTACAGACACAACTTGCTTAGCCCTTGCAGGGCTTGAAATTATACCCAGTCATCGGACAATTCTGGCTGAAGAATGGAACTTGTCCAGCAGTCAAATATTTGCTTTGCCAGTCATTCTGACCAGTAACATTGACCCAGAAACAAGGTATGACTGAACTAAAGTTCTAATGTGGCTGGTCATCATGAAAGGCAACTGATGGGCAGTCATTTCAAGCCTTGCATTGTGGTATAGACCCCTTTCACTTGATGTCAAAGCAGCTCAATTTGAAAGACGGCAAAAGAATTTCAATCTCCTGAGAATTTGAAATTTATTGTTTTGTCCTCCAAATTGGGCTGCATTCTGAAGTGCTGCAAGGGGTCTTTACTTGCTGTTTGCCAGACTAGCTGCATTCTGAAGTGCTGCAAGGGGTCTATACTTGCTGTTAGCCAGACTTGTACACAAAAAGCTATCCTATTCCTTAGATAAGTCCATCTACTAGTTACTACCCCTGCCAAACAAGGCCAATAGCAGTAGAAAGATCCTGATGATATCCAGGTAGAGGGCCAGCGCACCAAACACATACTCCTCTGGGCTCAGTTCATACTTCTTGCCTCCCATAATCAGCTGTGTGTCATAGGCAAGGAACTACACAAACACAAGTTTAGAATGATTGGATGTTTCAAAATTTGTAATATAATAATGGAATAATTAACTAGTATTACCATAGTGGCAATACACAAGATCAACACCCCAGATCTCATGTCGGCCAATTAACAGCAGTTAATTAGACATTTGAGGGTCATTTGTTGGCCATTTGACAGTAGTTTGTCGGCTGTTTTGCAGTGTTACACAGCCATTTTTCAACCATTAGATCCTGTTGGCTGATTAACGGCCACTTAACAGCCGTTTGACAGCTGTTTGTCCTCCAGATATCAACCCACTGTTGGGTGTACGCGTTTTATAAGGAAGTATCATTTCTTCAGAAACTGTTGGCTGTGCAACAGCAAGGTGATGGTGGTGTAACAGTGGGGTGTTGACCAACCACGGCCGTCAAACGGTCATTAATTGGCTGACAGGGGATCTGGGGTGTTGATCTCGCGTATTACCTACAACAGTATTACAACAAACAGCTTACTTACAGCAACAAACAACAAAGCGATGGCTCCACCAAGTACAATCATGCCAACCTAAAGCAATTGAAATCAAACTTAATATCAATATTGATCAAGCCAGCTATGTTCACTGTTTTCCATACATCAGTTAACAGATCACATACAAAGCATTAAACCGAGGCTGCATGGTAGTTTCAAAGGATTATTCAAATTTGAACCTTGCAGCCTCGACTGATCATGAATGCTTTGTGTATGGAAAATAGTAAATCAGAGACTTCTGGAAAGCAGTTCACTCATGATGTTCTACCCGATACGGTAGAATGGCCTGTGTAAGCACTTCCAATATTATCTATGTCCAAATTTTAAGTTTTAGTTGAATTGATTGCATTATTAACCCTTTAGTGTATTACATATTTTCATCCAATATTGTCAGACCAAAGATGAGCCTTTAGGTGCCCTGGCATGGCTCAGTTGGGAGTTGTTGGAATCTAATCAAATCTATTTCATGAGTTAAGTGTTGTCAATCAATATAGTCTTAGACCAAACTGGTCAAACATCAAACTTTACAATCAGCCAAATGCAACGACATAAAATAACATTGCCTTATTCTCCATTGTTTCAATGCATATATATGGATCAATGATGTGAAGTTTTACATTTGAGCCTAGTGTCAAAGTTTGAGATCATCGTTATTATGGAAATCTATTTATTTACCGTTGTATGGAACACCAAGTACCATAATGGAGAGAAGATTGACAGGAAGAATAGTGCTAATGCAGCACAGAACAACACTCCTCCCCATGTGGTAAAATCATACTGGAAGAGAAATCGAATAAAAATGATAAAGTTAGGTTTAATTAATAAATGATATAGTTTACCTAACTTTACTGACACTTGAGCCCTTCAAAACATACATTTACTGAAAACAAACTAGGTAGCTGTGAGCTGCATGCTGAAATAGCTGTAATTATTATGGATGCATGCAAATGAGATATTCCTGCATGCATCCATAATAACAGCATTTGGATGTTTGCTTCTGTCAATCAAAACTAATCAGTAGGCATCTTTTATATTTTTGACTGGCGGCAGTGAAAAACCTAATTCCAACAGGCAATGTGCTACAGAGTTCACATGTTTGTGAAAATAGCTGTAATTGAAGGGGTTATAATGAAAATGGCCTAAGTGACTTTTTAGTTTTTTTTTAGGGTGATTTTGAGAATTCCCTCAAATCGTTTCAAAATTGCACCAAACAACTTCTTTTTGTTTAGATATCTAGGAATGGTATAAATGTATATAATTTTATAATTATATAAATAGTTTACAGACAGATATTCACAATATAAATTATCACCTTTGTTTGACAGGAGAAGATCATCACAGACATACACACGAACTGAAAAGAAAGCAAGGAGGCAATAAAGTCAAAATCAAATTGTATAGAGGTTATTTACTGGCCAAGTCTTGTGCACTGTTTAGAGATAACTCATGTACATAATCGCTGAATTAACTAAGTCATAACTGTACTTACAGTTGTCACCGCCATGACAATTAGAACCACCTTGGTCTCATGAAAACTGTTGGAAGGAGGACAAGAGAATATTAAAGTTTTTAGCCCCAGTTGGTGCTATTAAGCTAAATTTTGCATAGAATGTTTCAAAATTTAAAAGTTGTTTCTGTTTTTCTGATCTTGCGGTAATTGATATACAGTATAGTAAATTGATCATGAGAACAGACCAGAAATATAGTATGTACAAGTTAAAATCATCATGCTTATTTTTATAATCATTGCATTCATCCACAAGTTTTCTTCGCTGTCATATCTTTCATCTAGACAGTGTTATTATCATCAATGATTTCTCCTTTAACTTATCTTTGAACAGCAAAACACATTTTTATACTTAATATATTCATATTACCTTGAGATGACCCCCACAAGGTACGACAGAGATACAGTCTGGAAGAAGTTTACAGAATCAAATTAAGGGGAGGAAGTGACACTATTCCTAGTAAAATATTTCCCACAAATATTGCTCTAAAACAACAAAATCCCATTCTGCCCAATCTATTAGTTGCATGATATTGAAAAAAAATTCATGCAGAGCTCCCTGCCATGACCATTCACTTCTAAAACTTCAATGGAATCTGTTTGGCAAATAATGTAAGGTGAATGGCTTATGCTAAATTATGATTATTACCCATGTTATTTATATGTATGTGCCTAGCTATTTCGTCATGACATCACAAACCAAAAATCCCGGTGACTAGAACTTAGCTATAGTTCAAGTTCAAGGTCTGTGTTAGATAAATAGGAAAATTTGAAAATAATCTTCTCTAATCATGTACTTACAAACACGCTCAAGCAAATCAGGTTGCCAGGGTAATTCCTCCTGTAAAAGAAATAATTTAAAAATCAATTGATATAAGTGTGACAATTCTATTGACTTCCGTCACAGAATAATCATACATGTATCCAACATAACTACAGTGAACTCTGGCCTCAATGTGGACACCCCTGTAAGGCGGACACCTGTCTAACACGGACACCTTTGCCTGGTCCTGGTTGGATTGCCATATATTCTCTGTAATGAAACTCCCTCTAAGGCAGACTCCTCTCTAAAGCGGACAGCGGACACTTTTTCGGGGTAAATTACGTCGGAAATAGCCCTCAAAATGGACACTTGGATTTAAACATACTGTGCAACCAGGATAAATCGTTGCTTTTTTTCTACTGTACTTTAATCTTCCACAAGGCACTAAAATTCAACGTTCAACATCTGCTTACAGTCTTCACAACACAAGTCATACTGTAGTACTGTACTTCAGTAATTCAGATACTATAATTATTTAATGTTCGTTTAGCTTTGGTTGATCTTTCTTTTTTCTTCCTGCTCCCTTCTTGATTAATCATTATACTGTATACAGTTTTTATGAACAATAAATAATAAGTTGTGTTTTAATAATTATTGCTCTATGAAAGTAAATGTTTGTCCCTGTATACAGTATCAGAATTGTGGGGTCAAATTTCTCTAAGGTGGACACTAAGAGCTGGTCCTGAAGGTGTCTGCCTTAGAGGGAGTTCACTGTAGCACTTAACATCAATGTCAACATCATCTAAAGGCCCTGTTATGTGTTAAGTAGAACTGCTGTGTTGCGAACAAGTTTCAGGACAGAATTGCACCATGTATTACACCCCAGTGAAACTTGTCTCGCAACACCATTGCACACCAGTTTCAGCTAAAAGTTTCAACATGTAACAAGGCCTTAAGACTACCTTTAGTTAATTATTCTTCAACTCATTGAGCCATTTACTTTCTGTTACCAGTAAAGTGCAGGAATAGTGCCCAAGATACTTTGTTGACCAACTATCAACCGACTGTCAGCCATTAAATTTTTAATGGTAGTTTGTTGAGAATTTGTAACTGCTGGGTGACAGTAGAATAATTATGATTGGGATGTTGACTAACCACGTCTGACCGTTAGTCAAAGAGGGTATCTCATAAGGGGCACTGTTCCTATTTCGTTTCATCCTATCACATACCTTACACTGTCGCAACACACCAGGACAAAGTAGAGAACAAGAAAGATGCCACTAAAAAAGATACCAAGGTCTGACATTAGAAGACAATGAAATTGTTTATGGTGCTAATTGTATATATAGTAATTGGCAGCCCTTGTACTAGCACTGCGATTAGATAAAACAATGAGAAATAATGGCACAAAGGCAGTTAAAATTTAACTAAGAAAAAAAAAATGCCAGAGTAATGTGTAATTGGAATACTAACTGGCCTGGCAAAGTGCATGATGCCATATGTCAAAAGACCAATAAAAACTTACAGGAAAAAGTAAACTGGTTTTTAATATTAATTTAACTACCCTGAAGAAACAAGAGAGATTATGAATTATTACCTTCATGTGTGCTATTATTAGTTTTATATATAATTTATGTTTATAAATTACTTAATACTTTATTAAATAATTTTGCAATCAAAACTATTTTATTGAATTATTTTTAGTAAAACTTTTTTTAATTTTAAAACCCCTGTCACATGCTATGATTTCTTGGGGAACTTGTATTGTGAAAAAAATTGTTGCACAAGACCATGTCAAAAGCATGATTTCGGCTGCAATTTGTCTCGTGAAAAAAGGGTTGCAAGTTGCACGTGTAATTTGAATCAATGGTGAATGAAGGATTGGTTTGTGCATGCGCTGTAATCGCAAGTTGCACGACCATGTCACATGTAAATTTTTACAAAAATTGTTGCAGAAAGTAGAAGTTGGTTCTACTTTTCGTGCAGCAAAAAAATGAAAAATTTAAGTCGCACAAGGTGATATCAAACATGAAAAACGCTTGTGCAGCCTGCAATAATGTTTTTCACGAGACAAGTTGCACGAGAAATTGTAGCGTGACACGGACTTAACTTAACAATACAACGAGCAATAGTGCGAGCTTCTAAGATGATCTGACGAAAGTCCAACATGTCTTTAATTTAATTCTCCCATATTTCAAAAATGGTTAGTGGAGCCAAAGCTGATAAACAGGCAATAGGTGTTAAGCGATAGGAGATAGGTCATTCTAAGGTCCAAGAATAGCTAGAATGACCGGTGTTTCTGCTTCTTATTCTTGTCAAGAACATGCAGCTTAGAGTTGAGATATTCACTATAATTGTTTGTAGTCCACGAAACCCTTTTAAAGGCCTCAATTATTTGTGTTTAGTTGTTTTCCCATAATTCCTTTCTGTCTTGGAATAACCTATCGCCTAGCTATCACTATTTTTCCTTTGGCAATGACAACCTTTTTTGAAATAGGTGTGTATTGAGATGCACGGAAACTAAGATTGTACATTTCTAAAAGTAAAAACTGTTTGTATTATGATAACAAAAAATATCTAATTCCAAATCAATAAGGACAAAAGCCATTATCATGTTTCCCACTCATATGAAAACCATTCTTATCAGTTGAAATGTTTGAAATATACTTACTATGAAGAGAGATATATGGCAAGTGAATGTTCACTAGTTTTGACAAAATTGTTAACAGGTTTGCTAGAAAAAAAACAATAGAAAGCAAATATAAATGTTGAAGCATGTTACTGTTATTTTGTGCATCTGGATGGGATCGTATAGTACTATTATTACCAAAACTGGTAAAGTGTGAATTTGACTCGCCACTTCCTACTCATTTCACTTTACATTCCTGAATGCCTGTGCTCACATTCCTGGGGTAAAAATCAAAATAAGGGTTAATTTGGCCATTACTTCAAAGCTAATATTACCTGCTATTTTGATCTTTACACCAGGAATGTGTGCACAAGCCTTCAGGAATGCAAATTTAAGTCAAACAAGTAGAAAGTGGAGAGTCAAATTAACACTCTTACTACCTTTTTTGGTAATATTTAACATATTAACTGGCTTAAAGTGCCTATACCACCTCCGACAATATTTTTAGTATAGATTCTATAGGAGGTAATCTGTTTAGTGACCTGAAAAAATTATATAGTTTGAGTGATGCATCTTGAAGTTATAAAGGTTTTTTTCTTGTCGTATGCTAAATGACTGTGACATCAGAATAGTCATCATTAAATATACAATATTTTACTGGTACAAATAAATTAAATTTGAAAAGTATCACTTTTTCACCCATGGCTCTTTTTAAAACTATATATTGCTAATTAGTTTCCGCATAGCAGTCAGTGTTTCGAGTTACAAGGAACAACAAATAAACATAAATAACTATTTTGACGTCACATATGACAACAAAAAACCTTTATAACGTCAAGACCCCGGGGGGGGGGGGGGTACTTCGGGTCGTTTCATACGGGGATGCTTCACCCGGACTCTCGACCCCTTACCCTTTTCTATACCAAATTTCATATACTTTTGAAGAAAATCTACCCCTTTTCATACCGAAACTCACAAATTTCCACCCCTTTTCTATACGTGCGGCTTGAAAAAAGTACCCCTTTCAGGCGGGGCATCCCCGTATAGTCAATTATAGGGAGTACCCCCCCGGGGTCAAGACACATCACTCAAACCATATAATTTTTGGGGGACACTGAACAACTCACTTCATGTAGAATCTATACTGGGGATATATATTGTCAGAGGTGGTATAGGCACTTTAAGAACTGCACTTTAATTATGGTGGCTGACTACTTTTAAGCTAGGGATCGGAGTTGAAAAGCAAGTTTCCAACAGGTAAACCAAGTTTGAAAATTTATCATCCAGGAAAGAATGTAACACGAGCATCCATTAGTATTTCCCCAAATTTTTTCCCTATTTTTTCATCCACCATCACATCCTAGCTGCTTCCTATAAGTGATAACAGGTACTCTACCTCAAATTAATGACACAGGTATCAATAGCCTTGGTAAGGCATGTGTATTCTTACCAGAAAAGGAAGAGGCAAATAGTGGCAACTGTGAAGGCAAGCTGGCATGTGAGAATGAAATACACCTAGAATGAAATGTTAAAATACTCTAATACATGTACTTACTATAATTTTGTTAATTACATAATTTATCAAATCATGAATAATTAACCCTTTGGATAGATAGATAGATAGATAGATAGATAGATAGATAGTTTATTATAAAAATACAAAGCGATCAGCCAAAGGCTTAATTGCGTATCATTGTTGTATGTTCTTCTTTTATGTGATGGGATCATTTTTTCTGGAACCATAATTAAATCAGTTTTTCAAACTTGGACCCAGTCCCATTTTGTTACCAGCTAATTGACAAACCCATTGACTTGATAGTATATATATATATTCTAAAATAATTGATTAATATACTAATACCAGGTATATGATACAAAAAATAAAAGTAAAATAGAAAACTTACCCTTCTGATGAAACCTGGAAAAAAAAGGAAACAAAAAAATTATTAAAAATATAAAGCTTTGGAATCTTAAAGCTATACTTGCATTCATTTTCATAACTACCTACTTGACCAAGAAAGCAGCAAAGCAGCAAAGTGCCTTTTCTATAGTAGCATCACAGCTTTAAACACAGCCAAAGTCCAAGTATTTAAGTGGGGTGGGGGGAGTTATAACAATAGGTTTGCAGCTGGCACAAAAAGGTCCTGGCCTGTAGGCTTGCAAATTAGCAATACCCATTCCTGCATATTAAATACAATACCTATAACTGATTGTGATTTTGAGCATCCAATATGGGTTTATATTGGCCGCTAGCTGGGAGAAAATATATTCCATATTGGCTGTAATCGCAAAGTGACGAAGGCGAATATGGAATATGTTTTCTTCCAATGCTGTCAATATTATAAACCTGTATACACCTAAGTCCAAAATGGTACACATTATTGGAAACGAGGCATCCAGGGCCAAGTGCAAACAAACAATATAGGTCAATGCAAAGTATACTGTACACTTGTTCCGTCTTTCTTTCTTTCTTACACAACAATTTTGCGCCATCAAATTATGAGAAAACACATGTAAATTTGTAAATTTGGCCCTGGATGCCTCATTTTCATGAAGCTTACACAGTCATGTGCCATTCTGGACTTAGGTGTATTGGCGACTCAAAATTGCAATAAGTTTTGTATTGCGATTCTCTTATCGTGTGGTAATATAATTCTGAGCTGATAATATGGGTATTTATTAATTAATTTCTAACTATGTAATAATTATCCATTAATTGAAAATCAATAACATTTGGGACCAATCGTTTATTACATCAGGGGGAGGGGGCATTGGTTTTCTGAAAAAAATACAAATTGTACCCCCCTAAATATGTCTCAATTAAGAATGTACCCCTCTTCATCCTTATTCAGGAAAAATGTATCCTTGTATCCCTGACCCCCCCACCCCCCTCTGTGACGTGATAAACAATCGGTCCCTTCCAGTTAGAAATTAAGTTTAGAGCTTACACCCAGGTGATCTGGAATCTAGGCGCGCAATGCATTGTTTGTCACAGCGAAAATTTCCAAGTGTTTTCTATTATCTCTTGTCAAAATGAAATATTTTCTATCAATAACGACGAAATATGCTTTTTCTAAAAGGTATTTGGCGATTCTTTGCACGGATGAGTATTATTTTATTTATTTACGAGCAAAATCTGTTATAAATCGAGCCGAAAACCTGGAACTAGGAAACATTGAGCTACGAACAAAATGTCCGCTGATTGGCTAATTCCTTTGGCCTGAGAGAAGCGAGATCACCTGGACTGGAATTCCTAGAATTTATGTAAAATATTCCAAAAATGAACGAGAACAGGTCACGTGACCCTATAATATTCTTGTCATCCTGTGTCAAACGTGAAATGAGCAATAGAGATGAAAAACCTCGATAATTCAGTGAGAAGGCGAAATTTCTGCTCATAATTATGTCGGCTATATGAGAAATGGCATTAAAGATGAAATGAATATCTAATAACGATTTGGATTTGCTACAAGCTTTGTTAGTATTCAATAAACAGTAACCTTGTTTTCAAAATAATAGCCTCACTCGTAATTAGTTTAGCCTTCATATTGTCTTAAAACAGCCTGCATGAAGCGCCAAACTTACCCCTTCGAATGCTTTTATCATCGAAAGAAATCACAGCTCCATCATAGTCAGCACCTGGTGGTGGAACGTCCACGACATGAACAAATGGCACGGGTTGTTTTGTGGCTGATTCATATGATGGTGGAGGAGCACTAGGTTGAGCAGGAAAACCTCCTTGTGGTGGATATCCACCCTGAGCAGGAGGAGGATAGACTCCTGGATGTTGTAGTGGATATGAGGGGTTTTCTATGCCGTGGTCCGATCCGTACTGAGCAGTTGGCTGGTTTCGTTGGTCGCCATATTGTTGTGGCGGATATGCAGGATTTGACATCCTTAATTCAACTCTTCTACCGAAATTATTGAACGCAGACAGATTAGGATTTAATCGATCTTAAATGGAAGCCGAGGATTTCAGTTTTTCTTGTTCTGTGGAACTGAACTTGGGTGCTTCATCGATTCACTTTCTACACCGATGCTGGCCGGTTGGGAAAGAGGAACAAGGAAACTGAAACTGAAGCGTCACAACCAATTAATGGCGGTCTGTCATGTGATAACCTGTAGATCTAGATATGATAATAAGAATAAAGTAAACATAAAACGAAGTTATATGACAATTATAAATGAGGTATAAGAAATAAAGCAGCAAGACAAAATGAGAAAGAGAGTTTCAAATTATCATTAAAAAAAAAACATTACTGGCAGCACATGCAAAACAATACCTCTCCCCTCCCCTCCCCCCTCGCATAAGTGACGTCAAGCATACGTCATTTTTGAGCCTGAGCAGTGTTGTCAAAATGGGTCAAAATGGCTGCACGTGTTGGCTGACATATTCTTTTTAATACGTTTTTAACTTGTGGTTAGTGAAGTATAGCTAAGATATGAGTGAAGATAAGACGTGTATGGTTGGAAAACCAAGTCAGGTTTATTGTGAGGTCTGCAATGTCTATATATCTTCAGGTAAAGTGTAAGTTTGAACTTTTTTGTACTTTGAAACACAGACAACAAACAGTTCATGATATCACCTAGCTAGAGTTCTTGATATCTGTACTTTCTGGCTTAAAACCATTCAAACTATGACCCTTCCTTCTCTGCATTTGATAACGAAGGTGATATCAGCTTCCATAACTGACAGGTTTGTTAAACACAAGTCCTCGAGAAAGACAGCCATCTTTCTTTATAACACAGGGAACCCAATTTGATATAAAAAGTGTTAGACGAAAATAAAATACGAAAAATGCCCTTCATTGAATATTTTGGGTTTATGGCCAAGAAATTGTACTAAGTAATACAAATGAATAGGAAAATCAAGCAATGCAGTATAATATTTTTTGGGCACTTTTACTTTCCTAATATTATTGTCCAGGTTTATCAGGGTGCCCTATGTCGTCTATATAGAAATTCAGTTTCAAGGGATGTTTTAAGTCTCTACAATGGCCTTTTACACAACCACAACTATGAACCACAATTTCAACATATCTTTACCACAAACTCACGGGAGAGGGGGGGGAATGGTCGCTGGAAGGGGGATGTCAATTCAGAAATAAACTAGAAATATTGATGCCTGATCACCATACAGTGGGGGATTGTTTTTAGACCCTCAAGCCTTTGGCCCCTTAGCCCCAGTCACCACCCCATCACAGCCATACACATATAGGCACACATTACATCTAAGAAGTAATATTTCTCAAACGATAGCAGGTGTTGGATCAAAGGTTTAAAACACCAAGAAGCTGATGAAAGTATTGAACTAAGGGACCAGTCATTATTTATGTGTGTGTGGGGGGGGGGGGGGGGGGGTTGTCTGCATTAAAACATTTTTCCCTGGCCCACCCCTTGAAGTATTAAATTTAATTTTTGACCCACCCCATATGGAACTCATTTCAGAGGTATCTTTTCTCGATTCTGTATATATCATACCATTCATTATACAGTCATTAAAAAATTACACATCTCTTAAACAACCTCTCTCCCCCTACCCAACAACCCTCCCTCATTCCATAGCTTGGGTCCAAATACTTGTTTTTGCCTAAATATATTCTTGTATATTTACATTTGCTTGAATATATTCTTGCATTTTTACAACTGAAATTTTATTTTGACCCACCCCATTTCTTTGAAAAATATAAGCCTGACCCCCCCTTGATTTCTCCCCACCCCCCCCCCCCCCACATAAATAATGACCGATCCCTAAGCTATATGAACCAATCTTGAGTATACAGTACCATTCAAAATCTTTTAAAATTAATTTTCACCATAGCTTCATTGCTTGCAAATCACATCAAGGGAAAGAAGCACCAAAGTCTTCAGAAGGTACAAGAAGCACAAAGCAAAGCTGGAGCACTAAGTCTATATGTAACTGGGGTTAAGTGCTCCGAAACAAATGAAGATGAAATGAGCACATTTTTTAGCTCCTTTGGGAAAGTCAAGAAAATCTTCTTTGACAAGAATAAGGTTAGATATATTCCACATAATTTATACATTGTATATTCGTGTGTTATTATATTCCACAATGAATTTATATTCCGAAAAGAATTATGGGTCACTATTTTTGGTTAGCATTTTTCGAGCATTTTCCGAGTATACCATGTAGACTTTTCTTGTTGCAATTGATTGAAATAAAATTCCACCAAATATTTTCATCATAATAAGTTGAGAAGACTGTTACGAGACTACAAATTTCTTGATAGCGAACGGACTTCACACATTCCGTTATAACAAAACGGAGGAGTGGCGTCACCGCGATCTCTCGGTGGTTGTTGAAACTCTTATCATCAAAAAAACTGTTTCTCGTTTGCTTGAAATGATTATACTAAGCTAGAGCTTTACAACAAGCCGTGATACTGAATATTTTGATAAGTAAAAGCAGAGATATATGAGAAATTTTGGGTTGGTACCCGGGGGGGGGGGACTCGGAGGTCGAAGGGACGGGGATGCTTGCAGTCCCTTTTAGGGGTTGAAATCGAGGTTTCGGTCCCGCTTTGGGTGTTATGAACGAGAATGCCCACCAGCTGAGTTTTGTGGTCCCTTTTAGGGGTTTCTATTTTATGTATTTTATACATTTTATTCAAAATCTATTATAAAAGGGTTCAGTTAACGATTTGTATATGACGACGTCGTCATAAACTCATACACAGGGAGCCCACAGGCACTGGTAGAATCAGTGATTAGAATAAAATCTATCATGCGTAAATGCACGTGCTAGCTTTCGCACGATCTTTTCAAGTCTGAATAAATTATCAGCTGCTAACGTTGCTAGCGTAGAATATAATGACAAGGGATGAAACTCCAAGAATTTTTCGTTCTATCTGCGCCACGAGTAAGGGGGGACGGAAGCGGAAATGAACAATAGCACCGGAAATGAGCGTCTTCCGTTTAAAGGATAGCAGTAACAATGGAAGATGCAGTAACAATAAAATTCCTTCCAAACCGTTCGACGAAATTCAATGGTAACTCGCTGTTGTTTATCGTTAGATGTCTAGTTTATGCTGTACTAAGTCAGAGTAAAACATCATTAATTATTTGAATTTTCAGGCTTATCGATAATTACTCCCAAGTGCCTGGGACGTTTACTTCTGTGAAGGCCGTACAAAATAAGTACGAGTGTGAATACTCTTCGGATAAGAAGAAATGTTTGTCTATTGATAATATAGGAAGAGCTATAAAAAAGCTTTTCCCGGAATGCCAAAGAATACGTTCTAGAATAGGCAACGACAGATGCTATGTTTACCGAAATTTATGTGAAAAGCATGAGGCTGGAGCCGGTCAAACAACATTAGAATGGAAAGACTTGGCCTTGCTATCCCCAAGATTTGAGTTTTCATTTGTGAAGATGAAAGAAGAGCATTGTGAGTTTTTAAATGCACAAAGCGACGAGACATGCGATGGCTATCCCGTCATACGCAGAGAAAGCTTATTATAGATGCAGAGAAAGTTATTATAGATGCAGAACGGAAGTAAAATCGTCGATTTTGATGACTACCTGTCAAATTTAGAAGACTCCATTTCCGCTTCCATCCCCCCTTACTCGGGGCGCAGATAGAACGAAAACAAGATTTTAATTTGTTGCCATTTTTTGAAGACATAAGTCCATGCTAATTTTTTCTGTCCACACATAACGTTAGACAAACTTTTCGAGTATCGGAATTTTGAGGTTTAAAGCTTAAAAGACATTTCATGATTTTTTAAAAGCAATTTTATTCGAGGGGTCCATTTGAAGTTTCATCCCTTGTCATTATATTCTATGCTAGCAACGTTAGCAGCTGATAATTTATTCAGACTTGAAGCTCGTGCGGGAGCTAGCACGTGCATTTACGCATGATAGATTTTATTCTAATCACTGATTCTACCAGTGCCTGTGGGCTCCCTGTGACTCATACGAGCAGAAGGCGTTTGATGTTAATAAATTAAATCGAGAAACCCAGCCTTGGATACGTTTTTGCTTGGTCCCTCTTAGGGGTAGAATTTTATCCCTGCCACGCCCATAAACTGACAACACAGGTCCCTTTTAGGGTCCATTTTTAAGATTTTCGGCGAGCATCCCCACCCTCTTTCAATAGGGAGTCCCCCCCCCCCCCGGGGGTTGGTAGTGAAAATACCGCGGATAGTTGACTTCAGTTCGTTTGTTCAGTTTTTGGTGTCTATACGATAACTGTTTCCAATTTAACTCAGACTAAGGCACCTAATCATTTCTTTTTAAATTTTGTGAAAATAAGAAAACATAATGTATTTTATTTGAAAAAGCTTGAACGTGTGACTTGATGAGGTTTGTTGATTTCACGAAAACAAGCTAAGCTAAGATGGTGTGGCGCGTCGCCTTGGCCATTGAATCAAGATTTTTTCTTTGTTTGTTTGATTTTTGGCAAGTTAGAAATGATAACAATATGCGAGAGCTTCTTAACAAACAGTTTCCCATTGATTTAGTTAAATAGAAGTGAAGTTATAAGTTGGTAGCCAACGGACTTGTTATGGTAGCGATCGTTGTGTTCGATCGTTATGCGATCTTTGTTTGATCGCTCATATCGTGTCGTGATCGATAAAAAATACTCTAAACTGCTTTACGAATGTTGATATAAAGTCTTATCACTGTTTATAAAGTTTTTTTTACATTATTGGTTTGCAAATATTTTTGGTAGCGAAGGTACTTCAACATGGTAGCGAAAGTACTTCAACATGGTAGCGAAAGTACTTCAACATGGTAGCGAAAGTACTTCAACATGGTAGCAAAAGTACTTCAACATGGTAGCGATCTAGCGCAAGCATAGTCATTGGTAGCGAAAGTATTTGGTAGCGAAAGTACCGGATACCTGAGGGGGACATTGGGGCCTGAACACTGCACTGCAACAACGTTAGAAAAAATGTGAAATCACTGCATCACCCCTCTTCTCAACCTTTAGAAATGCCTTCCTCTTTTACTAACATTTTATCTTTAAACTTATAGGGAGTATATGCTATTGTAGAATTTGAAAATGAAAAGAGTGTTTCAGACATCTTAGACAAAGAAGAGCCAATTGTCTTTAAGGGAAAACATCTGAGGGTAAAGAAAAGGACCTTTGCTAAACAAAAACCACCAGAAAAACAAGAAACAAGCAAAAGTCCTGAGCTGAACCCAAAGAAGAGAAAGAAACGTCATTCAAGTGAAAGCAAAACTGCTTTTTTACCAAAAGAAATAATTGACAAATTGAAGCAACTTAACACAGTAAGTATAGTAGTTGGACAGTATTGTATCCGTCATTTGTATCTGTGCTGGTAGTCGTAGAGCCCATGCATCTTGCAAATAACATACAGTATTCCATTGTCATTAGCAAGGGGGGCAAGGGGGTCAGTCATCCTCCACAAAACTTCTTTTGCACCTCATGTCTTGGCACCAAAATGCAGGATTCCTATGGATTTGGCAGGAAAATGGTATATTCCCCCCCCCCCCCCCCCCCCAATGATCAACACCTTACTACACTCCTGTTGTCCATTACCTCTACTCTCACTTCAAATTACTGAAATTTGTTCTTTGTCCTTTTGCTAAATGTAGAACAACTTCTATTGTATGTTATATCAAAAATATTCAAAATATCCCTGTCAGGTGTCTTATTTCCCAAACATTTATGTTTACCATTCTCATTTGTTCATTCGTTTATGGGGACGGGCGCTGAGATAAGAAAACATAAAAGACTAGTATGCAAAAGGATAAAAAGTAGGGGTGGGGGCCTAAAGCCCCCCTAGGCCTCCCAGCTCCGCCATCCCTGTATTCTCATTTGCTTTCTCAAACACTTTATTCATTTTGGACAAGGTGAGTCAGCAGATAGATCTGTTAATGAGTGAATTATGCCTGACAGAGGAAGACATGCAATTAAGGTCACTAATCTGCAAGGTCCTGGAAGAAGTCTTCAAGGAATTCTCTCCCTCAGTAAAAGTAGTTCCTTATGGTTCATCAGCCAATGGCTTAGGCTGTAAGGGAACAGACCTTGATATAACAATCCTCACAGATAAAGATATACTAGAAGCCGAATTAGACACTGAAGAATCACGTGTTGAAGGGGGAACAGAAGCCAAGGGCTCCAAGGTGTATATGTTTGTGGTGAAGGTGCTAAGGAGTCTTGTTCCTGGATGCTCTCATGTCATACCAATCTACTCTGCTAAGTGTCCTGTCATAAAGTTCACCCACCAGTCAAGTGGATTGTCTTGTGACTTAACCATCAACAACAGGTAATGTCTACCCTTAAAGTATCACGGGACAAAATGAGACAGTCTCACTAAAAGCTGTGTAGCGTGTACAATATTTTTTTAAAAAAAATTTCAGCTAAAAAGCCTGGAAAACAGTTCTGATTTTTTTAGAACCACATATTAAGAGGGTTGTTTGCAAATATTTTTCCAGCCAAAAAAATAACTGTAAAAAAATTGGCCAGTTTCCTAGAACCATATAACAGGGTCCGGGGTCATTTTTCAGAGATTTTTCCAGCCAAAAACCCTGACAAAAAATGGCCAGTTTGCTGGAACCATACAAGAGGGTTGTTTGCAAAGATTTTTCCAGTCCAAAAGCATGCAAAAAAAAAGTTCCAGAGTTTCCAAAAACTATACAATAAAGTCGTTTGCAAAAATATTTCCAGCCAAAAACCCTGGAGAAATGTTTGCCATTTATCTAGAACCATACAAGAGGATCATTTTGAAACATTTTGCCAGCCAAAAATTCTGGAAAAAATTTGGCCAGTTTTCTAGAAAAAAGTTCGAGAGTTTTGTTAATTTTAAATAATGAATAATAAATAAATGAATGCGAATTGACAGTGGAATCCACAGAGTGGCTCTTACTCCACTGCATTCCAATTGGAATTTAGAATTTGAATTTGAATTTATATTTAATCTCTTTACCAAAACACAATCATTGGAAAGGGATTATTAACATTTCACATCTCTTTTCAGACTTGGCATCCAAAATACCAAACTTCTCAGTTGTTACATGGCACTAGATCCCAGGGTAGCTCAGCTAGTGTACATCATAAGGTCCTGGGCCAAAGCTCTAGGTATATCAGGAGGAGATAGTGGACAGTTGACAAGTTATGCTTTGACACTAATGGTTATTTACTTTCTTCAAACCACCAACCCTCCTGTTATCCCTTCCTTGCAAAATATCTCTGAATGGCCAATGAATGCTGAAATGAAGAGTGGAGATGAGAATGATAAAGGGAATGATGTACAGGATTGTTACATTGATGGATGGGACTGCAGCTTCTCTCAAGACATAGCCAAGCTATCCCCAAGCTTAAATATCAAGCCTGTCGGTAAGGACTAGTTTTTAAAACATGGTTTTGCATTATCATCCAAATTATTTTTTCCGTCCTTTTGAATGGCTGAGAGAACTGCAAATAACTGCCTACAAATAATGGTCTGCTCATGCGCATTACTGTGTAAAGCCATTTCGCTGCAAATGATGGTCTGCTCGTGTGCAGTAATGTTGCATTTGTCAACATGGCTCGCTTTCCTGAGGTGTCGGAAAGGGCTTGGCATTTTTGATAGAAGCAAAAAATAGCTATAAAAAAAATTTGAATGATAAAACAATAATAATATTGAACTTTGTTATCACAAAATGTAGTGTTTCTAAGTAAAGTTCAGGTCAACATCAGCTGCTCAATCATGTACTAATACCTTTCCTATCGCCCACAAAGCATGTCATTTGGACTGTCTTTATAGGTATAGACAGCATAGTGGCATAAAGCTAAGGGAGAGGGGGGAGGAAAGAGAGATTGTTATGTCTCTCTGACTCTTGATTTGAGGGTTTTTCTCTGGGTTTTCTGGTTTTCCTATCTTTGCAAAACCTAATAAGCTAAATTTCAATTTGATCTGTGAGCTAGCAGTGTCCTGACTTTGATCAGCCCAGAGGTTGTTTCGGGGTATCAATAAAATTTGAATATTGAAGATTCATTCTAATCCCTCTGCATTTCTGATTTTTATAAAGTAAAAACAGTGGTCAGGGGTGCTTATCATTTACCCAGAAATGATTCTTCCAATCTCTAGTTTACAATAAAGTAAATGTTTTTTATACACCTTTATCCACAGAAAAACTTCTTGAGGAATTTTTTTACTTCTATGGCAACAAATTCGATTTTGGCAATTGTGCAGTCAATATCCGGAAAGCTGAGAGATGCACCACCTTGTCTGTAGAAGATGAACTACGGGAAATAGAAATGAAAAGAAAAAATCCTGAACAGGTAAGTGAAGCTGGTATGACTGGTATGACACTAGAAACTGAAATGGGAGAGAATAAAGGAGACTTTGAGCATAAATCTAACCTGGCTAAAGCAAGTGAAGAAGGAAAGCAGAAAGCGACAGGAACAATATGGAAGACCACACCTATATGTGTGCAGGATCCATTTGAGTTGACTCATAATGTAACTCAGAATATTGGGGTACCTTCCCTTAGGAACATCATCCATTGTATGATGTATGGTTTTCGAGTATGCTCAACATTGCCATCAGATGGTCATCTCACAGAATCTGATGGAATTGCGAGTTTCTTCTCTAGCCCAAGTAAGGCTCCCACCAAAAGGAAGAAAAAAGAAGGTTACTCATTTTCTGTATACTTGTGTAAGAAGAGTCCATTGGATGAAGCCATACCAGCTGCTGGTGGAATTGTTTGCTTGAAGCATTCAACCCCAGAGGAACTTTTTGATGAATTTTGTAAGTACTTGGAACATGATCTCCAAATGAGATGTGATTTGGAAGGTGACTGTAGCAAGCAAGATTCAAGAGGAATTTTCAGTGCGAAGTTTACTGCTTCAACCAATACTTGGACGCACTGCAGAAGAGAGCGGAGAAAGAGTAAAGGCAAAGATGACTTTCTCACAACAAGTGAGGAGGGAAAGTCTCACATTACTCCACCTGAGAGTTCCTTGGTACAAGATTCTGACACAAAGACACTTGAAGAAGCAAAAATCGAAGCTCATCCACCTCATCAAGAAGAGGATGAAAACAAGCCTGTCCTTGTTTTTAAATTGATTCTCTCTGAAAAGAAAGATTCTTCAGGAGGGAAGAGCAGAGAGTGTGTTGTCAAACTGGAACATATTGATGGCACTGGACTGCAGACTTTTGAAAACTTTTATGCTTTTTTCAAAAAGCAAATACAAGCTCTCTTCACATAGGATGTCCAGTGAGCCACCTAGATATTATCTGCTTGAGGTGCAAGAAAATATGCAAGAAAATGACAAATATTTTAGTGCTGTCTGATTCAATGTATCAGTATGATTGCATGTTTTTTGTTTGGTAAAAAAGTACATTTTGCATGCAACGTTGCTGTCCCAGTAAAAACGTGTTGAAGGATATGACACTTGGCACATTTGTCTACAGCAAAAACATTAATCACTGAAAGTAGTATATTACTAAAATCAGACGTTGCATTTCGTTAGCTTGAATATCATGCAATAATATTGATAGTAACGTTGCAGACGTGTTCACAAAGCTGGATATTTTAAGTGTAACATTTACAAGGTAAATAATGATTCTACTTTGTGTAAACTTGAGTGCTGCAACGAAATCGTAAGACACGTTTATGGTTTATTACTCTAGGCATATTTTGCAGAACTTGAGGGTGAGGTTATACACCTAATTCAAAAAAAGGTTGTAGATCGGAGATCTGAAATTCGAAGGAAATTTGATGTTTTGTCATTTGAAAGAGCATCTCAAGATTAGTAAGTCTGGCAAATATAAACAGGTTTGAATTAAAAGAACCAGAGTTACAAGCTTTCAAAAGTATCAAAAACTTACAAAGAATGTATGGTTACAGGGGACATTCTTTGTAAATTTTTGACACTTTTCAGGGCTTCTAACTCAGGTTCATTTCATTCAAACCTGTCCAAATTTGCCAGACGTACTAATCTTGAGATGCTCTTTCAAATGACAAAAAAAATTTCCTAATTAGATTAAAATTCAAAACTCATCCCCAGTCCCTTGCTCATTTCTGAAATGACCTATTATTTGAAGAAAAGTGATAATTGTTTTAATTAGTAGTTCAGAACACGCAAATATATATATGCCACCACCTTTGAGTGATGAACTGTGCTGGCTCTCAATCTCAGATTTCAGATCTCTGACCAACAACTTTCAACAACATGTATATGCATATGGCTATTGCAAAAAAGGTTGTCTGAGCCAAAGGCAATAGACGATAAGTGATAGGAGATACTAGTGACTAGATGATAAGTGATAGGAGATAGGTCATTCCAAGATCCAAGAATAGCTGAGTTGTGGTTATTCACATAATGGAAAGAGATTAGTTCCAAGATATATATCCACTGTTGCTTGTAGCCAATTCCTTTCTGTCTTGGAATGACCTACTGCCTATCCTCCTAAGCACTCATATAATACAATATACTTTAATGCTCTTATTGAAGGTGAGGAATGTAGAATTTCCTGTGTTCATACAAAGAGTAAAAGCAAAAGGCTGATGCATGACTTTTAAGAGCCACACTCTTTCACTTTTTAAAGTGAAATTAAAATCAAATTTTAGATCATAATTAGATTTATATTATACCGTAAATCTTAAAAGATTTGGTTTCTGTTATGTAAAAGAAGTGATCATTTCTGGTGTTGACCTAGGTTATGCTATACATAGCAAAAGAGAAGAATTCCATTCTATGGATGGAAAGCAGTAACTTATCATTCTGTGTCCTATTTGATCAGTAGTTATGTTTAGTGGTGAGCATTATTTTGCTTGCTGATTGCTTCAAGGTTGAAGCCAAAGTTTTGTTCAAAGGTATATCAATAAACCTCAGTGTAAAAATAACCCAGACTTTGGTGCAGTTGAATGTACAAATAGTGATAACAAAAGAGTCAACATAAAGTCAAAAAATGCAGGGTACAGAGCCTTGGCTAAACAAGGAAGCACATTTCCAGAAACGCGGTTTCCGTGCACATGCTTCCCAGTTTAGCCACGTGTGAAACATTGGGTGCTATGCAAGACAAATTTTGCTTCCCTTTGCTTTCTGTGCTGCATGAAAATAATATTAGTAAATACACTAACTTGTTTCCTGACACTTTAGTCACCTTTAATTTGGAAACAATTTACAAAACATGTTTCTGGAAAATTTGTACTTGTTTAAGCCAGGGCTTAAGACTGAGGGAGGTCATTTGTTCCACTAAATTCTGTAACAGTAGCAATTCCCTCCAGTAAACAACCTGATTATTTGAAAATAAAAAGTCTCTTACAGTGTGTTTCACATAAGTTTTGATGGTAGATTCCAAAGTTTGTTCCAAAGTTCCGAAGTTAAAGTCATACTCTGGAAGTTCAAACAAACTTCGATGACAAACTTCAAACTTACTTCCTGTGTAAGTTCAGTAGTTCGATAGAAGAAACTTTCATGGTTTACAAGCAGCTTAGTGGTGATGAGCTGCTTCATAAAGCAGGGCAGTTCTTTGCCTAAAGGAGTTGGATTCAAGGAGAAAATCTCATTCTATCTAATTACCGAATTGTACAGGAAGTAAGTTCGAAGTTCACCAACAAAGTTTGTTGTGAACTTCCAAAGTAAGACTTAAACTTCGGAACTTCTAAACAATCTTTGGAATCTGCCATCAAAAGCTATGAGACTTACTGTAACACCTCACAAAATTAATCAAGTGAACGGAAATAAAAACCCCAATCAACAATGAAAACATGTTTATTTTAAACTTTCAATCTAAAATTCAAAGTCTCAATACAATATTTTATTTAACATGCATTTATAATTATTATGAAGAATTGTTATTTGTTCTTACTAATAGTCAAAATCCCTAAATATAAACTTACGTTGTGAATTTTGTGAATTATGTTGTTCTGGTCCAACAGTGTAGCTTTATAAAACAAAAGCTTGTTGTGCAAATACTTATAAATTTGGTAATACAAATTATATATTTTTTACTTTAAATTACATTGTAAAATACTTTAGAGAATGATTCCAATTGGTGAAAGAAAGTGTATTTGTCAGAATTAATTTCTGTGAATATCCCTTTCATTCTCTTGGCATTGAAGAGATTAACTATGATCGAATATCTTTTTCAAAGGTTGAGTTGAATCTCTCGGCAATGAAGAGATTAACTATGAATATCTATTTCAAAGGTTAAGTGGAATCTCTTGGCATTGAACATTAACTATGTACAGTGAGTGGTATATGATTTCCCCCCATTGTTTTAGGTGTTTTGGACACTTGCCATACCTATATACCATATGCTAAATTGTGCATGCAAATTCATTGATGTGGAAACATTTTACTTTTAAAGTCTCAAAAATTGATTCATTGTAGACTGGAATAATGCTGAATTTACTAACTTTCCAAATATTTAACAACTAGACTCTCAGCCCAAATGGTCAGGATTCAACAGTTCTAATAATTAGCCACAAGAGTAAGATTTCTAGTAGTTCCCTTTGAAAAGTGATTTAAATTATTTATACAAACTTAAACAAATTCAAAGAAACCTTGGCAATTTAGAACACAACGCAAATGCCATTTTTTGGTTTGTCTGCTAATACTTCTTGGAATGTAATATTAATCCTATACCCCATCCTAGTGCTTGCACATTGGAGCAACAGAATGTAGCAACAGAGGTGCAGACGGGCCAGTACACCAACCCCTACCCCACCCTGGTGCTTATACATTGGAGTAACAAATAGCACTAAGTAATGCACGACCAGTGAAGTTTCATGTATATGAACTCCTTGGCAGTACACCAGCCCCTACCCCATCCTAGTGCTTACACATTGGAGTAACAGAGGTCCATTTGTCACTACTGCTCAGACTAATGAAATTTCACATATATGAACTCCTTGGCAGTACACCAATCCCTACCCCACCCTAGTGCTTACACACTGGAGTAACATAGGTCCATTTGTCACTACTGCTCAGACTAATGAAATTTCACATATATGAACTCCTTGGCAGTACACCAATCCCTACCCCACCCTGGTGCTTACACATTGGAGTAACATAGGTCCATTTGTCTGCCTGAGGATCATAACATTCAACTGTGTTTAGGTTAGTCAGCCCATCATAACCTCCAATAGCATACAATCGTCCACCAAGGGTTACCACAGACACTCTGCTACGTCGACTTTTCATTGGTGTAGTTAACTTCCATTGTCCAGTGTTTGGATCATAACATTCAACTGTGTTTAGAAAGGCACTTCCATCATACCCACCACAGACATATATACAACCATTAAGGATGGCCACACCAACTCGGCATCGCCTCATGTTCATGGATTGTCCAACATTCCATTTATCTGTCTGAGGGTCATATATTTCAACTGTATTGAAAATAGATAGTCCATTATGTCCACCAATGACAAATAACTTGCCATTCAGTTCTGTTACACCCGATGCACTGCGTAAGGTACTCATAGGGGTAAGGAAACTCCAAGTATTTGTCTTGGGTGAGTAACATTCCATGGTACTCAGAGAGATGTGTCCATCATACCCTCCAACGACATATATCTTGTCATTCATAACAGTTGCACCAAGGGCACTGCGGCGAGTATTCATGGGTGTGGTCTGGATCCATTTTCCAACTAGAGGGTCATAAAACTCAACTGTACTCAGCCTTCTGTGGCCATCAAACCCTCCTAAGGCATACAGTTTGTTTCCTAGTACTGCAACACCTACTCTTGTCCTTAATGAATTCATACCATCGGCAGGGGACCACTGTCCTGTTATTGGATCATACGTCTCAACAGTAGATAAAGCTTCCCCAGAGGAATTAAGTCCTCCTATTGCAAATATAATGCCAGCTGCTTCGCTGCACCTTCTTGGTCGGGTCCTTGGTGACTGGAGGATTGAACGCCTCTCTGGAAGCAAAAGGAAGTCTTTAGCCTCATCAACCAGATCTCTACAGGAGAGATTGTTTTTCACGAGATCATTAGCGGCAATATGGTCACATAGGTATTGTGGTCGAATCAGAGGTAGGCGGACGTTTTTAAGAAGCTCAGGTAGGAAATCTTTTCTTTCGTCAACTTCTTTCTCTGTCCATGATAACACAGCTTCGAAGACTTCCTCTTCTGTTCGAACATTCAGCTCATCACTTGAGATCAAAGCCAGAAGTTCATCTGGATCGAGCCTTAGAAACTCTTCACTCTTAGATACGTCTGAGAAATTCTTCATAGCGAAAACACCGGCAGCTTCAACAAGATCACCACAGCAAAAAGTATCAGCGAAACTTCGAATGCCTAGACAATTACTTGGATGAAGTACTCGGTGAAGAAACTCCACACAGGCCTGCTTTACGCTCGTTAATTGGAGCAAATTAGAAGCACACATTAAGTTCTGTACATTGTCAACTGTAATCTCCGTCCTCCCTGAATAACAGAAATTAATAACTTCTTCTAAGGCCGAAAATTCAACTCCATGAATCGTGACTTCGTCGAGTCGACTTTCCAACATATCGCCTGTAAACATGGCGTTAAAATATAAACTCGCAGCCGCTAGAACAACACGGTGGCATTTAACTCGTTGTTCTCCTACTATTAGGGTAATGTCACACAGTTTTCCTTCGTTTCTCAAGACATTTAAGCAGGAAAATACATGTGAAGGAAACTCCGGAACACAAAACACAACACCATCTTCCGAAGCCATCTTGGTTCTGACCAGCACCTGGGTGTCACGTGACTTCTGGTAGTGGTTGCCCTAACAACCAAACTTGGCACAAAAATATTCGCAATAATGAAAAAAAAAACATTGGGATAACTAGAACAATAAATGCAGGTGGCTTAACAGTAGTTAATTAAAATAAGCCCAAGTCTCTTGTCAGGTTTTGAAAAGTGTTGATTCTATGTGAAACCATTAATACACTGCGAAAAGCAATTATTGATTTATTTTGTCTTGGAAAGGTTTCCTGGACGATTCCTGGACAAACTCCAAAATGGTTCACTCTATGAAATTGGTCTCTAAGAAAGAGTGCTTCATTTGCTAGAGAACTAAAATAGGATTAACCTGAAAGGAGCCAATTTTGAATTAATATTGGTTTATTTTTATGATATATATCATTAGTACAGATTTTACTTAAAAAGAGGAGAGGGGAGGGTCAAGTCCCCATTCTGTAATCCAGACTCCCTCACTGAGTTTTTCAGATTATTTTTCCAAAATTAAAGTATGGGATGAATGGTCCATTATAAGCTTTGCATTGAGAAAGGAATGAAAATAGTTTGTTCATCTCAATAATGGCAAAGGTACATGTACCAGTAGAGGGTGTTCCATAGGTTCTTCAAAAGGACTGTTTTTATACTCCCCTTCTATCATTGAGGAATTTCATTTTTTTCTACTGATCCCCATTAATGATAAAATAAATACACCACAAATGCAAATATGATTCAATATCTATTATAAAAACTTCATGAGTGTGACTGCAATGCATAAAAATTTGTACATCAATCCTTCTCCTCCTTGAGTTTCAACTTTTTCTTTGTCTTCTTCCCTTCTTTATCACTAGTTAAACTACTAATGTCTAAATGCTCAGTTTTCTTGTCTTCTAGCAATGTTTCTAGCTGTAGTTCTTTGACTATTGCTGTCATGGCACCCGATTCCTTTAAAGCTTTTTTCTTTGTTGATGTTAGTTCTTCTTCTGTAACCTCCTGTTTTCTTTTCTTGCTCTTCTTTTTGCTTTTTATGTCCATTTTCTCATTAGTGGCTGATTCCTCATTCTTGATCATATCCTCAGATTTTTCTTTCATGCTACTAGTGTTGTTTTTATCTTCTTTGTTATCAGTTGTAGTGCTATCTTGCTTTTTGGCCCTCTTCTTCTTAAATTTCTTTTTCTTTTCATTTAATTTTTCCAATCTTTTTTCACCTGAGCCTCCACCTCCGCACGTAACTTCAACATTGATCTTTCTTCCTCCTAGTGTACTGTGATGGAGATTGAGAGCTTTCTGTAAGAGAGCAATTAATAATCAATATTAGTAAGAAACAACATTGGAATTCTTAACATAAAAGTTTGGAATAATTTATAACTTTCTTCATCATGTACAAGTCCTATAACTGACAAATTAGGTAAAGATACTGATGCTAGTAATTTATATATATAAATCCACATCAATTGCCATTTTCAATTCTAATAAATCTAATTTTGATTATTATTTATATTGTTACCTTATAGCTTGTAATATCATCAAGTTCAAGGAAGCCACAGCCTTTAGATGTTCCTGTGTCTTTTTTGGTCAACATCCGAAAATCAACATTTCCTGTAAACAATATTCCATTTAGTACCATCATCATTCATTATAATGAGAAGTAGTATATTAAATATTATTGGATGAGGTTGTGCATTATATTGTAAATTATCTACATGTAGACCAATTTAAGGCTGTGTTATCTGCCAAAGCCATAGGCTGAGGTGGATAAAATGCCTGAGTTCTAGATAATTTATGATATCATGTGAAACCGAATTCAATAATTGTTTTATTATACATTTTGTAAATTAAGAATGAAGGCTTAATTCTGCTTTCGAAAAAATAGCAAATGTATTTCCATTAATAACTAAATAACTATAATTTTCTACTCACCAGAACATCTGAAGTGCTGAATGATGTCATCTTTTGTCATATCAAATGGTAGGTTTCCTGGAGCAAGAAAAGGGATCATTAGCTTGTAGGTACAATACTGCAAACCTAGTGGTACTATTTACTGACCAATCAGATAACAGTAAACTAGACAAAGATCGAACTGATAACAGAGTTAGCCAATCAGAATATAACGTTCTCACTCTCTTTTCATATCAATGTGCTATCTGATTAAAAAGATTGAACTAAATATTGCTATGTGATTGGTTAATGATACGAGTTTATCAAAGAAGTATCCGCACAGTAATATTATAGCAGTCACTTACCTACGAAAATAATATATCTATTTTTCGTTTTATTTTCCTCATGTTCAAGTATTGGTTTGGAGTCTGTTGGTGTGTTTGTTCCTTTCTTTCTCTCGTGGCTTTTCTTGACTGAAAGTAAAATGTATCACCATGAGCTTCAGTAGGTAAGCTCATTGAATCTAAAAATTTAGCTAACCATTAATATATTATATCACTCTAAAATTTGATTTTCTCAAAACTTGCAAAAAATTCTTATTTCAACGTCCCCAGATAAGAGATCATAAGTGTCTCAGAGCGTCTCTCAGAGCATAATCTCTTATCTGGGGACTAAAATATTAAAGAACTTTTTACTAGATTTGAGAGAATCAAATCAACAAAATCAGAGCTTTGACTTACATTTTTTAGGTTTACTTGAATCAGCACCTTCATCAGAAGTGGGATCTTCTGATTTTTTATGTTGTTTCCACCACCTAGAGTTAAAGAATTAAGAATTTCATCGTAAAATGTTCACAAAATTTCAAATGTTAGATTTACACTCACTGTATTCTCCTTAATTTACGAGGATTTTCAGACATGATGAGACAATTCTGAAGACCGATATCCTTGATAAACACACTAGTTCAGTTAAGTGAGAATAAGAACCTGATATTTTGATAAAAACTAAAGAAAAAGGTTGAAAATTCGTGAAAACACGTTTTATGAATCCGCCATGTTGGATTTGAATCTTCAAATGCATGCTGGGATGCTGGGATGGGATAGCTAGTCTTGGGTTCCCTGTGTTATTTATCTCTGCGCCTAATCAAATTAATGAATAGACCAATATAAGGTTATATTTAGGTGTGTAAACCCTTTAATTGACCTATATGTTATTAATCATCGTTTTGTCTGTCATCCCCTGTTAGGTGCCAGACTCGTAAAAAGTGCGTGTAGAAATACAAGCAACTAAGTGCTAAGTTATTAATGGTGCAATGTTCAAATTTGTACCCTGTGCAGGAATGGATTAAACTGTTCGGGAAGCTAGCGAAGCAATCCAAGATAACCTTGTTGCAATTTCCGTGCCTTTAACTCAAAACTCCGCATATTATCGTTATTCAGTTTTGATAAGTGGTTTAATTTCACATAATTTTTTTTCGCAAGCTATAACTCCCTAAACCAAAACTATTATAGTACTGAGTTTCACATAACAAGGCACGAGTATCTAAGATTTCAATTGATGACAAGGGCGTTTCACTAGCTGCATACCACAAGGGTAAATAGCACATATCTCTGTGCTCCAAGAGAGGATTTTCTACTCAGGACGTCTTCGTTGTTACGCAAGTTGAATATACGGAAGAAAAGATGGTTGCATACGAATTTCTGATGACCAAGAATCTCTTATTCTTTTGTATCTTGGTAAGTAGCAATTTTACAACGATCTTGGTTAATCGTTCTATAGTTTATATAAAATTTATCGGAGCTTGTTATGAAAACAATTTTCGATCGCGGCGATGAAATTAATGAGCTGACGCTTATCTTGAAATCTTTGAAGGTGTTAAGTTAATGTGATTACTGATTGAACTTTGATTAGAGAACTTGATTTATTTCTTTTTTTTTTTCTCAAACATTACGATTTGAACTCTTTGATTTTGTTTCATAATTTTCTATCCGCTTTCTGTTATCGTATTTCCGCCTGAATCATAGCCAGATGTGGAATAAGGAATCACGAAGCACTAGTACGAAGTGTACAAACTGTTCACTGAGATCAGTTCTTTTCGAGTTTTTTTTCTTACAAGCTAGCTATCAATTTTGTCGAAAATTACTCAAGTCATATTTTCGCTTATTTGAAAGTCTGAATCTTTGGCATAGCTATCAAAATACCAACTAATTAAAACTATCAACATTAATTTGATAAGTAAAGAAAAAATAGTTGAGGTTAAGGGTTGATTTTGATAACACATGTACCAGTGAACGAAAATTATAGTATTATTGGACCGGTGAAAAGGTTCTTGGCTCGCGACGAGGTCGTGGTCCTGTTTGGCTAATGAAAATAACATACATAGATGTTTAAAAAAAAGCATTCTTCTCGCTGCCTTGTTCAACCTCCAAACTTAAGTACCGGGTCTATTTTTACCGGTTTGAATTCTTCGTGGGATTGCCATGTCTAGAAGTAATGATATCATTCTGATCAAAGAGAATTAATTGAAGATTTATACTTAATAAGGTCAAGCAAGACATTGATGGATTCTCAAAATTTGGCTCGTGATTCATTTTCTTATTCTAGAGCAGTCTAAGCTGTGGAGTCTAATTGCCAGTAATAGCTACTTATTCCACATGGGGGGTGGGAGGGGAAGACAAATGTCAACTTTATTTATGAAGGCTGGCCAATTATCCAGAGGGGCCCTGCGAAACTATTAAACTACTTACAGTGTTTAGAAGAAGAAAACCGCCTCTGGAACCAGGGTACTTTTAGATAGAATTAAGCGCGCCTAGCTTGGATTCGAATTCTAGTGATATCATACAAGAAAAGTATGTGATGTGACAAGTCACAGAATTCAGCATACAGACCATACCCACATATATCTTCAACCGGCTTCGCTTCCAACTTCCTTGAGACAAATGACTCGAGTACCGTAGGACAAGCAAAGCTTTATCTAATTAATAGTTCAACGATGCTGTTTTATTTCCTTCATCGTTTCATTTCTAGTGTTTCAAGGTCTTTTACAATTTATCTTTTACAGATATTATCTTTGACCCTTATGACACAGACGAGGTTAGTCAGTGCACAGGAAGGCGAAGGTATGTACAGAGGGAAAAACAACTGAGAAACAAATCTTACTATTTTATTGGTAGATAATTGGTTTTCCGTGAGGCTAGATCATGACGCTGATTGATGAACACAGGAAAAATGCCATGGACCTCAGGGCTGGGCGGTTAATGCTTATTAGACATAAGGCTAAGCAATAAGTGTGTCTAAAGGTGATAGAATAAAGAAAAAAATTGTTAGCATGCAGTTAATCAAGACATTTCATTCACTCGCCTCTTTTAGGATTGTTAAAAGGGCGGTAATACGAGCAACAAAATCGTGCAACTTGTTGTAGTTGCATTACAAGTCGCAGAGCAAATGTTGCTCGTATTACCACCCCGCGCGCAACACATTTTCTAATTCTGCAACAAAGTCGCGCAACAAAATTTTATTGCGCATGGGGTAATAATACGAGCAACATTCGATCTTGCACGATTTTTTTGTTCGTATTACCGCACATTAACCAAGAATTTAAATTACAATTTATATTTTTCATTCAGACCCTTGCAAGAAGTTGGTTTGTAAATGGGGTGAAATGTGTCAGGTGGACAAGTTTGGCTTCGCGCAGTGCAAATGTCCGACAACCTGTCCCGACTCCAAAAACACTGTGTGTACAGTATTTGGCTTAGAATTCACTAGTAGATGTGAAATGCATCGATTCAGCTGTGATAGTAGTGTACGAATATCAATACGAAACCAAGGCCAATGTGAAGAAGGTAAATATGTATATCGTGCCTCATAACGGCGGCTGCTCACTGAACACCACGCCTGGCTGCATGCCTAGGTACTCAGTTGAAATGTAAAAATATTATGTAAAAACAAGTTTTATTGATGTACCCCCAGGATAAACTGTGCGTATCTCACGAAATTCAAGAGTTAATATAACCGCCTTTTCACATTTTAACTTCCTCCACGAAATCCACGTGATTTGGATGCCAGTGAAAAGATTACAAACAACTATACGTGATTTAGGCCGTTGATTTGAGGAACTCTAGGTTAACATTGCATCAGCTTTGGGATCTCCTGGCTTGCGTGATCAGTTGCGACTTCATCAGTGAGGACCGAGTGATCCGTGCCTCGGGATAGGATGCATATTCGTGCTTTTTACAAAATGTTTCATAACGAAAGCCATTCGAGTATAAACTCAACTCTGCCACATGACACGTAACTCACAGTGCACTCATGACCAAAATCGGGCTCGTTCTTTTATACACATATGCTGAGGGGTAACCCCCACTTGACATTTGGGGGGGGGGGGGGGGAGGGGGCTGAGCCCCCCACTTTTTAGGGTAATTCTGAATTTCCCCAATTGCAATTTGCTCTTTTTTTTTTTTTTTTGCTTCGGCGATTTTGACTTTTTTTTTTTTAGTCTTTTTTCTTTTTTGGCAATTTTGTCGATTACAGCCCCCCCAGATTTGATGTCCTTCCGCTGCCTATGGGTAACCCTCCTACCCATTTCTACCCATCTACCCGATGCAAATTTCAGCCTTTATATACCGTGATCGTTCAGAAAACTCTTAACGGAAGCCATACATTTGAGAGTCACGCTAGCGATGGCTGATCTTCTGTTATTCTTTCTCCTGTGTTTTCATGCAGATATACCAAGTAGTGAAGCATGTCCAACTCTAGACGAACTCGTTCAATTTGCTGATCGTTATTTGGAATGGATGTATGTTGCAAAATCAACGTTTGATGATCCCTCGTTTAAATTAGATCAAAGAGCAACTCATTTGTCAATAAACGATAAGATTGACATCGCCAAGGTAAGCATGCAAACTGGTCGAATATGGGGTTTTGTGACGGGCATATATATGGCAAGAAAACGTGCGCATTATTGGGAAATCAGTACGTGGACTGAGAATGAGGCACCCGTTTAGAAAACATCGATATGGAAGCCGGGTTTAGTAGTGAAACTTAACTGTTAGTATTGACAGTCATTCATGAAAGTGATTTTCCGGAAATTCCCACTGATTTCAAGTGGCTGGTATATCGCCTTTGCACTCCACCTTAGCGGCTACAATGTTTTAAGAACGTGAATTGTGAGATCCCAAGTTGGAGGTATGAGAACCATTAACCCCATGGACAAGTTGTGACTGTTCTACGATATAAATGAAACTCAAACAAATTATCTTATTCCCAAGAGCTTTGAAATGGGAAAAGGTTAAGCCCTAAGTATAAGGGTATATAATAGGACAAAATACTTTAAGATAGATATTAGCAGGAGATTTGCCGTTCCAAGCTAAGTTGAGGGGAAAAGTGGGTTGAGTTGGCAATGCAGTGCATTGTGGGACGTACTGTTTCAGGGAACGAAATAGACGCCATCGTGGAAATATGTCTCCTAAATCAGTCCCACGATGCATTGCATTGCTAACTCGACCCAGTTTTCCCCTCAACCTAGCTTGGAATGGCTTATAGACGCCTACCTTACAGCACATCGGAATGCAGCTCAATTTGGAGGACAAAGCTATAGGTTCCAATTCTCAAGGGAAATTCTTTTGTTTTGCCCTCCAAATTGAGCTGCTTTGACGTCACGCGAAAGGGGTCTGTCTATACATGCTAATAGTACACAGTGGACACATTTTTATCGAGGCCAAATTCAGCTATTATGTCGATAGTAAGTTTTCTTCTAACCTTGTACTGTTTTAGTGGGAATTCGAACGACACGACCAAGACAAGAACAAGTCATTACAGAACAAAGAGATCGAGTCGGTTTTCAAGAACATGAAGTACGAACCATGTGGGTTTGGCTTTATGAAGTCATGTGACTTGGATGGTCGGGACGGAATCAGCCAAGAGGAATGGATCATGAGTTTTAACCTCGCAGGTAAAGAAAAAATCAAAATGAATAAGAAGAGTGAAAAATGAATTTTGTTGTAGATGTAGTTTGGATCGATAAATTTTTTTGTGTCTTTTTCTAGAGAGAGAACTGATTAAAAGAAAAAGATTATTAAAGAAGAGATAAAGTACAAAGCTGAAAGGCGATAACTGACACTTGGATCACCAGTTTGTTTATATCGTTCGTTTCTTATATTGGTTTTAATCATGCTGATATACTCTCATGGTAAGGCACTTACAGGACCATGACCTCGATCAGCCACAGTGAACTACAACACTAGACGCACATGCACACCCGGGCTATTAACTGTACTTCCTCAGGAACAGTCCTTGCTATATACTCTTAAGGATAGTAATTATTAACGAGCATGTGTAGCATCAAGCATGTCGCGCAGTCCATGAATAAGTTTATTTTCATTATCATTACACAGTCAGGTTATTATTCGAAAACATCGATTTTTTTTCTAAAATGTAATTTTTTTTCGTATTTTGAAAGAGACTCGTATCGACAAACGATGCGCACGCATTCCTATATTCACCTGCAGGTGATCATAGAGAAATATTCCAAAATTCTTGACCAATCAACACGACGCGCGTTTCCTATAATCACCTGGGTAATGATATTAAAAGCTAGTATTATCCCTTTACTTTGCATGCCCCGCACCTTCTCACAAATACCCAATGGGTTAGATGTTAAACACTGTTAAACACTACGCTCAATGCACACTATGACAACACTTGTACGGTATTTTTATTATATAATAACCTTTCTTTTTATTACAACAAATGAAACTTCAATAAATAACTTTTCTATCACCTTTTTGCTGCAGATTAGCGTGTGTGGAAATAACTTTTCTATCTCCTTTTTGCTGCAGATTAGCGTGCGTATTTTACACTCGTGATTATTTACAATACGAGAAGTCGTTATTAGAGGCATCCAAGCAAAACTTTTCGTTGTTTCAGCCTCCATTGAAGAGAGTAAGCTGTACAGGGTTATGGGCAAATAAAACTTGTTCAATGGAGGCTAGAGTTGATTTTCGTCAACAAAACAAATACTTATATCTATAATTATATGGAAAGGGTTTTTTTCATGATAATTCTGTTTCTCAAAACCAAAAAGGAAATCAATTCATTCAAATTATTCTCACGTAATTCAACTTTCATACTCGGCTTTTTTAAAGCTCGCTTAGTGAAGTAATGTTGGCCGATCTTTGTTTGTCTTGTTTATAAGCCATTCGATCTTTGAGTGGCACTTTATAATAAATAACTTAAGCGCACACCTGATGGCGCAAATTGTTTTGATTGGTTCTTCATGTGATTGACATGCTTTTTATCGTCTGCCAAGCTGAGGGCTTTCATTCTCCATCAGGTGTTGCCTCGTATTTACCATTTGATGTCATCTTTTCTTCTTCGTTCGCGAGGTCTTTGGCACGCTTTCGTTTGAAAAAACCAAACTGCAGAAAAATTGGGAAAAAATGTTACATGTTGGTCAATGGATTACTCAACGACGATACGGCGGCCATCTTGAATCGCAAGGCACTATGGGGCGTCCAGGAGCAAAACAAAACAAAGATGGATAATAGATAGACTTTCGTATATTTGTCTTTCTTTCATGTCCATCTTTTTAATTCATCTCTTGTCAAATTGTCTTAAATAATTGTGGTGAATTGTCAAGGTTAATAATTAATAATTAATACATATAATGAGTGTTGCTCAAAGATTAAAGACGTCATATATGTATATTTGCCCCCTACCAAGATGGCCGCCGTTACTCGTTTGAGGGAGATCGCTTGTCAAACACATGGCAATGGCAAAAGACAATGTATAAGGATCTTACCCTGGAAAGAATGAAGATCAAAATACCAAGAAGCAGCAAACCAGCCAGAGCTGAGACAATAATAATCCAGATAGGGGTGGTCTCGGGAGTAGTTTTGGTCACCTTGGGGTTGGCACGAAGATAAAGCTGTCATATAAAGAAAACCACTGTCAGTATTATTCTCACTAGACAAGATCTCTCCAGGCTGTGGTGAACGATATCCAAATCCTTACCTGGATTTCATTGCTTTTGTCATTAAGTGGCTCGGTGATCGATGAAGGAGGAGTTATTGTTGCCATGGTAATAAGATCGATAGCGCCAGCGTCAGCCTAATGATACAATGAAAGTGATGTTATGTGGAGCAAGCCTCTCAAAATCCTTTCCTTACTCGGCTATGGAGTATGGGTGCATCGCAGGTAGAGAAATGTTTGGATGACTATGAAAAACTTACGGCACGAACATTCTAAATTCCGTTCCGTGTCGCCGCGCCATATTCGTGCCGTGTGCCTTGTCGTTACTTTTCACACTCATGCGAAATCTGCGTACTGTATTGTAAGGATGAGTTATAGATACGGTGTGGGGGCCGGCTAGTCTCTTCCCTGATGCCTTCAGACTAGAACATTATTCTACGTAATCCGTAAATATAGGGCGGAGTGGCTTTATGCTTTATGCTGTCAGGTCCGAAGTCCATACGGCACCTTAGCATCTGCGGATGTCTCTGGGGCATGGCACACTGTAAGATAGTGTTTGAATCACAACTTGTACGTACCTTGATTAGGGTGTTTTGCCAGAGTCGTGACGTCATCAGTATTTCTACGTCATCACCTTTCTTTAATCTACCAAGTCTACACGTAAACTTCAAACATTCTTCTACATTACAGTCCTGCAAGGTAAGATACATCAAAGATTAGGAGGCGTTTAATTTACATTGCTATGGGGTTTCTCCCTTGATCTACACTACAGTCCTATGATAATGATAATGATAATGATAATGATAATGATAATGATAATGATAATGATAATGATAATGATAATGATAATGATAATGATAATGATAATGATAATGATAATGATAATGATAATGATAATGATAATGATAATGATAATGATAATGATAATGATAATGATAATGATAATGATAATGATAATGATAATGATAATGATAATGATAATGATAATGATAATGATAATGATAATGATAATGATAATGATAATGATAATGATAATGATAATGATAATGATAATGATAATGATAATGATAATGATAATGATAATGATAATGATAATGATAATGATAATGATAATGATAATGATAATGATAATGATAATGATAATGATAATGATAATGATAATGATAATGATAATGATAATGATAATGATAATGATAATGATAATGATAATGATAATGATAATGATAATGATAATGATAATGATAATGATAATGATAATGATAATGATAATGATAATGATAATGATAATGATAATGATAATGATAATGATAATGATAATGATAATGATAATGATAATGATAATGATAATGATAATGATAATGATAATGATAATGATAATGATAATGATAATGATAATGATAATGATAATGATAATGATAATGATAATGATAATGATAATGATAATGATAATGATAATGATAATGATAATGATAATGATAATGATAATGATAATGATAATGATAATGATAATGATAATGATAATGATAATGATAATGATAATGATAATGATAATGATAATGATAATGATAATGATAATGATAATGATAATGATAATGATAATGATAATGATAATGATAATGATAATGATAATGATAATGATAATGATAATGATAATGATAATGATAATGATAATGATAATGATAATGATAATGATAATGATAATGATAATGATAATGATAATGATAATGATAATGATAATGATAATGATAATGATAATGATAATGATAATGATAATGATAATGATAATGATAATGATAATGATAATGATAATGATAATGATAATGATAATGATAATGATAATGATAATGATAATGATAATGATAATGATAATGATAATGATAATGATAATGATAATGATAATGATAATGATAATGATAATGATAATGATAATGATAATGATAATGATAATGATAATGATAATGATAATGATAATGATAATGATAATGATAATGATAATGATAATGATAATGATAATGATAATGATAATGATAATGATAATGATAATGATAATGATAATGATAATGATAATGATAATGATAATGATAATGATAATGATAATGATAATGATAATGATAATGATAATGATAATGATAATGATAATGATAATGATAATGATAATGATAATGATAATGATAATGATAATGATAATGATAATGATAATGATAATGATAATGATAATGATAATGATAATGATAATGATAATGATAATGATAATGATAATGATAATGATAATGATAATGATAATGATAATGATAATGATAATGATAATGATAATGATAATGATAATGATAATGATAATGATAATGATAATGATAATGATAATGATAATGATAATGATAATGATAATGATAATGATAATGATAATGATAATGATAATGATAATGATAATGATAATGATAATGATAATGATAATGATAATGATAATGATAATGATAATGATAATGATAATGATAATGATAATGATAATGATAATGATAATGATAATGATAATGATAATGATAATGATAATGATAATGATAATGATAATGATAATGATAATGATAATGATAATGATAATGATAATGATAATGATAATGATAATGATAATGATAATGATAATGATAATGATAATGATAATGATAATGATAATGATAATGATAATGATAATGATAATGATAATGATAATGATAATGATAATGATAATGATAATGATAATGATAATGATAATGATAATGATAATGATAATGATAATGATAATGATAATGATAATGATAATGATAATGATAATGATAATGATAATGATAATGATAATGATAATGATAATGATAATGATAATGATAATGATAATGATAATGATAATGATAATGATAATGATAATGATAATGATAATGATAATGATAATGATAATGATAATGATAATGATAATGATAATGATAATGATAATGATAATGATAATGATAATGATAATGATAATGATAATGATAATGATAATGATAATGATAATGATAATGATAATGATAATGATAATGATAATGATAATGATAATGATAATGATAATGATAATGATAATGATAATGATAATGATAATGATAATGATAATGATAATGATAATGATAATGATAATGATAATGATAATGATAATGATAATGATAATGATAATGATAATGATAATGATAATGATAATGATAATGATAATGATAATGATAATGATAATGATAATGATAATGATAATGATAATGATAATGATAATGATAATGATAATGATAATGATAATGATAATGATAATGATAATGATAATGATAATGATAATGATAATGATAATGATAATGATAATGATAATGATAATGATAATGATAATGATAATGATAATGATAATGATAATGATAATGATAATGATAATGATAATGATAATGATAATGATAATGATAATGATAATGATAATGATAATGATAATGATAATGATAATGATAATGATAATGATAATGATAATGATAATGATAATGATAATGATAATGATAATGATAATGATAATGATAATGATAATGATAATGATAATGATAATGATAATGATAATGATAATGATAATGATAATGATAATGATAATGATAATGATAATGATAATGATAATGATAATGATAATGATAATGATAATGATAATGATAATGATAATGATAATGATAATGATAATGATAATGATAATGATAATGATAATGATAATGATAATGATAATGATAATGATAATGATAATGATAATGATAATGATAATGATAATGATAATGATAATGATAATTTATATATCGCCATTTCCAGCCGAGGTGGGGTAATGCTTCCTGTAATGAACTATACGGAGATGTTCCGCCCGAATGAGGTACCTTTTTCCAGGCCGCATGGTATAAAAAGGGGTAGCTTTTCTTCAAAGGTATATGAAAGGGGTACCTTTTTGCTTAAATGTGGTATATAAAAGGGTAAGGGGTCGAGAGTCCGGGCGGAGCATCCCACTATGATACGACCCAAAGTACCCGCTCCCCCCGGGCATTTCCAGCAGTTCATCAGTTGGCGCTGTAGACAGTACATGCATCCCAAAAATTAAACTTTGCACAGGTTCAGGGGAGTACTATTCAAGTCACTGATTATACGTTCAGTTCTACTGCTACTTACAATTCCCGCCTTATCTCGTCTTTCTCGCTGATCATCGGCAAACGATTCAACAGATGACGAAGGACGATAAGTTTTTGTTTTATTTCCAGTCTAAAACAAACAAACAAACAAAATATGTGTCATTTATATGCAAAAGAATGTTCTTTGGGATGTCAATAGCGGCCTTTCCCAAGAAACAGTCGAATGCGCAAATACATAGTATCATGTACTGAGTATCGTGGTTATCCTTACACTTACCATGAGGCTTATTTTATTGGACAATTTGACAAGGAAACAAGTTAGGATTGCTAATTATACAATAGATTGTCTGATTCATCAGCACCTTTGAGTCTTTCATTGTTCAATAATCCAATGAGAAAAAAATCTACTGGCAAGTCAATTTCTTGATCATTCATGTGTATCAGTCTTGGGAAAGGTCTGTACACGAGGAAGATTGGAGATGTTTTCGTATTTAGTAGCAGATTTACCTTGATGTTTAAAGGATTAGCGATGACATCACAACTGGCTGCGCTGCCCCGAACCTAACAGGAATCAAAATCCAGTAAGTATGCATAAAAATCCAAGATACAGGTACTCACAGGCAAATAATTACTAGTGTCTAAAGGAAAGGCCTGTTATCTTACCCTAACGTTCATCAAGTACAACAGATAGCTGTCTTTATCTTCTTTGCTGTGTTTCCAAGGGATACTAATGGTTACTACTGATCCATCTACTGCACTTGGTCCTTCATTCCTAATCTGTGGAAATCAGTTTAACATATTTTCATCTAATGTCAACGATACACAAGATCCGAGTACGTACATGCTACTTTCATTTCGCAAAAAAAAAATTCGTAGAGTTTTCGTGAAAGCATCGTAAAATTGTCGTGTTAGCGACTGATTTGTACTCACGACTGACTCACGGTGATATTCTGTGAGATATCGTATAGTCGTAAAGTCTTCGAAGATTTCTCGAGAAAGTGTCGTAAGATTGTCGTTGTACATCGACTGATTTGTACTCACGATGATATTCTGTGAGATGAGTGGTCCAATATCTTCCTCTTTTTTCATGTCTAACAAAGGAATGACTTGGTTGCCGTACACTACTTCATCCGGTACTGACGACCTAACAACGAAAAGAAAGTTAAGTGGATGAGAAACGGAGAATTGGTGGCTGTTGAAGAATACTTAGAAGTCGCATTGTTTAATATACGAAATGCCAACGTCACCATCCACTTTATTTAATGAATATAACACGCTGCCGTTTTATATTGCTTTCATGAATTATTTTTGAGCGATTTTGCGTGATCGTGTCTCTGTCCTCTGCCAGCCAATCTACACGTGTGTTATATCTCAAATATTTTACCCCGCCAATCAGCGCGCACACTATATTTCAATTTATGTGATTTACCAAAGAAGTCGGTCAAGAGCGCACGCCTAGTCATGTTATTGCGCAAATCAACAGAGCACCAAGGTTAGACTAGAAGAAGCGCACATCCCTTACTGTGATATTGCGCAACCTTTCGAGTCTGGGGAGTGCGCGCATCTGTCTCTATACTGCGTCTTATGTCAAGGCGTTTGTGTATATATTTCTTATTGATGTATCATTCAGCTTACCCTGTTATGCTCATATCTGCTTCAAATTTGACATTAACCAGTAATTTAGCTTTGTTGTCTGACCAGTCTGCGTCACGACTTGGACTGAAAGGAAAATAAAAAAATGAGGAAAAGGTTATCATTGATAAAATCCATAACCAAAAGTTTACTAACAACAAAAATTTGAATCAGGAAATGTTTGTTGAAGGAATACATACATATGTACCATGATGTGGTTGGTAAAAAACTGAGAAATGTGAATTGCGCATGCACTTTTTATTGTTTGCATTATGTCGCTTACCTTGTGGCGAAAAGTTCGATATAGAATTCGCTAATGTTTCCTTTGACTTCTGACGTAGTGAATTTCAAATCGAATGATTTCTAAAGATAAAAAGAATAACCAAATATAATATGTTAGACGAGGACCATGAAGGCTGGGAAGACTTGTATCGTGATATTTTAGGATATTTATTTACTTATTTCCATGCATGAGTAGTTGCGTGATCGTAACAGTACCTGTGTTCGTCCTTTGAAGGGCATTCCAACTATACAGATTGCTGTCTGGGTCTCTTCACCGCCGTCTATTCTGTTACACTGCACTCCCTGAAAAGGAATGAATAGATTATTATGAGCAAGGAACAAAAATGAATACAGATTTGGTTTTCAATGGATTCGTTAATGAGGAAATAGATGAACAAATATATAGATGGTTGGGATAGTAAGAGATGAGTGGATGGATGAATGGATGAATGGATGGATGGATGGGAGAAAGGATGCCAGTGTAAGTGCTATTATGTTGTTTAACACCAACATACCTGTTTAGCCTCTGCACCAATGTACCCCAGTAGGGATGGGAAAGTCACGATAACCTTACCAGGGTAGGCAAAGTCGTCTGCTTTGTTGCCAACATCAATCGAGACACGCATCTCATTGGTCATGCCAATCCGTAGATCCTTGTAACCACTACAAAACACAGGCATCAAATCTTAATCATAAGCATATACCAATGGAACGAACAATGTATCAATGAGTGTCAATGAGTATATAGTATAAGTATAGTTGCTATATGCAGTTCTTACCCGTTGAATAATACTTTTCCTTTCACTGTCATATCGGGCACACATTCTTGATCTTTACCACATTGCTTCACAAACTGAGCCTATTAGAAACAAAACAACACCAAATACTGTGTTATTATTTATTAAGATCAATACTTTGATTCAACATCATGGTTGGACTTGGTCTAATTCAAGGGTGGGTCGTATTCAAGAACCACTTCTTTACACTTTCAGTTTGATTATGACTTGATGAGCCGAACGAAAACACTAGAAAGGTAGACCGTTCTTTATTGTTAAGGCCCAGTCTTGGGTTGCTCACGTTTCGGACGTACCGTATCCGTGTAATAGTAACATGCGCATAGCGTTATATTACTGTGCGCCGCGATGTCTGGCACTCATTGGGACCGAACCGTACAAAAACAATTTAATATTTCGACCAAATTGGAAATATTGATTGTCAATAAAGACCTTACCTCTTCTCTAACCGTTCTTCGTCGAACATCATCATAGTCGTCTAGTATCGGGCACACGGTGCAGCCTGCTGTGTTTTCGAGATCAAATTTGAGGTCAAAATTAAGGGGTGAAAGGCCATCACTGATCCGATTTTCTTCCTATAAAAATTGAAAACATTTTTTTGTCAATGAAACACTGACTAATACAATTTACTTCTTTCAGGGTGCTGGGTGGGTGGGTGCATTGCACTGCCACTATCAACATTCAACTATAAAATCAGCTTGTCTATGTTGACCCATCATCTCGTTCCTTGACCCATGGTTCCATAACAGTGGACCAGGTTGGAATGGACTTGATGAGAAAATGCTGGGATTCGATCACTTTTTACGCTGTCTTCAATCAGATTTCGTATAGCTGTCAAAAACCTAAATAGGCAAGTGTCGTGATATTGCTGAGAGCAGCAGCTCCAACCTCAACTTGCAACTATTTTTCATGGTCACTGGAACAGAACTGTATAAAAAGGGCTATTCTCTTGGAGGATATAATCAGACTCGTGCAGCATATCTTCACCCCGTACCGTGACCGTGTCGTGTGAGTCGATATTTTCCACATTTATACAACATTTACTGAAGAGTTTAGGAGGAATAATTACTAGTCAAGGCATATCATATATTGTATCATCAGCCCGACATACCCTGAGATAGACTTGATAAGCAGGATGACACATCCAGGGTTTGCTCTGTGTTAATGACATGGTACTCGAGACAGAAAACACTTTCTCAGTCTTGTTTTCGTTAAGAAAGAAAATCCTTCGTAGAAAATCTGTTTGCATGTCTTGGTCTAGTTCCAGTGAGTATTTGAGATTCACTCCTAGGAAATAACAAACCAAGATGAATCAGATTTCTATACATAGTATGCATGGTTCTCAATAAGGGTCACCTGCATACCTTGATTTGATGGTACCTTGTGGGAAAACTGCAAACATACTTCAACTGTCAAACTGCAAGAACAACCAGACGAGTAATTAACTATGGGATGACCAGCTATTCTTTTTTTTCTCAGTTTTCCATCATCCATTTTTCCTTTCTTTCATGTTCCATTTAGATATTGAGTTAACAGTTTGTACTCACCATTTTCGTCCTATCCCGTCACCAAAATCACACATAGACGTCTTGTTGCCTTCCAACACAATTTGGTTTTGGCTGAGTTTGATTTTTCCTTTCACATCAACAATTGGTCTTGTTCTGAATGTTACAACAGCAAGGAAAAAAGACTCCATTAGTCGTGCAAATGGTTATGATAATACAAAGTTATTGTAAGATTTATTCTGTCGATATTGATGTTCCAAAGTCACTTTTTACCTCAGCAGGACAGCTCGGTCTGAAGTAAATGCTCCCACTGCAATATCTGTGGCAACAAAGCAAGCAATTGCATCGATCAGTATGAGCAAACATGTATTATTACAAAGCAATAATTGAGTACATTTATATCTTACAAGAAAGTGCCTTAGCGCATTTCTCATGTTAGATTCCCTAAACATTTCCAGTGTGCGCGCAGTCTCTGTGTTTTTACAATACGATACAATAACTTTATTAGGTTCCCTATCGATGGGTTCTTCATACCTAATTTACAAAATGAACATATTTCATTTCTAGGCTTTTAACATAACATCATTTTTCATTGCAGAAATCTTATCTGAGCGCATCTCTTGACGATCTTTTGTTAAGGTGACCTTGCACTTAGTTCTCTATCGCATAAGGTGAGGTACACTTTGCCTTGGTCAGTACTTACCAGGGTAATTATTGTTGTCCACATCGAGACCTCCAGATAACGAGTAACCAAATGTTTTGATACCCTGGTCAGACAGCATCGATGCGGTGATTTTCTAAACAGAAATGAAAAATTCGATTCAGCTGTTGGTTTACCTGTGGCATACCTGTCAGTACCTCTGTTTAGTATCCCTGTGGTGTGTCTATAGATCCCTTGCATCACGTCGGAATGCAGCTGAATTAGGAGGACAAAAAATTAAGTTCCAATTCTTAGGAGATCGAAATTATTTTGTCTTGTCCTCCGTGATCCAGATTGAGCTATTTTGACGTCACGTGCAAGGGGTCTATTGACTCTGCTTCAAATATTTACCTGTCTGTATTTTGTATCGATGCCACTACTTGAACCATGGTAAACATAGACTGCGCCACGACCATCTTCACCACCATAAGGGGCACCTATTACCACGTCTAAAAAATAACAATTGGGTATTGAATGATGAGTAAACTACATATGACACAGGGATCCCACACATTGGACTTTAGCCACTATCCCACATAACCATCTATAACAGTGATCCTTTTCAGTTTGGGCATCGTACTTTCCTATTTCAAACCATGTTTCATTGTCCTAAGTTTTTCAAGTCTCATCCATCTTAATGTTTCTTGTCAGATGTTATGGATAAATAAAGAAACTATACTCAAGAGAATGATACGTGGTCTGGAAAGGGAAAACATTGCGCCCAGCTGAAAAGTTAAAAGGTAAGATGTGATAGACAAAACAAATGTACAATTAACTGGAAATAAAGAAATAACCGATATTCGTGCTGCTTGGAATACAGGACACAGGATGCCCAACCCAAGATGACGTAACCATATTTTGATAGAGCAACGTACCGTTAAATCCATCTTTGTTCAAATCGCTGGCTGACGCGATGGTGAAGCCGAAATTACCATCAATTCGTCGGTCACCATCGAGGATCATATTTTCCATCAGATTCAGCGCACCCTGCATGAATCAAACACATACACATCAGTGAGCGAATTCAAACAACATATACAGTCGAACCTCCACTAATGGCCAACACCCCACAAACGCGGCCACCTCTATCCAACAGCGAGGAAACTTTGTCCCAGTTATCAATGAGTTCATACATGCATATACTGTTACTGAAACCTCTCTACAACGACCAAAAAAAATTTTTTTTCCGCGTTGTGCAGAGGTTCGACTGTATTACAAAAAGCGTCTTTAGAGTTTAGAAAAGTGCGATAAAGCAGGCAGGCATGTGGATGACTTACCAAACCATTGTTCAGATAAACATACACACGTCCTTCATCCCTGTCGTAACTGTATCGAGGTGCTCCGACCAGTAGGTCTGACATCCTGAATATCACAGAGAAAATTAATCATGTCAAATTAATTATTTCCTCAGTGTAACTATTTACATGGATGTATCTGATTCACTTACCCGTCATTATCCAGATCCACCGAACATACAGAGTGGCCAAAGTAGCTCCCAATCTAAAGGTTCCATTTGACAAAAGAAAATAAGATAAGTAACTATTGAATAGTTAGATGGAAAACTGATACCAGTGAAGGAGGAAAGGAATTTGGATTTGGATATGGGGGTATAAGCCCCCCCCCCTCCTCCCCTATAGAGCAGATTTCGTATGATAGCGAAAGGTCGCGGCACACGGCACCGAACCACAATGACACGCGTGGCTTGAATATGGTGAACAATATTATCGATATTTCCAAACATTACACTTAATTTCTATTCTGGAACCATGTCTGTTAACCAGTGAAAGTACTGTGGTATTGATACAGGATGCGTGTCACAGTTAAAGCATTTTGAAAATTCGTCATATTTCGTAAATTCCAAGGTATTTTGAATGTCACGGGTAAGGGTTTTGGTGGTTCAGCTAGACCAAGTCAGGGTGTGGTTAAAACCAACAATGCTACGGTTAAAAAAATAGACAAGGTTTTTTGTTGACTTCAGACAAAGGTTTGGTCAAACCAGACAAAACCTCAGGATATTAGACGCGTTGCCTCTTTTCCCGGTTTATTCAAAGACTTCCTCAGAAATACAGAGCCTTTTTTGGTTGAAAACCCAAAGGAATGGAAAAAAAAAAACGCGACAAATGTTGAACGAGGACATTCTTGTCCTACCTGAGCGTCTTTAGGGAGAGGCAGCGTGAAGCTAACTTTGATTTTTTCTTGTCCAATAACCTCGAATGCCACAACCTGTGGAGTTACAAATCAGCATTTCTTATTTTTCATTCAGTCTCATTTTAAGAAACATTATTCCCAAGGTGTGGTTTATCTATCTTGTATCGTTTACTTACTTTTCCTTTTAAATTTCTCGCTCTTGGCGAACTTCCAACAAGTTCTGTATAATAAAGCAATAACTTTGTTAAAATCTACCCAACACATGCTTCATTTAATTCAATATCTTCAATCTAGTATTGATTCTGGACGAAGTGGTTAGATGAGTATTGTAATGATGATGAAATGTGACGTCATCCATATCGAATTATATCAAATTGAATATTTTATTAATGCCTTACGTTCTTTGCTCGCTGACTTGAAGTTTCCAGTCGTTACTGCGTAACCTGTAAGAAACAATATTAATTTATTGAGGTGTAAATCACAACTATTAGAGTCTAGGAGTCCGTTTAGGTAGGGTAAACTTAGTGCTAGCTCGGGAATCGTCTTTTGTCTTTTTTTTCGTCCCCAGGGGACACCAAAATCAAAATATGGCTAACGCAGTAGCTAGGGTCTTACTATACTTTTACTCAGCGGCTTCTATATCGTTTTTACATGCCTAATATTGTATGCTGCAAGTTTGAATTCTACATCGAAGCGAGCTTTCTTGTTAAATGAAATAATAGTAATGATATCTTACCCATTCCCTCTCCCCAGTTTTCCATTTTCAGTTCAGAATTCTGCACGAAAATCGTCTTTCCACTTTCTTTAAAGTAGGCACCAACGGTTCCTGTTCGAACGAAACACGAGGTTTAGTCTAATGTCTCTAGAACGCCTGAGGTTTATTAGTAGAGAGCAGTGAGATTACCTTTTCCATAATTTTTACCAATAGCACTGAGAGCTATCATTTTTCCATCCTTGCTCAAAGATGCGCCAAATCCTGCCTGGCAGTACCCATCCTGGCCATACCCATAGATCATTTCTCTTGTGTTATCTGCATGGAGACAGGAATATATAATATTAGTATAGTGAATTAGGACAGCTTTTTTTAAAATAGGTTTTACCCAGTGTTCTTGGTGATTTGATTCTGATCTCCACAGGGGCGGATCCAGGATTTTTAAACAGGAGTTGTATGATGGCAATGAAAGTGAAAGTAATTAGCCATCATCCTCTCACTGTCAGCAACCTAATCGGAATTCTCAAAGAAGGTTGCAACCCTCACAACCCTCCCCCTGGATCCGCCCGTGTTCCACCTGCAACTCGTATGTTCCAGCAAAGTCAATACTTCTCGTCGATTCACACCGATCGCGTCCTGGTGGGGCGTCAGCACATTCACTCATTCATTTGTACGGGTCTACAACTACAATATTTTCCCCCATTCAAATACATTTGTTTTTAGTCTTCGTCCATCTCCTAGATACTTTAGTAATGATGATATAATGGATTATAGTTATTGTTCTTACCGCCATGGTAACACGGAGTAACTGTCTTATATGGACCAACAAGGTTATCACGAACAAGAAAACATCTTCCAAGCATTCGACGAGCTCTGCCTTCAGGGTTATTTGCAAAGATCCCTGAAAGAGTGTACCTTGGTGCGCAAGCCTAACAGGAAACAGGAAAGAAACATCGAATTAGAATCCAACCGGTTTGGTGGAAATTCTATCGCAACCCCTCTCCCCCTCGAATTTTTTTTGCTGGCTTCCTGGCAGACGAGTACTAGATAATCAGCTTGATCATCAAGTGATGGCAACAGATTTCATTCGAAACTAGAGATAATTTGAAATAACAACCATTCAAGGAAACTTTTGCTAAATACCTTCTGTGAAGGGGAAGTTTTTACGTTTTCAGTTAAAAGAGATTATTAGGATATGCATGTTTATCTTAATAAATATTGCAATGTGCATCTAGGAAAATAATCAGTGTGCAGCTGTACGAGTTATTGTATGGATGACGTAGGAAAGCGTTCAACAGCAAGCACATATTTAGAAGTATAACAAAGAAACTGATCAAACTGAATGGTTTGTGACCCACCCTAAAACCTTAAGTTATATGACGCAGCCGGGATGACCGCTGAGAATTTGTTTTCCTTATAAAGAAAAACTCCTTCTTTGGCCTTCAATTGCTATACTTACCACTACTTTGCCGTCTTTTCCTGTACTGTGGAGAGTTGCCCCTAGCCATTGACCGCTCTTTTGTTCTAGATCAATCTGTTGATCTTTGTGTTCCATTGATATTGAGTCTACAGATAGACGAATTAGGTTTTAATAAAGAAACAATTAGCAATTTATATAATTCTAGTAACTGATAGCGTGCGGTATTTTTGATCCTTTGATGATGAGAGGCATGTGGGCTTTGGGGAGGCCAAGAGTTTTTACGTAAGATCAGCATATGGTGACTGGCTGTCCAACGCCGTGAGAATCACAAAGGATACTGCGTGACTGCGTGACAGTGATTCTGATGAGGCCAACATTGTCATCATTTGGGGTGGTCAGTATATGGTTAAAAACCCGTTTCTACGTGACATATGTTTTAAGAGAACCTGGGTGACAATCTCTTGGTAAGACCGAGAGATGCTGCGTGACCGTAGCGTGACAAATCCACTAGCATTCTCACCTGTGATATCGATAGGAATCGACTCGCATTTGGAGCCCTTACTCGGCCTACACTTGTATACAGCACCATATCTTTCGTGGACGGAGAAACGCGACCCTAGTGGTGCAGTATGATTGGCTAGAGGAGCTCCCACGAGGACCCTACAGGGGATTAAATACGAGAGGTTATTTATTGTGTTTTGTTCCATTTCTCAAGTAGAACCAAGAACAAGAACAATAGCGTTAGCCTTAGCAGTAGAGGTATATAGCCGAACAATGTGACCGTTATACACTTGAGGTCTATGTTAACATCTATGTAAACACCTATTTCCATAAGGGACAACAGTTACTCGCTATGTCTATAGCAAAAAAAGAAAATACAGTACGCGCTACCTACGAGTACGAAAATCAGGCGCAGACACACGTTGTAACCTTGCGCGCAATATTGCAGGCAATGTTGCTGAAGTAAGATTGTTTTCTACTTCAGCAACATTGGCGTGCAACGAATTGCGTCGGGTGACTGATGGCTTGCAACATCGATTGCCTGCAACATTGCGCGTATCAGTAGCAAGTTATAAACTCTAAGTCACCCAGATCATCATCGTGTTTATTTGTGCATCAGTTACTTGCCATTGTGACCTCTGCGGCAAGCTTGAGAGCTTCAGTAGGAAATTCTGAAGTGTGTTAGTGATAAATGTGTGTAAGGGGAGTATAACGTTTCAAAGGAAATGAAAGTCGTTTGTAGATAGTTACAATCACCCAGAATATCCTCATGAATCGTGGCCAGTGTTCTATTGATAACTCTTGCTGAAACATTCCACGTGGTAACTTAATTCCCTGAATTCCTACCTATTATGTGGTCGCTCAAACAACCATTAAACAATTCCATTGAAGTTTATATACCAAAAGTTCACTTAATCGTTGCCGAACGAAGGATGAAACCGAGAATGAAAACAGAAAACTTTGACATGGAAAACATGAAGGATTTTTTTAAAGAAGGATTTTTTTTTTTCAAAGAAGGATCCAGTAACTCCCCTGGAGACTAGTCTTCGAGCTAAGTACATGAACAGCTTGTACTTTTGGATATTTTTTCGTCATTTGCGGTATCTCATGTGGGTGGTAGATTGAATTGAGTCATCCACGGCAACAGGTTTCTTGTCAAAAAATATCCAACATGTCTCAACATATGAAAGTGCGCATAACTTAAGTTTCAAAAACGCAGTTAACTAAACTACTGTGAACTGATTCAGGTGGACGTTTCGGAGCCTGCTGAAGTCTTAAAGTTTTTATAATGTAAAGTATTTTTCGTTTTTGTTTTTGTTTGGCAAACTATCTTAGAAACACGCTGCCAAGAGAGGAATTCAACTCACGGCAGTAGATTCCGTGTTAGCCCATCTTGCCTTAAGCTTTAGGATTAGCTTTCTCAAAGTTGACTCCCAACATTGATGTATCGAAATGTCATTGACATATGTAGATGAAAAGAAGAAAAGAAAATCTCCTGGTCATGACGAAATCTTTATTCTGAGGCAAATGAAAACTTAGTTATGATCACTTTAACTAAACATGTAAGCATTGAACGCGTTTTTCAGTCTTGTTTCAGACTGTCATGATACTGATGTGTTAAAAATAGCTTCATCTACGTCAGGAAAGTTGGCACATGTTATCAGTTCTTGCGGATCAGCGAAGGTCATTCAACAAAGAAAAGTCTTTTTCACATTTTCAAATATTTTTATCAATAGAAACGAGTTGTTGGCCAGTCTGTCTGGTCTTGGCCAACGAAGGAATTTCTTTTGTCGAGATATTATCTTTTATATTAGCATTCCAAAAACCCACTTTCTTTCCACTTGTGATATAAATGCCAATTCACTTCCGATTCTGCGAGTTTCTTTGAATACAAGCATACAAGCATGACATATCAATGGTTGAACTCTATTAACCTAAGAGGCTGTTATCACATTTGAACACAATTTCAGACGATTATTAGATATATGGTACAAGTACTCGAAGAAAAACGAAATACATCAAAAAGCGAAACTCTCGCTTGTCGGATCAAAAATGACACCAGATCTACCGGTAAAAAGCTTGACAAAAGAGATTATTTGGGATTAGAAGGTCTTTGTGAACTGAAAAAGATTTAGTAAGTGAAAGCGATGTAGTATTTTCAACACAGACTAAAATTATAAATTCGTACAATATAAGCTTATTTTACGTTTATGTAAGCTTAATTACATGGATGACTTGTTCGTGTACAGAAATTCAACATAAGATTAAAAACAATACTGAGATAATTAATAGAAAATAAACAATTAATAACACTTGATATTACAGTAATGATAATAAGATTGTGTTAACCATGACAAAAGAAGTCGGATAGCTCACTTACCAGTTGTCAGAACCATGCGAATGTAAAGCTACTGTGAACCCAAAATATTCTCCTGAAAATCCTGATTCCATGACAATTGGTTCCCGTAAATCAAGGTTGAATGAAAGTATAAGTTTTCCATATAAAACTACAAAAAATGCTATTGAAATAAGCTTGTCCATGGTTGTAAAAGTTCTTTTGAAGACGTTCTCAACGTAGAAGACCTGTCGTTTTGATCCTGTTTTCAAAATATGGCCTCAACAGCTCTTTTTCTCTGACGCCAAAGTTGCAGTGACTGTCGTCGTACTATCTTGATTGCGGTCTGCCGTGGTTTTGGTTCGTTATAAGGACCTCGCTGTAAGTGACCAAACTTATTAAATTCCTGGTGTTGAAAGACTCATTAATTCTACGTCCAATCAGAAGTCGGTATTTGGTGACAATATGTAAAGTAAGTGGTGAGTTGACCCACATTCTAGAACATATCTTCACTTGTCAGTGAGCTACATAAGAATCAAATATACCTTCGAATTATTTCATGCGAATTGAAAAATACGAGCAAAAATGATCAGTGATACCAAAAATGCTGAGCAGCTTCAACTTTGTTTGTATAGGGCTATTTTGTTTATTTTTAGGTATCATCCAAACAAGACTCATTGAAATGTTGATCTGATCTAATCGTAATCAGGAAATAGTTTGTGGCTGGCGGTCGAGTAACGCCATTCCTTCCTCCACACCTTCTGACGTCACACAACAAAAAGATTTTTCAAAATCTATTTTCCGTCAAAAATAATTCGTTCGAATTTTGTTATAGTAATGATCAAAACTAACTTTCGTTTGGAGTAGCCGAAATAACTATTTTCTAGTAATACTGCATGGATTTACAGGGTCTATATTGTTAAACACGCCAGTTGGCATGCATAACTCGAGGCGTGACGTCTACCAGGCGTGACATGGAATTCGCCGGAACGTCATCGGTACACCTTCGTTATGATTTCGTAAAAAGCGAAACACATCCGAATCCACCCGACTAGTGTCGTGCCTCTCAGTGTTGTTGGCTACCACTGAGGACACCACTGAGTGGTAGTTACTGCTGCTGATAGCTATATACATGAATAGAATAGAAGATAACATAGAATAAAAAAAAGTACCTAAACTGAAATTGAATAAACTGAAGTAAAATAAAATCAGTAAACTGAATAAAATAAAATAACAAAGTAAAGTAAAATGAAATGAAAAGAAATATGATAATATTATTATAAATCGTTAAGGTATTTCTTGTGATGGCCCGGCAATAATTTCACGGCATTTTGCTTCACTGAGGAAACCATCTGTACAAAATCTTTACTGTAAAGTACAACTCGTTTGTAACATGATTACTAATACTGAATATCATTGTAGGGCGTAGTTTATTTACATTTTTAAAATGAAGGTAGGCAGGGAGTTGGGAGGGGTTACTAGGTGGGCGTTCAGCATATAAAATCTACAAACAAAACAGTCAGTTTGTGGAGAATTTGTAACATTTTATAGACTAGACATCTTCCTTTCCCGTGGTTTAGTGACGGAACTAATCCAATCATGAACGAGCGCCTTTTTTTTAATTTAAGGGAGTTGCCCCCTTCCCACTATCGGGCATATCAGTTATTGTGAGCGTGCCGGTTGATTGACTTTCTTAATTAAATATCAGAGCGCTTTGCTATCAAAAATGTAAACAAAATTTAGTAAAAATATCATCCTGATCTTCATCAACATAACAAAGCAAAGGAAATCCTGAATATACTTCATTACGTAGATATAGAGTTTATAGACAGTCGGCAATAACATAGCTTATCTTTTTCTTATCCTTATATCTGATAATCAAATACTGACTGATTGTTTTTCTTCTTGCACAAATGTTATCATTGATGGTAATAGATTGAGTAGGAGTGGTTTTTGATCTTCAATGTAGCGGGTCCATGAAAAGAACTCAATCATCAAGTATGTACAGGAACGCTAATTATTTGCTACAATGATGACCCGATATTGAACCCAACGATCCTTAGTTCCTTCTGATTTGTAAAGTTTGTTTTGTAAGTCACGACACGGCATAGCTAGCCCTGCATGTATTCATCTTGAACGACTCGCAGATATCATAGAGTAACTTACTTCCAATACGGAATGTTGTCGTTAGGTTCAAGGGATTTCGTTATTCACCGATCAAGCCTCGAGCTACCTTCAGGGGTGGGGTTCTTTGCCTTGGCTATGATTATAGCACTGCCATGTCCCCCAGGTGTTTTTCAAGAAGACGTTTTCTATATTTTCCTCCTAGTTTTTATTTTATTTTTACTGAACATTTTTTATACTTGCAAATTTAAAATGCAACTGGTTCGTGAGACGGTAAGACCGTTTGCGTTTTTATTTAACTTTACTGATGCTTATTTTTCCCCAAAACTATTCAAGGTTTGACTACCAAACTTTGTCACTGTACAGTTTTTAAATAAAATACTTTTAATAGAAGATAAACTCGTTCTAGGGCCTAAAGTTCCTTTTTAAACACATATAGAAACCAAGCTTTGCTAATTAGGATCATGCATCCCTGCTTTTCACTGATATGTACCACCTATCATCCTCTTCGTGCAGCTTTGATACGAACGGAAATTTGCTCCGGGCCGTCTTCATCCCAAGAATTGTGGCGACACTACACTAGGTAATGATCCAGGATCACTAGGGATCACTTGTCATGCATGTTCAAGTGTATTTGACACTAACACCGACTCGGACCCGCCCTTACTTGATCTACTAGAAACTTAAGTCTCAGTGCATGATAAATGTTTGCCAGACTGCGCATTCAAGTATTCTTTATCTCCTACTGATTCATTAGTTCATCCTCTGATTGAAAACACTATTCTTCTCTCCAAATATAAGCCATGCTATTTTTAAAATTACTTTGATACCGTGACTTTACATATGATTTGTAACAATGATACCATAATAAGGGGCAGATATAACTTGTGTATGTCTTGCATGGGTTAATTTGCTTGCCGTGCGTTGAGTAACCTTTAATACCCGGCCCTGATAAGGAAAATCTCCCAGTATAAGTCTTTAGCTCACAAACTGATAAATATTTGCCAGATTTTCTGCTTAATAGTGTCCCCTTGACCTTCATAAGCTGCAACCCTGATAAGTTGGGATTACCTGATCCCACTGCAATTAGTTAGTTCTTTGTGGGTAATAAACGCAACCCGTCATTCTATGCCAGTCGTCTTCAAACGGATTCTTTTCCAGTGCACCTTATCTAGCCCGCCCTTTTAAAATGCATGGCAACCAAGGTTGGCAATGTTAGTGTCCTTAGATGTCCCTCCGCTGATGGAACAATGAGACATGGGATTTGTTAAATTAGTTTTGTCCTTGGGTATTGAGATTGGTGGGATGCGCTATGAATGGGACCGTAATGACTGGGTGAATGGAAAACAAAAATGTGGTTAAATGGGGAAGGGTACAAAAGTCACATATATACTGATTAATCTGCATCATTTGTGCCATTACTTTTGCGGTCAGTCAATATTTTAATATTTTAATATTAAAGCTGCATCTCATAAAATAGAAAAAGACTGGAATGTTACCAAATTGCATGTGTGGGATCGGAAGACAAGGATAAAAGTACCCTGCAGGCTTTAGCTCTAGTGGTTTTAGGTTCAAGAGCTTTAATAATGATAATCACTGTTGGAGTTATCGACTCTCATCAGGGGACGATTGAACCGGGTCAGGATTCACAAACCTTGAGAATAACCCGCTTCTAACAGTTTCCTGTTCAGTGAAAAATTTTCCTTAAAACACAATAAACTGACCTATCGAAAATATCTCTCCCAATTAAATTATAAGGCAGAACGATCCCAGCTGAACATAGTGTTTGTCATATTATTTCAAACTATACACTGGCACTGCGCTAGGGACATACAGGCTTGCCTAGATTGAGGACACGTTTAAGTGGGCAAAGAATTGTCCCAACTAAAGTTACATGAATTCAAGCAGGTTTGAATTAGTGACGATAAAAATGTCCCTGCTTATACTATATGATATAGTAAATTAGGGGTCAGTTTTGGAGATTTAATTTAAAGATATTTATGCTTACAGTGAGGACACACGAACCATAAACACTTGATATTTATATATTTTTTATTTTATGAACTTTCTACTGCTTCAAACCTTCTGAAAATGAAGCACTGAACTCAAATAATCTTATTGTTCAAAATAAATCATATTTCCAATCGATTCACACAAGGGATAAAGGAGAAAAAAGTATGAAAAAAACTCAAAGTGTTCACGGTTCGAGTGTTCTCACTGTAATTAGACTAAAAGACACGATGAGTGGCTTTACGTACGGGCACTTGCCAACATCCAGGAATGGCGGAGCCGGGGAGCTCTGCCAATTTTTACGATCGAGAATGATCGAAAACTTATTTTGTCGTAATTTGAAATCCGTATGAAAAAAAATTGTCCCTGACATTTTATATCTGGCAAGGTCACCACTGCTCAAGGTAGCAGGTACATGAAGCTTTAAGAGGCCTACTTTTGTGCACGCCCTGCTGCAACTTTGCAGGAGAGCTCGCTGAAGGCTAATCATGTCATAACGATTTTTTTAAATCACGCGTTTTTACTACAGTGGGATCAACAGTTTTGTTGGCCCACATCATTAACCACAAACCCAAACTTCTTTTTCTTTTAGAGGAGTGGCACAGATGTACCTGGGTAGGATTTTGTCCCTGCATGCAACAGGACTTTCATTAAATAGGAGACTCGAGCTCACTCTGGGGGAACTGTCTATGCTACATGTCGCTCAGTGTTCCGATATCAACCCCCCCCCCCCCCCCCCCCCGCCCAAGGCCTATGAATCAGGTAAATGAAATGTTCATTACTCTATTCCTCCTGGATATATATCACAAGGTAAGGGACCGTTCATCATTTATCGCAGAGGGGTGAGAAAATTGGTGGACTTTAAATTTTAATGACCCTGGAAAGGGGTGTCTTGAAATAAGTGATAAATAAATATTTGAATTTTTGTAAATATTTCCTTAAAGTGTAGGAACAACAAACAACAACAACAAAAACAACAAAAGTTTTATTTTGCCCTTGAATGTACATATTTACAAAGATTTTGATATATAACTGGTTAAATTTACAAAAGAATATAAGAGAGCACAGCTGCTTAGAAATAGTAAAACTAATCAAGCTAAGCGGCTAGGTCAAGCGGATACTAGATGAAAATTTCAGAGCATGATGGGACTTACAAAGTACTAAAATATGAAGAATATAATTATATATGAAAAGCACAATTTGCAATTAGATATTAAATATTAAATATAAGTGTCTAGATATACTATTAAATATATATTATTTACATATAAACATTTATTTAGAAAACGAGGAAAAAAAAAAAAAAAAAAATATATATATATACAGTATATACAGTATATATATATATATATATATATATATATATATATATATATATATATATATATATATATATATATATATATAATAAATAAATAGAATAGGATAGGATGGGCATAAGAAAGTGCATCAATATACAATGTAATTTGGTGCTTGATTAGTAATTATTCAAAATCGAGTTTGAGATGTGACGTTTGAAACAGTTCCAACTCTTTGATTTAAGATCCTCTTGAACTGAATTCCATAGTTTGACGCCAAGAAATCGAATGTTAAATTTCCCGTAGTTGGTCCTAACTTTCGGCAGATAATATGATTTTTTAGAAGCAAGTCTAGTATTATATTGATGTACTTTTTTTATGGTCTCAAAAAAATCATCAAAAACACTAGGAAGATGATTTGTGTAAAAGTCATACATAAAAAGTACATTATGAATATAAATTATATCATCTAATTTAAGCAACCCCAATTTAAAAACAAGAGGGCTGGAATGAGCCTTGAAGTCTGAAAAAGTCATGATTCTAACTGCCTTTTTTTGAAGAGTGATAAGAGGCTTCAGTGAAGTTGAGTATGTATTTCCCCAGGTTACTAGAGCATAATTTAAAAAAGGATAAATCAAGGAATAGTAAATCTGAATTAGAACTGATGTACTGACTAAATGTCTAAGTTTAGAGAGGGAGGTCCTAATAAATTGTTTTCACTGTAGGGGGCACATCAAAAAAAGGTAAAACTTGCTAATTCCTCACCCATCCCCCCCCCCCCCCCCCCCCGATAAATGATGAACGGTTCCTAAAACTGTATGTCAAAAGATTGGCTTGAAATTCAATGCCCTACTCTCTTACGCTTTTTAGTTCTTTAATTAGGATTTTAGTCGGAGGAAACTTATAAGTAGGTTAATCATGGATTAATTTAGTCATGTTAAGGGGTCCATTTTGAAACAAGCTGAATGGTTATACTGCAAGATGGCTTAAACACTTGAGGGAGCTTCTAATTAAGGCTCAGGATTGTGTTTGTTATTTTTTTATTCAAGTGGAACACCCTGTAAACAAATATGGAAACTCTCTTTAGAACTGAGGGGTCAATTGATTATTTTAGAAACTGGTCATCTGGTAAACATACTACTGCATTAACACATTTGTTGTTGTCAATAGATATACAACTCTTACATGCTTAATAATGCTTCAGTTCCTAAAATAATCAGTTGACCCTTCTTCTATAGAAAGTTTCTATATTTGCTTACAGGATGTTCCATAATGTTGAATAAGAAGTTAACAAATGCAGTTGTATATCAGTTGTATATATATCAACAGTATGTGTGATGCTCAGTGTGAAGGTTCTTACTGATGAAATCAGTAAAGATGTGTTATGCAGTAGTAGTGTGTGTGTGTTTACTTGCTGCATTTATTTTAGTAGTGTGTACAGGGGGGGGGGGGGGCAAAACCCATTTTCAGAACATCAAACAAAAAATAGCAAACACGATGGAGGAGGGGGGCTAGGCCCTGGCTACGCCCTAGGTGTATCTGTGTGTGTGGGCATGTGGATGCTCAGTGTGGAGGTTCTTACATATCTGTGTCTTCAGTAAGTGGTTCTGATCAAAGATGTGTGGGCATGTGGATGCTCAGTGTGGAGGTTCTTACATATCTGTGTGTCTTCAGTAAGTGGTTCTGATCTCAGTTGTATGGGCATGATTGTATAGATGTATTTACAATCTTCCTCTTGTGTTGTCTAACATTGTAAGGATGCATGACGTAAGATAATTTTTACCAATGAAATAGACAATGTTTAAGCTTCACTATATTTTTTGTGAATCATTTAGTGAAGTCAAAACAGAATAAAGAATTAGTATAACATGGCAGGCCCAAAGCAGGGGGACCAGCCCCCCCCCCCCCCCAATAATCTTGGCTGTACTGAATTAGGTCTGTTACATAGGGGGTTTTAGAATATAGGGTCTCCCAATATTTTTGACCTTGCTACAAGCCTGCATATGGAAGAACTATTGAGGGTATTCATGACAACTATGAAGTATGTTAGAAAAATTTATAATTTTTTTTTGAGTGAAGAGAGATTTGTTTTGATGTTTTTTTTAAATATTTTTATCCTATTACTTTCAGAGTTGTATAATTTCAGGTGTAAGTGGTTTCTTAATGAAAACATATGGACCATCAGTGCATTATTTTGGTTGGTTTGGTTATTTTGTTCCTAATGGAAAGATAATAGGGTATAAATTAATTAGAATCTGGATGTTTCCTTGATGCTCCATGTTCCCCAGGAGATTAATGCATCTTAGAGTGCAAACACTATATCCATGTACTATACTCTAAATATTACATGTACATATATATATGCAGTACCTGGATAAATAGTACATGAACAATACTACACAACTAGCCTACCTTATTAGTATGATAAAACATTAGACATAATTTGCACTTTTTTGTTCTATTTAGTGTAAAATGAATTCAGTACTGTTGCACCCTAAGAGCACCAAGGTAATATTTCTTATGTAAATGTTTTAATATGACAACAACAATGACAACTTAATAAAATTTTGATTAGTTTTTTCAATTACCAGCTAGAATAGTTAAACCATTGTCAAAATTGCTAGGTGATTTATTTAGGGGCCAATGAAGTGTTTTGTTTATCATACAATAATAATTATTATGGTTGGATCACTGGCAGGCATGAAGGTAAAAGCCAAGAAAGATAAAAGGTGGTTGGAGTATCAAGAAATTAGAAATATTCTCTCAATATGCATTAGGCATGTTTATTTTCTATTGTATATCTCAAATGAACAGACCCCTTGCAGCACTTCAAAATGGATATTGATATTATTTTGTTTTGTCCTTCAAATTGAGCTGCTTTGTTATCACATGCAAGGGGTATTTACATCAGAATATTATATTGTTGTTTTGTTTTTAGTCTCAGCTTCTATGTTCTATGTTTGGAACCCGACAATGTTTTTCGCAATTACGTATATACTAAAAGAAAAGAAGATACCTTATATGCTGTAAGAAATAAATGAAATCCCTGACGTTTAAACTAAGCCCTTTTGAATTTTATTTTTTAAATATTCCTGTTAATTATTGAATGTAATATTTCAAATTCAAATTTCAAATTAGTTTTATAGCTATTTAATAGACCTTTTTAGCTTTGTTGTTTGTTGTGCCCATTTCAGACCATGTGATGCCACTCTTGGGAGCTGATTCTTTCATGTGTAAATATTTTAACAAAAGAACATTTCCCAAGGGAATGTCATGTGGTCTGAAATGGGCAAGTAGCATACGAAGCTAAAAAGGTCTATTGGCAACTATTGTTTACGAATTATACTGTATTTCATTATGGTAAGATAGAAATTGTATATACTTGAAGTAAATTGTAATATTGAAATAAGATTCTTGTGTAAGCATAACAATAAGAGTTCTATTTGAAGTCTTCAGCACTGAAAAGTCCCTGAAATAAAAATGTAAACAAAACATCAAAACTGACCATTCTTATATATCACATAGCATTGTACAGATTCAGTCAGTCATATTATGTAATTGTCATAATTTCACTTTTTCTTGCTATCATTCACTAAAATGTTACATGTAAAGAATAAAACATACAAAGCCTTATTTATTATATATAGGGTACAGGTGTATACCACAGAACATCCAAGCATGGAATTTGCATTATTCTGTATACACACTCTGACACCTGTGGGCATGAGTGCAGAGGTTTCACTAATATTTGAAGTAGATGGGTGGGATTCAAATGTAGGCATCTGTGTCGACTAACTTTACTTCTTATTTATTGATTCGTAAGAGAGCCAGCGCTTTGAAATTAAGTACCTGGTGACTGACCGCTGGTAGCCGCCTTAGAACTATAGCTGGGTTTCACTTGATGTCAATTCCTGTATCGTGTGGAATGTTCATCAGCTGAATCACAAGTTTTCAATAGAATTCTTTCTGGCTGACAGCACATGGTGGTCAGTATTTGACCACCATTTGGAGCAGATAATGAGATTCAAAGACTTTTATCAGCTGATTGAAACCCAGCTATTGAAACCTCTGTGAGTGTACACTCACAAATAAATTATCGACACATGAAATATTTCCAACATACCTTTGCTCTTCTGAGGATGGAGTCCTTCGATGGATCATAAGGATGTTCTTTAGAAGGAATCTCTAATACAGCAGGAATAGCACTTGAATAACCATCGAGGACATGACGAATCTCCTCTGCAATCTAAAGTAAGTATCCAAAAATTGAAATGATTGCACACACATCAAGTAAAAGAAAATCTACACAACTGTTCAAGGTGACAAATGCTTTTTTCTGTTAGTTTTTTGTGTAAATGCACCGTTTCTGCATTAATGAGAACCCAGATTTTGCTCCATAGAAATCTTTTTTTTTTAAATAGCCAGAATTGGCATGAATAATAAACAGAAGTAAGTTGGCTCTGGTTTGGGCTATGCCAAATACATACAGTAGGACCTACTTAGGATACACTACAGCAGAGATTTCTGTCAATTGCTGAAAGGTGCCTTTGTGTTAAGTAATTTTCAATATTGTGTAAACATGTACCTGCAAGCTGCATACTGATATTTGGGTTTTCTCTGCCATCAATCAAAATTCATCAGTTGATAACTTTGTTTGTTTTCGACTGTAGGCAGTGAAAAAAACAAATTCCAAGACGCAACTTCTAACTACTGATAACAGTTGACGTAATATTCAATATCGCAGCAAGAGAGGTATGAGAGTAGTATTTTAAGTATTTTAAGAGTAGTATCAAACAAATAATATTGGTTAAGAAATATTCATATACTCACATTCTGATTAATTAGAAGGATTGCAATATCTTTTCTATTCACAAATTCCTGAAACTTTTCTTCTATTTCACTAACTGATGTATCTGTAAAAACGTTTGAATAGAATATAAATATGACAACATTGGGGTTTACAATATTGCCCTACAATTTGCATTTCTGAAGGAAACATGAAAACTGATAATAATAATAATAATAATAATAATAATAATAATAATAATAATAATAATAATAATAATAATAATTACATTTGTAGAGCACAGTTTATCATAATAATGTTCAGCTACGCTGATTAAAAATTATATAGTCAGAATGTTCATAAAGCAATGCAATTTATGATTATGTCAAAATCTATACCGGTAACTAAAATTAATAATATGCCTTTTGAAATAGATGCGTTTTCAAGTGTTTCTTGAAAGTTTCATAGTTGGTAATGTTCCTAATACTTGAAGGAAGTGCATTCCATTTTAATGGAGCAGCTGAGGTGAATGCTCTGGCACCAAGAGTCTTGAGAAATTTGGTTCAGGGAACAGTTAGGAGAAGTTCTTGGTTGGACCGTAGATTGTAGGAAGATTGTGTTTTGACTTTGATAATGATTTAAAGTGTATGGGATTGAATAATTTTGGAACAAGATAAACAATGTTGATCTACGAGTATTTAGTAATTGAATATGAAAAAGTCAATCCCATGGAGATGTACTACGGATCCCACCGAACTGTGGCAGCACATCAAAAATTCATGTCGATACCACGCCCACTACACGCCCACTTTGTTTTCAATGTCTCTGAATTTCGACTAGCTTGATGTTTTACTTTAAGCTTGTTGTTTGTCGATGAAGCTACCGGTCATAGAAAGATAGAAATTCAAAGTCAAATGCCAAGACAAATGTGTAAAACTGGCTTTTTTTCTGCCTAAGAGGTCGAAAGCCTAGACTTTCGCCTTTGCTTGATAGAATGTCTAACATTTGTGAGCCTTCGAGGATAGAAAGTGAGCATGAAATATCTTGATAACTATCGATGAAACTTACAAATATGGGTGTGTCAGCAGGCAAATGTGGTCATGCCAGCAGGTAAATGTGGGCATGGTAGCGACATGAATTTTTGATGTGCTGCCAGTTTGGTGGGATCCGTAGTAACAATAGGACAAGGAGTCCCTTACAGTCCCATATTTAGTCCCGATGGCACCATAGCCTACAGTAAGTCCCAAAGGATCATTACTGACTATTCTAGCTTTTTTGAACTTCTTAAAAGCAGTAGATTAGAGTGGTTTTCATATGAGTGGAGAACCTACAGTACTGACTTACAGCATATACATGGTATAACATGCTGTAACATTGAAATGGCTTCCTGTTGTCTTCCAATAATATTAGTTATGGCTACGGTAAGATATGGTATGGCTACAGTAAAGCTATGAATATGCTGTACTGGTTCTCACTTAACAAAATTTATACGAAATTGCTCTATGAGGGGCTTACTGATTGATCTACAATAATGAGCATCAACAATTCATGTATTCTGTCAAAAAAAGGTAGATGCGGACCATACAAAGAGGACAAGAAAAAATTATTTTGCTTTTGAATTTTTTTCTAACAAATGAAAATGCCCGGGGGGGGGGGGGTACTCCCTATAATTGACTATACGGGGATGCTCCGCCCGAAAGGGGTACTTTTTTCAGGCCGCAGGTATAGAAAAGGGGTGGAAATTTGTGAGTTTTGGTATAAAAAAGTATGTAAAAGGGGTAACTTTTTGCTGAAATTTGGTATATCAAAGGGTAAGGGGTCGAGAGTCCTGGCGGAGCATCCCCGTATGAAACGACCCGAAGTACCCCCCCCCCCGGGTGAAAATGGCAATGTTCGTTACTATGAACCAGGATTAAGGTTTTTTTCAGGTTGGTAGTACTCAAAAAATTAGTTAATCATTTTGACAAGAAAAATTCGAATGCATCAAGGTTACTCTTTAAGCTTATATAAAGCTTAAGACTAGAACCAAACCAAACAATAATTTTATCAAACTCTGATGAAACAACCTCTTGGCTATAAAAACTACATCTAACAGGATAGGGAATTTTCTATTGGAATTTTAGAAGAGAAGAGGAAAGAAAAACCGGAGTTAAAACCCTCGATCGTGCAGAAGTAATAGGTTAACAATTTTTTATGTTGTAGAATAAGATGTTCAAAAAAAGAACTAATTTTAATTCACAATCCAACACAGTTCGCTCACCTTTATTTACAACGAAAAAATTCTTTTGCCTCTTTGCGTTTATCTCTCCAATTCCACCCAACAGAAACCCTGTACATGTATCCTATAATGAAAAAATATTTCCTTAAAGATCAAAGATGTTATCATTGCCATGATAAATGTGGGATTTTGCTTACTTCGTCGCCTATAACAGCGATGAGTCTTCCTTTTGCTCCTGCAGTTACTCCCGCCATCTTGGATTCTGGATCACATGCAAAACAAATGACATCATAATTATCACACAGGAAACCCAACCCGAGTTTTAGAACACAGACACTTTAGTTTTCCTCGCGAAGAAAGAAAATGGATACAGAAAGTTTTTTCAACGTCGAAGACCTCCCTGCGTTAGCTGCTGAGAAAATTGCATGCTTTCTAGACGGTCGAGACCTCATAAACCTTGGATATACTTGTAAATATTGGTACGAAATTGCAAGCAAGAATTATGTTTGGAAGAAATTGGTTCAAAAACGATTCGGAGAAAATGCAATAGAGGGCTTTGAAAACACAGAAGGAGAAAAAGATGAATATAAGAAACTCTATTTTAAGCTAGCAGTGAGCAGGAAGTCTGTCACAACCTTCAACATAACGCACTTGGGGGATACATATCTCGAACGAATTGCCGATAGTGAAAGTGAATATGGCGAAGTCATTCGTTTGAACACGGTTTGTTGGTTATCAATCATTGGCAAGTTCCAAAGCGTTTTACCGGGTACATACAAGCTGTTATGGCGAATGAAGCTGGAAGACGCCTATGTGAATGGCGATGACATCGAATTTAGAGCCAAGCCGAAAGAGGGATACGGTACTGCACTGACGTCAAAGTGGGGTGATGAACGGTTACCGGAATTAGAAAGACGCTTTGGAAGCAATTGGTTTGAAGCTGATATGGGAGAGTTTACTGTAGATATGACGTGTGATGTAGAAGTAGAGATCTTCGGTAATATACCCTACTGGTGTGGTGGTATAACTTGGGATACAGTAGAACTGAAACCTGTTGCTGGTGTGAAAGCAAAACCGGAAGTACCAACTAATAATCACAAGGAAAAAACAAGTTGCTTGTTATCATAGGGGTAAAAAAACTATTGATTCGGGACTATACGTAAAATGTATCTTTCGCTAAATTACATTTGTGTCCAGGACTACCTGTGTCAGAAAAAACCGGAAATGACGTCATCGATTGAGCCACAAGGATACCATAGGTAGCCCAAGCATATTTTTTGGGGGGCACAAGAGTGAGTTTAAAAAAAACTGAACCTACTCAAATCTCTCTATTCTTTCTTCCTAAACTCGTACGACAAGACCACTATTTCATTGATTGCAGTAACTTATAAACTTATAATCTGGGGAAATTGTAACAAGACTCTATGGACACCATAGAAAGAACACACCTAAGGTGTAAAATTTAACTTTTTATCCACACCTAAGTCAGGTGAGTGGATACTGAAGTTTTACGAAACTTTTTCGCCATTGAATTACTGAATGTATACCGTGACCGCAAGGCGATTTTAGCGGTCTACCAGGCTACGAGGGCTACGAGGGATACTGACGACGCTACGGAGCTACGGGGCTACCGGCCAGTACGGGGCTACGGGGGCTACGAGGGCTACGGGGCTACGGGACTACGGGGCTACGGGGCTGAGAGGTTTGGGTTTTTTTTCCTCAAAAGTAGCCAGTCACCTTAAAAGAGTAAAAAGCATGGACGACTGTGTGGTTTTTTGAAATTTATCTTTTGTCAGGAACCTTTCAGAAGGGGAAATAAGTGAGACTCTTTCCCATCAACTCAAGACTTGCAATGTTCTCAACTCCCCCAAAATAGAAACGCGTTTGCTATTACAGTTGAACAAGCAGTCAAATATCATTTTGTTTTTTGAAGTCCTGTAAGCAAGGCTAATGACAGCCTGCGTAGCGGCGCATTTGGGGTACCCTCCCCTTCCCCCAACCCCTCCCCTTCCCCCAACCCCTCCCCTTCCCCCAACCCCCCAATATTGCATAAATATTACTACGAGTTACTAGGGATAATTTAGCATCTTGTACAATAACTGTAAAATAACTTCTTTTTTAAACTGAGTTGTATTAAGAATAACGAGCTCGAGATCTTTGGTTCCTCAAGTACTAGTAAAACAAATTATTATATTGCAGTGTAATTCGATTCGCATGTGATGTCTGAATGAACTTGTCAGGGACGATTTAACAGGCATCCCACACAGTTATTACACCATTTTACAGTTATTCATCACCTGCAGGCAACATTTATGTCAGTCATTTAATTTCAGTGTTGTGACGTAACATGAACGTGGCACTGAAACCACCTTACGGCCAAGTTCAAAGATTCAAATTATACGGCCTTCGTGTGTACCATTTTTGCTGCAGTACATGAAACAACTATATAAAAAAAAACTTTTTTTTGTATATCATTATTTTTGCTACAGTACATGAAACAACTCACTAAATGACATCAGGTACTTCGTTTATTGTGCCAATTCCTGTTCTTACAAAGTTATAATAGCGGGCAAAAATCAATCAGTCGCCTGAGATTGAAATCCGAGTGGGACCTGCCAAAACAAGTTGGCTAGTTGGTCATGGATCAACTATGAAATGGTGTTTATCGGCCGGGCCTATTTGGTTATGTACTTCATATTAAACAGTTTCTCAGCTACACCAATACCAATACTTAACTCCAGTAATTAATATATATCATGCCTAGGCCAGTGCAGATATATATAAATAAATATACAGTAGTCTTAGAACACTGCCAGTTACCCATGTAGTTCCAGAGGCTTTCAGTAAATAACGAAGTAAATCACAGTCTTCATTGGCGTTGAACAGCAAAGCACTGCACTGAAACCGCGCGTTTTCTCGCTCCTGTGCGCGCGTTAAGCCTATAGAATCAGCGGGTGACTTTTTTTACGTATCTTTGCATTCGAGAGGATTTAATAAAGGTTCGGGTTTATTGACTGTAGTGATGAATCTTTAAAACCAATTTTTAATCTTAGACTATGAAAATATGTTTCCTATTATCGATTGCCATGCGAGAAACCTCGGCTCCCACGGTTATCAGTCGGCCCTCCCTCCGATTCATTAGCTTAGTTTGGTTTCTTTCATTCTTATCTTCTACGTGTTCAGTGGATCAGTAATAGATTTATAGAGTCTCGTGCATGGATACTACACGCACCACACGACAGCCAACTGAACTGAAACTCCATAATATTTTCCTGCCACGTCAGGGGCATAGTCCTCGATCGGTTATCAGATGTTATTATAAAACTGAATCAATTCATCAACATGGGCTAATTTTTCCTTCGATGTTTACAATAGCAACAAAGGCCACTTTGATTTTTTTTATGGTTTGTTTGAATAATCTTGCCTCCCACAAAGAGTTTTTTTGCCGCCCTTTACCCCTTCGAATTCCCCGCTGACTATGATAACCGTGGAGGGCAAAGTACGTCGACGCACAGCATGTGTTGCATGTTGACCGATGCCGAAAAACTTCGATCTTGAACTGCTACATCTGCATGCTGTCAGGAGTTAATAAGAATACATATATATATTTCTAGTTTTATGGCCATAAACTACTAACCATATCTGGTGTCACGCACGTACAAGCCAAGTTTGAGTCGCTCCGGATGAAACCAGGTTCTAAGCCGATTATTTTATGGTAGAAGCTAGCGGATTTCCGCTTTTTAAAACTGAAAGTATATACCTAAGAGTGCATGCTTTCCTATTTGTTTCACCAATTCAACGATGGCTATTCTTTTTTATCCGTTTTCAAACTGAAATTGCAACCCCACCTATTTCTTCTCAAAATTTACTCAGATCAAATTAATTCATCAGCTAGACATATGATTGAAATTCAATTTTAATCGGTTAATCTATTTCTAATGCACAGGTCAACATACACCTCCACAGTAAACGCCATGGAAAATTTTTGCAAATAGTTTAATTTGAATTATAAAGCTATGGCGAAGCACTATGAAAAATTGAACACGATATTTACATAAAATGATCTGATTCCTGTACATGTACATGTAATCTATAGTATTTGATCTCCTATTTTCTCAATACATTAAATTAGGGGTGTGTTTATTCATTGAAATATATTTTTTAACTTACTCATTACAGAAAAACTGAATTCTTTCTCAAGATCACCCATGAACATAAACTCTACTTTTTTCTTTTTCTTTTGGTATCTAATTTATCTATGAAACAAGTAGACCTTGTAAAACGATGCCATTCTAGCGTTTGAATTAGTATGCGGCATTTTTGTCGCATGGTCGTCTCAGACGTACTCATGAAAATACAAGAGGGGCAGGAAAATACTGTACTGTCGATATATGCTATATAATATAATATGCTCTTTCACTGGTTTAATTTTGTAGGCTCTTAGTCCACTAACAGACTGACTCTCCTGAAAAAAATCCGGTCAGTAATCACGCTGAGATGAGACGCACAAAGTGCGTTATCTTGTACCCCGTGCGCACAGGTTATTTTAATTTTCTTAGCCAGAACCGAGGGCAAAACTGAAAGACCTCTGCAAGCGAGTAGTTAACTTGTGGGCAGAGGTGATTCCCAACGGTGCAAGAGACCTCTGTAGGGCGGATGAGTCGGTATTTTTCTTCTTCCATCTTGCATTTTAGAACTGTTGTTGTTGATTAACCTAAGTCCATCAGTCATCCTGTATATCATGAAACCAGTTCAATGTGATACAAAAGAAAGCAGTGTCATGGCGGGATTGATCGATTTTAGTACTACGTGTTCTGGTGCATGCTTACGCGTCCTAAGCTTGCGCGTCCTATAAGCTACTTTAATTTAGGCCAAATTGAGCGCATGCAGAGGTTGATCATTGGTTTTCGAATTATGTTCTAGATAATCTATATCATTTCAAACATCCCTTCGTTTCCCCATGCTGTAAGATTACTTGATCTACTTAACCAAACTGGTTTCAGTGTGGTAAAGCGGACATGACTGGTTGGTTCTTGTTGGGCCGGTTAGGGAAACACTTATAACGGCAAAAACCGGTTTCAGTGCCGGTTTCAACAGGATTTGTAGAGTTGCGTACATGCTTCCTTGGGGCTGCATTTTTACTACACCAGTGACCTCCTTAGTGACGTTATATATGTTTCCAGATCAGAATGAACCAGAAACTTGGATTGAATCTAAAAATAAAAGCATGTTATTAGCTAGGGAAGCTCCCTATGAAACTGACGACAAATATTAATGGTGACAGCGTTTATCGTATGCCTTCAGAAGTCCATAACTAGTTATGAACCAGTTCTGATGCCTTGTATGCTAAAGTGAAAGCTAAACATGTAGAGCATGATCTATAATATCGATTCTTCTTCAAATGCCAGATTAAAAAAAACAGGGTACATAATAAGGAAGCGTATTTATATAATTTACTTTGGCTCTCAGGCGAGAGTCAAGCTAACTGGACAAACAAGAGGTCCAGGAGCACCCAAGTTCCAAGCGGCGGCCTGATAAACACTTACTATTCTCGCTGATTCCGATTTGTAATAATCGTACGTTAGGTGGCTCTTGTATCCTAGAGTATAAAGTCCATTATCCTTTCATTCTATTTTCGACTAGATATCACTATATTTAGGAATAGTATCAGTTGTGGACCGTTTTGCGTGATTGTAGCCTTCATGTCCTCATGATTCAGACGCGGTATTTGCATACACGAGTGCCGTTGTGAAGTGCGCCAAAAGTAGAAACGCAAATATCAGTTCCTCCTGTTCCTCTTTCGAAAAATTCGAAGTTTCAAGTCCTAACAACCTCGAATATCGAATTGAAGCTGAAATTTGATGTCAGTCATATCTTATAACAACTGAGTCAGTCATCTTTTACACAGTGATCGAAACGGTGGTCAGTGAAATATGTAAAAAGAAATCAAATCGAAACAAAAGAAATAATCCATCAGTTAATCCTAATTTCAAAGCTATTTCTTAAAAACATCCATTCCTTGTTACTTTCATTGTAATAAGATTGAATAAGAAAGCTATAAACGAGAAGGTTAGACATTGTTTTACTTTTGAATCGATTTCGGCGGCTACTCTCCAGTAGCGACATCAACAGCGAATGGCATAGATGAACGATTACATGTCTAATAAGATTGAGCAAAAGCTTTCAATCCAAAAACTCAAAACTGAACTATGTTTAGGGGAAGTGTCTACTTTTTTCATTTTCAAAATTTTCAGAAATGGATATCTGATCTCATCAATAACCAAAAAGTTGGTTACGGGAACTTTAGGGTCGACAGCACTGATCATTGACCGTGCAGGGACCGCGGAGCATAATTTTGATTGGGGGGGGGGGGGGGGGGGCTAACGACCACCAAATACTGGAAGACCTAGGGGGTTTGGGGGCGTGCTCCCATTATTGGGGGGGCTATAGCCCCCCAACCCTCCCTGCTCCGCGGTCCCTGCCGTTTGGTCACTTTCAGGTTGTTAAGCCACGTGTCACTGCAGGATGTAACGCACTTAGCTTTTGTTCACTTCTGTTCAAAGTCCAACACCAGTTCACGTGAACATTTCGTGTTAATAGATGTCGTGATATAGAATTAGCCAATCAAATTAAAGAACATTATTGGGTTTCTGTGATGTGATTGGTTCAAGAATTCTGACGTCATTTTCTTCTTGCTTGAAATCTTCTTGTCCTTGATCTAGAAGGTCATTCACTAAGATGGCGGCTAACCAATATGCTTATTCGCAATCAGTTAGTCAAGAAATGACCAACCTTGGAGAGAAAGTACCGGTAAGAAATATTTCCTTTCTTGGCTTTGAGTTTTGGCAGTTGTTTCATACCAGGGAGAGCGAAATTTAAGGTTTTTGATGTTTTTTTCATTGAAGGAAGAAGAAAAAGTCGATGACACTAAGCGAGAAAGAGCGGTTTCGTTACGCGAAGCCGATGATATGAGTGAAGAATTTGATCCTTGGGCTTTACCTGCCTTCAAGAGCGAAGGTCCCAAGTGGTCAGGTAAACTGACTATATAAAACTTTAATATTGTTTTGATTTTGTGATCAAAGAGGATTCTTAAAATGGTTTATACTTTTTGCCCTTTGTTTGATTACCGCCAAAAAACCGGCGTTTGCGCGCGTTTTTCTTATACACCTTCTTACACGTGTTATTTTTCTTTTTAACAGAACTTGATGGAGCCGGAAAATTTAAGCGAGTTTTCTTGAATCTTTCCAAGTTTATCCTACTGCTATGTCTGCTCTACATGTTTATCTGCTCTTTGAGCTTCCTTAGTAGTGCCTTCAGACTTCTTGGAGGGAAAGCTGCCGGTGAGGCTTTTGCCTCCAACCAACTACTATCGAACCCCATCGCTGGCCTGATGATTGGACTATTGGCCACGGTCTTGGTCCAAAGTTCATCCACTACCACTTCAATTGTTGTGGCTATGGTAGCCTCTTCCAGTAAGCATTAAATGTTTGTTATTCTATTCTTTTTTATTGAAACATAGAAATGAACATGGGAGGAATCAAAGTTGGGAGGAATCAAAGTTGGGATAGATTAGTGAATATCAGAACAAAAGAGGTTATTTAGTGCCCCTTGCAGGGTGGGGGGAGGTGCTTGTTCTTATCATTGAAAATCGCTATTTCCTTTTCAGTTCTCGAGGTTAAACCTGCTATTCCAATCATAATGGGTGCTAACATTGGAACATCTGTGACAAATACCTTGGTTTCCATGGCCCAAGCAGCTGACAGAAATGAATTCCGGCGTGCCTTTGCTGGAGCTGTTGTCCATGATATTTTCAACTGGTTGTCTGTTATTGTGTTCCTCCCAATAGAAGTGGTCTCTCACTACTTGTTTTACCTAACTGACAAGATAGTGAGTATGATGGACATCAAGACAGATAAAGGTGCTAACAAGGAATTCCTTAAGAAAATAACCAAGCCATTTACTAAGCTCATCATTGAGTTGGACAAGAAAGTTATCAAGAACATTGCCCTAAAGGTAAAAGGAGAGGAATCCAAGTCCCTGATAAAGATTTGCACTCTAAAGAAAACTGTTTTAAAGAATATCACTACAGAGCTCAATATCACTGGTACCATCGTGAATCAAACACTAGAGAAAAATGTGACTATCAAAGAACCAGTGAAATGTGACTTTCTTTTCTCGGAAACTGGAATGAGTGACACGACTGTTGGCATTATTCTTCTGATCATTGCACTTTTCATCCTTTGTGTCTGCCTGATTTGTATTGTCAAATTACTGCACTCCATGTTAAAAGGACAGCTTGCAGTAGTCATCAAACGGACAGTTAACTCTGATTTCCCCAAGCCCTTCCATCATTTGACTGGTTACTTTGCCATTATTGTTGGTGCTGGTATGACCATTTTGGTGCAGTCAAGTTCCATATTTACCTCAGCCCTCACCCCATTGATTGGAGTTGGTGTTGTAAGTATTGAAAGAGCCTTTCCCCTGACCCTTGGTGCCAACATTGGAACAACTGGTACTGGAATTCTTGCTGCATTGGCAAGTGATAGTAATTCTCTTGATAAAGCTCTCCAAATTGCCTTGTGCCATCTGTTCTTCAACATCTCCGGAATTTTGCTTTGGTACCCCATTCCATACATGCGAAATGTTCCCATCAGGTTTGCCAAGTTCCTTGGAAACACCACAGCTAACTACAGATGGTTTGCCCTTGCATATCTAGTCTTGGGGTTTTTCCTCTTGCCAGCCTCGGTGTTTGGCCTATCACTAGCTGGATGGCAGATTCTACTTGGTGTTGCAGTTCCCATTCTGGTTCTCTTGCTGTTCATTCTCATCACAAACTTACTCCAAAGAAAAAAGCCAGCGGTTTTACCAGAAGTATTGAAAGACTGGGAGTGGGCACCAAAATGGACTCGCTCTCTAGAACCTCATGACAAGGCATTTAAAAAGGCATATGAAATGAGCAAAGGCCGCTGTGGTAATAAAAGAACTACAAATTTGGAAACCATTGTGTGATGGCCCTTGGCACAGTTCAAAGTGCAGCCCATAAACCACATTCACAGTTCATCATTGGGGTGTTTACACAGTTAGGAATTATTTTTATAGACCATAATTTTAAGAGTAATTTTTTAATCCATGAAATATATTATCCATAAAGGCTGATTTACATGGTACAACTTTTGCTTACAAATGTCACCTGCAATCTGCTTATGCCATGCTAACAACACAAATTGCTTCATGTAAATCAACCCTACAACTGTTGTGTACGACAAGATGAAAGTTGTAGCATGTAAATCAGCCTTAAGTGTTTCGGAAGCCACTATCATTTTTGTTTCTTGGGTTAAATAAAGTTTCTCTTGTTAGGGTTTTACTATTGCTAGTTATTTCATGAGTACAGGATTCAGATTACTATATTGTTTAGTAATAGTGTTTTATTTATTAATGTGTCTTACCTGTTTTGCTTCTCTTATAGGATGGTGTGCATGATAATATGAACTAAAAAGAAAATTCAAAGTTAAATTCCTTTTTGATAGATATTCTATCACATTTGGAAGTCTAATTTTGGATTTTCTTTTGGTTCATATTATTACTGGTAATGTATTTATAAAATATCTTAGAAATATATATAAAAAAAGAAATAAAAATTGAATTTAAAGCCAAGTTGGCTTTACAATAAATAGATAAGGTAAGTAATATATCTTATTTTCTATTAATTTTATTAAAGTGCAAAGTAATATGATTTAATAGTAAATAAACTTAATAAGTGTATTGTTGTATATAGGCATCCTTCCCTTTTACATATTACAAATATTGCATTCATCTATCTTGATTTTATATTATTTTTGCATCAATAGTTAATGTGCATCAAAGCTCACAAAAGCACTCTGGAAAGTGAGTCCTGTAAAAATGTGATGGAAATTTTTTTTTGTTATTTCCATATTTTGAAATTGTTGAAGGAAAATTTGTCAGATGAATTTTTAGAGGAGCAAAAAAAGCTTAAGGACTCACTTCCACGTCATTCTTTGTGCTAGAATTTAGAGCTCATGCACATTGGGTATTGCATTATCCATAAAATTTGGAAGGGGTGGGCAAGATATTCATGTTAAGCATTTCTATCAATCATAGATCGTATTTGCTCCAGATATTAATTTTAAACTCCAGGGATGGTACTGGTTTGTTTCTCTGGGGTCATCTTTGGGATTTTTTTCATTGCCAAACATCCTTTCGTCTATCATAGCATGACCCCAAACACCCAAAGTACTTTGGCTTTCATGATCACTAAAATTCAACCTTGGAGCCTAAGAATATAATTCAGTTTTTAAGAATTAACCATTGGTCTAGTTAAAAAAACTATCCCTGTTGGTAATTTATATTAGAGCATGGATTGAATTTCTAGGGTCAAATTCATATAAAAAATTCAGTCTAACTAATTGGCTTTCATGAGGAATAAAATTTGAAGGTGGAAAATATCAATGTCTGCCAGCTAAAGGGAACGTAAGTTTGGTGCCTCTCCACGGGTTATTAACTTTTAATTGTGGAAGATACGGTATTAAGTAGTCTATTTTTATATCTTGAATAGAGTGCCCTTTTTCAAAAGATGATTGAATGCGGGGCAAACAAAAGATATTGTAAATGGTATGAATAAATTATGCAAATATAAGCATACTTGAATACCATTTGAATTTCAAAGAACGCTTACATTTGACATTAAGGAAAATATGTTTACACAACTTCTGTATTTTGTCACATTTATTTCTATTTTACATCTAATTTACGTGTCCGTATTTTATTTCAGATTCAAAAAACATTGGAACAGTGAACGTAAAGTTTATTAGAAAACTCCCACGTGGCTTTCTGCAGCCAGTGGTAGAGGTTACAGAACATTAGTACGAAGAAACACGGTCATTTTTTCCGACTTATAGATAAGCGGAATGTTTCGAACAGTAAGTGAATGTAAGTGAACTCCCATGCGGGATTCCTGTGGTTTTGAGTTCCTTGCATTAAGAGTCATTTATCTATTCAAGAGGAAATAAAATCCATTTGTCTCTAAACTTGTCTAGTCATTGTCTTATGGGTAAACGTAGTCCATATATGGTTTAATAGGACTCGATGTGAAGACTATTTAGGCTTGAGCTGGGCGAAGAACAACATTTCAGCTTCAAAAAAAAAAAAAAAAAAAAAGATTTCGAAGTTCTCATTCCCCTTACAAATTATTTTCCCCTTGATGAATATAAGGAAGATGTTCTAAAAGGAATCGAACTAAGATATTGCGAAATGTCTGCTGCAGGTGTTTCATTAAAAAAGGGAAGTCTTTCTTGCTATTTGTTCGCCCACGTAGTTTCAGAGTGTAGTGAACGACCACGTACGCGCTTTACAAGGTCGGAAACTACGACTTTTTCATTTCATTTTCATTCTTTCTCTTGAATCAAATCAGCCCATGTTTTCTCTATTGCCCCAGCCTCTTCGGTGATCTGAAAATATAACAAACGGGAATTTCCACGCAATCCTGAACTCAACTGCGACATTTCAAACTGAAGCTCAATATATTTAAGCAATTTATCATCCATAATTTAAGCAATAGCTTAAAGAGGGGTTATTTTTACTTCATGTGCGTCATCAAGTTGGCGTGACCTACCGTCTTTCCAGTCGTCCATTGATCGTGCTTTCCGTAGTTTCTCAGGATCATCGTCATCTTCCTCTTCCTCTTCCTCTTCGGGCTTGGGTGGATTCGTGCTTTCCCTGGAAAAAAAAATCGAATAAGGAAATAAGAATGTTCAGCCTTGTATAGATATGATGCCGTGAGTAGGTTCAGACGAATATTTAAAATATACAATTCCTCCTCAATTTGTTTTATATCCTAATTTTATAAAAATTTGGAAAGCTTGAAATAAATGAAATCTCATTCCCTCCCCTTTTAATTTGGACCAATCTCTGAAGGCGGTTTGATTTAGGAAAAGAAATCTCAAAAACAGCATAACTTGTAACAAGTAATTTTTGACATGGAAGTCAGTACACTATTAGATAGGCTTTGAATCATACTATAAATCATCAGATTTCAAATCCTTTAGCTTTTACATGAAGAATCCGCAACTAAATGAATAATCAGGAATAATATCCCTGGAATGATTTATGGGGATCATGTGATGATGATCCACAGGGACCGATAAGGGGAGGGGCTTTAGCCAAAAACTCGGAGTGGTTAGCAGCCCAACCCTCCTACCCCACAATTTGCTGAATTATAAACGTTCATGACTCATGTCCCCTTGAGTCTTATCCTCTTACACTTACAAGGGTGTTTTGCGGTCCTTGAGAAGGGGCAAACTTCAAAGGACGCGTAATTATAGCCCATCTACAGTATTACACGGAGATAGGTTGCACAACAGTAGCGATCACTTTTAAAAATGGTGAAAATGTACTTACGGATCGTAGTCCAAAACAACCTTTCCTTCCCTGATTTCTTTTTCCAAAAATTCTTCCTGAGTCATGGTGGGTACACTGGGGTACCCTGCTCCAAACACTTTAGCCTGAAAAAGAGTCATTATCAACTTCAAATTATCGTCACCAGTATTATTTAGAATATAACCAACACTAATGCAACGAAAAATAATGTACTATGACATTTGTTTGGCAAAAAAATGACTCATTACTTATTACTGTTTTGGAGCCACATTTATGTGATTTGCTGTTTAAATTGACTGACTGCTGGGATTCTACTTAGCTCATGAATTACCTTAATGGACTCTCTCGTAAGGAGAATAGGTTTCATAGGCTGAAAAGAAATAAAAAATACATATAAAAATTTAGGATAGAAATGAAAGTGATGTACCGGTGAGACAAAAATCTACGTGCAATTAGTGGTAGGTTTAGCATTTGAAAAACGGAATCAAATTGAATTATGAATGACTTCGTATTTAATATCAAATTTTCAGCTTTCTTGTTGGAATGCAGTGATGAATTTTGTACATGAGATTCACTGCGGGGGGAAACTAAAGATAGATTAAATATGATTTAATAAACATTTCCTACCTTCCTAGGTGGTGCTTTATCTTCAGGTTTCACTATCCCTTTTTTCATGTCTTCCATGTGATTCAATATTTCAAGTTCATCTGAAAGAAAATACAAAATTTGGAATAAATTATAAGTAGTTCTGATTTTGACTTCGCTCTCTCTGTCTCTCTCTGTCTCTCTCTGTCTCTCTCTGCCTCTGTCTCTCTGTCTCTCTCTGCCTCTGTCTCTCTGTCTCGCCTCTGAATAAGAATATCATCCGATAATACTGAATGTTACTGACAAGGGTCAATAAAATGAAATTCACTTTGAACCCTGCACATGATCAATGTTGTTGATTTGCGGCTACGCGTTTGCCCGTGTGCTTAATAAGATTACAGTGCGGGCACTCGAACCATGAACACTTCGGGGTTTTTTTGACATTTTTTCATAACTATCCAATCAGTGCTTTCCGTTGAAAAAGGGATCAAACATTTTTAGCCGTCATCCAATCACAACAAACGCCATAATTCATGTGATTTAGCATTTCTTTAGATCAAACGAGAAAGTTAAAAATATAACTTCTAAAGATTTTCCACTGTTTGTTGTGATTGGATGGCACCTAAAAAATGTTTGATTGCTTTGTTTCTACGAAGTGCGCTGATTGGGTAGTTATGAAAAAATGTCAAAAAAAACCTTGAAGTGTTCATGGTTCGAGTGCCTGCACTGTAAGTTACAGTACTCTATTTTCTCATCAAGTGAGAAAATAACCTTTGTTTCAGTAAATGATGTTCAGTTTCTTTGATAACTTAAAGGGCCTTAAAGGTCAGTATTCTTTGTCCAAGGGCAGCAAACTAGAGAAAACTACTCCTCAAGCATCAGGACTAATCAGGAAACAATACTAGAAATACTTGAATGTAAATGTCACTAGCAATGTCATGTCAAAACAGGCTCTAGAGTATGGACCTGATCCATTTCATGGATCAAATGGTTTCCTATTTCAGTCCCTAATAAGATTTTTTCCTTAATACATTTGTTCTCAAACCTTTGAAGGAGAAAATAAAGTGTGGAGCACCTTTACTTTGGTAACCCTACAAAGATTCATATAACAGGTGTCATATCAGCCGAGAAAACTTAAGTTGAAAATTGCCAAATTTACAGCCGTTTGTATGGCTGGGGTATATGCCATATATCCCAAGTCATACAAAATTCTGTAAATTTATCAATTTTTAAGTCTTCTTGGCCAATATAATGCCTGACATAATGAATTGTCATAGGGTTACTAAAGTAAAGGTGCTCTTTATAGTGCTGGCATCGATTTAATTTTAACTCAATCATTCATACTCTGAATGTTTTATCCAGCTGAGTTGACCTTTAGAACAGACTCAATTTTTAACCAATTAGAATTGAGGATTCAACATCACATTTTGATTAGCATTTCCCATAATTCTGCCAAGATATCCTTTGAAATAGGAGCTATTCTTTAAATTGATTGTAAGTGCTAGTTGAACTCATGGCAGAATTCCATTTCAAATTATCAACAAGAGAGGTCTACATTGTAGACTCGGAAAATGCTAACCAAAAATAAATGACCCATAATTCTTTTCGGGGAAATTATGTGATCAATTCAGCTGGATATTTATGGATCTACAACCTAAGTTCCAATAGTTAAAAATCCATAACTGGACATACCTTTTATACTTGCCAGGTGATCTATAGCTTTATTTACCCAACTCTTAATCAACAATAAATAATATTCTCTCTGAAACATAAAAGTATAAACAAATAATTATTATTAAAAAAGTGAACAAGATTTTATGCAACTACTGTATGGGGAACTAACTCCAGGCTAGTCTCCTATGCAGCCGCTGTTAGGGTCTAGCTAGTGAGGGGATAGAATGTAGAGCTGAACCTAACAGTGGCTGCATAGGAGACTAACTCCAGGCTAACCAGGGAGATATGTGAGGCATTACAGGGGGTTTGGTCGCTAACATTGTCTTTGGGGTCGGAAAAAATTCTTGACTTCGTTTTCAGTTATCTCAACCTTAAGCTTGTTTCTCTCAAAATGATGGGAGACTGTCGGTCATGGAAGACTCTAACCAGAGGACTTTGAAAACAAAGATTTCCCCACCCCCAGGGAAAATCATTTCCATGAAGATTGTTTCTAGTATTTTACAATCCCCCCTGGTTAGCCTGGGGGTCATTAATTAAATACCTGGATTTCCTCATCAATAGGCTTTGAATGATTTCCTTCTATACAGTTTCTTAATTCCTGTAAAAGATTAAGTCCATATTAACTTACTGTGAAATGAGTCACTGAAATCCTCACTGTGAAATGAGTAACTTCAGCAGTTCTAACCATTTTCATTGAAGTGCAACCAGCAAAGTTTGATGTCTCATATGCCAACTAACATTTTGACAGATGTCAATTGAAGAACTAATCTAGAAAAATCTCATTTTTGAGAGAAATTTTAGAGTGAATTAAAGATTTTAGAGGATTAGAGGATTAAAATCTTTAATTCAGTCCAAAATCTCCCTCAAAATTGATGTTTTTTCCCTAGTTTAGTTCTTTGATCGACAGCTGGCAAGATGCTAGTTGGCAAATGAGACATCAAACTTCACAGGTTTCACTTCAGTGATAATGGTTATTATTTATAAGATCAAAAGCCCAAAAAAAATCTGAGACAACCGGAATTGAACCCATGAACTTTGCGATTCTTATTACCAACAATACTATTATTACTTCACATAAAAAGTTGAATAAAATCCATGCCATCAGACTTACTTTTAACCTATTCTCTTGCTGCTTTTGTTCCTTGTACTTTCTTATTTTTTCTTGACGTGCATTTGCCATCTGCTTCAAGCCTTCTGCTCCTGGTAAAGGTGAAGTTGTTGATTCTGACAATTGAAAAACATCCTGCAATGCAAAAAAATATTACATTCAATTTTTTTAGCTGGCAGATTTTAGAATTGCATTCATTCAATATTGATCTCTAATAGACCATTTTCAAGATGCGCGAGCACTTTCAAAAATATTGCAGGCACAGACATGATCTCAAGGCATTTTCAGGCAGCTTCAATAGCGCGTGCAATCTTGCCAGAAAATGCCTCCTTTTCATGTCTGTGCCTGCAATATTTTTGAAAGCGCTCGCACATCTGGAAAATGGTCTATTCCTCATTTTGTCAGTTGCAAAACTACCAACAGTTTTTACTGCCTACAATGATTTTCCATTCCCTGAATGCATTTTTGAAGAAGTTGGTGGAAAAAGGCAACTTTGAAGGGATTTTCACTAGTTTCTGCCTCACAGTTTGTGATAAAAGTGACAAACAGGACTTCATTCTGTATTTGGAGAAATCAGTGAATCAAAAAAATTTCACCAATTGAGATCAAAATTACATTGCTGCTTCACACACACACACATAGATTATATGGAGAGCAGCACATTACAAGCTAAGTACAGCAGCAGAGTTCAAGATGTGCCAGTCATAAGAAACCATCAACCAGTTTAGATATCAGGACCACACAACAGATCTCATGGGGTGCTAAAGAGCCATTATGTTAAGATTCAAGTTGACATTTCTTTATCATAAAACATAACAAAATGTTACCCCCTCATGTAGTTAATCAAACATGAGTCTGCTGTTTAAGAGCTGGGCTTCATTTTCTGCTATACTCAGGATCTAATGATAACTGTAGGAGCTGCAAGCTGTTATGTAATATTTATGATTACAAATAGCACAGTTAAGCAAATTAAATAGCATAATTTGCTGGGATTTATCCTAATATACTAGAAATGTGACATCACATAATAATAATAATACAGTCACTTACCTTATCTGTTATTCCATAATCTCTACATCTTTTAAGAAAATCTATAAAATATATCTAAAAATAGAAAATTACATTACAGCAAGGGCTTTTTAAGATGCCTCACAAACATGCTTCATGTTTTAGTGTGTATTGCTTGTGTATATTTGACAAATGTTGGTTGAATTTATACTCTCTTTTGTTACATCATGACTAAAAAGTCTTAATTCATGACAACCAAGTGATTTCATTCTCTTGGGAATTATTGCAAACCACCTACAGATTTTTATTTTCATGATTAAAGACAGGATTTTCTATTAAACATATTTTGTTTTTTACAAGGACGTTGTTAAGGGATTGAATTTTCCAAACTTGGTCCCTGCATGGACCAGATACAGCATGTCTGTTCACTTTGGTTTCACAAAGATTTTTCGTGGGCTTCGATATTTTGATGGCCCATGTCAACACAAGTGAAGTGATGCTTGTGACACATTAAAATTCTAAAAATTCATGATTTGGTCCTTAATTTTCATTTTGGGTAAAAACGGCACTTCTGCAATACCAAAATCTCTACCCAAAGATAAGTGTATTAGTGGTTGATTGGGTACGTACTACATATATGTATGCACAGTATACAAAACCCAATATACTGTATACTAACCTTTGCTATCTTAACAACTGAAATTCTTTCTGTAGAGATTTGACCAAGGGTGAGTTCACCTGATAAGGCTGGAAGTAACAAATACCTGTCAACAAGAAAATACAGTAGATCTGGTCAAACTAGACCTTGATAACACCAGCAAAACTACTTTCAAAGATCTGCAGTTTCTTTATAGGTTTTGGTGTTTGGATTCATATTTTTTCTTACCTTAGATCTGTTGTTGTTACTTCTTCTATATCTTCATTGGAGCTAAAAAGGCTGAGCTTGTTAACCATTTCGGTTGTTCTAGCTAAACATTCAAGAGCTGAGGTGATGGTTTTCTGATGAAAAATGAAAACATTACCCTTGCTGCTCTTAAAAGATACTCACAGAGGCATAAAGGAAGTCTGAATTAAATTGGTCTGCCAAAATTTTGAAACAGAATTTTTTTTCAATTCAAAGAATGGCTTGACAATTAACTTGACCTTATCTTTAATTTTGATTTTAATTGTGATACAGTACTACTGTACATAATAATACATGCACACTGTGTGTTGTTGGGTTCATTGCTGTAATCACTGTCAGTGTACAGTTGGTGTTTGACTATCATTAGTAATTTTTTATTAACAAACCTATTTCCTAGGATTACGAGTGAACTCTGAAAATCTATTGACTAAATTATTGATTATATGTAATATGCAATGTGCATCAAAGCTCTCAAAGCACTCTAGGGGTCCAGCAAAAATAAAACTGGGAAATCAAAGGAAATATCAGAAGAAAATTACTGTTATTTTCGTTTGCTGAAATACTTGCTAAAAAGACCTTGGAGTAACATGCACCCATCCCACCAGCTGACAGATAGTAAGCAAAGTAACATTCTGTTATGATGGTCATCAAAATCCCAAGTAACATAGGAGAAGCTATAACAAAAATGACTGTCATTCCTAATTTGGCAATCGCATTTCTCATTCCCATATATTTAAGTCCCATTCCCAGTTCTTCAAATAGGATAATTCCAATACACCAATAAGCAGAACTCATTTCCAATTTGATCTCCACTGTGTTATGACAGAGTGATAAGTCATATTTGAAAGAAAATATTTATATCAAGCATACCTCATACCTCCTGGAGGGGGAGGAGTATTTCCATACATAGCTTATATATGGGGATGTTCTGCTGGATAGGGTATGGTTTTTCAGGATTTTGGTCTTGGACAAGGTATATGATTTCCATTATATTGTCTTGAATAAGGTCATCATTCTTGGATAGGTTAGTGCTATCTAGATAGTTTTTCAAGTCTTAGATAGGGTATTAAATTTAGATTTTTTTGTCAAAACTCCTGTTCTTTTTTGTGGCCAAACAATTTTTAGTGTCAAACTTCCACCATGAACGCCGCTACATTCTCTTAGGTCTTTTAAAAATAGGGTAATCTACTGCATGTGTTGTGTTTCGAATGGTTTTCGGATCCCAGTGGAACATCCCTATCACTGACCCACCCCTAGTACCCCCCATCCCCCAGGGTATACCCTCATTTGATAAATGTTTGCTGGAAGACATACAGAAAACACTGATATATAATTTAAACTACTGTGTGTTCCTGACAGCATAACACTAAAAGGTCATGACTTACAAGCAAAAATATGCTTCGTACTCTCTCCATTAAAAAAAACAACATTGTTAAAATGAAATATTACCTGTAGGTTCTCAGAGTTGCTGGGTTCCTCACTCTGTTCAACTCGTTCATGTAAAGCCAATCCTCGATCAAACATCTCCCTCAAACTCACTCCTGTTTCTTCTTCTTTGGCCGCCATTTTGTTTATGAGCCTACAGACCATTTATAGACGAACAGCAGTTTCTTGTTTGTCCCTAGGCCTAGTCTCTCTCTTCAGTTCAAAATCAAAATGGCGGCCGAAGTGAAGCTTCGAACTCTTCGAGGGATTTTAAGAGAATTAAGACTTCTCTACCATCCAAAGGTAATATTTAAGTATCTAGTTCTGTTGTTCACTAATAAATCCGTATTGGATTTAAATTTCAGGCTGTTCTGTGATGTATTCTTTTGCAAAAACATATGTTTAGATTTGATTCTCCATACCTTTCTACCATGTGCGGTACGATTTGCTCCCAGTCCGCCTAGTCCTTGCAAAGTTAATTATGCCTGAAGCCTTTATTTAGTTGGATCTAGCATGCAGAGTTAGCATATTGTTAATGATATATATGTTGCACAGAAAAAAATGGAATAACTGGAGTGTAAAGGAAAAGAAATCAAACTTTCCAATAAGACCTCTGATTGATTATACTGTAGTATGCAGTGTACACATCGTACGAAATATATGCGCAGGACTGAGGTGTTGTTGAGGAATATGGGCAGGAGTGAGAGGTTTTTGGGTGGCCAAAAGTTTTTTTCCAAAGCAAAACTTGTATCAGTGTATCAAAGTAGGGGAGGAGATGAGATCAAACTGGATTGAGAAACTGACAGCTAGACTTTCCCAATGCCTTCAAATTGGGCTGCATTCAGATGTGCTGCAAGGGGGTCTATTAGTTCACACACACTAAATAAAGCACAGGCATCCCAACCAGGATCATGTGCAAAGGACTTGTTCCCCACCAGTTTTAGTGACCCAAAAACAGGTCACCAAATTATGCTTGCAATCGTTGTCAATATATGAAAATTTAACTTGCGCTACAGAAATACATGCCATTTTTGGCATGAAACGCAAATGAAAATCCTGCAAAAGGGACAAAGGCAACCTCTAACGACTTTGACATTTGCTTCTTTTGTTTTTTCACTTCCTTGGCTCGTGACCCTGTCAGAGCCTCGGAGAGATTCACTTGGATTCAAGTGTAACTGACAGCATGCAGGAATAATAATAATAATAATAATAATAATAATAATAATAACAATAAAAATGATAATAATAATAATAATAATAACAATAAAAATGATAATAATAATAATAATAATAACAATAATAACAATAAAAATAATAATAATAATAATAATAAAGAATGAGAAAAAAGTGTAAGAAGCCTCAGAAGCTTGCTTGTACTGTACTTTATTTAATTTGTTTTTTCTTAAATCTTAGAGCCCAACAAGACAGCTGTTTGGATATTCATTCCTTTTGTCTGAGTATCGCAGAATACGCACAGCTGATCAATCAACAACATACTTGATGAACAGAAATGCTGAAAATTATTTAATCTTGCTTAAGAGTGAGAGAATAAAAGAGGTAAATTGTGAGATGTATAGCTCAAACAAGGTGCACTCTGTTTATGCATTTTTGCACTTTTAAAAAAAGAGCTAGTATTGATGTTTTTGAGCCATACTATCAGAGAATCCATTTAGAATCATAGTGTTCATAATGTTATGAAAACCAGTCTAAAAATCCATTATGAAATCTGTATAGAGATCCACAGAATTCATTACGTTAAAAAATCAGCCCATATATTCCCAAAATCTAACAGTTTTGGACTTGCTTGATCTTAACTTTCTTTTGAAAAAAAGGTCAAAATCATGGGGGGGGGGGGGGGGGGGGATGATTTCCTCTTTTTCAAGATGCCACAAAGTGATAATTTTTTGGGGTAAATTTTCCAGTTTGTATCGTAAAACCAGTGAAATCTTAGGTGGTTGCAAAAATGCAAAAACAGAGTGCACCTTCATTAATTGTTCTTATAGGTTATTCTCTAGGAGCTTATCAAGGGGTTTACCAGCTTTGAAAAAGTGCAGACACACAGTGCAACATTGCACACACAATGTTGCTGAAGTAGGATCGTTTTCTACTTCAGCAACGTTTTGTGTAACAAATTGCATTGCATGACATGGCTTGCAACATCAATTGCCTGCAACATTGTGCGCAATGATGCACCCTGTGTCCATAGCTTAAGACTAGAAGATTGACAATTCTCCAGTTTTAAATTCTTAGGCTTACACATGGCTCATATTTTATTTTATTCAAATATGATCGCTCAACATGTCCGTTCGAAACCGTATATGACTGGTCAAGTACCAAATTTGGCTGAACATTGACCATTGACCAGCCATTATTTTGAGCCCTGCTTACAATATTCTTAGTTCACGCACACAATTAGCCTGCGTAGCGGCGCATTTTTGGGGTTTTTGGGGGAGGGGGTGGGGAGCGAGAGAGGGGGACTGGGTAGGAGAGGGAGGGAGCGCCTGCAATGATGCTATTGTTTTAGTGTTTACCGCCTACTCGTTGCTATCCAATCATAGTCATGATAGTCTTCGCGGAAAGCTAACCAATCACGGCTCAGCTTAGGTTTTCCCAAACATATACTTCATAATTGTAATCCATCGTTATATTATGATATTCCTCGTTCTTCTAATTCAACTAATCGATCATTATTAGTGATATCCTTCGTCCTACTATAAAACCAACTCGGCTACCCAAACCATAGTTAATAGAGGGGGACCTCTATTAACTATGCCCAAACATATTTCATCAGTAGAGTAATCGTTATTCGTTATGATATTCCTCCTTCCAATAATATTATTGAGTAACTGAACTCCAAATAGCGAATGATTTCTTGATAGCTTGAAATAACTGCGATCTGTTGCACATTGCAAACACAATTGATTGTTTGCCAGTTGTTATTTAATTTTCATCGAGATTTTCTAGCTACTCCGCCAGAGAGCATAAATATAACCTAATGGATTGAGCTTCGACGATTCTATTGAGGCCGTTACAGTCAGTACAAATCCAAAGCCTCGACAATCTTGTTCGACAAGGGTCAAAGATCAAACTTTTCCCGTATCCAGTCGGTAAAATGGCCACTAAATCTTTACCAATAAATAACTGACGTATCGTTTGATATTTTTCTTTCTTTAGATTTAAATTTTCGCCTTTAAATTCTTTTAGACTAGCTAGATACTACAATTCTTAAAGTCTCTTCAAAATCTCTCAAAATCTTTGTCGATAATTATTACTGTGCTGTTATATGTCATTTCAGAGATTGACATGTGATGATTGATGTCAGACACCTCTCAACCAATAGGAATTTCCCGCACCCAGAATGAACGAGTAAAAACGCTTAAACAATAGCGTCATTGCAGGCGCTCCCTCACTTTCCCTCCTCCCCAGTCTCCTTCCCCCCAAAAAACCAAAATGCGCCGCTACGCAGGCTAGCACACAATTTATTGAGTCTGACCAGCACTTCTGTTATGCCTTTTATCTTTAAAAAAGGTCTTTGCATATTTTGATAAACCTGTTTGAATACCTGTTTTTGATTAAGAATTCACACACAAATATGCACTTCTAGTAATGAGTGTGTTTTTTGATTCCTTTTACATTTTAGATCATGATTATTCTATATTTAGTCTTCAGTACATTCATAGGGCATTGCTTGCACACATGTATGAGTTTAGTGTGCATGCATGCATACACTGTCCATCATGATGACGTCTTCCAAATGTTTTGATACCAGGGAAAATTTCAAGAAAATAATATTTTCTTTTCTTAATAGCTATGAAACATAATTGACAAAAGGAACTTAGCTTATCTAAAAACACATTTTGTGGTGAATCGTACCACTATTGCATGTCAAAGTGCATTATGCAAGGTTTACTCTGGTCTCATATGTACCCCATGTATGTGTTATTTTTGCATGAATTAAATTCATGTCAGATGAAATCTATCTGAAAACTTGTCAAGAATTATTGATAATAGATATAGATCACTTTTTTAATCAAAATTTGCTGCTGCATCACTATTTCCTTTACATGAAAGAGCATCTTACCTACAAATATCATCCATTTGTATTGTAAAGAAAGGTCTGAATGGATATTTATCGAAGTAACAATATTTGTTGAAGAAACAATATTTGTATTATGATCATCCAGATGGATGTAGTCCTGAAAAGTACTGTTTGATGTGACTGACATTTTGACAACCTGAGCAGAAGTCATCTTCAGAGTCAAGTGTAGGATAAAGTCAGATAGGTCATATTTATACTTCCAAGATACACAATAGCACAATAATTTATTACCTGGTGTTCTGTATCATCCAGCTAGAGGTGCTATCACAGCTGAACTAAGTCAGTGACTCCCAATTTTTATTTGCTTATTTTAATTTAGGTATGATGAAATTTCATCGTCCAACATTTCAAAAAAACCTGAAGAGGTGATTTTTTGCCTTGAATGTAATTAAGATCAAAGCTAAGGAGCACTGCACACTTGATTAACACTGCCCCTTCTGACTCCCAACCAACCAAATCAGTCTACATTATTAACAATCTTCACTGGTTTCAGGAATTACATCAATTTTACAAAGGTGGAGGAGAAAGCAGTGTCCAGGATGTTGCAAGGAGAGTAGGTTTTGAAATGCCCAAGACAAATAATGATGATGATGGCAAAACATAACAGATAAGTATATCTGCCATCAAATGTCTATACAAAACTTGATTACCTAATGGAAAAGACAAGCTAGACATCTAGTGCAGCTGGATTGGATTGGATGTTGTACAGTGTATTACACCAGGAAAATGTTTCCTGACCTGTTGATGATAAATAAATCAGATGCTAGTAAAATGAGGGCTGTATGAACAGTTTGCAAACGCATAATGATTTGCCATGGTTATTATCTGATTGTTGTTGTGTTCTACTGTACACAAAATATTTTGCATTTTTTAATGCTCTGGACTTCATTTTTTTATTACTCTCAGACAATTTTTAGTTTTCTATGCATCTGCATCTTGGGAATTTCTTAACTAACAGTGCTGAAAAAAATATAATTCAAATCAATATAGAATAAATATTCTTACAGATAAACTGTAGTACTTTTTTGCTTCCAATATTATTGCTTGAGTAACTAATTTTATTGGTATTTTCTTGGAAGTACATCTTTCTGCTTTATAAATATCTGACTAAAGTAATGTCTTTTTGATAGTAACTCTTTTTAAATAAACTTTTATTTCCTGTCTTGCAAAAAATCCCTTGCCTGTAAAGAATCTTGCAATCTCAGACCTTCAGAAAATTGTTAAGTTAGACTTGCAATAAGTATGTCTTCAACTAGATGTAGTACTAGATTGGAAAATATAGTCATAACATATTTGAAAACATAAAAAAATGATAATTAAAAATGTTGAAAATATACATCAGTGGATAGTTTGAACACAGTGATTGCACACATATCATTTTCTTGGAAAAGAACTGATCAACTTAAGCACATTTTTGGTTAACAAAGCACACAAAGGATATGGCTGTTAGAAGTTTCAGCTCTCCACGTAAGCATCAAGTTTAAAGTGACCATACAATAAGTCTGTATTGACTATACTTGTACAGACTGGACTTGCATCTTATCTGAAATTATAGAATTAAGGGGACAATTTTACTTGAAAATTATGATTCTTTGGATGAGGTACTTTTGCTTGAAGATGAGTTTCAGCTTTTGTTTGTTAGATGACTTGTACAATCAATATCACAATTCACACTTTTCTTGTACAATATTGATAATTATTTTATTTCATTTTGACCAATTTTTCGACTCTAATAAAGCACAACTATTACAACCATTTTGTCAAACAATGTTAAGAATGTTTTTGACGTAAACTTGTTTCACAGCTTCAACATTCTTTGCATGGATGATATATGGTTTATTGTTTACTAAACATTGACTTTATTGTGTTGAAAAACTCCCACTCACTAACACTGACTAAGACATTCTTATGAATAATACGATCTAAATTATGTGATTAGATACAACTGATAATTAACAATATTCCAGGGTTAACTACAGCCAACATTGTGATTAATCTCTCCAGCAGTTCTAAGATTTATTTAGGTTTACATTTCTTTTCATTTTGCAAGTTTATTTATAAACCAGCGCAAAGCACACCCCACCTCCTACATTGTGCTTATCACCCCAAGAGTTACGGTTTTGAAGCTTTATCATGCAGAGTAAGTTTCAATAAAAAGTCTATTTTTGTTCTAGAGTTTAGGATGTCCTACTGTTTTCCCAATTATTCTTCCACGGTCCAGAGTTTTTCTGCAGTCTCCTAGGTTGGACCCTTCTTTATGAAAAGCCAGGAGAGTGTGTCAGGATCAAAGTACTTGTCTCCTGCCTGTCTCACACGCATGGCATATAATACATACTCCTATCAATAACCTTTATATCTTTTATCTTAAAACAATTCATCCATTATATTTTGGATGCTGCAACCTAGGGCTCAAGTCACAAGACACATTTGTTTTGTAGTGCTATTTTTATCTTGAAGAGATAGGCAATGCAAATCTGAATACAGGGAATAGTTCAACTCACTTTGTGAGTTGAAAAAATATCCAGCCTTCAAAAAGCAGAAGAACATTTCGAAAATACTTTGTTAAGAATCTAATAAACTAAAAGTTTGTGCAACGAGTGTTGTATAGGGTGCAACACAGATAGTTTCGTTCAGGCACCCCAATGCATGGTCACCGACATCAATGTCCCAAAGGCCATGCACTTTTGAAACATGTTTTACCCTTAATAACTCTGCTGTTTCAAGACAACTATAGGAAAGTCTAAGGTAATTTTGGATAACTTTGAAGCAGAATATGCCATATACAACTATTTCCATAAAGGTTGTCGCAGCCGAAAGCAACAAGCCAAGACCACCTGCAAACAAAGTTTTAATAAGCTGAAAATTTGGGGAAACACTTAAAGAATCGAAACAGTTGCAGCCTACTATTAGAAAACGACTAAAATAATTGCGTGTAAATGATGAATAAGGAGTAGAATACAGATGTTCTTTGCAGTCCTGTGTTGTTGCTTGTTTCTTTCAGCTGCGACAACCTCGGCTTCAAAAGATTACATAACTATCATTAATGAACAGTGAATCATATGTGACGGATATCATATCTGTTTTAGGTAACAAAAAAACTGAATAACTGACTCTGTAAAACAAAATAAATATACAAGGAAAGTCGTTCAAGGTCGTGAAGGGTTTAATGCTGGATTTTTATCAGCAAGTTTACGTGGGCTGAATTTCGAATGATTTTACTTCCTGTAGAGCTCAATGATTGAACAGTTTGGTCATGTTGTGTGTAATGCCGCTTCAACAATAAATACCGTACATTCCATCTTTTATTCTCAGCAGTATTTAACGACACAAAAGATACGCCCACACTTTGCACAGCTTGATCAGCTTCATTTGACTCTCTTCTTAAAATATTCAAGGCATTTTCTATTCATACAGTAAAGGATTCAAAAGTTGCAGTGGTCTTGGTCGGTAGCTGGTCGATCACGGTCGTTAAGTCTACTCAAGTGGTCGTGTCATGGTCGTTATATCTATAATTGTAGTTTTAGTGCTCGTATCATGTGGGTCTAAAGTTGGTTTTCTAGATTTCATTTGATGGTGGTGATCACTGTGCCTGTGCAGTTGGTCGTATCGTGGTCGTAGACTGCAGGTCAGTGGTGATCACTGTACCTGTGCAGTTGGTCGTATCGTGGTCGTAGACTGCAGGTCAGTAGAAGGCACGAAGACAGGCTACAGAAACTAGTGTAACTATGGCGTTTTCCCGCCAAAAGTCAAATGATTCGTAGCACAGCTGCACATGTGCAGTCTCAGAAGACGTAGAAGATAGCAAGCCTACGTCAGGCAAGGTGGACTAGAACGTGCTATATGATGTCATTGGATGTGAACTTTACTTCCTGTCCTACCTACTGTTCATATAATGGTCGTTGTATGATAACCAGACGGTCGTTGGAGAGTGTTGATCGCCCAGTTTCGCAGTTGGTCCTATTAGTGACGTCGGGCAGTGGTATGGTCATTGTGTGCGCAGGAGGTCATATCATGATCGTTGAGAGTGATTATGTTTGTTGTATAAAGGTGGTCGTTGTGTGCAGTTGGTCCGGCTATCACGGTTAGGTCGTTGTTTAGGATGGTCGTTGTATATCGTCGTTTGGTAGAGGTGGTGGTGGTTATCAAAAGTGTTTCTGTCATGGTCGTCGTATTGTTGATCCGGCTGTCACAGTCAAATCATTGTTCAGCATGGTCGTTGTGTATCGTTTGGTAGTGGTGGTGGTTGTCTGTTGTTCCAAGTTATTTTTTATCATCATGCAGATACCGCATACATTGTAACAGTAAGTACTATAGTTGCATTGTTCTACAAATTTCTATCTCACTTCTCGTTTGGACTTTCAAACATTCGGATATTCGGTCCTGGGTATTCTAAAGTTAATGTCCTTTTTATTTTTACGTCAGTCCAATTTCGTTTCCACTTCATTCATGCATTTGGCTTTGTCACAGATTTGTGTTTCTACGAAGAACTGGACTGTTCTGTTGTTTCTAGCGATGCCCACACATTTAATAGTTCAGTGCCATTTCCGGCTTCTGTCGGTGTCGATAGTTAATGGGACAACTTGATAAGACGTCATTATTACAACCTATTCTCCCACTAACGTCCAGGTTTCATGGTGAGATAAAAAAATCATATGTAAAGCTTTGGCGTCATTTGAAGCATTGAATGTTTCGCAATCCCCTTTTTAACGAACTAGGTGGTATGTTTGTTGATATTGGCTTTCATAGCAACCTAGTTCGACAGCAGCCAAGCGTGGTGGTAGATTTAATCTGGAACAGTTTTGATTCTTCAAAGCATGAGCTTATTGTTAGTTCATAGCAAGACCACTTTTCGCCATTCAGCCACAACAAGAACCCGCAACTCCGGTTTCTTTGTTTCTCGATCCTAAAATAGAAAAAAGGCGAGTATAGTTGATTCGGACGCGAAATTTCTCGATGATAAAGATTTATCAGCCGGTGACTGATTCACTTCAGGTGAAATATGACGTCAAGCAGGCATACTTGCCCAGACTAAACACTCTACACCTCGTGGAATACGATATCAGACCCGAGTAGTCCTACATAATGATTTGATGTACGTTAATCAATGTAAACCTAATATTTTCCAATGCTTCATAAATGAAAAGCATTAATTCAATTGTCCAGATTAATCGTGTAAAGCAGAATAGAACGACAGCCTGATTCAAATGGCAACATCGATGTCAATCAAGTCGCGCTATCGTGCTACGACATAGTTGAAATTAGTGGTGATAACGTTAAGTGGACGTCATCAGTAGATATGAGACTGACAATGTTGGAGTATGTAAAAGAAAACGAGCTTCTCTATCACACGTAGACGTGACTGCACATGCAACTATGTTATTTAAAAAAATAAGTATTTCGTCAATTGCTGAAGAGGATTTGAGCTCAATGTGGGCGATTTCGATCTAAAATAGGGGATGAAACTCTTGTGAAGATGAGCAAGCAGAAAATGATAACTCCCTGAGTGGCTCTCATTGGGCATATATCATTGTTTTCTGATGATAATGATCATGATAGAACAACACGATAGATTGTGAGATTCACGATAACTACTGTTTCATCCAGTTCTTGATAAAACTGAGAAAATTGGTCAATATTTAATAGATTAATACTTTCATAGGCAAATAACTATTTCTTTTTCCATCATCTCTTTTAGTATTCAAACATGTTTCGTCTATTCAATCATTCTTTCTTGCCAGATCAATACAAGAAAAATGTTATTTATTCTCGATGCACTGTCAAATGCCTTCCGTTGCCTCAAGGACTGATCTTCCTATGGGGTTCAGTTCTATTAGTATCTTATCTAAGTCTAAGTGGACAGTTAAATTATGACATTCTTTGGCACTGTGGTTTGAAATTGGCATGTTGATTTCTGTTTCGAAGAGATTTTTATCTTGTTGTACGTCATCAGTGATGATCTTCTAGAGCACCAGTAGGTCTATTCCACTGGTTGCATGATCATTGCCTGCAGGTAGCTGAGCGGTTTTCGTATTAGTACCAGGAATCGAACTGCACCTTCGGTGTACTTAGGCCCTGTGGGTGTGATTGGGGGATATAATTATCCCTCATCCCTATAGCAAATATCGATGAACTTGAGTAATATCAAACCCCCTTTGTTTCGTCTCAAAGTATAGATTAATGAAGTAAAAATAATGAGGACCTTGACAAATATTTTATTACGAGGTCATGGCGTAGTGGTAGCCTTTCCTATTTTTACCGTAACCGTAACTACTTGTGATTGGATAATCAGGCACCACTTCAGTACTACAGCAGTTTGCCGAACATGGACGTGCTGTCGAGGCAGTACCAAAGTTATTTAGTAGCTGTTCAATATAGGGTCAGTATAGGGATCTGGGACAATAGGCAAAATAATCTATTATTTACAGAATGATCTTTATCACGTAGCTCAGTTCTTTGGCCCCTTTTCAGATAAGTATCGATAGCCCTTTATTGTTGTTACACCATTGTTTATTCTAATCCTCTGATAGACTGGAGTGAAGGTACTTGGTCGTGTTCATAACAGGAAGGAATGTTTGAATCTTGGCCAAATTTATCGAGTATCAGTTGGGTGCGATCTACATTTGCCAGCTCGTTATTCAAATCAAATCAAAATTCGTCTTAAATTTCACGTGAAGAACTTCATAGTTGACTATGTCTCTAACCAGTTTAGTAAAATAAAACATAAATGATGATTATTGATGAAGGAAATCTTTGAGAAAAAATTTGAAGTGCGCATATTAAGAGACAATCGATGACCACATATTGATGATGGCTTTCAGACGATGTTTTCGTATATTATTCTTATCTTAGTTTTGTTACCTTAATGTCACAACAACTAATATAATACATCTCATAGCTCATGCGTTTATCCTTTGCATTTTCAAAACATCGTATAATGTTGCCTGAGCTGCAGAGCACCTATTATATCTCCGTCTGCAAGGGCTTATCCAGGAAACCCTAATGTCACAACAACTAATATAATGCATATCATGGCTCATGCGTTTATCCTTTGCATTTTCAAAACATCGTATAATGTTGCCTGAGCTGCAGAGCACCTATTATATCTCAGTCCGTCTGCAAGGGCTCATCCAGGAAACCCTAATGTCACAACAACTAATATAATACATCTCATGGCTCATGCGTTTATCCTTTGCATTTTCAAAACATCGTATAATGTTGCCTGAGCTGCAGAGCACACATCTCCGTCTGCAAGAGTTTATCCAGAAAACTGAGCCTGGGAAGTTCATTAAAAAATATACTTCCAAAAATCTCCCATTTTTGTCAATGACATTACATACAGTGTGTTCATTGCAACGTGAGGTTCTGCTCGTCCATATACGCACCCAGTCACGTGATGATCATGTGTGTGTGTTTCTTTTTGGCGATCCTTTAATCCTTCATCGCGATTGATGTGGATTGATACATGGCCTCTTTCTATATCAAATTCCTAAAAAACATATATCAATAACTGGCACCAGAAAATGTCTTTTCTCAGATAGCCATGATGATGGGAGTGTACAAAAATAGTTTTAAGCGGTTTTGATACCGTTTTGATGTCAATTTTATTACATTTTTGTAATCAATATTCCGTTGGTGTGTGTGTGTACGTTGGGTTTCTTTAGTTATCTGTTTGTTTAGCCGGTGATATTGTAGCGTATTCTCAGTCCATGTTGACCTGCTTTTCTGTTTTGTGCAAAAGAAACTACGACGCTTCACATATTCATTTCTATGATTTATTTTCTCAATTTTTCTCTCTTACACCATCATACCCTCATTCTCCATGTATCTTCGGTCAACAAAGATACAATAATAAAGATATTCTTTGAATAATTTTAGCAATCTATAACTTTTAACATTCTATATATATGAGCGAAATCGAAATCCTGTCGACTTTTCGTAATATTTACAATTTGAAGTTTTTTAAAGATTTTTTTCTATGTACAAATATGTAATTTTATGTACAAGAATATACACTATTGTAGCTTTGAATTTCAGCTTATTTTACAGTGCTTTATGACCAGCATATGCGAATATAATCGAGATAGTATATTTACAATTTTTGCGTATCTTCATTCTAGAAATTAAACGAAGCTTTAGCAAATCCATTTGCCTGAATGCGGAAAAATATATAAATGGTTATCTACCTAAAATTCTAATTTTGATTAGTATTTCTTATCCAAATTTTTTTCTTGGAAGAATTACTATACCTATAGTACTAGGTGTCCAAATACTTGGGCTAGTTCCTTTTTCCTTTTTCCTAACAGGAATGTCCTTTATCAGTTTTATAGACATCAAGGATTTGATTCTGTATTAGTCTAGGAAGGGGAAGTCGATGAACATCTTCAACCTTCAAGTAAGAAGATAGTTTGCTTCTTTTCATCACTCCTCGAATAATTTCAATACATTTGTTTTGAAGTTGCTTGGGTTGCTTTTTTTCAACGAGGTCTCCCACGTAGTTATATCTTTCTTGATACTGGGTTTCCAATTCAAATAAACAGTCCAACTGCAACGCATTGAAGTCAGAAAATTCATCTATCTTTGAGCAGTCATTCGCTTGTGATAGCGTTACCAGTGCACGGCTAGCATCTCTCCCAGCTAATGATGTATCTGGGCCTTCGGGCCCGAAGTATTCCCATGCCGAACTCACATCGAAGACCTTTCGATTGATGGCAACATAGATTTCGTCCCTTTGAATGCCATCATACGTCCTTAGTTCTTGCAAAGTGAATTCGCAAGGCTCTACTTTTCTTTCTTCGCGGTCAATACACTTCTGTAGTTTTTCCTTCGGTAGAGGTTTGATTTTCCTCCATGTTATCTGTAGTGTAAGGCATATTGTTCCTAACAGAAACAGAGCATGGAGTGGAATCTGTATTAAATAACCGAGCACGTCAAATATATCTCGACTTTCAAAGATTGTTCTCCATTTGCCCAGCAATGGAACAGATAGGTTTACACATTTTCCCATCCTTTGTTGTCTTATGCCGAATGATTCTTTCCGATGATCCCGTAATGTTTTGGCTCGCTATGAGACGGCGTGTTTGTTGACCGCGTTTGTGGCATTTCTTTTATACCGGTATGCTGTATCTAATTATAGAAGATGAATGGAGCTGGCGTAGTCGTGAATGGCATTCAAGGCCTCACTGAGCAAGCACCAACCATGACCATGACGCCAGAATGTTCTGAATGAGTTCGAACGAATTTCAATTGTATCTACGCGATATCCTGCTCTGAACTCGTGTTGACAATAGATTGACTAGACAATCAATACTTGATCAGAGAACCAATGAGATTCTATCCAATGAGATTCTGTCGTGATCCATGGCATCACACTGCAAAGTTCTTCTAACTTCCTGTTGACAGGAAATATTTCCAATGACCCTCAAGAGAAGAGACCTCTGCAGCTTCGATTGATATTCACCAAACGTTGTTTAACAAAATAATTCTGTTTAGATTTTAGTAATGTGCACTGAAACCCCAGTCTACTCAGCTAATAACTCTTCTACGTCATCTCAGATACCTTTGACACGGTTGGCATAGCAACAAAGGAAATAAAGGGCAATGTTGACACCGGTGCTCAATCTTGTCTAACCGCAAAGATGCCAATTATTTGACCGACAGGAATGTGTAAAATCAACTCAAGCTTTTTGAATTCTAGTTACATAAGTTTCAATACTTTGTAACATGGATCATTTTTGTATGTTATGAAGGTACGAAGGTTTTTACGGACCCAACTGAGCGTTTTGCTGATGTTGCATTTTTATGGATGAGAAAGCTCGAAAACTGACACATTGCCAAAGCTTTTGTTAGTTTTCTTTGCACGAGGCATTTATTAAATATGCCACATTAAGAAAAAAGATTAATCTTCTTAGTCGGAAACCTGAGAATTTTCCGTTTAGTAAGCAGTAATGATTACCGTGAAGTTCGAAAGGAAATTGCGTCCAGGTTCCTGTCACGATAGGACATGATGGTGTTCAAGTGCTGTAAATTGTTAGCAACCATTTGTCAACACGAGTTAAAAGTTTCACTTCTCAAAACTAATGATCCTTTCCTTTGACGTGGGTAAGGTGCTCAACAACTAGCTCTATAAACACATGCTAATCTTTAAACCGGTTTTGTTGACGATAATTGTACGGGGGCGGTTGCAAATAAGGGCGACCGACGCCTTCCTGCTTAGCTTTCAAAACTCAGGAAGTATTTCATGATGATAGGAAATGTCTGTGGGAAATGGTCAAGATGTTGTCTATGCAGAGATTTTAGGTTCAGTGCAGATTCGTTCTTGATCTTTTTAGGTTTGCTATTCCATTATCCTCGGTGCTTTGGGATTTCCGCTTCTTTGTGGTGTTGTACATTGTACTCTTTCTTTGCCTGCAGCCATGAAAATGCCGATTTGCAAAGTTTTTTTTACAAATTAAATTCTTTTATTGCAAAAGCTAACCATTAACATGTACTACGTATAGGAAAATTTGAATGTTAGTTAAAAAGAGTGCGAAAATTAGCTATAATTTCGCGCTCTTTTTGTGTTTATATTTTTTCACTTTCAGAAAAGAGGTTGCATATTTTGTTGATATTTTTTCTCTGGATTACTTTTTCATTCCTATTATGTTTGACATCAATCAATGATAAATGTGTGATTCAAGGTTGATAGTCAATGGTATTTTTAGAGTTCACTCCTTGAGGTGTTTTCTTTTGACAAGAGTCTGATCCACTTTGTGTCTTGCTTCATTTCACTTCAACTTCAGCCATATTTCACTCAAGTTTCATTATTATTCAATGGCCTTTTGGCTGGAGTGGATTTCACATACAGTTCCTCGTTGAGTCGTACTCCATTCACTCTACAATCTCTTTTAATGAAAAAACAAATATCTTGTTTTGAAAATTGATAGAAATTTGGTGGTCCCAGTCAGCTGAATAACTGCTTAATCCATGGCTTTTTACTGTAAGCTCAGAGTATTCTAAACATTTCAAACTCGTTAAGATAATAGAAAGATATTGGCTTTAAGGCTTTTTTGAACAAAGCTACTCAATTATGAGCTGGAATGTAAAGTTAACAAAGCTACTGTCTGTTTTTGCCTCAGGAAAAAAGACGCTTTAAAACAAAAGACCACCCTTTCTTCATGGTTCTAGTTCTTTGCGGTTCCTACTCCAAGACATCTCAAAACTGTGCAAAATGTGTTTGTGACTTTTTGTGAAGACTTGTTGGTCTCTGAGTGCGATACTGCACGGATATGCCTTCTCTCAGACCCCTTTTCTAAGTACTCTAACAGTGTCATTAAGCGATAATGTACAATCAAATACTGCAGACAAGCTGTCAGACAGTGTGAACTAACTTACTTACTAACAACGTTTTGCAATTTTTTTCATTTTTCTTCTCGTTTTTCTCTTCTCCAAGGCACATTCTTCTTTCTTTTTGCATAAAACTTGTACTGAGTAGATTTGTTTAGATTTGTTGATATGATTCTCTCGATTCTCGAGGGAAAAAGACTGTTTATAATAATGACAGTGATAAAATCTCTAGACTAATTAGTTTAATTGTAGATATTGAACTACGAAATTATTTGGCTTCGTACCACGAATACCTAAGCGATATAAATATATTCAAAATGAAAAAAGTTACAGCTCAAACACCTGAATTTATGCAAGACCTATGATACAATGGATATTCTTTCTATCTTCGAATTCCTGCTATTCAGTATCTTAAAAGTTTTCAAACTTTGGCTCTAAGTATGACTGAACTCATCGTATGATAGATGTTTTGCGTGGCTTTTGAGGTCGCTATTTGTCAAAGCACATGCACAAACCCATTCAACCCTTAAGAAAGATTTTTCCCACGACCCTATGAAATCTGTCGAATTTATATCTTAATTTCATAATTATTTAGTTGTAAAATACTTAAACAAGTTTAGTGTTCTCATTTTACGCATCTTAAGGTGTTGTTCAGGTGTAAAAAGTCAAATGATGAACTTTGCAATGCTCGCACCATCATTAATATCCGTTATGCAAAAGACTTCAATACCGCCCAATTTATTCAAAATAAATGTCTTATGAAGCAAACAAGAACGCAACACTTGGCTTCCCGGAACGACAGGTTTGACAAGACTAAAGTCCAAAGTTCTCTCCAGTCAACAGCGACCTGCATGACGTCATGCTGGGAAGTAAACAAACGATGTGACTCAGCACTCGCTTCCTTCTAAGGATGACGTAATAATGACGTAATAAAGTCTCGTGAAAGTCCGCTGACTTGATGTATTTTTTGTGATGATGTCATGGAACCAATTAAAGAAGTGATGACAGCTGATGATGACCTCATGACAAGAGGTGAAGTCAGTTCTTTGCTTCGCGATTTAGTTTAAATTCACAATATTTGTTGATAAATGTTGTTACGTGACTCTTGATAAGTGAACCGAACTGGAATGCAGCGTTAATATGAAAGACAAGCCGTTACAATACTGGAATAAAGCCATCATTGATCTTATCAATGTTTACCTTAAGTCAACAGGTGTCACAGTTGAGTCATTCGTGGTATTCTGACAAATTATCACATAGAGATCTACAACCCTTCTTTTAACATGAACGACAATATTCTATTTAAGCCTAGAGAGTATATCGATTGGTAAAGTACGTATACTAAATATTTTCACTCGGTCACAACAGCCCATATTGCATGCATTTTTTATGTTACTTTATAAAACTTTCTTCTCAATAATTAAAATGTCTAATGTAAATGTTTACTGAATATCACTATGACTTGTACGAGAAGCTTTTATCAGATTGAATGAACTACGAACAATGGACAATGAGATATTTTTACACTTGCCCTGGGATTAAACTTTGGACTGAGCTTCTTCACCGTCAGTCAGCCGGTATTAGTGGAGCTAATTGATTGTAGCTGAGCCCTGAGAGGCAGAGAGAGTTTCACAGTAGCTCGTTCTAAATAACTGTCATGGATAATATTTTTATCTCCAAGATGTTTTTCTCTACTTTGGTCGCATGAAGAATGAAGATGTTTATTTAGTTTGCATTACAAGTGTACTATGAGCATTAAACGTAGCATGTTCAGCATGTAACTGACAGAAAATGATTCTTATCGAACTTCTATTTTTACCGCGTCTTCTATTTGTGGAATAAAATCTTAGTGGACCGTGAGCGAATCTAGGGGCCTCCAGTCACCTGTCATATTTTTGATACCACATTTTGATTATACAGCTATTTCAAAAAACGTTGAATACTGAATACTGCATACTGAATACTGCATTCCAAGACCGAAATGCATTTTGGGTCATGTAATATTGTCTAAAGTAAAATAAATAATAATTTTTTATTTTATTTTTAGTGCATTCCATCCGGAACAATATACTAGCTACATATAGAGAACCAATCGCTGTATATTTACTTTTTATTTCAAATTAATGAGACCCACTATGCCCATTGGTTTTGGTATGCAGTATGCAGTATGCAGTATGCAGTATGCAGTATGCAGTATGCAGTATGCAGTATGCAGTATGCAGTATGCAGTATGCAGTATGCAGTATGCAGTATGCAGTATGCAGTATGCAGTATGCAGTATGCAGTATGCAGTATGCAGTATGCAGTATGCAGTATGCAGTATTCAGTATGCAGTATGCAGTATGCAGTATGCAGTATTCAGTATGCAGTATTCAGTATGCAGTATTCAGTATGCAGTATTCAACGTTTTTTGAAATAGCTGTGTACAGTATCAACAATAGCAGATATCAGAGTTACACTCCATTGCCTTCAAACAATTGCTTTAAGTCGTAACATTTGGGTCAGCTTCTATTGATGATTTACCCAAGAGAATAAAATAACAAAAGACAGGATGGCCATGTTGGATGATATAACAAAAGAGACTAATGACAAATCTTAAGCTTTTGTTAAATTCATCCAACATGGCTGCTATGAAAACCATCAATACATTTACTTTATTGTTGATGCCTCGACTTGAAACAATTGTTTGAAGGCAATGGAGTGTAACTGCTAACTGTACAATTTGATATTCATACCCTATGCATATTTTTCTTGAAATCCAATGAGAAATGCTTATAAATACCCAACACCATCTAGGAATAGTAGGGAAAAGGGGTCCCAGTTAGGATGCCTGTGGCACTCCCTTACTTCTTACTATGAAAAAACCCCATGACGTGATGTAGCTTTCCATAGAAAAATGCTTTCCAGCGTACACGGCTTTTCTTTTTTTTCTTTTCTTTTACAGTTATAAAAATAACTTATCCGTCTCATAGAACGGTAAAATATTAATACACAAGTTAAATAGTTGCGTAGAAGCAAATATTTCGAGAGAAATTATGTACTTTTAATCTGAGTGCTGAATTTCGCTGAATTATGTAGTAAGTCAGAGAAGATGCAACTGGCATAAAGGAAATGTGCTTAATGTCAGGTGATACCGCCATTCCATGCGGAATGTTTGAAAGAATGAATTACAGGGAAACGAACAGTTGGTAAAAAATCAGTCAAACATTATTGTCATAGTGCCATAAGCCAAAACTCTCGCGGCTTAGCTCGGCTCGAAGAGTTCCTCTGGCTCTATTTGGATTGATGGTTTATGGATTCGCTATAATATTGTACAACATAGGCCTTTTTTTTCTTCGTGATCGTAGTCGTCAAGTAGACGTGCTTTGGAACTGTCAGAGAAGGTTTCGTATGCAGTATGGTAACTTTCCTCTCGAGTGGCTGGAAAAGGAAAAAACAGAGGTAAACACGTAAGATAATGTAAGATTTCATCATTTATTACTAACAGAACCATTCACGATTTGAGTCGATCATATTAGAAAGATTCTTAAAGAGGATTAGATCAGCAATCATACTTATGGAGCTTAGATTCCCGGCAAGCTAAAATGTAATGACCCAGAATGCCTTTCGCCAAAGAGCCAAGGCTTCCTGTAACGTTGCAAGTTGCAGAGCGAATGTTGCTCGTATTACCACCCCGCACGTCGCACAACAAAATTTTGTAGTTGTACTGGGTGGTAATACGAGCAACATTCACACTACAACTAGCAACGCAACAATATTGCGCGACAAGTTGCACCATTTTGTATATAGCTATTTTAAAAAAGGTTGGCGAAGGTTTTGTTGCTTGTTACATGTTGCATTCCAAGTCAGAAATGCATTATGGGCGATTTGATACAATCAAAGAAAGGTCACAACAATATAAAAGTTTCGTAAACTTTGTCTTTACGTTTTTTCGGAGTATTTTCTTCTGTGCTGACATTATTTACATATGAATATAATACATTTCAAGCTTGGTAAGCAACATGCAACATGCAACATGCAACATGCAACATGCAACGAAACCTTCACCAACCTTTTTCGAAATAGCTGTATATGGACATGAGACCATAAAGGCCCTGTTACACTGAGCAATTTTCCCAGCAACTTGTTTCGGAACGCCGTTGCGAGACAAGTTGCTGGAGAATTGCACAGTGTTACAGGGGTTGTCTCGCAATTTTTGTTGTTGTGCGTAGCGTTGGACGAAAAAGAACTAACTTTTCGCAGCAACTGGCAACGCCATTGCACAGCGTATCCGCACCCCTCCGACTTGTCTCACAATTTTATGGCATATTCTTCAAGTCATTGCAAGTTGCTGAGATCACGTTGTAGTGTAACACCTCACCTCGGTAACCTGCAACGCTACATTTTCAAGTATTGCGAGACAAGTGGTTGAGAATATTGCACAGTGTAATTGTCCTTCATGGTCTCTTGATATGGACCTAGGCCGTTAGGTAGATACTGATACTGATACTCGCTCAAACATCCAATCAGAACGCAAGATTTTTAGGATACCAGACCGGGGAAAAATAACATTACTTATTTCAGTACTCATAGATGTCTACCTCTATTATTCTCAGTTATGCTATGCATTTTGATATGTGTGGATTTATTCCTACGGGGTGCTTGGTTGTTTGCTTGTGACCCCTACGATAACAGTTTCTCACGAGCAATTGCACAGTGTAACATCCTTATCTCATCAGAACTTTCTTGGCGAGATAAAGTAGAACGAGTTTCTACTCAACATGAAACTATTCAGAGATGTTGTTGTTGATGACGAAGTAGTAGTACTGCATGGAGGAAAATTTACGTCGTGTAACTCCTCATAAAATTTGTCTCGCAAGGAACGTTTGTAGTAAAACGTTTCATCGTAAGAGAGGTTTAAAAAAGACGATTTATCTGACTGGCACTATCTCAAACCATTGCCATTATTAGGCAATAGAGCTTTTAAGTGTGACGTTAATCCTATAGAAAAACGACTGCCGGGTCCAAAACGAAGAGCAGTTCTATGAAGATTTTTCTTACTTTTTCTTCATGACAGGATTTGTTGTCCAAAGTTCTAATTGTTTCAGGTGGAGGTTAAGTAATTCAGTACGTTTTTCGCTTTATTTTAGCGGTATTTTTGTGATGGACCCGGAAATACGTCACAACTTAAAAACTCTATAGTTAAACGATTTTCATATTCATAGGATGGATGAATGATTGAATATACGAATGAATGAATATAAGATTGAATGATTGATTGAATGAATGAATGAACATATAAGCTAAGCTAAAGTAAAAATCAAAAGTGTTGATACACTGCCCCATAATGTTGGAAAAAGTAAGCAAACAGTGTAAGAAAAAGCGTTTTAAAAATCGTATATAGACGAAAAATCCCCCTCCCCAAGTCAATGTTGTTCCTTGAGAATGTGGCTAGCTCACGGTACCAAAGTTTGGGGAGCGCACAGTCGACATCAGTCATTTCACACAGCCAATTATGGAAGCATTATATATAGGGCCAATGTATCAACACATTTTGATTTTTACTTTAGACGGGAACGACAGAAGGAAATAGCATTAAATTGAAAGAGAAAAAGAATTGAAGGACGAACATAAGAGTTTAACAGGTTATGTAATTGGTGCTTGTTACATGACAATATTGTGGTTTTCATTTGCAGGTGTATGTAAATAGCATGTCCTTGCTGTGACACATTTGTTTTATTAACAAATTGAAGTACAGGGAAGACCTGAAACTCTAGTAAAATCAAACCATGCTTGATTGCATTGTAGCGTTATTATTGTGTTCCCTTCCGATGCATCTCGTATTCAGTCAGTGGTTCCCACTCCCCTTAGTTACCGTTGCCATGTCCCACAAGCTCAACAAATTTTAAACTAGAAAATATCTCAGAATTTAGTTCTGTTCGCGGAAAATTGATTATAAATTGTTTCAATTGTTTACTGTCCGGTGAAAATAGAAGAAAATTGCCTTGTAATCCTTGTAGTACTTTTTAAAACAAATACTGTGTAGTTGTTTGTGGGACAAGATTTTAATTACAGTGGAAAACTGCTGCAACGGTGATTGGTTCGCTATTGTGGTCTGATTCGGAACCATGGATTGTTTCTATAATCATTATTGCCTTCCTCCGTAAAGAGATGATCCAAGAAGGAATAATGATAATAACTAAAACCCAGTTGGATTAAGCATTGTTCCATCGGACAGATTGCACCGGGTATAAATTTAAATAATTTGGACGAAATATAGCAGATAATTTTGAGTGAATATATTGCGTAATTATCGAAAACCTAATTACTGCATGTAACTAGCTTATTATCACGAAAGACTGCTTCGGTTCTCTCACAAATATATTAGTATTTTTTCCTCGTGTGTCTGGATATATAATAAAAACCTTCATATATATACTCAAATTTTATGGTAATATACTTACAAATTGATGAATAATTTAGACTTCTGTTATTGTATGGAGCCAATACCTCGATATAATTCACTTCTCTCCCTGTTGCTAAACACGTTTTGTCGTAGAAATCTGAAGTAATAACTTTACCTTCTCCATCTTTGCTTCGAAATACACGAAATACGAAATGATAAATTCCTGGTGTTAGTGAAATCACCTTAACTAACGAGTTGGTGTTCGTGTTGTTCGACCGTTCGAGTTCATAAACACTTATTTCTTTCGCATCGATAATCTTGAAAGGATCTTTGTATATTCCTGCTGCTCTGCATATCAGTAGTTCCACTCTCTCGGTTGTATATATCGACTTCCAAGCAAAGCCAACTTCTAATTCAGCAGACATTGTGGCTCAGTTCTCATGGTAGAGGAAGAATACAATCTTTCTAAAGATATTGCCAAACCATCCTTATAAAACATGTGACTCACCTTTCATGGTTATTTACGCAACTTGATCACGCGCAAGCATTTATGTCACGCAACAAAGGATAACGTCCATTTTCCTTGACTGAACACATATAAATATCCAGAAACCTAGGAAATGGTATGAGTGTATGTAAAAGCATCTTTCTTTGATATCTAGCAACATGCCTTTAAACATGAATAAGAATGGTGGCAGTGATCGATGATGATGATGATGATGATGATGTTGATGTCAATCGCAGTGCTACGGCAGCTACGGTGATGCTGAGCATTATGAGTTCTTGGTAGAGAAATTTTGAAACTCAGAGAGCCTCGGAAATGCGATTTTCAGTGTTTTGAGGGGCATCTGCAAGAGCATAAATTCCCTCTTCCCTCTTTCTTTGATCTACTACCCGCCCAGTACATGTTAAAACTCCAACACACACGTTTTCATGCAGTACACTAACTTTATTTTTGGTTTTTAATCTTAAGTTATCATCAGGAGTTATCATATTACATTTGATTGAAGACTTATTCATTTGTTCTTTAACAATGAGACTTGACCGTCTGACTTGTTATTTTATGGATGTTTAGTTTGTTGGTAATGTTTCTAGTGACTACAGGGTCTGTTTCTGCTGCAAAAGATAGCTTTCAAAGCAGAAGTGCAATCAAGAAACCACTGATACCTACATCCACCACTACGTCCATCAGTGTCATCGCGGAAAGGTAGCGTCCAATCTGGATCGCGCTTCCCCGGTAGACTCCACCCGCTACAGCTTTGACGACTACCTTGGCACTGGGAGCTGCCTTCAGTCTCCTTGAAGCAGATGCGACAGAGAGGAGAACGCACGGGTGGTGGTATTTTACGGGACTCCATCTTCCAGGCGTATCTGCATCCACCACTACGGCCATCGGTGTCATCACGGAAACTAGAGGTCCATGAAGGATAGGTGCTCCACGCGGTGCAGGAACTACGAGTACCCTGGCACTGTGAGCTTCCTTCTGTCTCTTTAAAACACAGCCTATATTCTTGGCCTTGCACGATTCTATTAGCTGCTTGGATTCGCCATTGATATCTGCATCCACCTCCACGTCCATCGGTGTCATCACGGAAAGATTGACTCCAAGAAGGAGATGAGCTATAACCACTGCATGTGTGTGACGGTCCTTGGCACTGAGAACTGCGCTCCGTCTCTTGGAAGCAAATTCTGAAGCCACTTGGAGAAGAAGCGGCGAGGGAAACTCCATAACAGGCAAGAAAAAGAGCTGAAAGAAGATTAAAGGCACGGTACGTCATGGTCGGAATTTTTGATCGACTTTTCTCTGGTTCGAGTTGATCGCAACTTGTTGCACCTTAAAATGAGAGGATATTTCTTGTTTATGGTCCTTAATATACTATACCGCTTATTGATATGCTACAGCTGTGGGTGTCCATTAATTTGGTTCATGTGGTGCTCTAATGAAGAAACATGAATTTTCTTGCTCGAGACAAGTTTTTATAGCTCTCATTTCTAATTGCCATCCTATTTTCGCCAATAAAAACATACTACCATAATTAACAAAGAATATATTTATTCATTGAGCAGTCAATGACATACGTTCGGAAGTTGCGTTTGCAAGGAAATCGTTATTACTGAATTGAAAACTTTTTTTACGGCCTGGCATGTCACCAATTCTGACAGAGGGTCCTGAAGGGGGGTCCTAAACCCAGTTTCCCAGCCCAAAATTTTGCAAAATCCCAGTTCCAGTCATGCAAAATCTCAGTCCGAGTTATAGAACTAAAGTTAGAATTAAAGATTTTGCAAAATCTAAGTAATGGCCAGATAGAAGACAATATTCCGAATATTCTCTTGCTAAATCCCAGTCCAAGTACGTGCATGAAATAACATTTTCCTAGCCCAAAAATAGGCGAATTCCAGCTTCCATTTTACCCCCTCAGGACCCTCAATTCAGCATTTGTTATTTGTTATCACTCATTGTTAGGGCTGGTTATTCCTGTTTTACTCAATGAACATGATTCTCAGGTATAAGCGAATTTATTTTTTTGAAAATTGTTGTATATATTCTGATATATGTATAAGTATATATATATAAGTGTCAAGAAATCGAGATCAGTTTTGTAGCTTTTCATTTAAAGACGTGGCAGTGTGTCGTTTTTGTTTTTTTTTGCTTTTCTTCTTTTCCTTGTCAGTGTAGTATAGTCGAAATTAGTATTCATTTAATTTGTTAAGAGATGTCTCGTCTGTTTGGCACGTTTTTCTTTCTTTGTTGTTAGTTGTTGAGGATATTTTCAGTTCTTTGTTTGCATTTAGTCAAGAGTTCATATTAACGTCAAGTGCCAACAAGAATTTTCCAGTTTTGGTGAACAGAATGCACCATTTCTTTTTCACATTGATTTAAACACAAACAGAATAATTTCCACTGTTTACTATATTCTGTTTTCTTTTCTTTTCTTTTTTTTCTTCAACCAATTTCATTTCCTGCCTCGCAAGGAATCATTGCGGAAATTTGATGATAAAAGTTCAAGCCGAATAAGATTTGAAAGCGGAACTATCCGCACTAAACAAGCACAACATTGTTGTCGCGTGATGACACTTATAGTGATAATCGTACAGACTCGGGGATTTGAAAGTCGAAAATGAGTTCTGAAGAAAAAAACAATAGCAGAAATATGTTTTGTATTAAGTGTTTTTGTGCTCAGATTTAATTTGTTTTCTTCCGAAAAAACCGTCCTTGTCCTTTTTTTTTACGAGGGTATAGCACTTAATAGCCAGTGGCTAAGAAACCTGACGTGGTCCAGTGCATGATATCGATATATATAGGATATTACATGGTCGCGCGGAGATACGAATTTTATCTTCGAGTGTTGATATTATCTCTCACGAGTGAGCGCAGCGATGCAGAGTTATAAGCATTTAAGAGTTATAAGCATTTAAATGTGCCAAAAAAATGAAAACGAGGCTGGTCGGTCCATCCATGAATGTGTTTCACATATAAATCCTTCTAAGTTTAAATTGCTGTAACTTTCTTAGTATTTATGCTAGAGCACTCAAATTTTGCTTAAATACTAATTTAGCATATGCTTTCGAATGCTGGTTGTTATGACTTCAGGAAGTGGAAAACAATATATATAGTTATATACTCATTTATAGAAAACAAAGCTATTTTGTATTTGTGGTACAAATAAAGTTAGTATACTGTTGCACTACAAGTTGGTTCAAGAACTGTGATAACATTTCTAAACAAACACTGCCTCTACCCTCCAAAAGGTTTAACGCAAAATATCACCAAAGTTATCGGTTTGAAATGGACACAACACAGAAATATATTACAATCTATTTCGACGCAAACTATGGTTAAGGTTCAACGCGAAACGTGGTGTAAGAACAAAATGAGCCACAGTTTGCGTTATTGCAATCTGTGGTACTAGAAGTACTGCCCTATTGGCTGTACTTCTAGTACCACAGATTGCAATAACGCAAACTGTGGCTTTTGTTCTTACACCACGTTTTGCGTTTAACCTTATCCATAGTTTGCGTCGAAATATACATATATACATACAGGACAGGAAGCCTATGCCCTAGGAAGTTTGAATACCAGTTCAAATGCAAAACACTTTAGAAGACTCACCAGTCAAGGTTGCTTTGCCCTTGTTGCTATGGCAATTCGATATGAAGCAATAGAGAGTCTTGAATGACATTGAAGCATTGCAGTAAAATGTGTTGTATATAAATTATGTTGCTTGCATTAAAAATGTTGTTGTGATAAAAATTTAGTTATCCCTTTTACCCCTTCTAAAGCAGCACCCCAATGTTTTATCCCCCCCCCCCCCCCCCCCCCCCCATAAATACTCACCGGTCCTTAGTAATTTGTACATTGCCAGAAATATTGGACATTGTCAGCGGTGTTACGCATGAATGAAAATGAAGTGGTTTTCTAGAGGAAAACTATAAATACATGGTTTCCAAGCACATATTTATATTCAACTATGATGTTAGTAAAACAATTCTTGCCAAAAAATAGTTACTTGACAATCAAAAGAACAACTATTATTTTTCTGTTGATAAGCCTCACCACAGGAAGCCCATGAAGGACAAGAAACAAGTTTCAAACGTAAATCGTTACTTTAAGCTTCCTTATTGTATCTCAGCAGTCAAATAGGAGCTTGTAAAAACAAAATGGCGATATTTAGGGGGTTCTGAAGCTGTTTGGAGCAGTTCTCTGTGGTTTCTTGTCATTTTTAACTGAAAACTACGAGCTAACAACGCGTCGAATCGCTTAAAATTTAACCTAACTTCAAGCTTCTTGGGAACCTACATTCTGAAGGCATGCTGTCTATTTTGAGCGGTTTTGGATTTATTAAACACTCGTTTGGTGATATCGAGGTGGAGCTCTTTTACTTTTAAATTTTTTCGAGCTCAAATAAGACGATTTTGGGGTCAAGTGTGGCCAGATTTATAGACGATGTATGGAATCTAGAGCTTTCGAAGCCTTTCGAAGGCAAGTAGTCCGGGAACCAATATGTCGCATGATTCAGTGATCATTTTACGCTTATTTAGTAGCTTGTAGGGTGGGTTGTTTGTCGCGATGTGGAGCTCAGAGGAAATAAAACCCTATTCGCCGTAAATAGAGGAAACTCTATATTCCCCATACATTTCCTATAAGACTCGGCGGCTATTTTGTAAGCTGAAACGCATCATTGCGCATGGATGAGCAGGCTCATGTCCCATATTTCTGGCAATGATTTCACGGATACAATACTGTTTGCACTCTGATCCTACATTAGAGTTTGAAAGTGCTAGATTTAAGCAAGCACAGCTATTCTAGTGGAGCTTAAATGTGAAAATTTAAGCTTTAAAAATAATCATACCCAAAAGATTTTATACATCTGAAAGCTTATAAAACGAAGAGCTATTGCAGTAGAGTGCTTACACTATGTCCATGAAAGAATTTCAAAGTTATTATTGCCTAACAGTTGTTATCTAGTAACTATTTAGTCACTATCACTCAACCAGAAAAGTCTTTAGCAATACACTAGGGACACCAAATGAATAGAGACTTAAACCATTATCAATAGTTTTATTTGTTCCGTGTACTTTTGCGGTTTAGTGATAGTGACTAAATAGTTACTAAATAACAACGGTTAGGCACTAATAGCTTTGATCTTATTTCATGGACATAGTGTAAGCACTCTACAAGCGTTGATCAGCTGGAGTTTGTTTCACGCAATGACGTCACAGAAGCCTAATGGGTAAACCCACTGAGTGTTTCTGAGCCGCCGGTGTTTTGCGATTTTTTTTGCGTTTTTTTGAAACTTTGATCCTCATTTTTTCCAAAACTATTCAAGGTTTGACTACCAAACTTTGTCAGTATATTTTTCACATATATACCTTTAATATAAGATAGACTTGTTCTGGGGGTGGAGTTCCCCTTTAAACCTTTGAAATTTTGAATATACCATTCTACATTACAAGGTGCATTCATTGGGTTGCCGTGTGGTACAAACTTTTGCTTTCCATCTTCATCTGTTTTAATGGTTTGGCTGTACGGTCCAATTAAACCAATATCGAAAGGCAGCTCCATGGCCTCTAACTACTGGAGGCTTGAGGCCTTTACATCTTAGTGTTCCCAATTTCTTCCCTTTTGTTTCACTCAACATTTCTGGGGCAATGAAGCCGGTGATGTCGACATCATTGCCACAGCTATCAATGAAACGCAAGACATTTGGGCTCCTGACCTTTTTTTTTTTTTTCGAGGACATCGCGATTTTTTTCAAACGTGTTGTTATCTATAGAAAAGCTAGAATATGATAACACAGACCGGGTACAAAGCTATTTCTTTAATGACAACACATTTTGGCTAAGAGTATTTACATTGATAAAACGTTTGTTTTGCAGTGAACAGTTTCGTGTGAAATAATAAAGAGTATATAGGATTGGCGAGTGGGCGAGCTCTTGCACAGGCAACCCAGTGAACGCTCCAAGAGCTTCTAGTTTAATTATAACATAATCGATGGTACTAAGATTCAAATATATATATATAAAACCTATAAATGACCAATAAGGCTTAAAAGTGCATATAAGCCTTTGAGAAATTTTAGATTGAGTTGCCATTATTGTAATATTCTCAACGTTGGTAGTTGTGGCTAGAACAGGAACAAGAAGGTCCCACACTGTGGATGCCCTATGTGCTATCGATTTTTTCATCAAATAAGTGTATAAACGTGGCACTATGACCTTGTAAACTAAAATTTCTATTGCATTTTTTACACGTCGTCTTCAAAAATCTCTAATGGACTGCGTTGTATGACTGCTTGGTAGCCAATCATAGTTCTTGGTAACCATCTCTTTGAACATCCAAAGATTGAACAAGATCAGGACTATAGGTAAGCAAGACATCTTTTCTACCTCTGAAAATCTTGTTCCAGAAGAAAGACAAAAAGTGGTGATAAAGCGAGGCGTCTACAATCTCCAGCATCAGAATCAATACTTCTCTTTGTTTATTTTCATGGACGTAATCGACGGTGTAAAGCTTGTAGGATACACGAATAGAAAGCTCTGCAAACTTACAAAAGTTATCCAAGACGAACATAAAAAGTGTCGTGTAGTAGATGATCACATAGACCAAAGGGAAATTGTCTGTTGATGTTGAAGGGGGGTAAGTGAAGTTCAACTGGTATATCAAACATATTGTCAGGACTTTGGATATAATGACTCCCGTCTCTACTAGTTGCGATGGTTTTAAATTCGCCGTGGATAATTCTATAACAATGCTGTGATAAAGAATAATAAGACCTAGGATAAAGTTGAGGTACCAAAAATACTGCTTGCGCAAAAGGGAGATGATCACTTGCAAGTTCTGCGCAGGTCGAAGCGGCTTGATGAGTTCACTAGGAATACAAAGAGTACAGATAACAATAATAGAAGTGAAGCATGAACAGCCGATCCAGAGACCCTTCCAGCAATATGGACCATAGCCTGGCGTTGATATATGTTCGTAGATGGTGTAGTTAATGTGACAGTCGACGCTGGTTTGGGAATGATATACGGTGCAGTCGACCATGAAAACAGTGAAAAAGGCTAGAGACAAGAGACGAAAGAACTGGAAGATGACGTACAATACGGTAACAACATACTTGCACTGGGCTGAAAGACAATGAAAGAAGTTAGTTTTGTAAGACCTTTTCAGTTTGGGTTGCCCCGTTATCTTCTGGCACATCATAAACAAGAGAACCATGCATGCAGTGGCGGATTTAGGGGTGGTCACGGGGTTCCCATGATCCTCCCTCCCCTTCCTAGCTTGGAATTAGTTGTTTAGTATAGCAAAATTAAAGGTGCATTCCTACAAGAATTACGAGGTAATTTTCTTTAATTTTTACAGGACGGCTAAACAAATGAAACAATTTATAATCAGTTTTCCGCGATCAGAGTTTTGAATCCTGAGATATTCAGCTACTGAATTTGTTTATCTCACTGAGGACATACAACTAAAGAGTAACTCAAAACAAAACAATGGAAAGATTGAAAGTCTAGATAAATATTCTTTTTTTCGTCATTGTTTTGACTGGTTTTTTTTTTTTCTTGCATCGATTCGACATTATTATTAAGATTCAAACATCTTCCAATCAGCCCAATAACGCTCTTCATCGTTATACATCATTTGACTGATGTTTTGTGGACAGTACGAAAGGAAGTAACTGATAAGGCTTAGTCTGGGTCATGATTACTGACTCAATTCAAATACCAAACTGTTAGATTTTGAGGTCAATATATTAATAAAAGACTTAACATAAACACATAACTGAACAACCCACAGCTGCTGCTTGGAGCTGAATTAGTTATTTTTCTTCTCAAATCAATCAAATGTTAACTTATGTGAGACTTACCTGAAGCCATTCTGCAAAACAATCTTTTTCAGCCTGGCGTCTAAAGTTCTCACTGATCAGAATGAATAAAGATTATGAAGTTAGTCGATTCTATATGAAGAAATTATGATCTTATATATGCTGAAAAACTTATTGTTTTTATACTACTTAGTATCGAAACGGTTTGTTTAAGCAAGGGGAATCCATGACATATAATTACATCTATGACGTAAACGTTATTGTCTCAGGATTGGCTGCATGTGCTTATAACCCATTTCAAAGAAAATCCAGAAACCTCTTCTCTGAACAGATATGTAGAGGAGCCCGAGGAAGGAGGGGTGATTTTGAAGCTTTTATTAAATAACAGTTAGGATGTTTTTGGAAGTTTTGATTGTTAGCAAGGTTTGCCCGTTTGCACGAAGCTTTCGCTCAATAGAAACGAGAGCCCAGGCCCCACTCACACCCCCTGCGCGCGTCTTATGCCTCTGCGACGCTCTGGAATCAATATGGAACAGGATATGCTGCTTGTAGTCACCGTGAATAAACTTAATTATTTATTCAAAATATTTCCCCGTTTCTGATTGGTCCACAGCCCCAGGTTAATTTTTCATGACAAGCTTGACTGACCAAATTTGGAAATATTTGGAAAAATTGTACGTCATTCGTCTAATAACTAAAACATAATTGGACGATTGACGTCATCATAGCCGCCAAACAAAAACGGCTTCCCAACAGGGAAGGTTTGCAAACTTATCTTAAATGCTTTCTTGAATGACTGAATTGAGAAAATATTTTGAATAAATTATGGTACGTGTGGTGTGGTATGGAGGTGGGGAGGGGAATGGTACGTGTGGTGTGGTATGGAGGTGGGGAGGGGAATGGTACGTGTGGTGTGGTATGGAAGTGGGGAGGGGAATGGTACGTGTGGTGTGGAATGGAGGTGGGGAAGAGAATGGTACGTGTGGTGTGGAATGGAGGTGGGGAGGGGAATGGTACGTGTGGTGTGGTATGGAGGTGGGGAGGGGAATGGTACGTGTGGTGTGGTATGGAGGTGGGGAGGGGAATGGTACGTGTGGTGTGGAATGGAAGTGGGGAGGGGAATGGTACGTGTGGTGTGGTTTGGAGGTGGGGAGGGGAATGGTACGTGTGGTGTGGAATGGAGGTGGGGAGGGGAATGGTACGTGTGTTGTGGTATGGAGGTGGGGAGGGGAATGGTACGTGTGGTGTGGTACGGAGGTGGGGAGTGTTGTGTTGTGTTGTGTTGTGTTGTGTTGTGTTGTGTTGTGTTGTGTTGTGTTGTGTTGTGTTGTGTTGTGTTGTGTTGTGTTGTGTTGTGTTGTGTTGTGTTGTGTTGTGTTGTGTTGTGTTGTGTTGTGTTGTGTTGTGTTGTGTTGTGTTGTGTTGTGTTGTGTTGTGTTGTGTTGTGTTGTGTTGTGTTGTGTTGTGTTGTGTTGTGTTGTGTTGTGTTGTGTTGTGTTGTGTTGTGTTGTGTTGTGTTGTGTTGTGTTGTGTTGTGTTGTGTTGTGTTGTGTTGTGTTGTGTTGTGTTGTGTTGTGTTGTGTTGTGTTGTGTTGTGTTGTGTTGTGTTGTGTTGTGTTGTGTTGTGTTGTGTTGTGTTGTGTTGTGTTGTGTTGTGTTGTGTTGTGTTGTGTTGTGTTGTGTTGTGTTGTGTTGTGTTGTGTTGTGTTGTGTTGTGTTGTGTTGTGTTGTGTTGTGTTGTGTTGTGTTGTGTTGTGTTGTGTTGTGTTGTGTTGTGTTGTGTTGTGTTGTGTTGTGTTGTGTTGTGTTGTGTTGTGTTGTGTTGTGTTGTGTTGTGTTGTGTTGTGTTGTGTTGTGTTGTGTTGTGTTGTGTTGTGATAATGATGTGCTGATTGCGTATCACCGGTCAATACAATACAATACATAAGGTACTGATGATGATGAAGGTACTGATAATGATGAAGGTACTGGTGATGATGAAGGTACTGATAATGATGAAGGTACTGGTGATGATGAAGGTACTGATGATGATGAAGGTACTGATAATGATGAAGGTACTGATGATGATGAAGGTACTGATGATGATGAAGGTACTGATGATGATGAAGGTACTGATGATGATGAAGGTACTGATGATGGTGCATATGAAGATGATGAAGGTACTGATGATGGTGCATATGATGATGATGAAGGTACTGATGATGATGAAGGTACTGATGATGATGAAGGTACTGATGATGATGAAGGTACTGATGATGATGAAGGTACTGATGATGATGAAGGTACTGATGATGATGAAGGTACTGATGATGATGAAGGTACTGATGATGATGAAGGTACTGATGATGATGAAGGTACTGATGATGATGAAGGTACTGATGATGATGAATTACTGATGATGATGAAGGTACTGATGATGATGAAGGTACTGGTGATGATGAAGGTACTGATGATGTTGAAGGTACTGATGATGATGAAGGTACTGATGATGGTGCATATGATGATGATGAAAGTACTGGTGATGGTGCATATGATGATGTTGAAGGTACTGATGATGGTGCATATGATGATGATGAAAGTACTGATGATGGTGCATATGATGATGTTGAAGGAACTGGTGATGGTGCATATGATGATGATGAAGGTACTGATGATGGTGCATATGATGATGATGAAGGAACTGGTGATGGTGCATATGATGATGATGAAGGTACTGATGGTGATGAAGGTACTGATGATGGTGCATATGATGATGTTGAAGGTACTGGTGATGGTGCATATGATGATGATGAAGGTACTGATGATGGTGCATATGATGATGATGGAAGTACTGATGATGGTGCATATGATGATGATGAAGGTACTGATGATGGTGCATATGATGATGATGAAGGTACTGATGATGGTGCATATGATGATGATGGAAGTACTGATGATGGTGCATATGATGATAATGAAGGTACTGATGATGGTGCATATGATGATGATGAAGGTACTGGTGATGGTGCATATGATGATGATGAAGGTACTGATGATGGTGCATATGATGATGATGAAGGTACTGGTGATGGTGCATATGATGATGGTGAAGGTACTGATGATGGTGCATATGATGATGATGAAGGAACTGGTGATGGTGCATATGATTATGATGAAGGTACTGATGATGGTGCATATGATGATGATGAAGGTACTGATGATGGTGCATATGATGATGATGAAGGTACTGGTGATGGTTCATATGATGATGATGAAGGTACTGGTGATGGTGCATATGATGATGATGAAGGAACTGATGATGGTGCATATGATGATGTTGAAAGTACTGATGATGGTGCATATGATGATGATGAAGGTACTGATGATGGTGCATATGATGATGGTGAAGGTACTGGTGATGGTGCATATGATGATGATGAAGGTACTGATGATGGTGCATATGATGATGGTGAAGGTACTGGTGATGGTGCATATGATGATGATGAAGGTACTGATGATGGTGCATATGATGATGGTGAAGGTACTGGTGATGGTGCATATGATGATGGTGAAGGTACTGATGATGGTGCATATGATGATGATGAAGGTACTGATGATGGTGCATATGATGATGGTGAAGGTACTGGTGATGGTGCATATGATGATGATGAAGGTACTGATGATGGTGCATATGATGATGGTGAAGGTACTGGTGATGGTGCATATGATGATGATGAAGGTACTGATGATGGTGCATATGATGATGGTGAAGGTACTGGTGATGGTGCATATGATGATGGTGAAGGTACTGATGATGGTGCATATGATGATGTTGAAGGAACTGGTGATGGTGCATATGATGATGTTGAAGGTACTGATGATGGTGCATATGATGATGTTGAAGGTACTGATGATGGTGCATATGATGATGTTGAAGGTACTGATGATGGTGCATATGATGATGATGAAGGTAGTGATGATGGTGCATATGATCATGTTGAGTCATGTGTCTTTGGTGATGATCTACAAGTGGGATGTTAATAAAACATGTTTCAGCTAGATTGCTTTTTAATCTATTAATCACGAGGGCTTGCCATAATATAATAAAGGTTCGCAAACCGATGTACGGTTCGGAAGGACGTGGATGCATGATTCCTTTTAATGATGGACAGGTATGCTAGCCCTTGGTATGTATAATGTATATATGTACTAGTAACTATAGTTCCAGTCAGCAGCCTGTCAAAAAAAGCTCGCTTGGCTCAGCCAATAACAATAGACATGCGTCAAAGTAATCAACAAATGTCATTCAATTATCGTGATAAACCATGCGACAATTACCGGAGTCTTATCGGCCCCTTTGAATCTGGATTCCAATCTTCTTGTCTTCTTAATTTTATTCATTGGTTCGTTATTTCTTCAGTAATTGTTCAAGATATTTCATTTGAGAAAGAGGGTCACAAATTCTAGAAAGTCAGACCAGAGCTAGCAGCATGAACTTTTCGACGGCCTGACATTTGCGTCTGTTCTTTTTATTAATTTAATTGTTGTCAAGCTGTCCTATCTTAGTGTTATCAAAAGCACGTTTTACTTTGTATTGAAGTTATGTAACATTTGCACACTTACTGTACATGTTATACAAGATGGGGGTGGGGGCGGGGATCCCAAGAATTAGTGCAGGAGAGGCGAAGGGGACTTTTGGAGGGAGCCAGATTTAGAGGGGGAGAATTAACTTCGTCTAGGAGTTCGGAATCAATGTTAGAAGAAGATGGACAAAATGGAAAAGGAAGGTTACAGGCATTTTAGGACGCGGCTTTTGAATTCTAGATCAATCGCTTTTTTGATAGCAATCTTAATCTCCTCCCCCTCCCAGAGGCTAGTTGATAATCAGTCTCCTAAAAACATCAACTTCCTGAAAACAAAAGTAATAAAATCGTAGAGCTAGCTGATTAATACAAAGCCGGCTCAGAAAAGTGTTGTTGGATCATGAAATGGAAAGACAATAAGATTTGACCAGGACCAAAGGTGTTGCCTACCCACCCCTCCCTCCCTCATTAATAATTGAATGCATGGCGGCAAAACATGTGATTTGTTCATGATTATTTAATGACCCTACTTATTTATGTGTACTTATCTTCAAGATAGATATGTTGTCTGATAAAGACTAGTATTTTTGGCGTTCTTCTGTTCATGCAACTGGTCATACTTCTTGATTCAAGGCAAGAAAATTGGATCAAACCACTCCTTCACTGATTAGTCCAATGATTTGTACTAGCTCTTTAGTTGACCACAAAATAGGAAAGAGAACGGATATCGTCTATGTTATGGCTGTCTGGATGCAGTGGAAACATTCAATTATGCAAAATTGAATCGTAAGACCACCCTGAATCTTAGAATCTAGCTGGAAAGAAAATTTTAATTTCAATGTGTCCTGGGGGATTTGCAATTAAGAACTAAGATAATATCTACCTGTCGTTTTCAAGCGAGAAAAAAGTAAACGTAATGAAATCGAGGAGAAGTGGTTAAAAAAAATGAATGAAAACAAAATTATGAAAATACAAGTTTAAAGTAAATATGATAAAAGGAATGCTATTGAAACGCCGATGAGACGCCTCAATAAATTTAACAAAATGATAAAGACAATTTTGATAATTGCAAAAGCGGGATACTTTATTTAAAGCATTTTTGTTCAAAACTTGGTAAAAAAGGTAGGCTTCTTTCCAATCAAAAAGTGCTCTGCAGAAATGATAATTTTGATAATGCATCCTTTAATTTTGGTCAAAACGTTTTGAACAGAAGATAGTTTCATTGGTATCATGGCAACCCAATGAGTGATAGTCAGGCTGGTCAAAGCAATACTACTTTGAAAATTATCCACTCACAAAGATATGAATATTTTAAAGCAAGATTTGCATAGGGAGTAGTGAATTTAAAAATGCGTTTGTACTAAAAAGTTCTTCAAAGAGAAAAAGTTAATATAGTCTAGAGCTGATATATTACAGTGTTTGTGTACTGGTCCGCCGGCAGCCAATAGCAAAACAGTATTTCGTCTTTAATTTCAAGCATATGTGAACGGAATTGGACCGGATTGCTGGTGGTTTGATCAATTTACGGGGCTTTAGCAAAACACAGAATGATTTAGACGTCTCTTTCGCGATAAACACATTAGGATGCCGATCAAGAAAGGTCTTGTTGCGCCACAGAATACCTTCATACAGACTATTATCAAGAAATACGACGGATCTCGTAAGTATAGACAACTCTCTGTGATAGACATGCTAGATGCGATTGTGTGAAGTTAACGCGCAAATTCTGTTTTATTCTTTAACTCAGCGGATCGGAACTTTGTCCTTGGAAATGCTCAAGTTTCGGACTTACCGATTATATACTGTAATGAGGGGTTCTGTGAACTCACAGGGTATAGTCGAGCAGAACTCGTTCAAAGGCATTGTAGCTGTGACTTCTTGTGTGGCCAAGGTACTAGTGAAACGGCAAAAAGAGAGGTTCAGAATGCCCTCAAAGGCACTGAAGAACAGCATATTGAAATCCTGTATTACAGGAAAGACGGTAAGTTCATAAAAAGCCTGTTAATCATGCCGTGGTTTTATTATATATGTTCAAGTTCAGCTGTTTTTTATTATAACTTTGTCAATGTGTGTTTGCATGAATGCGTTCATTCATGCTTTACCGAACTTCAACCACATTAACCATAAAAATGTTATCCTGGACATTTTCAACGTGTTTTCCCTCCTTTATACCGATACTTGTTCATCTGATAATCCTTGTGCAGATTTCAAGAAGTTATAGCATAAAGGATTTAGTGTATCATGAAGTATTATCACGCAAGTGAAGTACTCCTATACCTTGCCCTCAACATACGGCACAATTGACCAATTCAACAATAACTACATTTTCTCCTTCCAGAGTTCTAAATTTGCCGTAACTAAACTAATTTTTCTTGCCAATTCTTAAATTAAAAACCTCTTTGAAGCTAAAATATGTGTTTTTGGCTCTAGTCTGCCATCGTTTGACATTTAGGGTATTGACTTTTATGTGTTGTTTGTGATCGATCGTTCATTTAGTAATCTCATAAATAACATTTAGTCATGAGACAAACCTTTTGTCGCGTGCTGTTTTCCATTTACCCGGCTATACAACTGCAAATGGTGATCGCACTTGGCATTCTTATCACACCAGTATGTCCTAATACACTTTATTATTTATGTTTCTTGCTTTTAACTCTGTTTGAGGAAATAATGAGTGTTGACGCATAAATCTAGTAATGTTTGCATGATTTTTCGTCAAAGGTCGAAAAGTTCGAATCCATATTCTCGATTGGTAATTCGAAAATTGAAAGTGGTTCTTACAAGACATGCTTTTCCTTTATTGTTTTTGAGTTCTTTAAATGTACTCCTTATAATCTACTCTTTATCTTTTCATTTTATTTGCATTTCCTGTCTGTTGAAGACCAGAACGTTGTTTGTAATTATGTTAAAAGTGTTTGTGTACGTTAGCTAATTTTACAGCGCGCTTGTCATCGTCCAGCTCGAATTTCAGCAATTAACTTTATAGCTAGTATCACTTCTACTTTTATTAAATTCCCAATGAAATATCTGTTTACGTTTAACCAAATCTCTTATTTCTCACATCAAAACCTCGTCAATGAAAATAGATTATATTACACAAATGGTCTCACACAATACACTAACAAAAAAAGGGGAAAATATTTTTTTATTGTATGAAAATAATTTTGTCACCTTCAAAACACCCAATATATGCTTAAGTTAAAAGTATTTGTCAAAAAGAACAAATATTATATTTATCAATTTTTTTATTTCCAAGGACATTCTTTCTCAAGATAAATGAAAGTTTGCTCATCGTAAAATAATGATGATAATAAAAATGAAAGAAATAGATAATTCATCTCAATATATTATGAAATCTAATTGGAATTTGGGAAGGGGTGTTAATCTTGATTAGGTGGCTATACATATAGATAGCCAGCAACCCATATCCTTCAAACTTTCAAAAATAAGAATTTAGACCTGAATTTGCATGGCTAATTTATTGTCCGCGGCATGGAAATAGAAATTTAAAAAAATGTTGATTTTTACTAATGGATAAGTAAATGAGACCCGTACGAGCTACCTCCTATGTGTACCACCAGCCATGCTTCCGATTAGCCACTATAGCACTTTATAAGCTAGCTAGATATAGGACCTACTGTAGATGACCAGCACTCTCCAATGTAAACACAAAATCCACTTTAGCTTGATAGCATAGTTTGATCCAGGCTGTTTATAGGGGGTGGCTAATGACTGGAAAAACAAACTTAAAGGAGGGGGGGGGGGGAGTTGGCTAGCTATCCAATCTCCCCCTGGATCTGCCCTTGGATAGTTTTAGTCTTGAACTGTTTTTGGCATACCCTGATAAGCTTCATATATATGGGGTTGAACAAATAATAGCCCACTTCTGAGATATGCTTCACATGTCACTCATATAGGTTTCAATGCGAGGCTCCATTCCAAATACTCAGCGATTCATGAAAGGAAAAAAAGAATGAATTTAATTTAGTACAGAGCCTCGTACTGAAACCTTTGTGCATGACAAGCGAAGCATATCTTAAAGTAGGTTATTATAATGAAATGTATATATTTTGCTCTAGCTGTGAGAGTTGCTTATTCAATTTTTAAGTTTTTCATTTTATTTTCTGCTGTTTTTACATCTCACTCATTATATATTCATATCTTTATTTTTTTCTCGTTGTGCAACAGTGGGATTTTTGTCAAAACAACCTTAATTAATTTTGATTCTGAAAGCGAAATGATGATGAAAACGTAATTTAAATAAATGTGCATGCATGCAAATAAGGTTCACAGCAACTTTAAATGTTTTGTTTACATATAATAAATTGATTTGAAAAAAATTAATTTAAATTAACATTTTATAAGTAAACAAGAGAATGTCATTAAAATAATGTTTATGAATGTGAAATAATTTTCAAATTTGGAATATCAAGGACTATATTTTGTATTTTGATTCTTAAAATTATAACAAAATCATCGCAAGGTTTTTGAATCAACAACTAGATAAATATGATAAGAGAATTTGAGTGTCCTTTATTGCCAAAGTCAAAGAAAATGTTCCACCTGTTTACTAACAAGTTTAGTATATATATTATTATTAGCAGCTGACATATTTTGGTAGATTAATTACACCAATACTTTTGCCAAACTCTTAACTTTTACAATGTAAATAAAAGCTTGTTCCTTTTGCACCCATATAATATTTTTCTAATTTTTCATATGCATTCACTTTCATGGACTTTGAATATCAAAAAAAAAAAGTATACTGTTATGAAAAGTCAACATTACATAAAGTTCAAAATAGTGTTTGATATGAAGCTCATAAATTTTAATGTAACTTATGAGACAGCTTAAATTGAACAATGTGTTTTATCTTGTGACACTGAAGTTCTGTATTCATTATTAAGAAAACGATTAGTGTGTCCTTAAGGACCAGCTAAGATGTCAAACATTATGTTCTAGCTAAAATTCATGAATCCACAATGAGAAAAAAATGTAATATCTTAATATGAAGGTTTGTGGTCAGTATTTAGAAAGGTTCTCAAATATACAGGTAGCTTACTTTCTTTAGAGAATGAACAGTGATATATTGGATACATGGTGAAGAACTCTGTTGATAACTCTGATAATAATTCATAATTATAGTGAAATATATCAAAATAATATGAGCACATGAAGTTCTATAAATTCAAAACATTTCTTTCAGAGAAAAAAAATTGCTGTAACATTATTAGAGTTCTAAAATCTTTGATCAAATAGGGCTAGTATGACATGTTTATGTACACAAATCATTATTGATTAATGCTATCTAGTTATTTTTATACTTTCGATCCATTTTAATAACAATTTTCATGTGATATATGTAGTAGTAGTATCTTTGATCAAATAGGGCTAGTATGACATGTTTATGTACACAAATCAATACTGACTAATGCTAGCTAGTTATTTTTATACTTTCAATCTATTTTAATAACAATGTTCTAGTGATATATTATGTAGTACGTAGTATGTGCCATCTGTATGCACATATAGGTATCCCAACAGCTGTCTATTTTCTGCTAGTTGTCAGATAATGAAAGCATAATGTATCATTCATCTATCTCTTTGTCCTTTTCTTGATTTTATAACATGATAGGGATTCCTTGATCTTGATTATCAACAGCTTAGTAGGAGGTTTCCATTCTTCTTAGGTTAATTGAAAAGATGTTGAAGATATTGAGCATTCATCCTGAAATATTGATAAAGAATAATTATAGAATAAATATAATCATAAATATAATGATTATAATGGTATTTAATCATAACAATATTAAGTGAAATTAGTTTTTTTTTTAGTATTTATCTTTAATTGTGCCTTTTAACTGATATATTTTTTGCATAATATTCATTTTTAGTTAGCTTTTTTATAATTTAGTTTGACAGATCAGAAGGCTCAGTGTGAGATTAGTGTGAGCTAAACTGGATTTAATTTCTGAAAGTAAAGTGTCATCATCATCATAATCATCATCATCATGATCTACATCATAATCATCATCATAATCATAATCATAATCATCATGATCTACATCATGATCATCATGATCATCATATAATACTACCAATGTCACCGAAGTGGGTTGTTATGCAAGAAAAACATGTCATGTCTACGGCTCCACTGACAAACATCTTGACTTGTAGAGAAGAAATTATCAAAAGGATGCTGACCCGTGGAGAAAAGAATGCAGACTAAAACGTTGATGTTTGTCAGCAGAGTTCTAGACGTTTTAGGGCATGCCTGCAACATGTTTTTCAGGTGTGACAACCCACTTTGGTGACATCCGTAGTATAAAGATATTCAAATTGCCTAGCTTTTTCTCTCATGATTCTGTCTACTTTAAGAAAATCAATTTTAAGTTTTGATCCAATTAAGTTTTGATCAAACAGGGGTGGTGAAAGGGGGTCTCGGCACAGATCATGAAAATTACAAAAGGATGATCACGGCTCACAAAAAATATCAAACGTTCAAATTCAAGAAAATTCACGACTCATAACGTTTAAACCATGCTCATCACAGATCACGAAAATTAAAAAACCCCTTTCACAATTTCACATGAAAACTCCTTACTGCCCCTGATCCAGCTATTGAAAACCAATGGGTTTCAATAATAACATTATCCCATGAAATGGTTTCAGCAATTGGAGAACCCGGAGAAAAACCCTCAAAGCACAGGAGAGAATCAACAAACAACTCTACTGACAAACATAAAAAATTAAAGTGAATATTAGCCATAACTTCTCCATTTATGATCCCGATTTAAAACTGGGGCGAGGGGTGCTTGAATTAAGACCACAATCCTTTTCATGCTTAGTTTTTCATACGGCTGGTTAAGAGATGCATTCAAAGGTAACAGGTGGCTAGTCATTTTTGTCAGGATCTTTACCTAGATCTGTTCTTATCACCTTGTCCACTTGTTCAAAATAAAGTTAAGCTAGCAAGAATTAAAATATTTTCTACTTAATCAATAATATTCACTCAGACAGGTGACCAGCATCTGTCAATGGCCAGTCAAGTTTTGAATGGTTTTCTGTGAACAATTTTGTCAATACTTCATCTTTATGAATTACTGCTTTATTAACTTTTATGTCTGCTACTAAGGCTGACCTGATTAGTTTACATTAGCAATGCAAATGACGAAGCAAATGTAAGTGATAATACAAGCAAATATAAGTGTACTGGGGTAGATGTAGGATTTTGAGTAGGTGGAGGGGGGGGGGGGGGTATCACAACACCAAGAAGATGCACCTTTTGCTATGCTAACCAACTAATTTCAAGCTAGAAAGGGGAGGGGGTTGCAAGCACCCTGTGACCACCCCCTAAATCTGCCACTGGTGCAAACTAGAGTAAGCAAATTGCAAATGCAAGTGTAAATGTAAAATTCAACAGCACTTCCATTTGTTACATTTTAACAAGTAATTATATGCTTTGAAGGAGATTTACCACTGCACTTTTGTTGGGCTGCCTGTGCTTGCGGTCAATGGAGGGGCCAGTGTTTGGACTAGATTCATCCTCTCTGGAAATATGAACTTCAACTACTTCCTAAATATCTCTATTTGTATTTGTAAGTTTTGGCTCTGAGTTCAGGAGTTTGAATAACTAGTAGCAAATATACAGGAGGTGATTCAGGGGGGGAGGGGGGGTGCTGGGGTGCGCATCCCCCTGGATCAACTTTGTGTCCCTATTTTAAAGATACACAATGTTCACAACACAAGGTTCGTTTTGTCGGGGTTCGTCATTTTTGTGGGCAGGTGCCCCTATAAAGCTGCTATCCCCTGAACAAAATCTTGGATCCTCCCCTGATATATACTTGTACTAATGCAAGCACAAGTTAAAAAAATTGTTTAAATTTTTTTTGATGCATCAGTAACACTGCTTGTTGCACTTGTGTTTGCATTTTTCTTGACCAGATTTTATTAAAAAATAATGAGGTACAGAATGGGCCAATTTGTCAGTTGATAGAAAATTAGTGAGTTAGTATATTTGATAACGATATTGATATGAAGCAATTCTGAAGTCACTTAGAACTATAGAATTATATTATTATTGTAAAGATAAAGGATTAGTTTTCTGTGTGGCTAATCTGTAGTTAATAAAAGAACATTCGCTTGATGAAGTCAAGTCAATTCAATTTATGAAATTTGTTGAATTATTTGATGAAGAAGATTGTTATCATTTTTGATGGAGAATACGTAACAACCGGAAAGTGGAAGGGGAAGTTTCTTCACTGATTCTGCCTCCTGAAGAGCTAATCACACGAACATTGATTCTTTTTTTACCTTGCTTGTCAATTGTAAAACATTTATATTCCAAATGATTTAAAGCATTGAGGATGCCATGAGTGAAGGCTCCTTTCATTGGCTAAGTGAAATGTTGGTTAAGAAGCATCAATAATTCACCACTTCTCAAAAGAAATGTTTCTCTCTGGTTTTGTAAACATCCTCGATAATATTGGAAAATACGTGCTTGAGATTTATCAAAACGTTTGCAAAAAATTAAATTTCTCCTATGAAGTGTTCTTTAATAACCAGTCTTAGGTCTCAGAATTCATAGAAAAAGAAAAATGACGAGAAAAAAGAAAGGAAAGGAAAGAAAAAGGAAAGGAAAGGAAAAGAGAAAAGAAATATTTGTAGAGTCCTAAGTTGTTTTCGTCCCAGAATCATTATTTTATCCCATTTTAATACACAACACGACAGTTTTAAGTTTAACAGACATGTTTCAGCAGCCCTGCTACCATTATCAGTGTAAATAGTGTAATTAGAGCACCATGTCTGTTAAACGTAAAACTATCTTGCTGTGTATTTAAATTATTACTCAGTTTCTGTTTTTTTAGACCATTTTGAAATTTATCCCATTTCATCGAAAAGCAAGTAAATTGATTCTCAGTGAATTAGATTGTGTATTTATAAGGCTAAGAGTCTTTGGGCTCTGGTACGTGCCGCTTTGAACTTGCTTGATTGAAAGTACTAGATATTATTCATATTTCTGCATATCTTGAAGTATACACTTGATCCATTCCTTAATCCATGTTCAATTTGCAGACAGAGAGCTTATTGATTCTGTAGACGGATCCTTTAACTCTGCCTACTCATCTTTCCTACTTACATTATAATCTGTAGGGTTCAGAGTTGACTGCAAAAGTGACGATCAAATTTTCACTGGCTTTCCTTTCACTGTGCCTTTTATCCTACTTCATAATCTATAGGTTTCAGGATTAAGAGGATGAATACTTTTATCGTTATTATTATTACCAGTCTATTTCCGCTGCTCGGTTCGTCTCCACCGCGCGCATCGATAAAAGTGGGTCTAGCTCTCTATGGTGTCTCATGCATTTGATACATCAAAAGTTCGTTGTGTGCACCGGGCTCATCGGTGCGAGAGGCCGTTCTTTATTATTATTACCAGTCTATTTCCGCTGCTCGGTTCGTCTCCACAGCGCGCGCATCGATAATAGTGGGTCCAGCTCTGTACCATGGTGTCTCATGCATTTGATACATTAAAAGTTCGTTGTGTGCACCGGGCTCATCGGTGCGAGACGCATTCGTGCTGGGAAAATTGTATACTGCGAGCGAATTCCTCTATCCCATGGCCAATGGCAGATCAGTTTTGGGGCCAGTCTAATAACCCCTGGGGAGTATCCCCCCTCCCCAACCACCAGCAAAGCGACCAAGATGCACTACGCGCAGCACCCTTGCTTGTCAAGAATTACACGCACTGTAAACGGGCTACTAGCAAAGCAAGAAGTTCGTAGTTCGATTCCCGGTCATCTCGCATACTCACTTATTTCGTGTGGTATAGTAGTATAGAGCACTGATGGAGGGTTAGGTTAAGCCTGGTTCACACTAGCGACGCAAACATAAGCATATCGACATACGCAAGCGCAGATAGTATTTTATGGTTATTTAACGTCTTTATATTTGGACAGAACAAAACATTCAGTCATCCTCGAAGTTCTTTTTGCGCTTGCGCACGTCGTTGTGCTTACGGTTGCGTCGCTAGTGTGGACCAGGCTTTAGTGCGTACCGTCGGCTTCCATTCACAGTACTTGAATTTCAACTGAAAGGCCTAATAACATTTCGGAAGACGGTGGTCAAAAGTCAATATGATAGTTACTTTAACTTTTCACCTTCACATTTTTAACCCCCGAAGCCTCGCTTACAAGCAAGTTGTTATGACACACACAGTCATTGATGTAATTGCGTTTATCTTGTCTTTTAACAGGGACTGCTTTCCTGTGCTCTGTTCTTGTCGCCCCGGTCAAAACTGAGTCAGGGTCTGTGGTAATGTACATAGTGAATCATGAAGATGTCACGTGGTCGCCTAACAGGGATGAGGTCATTCCTAAAAGTGAGTATCAACTGATCATGTCTTTAATAATTCATTGGGAACGACGTTTTCAAAATTCAAATGTTGAAGTGATTTAAAGAATCTTAGTCAAATGCAATGCACTGCGCGCCGAAAACATAGAGGATATTACATGGGCGCGCGGAGATACGAATTTTGTCTTCGAGTGTTGAAAAGATCTCTCACGATTGAGCGCAGCGAATTCGTATCTCCAAGCGCCCATGTAATATTCTGTTTATTATATAATTATCAAAGAAAAAGAAAAAGCTTTTTTGAGCTTTTTTTCTGCTATAAGAAGTATGTCACCATAGTGATGATATCTTCACATGTGAAAATATCAAATTTTTGAAATAGAGAAATATAGGTATTTCATTGATAATCATATAATAAAATGTAATCTGCATTTTCTCTGCCAAGTTTGGGAATCCAGTTCCATCGGTCTTGTCATTCCAGCTAGAATTTTTAAAATCATAGGGTCACATGGTGTTCACAAATGTATTGTCATGTACAATGTGATAGGTTTTATATTGACTTTATATAAGCGACGGAACTGATTGATTTTTATCTCGAGTCATCGCACCGACCCGCTGTATCAACTACCCATAGCACAGATAGCAACTCTTTCCAATTTCTTGACAAACGAACGTCGTCATGACGAGTAGTCATGGTATCTCGCGGAGAAGCGTGGAAAAATGAACCAATCAACGTTCCTTTTAACTATCCATTATTGCTGCCGAGAGACAATATTTGCTCAAGAGTAGATTCATTGTGTCCACAAAAAAATATCTATGATGATTAACAAATAACCTTGGTTTCGAGATGTCTGTTTAGGCAGTGCGGTAACTAAACTGCGAATAAATGTAAAGCTATTCTTTTTTCCAAAGCGCGCTGCGTTGGCGTCTGAGAAGGTGTAGTTTTTTGTCTGATTTCGGTTCATACTTTGCAGTTTCAAAGTGTTTAGCCGGGTAATGTTTTGTACTTTATCTTAGTACTCTCGTTAGATGATTCGTGCCGTGTAAAGGAGAAGATTGGTAACATCACTCGACTTGCATGAAATTGTGGGGTTCGAATTAGTGATTGAATGCGAAATAACTACTCATAAACTATTCATAAAAAAGTTACAAAATTAAAGAGAATAAAAATAGGGACATAATCGTCGATAGCTGCATTATTCTCTCTTAACTTAAGGTGCCGGACACACGATGCAACGTCGCAAAAAATAGATCGCGCCGTGTGACCACCTGTGCGACGTTGTGTTTACACGTCGAGGTTCGTCGAGTAGAACTCGTTTTCTAGTTTTTGCGACGTCGCCAGTAACGTCACATGCATCGTCGCACGGTTCGATCTCTAATTGTTGCGAAGTCGCATGCAACGTTGCATGAAAAAATCGCATCGTATTTCTGTACCTTTAGTTTTATTCCAACTTGGTTTTGTTTCTAATATTTCTACTCGCTTCTTGTTCCTTCGTCAATTCCGGAAAAGCTATTTGGTGCCCGAGAGCGGTAAAAGCACCCCAGCATGCCACTCAACTTGGCAGCGGGATTCGTTTTGTTTGTGTTAGCTTTTGTTTACTTCTAAGTCGACAGGAAGACCCGAGACAACAAAACTGAGCTTGTCTACTGCTCATTTGATTCTCTGTGTGTTTGTGTTTCCATTAAGGTTTCTCATAGCAACCATGTTAGAAGGGTTGCAAAACAATACAAATTTCCTCCTTTGGGAAATAAATTCTCTTGTTATGCAAAAAAAAAAGCATTATTCCTCAGTGCCCTTAAACACGGCTGCTGTGAAAAACCTCTATTTCAAAAGATGCTGGTGAAGGTTTTGTTGCATGTTGCATGTTGCATCAGTACCAAGCCCAAAATGCACTATGGGGGATGTGAATGCAATCAGCGAAAGGCCACAACAATATGGGATTTTCCCGCCAAACTTTGTCTTCACGTTTTTCCGGCATATTTTTCTTCTGTGCTGACATTATTTGCATATGAATATATTACATTCCAAGCTTGGTAAACAACATGCAACATGCAATAAAACCTTCACCAATTTTGAAAAAACAGTATAATGCGCTGATATGTCGTTTCGTGTGATATTTGTTCAGTTTTTGTCCAGTACATATTTTTTGTATATCTTTATTACTAAATTTTTCATTTTCGTTTTTTAAAATTTAATATTCTTTATGTTTTTTTTTGTGTGCATTGTTATATTTGTAGTTATTTGTTTGTTGCGGTTTATTCTTTGGTGTTTTTTTTTTCTATATGTGTATATGGAGTGTGTGGTGTTGGTAATTTATTCCTTTGGCTTGTGTATTTTCGTGATTTGTTTTTGTGTTCTATGGACTTCCTTACTTTGAATTGTGCTGCTTTTCCCACGTAAAACTCATAATAACGATTGATTGATTCATTCTTCCTCATCTAAACATATAAAAAAAGGTCGTTTCCTCAAACTGAACATTACTAAAAGGAAGAACATTTCCATTAGAGCTTTATCATTAGACCTAACTGAATATAGACCAGTTAGCCACTTTATTGCATACGAACTTCTGTTTCCAAGGCGTTTAATTCCCTTCAGACGGCTTATTTGTTTTGTCAGGTCTGAGATAACAGTTTCCAATATTTGTATTGCAAGAATTACTATTAACATCTGAGAAAGATAAGTCAGTCTACGTATCCGATGTTTTAGTCAGATATCAGTTGTAATGGATTCTTGCTTGGGGCTGGATTAAAGAGAACTCCGAGCTTTTGGGCTTTTTAGTGGTTAGTAAGACCTGTTTTATTGTTGCAATCTTCTAAGAGTGAAATTATCCTCAAATGGTACGTCAATCCTTTAAATACAGTCGCCTCAATTCTTCTCCTAAATCAAATATACTATTTATGATTCGTCTTTCGCCGTTCTTGTACTTTGACTCATAATGTTCTACGTATACTTGTGTATAATTCATCGTTTAACGTTCTTTTACGGGACCAGCATTTGTACAAACTTTTCATTTTTTTTAACCACAAGAAAGCATTGATATTTTGTGCAGATAGTCTTTTTTTTCATCGAAAATACTAACTAGACTCGGTCTGTTGGGATTACAGCTGTGTTTGCATTAGCTTGGCTGTCTCTTTCGCTCGCTTTGTACGTACAAACATTTTGTTTTTAACACAGGCATTATTCATGACAAAACTGCTTTAAGACTCCTTTGAAATGCTAGAAGCAATTCCATATAATTATATGAGATTAGTCCAAATACTTGGTAAGATTGACAAACAAATGCGTCGAATCTTAAAATGTTTTTCAACTACTTTATTTTACCGTTATTTTTTCTTCCTTATGTTATGTTTAAAGTTTTTGTCTGCAGTATTTGAGTTATTTGAATTATTAATATTATTGAATATAATTTATTGTATTTCTCAGGGTTAATTTCGTCTTTTTACAGTTTATCTATATATATTGTCGTTTTTGTCTGCCATATCGACTGTTACAGTTCTAGATTGTGTTGGTGGAATTTGCTTTTGGACAATTTTTTGGATAATACATATCCTAATTTTATATATTAGAGCTAATTTCCCGAAGTTCTATCATATTTCTACTGCCTTTATTAGACTGTTTTAAGCTGTTTCTATGTATTAAGAGTATTTATTTATATTGTGAGTCTGTTTTGCCTTTTTCTGATAAACCCTTTTTTCTTTGCAATCTGAACTGTCGGTGATAGTGTTTACTTTTCAGCTTCCGCTCCTGTTATCCAAACGATCTCACTAGTGTTCTATCATTCATCTCAGTCTGTATTCGGCTCGTCTAATCTAACGACTTTGCTTTAAGCCTGCATATTCATTACCCACTGTGATTTTCTTATATTTTAAAGAATTGCCCCTCTTTTCCAATATTGTAGCTTTTATGGATTCTCATTTTTTTTTAGAACTTGATGCAAATTCTTTCTTCCCAGATCAATTATTTGTGACGACTATTTTGTTTGCTTTGAATGTAAGAGGGCGTCGCTCCCTTAGTTCTGGGGCATGTTTCCTATCTATTCTGTTGCAATATTATCCCTTTCCTAGTATTTTTATGAACTTGCCAGATCCTCGTCCTCTTGTTTTCTTTTCTATCTGCTCTCTTTGCATTCTGTAATTAATTAAATTTTGTTTAACTCGAATTTCTTCATTCTTTATTTCAGCGTCGTGTTTTCCATTTCATTCCCGAGCGAATTATAGAATCAATTTTAAACGACGATCTTCCGACAAAGACAACGAGGAAAAAAATAAATGCAATTTCAAACACAAGCACAGCAAGCTGAAAGAACGGCCCAGTTCTCTTCCAACATCTAGTGCCACAAGCACAGTCCAGTCCCCGGAGTTCATACCATTGATGAACATACACCCAGCAACCCCCCCGGAATGCCCCGATGAGGAAGAAGAAGAACCTGAGACAAGTTCCCTGCTCCCCCCTGGTGGGTCACGTGGGTGTACAAAGGCGTCTTCTATGAGTAATTTGTCTACCGGTACAGGAACCAATCACAGGCCAGAGTTTTTTAACCAAGACACTAAACTTCCTCCTCATTCGTTGATGGCCGCCATGCGGCCTGATATGGACAACCTTTTTCTACCAATAAAACCACAGATATCTTGTTCCACTTCTGATACGACTCTCTGGAAGTCCAAAAGCAGAAGCTCTGGATTAGAACAAACTGACGAGCTGGGCTCGAAAGTCAAGTTGTCTCCAGGTCTACAACCAACCGCAAGCCATCCAGGCAAGACGGAGAAAGTGGCCCAGGTCAGATCTATAGTCAAGTTAAGTTACTCCACGCTGCACCATAGAATAGGTCTTGTTTATGTGGAAGATGGCGGGGACCGGGACTTTACTGCGATTCTCAATATTCTGCAAACTCAGTAGTTGCGAGTTGCACGTTGGAATTTGGTTTTTCACTGCAGCATTGCAGTCAAAAATATAAAAGGTACCGACTGATTAGTTTTGATTGACGGCAACGAAAAACAATTTCACAACAAGCCGTTGAAATGTCAGAGTTCGCAGAATATTGAGAATCGCAGTAAAATGGTTTCAGCTCTGAGCCAATCAAATAGCGTGAAAACACAAACCGTCCAATCACGATGTTTGAATGGAGAAGCCATTTGAGAGTCTTCACTCACTGTGCATCTCCCACAGTATAAAATTATCCCTACTAAAGTTCACATACTAAAATATAAAAAAACTAAAGCACAGATAGGAAAGATCCCTGTAAACAGTGATAGACATTTTAGAAATATTATCAGCTGTTCATGCTTCCAGCCTAATGCCTGCAGGCTATAGTTATCTCGGATAATCTCCAGACCAATTGGAACCTGTTCGCTAAGACTTTTGCATAAGTCAGACTCGTTTACGGGATAATAAGTTAGACCACTTAATAAGCCTTGTCCTTTGGCTCGGCGTGGAGACGTTCCGGCTTCAACCACGATATTGTATCAGATGATCTCTCTAAAGTAATTTGTTTCATTAAGTTTGGTACACACTAGGCGACAAGTCGCCAGGACACGACGTGTTATTAGATCGCAGAGACAATACCCTTAATGCGATAAGATGACTTTTGTGATAAATTCTTTTCGCTGTGACAGTTTAAATTCAAGCGTCAGGTCTTGGGACAACATAATTGAAATTGCATTTTCGTGTGTACTTACTTAAGCAACCTGTCCCTGCGACAACATACAAATGTACCAATGTAAAGGCGCGTGAACACACGGTGCAACATTGCGCGCAACAATGTGGGATCGTTTTCTACTTCTGCAACATTGCGCGCAGTGTTGCACCATGTGTCCGTAGCTTAAAACACGTTTAAAACTACATCAATTAATGATAGTATTTGTATTTTGTGTTTAGGTCATGTCCCTAGGTGCAGATGTATTGCCTGAGTACAAACTCCAAGCACCCAATATCCATCCCTGGACCATCCTACACTACTCACCCTTCAAGGCATTCTGGGATTGGTTGATCTTATTCCTCGTGATCTACACAGCAATCGTAACACCATATATGGCATCTTTTATACTAACACGTGACGAGCGTCGCGACCAACTCAACAAGGACCCGGAGACCCGAAGGGATTACGGCCCTCGGGAAGTCTATAGCGATCCAATTGTCATTCTAGATTATATAGTGGACGTTATGTTTATTGTCGATATTTTTATCAACTTTCGGACGACTTTTGTCGACAACAATGATGAGGTGGTGTCTAACCCTTGTAGGATAGCCATACATTATCTCAAGACGTGGTTTGTTATTGATCTTGTGGCTGCGATTCCCTTTGAACTGCTCATTATGATCGGCAACACTGATCAGGTAATAGATGAGTATGATGTACACCCAGGGATGAGGATCACATTTTCTCTTCTTACCACTGTTTTCATTGCCACGCGCTGATTAAGACAAAAGTCACGACATGGAAATCAGACAATACACTGCTGTCAATCAAAGTATGTAAAGCTCCAAACAGTTCGTTTGATTGATGACAGTGTTTTGCCCGATTTCCCTGTCGCGACGGTTGTCTCGATCAGTGCGTAGCTAAAATACAGTAGTAAATCATTTATATTTGGAAGATAATGGAATCGCTCGGTATCTGTCCCCATACCTTTCAATTACAGTATCCCTTTGGACTTTAGTTATGGTTAGGTGTGTATGGGGAGGGGACGGGAAGAGGGTCTGTTTTTCCAGCCATGTTATTGATGTTAGCCCTGCAGTCATATATATTCTTCTGTCTTTCAAGAAGTCATAGAAGCCAAGCTAACTTTACCGAACTGCTTAAAGTCGTAATATCTCCCACTACCCCAGGGTGAAGGAGGGGGTATGAATTTTTTTTTTCCAGCCAAGTTAGCACGTGGACTATGCATAGACCTGTTTAAAAATTATATTCATTCTTTTCTTTATTTCTTTTATTTTTATATATTTTTTCATCATTTTTATTCACCAGACAACAACGCTGATTGGACTATTAAAAACTGCCCGTCTTCTACGTCTCGTGCGCGTTGCTCGTAAACTAGACCATTATTCGGAGTATGGCATGGCTGTGCTGTGCTTATTGATGTGCTCTTTTGCTTTATTAGCCCATTGGTTAGCGTGTATATGGTATGCTATAGGGAATCTAGAGAGAACCAAGAAAAATAGTACGATAGGTTGGTTGGATATTCTTGCTGGTAAGTCTAGACTCTATTACCTTATGATAATCTTATTTCTTAAGGGACCAGTCTTTATTTACGGGGAGGGGGGCTGGTGCAAATAGGGGGCTGGGCAGCATTTTTAATGCTCCACAAAGGACGAGGCTAAGAGAGACAAAGGGCACTTTAGGGGAAGGGTCACAAAAATTTGAAAATCAAAATGCACCAGCCCCCTGTAAATAATGACTGTTCCCTAAAGCGATGCTATTTTTTATGCGAAGTTGCGTGCACAAAATTAGATGTCGCACCGTGGGACTAGACGTGCGACGTTGTAGACACGAGTTCTACTTTTGCAACGTCGCGCGCGAAGAACCTCACCGTGTGAACAACGTCACACGGGCGATCTCACCTTGCGATCTAGTTTATGCGACATCGAATGCAATGTCGCATGAAAAATCGCATCGTGTGTCCGCACCTTTAATGGCATAACATTAAAAAAAAATATATTCTCCCAACGTAAAGAATCATTGTCTATCGGGGAGCACACGAACGAGACCCTCGTATCCAAATGCTCTCTAAGCCGGTAAAATATTTCAATTACTGAGTTAGATGTGTACGCCTACCCCGGTTGTACTGTATATAATGTTTTTGGGGTAATAACCCTGTATATCATTCTAACTTTGTTGATCTTTTGATGGTCTTTAGATCAAATTCAAACGCCGTACGACGATAAAATCCCAGAGAGTGGTCCTGATCTGGAGTCTAAATACATCACAGCTTTATACTTTACTCTCAGTAGCCTTACTAGTGTAGGGTTTGGTAATGTCTCTCCTAACACTAACACTGAGAAAATCTTTTCTATTTGTGTCATGTTGATAGGATGTAAGTATACAATAGCCCTCTTTAGCGTTGGCGTAATGTTTTCCCATTTCAGAAAATTGTCATTCCCTAGAGTATCATTTCTTTATTTAACGGTTGCGCATAAGAAGACACATGAATATGGATGCAACTCATGGAAGAAACATTACGCCCAAGCTAGAAAGGTCTTTGCATCTCGTAAAAACCACTTACTACAAAATCATAACCTCGCAATGAAACCGCTAGCTTCATATGTAGCATTGGTAATGCACCTCTCTTTATATCGACCACCGCCTTATTACGACCTCCTGATGGAGTGGTCGACTTTGGATGAGACCATTGGCTCAGGATGAGAAGGGGTGCAGAGTTTTGCCTTGTACTGATTTTGAGGTGGGGCTGCAGTTGATTAAGTCGGATATAATGCCCAAACCCCACCCTCCTAACTTGGGTGGGTACATTAGGACGATTTATTTGTTTGTATTGTATTTGGGTAGACCGAATCGGGTAACTCCTTCTGTCCTTGTAGGACACGGGTTTGAAGTACTCAGAATGCTAACTCTTCTTTCCACCCTTAGTTAATGATTCCAACTTATTTTTGTTCTTTTTCTTGACGTTACAGCTTTGTTTTACGCCGCAATTTTTGGTAACGTGGCAGCAATTATCGCACGTTTATATTCCAATACATCACGTTATCACGCACAGATGCAGAGGGTTCGCGAGTTCATTCGCTTCCATCAGATTCCATTTCCCTTACGACAGCGAGTTGAAGACTACTCACACCATGTTTGGTCGTACACTAATGGCATTGATATGGATCAGGTTGGTTCCTCAGATTAATGATTAGACCCGCAGCCAAAATAGTCTATTTAACAATTAGTCCTCGAGTCCGAATGGTCTACGAGTCAATAGCCCATGAGGCCGAAGGCCGAATGGGCTATTGATTCGTAGGCCATGAGGGCGAGAGGTCTAATTGTTTTAGTAAAAACCTACTAATCGGTCCAATAAAAGGATGCAAAAAGTTTTGGATTTTGCTTTAAATATATATTTTTTGGTTTTCAAAACCGGCGCTTTTCGCTACTAGAGGTCTATCACTAATAGACCCCTAGTAGCTCAGCCAATCACAGGGCTCGATTGGTGATAGACCATTAGTAGGTTTTTTCTAAGAGTCAATAGCCCATGGGGCCGATGGTGAGGGCGAGAGGTCTAATTGTTTTAGTATAAACCTACTAATCGGTCAAATAAATGATTGTTTTTGCCATTGTTTTGGTTTTCAAAACCGACACTAGTGGTCTATCGCCAGTAGACCACTAGTAACTCAGCCAATCAGAGCGCAGGATTTGTGATAGACCACTGCGGTTTCTTCCCTCCGTAAAAAACAACATGTGAGTTGAGCGTTGTGTGCATAGAATACTGAATGTAGTGGTAGTGTGTGTGAGTGAAAAAGTGTCCCCAATTAGTGCAAAAGCTCTAGAACGACTAGGCACTTAAATAAAGATATTCTTTTTCCTTACTTACAGGTCCTCATTCAATTCCCTGAATGTTTACAAGCTGATATTTGTCTTCACTTGAATACAGAACTTTTAAGTATGTACAAAGTGTTTAATTCTGCTAGTGATGGTTGTCTTAGAGCTTTGGCACTACGACTTCGAACCACACATCTCCCCCCTGGAGATTATATAATGTATCAAGGTGACGAGGTCTGTCACTTGTTTTTCATTATGAGAGGAACTGTGGAGATACTACGGAATGACGTTATCATGGCCATATTAGGTAATGATTATTTTACTGTGATACTACTGCAGAAACAGTTCAAAAATAGACCTCTTTAGCTTCGTATGCAAATTACCCATTTCAGACCACATGACATTCCCTTGAGAAATATTCTTATATTCGAATATTTACATATGAAAGAATCAACCCCCAAGAATGGCATCACATGGTCTGAAATGGGCACAACAAACAACGAAGGTAAAGAGGTCTACTAAAACACATGCACATCTTACTTTTTTTTCATGACCGTATTTGTTGTCGAAAGTTCTAACTGTTTCAGGTGGAGGTTAATTCATTGAGAACATTTGTCGCTTTATTTCAGCGGTTTTTGTAAGCAGTTGGACCCGGAAATAAGTCATAACTTAACAGCTCTTTAGACCCGTTTCACTTTACTTCAAAGCAGCTAAATTTGGAGGACAAAATATAAGAATTTCAATCTCCTGAGAATTGGAACTTATTGTTTTGGCCTCCAAATTGAGCTGCATTCCGACGTGCTGCAAGGGGTCTATAATAGTGTTTTCCCATTTCAGACCACGCAATTCCCTTGAATATTTTTTTTTTTGACGCTAACATGTTCTCAAGAGAATGGCTCGTGTTCTAAAGTAAGAAAACATTACACCACCTAGCAGATGTGGAGTTTGATAAACATTAAAGTACACGTTGCTGCTGCTCAGTTCAAGAGCCAAAAATGGGAAGTTGCGAGTCATATGCCATGATCGTATTAGTGGCTCTGAGTTTTATACCCTCTTGTAACTCTTTATCTTTTTGTCGTAGCTCGGGCTTGCTTTGTATCTCTTGTCTCACGGGATTTCCTAGCTTCTTTTTGGTTTCTCTCAGGGTTGGTTTAGAGACGACTTCCTTTCTCAGAGGTCTGATGGCCAGTTTTCTTGGTCTGCCTCAGACTTGGCTTAGTCTGTATCTCCTTTTGTAATCTGTTGGCGAGATTTAACTGATTAATATTTGTTGTTTTTTTCCTCAGGCAGGGGAGATAGCTTTGGTGAAGATTTCAATTCTTATCCAGCTCTTCCATCAGGGAAATCCAAAGCAAGTGTACGAGCTCTGACCTACTGTGACCTGCGCACTATAGCTCGTGAGGATATCGTTCACATCAATAAGCTTTATCCGGGATTTAAAAACAGTTTTGAAAATGATTTAGAATTGACTTTTAATCTGAAAGATAAAGATGCCAACACCAGTGATCACGAACCTGACGAGGTAACTAAATAACCTTTTCTACTATTGCTTTCTGCGCTTTATAAGTTAATTAAATTATTAAACTATTTTAGAGCCGAGTTCCGAAGGAAGGTGCGGTTTGCGTTCAAATACTTTTGTTTAAATGCCGGTCAGGGGGTCGTTTCATTTGCTATCAGTTTTTTAAATATCTTAGAAGGGTCAGAATTTTTTCTGAGGCATCGAACATAATACATTGTGGTATAACTTGCGTACGAACATCCATTGGTGGTGTTTACCCAAACTAGACCAGAATGCACCTTGTTTGTCGAACTCAGATAAAATTATGCGATAAGTGGAAGGCTGCAAAATATCAGGAATGAAGTGAAGCAAGGCCTTCAATGCTTGTCCTTGTATCCAGCTCTGACTTTGAAGCAATATCTCAGGATTTTGATACATGGACTATGTTGCTACTGTGTAGCTGGCCATTAGTAATGCTACACGTGTGTGTTGCAGGGGCGGATCCAGGGGAGGGGTGCAGGGGGTGCGCACCCCCTCGGAGCAGCTTTGTCTCCCTATTTTGATGTTTTCTTTCTTTGATTCTGAGGGTTGCACCCCCCTGCACCCCTCCCTGAACAAAATCCTGGATCCGCCCCTGTGTCGCATATGGTGTTCACCGTGAGGTCAAGATTTGTTTTACTGCGATTCTCAATATTCTATGAACTCAGTGGTTGTGAGCTGCCCGTTGGAAAATAAGAGGTACCGCCCCATTAGTTTTAATTCACGGCAGCGAAAACTCAATTTCACAACAAGCCGTTGAAGTGTCTGAGTTCGCAGAATATTGAGAATCGCAGTAAGACAGTCCATTGTAACTGGGCACTCTTCCAACCTGAAATACCTCGTCCTCATTTTGATTTCTAATGGTTTATTCCCTTTGTTCCAGGTCTTTGATTGTTCCTGTGAATTGGAGGCTAAAGACATGAATCCGTCTACCTCATCAACCTCATCCTTACACAACAACCCTTCAAATGGGAAAAATTCTGACAAAGAGGAAAACTTTCTGTCTCCCCCCTCCCATGTTACAAATGATATCCATGGTAACAGCAGGAACATGCTCAACCCAAACGTTATAATTGATAGCACAAAGATGAAAGGCGGCAAAAGATCTTTGTCTGAAACAAGAGATGCTATGCCTGGTCATGACAGAAGTGTGTCTCAAGATGGTCCACCAAAATATGAAGAATTATCTGTAGAACAGAAGAGATTAACAAACATAGAATCTTGTAATGGTTGTTCACCAATTCTGAGGAATATCGAGACTAGAATGGAAGCTCTGGAATCGCGGTTAACTCACTTAGAAACAAAACTCTCTTCAGATGTTGAGTCTATGTTTTCGTTATTAAAGTCCTTCGAACCTCTGCTGCGTGAAAAAACAAAGACAGGATCCCTACACACCCCAGTGTGATGTAGATGAAATTGAGGTTTCGTGTAATGTTTCGCCGATAAATGATGCAAAGAAATGTTCACTGCATGGTTCGTACACATAAATAGGAAGGACAATGGCCCGTCATCGGCTGTCTTACAATAAGCAAAACTGAGAAACAGTGTTGTAATTCGTCTTATGAAACTGCTAGATACAATTTACACAAAATTAAGTAAAGCTACCTGAAGATTGCAAGAAAATTATGCAGATTTTTTACAAAATTTTTATTTTTTGAAAGCATGAATTTAAGGTTGGTGTATTGGATTCAAAAATTATATATAGGAATACGTCTCCATATGTTGACAATTTTTACAATTTGAAGGAAAGACGTCAATATTTTATCCCATATTTTATGAAGCTCATAGCAAGACAAATTGGTCCCAGAGTATTAAGGTTTTTTTGGTCAGCAGGCTTACTCTAGGAATCACCCTTTCCTAAGCACGTGATTAAAATGTATTTGACTGTTGCCCCATAATGCCATGCGGAACTACATCGTTACCAGTCTTGTTTGAACTTGACCAATAAGAGTGGCATTTGTTGTGCAGTATGATGCTGTTCGCCTGGTGCAAGCATTGAATACTGCTAAAAATGCTGGGTTTTTTTTGGCATTTGGTGGCCACAGGGGGGTGATGAAAGAATGATTTGACCTCGCCCCCTCCCTCAACCGCACACACACAAACACAACTCGTTATACAATGAATAATAAAATGAAAAATAACAATATTGCATTTATTTAACTAAATATAATCAAAAATTGTATATAAAACATTTTCATTTAAATTCTTCAGAATATTATTGCTTTTTTAAATAAAAGTATTTCCGAAATATACAAAATAGTCCCTTATTTCGTGGCATGTGACTACTAGTACTGCTATTTACCACTCACATTCCCATAATGCTTTACGTTTTTGGGGGCAACAACGAGACAAAATCGTTAATATTACCATGAAGATTAATAAGAATTGAAGAAAAAAACACTTATGAATCTGATTCTATCAGAATTCGAAAAGAACAGAAAGAAAGAAATTTGAACAGGTTTACAAGTAAAAGTCATGACATTTCTTGCTAAGTCCATACATTGTCTGTAACACCAAACGCTTCATTCTTCCATGCGTGTGGAATTAACTCTAAACTGATACTGGATTTTTCAACGATAATAGCAAACATACTCAGCACCTGCAAGAAAAGTTTTCAATTTTCAAATAATTGTTGATATTGTTGCCCCCCAAAACGCAAAGTATTATTGGGAATGTGAAAGTGGTGAATAAAGCTATTTTTTGGTAGGGAATGCTCCAAGAGCGTAAACTGGGTTGCCTGTCGTATATGCAGGCCCGGCAATAGCCGAACCACTTTGCAATGTTGGCCCAAAGATTGATCTTTGAATGGTGCACAGAAAAGAACGATGTCGTTTAACTCCTCTAACTTTATGGTGGCCCCAAGGGACACAGCCTCCGTAGAAAAATATATATAAATTCCGTAGAAATACTCCTCTAGCTGGAAACACTGCTGCTTTGTCTTACGAGTGGGTCTGGATCCAGAGGGTCCAACTGTTGTCAAGTTGTCATTTAAATTTTAGACCTTTTGTTGTCAGTTGAATAGGGCATTTGCCAGTTGTCAGTAAACCCCATTCAAACCCTGTTACAACTATTCTGTACAAAATGACATGATTTTCTTAGAAAAGTCTCGGTATTCCTTGTAAAACGTAAAGCTAGTTCTGTTATGAGCCGCTAAGCAGGCTAGATCCTATATTTGGTGCAGCTTCAGTGAAAAGCGAGGGCCCTTCCGCACAAAATTCAAAACCTGTGCGCGCGCATGTAAACGATAGGGCGCCGACAAAGTTTCGAAAGTAATGCGACATTTTTACTTCCTGGTGTGTGTGTGTGTGTGTGTGTGTGTGTGTGTGTGTGTGTGTGTGTGTGTGTGTGTGTGTGTGTGTGTGTGTGTGTGTGTGTGTGTGTGTGTGTGTGTGTGTGTGTGTGTGTGTGTGTGTGTGTGATTTTAAAAAAATCATTATTTCTATTTATCTATTTTTGATTGTTATATTTGTGTGGGGGAAACAATGTGTATGGATTGGAATTGTAACAGAAGTAACACAAATCCGAGATCTCGATGAACGCAATAACGCAACCTCTAAACATGTTATCAACGTGAATTGGCACTAAAGCAAGACTAGCAAGGCGAAGGCTTTCTCTCCCCCCACAGTCACCAGTGATTAATATCTTGTTGTTACCTACCTCTTGGTCAAATCAACCTTGTGAAATCAATTTCAATTCTTTTTGATATCCTAAATATTAGGCAACCATATTAAGTCCACTTCGGACTGGATCATCACATTAGGCTAATGACAGTTGTCAGTGGGGAGAGGGAAGGGGTCGATTTGGTTAGTGTTTGGGTTTCCTGTGTTGACAGTTAAAAATGGCGAACTGATCCTAGTTTCGATCGAGTTCCTGTTCATAAAAGACGTAAACTTTAATATCTCTAAATGGTAAAATGTTCCTGAAAAATTCTGTAATTAAGTGTCTTCAGTAAATCTTCTTCAAACTGGTAAGAATGCGTATTTTTGTGGAAAGTTGGCTATTAAGATAACGGTGGAGTTTAGACAGGCGACGGAAGCCTTGCACGGGGCTTACACTACTTGAAAAAAAGAAGCTACACTTGAAGGTATATTATTGTATATTGAAGGTATATTATTATGAATTTAATTTATAAATATTCCATTTCGTTTCGTTCCGCAAAGTAGACTCCAACATTCCATTCCGTTTCGTTTCGTTTCGTTCCGCAAAGTAGTGTAAGCCCTTGTACGGTAGTCTTGCTATAGTGCAAATTCACGTTGATAAAAAAGAATATAAAAATTTCTCAACATTATTCTTCGTTTTGAAAATAATAAATAAATTCTGGAAAAATTGTTTATGACTCGTGGTTGACTCGTGACTCGTACTTGACTCGGGCTCGAACTTGAGTCGTTCTAAACAAACTCCATTAAACAACTGTTTTATACAATTGAACGGTTATAAGAATTAATATTTAAAGCAGTCTTTTATGTTACTTGTTGCTGGAAATAAGCGCAATCCAAGGCATTAAATACGAAGTACTATAAGAAAAACTGCTCAAGAAACGAAAGTGAAAATAGCTAGTAACCATCGACAAAATAAGAACTCGGTTGGCAACGGAACCTCATGGATTTCCCTAATATTTTGTGTGGTAATAGGTATTGGGTCACTGATAACTAAAACAGATTTATTTTTCTTATTTACTTGTTTTTTTTTATTGTTTTTTTTTAGCAATATCAGTATTTTAAGGTGGCACGTCACACTGATTTGAGAGGGAATTTTGGCGGGTAAGATTAAGGAAGCTAAAAATACTTTAGTTTGGTTATAATTCGAATTATTTTACAAGAAATAGTACTTTACAAGAAATTTCGAACGAATAATCATGGCTAGAGTAAAATAAGTATATTAGTTAAGTATATTTTCAATTTTCATCGTCAGAATTTTGCGAATGACGAGATAAAAGTGCGTTTTTGAATTATGGGTAAATTTTGCCAAGATTATCCATCGAGTTCAGCTACTCAAACCTCGAACGTTTCATTTCCTTTTGTTTCATTTCCGGGCTGATTTGCACTTGAGCGGAAATAATGATTACTTTATCTACAATTCTAGGCCGTAAGTGATCCAAGAAGAAATTTTGTTCAACAGTTAAACGAATTTTGACACCTTTTACACAGCATCAGGTATTGTGAACAAGACGCAGCTTTTAATCGTTTTTACTTGGCTTCCGCCGATAATTTTTTTACGACCAAGGCAGTATTGGACTATTTTTTAGCTTCTTCCTAATTCCAGGTACACGGAATATCTCCGGGAAGAAATTAAAGAGAATACTAAAACTAAACTAGGCTTTTGTTTACATAGGCCATGATCAACCTGTAAATTGTAAACCAAGACCGCTGACCGGATGTGGCGGGGGATGCAATGCAATTAATTCCAAATCTGTTTGAATACGAATGATTTTCAAACTACCTTTCATTACAACGGAGTCAGACAAAACTGAAAATACTGCATATCGCATGCAATTATAGTTTTACGAGATATGTCTTATAGCTAGGTTTCACTTGACGTCATTTCCTGTCTCGTGCGGAATGTTCCTTAGCTGAATCACAAGTTTTCAATAGAATTCTTTCTTGCTGACAGCACATGGTGGTCAGTGTTTGACCACCATTTGGAGCAGATAAGGAGATTCAAAGACTTTTATCAGCTGATTGAAACCCAGCTGATATATAGCGGTAGATATACCCTTAATATAGATATACCCTTGGTTAAAGTGCTCCTTTAACATGACAAAGAGTGAGCCAGCTGATCTGAACAAAACAGGACTATATCCGGGGCACTCAGGGAGGCCGAATTACAGTAAATGTATGTAAAACTGCCCCAGGGCTCGGGAGAACTCACGCCGTTCGCCCGGGGTGTATTCGTCAAGTTGCGCGCACTAGTATTGCTGGTTTTAACGTCAAATATTTCCGTTTCTGTGCTGTAATTGTCAGATCTGGTGCATTAGCTATCAAGTAAAACGTTCCTACATTATATATAATGATCTTGATTAGCGATGTTCTCTGTCTTTGCGAGACAGCAACGAGGTTTTTTCGGGAAACATATTGCGCATTTTTCTGTTTGAAAAATGTCTTTTTCTGTGTGTTCTTTGGTCAGAACTGACAGGGCACGCCAGTTTCGCTGAAGGAAAACTATCTCCTGGTTGTGGTCAGGGGATATTCCTTGCTCAGGCTAGGGGATACTGCTAGTTTTAGTTGCAATATATGCCGTGGAAGAAGATAGAGTCACCATTACAGTAAATGTATGTAAATATGACCCCAGGGCCCGGGGGAACTCACGTTTTTTGCCCGTGGCGTATTCGTTAAGTTGTGCGCACTAGTATTGCTGGTTTTAACATGAAATAATTCCGTGTCGGTTTTGTAATTGTCAGATTTGGTGTATTATCTATCAAGTAGAACCTTCCTACATTATATATAATGATCTCTATTAGCGATTTTCTCTGTCTTTACGAGACAGCAACGAGGTTTTTTCGGGAAACATATTGCGCATTTTTATGTTTGAAAAATGTCTTTTTCTATGTGTCTTTGGTGAGAGCTGACAGGGTACGCCAGTTCCGCTGAAGGAATGCTATCTCCTAGTTGTGGTCAGGGGATATTCCTTGCTCAGGCGAGGGGATACTCCTAGTCAAGTGATTGGATACTCCTAGGTAAGGTGAAGGGATACTCGTAATTGTGGTCAAGATGTATTCTTTGCTCAAGCGATGTGATATCCCTAGTCATGTCAGAGGATGCTCCTATAGTTCAGGTGAAGGAGTACTCCTAATGCATTTCAAGGGATACTTCTAGCCCAGGCGAGGTGATACTCCCAGTTTTAATTGCAATGCCGTGGAAGAAGATAGAGTCATCCTTCGGAATCCACTGTTAATTCGTATACATTTTACTTAGTTTATATCTATTTAGTTAAGTTGAAGGGATGCGAATATGCTGGTAGTTCAAGACAAGGTATACACCGAGTTTATGTTAGTGGATAATCCTAGTTGAGACTTATAGATTACTTGGTACATTATATGAACAAATTCATCAGATAGGGAAAGGAATTGAATATTACAAAAAACATCTTCACATTGCTAATGAGATGGGCGATATCAAGGGCGAATTTGCGGCGTACGAACTTCTAGGAAATGCCTATCAAAATACCAAGAGACAATTGAATATCACCAAAAACGCGCGCCTTAGCATCGCTATTCAGATAGGTGACAGAAAAGAAGAGGGAGATGCATATAGAAACATAGGAAATGCTTATCTTTCATTTGGGAAATATCCAGAGGCAATCGAATATTATGAAAAGGACCTCAGCATCACAAAGGAGAACACGTAAGAGGAGAAGGAGGAGCTTACAGAGATTTAGGGCTTGCCTATCACTCGTTGTGTCAATTCCAAAAGTCAATTGAATACCAAGAAAAGCAATGAACTTGCTATTGCTATGGAGATAAAAAATAGGTGATAAAAAGAGGGAGAAGGAATGGTCTACAGAAACTTAGGAAACGCTTATCAGTCACTAGGAAAATACAAAGAGGCAACAGAGTATCAAAAAATGCAGTTTAACATCGCCATATCCTAGGAAATGTATTTCATTCATTGGGAAAATATCACGAGGCAATTGAAAATCATGAAAGTTGTCTCAGCATTGCTATTGAGTTGACAAAGAAGGATAAAAGGCAGCCTATATAAACTTAGGAAATGTCTGCCAGTCATTAGGAATATACCACGAAGCTCTTGATTACTACGAAAAAGCCCTCAAAATTGTCATGGACATTCACAGCTGTTCAGACTATCCAAGGGATACCGGCGTATCATATGCGGCCCGCAACGGCCTCTTGCCGGGTAAGTGCCGCGAACACCCCTGGGTACGTACACTATTGCGCAACTTGAGAATTTTTCGAATTTGTATTTTAAGACGGCAGAGACGGCATGGTTTACTACTGCTAACCCAGTTTTGACATTTGAGTTGAGATTAAGGCTAAAGTGAGTGCTGATTGTAGATGATAATCTGGTACCCAAAACGAAGAAGAAATTAGTGCAATTACCTCTGGGGTCTCGCCGCGTTCGATTTCTGGACTCGGCATGAGTAGATTTTGTTAGGTATCTCGCTTGATTCCAGGGTCCGTTCGGATATTCCCTCCTAGCTCCAACCCGCAAAACCTAACTCGCTAATATACTGAATTCCAATTCGTTGTGTGAGTTAGCCGTGCTCTGACTTTAAAGGTTTGCTTTTCCGGCTCCCTGCATCACTTTTTTTATTTATTTTTTATTTTATTTGAGATTTGCCCGCAGGCTGGTGCTGTACAACTGAGTACATAGTAATAGCGGAGCTCCCGCGCGGGCCGAAGGCCCGCGCGAGCGGAGCACCATACTTAAGAAAAAATGGTAATCCATCGAGTTGATTTTTCATGGCTTGATTACGTCATTACCTTGTCCATACATACATACATACATACATACATACATACGTACATACATACATACGTACATACATACATACGTCCGTCCGTGTACCACTTTGCACAGGGTTCCCGCGCGCTTTGCTTACTCACAAATGCACAGAAAAATTGCAATAATGTAGTCAAAGATGGATCAAGAAGTATTTTTTCTTATTTTAGCAATGCGAAAAATACGTTTAATCGAAGTCATGTCTGTCTTAAAGTGAACAAAAACAATTTTTCGACTTTAGCGACTTGCTAAAGAAGATTTAGCGAGGGAAAGCGAGGGAAGATTCTCAATCTTTCGATTAGATGAAGTTTCGTGACTGAAACTTCAGTGAGAGAAAAAGTGGCCTGTAGACCAGAAAAACCTGATTATACTGCAAGAATGATATTTCAGTTCCGTAGAAAACACTTCATAGAAGGTAAATTCATTAATTTTAACTAATATTTCGTAAAAAATCGACAAGAAATGTGTAAACTAGCTGGAGAAACTCTCAGACAAGCCAAGGACGTTGGTTCGGCAAACATTGTCAGAAATACTTGGATAGTTTGTCGTTTTTACTGCATTCTAGATTTTTATCATCTTTTTCTTCAATACTCGTGAACCAAAAAAGCGATATTTGAAGCTTTGATCTTTTGTTTTTGATCCCATTTCAAGAAAAAAGGCTAAGACTTAGTAAAAAGACTTGGTTCTTTGAAAAAACATATTTGACGGCCAGCGAACCTCACGCGAAGTCAAAACAAGATTCCAGTTTCATAATCATATGAATATTTTGACATTTTTATAGATAATTTATTTTAATGTTGAATAAAATATGAAAAAGGAATACATATCACACCAAATATTTGCTATTTATCGGGCTTTTCCAGCTATTACTATTACACAATCGCAAAAATGATGAGCTTGTTTTTTTTTTATGGATAAGCTTATGTTTTTGTAAGATATTTCGCTCGATAATAAAGTTAAGAATAAATCTGAAAAAAAAAAATTTTCAAAGACCAACTTACTAACAAAGAAAATTATTATCTTGCATTAATGAATATGTCTCTTTTTACATGTGAAGTTCAAGTGAATGTAAGCTTAAGCTTATCAGTAATATTTTTCGACAATTTTCAGTGTAGTTCACTTTCCACCTAAAAAACTTACAACTTTGATTACTAAGATTTGCTGAATGAAATCCTTTGTTCTATACATGTATTCATATGTTGTACAATCTATAATTATTTTTCTTCGAATTGAAAAGTTTTGTAATGCTTTTGAAGGCTTAAAATAATGGTTTTTCTTTTAGTTTTTCCTCCTGGATTCTGGTAAAATCAAACGAAGTGGTAACGCTATAACCAGCGTTATGCCGCGTCACACAATTGTCACGTTTTTAGCAATAAATATACTATTTATGGGAGCTCCGCTTTTAGGCAGTGCCTAAATCTATATATTAAAATAACTGCATTATATGAATCAGTAACGCGCGTTCTCTGGCATTGAGCAGCGTGCTTTATTACCCAACCTTTTTTATTCTAGAGTCGAAAAACGGATGGTAAGGAAACTTTTTTATTTCATTTTATTTCAGCAAAGAGAGCGAGCTAGATAACAAGCCAGTAAAGCCACAAAATCAGTCGCTTCATTTCTATTACGACAAGCGAGGAAAACAGATGTTTTTGAAAATTAAAATGTCAGCAGAGCCTAGCATCGTTTGAGCATTGATAATTTTCTTTTCTCTCCAGCTGAGAACTATGTCTTTTTTACTCAGTATCAATATTCAAGTTTTGGCTATGCATGAATGGGAGCATTAAATGGCGTTTTAAAATTACGAGCATTACGCTGAAGTAGTTTATGCGCCCATTAATCAAATAGGTATACATTACCCGTCAAATTGCAATGATCTGAGCTTAACTGCCTGCCTTTTCGCCATTTTCTTTCTTATTTTGTTAATTTTTTATCCTCCTTCTTTATTCTCAGTTTTTCTCTTGTCTTCTCAATTACGATTTTTTTACAAACTTATAAACTTATCTTTCAATCCCTGAGTTATGTAAGCTTTATTGTTAAGCTGCACATATATTTTCGGTCTTCCTAAAAATCTTTTCTTTTTTGATAAATATATTGCCCCTCAAGATCAGCATTTCTAATAAATGTTAATATACCTTATATGCAGGAATCCTACTGCTGCTTTCTTCCATCGTAACGTATACACGTACTCTAGCTTCCTTTTAAAATCATTAAGTTGGTAATTTTGTTAACCGTTTGGATAGTATAATAAATTTGTGTTTTTATACTATCATTATCATTTGCATATCAAACAAAAAGTACCAAAGCTATTTTGTAATAGCTTAGGAATTACCTAAGATTTTTTGAAAACTGAAATTTTAAGACAATCATAATTTTCTTTTACTTTTAGAAAACCAAAAACCTTCATGTTAAAATATTTGTTATTTGTTAATATATAATGTAGTTTTTTCCATAGCAACAAGCCGCATGGTTCCTCCAACAAAACCGACCATGACGTCACGTGCACACAGTCAACAGTGATGGCGGCCAGAACATTTACAAGATAAAGGATTAACGAAAGATCAGGCTTTACAACCGTAAGGATTCGCTGAATATGTATATTGTAAAGTTTGGTTGAGATTTGAGTCCTCAAGACCGAAGGTAAGAAAAAGTAAGCTGTAATACAAAATTGATAAGGGTGCGGATATAGGCGACGCACCTGAAGTCTATACGATCGATTCGAGTCAAAGGGAAGCAAAACATTAGTGTCAAGTCCTGAATTTAGAACTCGAATCGCTTGCTGTTGGACTTGACCTAGTACTTGTAAGCTTCAATTTGTGAGCTGTTTTACTCTTTTTTCAAATTCATGTTAATCAGTTATAGTATTTTAATGTTTTTCAACGTAATAGTCAAACTCGTGTTTACATTCAGATTCAACTTAGAACGTATCATTTTCATTAAGAATAACAAGACTTTGCTAATATTTTTTTAAATTTAAAAGCATCTTGACTGTGCTGTAGTATCTTTTCGTAATTTGTAGCTTGATTTACGTTTTTTTATTGTCATTGTCTTTATAAATATATATATAAGTCTTAGATTAAGATTGTTTCATCGTTCGAGCGATCGATAGAACAGGAGTCATGAAAAGCGAAGCTAGGCGAGAACGAAAGTCTTAAATTTATCATAATGTAGGTCGTGCAGATGAAAAAGACTTTAATACTATCGTTTTCTTATTCAATATTTTGAAATTTCATAGTAAGCGAAGGGATATTCTGACATTATTGTGACTGACAGTTCGAGACAAACTCATTCGCATGAACAGGTGCTATGTACATTTGACAAGTCCATACTGCAGTATACGTAGGAAGTAATGAAGGATTCATATACATCACTTATAGGATTATTCAAAAAAATTGTATTCATATAAAATGTAGAGGCCCATAGGCTGGGGGGTGCTGGGTATGACTGTGCCTCCTCCTCCCCTCCCCCCCCCCCCCCCCATCTCTTTAAATGCTTCACCAAGCAACAAAAAACTTTTAATAAGATTCATAGCAAAACCATATTGACCTTGTGTATGGGATATAGTAAGAACTAAAAAGTGAACAGTTGTTTAAACTTGACTTGGCAGCGGAGAACATTTCAAAGTGTGTGTGTAATGGGGGGAGGGCTAGAGCCCCCTTCCTACTCTGCCATCCCTGCTTGGCCATGTATAAGTAAGGATACAAATCCAAAACCTCACAGTCTCTGGAATATGTACTCACCCCATTCTTTCTATGATGCACCCCCTCCCCTGTCCAAAGTCCATGTTATGGTCCTGTTGTAGCATTTTAAACCTTAAAACGAGAAATATGAATTGAGGGGAAAAAAATCCATGCCCAATAGTTTTAGATAAGATGATACTAAAGTCACTCACATTCTCCTGGTGCAAAGCTGCCACAGTTTGTGGTTATTATGAAAAGGGAGCTTCACCCTCAACATCCCATGTTTGCTAATATTTACTCAATTTTCTAAACCTTAGCCCATCCCCCCTCCCACTTTCACTTTCCGCAGTGCCTGGCACATGCATCAGCATATAACACGTCCCTCTCTTGTTGAAAACTAACTAAAATATGCTTCCATGTGAATTTCAGATCCCCTCGATAGTGGGAAAATTGTAGATTTTATTATTAGACTAAACTATATGATTGTATCAGTGCATGTATAGTATGTGATTGGATCAAAACTTAAATTTGATGATTACTGTTTGTTCTAACTGATTAATATTTGTTGCTAATTTAAGTCAATTTATCTGTTCTGATCACTGTTAGATATATCATCTTCTACCATGTCTGGAACTCCAAAGCTTATGAAGAAAAAGGCCCACAGAATCCAAGTAGTTTCAAGGGTGAATGGAACAGTAGCACCATTAGGTGCACAAAATACAAAGAAAAGAAGTGGATCCATTGGATCCTTGCAGGGATCTGTAGCAGCATTTGGAATAATAGAGGTAAGCAGTGCCCATCGATTATTAGAATAAAAAGGAAACTAGCAGATAGAAGGTAATTCCTGGAGGGGGAGGGGGGAGAGGAACTCTGATTGGACCTGTGATTTGGTACCTCTTAGGGTGTACATCACACATCTAAAAGAACCACCAGAGAGTAAGCCAGTACCTCTTGCGGTGTTTGTCAGAAAATAAGATAAGATACCTGAGATTCGATAATGAGAGTCGGAATGGCAGTTGTAATTCAGGATATTTATATTTGGTTCATCATCTGACTTCTGTCAGTTGTCAGTTAGCTCTCATCAATTAATGAGCATACATTTACATTTGCTATTGAGCGTCTGGTAAAAATCATTAGTTGCCATGCCCACCTAGACAGGACTCGGGTACCTTTAATGGGTTATTTTCAAAAATTCACCAAACCTCCCCACCCTTTTATATAGAGCTGCCCCCCCCCCCCCCCCCCCCCCCAGGAAGGTAATTTAGCAACAGAAAAAAGGGTAAAGGAAGAGAAGATAGAAAGGAATTCTGAAAGAAAAAAAATTGATAGTGGCAAATCAATTTTAGGCATTGCACGTTCAACTCCTGATTTATAGAGATTTGAATCTATTGAATTTATTGTAGCATTGAAAAATCATCTAATATTCAACCAGGTTTTGACAAGCTCTACATGACACCTCAGTCAGAAGTCAAACCTCAGTATACTAGCTTTCACTTTCATAGTATTATAATGTATAGTAAACAGGAACTTTGTAAGCTAGAAGCAGCCTTATTGCTTTGAAAGATTATCTGGTGGCATGGCATTCTTAGTATGTACTTTGAATTCACTGGTGGCATATGGCATTCTTAGTATGTACTTTGAATTCACTGGTGGCATATGGCATTCTTAGTATGTGCTTTGAAAGATTATCTGGTGGCATATGGCATTCTTAGTATGTACTTTGAATTCACTTTCGTATTACAATCATAAACAACTATTTGAAGTCAAGTTTGTAAGTTAAAAGCAGCCAAATACTTTGAAAGATTATCTGGTGTCATAACATATACTAAGAATTTAGTTGTCATCAGCAGATATACAATTACATGCTAGTGTTTTGGTAGCAGCTGAGACTGACTGAACATGAAAAATCTCTGAAGATATATATTTTACCAGACAGGTTTTTAATTCTGAAAATGTGTTACTGATTTTTAGAGAATTTAAGAGTGATACGATTATTCACCTGTGATTTACCTAGTATTTTTGTTTGAAAAAAAATTTAAAAAAATTGGTGAATTGGGAATGAGATTAGAGTCACTGAAAATCGGATTGGAAATAGAATTACTAAAATGAAAATTGGATTGGATTTTTCCTGTCATAAAAGTTATAAATAATTATTTATATAATACAATAATAAATTATATACAATCATATACAATAAATAATATAATATACAATAAAAAATTATTGTCGAAGAATTGGCTATCTTAATCAACACACTGCGTCAGGCTAAAAAAAATATATTAATCATATATATACAATCATATACAATAAATAATATAATATACAATAAAAAATTATTGTCGAAGAATTGGCTATCTTAATCAACACACTGCGTCAGGCTAAAAAAAATATATTAATCATGAATTCCTAATTTAAATTGTTATGACTGACACGACAAGCCAAGCCAGTATTCCAATTACAATACATTGATGATAGAAACACTAATTAAGATTTATAATCAGGTTATGGCAAATATAGCTATTGCTAGCTGCTCTGTTGATTGTGAGCAAGAGATCATATGGTCTCTCATTCTCAGTATAAAGCAAAAATATCAAATACAACATACATGACCGTGACCTATAGAGTACAGAAGGGTGGGGTTTCTAAGAAACTCATTACCAGGAACAGGCTTCACGGTATCAATTTTGCCAGAATTTGGGAATTTTGGGAATTGGGAATGAGATTAGAGTCACTGAAAATCGGATTGGAAATAGAATTACTAAAATGAAAATTGGATTGGATTTTTCCTGTCATAAAAGTTATAAATAATTATTTATATAATACAATAATTTTAATTAATACAATAATAAATTATATACAATCATATACAATAAATAATATAATATACAATAAAAAATTATTGTCGAAGAATTGGCTATCTTAATCAACACACTGCGTCAGGCTAAAAAAAATATATTAATCATATATATACAATCATATACAATAAATAATATAATATACAATAAAAAATTATTGTCGAAGAATTGGCTATCTTAATCAACACACTGCGTCAGGCTAAAAAAAATATATTAATCATGAATTCCTAATTTAAATTGTTATGACTGACACGACAAGCCAAGCCATTATTCCAATTACAATACATTGATGATAGAAACACTAATTAAGATTTATAATCAGGTTATGGTAAATATAGCTATTGCTAGCTGCTCTGTTGATTGTGAGCAAGAGATCATATGGTCTCTCATTCTCAGTATAAAGCAAAAATATCAAATACAACATATACTTGACCGTGACCTATAGAGTACAGAAGGGTGGGGTTTCTAAGAAACTCATTACCAGGAACAGGCTTCACGGTATCAATTTTGCCAGAATTTGGTCATGAAAGATTTAGAAAAAAAGGATCCTGACTCGCTCGGGATACCGTTATACCCTTTAAGACCTAACCAGTATGACAGAGAGAACAATATGATCACGCTAAATCCGTCGAATGAAGTAAGTAAAAAGAGCTCAATCAAAAGCAATTGTACCGAGAACTGTTTTGATTCGAGTCCGAGACATAACAAATTGGCATAATTTTTCAGGTTGAAAAGGAAGTGGTTATGCGAATTCTTGTTAATCAATTAAAAAAAAAAAACGAAAAACAGTTAATTATTTTATAATGTTTGCTGTTTTAAGATGGTTTATGAATCATTTTTTATGTATATATAACAATGTATTTGGACCAGGTAGTATTTGAAAGCAATCTGTTCAAATGACCCATGCAAGGCGCGCGGGCTGTGGTTAATCATTCGGTTGTTCCATCGATTACTTATTTACACATATCACTGAAAACGGGAGAATGAAAACCTCACGTAATATATTTGGGGTAAAGAAGGATTTTTTCTAACTATAACAACAGATATTCCAGCGTTACACGGAGAAATCAATTTGGATTTTTCTTAAACAGACACTTAACCATGCAGACGTCTCCGACGTGTATAAATTAGTCGCGATTATTTCCTGTTTTGTAAGCTTTTTACTTGTCTCAAGCAAGATAGTGGTGTTTGATGAATATCAAATTCATTTTAGATTGCAAGTAAATATACAAACCCATTTACAAAATGATTTGATCTAGAATACATTTAACTTGTTGCTTTCCTTTGTTTCTTTTTTCTTTGCTTTTGCTAATTTATGTTTTCCTTTTTGAATTTCTTTTCATTTTCTTTTCTAGTTTATATTTCTTTTCTCTTCTCTTTTTTCTTTTCCCTCTTTGTTTTTTTTTTTATTTTGGTTTTCTTTAATTTTTTCTATAAACTTTCTTTCTTTCTTTGTCTTTCTCATTTCTTACTTTGTCTTTCTCATTTCTTACTTTGTCTTTCTCATTTCTTACTTTGTCTTTCTCATCTTTCAACTATCTTTCTTCCTTCAACCCTTCCTTCCTTTCTTCCCTTTCTTTCTTTTCCTTTCTGTCTCAGGTTAACCCTGAATTTTGTTGCCGTTATTTCGCAACCAAATCTAAATACTTTCATTTTCTTCAAACCAATCCAGAAGTGCCACACTTGTATTTTTCCAGAGATTGAAGATTCTCTTTCTCTTTTTTTAGGGTTATTTTAACTTTTATCAAAATAATCCAGCTTTAAATAATTGATCAAAAGTCTTTAGAATTCCAATCGGCTTAAGCTTGATGTTATGGACGCTTATTCTTTGACCGGAACTCAATATTTTGAAAACTTTGAAAAGCTCATCACTTGCTAAATACTGAAAGAGATAGAATACACATTTTACCATGCGAGGTCAAGGTCTGTGTTGGAATGTCAAGTCATTTGAATTCCGTTCTTTCTTGGAAATCGTTGACATGTGAAACGACAAAAGGTTGACATAGGGGCTGCCTTGCTTGAATGCGTGTTACAAGAATCCCTAGAATGTCAAGAGAAGCTTTCATGCATTGAAAATGAATGTTTAACTCCTGTGATAATCACACCAAGGCGAGTTAAAAGTCCAAAGCTAGTCGTTTAGCGGTCACCTTATTTCTGATAAACTCTTCTCTTTCAAGAGAGAAGCTAGGGTTTATCTTGCCGTCGCTATCCTGGCGGCGACAGCCATGCATAATAACTACAGTTTTTCTGCACCAACTTTGTACGACGGTGAGGGCCAGGCTGCGAAAGACCTTGGACAATACAGAAGGGTGAGTTCAAGTCACAAATAAACCGAATATACCTAAACCTTCGTTGCTTTCAAGCTAAGTATTGAATTAAATATAAACACCATTTGGAACTCTAAAGCATCGTGACAGCATGTTGCATGTTGACAAGAAACTGAATCAAGAAGTCCATGGTTGCGAAACAGCTGTTCGTTTGGTTCGCCATAAAAATGTTTTTGTGTGAACAGGTCGAAATACATTTAAGTTTCCTCGTGCTGTAGTTTAGCGGTAGATACATGTGATTGATAACGATTGATCGACCGGTAATTTTTGTTAAATGATATATATTTATTTCGTGTATTTTTTTAACATTCTTGTGTAAAAGTTTTTCGAGTTGAACAAGTTGATGAAGCGTGCACCTGTATAATGAATGACTCTATATTATAGCTTGGAATCCCTTGCCAAACATTTCATTTATTTAATGTTATACCGAGGACATGGAACAAATCTCCCAAACAAAACTGAATTAACTAGTTTTTTAATTTATATTCGTGGTTGTGGGCAACAATATATCACTTTAGCTTCTTGAAATGAAAAATTTTCAGTTTTGGAATTACGGCTGTTTGTCACGAACATATAATCCTCAGAATTTTACTCTGCAAAACTAAGTATTCACAAAACAATTCATAGTTTTCAGTCTAGTGTAGGTATATATTTTTAATTTTTAAGATAGATAATAATGTTTGTAATCCTAGAAATCGTTCAGTAGTTTGTGATAATTTTTTTGCAACTTTTGACCATCGTGAAGGGATATTTTAATACTTTCGGTGATGAGATTTTGGCTCAGTGATTGCGATGTGCTGAAACTGACTCCTTCAAATCGAAACTTTTCTGGAATTTTTTAGAAAAAAATAACATGATTTGATTTTCTTATGAAGGATACGAAATCACGATTGAATACCCTTGAATACCCTCACACAATTAGTCAAGCAACTCAAGCGATCTAAGAGTCTTGTATGAGTACTACATCCCTCTCTCCCGATCAAACTTATAGTAGAATAACGATACTGATTGGTATTGAAAAGTGTTATGATCGTGATCAGGTCTCCTTATATTATTGCCTGCGTGTATTAGTATCATATATAACCGTTATTTCCATGACATGCTTCACGTCATGTTGCGTGACAGCAGCCTAAAATTAAATATTTCAAATGTTATGAATTTTCATCAAATTTTGGGCTAATTTATTAAAAGTGTAATTCTTATGAGAGATTTGGGAATGATTTTTGTACGTTTTCCGAGTCTCCAGCTAGCAGTTTTGAATCTTATTTTTGTGTGTAGAGGGGTTGAATTTAGGGTGGGTCTTAGAAAGAAACATGGTTTGTACACCACGAGTACAACAGGTGACCCATTCTCCATTGTTACTCGCTTCAGTCTTTAATCTCTGGCACAATAAATTATGGCCTCAGAAGTCTCTCAGAAGAACTGAAGACTCTTGATTCAGTAGGGAAAAGGGGGTTTATCCTACAAGGAGGAGCTATCATCTAGGATAGGGAGCTTTGAAGATCACTTAGTACTATGTAGAATGTTGACATTGGCCATGCCTTATAGACCCCTTTTCGCGTGACGTCAAAGCAGCTCAATGTGGAAGACAAAACAAAAGTATTTCAATCTCCTGAGAATTGGAACCTATTGTTTTGTCCTCCAAATTGAGCTCTATTCCAACGTGCTGCACTTAAAGGGGTCTATAGGTCTTATAATTCCATATTCAGTTAATGTATTTATGATTCATATTTTACTTTGTTATTTTACTATTTTGATTATTTCATGGTACGATTGTCATTTAAACAAACAAAGTCGCTCCTCCCAGGGTTGACCTGGAGCAAAATTTAAAAATTCCCAAATCCGGGAAGCGTTATCAGACTGCTATTTTTATTTTCGAGGCTTTTCTGGAAAGAAAGAAAATTATACCAGAGGGAAGGTAGATGTACCAATATCTGCCCCCCCACACACAATCTTAAAAAACGGATTTTCACACATTGATTCTACTTTTTTCAGAAAAGCAAAAAGACGTGGATTGCATCTAACTTCGCAAGGAGAGAATGTATTCGTTTTGTTGAGAAGCCAAAGAAAGATGGAGCGGATAAGAGCGGGTAAGAATACCTGATGCAATGGATGAAAATGATGAAGGGTGAACATTATGTAGTTATGGTTGAGGAGGACACCACGATGGATTTGTTGGATTTTGTTGGATGAATGGTTGAGTGAGTGAGTAAGTGGATGGAGGGAGGGAGGGAGAGAGGGAGAGAGAGAGGGAGAGAGAGAGGGAGAGAAAGAGGGAGAGATGGATGGATGGATGGAGGGTTGGATGGATGCATGAATAAATGACATATACGCATCATTATAATTTCAGGGATCCTCAATGTCACTGTGGGCGCAAGAAATCAAGACACAAACAATCCCTGAATGCAGAACCCTCATCGAACGAGTGGACACCCGAGCGATGCACTAAACGACTTCCTACCAATGCATATGGCGAGATAGACTTCCAGGGAACTGGATCACAGAAAAGATCTCCGGTCAGTTCCTTTACTGCCTGATAAAGTCCGATGAACCTTAGTTTCGTGGATGGGTGGGTGGGGGGGGGGGGGGGGTTGTTCGATTTTGTCCTGAAATGAAACGGTAGGTTCGCGATGCCGAATGAGAACCGAGATCTGTGAGTAGAGAAACTCCGTGACTTTTAAATGAACTTACTGACAGTGACAAATCACGGCACATGGGATGGTAACGGTACAACAGTTATGTTGCGTGACGTTGCTGGGGCACGGCAGCATTGTGCATCGCGAATACAATCTTTCATCCAATTACAACTATTAAAACCGATTCAAAACACAAGGAAGTAGAAATCAGAATCACCAAAAGCCAGTTAAGCTTAGTAATTTGTATCTCTGGTTGACCGTGTTTGCTTAATCTCCGTTCTCTTTCAGTATATTCGAGTGTCACACGATACCAACGCCAACCAGCTGCTTGACCTGATGCTTAAACGATGGGATCTCGAGGTACCTAATCTGGTCATCTCAGTTACGGGTGGTGCCAAGAGTTTCGTACTCAAACCCCGTCTGAAGGAGGTGTTTAGGAGAGGTTTGGTGAAAGCTGCAAAGACTACCGGTGCATGGATTATAACAGGTAAGTTGGAAATGTAAAATGGAAATGTCAATGTCAATCACCTTTACAGCGCTTCCCAACCACTCGCGCGAAAACGTACAATTTGCTGTCGCGATGAAGTTGGTTTTAGTGGACGTCAATCAAGGCGTTTCCACAGGATTCCACTTGACACGTGCCTTGATACTTTGTGTTTTCCGACATTGTCATGGAAACAATTTGATTGACGTCCATCAAAACCTTATTTTGTCACAGCATCATTTCTCGCGTGTGAATGGAAAGCGCTGTACTTAGAGAAGTTGACACGTGACAGTTGCGACTGTTAAACTTGTAGAGATCTATGTTTAACGTCTCTGAATGTGACGGGACCGCCATTTTACATGTCATTAATTCGAGACACGGCGAAGGTCTAACCATTTGTAGATATTTTAGAGCAAAAGCCGGGACAGCACCTTCTGACTCGAATATTTTAGACCCTGAGTGTTGGTCAAGTGGGTTAGGCTCAGCTACCGAATACTAGGCTCATGTGCGGAATTTCATGGGGGAATTAATGGTGACTAGAGACGAGCTTGCTGTAAATAAAAACCAATTTAACAAATTTATAAAGAGAATTGTGAACTTCGGTTCGTCGTATCTGTTGAGACCAGACAGGCAGATACGTGGTCATTCGAGCCACATGTGTGTGCACCAGCTAGCATAGATGTAACAGAGTTAACTGTTTTTATTTGCGGCAGGTGGTACTAATACAGGAGTAATGAAGCATGTTGGTGAAGCCGTCAAAGAACAACAGCTAATGCTTGGTGTTGACTCAGAAGTCAACGTGCTTGGTATTGCTTCCTGGGGTATCGTGGATAAACAGAAAGCCCTCATTCAAGCCAAGGTACAGCATTGATTTCTGTTTTCATGCCTCCATGCAAAATATCGGCACAGTTTTCCTGCCTTCTCTACACACTTTCTGTATCCTTCTTTAGTTGTTCCTCCTCAGTTTTCTCTTCCCTCCCTCCCTCCTTCCCTACTTGCTCTTTTTCTACACCATCACATGGCTTGGTCATTCCTAATTCCTCAAATTGACCTCATACAGGGGCATGGTGAGAGGGAGGAGAGTCGTAGGATTTCTACAGAAAGGAACTTTCAGCCTGTGATTCAACTCTGTAAATTTCCAAAGCACTGACTTTTGTATGATATCTCCCTCCCTAGAAACCCAGCTCTTTCTTGGTGTTGCAGGACACCTACTTAATTAAGGCATGAGCACAAAAAAAACAATAGCCAAGAACAAAGAACTTAGAACGAAACAATACCCTACAATACAAAGAACCCTAACCTTGAATACAATACTTCCTGCAACACCAAGAAAGATCTAAAAAAGGGCTTCTTATTAGATTAATGTGGAATGGTGGGAGGACACAATAACCATGATCGTCTGTTTTGTTCACGTAATGATAGGGAGAGAGTGGTCGATATCCTGCCGTTTACAACATGGAGCCAACAGAAGGATGGAACGGTGCATTGCTAGATTCTAATCACTCACACTTTATTCTTGTCGACAATGGAACTCAAGGGAAATACGGTGTTGAGATAAGTCTAAGGTCACTTCTTGAAGAAGCCATCATGAAGTTGCAGACGGACTCGCGCTCTAAATCAGGTAAGCTCTACGGGTATACAGACCCTTTGCAGCACGTTGGAATGCAGCTCAATTTCGGAGGACAAAATAATAGATTCCAATTCTAAGGAGATTGAAATTATTTTTTTTGTCCTCCAAATTGAGCTGCTTCGATCTCACATGCAAGGGGTCTATATCTTATAACTCACCAATACCTTATCTGTTAATCAGTATGTTTGGGGTTCCTGTGGTCCTTATTGCGTTGTCAGTAATTTAGTGCTCAATGATTCCTTTAACTTTTACCCAAGTTCGATTAGGATTCCTGTGGTGCGTTCTAGAGGTTTCTTTAGTACTCACTGGTTTCTTGTGTTTTATCCAGGATCAATCGGTGTTCCTGTGGTACTACTAGTTCTGGAAGGAGGGCCAAATACAATACAAACAATGTACGAACTCATTAAGAAGAAGGTTCCAGCAGTAGTGATTGACGGCAGTGGTAGAGCAGCCAATGTAGTCGCGTTCGCTTACAGTCACACCATCAAGAAATGGTTAGTACATCGTTCACTAACATGTTTGTTTTAGTTTAGTGTTCCTGCAAATGCAGAGTCAACCCCAATACATTACATTGAATCCTGTTATTTTCCACAGTGTTGACGGGCAAACGATCTGCGTCATTGACCCAGCATACGAAGATCAAGTCAAAGAAAAAGTCACCGAAGTCTTCTCGTTCCTGGGTGAGAGCGGTGTAAACGGCTTGTTTGAAAAGATCAAGGCGGTGCTTGAAGACGAAAAAATGGTAAGAACAACACTAGGGATGCGGCGTACTATTTTAACCAATCAATTCGGTAGCAAATTTGTTTGCTAATGGGTTTTCCACGTGAATAGTAAGCACCCCGGCAAAAGGTACACGTGTCTACCGGAAGAAATGAAGAGAGCACGAAAATTGGATTTTTCCGGTACTTCCCGATCGGAATGACACATATTATTTGTTTTCCGACCAGATTTTTCGTTTTTTTTCCTGGTAAATGACAAGCATGCACCTTAGTTTAAACGTGACTGATTCAGTGTATCCGGAACCGCAGATTAGTGGGCTGTGCGGCCTTTGGTTTCCTTCCACTCGTTATATCCGGTATAGAGGCTTTGCACCATCACGTGACTCGCGTAGCGTCGGTTAGCAACGGTAACTACGCCGCCATGACAGGAGGCATGTAAACCATAACAAAGTATAGTAACGAACGCGATTAGAAAAGTTTTTTGTGTTGTTGGATGTTGAAAACGCTCTGAAAGAGACACAAATGTCAGAATTTTAAACGTTCCGAAGGAGATCAAGCATTAAAGCTAAAAAAAACAAGAGAGGTGAAAAAAATGGCTTGCAAACATACGACGAGGGGCTGTTTCGAAAGGGCAAGTTAAGAACCCAATGGTTTGCTCGCTTCATTTTCACCAAGTTGTTTTCAAAGTGCAGCTAGCTTATTCCTTCAAATAAATTGAGTGGTTCAAATTATTCGAGATCGATGATTTTTGCTTTGTTTATCTAGGAGAACCAGCAAAAGCCTACGACGAAACTCACTGGGCTCCTAAATCGATCGCGATGGGTCACGCGCATCGTGTTCTGTTTCTCAATCAGCCAAAGTGTCTTCGCTAAAAAGGCACAACCGTTCGATGGAAAGATCTTTGAAAAATGCCAATGCACACTTTGAACAAGCCCTGGTTAACAGTAATAAAGAAAATCTATGTTGCAATCAGTTGCAGATTCGAGTTGTCCGAACTCCTCCATCTCTGTCTCTTGCACGCGTTTCTTTGGGAAAGTTTGTATGAATATTTTATGTATTACTGTTAACTAGGGCTTGTTCAAAGCGCAGTCGCTTTTTCAAAGATCTTTCTATCGAACGGTTGTGCCTTTTTGTCCTTTTTAGCAAAGCAACTTTGGCTGATTGAGAAACAGAACAAGATGTGTGACCCATCGCGATCGATTTAGGAGCCCAGTCTGGATGAGTTTCGTCGTAGGCTTTTGCTGGTTCTCCTAGATAAACAAAGCAAAAAAACATCGATCTCGAATTGTACCACTCAATTTATTTGAAGGAATAAGCTAGTTGCACTTTGAAAACAACTTGGTAAAAATGAAGCGAGCAAACCATTGGGTTCTTAACTTGCCCTTTCGAAACAGCCCCTCGTCGTATGTTTGCAAGCCATTTTTCTTGTCTTCGCTTTAAAACCTCTCTTGTTTTTTCGTCTTGATGCTTGAACTGCTTCGGAACGTTAAAAAATCTTACATTTGTATCTCTTTCAGAGCGTTTTCAACATCCAACAACACAAAAAACTTTTCTAATCGCGTTCGTTACTATACTTTGTTATGGTTTACATGCCTCCTGTCATGGCGGCGTAGTTACCGTTGCTAACCGACGCTACGCGAGTCACGTGATGGTGCAAAGCCTCTATTGGCAACAAGAGGTGCATGTGGGATGCATTACTAAAGTCATACCAATCATGCTAACTCCTCGTCCCTTGGCAATATCCCGGGTGAGGGTACCACTCATTGATGCTCATAGAAATATTTATTCCATTTTCTTTCAAAATTCCAGCTGTCAGTATATCGGCTTGAGGATGGTACTATATCACAAGAAATCGACTTGGCGATCCTCAAATCTTTGCTTAAAGGTATTAATCAGATTTCAATTCCACATGAATAGAGGGGGCGGAGCCCTGCAACTGGTGGTACTTATTTGTTGCTATACAATCCTCACTCATTCCTTTTTGAAGGCGCGATTACACGAAGCAATTTTCTTCTGCTACTCGTCTCGCAACGGTGTTGCCACACAAGTTACAAGAGGGTTTACAAGGTTGAAGACTAATTCCAATAATGGAGACTAATTTCACTGTAGGTTACAAGCCGCAATGCTCCATTCACAACGCCGTTACGAGACAAGTTGCAGAGAAAACTGCTACGTGTAATCGTGCCTTTACAGCAATTTGTTGAAATCCCGGACGGGCCACGCATTACGCGCAAACCTTGGTTAATTTTATCACATCACTTGCTTCAAATGATTTCATTTCCCATTTTATTTAGCCAATTCCACATACTTCATTGTCGTTTATTTTTTGTACTTCAGCCAATCGATCAAGTCCTTTGACTCAGCTGAACCTGGCTCTCGCCTGGAACAGAATTGACTTGGCGAAGAGTGATATCTTTACTGAAGAAAGAATATGGACGGTGAGCTTTTGTTTTTGGTGTTTTTTGTTCTCTCGTCCTCTTTTAATTCTATTCTTTTCTTCCCTTCCCATTCCCTGCCCTGCATTGTCATTTGTACGTTTCCATTCTACCTATTATTTGCAATCAAGAATGGTGTAGTGGTAGTGCACTTGCCTCTCACCTCTGGGGTCTCGGGGTCGATTCCTTGACTCCCCACATGTCATGTGAGCCGGTTATATACCTTGATTCGAGGGTTTTTCTCCGGGTTCCCTGGTTTTTCTCCCTCCTCAAAACCTAACAAGCTAAATTCCAATTCGTTCTATGCATATGGCCATGTCCTGACTTAGTTGTTCAGCGTTTAAAAAAATATAATGTTTTTCCCATCCAAGATGTCACGCAACCTGTATATATCAGACTCTTCACGGGGTAAAGTCATGTAGTGTAACGTGTGTGTTTTTGGTTTTAATCAGACCGAGCAGCTGTCAGGACCAATGCTAACTGCACTGCTTGATGACAAAGCAGACTTCGTCGAGTTGTTCCTCAGTAATGGTTTGAGCATGAGTGAGTTCCTTAGTACAGAAATTCTCTGTCAACTGTACGCTGCGGTAAGTTACTGTATAATTCATCTTTCCAATATTTCCCATGACTTTCACTTCAAGGGCAAACTAGGTGTCTGGTGTACACACAAGCTAGCTGACCAATAACAGCATCCTTCGATGCTTAGCCAAGCGGCCTTAGCTCCCAGTCTCCCCCAAATACAATAATACGCTTTCGACGAAGAGTTTAATGAGAAAAAATGTAGTACGTGATGTATAAAGAATGAAAATATAAAAATATTTGCCATAATTGATCCCCTTCTTCTCAAATTCCATGCAATATGACTTTTAAAACTGGAGAGAGGGCTGCTCTAATTTCAACAACAATCCTTTTCGCACTTAGTTTTGGAACTTAATCAACAACTGTTGACATATCTATTGGTTAGGACTATAAAAAATGTTAACAATGAACCTTCCTGTCACTGGATGATAAGGTATCAGTAACGAAGCCACGTGTAGTGTTATCTGAGTCATTCTCTTTAATGCAGGTACCGGCCAACAGCACCATCAAGCCCATACTTCAAGATGAATTGGTATGTAAGCACTTAATAACAAAACTATTGCCCAGAACTAAATCATTAAACATCAAGCCGCAACCAAATAAGCCTCTTGTTTGAAATGACTGCTGACTCGAAAGTTTATACTGCTTCAGCAGCCACACACACCTAATTTAGCTCTTCTGTGATAACTAAGATTTTCTGTAACTTTATGAGCTTTATATCTATCCCACTCTCTTGTAATTAATTTATATAGTATTTTGTGTGTGAATTTTGAAATTTGAATATTATATGATATATTATCCAGCTGAGTTGATCGCCTTCCCCGAAAGGAATTATGGGTTAATATTTTTGGTTAGCATTTTTCGAGCATTTTCCGAGTATACAATGTAGACTTTTCTTGTTGATTGGAATATAATTCAGCAATGAGTTCGACTAGCGTTTACGATTAATTTAAAGAAGGAAGAACTCATAAAAAAAACTAAAAAAATACTTCATAAATTCTCTAGGCAGAATTATGGGAAATGCTAATCAAAAAACGATGTCGAATCCTCAATTCTGATTGGTTGATCTTGAGTTTGTTCTGAAGGTCAACTCAGCTGGATACCAATAAATGTATTTGGTGATCCACGTTTTTGTACCATACATGGAGTACTATACGATTAAAGCCTTGCAACCAAGTCTGAACTTTAAGATCTCGAACGTTGCCATCAAGTCATTATTCAAATGGTTTGTTGATTATCTTCAGAACAAACGCGAACAAGTGAGCTCCATCAACATGCAGGTTGTAGGCGAGGTGATAGAAAATCTCATGGGAGATATGTACCGAAGTCATTACCTCAGAGACGGTCGTTACTTTAGCGATCCGCCCCCAAGCCCGCAGAAGGATGGTGGCATGAGTCTAAAGAGAATGATGAGCAAATCTTCTATACAAGGTACAGTTATAGCAAAGATATAACGTACCTTCTGATTGGTTATGTTCTTGCTTTCATGACGTCATATTTATGTTGCGTAGTACTTTAGAGGATTTTCGTATGAGTGGGAAACGATACTGCAAATTCGTAGTTGTGCTGTAGCCGTATCTTACCGTAGCCGGTGATTGGATGAATTACTGGATGACAATGGGAAGCCATTTCAATGTTACGGCATGTCATATCGTGTACCGTATGTTTCCCACTCATACGAAAACCGCTTTACAGCTATTTCAAAAAAGGTTAGTGAAGGTTTTGTTGCTTGTTACTTGTTGCATACTGCATGTTGCATCCTGCTTACCAAGCTTGAAATGTTTTATATTCATATGTAAATAATGTCAGCATGGAAGAAAATATGCTGGAAAAATGTATAGACAAAGTTTGAATTCACATCACCCATACTGCATTTCGGGCTTGGTATGCAACATGCAACATGCAACATGCAACATGCAACATGCAACATGCAACATGCAACATGCAACATGCAACATGCAACATGCAACATGCAACATGCAGCAAAAACTTCACCAACTTTTTTTTGAAATAGCTGTATATCCAATGAAAAATTCTCCATAATGGATGATCCCCAGGAGGTTTAAAGTGTCTATGTAGCGAAAAACTTACCCATCCAATCTTTATTTTATTAAGATTGAAGTGCTTGTTTTATTCCTGAGATATTCATTTCCCCCCGAATATGCAAATTAGGTAACTGATGACGAATAAGTTGTACTCAGACTTGCAGCAAATCGCATATTTTTATTAGATTTTTTGATCACATAGGTGAGTCAGACTTGTGTCATTTATTTTTATTCATTATACATTGCCTTCTATCTTGGTCATGTAGTGGTAGACATAAACCGAATTGATCCCATCCCCACCCCCTATCGAGATGTATTTCTGTGGGCCGTGTTGTGCAACAGAAGAGGGTTGGCTAGAGTTCTGTGGGAAGCTGGTCGTGAACCCGTTGCTGCAGCCTTGATGGCGTCCAAGCTGTTGAGATCCATGGCTCGAAAGTCACACACAGATGACACGATCACTGATATCAGTAAAGATCTCCAGGAACACGCCAAGTAAGTATCTGGCATAAGTAAGAATAGAATAGAATAATAAATAAGTACTTAGCATAAAATAGCCAGTTTTCCAGATGCGGGAGTCCTGTGAATTTTTAAGCATGACAGCGAGGCTGGGGTAGGGTTTGATTCCACAGTATAGCCACAGTAGAGTTTTCGCTTCTTGACATTTGCTGTTACTTCTGCCATGTTGCTCAAGGACTGATGCTAATCATCTCTGAATCATTGCTCGCTTTATGATGGAGTCCTCGTCACTGAACGTTATCTAAATTTTTACTAAGCGATAACTCTTTCCTCTTGTATTTATCGGCTTAGCTATTCAGACTCACAGGTTTTAAATGGAATTTGTTTCTTTCAGGGAATTTGAAGAAAGAGCAACCGGGGTTCTGGATGAATGCTTTGAAGAAAACGAGACACTATCACAAACGCTGTTGGTCCGAGAGCTCGATAACTACGGGTACCTGACTTGTCTTGATCTAGCTGTATCGGGTGATAGTCAAGACTTTATTGCTCACACAGCCTGCCAGCTTTTACTTACACGTCTTTGGATGGGAGCCATGGCAATGAACACCACTTCTTTCAAGGTAATTCGCATCCCAGGAGTTCAAATAAAAATTGGGAAACAAATCTAATCGAGAATATTTGAAGAATAGAGTAGAAATAGCGTCTTACTCAGGGGGTACTCCCTTTGCCTAAGTGGTAGGGGTGATCAGCGGTCATAGCTTTTAGAATTGAAAATATTTCCTGTTTGAACCTTTTAGAGGTTCCTACACAAAAGTCAGTTAGTTGGACTTGCATATGATCCAGTCCGAGCGGTGGAGCTCGAACCTGGACCACAGCAGTGCAACTGAAGCGCTGCTACCCATGTAAGCGTGCAAGCATGTACTCAATCATGTACTGATGTAATCAGAATCAATCATTGACTGTATTATATTCTTGGTATTTCAGGTCATTCTATGTATGTTTGTGCCGTTTTTGATTTTCCCAATCATTTACTTCGTTCCCGACGTGCATCAGGAGCGCGAAGAAGCTGCTCGCGACCATGAAAAATCCCTTAACGTCGAAGAACCCGCATCTCCTGTAGTACCATCCTACAAGTCCAAGAAAGATGATCTGGAGAACTTGGATGAGGAGTCTTTAGTTGGAATCGAGGAAGATGAAGAAGTATTTTCTATTGAAGAGTATATTCCAGGTAGGTATACACGCGGTAGACATGAGCATTAGACTTTAGACAATTTATTTACCAGTAGCAGACGATAAAATATCTTCTCTATTCCCTCTTTCTCCGGAGAGGAAAACGTAAAGAAGGATTGGCGCGTAGATCCTCGAAGATATTAGCTATCAGTAGCTACTCTGTAAAAATATCGCAGGCGCAGGCATGAAAAAGAGGCCTTTTTGGGACACGATCACGCGCGCTATTGACGCTGCCCGAAAATGCGATATTTTTGAAAGCGCTCGCGCATCTCGAAAATGGTCTATTGAGTTGCAATGTATAAAACTGTGTACACTAGAAAGGAATGTTCATTTTAAAGGTAGGGACTCAGGTCCTTCGTAACCATAATATTCAGTTGCAGTTCTACAATAGTCCCCATCACAGTTCCCATCCCAATCTTGAAAGGTAGCCGTGCCTTTGCGCTGAAGCGAGACATGAGGTGACCTTGTAATGAGAGAGACATGTGAATAATTGGCCATGGCATTAAAAATTGGATCTCTATCATTGGTAGGTCACCTCATGTCTCACTTCGATGCAAAGGCATGGCTACCCTTTCAAGATCTTCTTCTTCTTCCATGATACCCCGTCTCTTTCTATAAGAAAATCCTTACGGGGGGTCTTAATAATGATAATAAAATGTCAAACAGTGTTCTAGTCAAACAGATGGCGCAGGGAACAATGAAGGGGACTCTCAGATACTCCATGCATGATTATGCTACATTTGTCTTATCAGTCAAATGAGTGTGGACTCATTTTGTTCTTGTGTTACAGAAATAAGGCAAGATAACTCAGTAGAAGTTATGATGAGATCCAAGAAGCTTGGTGTTTGTCAACGAATATACGCTTTCTATTCTGCCCCATTCACAAAGTTTGTAGGCAATGTGGTGAGTAGTATAATCGTTCTTCCTTCCACCGTCTCTGCCTCTTTCTTGAGTCCTGATTTCAAGGGCTTGAATGAAGTTCTCTCCTATGTATAAATCAGTTAGCATTTCCTGCTTAGTGATGAGAATGAAAGAAAATATCCGTCAACAATTAGAGATAATTCAAATGTTTCTAGAAATTCCCTCTCTCGAACTCCAGTTTAATAAGGCCTCGTATTTCGTATTTGTTACTCGGGACGTTACTCAATGCATGTTACACAAGTCAACTTTTAGGGCAGAATCATAGTTCTCACTAGTGGTTTGAGGAGTTTCGTTTCATTTTCGCATGGCGTGTTTCCCGACGACAACGTTTACGCAACCCCACTGAGTGAAAATCGTGTATGCGACTGAGCAGTGGCAGATCTCGGATTTTGAACAGGGTGGAGAGCTTCATTATTACTAAGAATGAAGGGCAATTTCATCTAAAAAATGTGAATTTAAATCAACTTTATTTAGAGAGGGTAACACGTGACAGTTGCAACTGATAAACTTGGGTCCCTCTATGTTTAACGTCTCTGAATGAGACAAGACCACCATTTTACGTGGTTACCATTTGCAGATATTTTTAGAGCAAGGGCACCACCTTTTAACCCACGACCTCCCGAACAACAGACCAGTACCCAACCAACTGAGCCAACCACCACTAATGAGCCATTAAGTTTCTTATCTTTTCCATCTTCCCAAAAATGCTTCGGGCTAATATATAAATATGTTGGTTTTTTTTGTTAGATTTCCTATGTGGCTTTTATCTGTCTGTATGCCTACGTTATCATGGTGAATTTCCCGAAATTTGACTCGAATAAGTCCCTTGGCGGGATAAGCCCTGTAGAGATTCTGCTCTACTTCTGGGTTTTCTCTATACTCATCGAAGAAGTTCGCCAGGTTAGTATTACTTGATTTCATGCAAAATGTTTTTTCTTTGGTTTCTTCTGTAAAGTCTTACAAGATGGTCGCCTTCCATTTTCTCTTTGAAATGATTGCTTATCAAGCCAGCCATCTGTCAGTCGGTCATTCCGTCCGTCCATCAGTCGGTTGGTCAGTCGGTCGGTCGGTCGGTCGGTCGGTCGGTCGGTCGGTCGGTCGGTCGGTCGGTCGGTCGGTCGGTCGGTCGGTCGGTCGGTCGGTCGGTCGGTCGGTCGGTCGGTCGGTCGGTCGGTCGGTCGGTCGGTCGGTCGGTCGGTCGGTCGGTCGGTCGGTCGGTCGGTCGGTCGGTCGGTCGGTCGGTCGGTCGGTCGGTCGGTCGGTCGGTCGGTCGGTCGGTCGGTCGGTCGGTCGGTCGGTCGGTCGGTCGGTCGGTCGGTCGGTCGGTCGGTCGGTCGGTCGGTCGGTCGGTCGGTCGGTCGGTCGGTCGGTCGGTCGGTCGGTCGGTCGGTCGGTCGGTCGGTCGGTCGGTCGGTCGGTCGGTCGGTCGGTCGGTCGGTCGGTCGGTCGGTCGGTCGGTCGGTCAATCCTTAGATTAATCTTTTTCAATTCTCATTTTCAGTTGGCCTCCAAAGCCCCCAAACATTTCTTTGACAAGCTTAGCATCTACTTCAGCGACCCGTGGAATTCAATCGACATTATATCCATCCTTGCTTTTGTGGTTGCCATCATTCTTCGTTTCCTTCCTCGAGAGGACACATTCAACGCAGCTAGGATCATCCTTTCCCTTGATATCATCATTTTTATCGCTCGTTCTTTGCAAATATTTTCGGTGAACCGACATCTTGGTCCGAGGCTGGTCATGATTAGAAAAATGGTGAGTAATCGTGCTATCTTGCCTGGTTAGTCTAACAATTATACATAAACATTGTATTTTATTCAATTTTTTTATCAACACACTGAAAAAACCTTATCAAAGTCAGGGCACGGCTAACTCACAGATCGAACCCTGAAACAACCTCTGGGATGATCTAAGTCAGGGCACGGCTAACTCACAGATCGAACCCTGAAACAACCTCTGGGATGATCAAAGTCAGGGCATGGCTAACTCACAGATTGAACCCTGAAACAACCTCTGGGATGATCAAAGTCAGGGCATGGATAACTCACAGATCGAACCCTGAAACAACCTCTGTGATGATCTAAGTCAGGGCATGGCTAACTCACAGATCGAACCCTGAAACAACCTCTGGGATGATCTAAGTCAGGGCACGGCTAATTCACAGATTGAACCCTGAAACAACCTCTGTGATGATCTAAGTCAGGGCATGGCTAACTCACAGATCGAACCCTGAAACAACCTCTGGGATGATCTAAGTCAGGGCACGGCTAATTCACAGATTGAACCCTGAAACAACCTCTGGGATGATCAAAGTCAGGGCACGGCTAACTCACAGATCTAATTGAAATTTAGCGTGTTAGGTTTTGTGGCGGGAGGAAAACCGGAGAACCCGGAGAAAACCTTGGAATCAAGGGAGAGACCTAACAAACTCTACTCACATGTTATGGTCCAGTAATCGAGCTCGAGACCCCAGAGGGGAGAAGCAAGTGCACTAAAGCCACGACACCCTTGCGATTCCCCTACATGTCATACAACAGTTTAAAAACTGATCCATTACAGAATGCATCTAATTGATCTCTGTATTTCAGATGGATGATTTAAAGCAATTTGTCATAATATTGCTGGTGTTCCTCGTATCGTACGGGATATCCCTCGAAGCAGTCATGTTCCCGGGACCCGGTCCGTATGCTCGAAACGACACATGGAAGTCCATCACGGGTATCTTGGAGCTGCCCTATTGGCAGATGTATGGAGAATTGTTCCTGGATGAAATCAAAGGTTAGTGAATCAAAATATCAAGATTTTTTGAACTTTATGTAATATTGGTGCAGTCGTCATGAAGTCCAGGATGCCGCTAACGTTCTTCTTAAGGACGTTCGCGGGCAAAAAAGTTTCCCATGTTTTTTTCTTCAAACTTCGCATGGTGAAATAAGACCATCATAGAAGTTCCATGAGCAAATAAAAAATGGGGTCACCGTTCTCGTTGTGGAGTGAGATGATATCAAAGTACAACTACCAAATACATACAAGTCGAGCATTAAAGTCCTTTTTTTTTTTTTTTTTTTGAAAAAAAAAACCCTGAAAAGATTGCTAAACGTTTTGAAACAACCGTCTAATTAACAATTAGTCCTCGAGTCCGAATGGTCTACGAGTCAATAGCCCATGAGGCCGAAGGCCGAATGGGCTATTGACTCGTAGGCCATGAGGGCGAGAGGTCTAATTGTTTTAGTAAAAACCTACTAATCGGTCCAATAAAAGGATGCAAAAAGTTTTGGATTTTGCTTTAAATATATATTTTTTTGGTTTTCAAAACCGGCGCTTTTCGCTACTAGAGGTCTATCACTAATAGACCCCTAGTAGCTCAGCCAATCACAGGGCTCGATTGGTGATAGACCATTAGTAGGTTTTTTCTAATAACCTATAGATAAATACTATGTGTAAATATAAGGAATACATACAAGTTTTTAGCATACCTTACTATTCTCAGCATTCTGATTTCTGGGAAACGCCTAACTAATCTTCTTTATTTTATTTTAGGTGAAAGACCGGGTGATTTTGGCACCGTTGAACCGATAGGTCGACAATTGTCACCTCTTCTCCTCGCTGCGTACATGTTGTTTGCCAACGTGCTGCTTCTTAACCTTCTCATTGCCATCTTTAGGTAAGCAACATATATTCAGCAAACGTTCTTAGCCCCACATTCCCTTAGACCTCTCAGATTACCCCCCCCCCCTCCCCCACCGCCCACTCAAAAAAGTGCTCCGCGGTCCCTAAAGTAAGTACATATTTGATTCCTTTATATTTCTAATCATTGCCTTCTGTTAAAAGTTACACGTTCGAACTCATCCAAGAAGATTCGGATAAAGTCTGGAAGTTCCAGCGATATGATCTTGTTCTGGAGTACCATAACCGGCCGATGTTCTCTCCTCCCCTCATCCTTATTGGTCATGTATTTGTCTTTATTCGTTGGGTTTGGCAGCTTTGTCGATGTGGTAATCCACCACCCGGAGGAAGCTCTATGAGTAAGTTTACCCTTTAAAGCCTGGTTTTCACCAGCGACGCAAGCGTCAGCACGAAGAAAAGGAAAGATTTTGATCTTCGTGCTTCGATTTGTTTTTTCACTATTAAATAAAGACTCTTGTGCTTGCGTCGCTAATGCAATACCAGGTTGGAAAGAATAGTTGATTGCCAGCGATAAGAAATAGTTTGTATGAGGATAACTAAGGTGCAGACACAATGTGCAGCTGAAGTAGAATCGTTTTCTACTTCAGCAACATTGCGTGCAACAAATTGCTTCGTGTGACATGGCGCGCAATGTTGCATCGTGTGTCCGTGGCTTTACTTTGTCAAATGCGCAAGACCCACACTTCACTGAATCTTCTTCAGTCTACGATCCTTTGGCTTTAATGCAAGTTTTTGTATTAAGATGTTTGGTTTGGCACATTTTTTTACCGTCGCCTCTGGTCGGTGAATCCACAAACTGTTAAGGAAATAGTCTCCACAGTTCCCCGCGCCATCTTAAAATCTTGAAAAGCAGCCGTGCCTTTGCATCGAAGCGAGACATGAGGTGACCTTGCACTGATGGAGACGTAAAGATGTTGAAAAGTGTCTCTATCATTGTAAGTTCACCGTGTCTCGCTTAGATGCACGGCAGCCTTTTAAGTTGGCGCAGGAAACTGTGGGGACTATTTAGCTTAGAAATACACATAATAAAGATGAAATGTTGAAATGCCGTGAGAAAAAAAACCCGTATTCTTGCTGATTAGTATATGAATAATAATTGTTTCAATTGTTTGATGTTTCGTGCACTTCAACCAGCAATAAATCGAATGGTTTGATACAAATTCACTGTGGTTTTTGTTTTTATTTGTGTCAACAGAATTAAAACTGACTGACGTTGAAATGGAACAAATTGATAACTGGGAATTCCAGGCTGCAGAAACGTTCTCGTTCCAAAGAATGGCGGAGAATAGTGACCAACTACATGAACGAGTCAGAGCATTAGGAGAGAGGTAAATACTGATAAATAGATCAACAGGAATGAAAATACCGAGGCCTAAGGAGGGGAAATACTTACAGTGGCAGAATACATAAGTGATTAAGGTGTTTCCCAGTAGTTTTTTATTGACCACACTTCTCATGTTCATCTAGCGAATTGAAAACCTTTTCCTGGTCTGATCAAAATGAATTTTACACCAGACATCAAGCATAGATGGAAGTTTTGACTCGATCGGCGTTTCCATGGCAACGGAAAACAATGATCGTTGAAATCAGTTTTCCTTGAATATCTGCCGTTTTCGATGAGCTTCAGAAAAATGACTATATACATGCTAAACATCGCATTCAGGCACAGCTATTCAGATGATAATTAGAGGGTTGGATTAGAGCGATTTCTAATAAATCGCAAAAACATTCTGTGACCGCTTATTATGATACTGGAAACTATAGCAGAACAAAAAAATCCTTCGCGTTCGCAAAATAATGTCAAACTACTGCTAAACGTTACCTACAATATCTATTTACCTTTCCTGAAAGCGACATTTGTGAAAACTTTTTCTTTGCGGAGTTAGAATTTTTCTTGTACAGGTGCTTTCAGTAGAATAGTTTGAACGATTTCACCTTCCTAGCAATTTCAAAATTATCTCTCAAACGAACAAATGAATACAGCTAACGTTTAGCAGTAGCGACACGTGTTTAAATAAACTATTAAAAAAAAGTTAATAGAGCAGTTTTTGTATGCGCGCGTGCCTTGCCGCAACTGTAATGTTATCTAGAATTTTGATTGGCTGATTTTTTTTCTCGCGCAATAATATTGGCCTGGCAGTGCCGTATTCTTGGCGTGACCGTATCCGTGCCCTCTTTGTGCCGTGTTTCGGGCATTTGATTGGATGGTGACTAAATTCTTGCGCAGTGTGATTGGTCTGGCGGCAGTGCCTTGCCGTGTCATGTCAGCGTTCTCGCCGCGAGCTTACGAAAAGTACTCTCACTAGTGAAGACAGAGGAGTGTATTGACTACATGTTTCTTTTCTTTATATCAGAGTTTTGACCATGTCGAATGCGCTTGATCGGTTGGTGGATAAATCGATGGATCACCCTAACAGACAGATCACTAATGAAACTTCTACAGCCCTTGACCAAGTGACTGATAGTAGACTGGGCCGAATGGAAGTGAACATTGAGACCAACGCGGAAATGCTGACCAAGATTTTGGAACTGCTGAAATCGGTGAGTCAATCACAAGACTTTGATCATGTATTAGATTGAATCAGTGTCACGTTGATGTGATCATTAACATTATTTATGATTTATTTTAAGGGTCATACTCTTTCCCCGAACAGTACTGCAGGTACGTAATTTTTCTTTTTACATTTATGTTGACATATGATGTGTACTGCATGACATAAGAGCGCATTACTCGGATTAAAAAGCTTTTTGTTTAAACTGTGGTTGTAAGAGAAAGAATTAATGAGATATGGTCTTAAAAACGAAATATTTCTCTAATCAATGAAGAGGTTTAAACTCGATTTAGTAATTCTTTTGTTGTGGCGTCATATTTATGAAAAGTATTACCATATTAACAGGATCTGTCCCCCCTGCCATCACCTTCCTACATCACAAAGCCCGTTCTTCACCATACCCGCAGTCCACTATCAGAAGAGCTGAAGTACCTGACGATAAAGTGTTTTGGGACGTAAGTATACTGTCAGTCATTCATAGTCCTCTAAAGGCGCGGAAACACGAGCCACAAAATCATGCAACTTGTCGCGCTACAATGTTGCGTGCATGCGTTGCAAGTTGCAGAGTGAATGTGACTCGTATTACCACTTTGTTGGAGAAGTAGAAACGCTTTCTACTCTCTGCAACAATGAACATTTGGCGCGCGAGGGCTGGTAATATGAGCAACATTCGCTATCCAACTTGCAACGCAACAATGTTGCGCGACAAGTTGCACAATTTTGTTGCTCGTATGTCTGCGCCTTAAATATAAAAGAGATCTCAAGTTTTTCCTGTGCAATAATTTTTTGAGCCAATCTGTTTGTCGTGACGCGGTTTTCCGGCGGCAATATTATGTGCACTACAATGTACTAAATGTCGACTGCGGGAATTTTTTAAGAACCTGAGTGATCGTACTTTTGGCTTACGATAGCACAACCACATTCCAAAGTAACTAAACTATGAAATGATAGTACTATAGTCAAGCGCGCAGTCAAGCTATGTGCGACTTAAAATTGAAAGCACTACCCGGTAATGAACCGACAAGGAACAACAACCTTGGACGAGAGAAAACGAGAGAGAGAGAGAAAGGCTTAATAAATCATAAATTGCTGGTGTATTTGTAATGTATTTCTAGGGCTCATGTCTCTAATATTTAAGTCTTGTTATCATGTTTTCCTAGGTAAACTTTCCTGACTATTCACCTGTAGATTATACAGCACCCGTGGTCCTCAGTAAGCCACCATGGGCTGACCCTGATATCATGCCCATGTAAGTATGTTATTTGAACATTGCTCACTAATGTTACATTAAAATATTCAACGACCAGGGGCGTATCCATGATTTTCCAGAAGGGGGTTCACAAATCCGAAAAGCCGCCATTTTGCTTCTTACTTTTGAAACGCCGAACCAAAAATAAAAAAGGGAAATTTTTCACGGACACCCAGCTATTTATTACTAGTTGGACTGTACAGGAGATGCTACTGGACATCCCATTATCGCTACAGTAAGATTATTTTATTATTTCATAACTCCTTTACTACAAAAAGGGTGTCATGGGCACCCTAGCCCAACCCAAGATACGCCCCCAAGGGAATGGGTGTTGTCTAGAGCGGCATCGAGAGCGACTTAAGGTGCGGTATTACGAGCAATCAAATCGTGAAACTTGTCCATTGTTGTGTTGCAAGTTGCAGAGCGAATGCTGCTCGTATTACTACCCCTCGGACAACAACATTTTGTTGCGCGACGTTCTACATATACTCTCTGCAACAAAGAATATGTGTTGCTCTGGGTGGTTATGCGAGCAGCATCCAAGCTCTGTAACTTGCAACGCAACAATGTTGCGCGAAAAGTTGCACGATTTTGTTGCTTCGTATTACCGCACTTTAAGACACTTTGCTTACAAACCCTACTCATTAGAAAAGTGAATTTATTGTAATTGATTTTCTAGGTCAGTCCATGCTCGACCAGCACTGAAATACAACCAAGTTGATCAAGTGTACAACGTCGACAGAACAAGCTACACTGGAGAGTACAAAGTCAAAGATGGACTTGCTTTGTAAGTTATGGTTATATGGCATAAATAGCCAGACAGACTCCATGCATTATATCCCGGCCTTGAATTGAGGTCACGAAAATTATCTTTAAAATATGAAAACTTTTTTTCAAAGTTTGACTTTGTTTTTGCGGATCCTAGTTAGAGTTCAAGGGATCTATCTCGCTATTTTTTTTTTTAAGTTGGCATTTTGTTTTTGAATCATGTGTATTTACGCTCACTTGTTTGTAAAGTTAATCAATCAATCAATCAATCTATCAATTAACTGATCAATCAATCAATCTTGTAACAAATCACTAGACTCGTTTTTCTTGTTTTCCTAGAAATCCAATGGGAAGGACTGGAATGAAAGGTCGAGGTCTTCTTGGACGTTTTGGCCCTAACCATGCCGCTGACCCCATAGTTACAAGGTATGTAGTTTTATTTGACACTTATACAGCAGGTTTCTGAACGACACTTTAGTAGTCGATCGTCAGTCATTATACTTCATAAGGTATAGAGCAGTTTTCATATGACTATGAAAAACTTACGGCACGGACCGCGCCTTGCCGTGACCGTGTCAGTGCCGTGCCGTGTATGAAAACATTCGACATTCAGTGCCGTGTCCGCGCCGCGCCATAACCGTGTCGTGACTTTTCACACTCATACGAAATCTGCTCTTTTTTGGAAAAAAACCTGGCCGTGAGTGGATCGTGTAGGTGCTTGGTGTATTTTCATTGCACTTGATAATTTTCCCAATTTAGAAATTCTTAGCCTTGTTTGTGTCTTTGTGTTTCTTGCTAACCGTTTTAAAATATATCAAAATGGCGGTTATGACGTCACACTAATACTAAACAAAATAAGTGATGTCTCTAAAGATGAAAGTTTAGCAACCGTTCTAGTGCGCACAGCAAAGCTAACAATGGCCAAACATTTGCATTTTATTTTTAGGTGGAAGCGAACGAGTGCTGGTGTGGTCCTGGAAAACGGGAAAAAAGTGTTGGAATTTGTCGCTATCCTGCGCAAAGACAACAACCAATGGGCCATTCCTGGGGTAAGGAAACTAGAATAATGTAACTTGATTATAAGTTGATAGAGCATCATCATTAACTTTTACTACACCGATAGGGTATGGTAGAACCGGGTCAAGTTGTTACCCAGGCTCTCAAGGCCGAGTTTGGAGAGGAGGCCTTGGCCAAGATGAACGTGACTGGTGAAGATAGAGATAGGATTGCAAAACAGATTGAACGTCTGTTCCAACACGGAGAAGAGGTATGGCTGAAATAATAACACGAAGATCTACAGCTAACTTCAGCGAGCCTAAATATAGACCTTTGCGGCTTGGGCGTAATGTTTATCCATTTCAGACCACGTGCATTATCTTGAGAATAAGATTCTTTGTTTGAGTTGTATCCACATTCAAGTGTCTTCTCATGCGCCATCGTTGAAAAGGAAAATGACACTCTAGGGATTGACATGTGGTCTGAAATGGGGGGAAATTATGCCCAAGTCGAAAAGGGACGTCTCAGTATTTGCGGAAAGTCGGGCAATTTCTGATCACACTTATATAGATTTTACCTCAAAACTCGAAATTATGAGCCGCTGCACGCACATTATTGAAGAAGGTAAACTCGATTAAAAAATAAATTCCTTCCTTCCATCTTTCCTTTCTTTATTCATTCATTTCGTTTTATTTCATTTTCCTGTTGTCGCCGTCAGGTGTACAAGGGTTACGTCGATGATCCAAGGAACACAGATAACTCTTGGATGGAAACTCTGGCTGTGAATTTCCACGATGACAAGGGAGACATGTTCAATGAATTTCAACTTCAGGTATACTATCTAGTAACATGTTTTATCCCACACCATAGAAAATACAGCCAATCAGAAAGCAGGAAAGCCGTTGTATATTCGTCGGTATTTCACTCTTCCTTCCCATTATGCACGTTGAATATACGCATTTGTATTTTCTATGGGATAAAATGTTTATACTATGGTTTCTCGTGGCATACCATGGATATCCCACTCGTCACTTGTATTTTCTTTGTATACACACTCACCTAAAGGCTCGTGTTTATACTAGAAACTACAAGTGACTCGTGGGATATTCCACGGTATACATGTAATTGATATCATTACAGCCATCACACTCGACCAAGACATGGGTTTAAAGTTTAAACATCGACGGTTACATCGAGTTTTAGTGGTTGTCATGCAAGGCACGGGAATACGAGCAACAAACTGAATCATGCAGCTTCTCGCGCAACATTGTTGTGATGCAAGTTGCAGAGCGAATTTTGTTCGTATTACCAACCTCTAAATTTTCATGGTTAGAGAGAGTAGAAAGAGCTCCTAATTTTGCAACATAGTCGCGCAACAAAATTTTATCGTTGTACAGGGTGGTAATACGAGCCACATTCATTCTGCAACTTGCAACGCAACAATGTTGCGCGACAAGTTGTTCGTATTTCCGCGCGTCCGTGCTCAAATGTATTGATTAAGATCCCTCAAAAATCAACTTCATTGTGTATCAACTTGCTGTCTCATCTGCTGCGTGCGCATGTTTTAATCTTTTATTTATATACCTGCTGCAGCGCCTCTCCGTTCACAGTCTAGTTTCTCTAACGCTGTTATTTTATAATTTCATAAAGGCTGGAGATGATGCGGCTGCAGTTCGATGGCAGCGAGTCAGCGGTAACATCCCTCTCTATGCTAATCACGTGACCATCCTCGAGAAAGTTGCCAAAATGAGAGATGCAACTTTTTAGACGTAAAACCAATTCAAATATGAATTCAATTTCAAAAAGGGCAATAATATGAAATGTCTTTACTTCTAAAACATTCTCAAGAGAATCAAATAACTAGAGACGTGGCGGCCATGTTGGTTGAATAAGAAACTAATGACAAATCTATTTGTTAAATTCAACCAAGATGGCGGCTATGAAAACCAGGAATGGACAGAAATACGTAATAGACACACGACAAAATAGGTTTTATACTCGCCTGCTTCATGAATAGAATAGGAAATGAGTCAAATATACAGATGGTCTTTTTTTCGTCTGTCAATTCGCACAAAGGCTTCTAATGAAGCTATATGAGGCATTTGAGTATACTCCAAATACACTAAGAATTCCCAAGTTATTTAGCACATAGTTGGTAAATATTACCGCTACATAATTATTAAGCATTATTTATAGTTATCAATGAATCGCATGGGGAAAATAAGGTATTTCTTCATTAGTTAGGTACACGTCAGATATTATTTTTGTATTTCTGTTGATAGGTGTTTAGCAGATTTTAGTGGGGTAATTTCTAAAATATATAGACTATCCGACAAATGTCCAATTTGATCTATTTTTGTGTTTGCCTGTAATGTTTCTTTTCCTCTTGGGTAATCAACTTGCTGTGATATCAGTAATGGAATACTTTCACAGAAGGTTTCGTATACCGGTGAGAAAGCAGAACTATCCCAATCATCCCCAAAAACAAAAGAAAGGGAAAAAGGGAGAAAATGAAATCATTCCCCCAAAAAAAACGTGCAACACCACAAGACTTGGTCGCCATTTTGGATTTCAAAAACGCAAACGCACCCATGACACACGCCTTATTATTGGCTGTGAAGCAGTTAAGACATTGGTAGTCGAGACTACGATAAATCTAACCATGTTTGGGGAGTCTAGTCTAAGTCAGTGATAAGTACTCTAATCTAGGCACATTTTTATAAATCACGTTAATATTTAATAAGAAAATAACTGAGACTGAATTGAATAAAGAATATCAAAGTTTAGTAGTTTTGTTTTCATTTAAGTCCTTAATGACGGACGGGGAGCAAATGAGACCGAGTAAAATTAACCCATCACCAGCACAGGGACCACAGAGCATACTTTTTTCACAAGTTGCAGCAATTGTTGGGAAAAGTAGAATTCGTTTCTACTTTTGGCAACGATTGCGTCTCCATTGCACCGTGTAAACCCTCTTGTAACTTGTGTCACAACGCCGTTGAGAGACAAGTTGCAAAGAAAATTGCTTCGTGTAATCGCGAATGTTTGATATTTTATAACGAAACCGATGCGTTTATAAATGTATATATTCTTTTGCATAAACATCATTCACTTTTACATTGTTTTTGTGTGCATGTACACTTTTTATGTATTCGTTTGATGATAAACGCAGGCACACTAGCAATTAGTGCCATGCTTGCTAGCTTCACGATTATTGAAAAGGTGAATATGTCACTCATGGAATTGAGCTGTGATAACAGACATCCAGTTTGACAGCACAGGAAATTGTAGGGCATTAATCCTGGAATGGAAACAAAAGGAAAGAAATGAGAAAACACAGCAAATAAAAGTACAACTTCAACGCAACAATGTTGCACCACAAGTTGCATGTTTTTGTTGCTTGTACGTCAATCAACAATCACTGACCAAATGTTTTCTTACTTCAATTGTTCAATTGAATTTATCTTAATCAATCCCATGAAATAGTAACCTATGCCCATAGTTCTTAAGGAATGGCACTGACTTTTAAAAGTTTACAGTTCTTAAGCCTAAAATTACTTACCTAATAAAACAGAAAAAAAGAATTGTACCAGTGGAATGTCTAGTATTGGAGAAGCCATGTTCAGAAACCAATTGGGAGACATTGGAAATAATCGCAGGAAAAGAAGAAAGAAAAATAATCCATCCGAGTTTTGGTGCACCTGAAAATGTAAAATACAGTCATATATAAACTATACATGTATACACCTACTTGCAAGAACGTTGTCATACAACATTTGAGCATTTGTAGTTTAGTGGATTAGGAATAAATTAAAAGTACAAAAGAAGATCATTGAAGCAGAACTCTTTCTTTTGTACTTTTAATTTATTCCTAATCTTGAAACTACAAATGTTCAAATGTTGTATGACAACGTTTTTGCAAGTAGGTGTATGTACAGAAAATAGCACTATATTTCACTATTCACAACACACACAACTTGACTCATTTGTTCAATTTTTAAGGGGGCAGCAAAAGCCAGAATACCTGGAGAATACCCCTCATTAGAGAGCCACCAATATACCTAGTATCACAATAGCCTGCCCCCTTTTAGCTAAGTGATAATTATTTCTACTGCCATTGACAGTCGGCAGCCGCTGTTAGGGGATAAAACGTAGAGATGACCCTAACAGTGGCTACGTAGGAGACTATATTGACAGTGGATGTTTAATGGCTTATTCACCTTCTCTTAATTACTATGTGAAAGATGGAAAAGAAAAAATAAATTATAACAATATAGTGCATGTCGCACGTCATGTGATGACAATTATGGTTTCATAAACAAAAAATTATCAGAAACTCACAAATGTAGCAACCTAAATGTCTGAGTCATGTTTGAGTCATTAAAAAAATACTTCAATTGTTCAAATAAGGTATATTTCTAACCTTTTCTTGTAAAAGAGCAACCTTTTCTGGAAAATACTGCAATAGCAAGGTTTTTCCAAACATTTTTGAAAGCAAGTAGCAGATAGTTGCTCCACACGCTGTTAATAGACAGGTCAGGGGGAAAGCAATCCAAATGCCAAACAAGGCTCCTGCTAGAAGGTTCTAGAAATAAAATCAATCAATTAATTGACTTTGTTTATAGATGTTCCATTGTTAAACTTGTGACCCTTTTGAAACATCTTTAAGTGGAAAAGATGGCTTGTGACACCTGCTTGACCCAGGGCATATGAAGGTCTAACCTTTGTAGATGTACTGTAATTATTACAAAGGCAGCACTTTCACCTAAGTTATTTTAAGACTCTGAGTATTATCACTGTTTTCATTGCTATGTGCTGATAGAGACAACAGTTGCAACAAGAAAATTGGGCAATGCACTGCCATCAATCAGAGTATGTAAAGGTACCAAACAAATTGTTTGATAGATGGCAGTGTAAGCCCAATTTCCCTGTTACAACAGTTGTCTTGATCAGCATGTAGCAATAATGAAAACATTGGTAATTCACAACCAAAGCCAATGTGGAAATATAATGTTGCACCTTGGACAAAATTGCAACAATACAACACACTTTTGACAAACACACTTTTCCATTTCCAACCAGTTACTGATGGTCGATCTAAAGTAGTAACTTACCATGAACACAGATCCAGGTATAGCAAAACTTTGTTTGTAAATATATGCACTACAGAAGAGAAGTCCTACATAACCCAGATGTTCCTTCTTGTACTGCTTCAGTACAGCAGTTAACAATTTAAGCTCTTCTAATGAACTTGGAAAGCTTAATTTTCCACTGAAAACATAAGTTTGAACATGAATAGACTTGACTCTTCTTGATAAACCACTTTTGTAATCTCCCATCTCCCTTATGTGACGACCTCCTCAAATTCCCATTTTGTTTTTCTAATAATTATAAACACTGTTATTACCACTGTTTTTACTGCTACATGCTGTTTGTGACAAGAGTCACGACAGGGAAATTGGACAAAACACTGCCGTCAGTCAGAGTAAAGCTACCGAAAAATTTGATTGATGGCAATATATTGCCTGATTTCCCTGTCGCTACTGTTGTATTAATCAGCACATAGCAATGAAAACAGCACTTGGTAAAATCTCTCGTAAGCTTTACAGTTCAGACTTACTAGTCTGCTCACTATAGTCTAGCTTTCAAAAACTATATTTTTAAAAAACCTAAAGGAATGACAAGGAATGTAAGTAAATCAATAGTGAAACCGATTTTCTCACGCAAAATAAGTTGTTATTGAAGAATGGCAGGGGTATAAAATTAGGTAGGTTTGGGCTTCCTGTGGTGAAAAGTCAAATAATCACAGATAAATTATCTCAGTTTTACAAGGGCATACGGCTTGGTTCATGATATCCATACTCGACGAAACAATCACGTAATGTACCAACAACCAATAATGTTATAAATCTGACCTCTGATTCTCTAGAAAACTGCTTTCTTCACTGATATTTGCACTCTTTTCTGGCTGAAGTCTGACAACAGGAAGCCATCTTGACAACAGAAACAAATACAACGAGGATAAAGAGAAGATCGAGAGAACACTTAAAATACACAATAGACTCTTGGCTGTTGTACTAGATCCCATGTGGAATAACAACAGCTAAGGTGATTTCCTATTTTCTTATAAAAAATATGATTACAGAACTTCGTCGGATCAAGAGATTTCCTGAGTTGTTTTGAGGGATACCGCTGACCTATAAGGACCCTAGACGCAGCAAATTTTGTCTACATTAAATAATTTATTGCAAATAAATTATATTTTCCAATTTCTTATTTTAGTTTATCTAATCTGATCAATAGTTGTTATTCTAGATCTTATTATTCGGTAAAAACTCGAAATTTTGGTGAAAATTCGTAACTTATTGGGCTTCCTGTGGTACTCACCCGCGGATACTTTGTTGTCAGCGTGCGACAACAAAAGAAAACAAAAATGAAGATGGCGGACGAGAAGCATCGAATATGGTACGAAGAGTTTGAACAGTATCAAGTGCTTTTAGTTTAGCGTAATATTGTTCTTGATATGTTAATGTTTTCAGCATGGTGTCAGATTTTTTCTACCCGAACATGGGAGGAGTTGAGAGTCATATTTATCAGCTCGCACAGTGTTTGATACAGCGAAAACACAAGGTCAGTCAACGCTATCCACATGCGGTATAAGGAGAGAGCTAGAACTATGGTTGGAATGCTTAAATATATAATGCTGAATAAAGGACTTTTAGATATTGATATTTTATTACTAATTTCTATTTGTTTGTTGTGCATATTTAGGTCATAGTAGTGACGCATGGCTATGGAGGGAGAAAGGGAGTTAGATATCTTACCAATTATCTTAAGGTATCTTTTCAACATATTTATACAATATCTATCCAATATGTACAGAAATTATTTGTGAAATATATTCAATGAAATGAAATGTACAAGTGTATATGTACATTCTTCATATAGTTAAGAGTATTAATAGTCCCCTTAACAGTTCCCTGCGCCATCTTGAAAGGTAGCAGTGCTTTTGCATCGAAGTGAGAAACAAGGTGACCTTGCAATGATGGAGACATGCAAATAATTGTTCAAGCTAGGTGTTAAAAAAGGACTCTATCATTGCAAGGTCACCGTTTGTCTCGCTTCATAGAAATGCCCAGCAACCTTTCAAGATGGCACAAGGAAGTGTGAAGGGGACTATTGAGATACAATGTATGCTTGGTAGAGTACCACTACAAGAGTGTATCTACTTATAATTATTCAATTTGTATTGCCCCATCAGACAAATTAGACAATAGTGATACTCCTTTACCTGAACAATAGAAAGTCTGCAAGGGATTCTGGTAGTTGTAGAATTATCATGCACTTTTATTTCATACCAGGTATATTACATTCCAATGGGAATATTCCACAACCAGTGTGTCCTACCAACACTGTACACAGACATGCCAATCCTTAGATACATCTTTATCAGAGAACATATAACCTTGGTTCATGGTCACTCTGTAAGTTGAAATCCTTTTCTTCTTTTATTAGCACCACATGAAAGTTTTTATTATGGAATTCAATGAGCTAACACTTTTTGTATTGTTAGTTATATCATTACATGTGGTTGTATATCAGTGCATCATTCATGAACTAACACTTTGTTTAATGACTGATGATGTATTGTTATCTTAGTTTATTAGTTATTAGTACAGCAGTAAATCCAGGGTTGACCCACTGTCAGGAAAAAGTCAGTGAATTCAGAATTTTTTTCAAGGCCAGGGAATTGTCAGGGGATTTTGATTTTGGTCAGTGAATGTTTGCAATTAAATTTACCCAAAAAAATATTAGGGAAAAGTCAGGAAATTTCTGTCAGCCTTCACGAAATTATTTTAAAATTTGGAACTCTAATTTGGGCTTTCTTTGGATGAACTACCATATAAACATAATTTTTTATAAAATAATTCTCTCAGTAAAAAATGTTTTTTTTTGTCAGGGAAAAGTCAATTGAGTGAGAGCCCTGAAAGATTTTTTCAGCCAAAACCCCTGGTAAAAAGTTCATGAGTTTCCTATAACCAAACAAGAGTATTGGTTGCAAAGATTTTTCCAGCAAAAAAATGGAGAAAATTTTTTGGGAGTTTTCTAGAACCATACCAGAGGGTAGGTTGCAAAGATTTTTGCAGCTAAAAACTCTGAAAAAAAGTTTGCCAGTTTGATAGAACCATACAAGAGGCTCGTTAGCAGACATTTTTCCAGTCATTATCCTGGAATAAAGTTTACTAGTTTCCTTGACAACTATACAGGAGGGTCGTTTGCCAAGATTTTTTAGCCAATAACTCTGGGGAAAAAATCACCAATTTTCTGGAACCATACAAGAGGCCTATGGTCATTTGCAAACATGTATCCAGCCAAAACATCTGGAAAAAATATCGCCAGATTGCTGGAACCATACAAGAGGCTCGTTAGCAGACATTTTTCCAGTCATTATCCTGGAATAAAGTTTACTAGTTTCCTTGACAACTATACAGGAGGGTCGGTTGCAAAGAGTTTTTAGCCAATAACTCTGGGGAAAAATCACCAATTTTCTGGAACCATACAAGAGGCCTATGGTCATTTGCAAACATGTATCCAGCCAAAACATCTGGAAAAAATATCGCCAGATTGCTGGAACCATACTAGAGTGTCGTTTGCAAAGAGTTTTCCAGCTAAAAACGCTGGAAAAAAGTTGGCAAGTTTAGTAGAGCCACACCAGAGGGTCGGTTGCAAAGAGTTTTTCCAGTCAATAACTGAGTAAAAGCGTTTACCAGTCTTTTGGAACCATACAACAGAGTCATTTGCAAATATTTTTCCAGCTAAAACTCTGGAAAAAGTATGGCTAGTTTGCTAGAACCGTACAAAGGTGTCGCTTCCAAAGTTTTTTATCAGCAAAAACCCTGGAAAAAAGTTGGCAAGTTTAGTAGAGTCATACCAGAGGGTTGGATGCAAAGAGTTTTTCCAGCAAAAAACACTGGAAAAACCATGGATGATAAATTGAGTCAATTTATCATCCATGGAAAAACATTCACCAGTCTTCTGGAACCATACTAGAAGGTCATTTGCAAAGATTTTTTCCAGCCAATAACTCTAGGAAAAACGTTCACCAGTTTTCTGGAACCATACTAGAGGAAACTTGCAAAGATTTTTCTAGCTAAAAACCTTTGAAAAAAGTTGGAGATTTTACTAGTCAAAGAATCATATCGTTTGTAAAGATTTTTCTGTCCAAAAACCCGGTAAAAATTTTGCTAGAACCATTCAAGAGGGTCGTTTACCAAGATTTTTCTAGCCAAAAACCCAGGAAAAAAGTTCGATAGTTTAGTAGAACCATACCAGAGGGCCGTTTCCAAAGATTTTTCCAGCCATATACTCTGGAAGAAAATTGGCAAGTTTAGTAGAGCCATACCAGAAGGTCGGTTGCAAAGATTTTTCCAAGCCAAAAACGCTGGAAAAAAGTTTGCAAGTTTACTAGATTAGAACCATACGAGAGGGTCATTTGCAAACATTTTTCCACCCAATAACTCTGGAAAAATATGGCCAGTTTGCTAGAACCATACAAGAGAGTCGTTTGCAAACTAAGATTTTTTTCCAGCCAAAACCCTTGAAAAGAGTTGGCAAGTTTAGTAGAGCCATACCAGAGTGTATACCAAGTGCTTGGTATTTGTACGAGGTCCGAACATGAAGTAAGCAGATGATGTAAGATGATGGATAAACATTTAAATATCGATCTGCTAACAGCATACTGAGTGCATGAGTGAAACATTTGAATATCCAGACCCCTCACAATACAGTGTAACTCATTTCTAGGCTTAGCATATCCACAAGTTAAAATGTTTTTTGGTCAGGGAAATTCTAGGGAAAAGTCAGGGAAGTTTATTTTTCCAGATGAGTGGGAACCCTGAAATCATTTCCTCCTACGGTTCAGTAACTGTGGTATCTTTCTTAACACTGGCCATTGATATAACTGTGGTATCTTGGTTACCATGGACCATTGATATAACTGTGGTATCTTGGTTACCATGGACCATTGATATAACTGTGGTATCTTGGTTACCAATGACCATTGATATAACTGTGGTATCTTGGTTACCACTGGCCATTGATATAACTGTGGTATCTTGGTAACCATGGGCCATTGATATAACTGTGGTATCTTGGTTACCATGGACCATTGATATAACTGTGGTATCTTGGTTACCATGGACCATTGATATAACTGTGGTATCTTGGTTACCATGGACCATTGATATAACTGTGGTATCTTGGTTACCATGGACCATTGATATAACTGTGGTGTCTTGGTTACCATGGACCATTGATATAACTGTGGTATCTTGGTTACCCCAGGCCATTGATATAACTGTGGTGTCTTGGTTACCATGGACCATTGATATAACTGTGGTATCTTGGTTACCATGGGCCATTGATATAACTGTGGTATCTTGGTTACCATGGACCATTGATATAACTGTGGTATCTTGGTTACCAATGACCATTGATATAACTGTGGTATCTTGGTTACCACTGACCATTGATATAACTGTGGTATCTTGGTTACCATGGACCATTGATATAACTGTGGTATCTTGGTTACCATGGACCATTGATATAACTGTGGTATCTTGGTTACCATGGACCATTGATACAACTGTGGTATCTTGGTTACCATGGACCATTGATATAACTGTGGTATCTTGGTTACCATGGACCATTGATATAACTGTGGTATCTTGGTTACCACTGGCCATTGATATAACTGTGGTATCCTGGTTACCATGGACCATTGATATAACTTTGATATCTTGATTACCATGGACCATTGATATAACTGTGGTATCTTGGTTACCCCAGGCCATTGATATAACTGTGGTATCTTGGTTACCACTGGCCATTGATATAACTGTGGTATCTTGGTAACCATGGGCCATTGATATAACTGTGGTATCTTGGTTACCATGGACCATTGATATAACTGTGGTATCTTGGTTACCATGGACCATTGATATAACTGTGGTATCTTGGTTACCATGGACCATTGATATAACTGTGGTATCTTGGTTACCATGGACCATTGATATAACTGTGGTGTCTTGGTTACCATGGACCATTGATATAACTGTGGTATCTTGGTTACCCCAGGCCATTGATATAACTGTGGTGTCTTGGTTACCATGGACCATTGATATAACTGTGGTATCTTGGTTACCATGGGCCATTGATATAACTGTGGTATCTTGGTTACCATGGACCATTGATATAACTGTGGTATCTTGGTTACCAATGACCATTGATATAACTGTGGTATCTTGGTTACCACTGACCATTGATATAACTGTGGTATCTTGGTTACCATGGACCATTGATATAACTGTGGTATCTTGGTTACCATGGACCATTGATATAACTGTGGTATCTTGGTTACCATGGACCATTGATACAACTGTGGTATCTTGGTTACCATGGACCATTGATATAACTGTGGTATCTTGGTTACCATGGACCATTGATATAACTGTGGTATCTTGGTTACCACTGGCCATTGATATAACTGTGGTATCCTGGTTACCATGGACCATTGATATAACTTTGATATCTTGATTACCATGGACCATTGATATAACTGTGGTATCTTGGTTACCCCAGGCCATTGATACAACTGTGGTATCTTGGTTACCATGGACCATTGATATAACTGTGGTATCTTGGTTACCATGGACCATTGATATAACTGTGGTATCTTGGTTACCATGGACCATTAATATAACTGTGGTATCTTGGTTACCCCAGGCCATTGATATAACTGTGGTGTCTTGGTTACCATGGACCATTGATATAACTGTGGTATCTTGGTTACTCCAGGCCATTGATATAACTGTGTTATCTTGGTTACCATGGACCATTGATATAACTGTGGTATCTTGGTTACCATGGACCATTGATATAACTGTGGTATCTTGGTTACCATGGACCATTGATATAACTGTGGTATCTTGGTTACCCTAGGCCATTTATATAACTGTGGTGTCTTGGTTACCATGGACCATTGATATAACTGTGGTATCTTGGTTACCATTGATATAACTGTGGTATCTTGGTTACCATGGACCATTGATATAACTGTGGTATCTTGGTTACCCCAGGCCATTGATATAACTGTGGTGTCTTGGTTACCATGGACCATTGATATAACTGTGGTATCTTGGTTACCCCAGGCCATTGATATAACTGTGGTGTCTTGGTTACCATGGACCATTGATATAACTGTGGTATCTTGGTTACCCCAGGCCATTGATATAACTGTGGTATCTTGGTTACCACTGGCCATTGATATAACTGTGTTATCTTGGTTACCATGGACCATTGATATAACTGTGGTATCTTGGTTACCACTGGCCATTGATATAACTGTGGTATCTTGGTTACCATGGACCATTGATATAACTGTGGTATCTTGGTTACCATGGACCATTGATATAACTGTGGTATCTTGGTTACCATGGACCATTGATATAACTGTGGTATCTTGGTTACCATGGACCATTGATATAACTGTGGTATCTTGGTTACCCCAGGCCATTGATATAACTGTGGTATCTTGGTTACCACTGGCCATTGATATAACTGTGTTATCTTGGTTACCATGGACCATTGATATAACTGTGGTATCTTGGTTACCATGGACCATTGATATAACTGTGGTATCTTGGTTACCATGGACCATTGATATAACTGTGGTATCTTGGTTACCATGGACCATTGATATAACTGTGGTATCTTGGTTACCATGGACCATTGATATAACTGTGGTATCTTGGTTACCCCAGGCCATTGATATAACTGTGGTATCTTGGTTACCACTGGCCATTGATATAACTGTGTTATCTTGGTTACCATGGACCATTGATATAACTGTGGTATCTTGGTTACCACTGGCCATTGATATAACTGTGGTATCTTGGTTACCATGGACCATTGATATAACTGTGGTATCTTGGTTACCATGGACCATTGATATAACTGTGGTATCTTGGTTACCATGGACCATTGATATAACTGTGGTATCTTGGTTACCATGGACCATTGATATAACTGTGGTATCTTGGTTACCCCAGGCCATTGATATAACTGTGGTATCTTGGTTACCATGGACCATTGATATAACTGTGGTATCTTGGTTACCCCAGGCCATTGATATAACTGTATAAATTGCACCTAGCATTTGATATGCTGTTTTCATCAAGGCCATAAAAAATGTTTTCTCAATAAATAATAAATCTATATTTATCATTTACTATTGACATAAATTTTGAAATTATTTACCTTATTATTACACTCTCTTAAATCCTCGTAACTTATATCTCTTACGCAGGCATTCTCAACACTGTGCCATGATGCTATCTTACATGCTCGTACAATGGGAATAAAGTGTGTCTTTACTGACCACTCCCTGTTTGGTTTTGCCGATGCAAGTTCAATTATAACCAATAAATTCCTTCAGTTTTCGTTGGCTGACATTGATCATGTAATATGTGTTTCTCACACAAGGTAAAACTGCCTGTACCTGTTTGTTATTGCTATTAGTGATTTTCAAAACAACAATAGCCCTTATCACAGTTGAGCCCATAGCCCAGCGGTACCCAAATGAGCATACATCGAAGTGAGACTATCAGGTCAAGGTCGCGATAAATTGCAAGAACTACTATGTAAGATATATGGAGTTTGTTTCATAGGATAATTTGCATGTTCGGAAGTCCATATATCTTGCATAGTTTTTCTTGAAATTTAATTCGAGCTCTTACTTCAATATATACTCATTTAGAATACCGCTGGGCCATGCGCTCAAATGCAAAAAGGGCTGTTGTAGCTATTTTACAGAACGTTGTTTTGGTTTTTGCTACCTCAAATCAAAAGTTACTCTGTGATCATACTTTGATTTGCAGCAGTAAAAACCATTCATTTTAGTATTAATCAATTGGATATGTATTGAATGATTTAACAAATGGATGGATGAATGAATGAATGTACAATCACGATAAGGTGGTGATCCCGATCGAGACGGAAAATTTGTTTGATTCCTTCACCACTCATATGTATCTTTGAATCAGTTATTTGGTTGCAAGAGCTTAGACTGACATGTATTTTATTCTTGCAGCAAGGAAAACACCGTGCTGCGTGCATCTACTCAGTCCTGCATGAATCCATATATTGTTTCTGTCATCCCTAATGCTGTTAATGCTTCAGTTTTCACTCCTGACCCTTCTAGAAGAAGTAAACAGCAAAGTAAGTCAGTATCGATAATATTTAAATTCGAATGAGGCCTTTGCCGCTGTAAATCATATCATGACAACTTAATCAGATAAGTTAGTGAACGTACGTGTATTAACGAGTGCTTGATTTCCTGACATGCTGGATTCAGAGTAAAAGAGGTGTATCTGTATTTTTTACTGCTAGAGTGTATGGCTAACTCAATTTCAGTTCTTTGGTGGTTTATCGGTCAAGGTGCGGTAATACGAGCAACAAAATCGTGCATCTTAACGCGCAACATTGCTGCGTTGCAAGTTGCAGAGCAAATATTGCTCGTATTACCACTCCGCGCGCAACAAATTTTCTTGTTGCAGAGAGTAGAAAGAGCTTCTACTTTGCAATAAAGTTGCGCAAAATTTTGTTGTTGTTGCACAGGGTACACAATAATGTTGCACAACAAGTTGCACAATTTTGTTGCTCGTATTACCGCAATTTTAGGAAAAAGTATAAAAATCTTCATTTGTTTGGTCTATAAACGCCTTTCGAAAGTAGTGATTTTTTTCTCGGCACTGATGATGATAATGATGATATTTACAAACTTGTATAGCGTTAATACCAATGTTAAATTTTCATCAGCGCGGTTTTTTCTTTGTTTTGTTTGAGGCGAAGATGGAAAAAATATTAATATTTAATTATATTTATAATTATTTGACATGATTGCAGTTACCATAGTAGTGGTGAGTCGTCTGGTGTACAGGAAGGGTATGGACCTGTTAGCAAGTTTAATACCATTGATTTGCAGCAAGTACCATGATGTTAACTTTATTATAGGTAAGAAAAAACATGAACAAAATATTTAATTATCAGCGGAAAAAGAAATAGACGCCCATACAAACTATATTTAACTAACCCACATCAAACTAAAGGCGCGGAAATACGAACAACAAAATCGTGCAACTTTTCGCGCAACAATGTTGCGTTGCAAGTTGCAGAGCGAATGCTACTCGTATTACCACTCCATGCAACAACAAAATATTGTTGCGCGACTTTGTTGCTCGTATTTCCACGCCATAACATTGATTTACCTACCTACAAGTGCTTAGTAACACAGCCGTGGATTTTGACCAGCTCACACCATTTTTTTCGGAAAACGGTCAAGATTTTCAAAGTAGGAGTAAATAAATATAGCTCATTTGAAATAGAAAAGTGTATTACCTCATTTGGAAGACCGAGTTTTCCGGGACTTTCCGATAGGAATGGAACATACAGTACCATTTATTTTCAAACAGGAATTTGCTTTTTTCCGGGTAAATTCAGTGTTAACAACTTCTTCAGTGCGCGGCAAATGTCATTGTAGGAGCACTTTAGTTAGGAGGCTGTAAAATAAATGATAGTTCCATGCATGTGTTCAAACGACTTCTGTAGGTGGGGATGGACCAAAGAGAGTGCTGCTTGAGGAGACAAGAGAACAATATCAGTTACACAACAGGGTCCAGTTACTAGGCTCACTAGAACATGAACAAGTTAGAGATGTAAGTTACTTTGATCTTTGTTTGAGATAAGTGTATAGATATTTTCACCATTATTGCACCTGAAGTAGCGGCCAATCAGAATTTAGGATTTTGAATTATTAATGAAACTGAGGGAGGAAACGTTACTTATTTTCTGATAGGATGTGTGGCCTGTTTATTAATTTTTTTTGAAAATGCAAATAAAACCTTTAAGTTTGATCCTTTCCTACCATGTCTTTCAAATTCAAGGTTTTGCTTGTAGTAACCTGTTATGTAACCTGTAATACCAGAAGGGCACCCACACGAGAAAAATACCGAACCAAAAAAAAAACGATATTATCCAAGAAAGAGACAGTTATTTCGTATTGGATATATAAGGGCACAAAGTCGACCCAGGAGGGGCGGGGAGGGGGGAGGAGGTGCGCACCGTTGCACCCCTCCACTGCTATTCATCCCTCTAATACTGAACTAGTTAGATCCTAGTCCTTTGTTTTGCCATTCACACATTTTGACTTGCTCATCTTTTTCCAGGTTCTGGTGCAAGGACACATCTTCCTCAACACCTCATTGACCGAAGCCTTTTGCATGGCCATTGTCGAGGCTTCTTGCTGTGGGTAGGTTTCTCTTCTCTTGGTTTTCATGAGATCACTGATATTTCTTCCTCTGCTTCGGTTTACATCAATCCGTGATCACTCAAGAGTTAAACTTTGAAAGAAATGTATTAAGGATCAGAATGCATCAAACGAACGGACACACAGTGTAATAGTCCCCTTTACAGTTCCCTGCGCCATCTCGGAAAAGTAGCCCTGCCTTTGCATCGAAGCGAGACATGAGGTGAAAAAGGTGTCTGGCATTGCAAGGTCACCTAATGTCTCGTTTAGATGCAAAGGACGCCTAGTTGCCTTTTAAGATGGCGCAGGAAACTGTGAAGGAGACTATTATTGCGTGCAACATGGATGTCTACATACTCAGAATTAAGAAAGCCCAGAATTGTGGCCAGTGGTACGTCATACGCTATTGCCAACAACATTGAAGGTCATGTTCACACGGTCTAACCTGTTGCGCGAAAAGTTGAAAGAATAAATTTATATCCTACATCTGCAACGTTGCATGCAACAAATGTGCGGTATGTTCAGGTCTCAACATAACCTTATTTGCTCTGATATTTTTGCTCTTAATGAAATACTAGCCTTCTAGTTGTAAGTACACACGTTGGTGGTGTTCCTGAAGTCTTACCTTCTGATATGATTAAACTAGCAGAACCAAGTGTAAAAGGTAAGTGGAATCCAAACGCACAGCCTTCAAACAAGACTCCTTTTTGTTTCTCATAGATATTATAACTAGTCTTCGCTTTATTTTATAGCACTAGAAGAAGCAATAGATGACGCCATCTTAGCTGTAAGGACAGAAAAAGTATTGAATGCAGAAGTCTCACATGAAAGAATTAAATCTATGTACACTTGGATGAATGTCTGCAAAAGAACTGAAAAAGTAATTTTTGCTGTTTGTTTTTTGTTTGTTTGTTTGTTTGTTTGTTTTACATAGTTTTTTTTCGTCCCATTTTTCGTATTATTTATTTGTTTGTTCGTTTGTTCCTTGTTTGTTTGTTCACTCGCTAATATATATATATATATATTTTGCGTTTTTTTCATACCTTTGCCAGTGATTTGTTCTTTGCCCGTCTATTCGTTCGTTCGTTCGTTTGCGTCAAAAGTGAAGCGCGTCCATTTGACAAGCCACAATAAAGGCGTGATAACATGGAGCAGGTTTCTCTGCAGCGTGTCTCTCAACGGCACAAGTTGCAAGAGGGTTTACATGTTGCAACGGAGACACAATCGTTCCCAAAAGTAGAACTGAACGAATTCTACTTTTCGCAACGATTGCTGCAACTTGTCACGCAACATTTTCAATTTGCACAGTAGGTTACATGCCGCAATGCTCCATGCACAATTCGTCGCAACGTCTTTGCGACACAAGTTGCAGAGAAAATTGCCCCGTGTAATCGTGCCTTAATTTTTCCAGGTGTACGGTACAGTATCCAAGTTACCCAGTGTGCCCTTCAATGTTAGACTTCAAAGGTGAGTATGACTTGGTTTAGTTCAATATCGATATCCATACTGATCATGTTCATGCACTGAACAACTCACTCAGGTATGTATGCAAATGATACGCTGGTGTTTAGAAGTTCGTTATAACTTAAACCTTTGATCGATACCGGCCGCACGATAGTCCCCTTCACGCTGAGTTCCCTCTGCCATCTTGAAAGATAGCCGTGCCTTTACATCGAAGCGAGACATGAGATGACCTTGCAATGATAGAGACCTTTTTTTAACACCTTGGACAATTATTCACATGTATCTATCATGTTCTTTAACCATTGTCATCTCATAAACTTATCATTATCGAGGTTTTTCAAGGCAGCCATGTTTAAGGGCACTGAGGAATAATGCATTTTTTTGCATGGTGATGACAAGAGAATTCATTTCCCAAAGGAGGAAATTTGTATTGTTTTGCAACCCCTCCAGCATGGCTGCTATTGTTTTGCCCTTTATAGTTACTATGGATATGTTTTCCCAGCTCTTATCTTCACAGTTTTATCATTTTTAGCGCAACACCATTTCTGCAATTTGTTAAACACAGTCATCTCTTGCATTCTAGGTTGTACGAGTGTGGAAGTGTTGCAGGCAAGATTTTCTGCGTCCTTGCTGTTATGGATTTGATTCTTCTCCTTATCCTTGAATATTTCGTCCCCCAAAAAGTAAGTACTCGTAGTTATCAGAGGGTGTTCATGGATGGGGGTTTACAGTTAACTAACAATGACCTAAAATTTGATATCTAACTGGAAAATAAACCTAAAAATTAGAACTGACAAACTATATTTAAGTTAAACAGTTAACTGACATTTCAGTTATTTTTGTTAAATGTTATAGTCAGCGCTTGTAAAGATAAAAAGTTGACTGATAATTTGCCAAAAAATTAGTAGTTTTAACTAACTAAAAAAAACCTGACAGTCGGGTTCCCCCTTCCACACCAGCTTATTATAGTAAACGTTAAAACAAACGACACATTTATTACTGCGATTTAACTTTTTGCGATACAGGTTTTTTTAAAAAAGGTTGGTGAAGGTTTTATTGCTTGTTGCACGTTGCATATATCGCATACCAATCCTGAAATGAATTATGAGTGGTGGTAATTCATGCAGTAAAAGGTCACAACAATATTGTATTTCCCCAAATTCTGCACGTTTTTCCAGCATATTTTCTTGTGTGCTGACATTATTTACATATCATTATAATACATTTCAGGCTGAGTAAGCAAAATGCACCCTGTAACATGCAACAACCAACATGCAACTAAACCTTCACCAACGTTAACCTTTTTTAAATAGCTCTATATAAAACTATAAAATCCAGTATTGAACATCCATAGGTGTCAGTGGGTATCCCCAGCTCTCTTGGTTGAATCTCATGACAATTTTTATGACCTTATCATATTGTATTTTTCACTTTTCAGAATATAGATATTTCGCCAGAATACAACTTATCGACGCATCAAACTAGAAGGACTTTGAGACATGTCAAAAAACAAGCTCTCAGCAAATAAAAGACCCTAAAAATAACCAAATGAATATGTATAAATGTATTATAAATATTTATTTAAACATACAAGACACACACTTAATATTTAAACATACAAGACACACACCTCAATTAAACATTATTGGTAGCGGTAAAAACATGCACACATGTACATACATTATAAAAAATATTCTCTTTCAAATAATGGTCAGGGTTGTTCAGTAAGCAATGTTTTTACCAATCGTGAATCATGGTCGTATCCAGTCCCTCCGCAGTATTCAAAATGGCGTCCAGCATCTCAGAAACGAATTTGGTGCAAAACATCTAAAACATACTTTAAAGCCAACAAATACAAGGTGTCTAGCATGTCAGTTCAACTTCAAATTCAAGTTGAAATCAGTTCTTTCTCGGAATACACGTCACCAAGAGCAAATTGAACAATAAATTTGTTCAGTTTTCCTATATATCAGTAGTATAATTTAGCAACTCTTCTGCAGAATGATTTTTTTGTTGAATGTTCTTAGTATATACTGTATACATTGATCTGCTGTCGTTATGGGTAGAATAACTTTCTCATGATAGTGTTAGGCTAATTAGAACATAGAATATATCCTATTCAATATAGTGGACAAACATTGCTTTCATTCGCAAATCACAAAAAAATATAATTTGACATTTCAAGAGTACTTGACAGTTTTATATATTGACATCTTACTATCGACATTTTCCCCCTTTCACGTTTTGACAGTTGGTTTTTTTAATGAGCTTAACATCTTAGGCTTGTTTTGGGTTACTCAACGTATTTTTCTCACAAAGTGGTGGATCCAGGATTTTAAAGGGGGGGGGGGGGGGGGCTCTAAAATGGCCGCCAAGCACAAGAAGCTGGTGCAATCGACTTCAAAAGGGGGAGTTCCAATTTCATTTTACTGATAAAAGAACATGATTGGCTTCACAAGATCTCACGAAGGGGGGTTCAGTGGAGCCTTCTACATCCGCCACCTTATTATATTATCAATAAAAATACCAATTAACGTAGATCAGTTGACTTAATATTGACGTAACTCGAAAAACCCAAACGATTTCATTTTTTTTAGTAAAAAAACTACGAAATTTTATTCGTTTTTTTTTATTGATATACGAACTAAGACACATTTAAAATGAAGAGAAAGTTATAATTTATATATACATAATGAATCGATGAAACTTTTATTTATCCAAGCCAGGATATCCCCTTCAGCGCTAAAACCAACACTGTTATCAGTTGCTAAACTAGTCAAAAAATATAATATTCAATTCTAATAATATGACACTTAAAAATATCTAGATACGAAATATATCAAACAATATAATAATATAATACTTCTAAAGATAGGACAATGATTTATGCAATTTTTTCCGCCAAATTTATCGCCAAATTTCATTTATTTTTGAATTTTCAATTAGCCTTTTCTAGCAGGTTTGCAGCTGATTCGCCCCTTGTTTACTCCTGAAGCATATATATATACATATATATATATATATATATATATGTAGCGGGCTATATTTGGCTACATCCACACGAGCTATATTATACAAATCTAAATTGTTTCCAAAACCCCTGACTGAGAATACTGATCGGCTCTTTTTTTAAAGCTGCTTTTTTTCGACCGGCGTGAACCGAAAGAGAATATTTTAATAGTTAAAATATGCAGCACAAAACTTAAGGTATGATAGGAACTGCATTCATTGGTAAAACAGCGACAGCAACAACAATAAGCCTTTCAAGTGCTAAAGTCACTTATGAAAGTAAATGTTTTGACCATACACTTCTTCCTTCTAGTAATTATTTAATGGCTAAATCTCTTTGACTCATGCACCTGAAATGTTTAATTTAAACTTCCAACGAAGCCGCATGACTTTGACAAATGATTTTTGATAATTATGAGTTTGAAAATGTGAATATGCTCAGACAAAACATAGCCTATGTATTTAACCAGATGGCGGTTTTGTTTTGCGAACAAAATTAAGAAAGCTACACAAATGAAACTGCGGCTCGGGTCGATTGTTCCTCGATTGTTCCTCGACGGTTAGTTAACAGTTGTCTGTTCCTAGTCAACAGTTTTTATAACTTTTTGGAACCAACTAAATAAAACGTCTTATGAACCCGACGATTCTCAGGATATCGAACTATCCAAGAAACTAAGTCAATAGGAGAGAAAAATATAGATACATTATCGACATTTTCTTTTTTATATGCTCTAAGACGGAAAAGTTATTCCTCTTCGGCTTTCTTGGAGTGGAAGATTAACTTTACATGTAACAAACATCTGCACTAATGAAGCTCAAAATTAAGGACTGAAAGTTAAATGGTTTTAATTTTAACCAAACTATAAATTTTCGAACGCTGTCATTGGTCCAAAGATGATAAAGTCCTGAGTTCCCAAGTGATATATCCACCCAGTGGAAAGAAAAATATAAAGGGAAAAAAGCGTCAAAGAATTACGTGAAAAAGGACGGGGGGGATTATGGAAAACAAAGAAACTCGCTTTTCACAAATATTAAAGTAAGAGTGAAACGGTAAACTGTCCTATTTTCGGGCCATTTCTCATTCGCTGATATCCCAGCCGCCAGAAGGGGTGTATTCACCCTTGCCATCGATGAATACTAACTTAGACTAAACATAGGTTGTAACTAAGGATCGCGTGTTTCGAAATTTTATTACTGATTCGAATTAATTGTCAAACTCTTTCTTTAGTTCCTGTTTTTCCGGGATTAAATCTTGATTACAATGAAAAAAGCATTTCTCTTTCCAGTAGTAAACTTGTGTTATCTGACACTTCAGGAAGAAAGTCATCAAATGGCAGTTTAATAAAGAATATGAGTACTAAACAGATTTTATGCCGATAAAAGATTGCCAGTTGTCCTTCTTCTTCAGTTTCTCATCCTTCTCTTCCGCTTCTTCTTCTTCTTCTTCTTCTTCTTCTTCTTCTTCTTCTTCTTCTTCTTCTTCTTCTTCTTCTTCTTCTTCTTCTTCTTCTTCTTCTTCTTCTTCTTCTTCTTCTTCTTCTTCTTCTTCTTCTTCTTCTTCTTCTTCTTCTTCTTCTTCTTCTTCTTCTTCTTCTTCTTCTTCTTCTTCTTCTTCTTCTTCTTCTTCTTCTTCTTCTTCTTCTTCTTCTTCTTCTTCTTCTTCTTCTTCTTCTTCTTCTTCTTCTTCTTCTTCTTCTTCTTCTTCTTCTTCTTCTTCTTCTTCTTCTTCTTCTTCTTCTTCTTCTAATCATCATCACTCATCATGATCATCATCATTGATTTATAGACATATACATATTCACAAAATAACTATTATAAATCTCACGTTCTGATGAGTGGTTGGGGGCGTACTTCATGAGAGCATGACTCAGCATGCACACGCACTTTCTATTTCGACATTCCTATCCAAAATAAAGATGATTGTAATTCGTATTTAATTTCATAAAAGAAATATTTCAAAAGCACTAGTGGATTGTTATAACGATTAACACTCTAGAAGTGTTGAGAAGTACTCCGCTGCGCGTCATTCTGCCAGTACCCCGCATTCTTTATTTCTGCACACAGCACGCACTCGCGTTTCTACTTCTTCAATACATTTGTAGAACAAAAGGTTTTCACTATAAATATATATATATATGAAACCCGATTTACCCAATACTTCACGATAGGGTGATTCAATCTACTTCCTCTATCTCATTGCGCTCTGGCAACTAGTCCTCCCACCCTGCTATAGTTAAAACTAATCGTTTCTAAAACTTTGTCACTGTAAAATACCAGCATTTCTGCCTTGATTAATCCTGCTATTTGTAAGTTTGTAAGTTTTGTGAATTAATTTGTCATTTAGTCTATATCTATGTATATAATTTTCTAGTCATATAATGTTATTCAATGTGTTTATTGGTGTGGCGCATCAGCCTGTAATTCAGACTCAGTTTCTGCAAAAGGCTTGAATAAACCTGACATTATTATCATTATTACATTATATATATATATATAAAATTAACAGTCTGTAGCTTAACATATGATAATGAAGGAATGATTCGTATACTGTAGAAGATTACTTTAATACCAATGTAGATATTATTTCTGACATCTCTCAAAAACACAGCAATTAAATGTTTGTTCTAAAGGGATTATTGACCGGTAGCTTTTCTATTTCACGGAAATCAGTGATTCGGACTTACCTTTACGTTCAGTTTTATTTGACAGTACTGTATAATTGTTTTGTGTTTGGGGTTTTCAGTGTTTACTAGCAGAGCCCAGCCCGACCAGCTGTGTTGTTACGTACTGTTCATGTATGCATGATATACGCTGTGGTACGTCGAAAAATTACACCTTAATGGAAGGCAAGGTATTCTAAAATGAAAAGATGTTATTATATGATTATCAATGAAATACCTATATTTCTCTATTTCAAAAATTTGATATTTTCACATGTGAAGATAACATGTCATTTTCACATGTGAAAATATCGTCACTATGGTTACCTACTTCTTATAGCAGAAAGGAAGCTCGAAAAAGCTTTCTTTTCTTTTTCATTGATAATTATATAATAAACAGAATATTACATAGGCGCTTGGAGATACGAATTTTATCTTCTCGTGTTGAAAATCTCTCACTCGTTTGCTGCGCTCACTCGTGAGAGATCTTTTCAACGCTCGAAGATAAAATTCGTATCTCCGCGCGCCCATGAAATATCCTCTATATATTTGACGTCAAACGTGGCAAATAAGCCACGGTAGAATTTATTACAAAGGTCTATTGCAATCCATAAATCCTATCCATTGGTGTTGGAAAGCGAGACTTTCATATTTCATTCCAGTTTAGGGCATTTGTCTTTTAAAATGGACGGAAACCTCGGCGTATGAGTATAATTTTCCCAGGTACGTAGGTGCTAATTGGCGATTTTCAACATATGAATTGAATCACGCACATAGATATAGATCTATTTAGAAAAACCATCGTGTGGAATTGATGGTTGAGAATTCAAGTGCACAGTGGCGGAAATTTGTCGGGTTTTCTACGTATATTCCGAGTTATAACTTATAACGTGAATTTCTTTCGATCGCTCGGTTATTATTAACAGTGTTACTGATGAAACTAAATTTTAAATCTTGATAAATGTATAACTGTTTAAAGTCTTATCACATGTTTAAAGTCTTCTAAGAATTTGTATATATGAAAATACTCAAACAAAAAGTGGATAATAATAATAATAACGACGACGACGACGACGACGACGACGACGACAACAACAGTATTAGTTATAAGGCCAAGGTAGGTTCAGGTTTTTTGCGAATCCAATTCATTTAATAACAGATCCGGCTGACATGGAGTCCTTTGTTACGGTTTATTTTCAACGCAAATTAAACATTTTTGTTTACAAGTTATGTTACTATGGAATCGTCAACATTAAATTTATTTGCCATTAAAACATAAGTGCTGTTGGAAATACTTTACTTTCAAAGATCTTTATTATTATTCATTATTATTATTATTATTCAGTATTATTATTATTATTATTATTATTATTATTTTGTTGCTTAAAAAGACATATTAACTTTGGTAATTATGTTATTGAATTTGATTGGTTTTGCTAAGTACTGCATGATTCTTTTATGCAGATCAAGCACTTGCCCTACTGGTGATGCCAAGATATATTTATCCCTCAGTAAACAAACAAGTCAGTGTTGTGAACAGTTGCTAACTCATCGCTATGTACTTATTCTGCTGAAAAGCACGGTGCGTAAGAAACGGAACTCGAGTTAGTCAATCGACGATACATCTTCAAAATATTTATTGTGTTGGAAAGATTCCGAGGTAAATTCAAGTTCCTATTGATTTGTTGTCGGTAAATAGTCTTTGTTCAACAAGAAATCACTTGAGGTAAGACCTTGTACTATTAGCTATACAGTCCTCTTAGTCCTTCGCCGGCTATAAGTGCATTTATTTAGTCCTCTTTTAGAATAAGCCTTTTCAAATGGTGTCCTTTTTGCTAAGCTGACTATCTTTAGAATCTCATAAATACTCATAAAAACTGAACTAGGCCGGTTTAATGTAGTAGAAAAAAGAATAGACAAGAACGCATAGCTATTCTTTATAACCGACTCAAGTAGAAAAGAACAAAAGCCAAGGTAATTTTACAACAATTTTAACAAGAAGGAATTAAAAGAAGGAAAAAGAACAAAGCGTTATTATAAATGTTCAGGAAGATTTGTTTATTTTGATTTAATGATTTCGAATATAATTTGCAAAATGTAGTTTTTAAAATAAACAAATATTTTATGAAATTATCTATAGGCCATGTCGATCATGTACCTGCCAAAAACTAAATAAAAGTCTGAAGATAAACTAATTATTGTCCTAAACCTTCTGTAAGAAGTGGCATAGTATATTCTTCATTGAACTTATTGCCATTAGTTTTCTAAATAAGTTGGAATTTGATTAAGACTAAAATGTGTGTTCACAAGGGATATAGTTGTAAACCTTGTTGATGATGTAAGTACAAATAAGAATAAGAGTATCATCATATGCAAAACTGAGTCAAGTCTGCAAAATTACCCCTACCGTTACCGCTCTTCCGCCCCCAGCATATTTTAACATGTTTTTTTTCTTGTGCCCGTAATCTTACAAATTTAAAATTAAAACCTAGTTATCAAAAATGAGGCTTCGGTGAATAACTTTTATAATATTTTTGCTGGCAGTAAAAATCGTTAAAAATCACGATGTAACCATGCAAAAAAATCTCATTAAGGAATTTTATTCGTGCGTACGGTTGGAAACATCTTCTGTTGATTGTAGAACCATTAATACACGCTCCAAGGTTGAGGAAGGGACTGGGGCCTAGTGTAAATATTAATCTAATTAAGAGATGGAACCAATCACAAAAAAGATCATACTAATACTATTACTAATCAATCTTATCAGTAATGGAATTGACACCTAGCGTTTGTTCTTAAGAAAATCTAAATATGCCAACGAAGTGATGAGATTTATAACTAGATATTTTTTTAGAAAATTTAGATTTAGATAATTTTTAGAAGTCGAACGAAAATACCTATTGGATTCAGTGTGCAGCAGCCAATTCGTCGCGCCGACGTCGGGCCGCATAATTACTCACAACTCACAACGAAACTATGTACACTTCCTTATATGGAGGGTAAACCAGTCAAACCTGTTTAGAACAAAAGAAATGACGCACTTCCGTAACAAACTCAAAACTCCTGAAACTCCTCTATGTTAGCCAACTTAATTCCTTCGTTGGCAATAATTACCAAGTTTGAGTAATTATTGAGTAAAGATTGAGTATGTTTGGATGAAAAATTACTGAGTCGCAAGCTTTTAAAAGTCGCAAAAATAAGAGAGAATGTATGGGGTTTGAGGACAGCGACTTGGGAAACAGATATTTCCTTTTATTATATGAAATAGAGTGTGATATTGAGTGACATCAAAATGATAAAATTGATATCCCCACTCCCACCAGTGGCCAGTGTGGGATACGATTTATATTAACACTGGTGGTGTCAAATTTCGACTTTTTGCTCAGCAAGTCTCAAATTCTCCATTATTTTTCATTGAAGATTTCATATAATAAACAAAACATTACATGGCCACTTGGAGATACGAATTTTATCTTCCCGTGCTGATATTATCTCTCACGAGTGAGCGCAGCGAATATTAATATCAACACTCGAAGATAAAATTCGTATCTCCGCGCGACCATGTAATATCCTATATATCTTATTTTTTCACTCAATAATGAATACCATAGTATATAAAATATCAAAAACCTCTCTTGAAAATCAAGATTGATCTCAGATATAAACTTTCCGATTTTCAAAGTCAATTTTTGCAGGCTACGTCACTATTCCAGATCAGCTGGTGGATTGTTGTTATAAAGTTGACATTGTGACTTCATATGATAATGTATGTATCCCAACAATATCCTTGAAACTTTCATATCGTAATTTGCATTTTTTAGTTAAAATTACTACGCAAATGTTCGTCTATACTACAGAAATTAACGCAAATTTTGAGATAAAGTTAAGGGACATACTGCAGTAATCATTGTATTGATTGCTTTTTCCTATTATTAACTACATGGAAACTGATGCATGCTGTTAAAACAATACTGACTGCATAATGTGCAGCACGGAACGAACTTTAATCAGTAGCACCGGTTTCTACTCCAACCTAATCCATAACTTTAATCTTGTTTTTAAGCGCATATTGATACCTTATTTTTTCTTGAAAGGGATAGTTTAAAAACTAGAAATTTCGAAGAAAAACCCCGATATTTCGGCTACGAAGCTCAATAATTTACAGACCTTTGTTTATAATATTAATCAAGTTATTTCTGTTTGAAAAGGCATTTCGTTTATTGTTATTCATAAAACTGAACTCTGTTTATGAATGCGATAGTGTATATTAACATTGTAGACAGGTGTACAACAGAGCTGCCCTCGCCGTATTGATCATATCAGCCGTATAACACCGCTCTTCCTCTTCACTTAAAACTGAGATTCGTTCTGGAAAGACCTCTAACCCCAAAGTATTTGTTTTTATTATGCAGTGGCACTTCCTAGTAAAAACAGAGTTTTGATATCAGAAAAGGGATAGCCGGATAAGTCAGATGTGCGGATAAAAAATAACTCTCTTTCATGTAAGTCATAACAGTTGTTAAAAATTTGTTTATTTATTCTCACTTGGAATTTAAAACAATTTTTCCTGGTAAAATTGATTCTACAGATATAGCAACAAGAATACTACTTTTACAATTTGATATTCTTATTATAATGATTTTTTTCTCTCGCTCGGGCGAGGGCTTGACTTTTGATCTTGTTTTCTTTTATCTGAACGAAATCTACCTTTAATTAAAAAAAATTATCGAGTAGTTTTTATGAGGAAAATATTGTCATTTTGGAATAGAAAACGATTGTCAAAAGATTAACATGAACGTGACAGGTTAATATGGTTCTTTTTACAAGAGGAAACAGGTCCTATTGTCGCTTTACTTCAAGCGAGAATGTGTCAATTATAACACATATCAACTGATTGACAATGTATTGACTGTTATTACTTTCTCTACGTTCCCCTCGTCCTCTATATCTGTTTCGCAAATCTGCCCATCTCTCTCTCTCTCTCTCTCTCTCTCTCTCTCTCTCTCTCTCTCTCTCTCTCTCTCTCTCTCTCTCTCTCTCTCTCTCGAAACACACACAATTTGCCTCGCCTATCCTCCACTAGGTTTCATCCCCAATGCAATATGTAATGTCATATTCATTTACCATTTCCGGCATCATATCTTCAACGACTTTATATCTTCCCTTCATATTTGAAGGCTGAGCAATTCACATGTTGGGCATTCATATTATACCCATTAACCGTGTTTGTTTAGGTGAAGAAAAATATATCGAGTCTGTCACATGAGCAAAAGGCAAATTTAGATCGCCTCGTCAATCTTAAATATCGCAGTTAGTACGATCCTCAAGTAAGGTACGTGCCTCATATCAATCCCATGCATGAAAAATACTAAAATTACTGCCCATGAAATATTATCATCAGTAGCTGGCACGCAGAAGCTAAATGTACCAAAATTCGCTACTAAGATTAAAAATTGGAAAGTTAAGGTATTCTGTGAGGGTAAGTCGTGTTATAGTTAAGATACAAATTATCGTTATTCATGACTTACCAGGATAAGACCTTCAAATAATATCTGACGTGTATTACAAAAGTAAATTAGTAAATATTCAAATTTTTTTTTTTCTGTGCGATTTTATGCATTATCCTCAGTATCAGTTGCTTGTCCAGTTTGTTAAGCTCTGTTTATTTGACTGTTTTCTTTTCTTTTGTCTTGTTTTATTTGAACTGCTTTTTGTTTTTTTGTTTAGTTTTTGTTTGTTTATGTTTTGTAAATGTTTGTAGCCAGCAGATCGCCTAAGATAGATAGAGCAAGAAAAATAGATGTATAGATGGATGAATGGATAATAGATGAAAGGTTTGGTGATGCATCTATCGCCTAATGCCTTCGGGCAACTCCATTCTGCTGCCAGATTTTAATACAATAGTAAAAAGGGTCTTATTGCCTCAGAGTCAGATCTGAACATGAAATAGCTATCAAGGTCGTACGTTCTATATAGCTCTCTCAGACTCAAATGGTCTTGGAACTGTTGGAACTCGAATGGAACTGTTGGAATCATGGGAATATTTTGGACTTTATTACACATGTTTTTAACATAAACCTGAGCTTTTTCTTTCAAAATTCAAATCCATGTCTCACACGACTGATGCATGGGTACTAATCCATGAAAAAGCCATCTTATTTAAAAACAAACCTACTTCAATTGAATTTCAATATGACGTCACGGCTTGTTTATGAGGGGACAGAATCGTCTAGAACAATAGAAATTTGAAGAAATTTCCTCTGCTAATATTAGAAAAAATTATTCCCAACTAGTCTGGTTTCCAAATATAAGGTGTGTCGATTATTAATAAACAAAATTTATTGTTTTTGATGGTTGTTCACGCTTTTCTACATTCTATAAAACGCATTTTCTATCAATTTTCTTTGTGTTGTTGCTGTTTTGTCCCCCTCTCAAGAATGATCCTTAGCTTTTAAACAATATATTTTTTGATGTGACGTCATAATGAAATAGGGCAATTAACAAACAGCCGAAGGCAGTTTTCATGACATCAAGGATATTTATTATTGATAAGTGCTCTTAAATAGATGAAAATGAAAAAATATTCAGTTGATAGAGGAGTTTTCTATGTTATAGAATGATTACAATGATTAATTTCCAAAGCGGTTAGAGGCAGGGGCTTATTCACAATCACGTGATCTTAACAAAATTCAAATGTCTCAGGCAATAAAACAACCAGCTGATCTGAGTAAAAAATTTTAGCCAATCAGAATCGAGAAAATTTGTGTGTCAGGTGTCAGCCCGGCGAGCCGGGAAACGGTTATTTCTTTTTATTCTTTTCCCACTCAATAATAAATATCTTAGCCGGTAAATGTATACAAAATAGAAAAAACCTCTCCTGAAAATTTCGATTTACTTAAGGTAGTTCGTGACCCTTGCTATTGCGCATCCGTTTCGCGCATCTTGTTTTCGAACATTGAATATTCCTCCTTTTCGATTAAGAATTGTTTAAAGTTGATATTAAATAACAACTGAATCTTTAGACCGGCTTTATCAAACAAAAATGACTTGACTAAAAAAAGTTGCCATTCAACCGAAACTGTTTTGGTTATGCTAGGATTGGTTCAATGGTCTTCAAGGCAATTACTGTAGTCTAACGACCTCCTCGGTCAACATTAGCTAATGGTTTTTGAAGAAAAAGGACAAAAACGCTTTCATTCTTATTTCCTGATGCCGGAGTATGTTTTTATTACATTGCCATTAGCTTTTAATAAAAAACTATTGGACTTGATCCAGAAGTTTCTTCAGTTCTTTATTGTACTTTTTCTAGTGTCTTTTTTTTTGCTGTTGTTGTTTGAAAGACCTCTTCGGATATGAAAATCACGACGTCCAAAAAAACACATCTCTATTCAGTTGATATTCCGACTCTTAACCTGCTACTGATGGCACTTTTTTGGTACTTATATGTTTAGACGCTGCTATGGCAACACGTGTACTAACTGGTTTTGAATCACGTAGTCCAAAAGAACCCATTACTACTAGCTGATATTCCGACTCTTAACTGGTTATGGCACTTTTTCGGTACTTATATGTTTAGACGCTTCTATGCGGGCAACACGTGCACTAACTGGTTTTGAATCACGTAGTCCAAAAGAACCCATTACTACTAGCTGATATTCCGACTCTTAACTGGTTATGGCACTTTTTCGGTATTTATATGTTTAGAAGCTGCTATGGCAACACTAACTGGTTTTGGATTTTGCTAAAATTAAAGTTTCTGTATGTCTGCAAAACCTCTTAGCGAAACAGAGTCTCACTGCATGTGATTGATTAACATATTTAATATTAATATAGGATAGCTCATTCATTGACGTTGCCTTTCAGAGATGATAGTCTAATAGAACAATTATCTTACTGTTTAATTAAGTTCCTTAGTTTGATATATTCAGTTTCGCATGAACTAGCCGGGGGCACATCTCTATTTGTTTCAAGACCATAAGTGGCTTTGTTGTTAATAGAACACTAAATAAAGTTCTAATTGTATAATTTTATCGTGTAGGTCAGCGGTTACTAAATTCAGCCCAGCGAAGGGACCAATATCTGTTTCAGACATGTCGTCTGATACTACATCACCTTGATTGCCACATCAGATAAAGCCTACAAAAAGAAACCCGTTCTTTTTTCCGCGTCGAAGATATCTTCTCTTACTTGATATCATGGGTTGTGGTTCATCCACTGCGCACTCGAATCTTCACAAAGATCCTATATCCATCCCGTTATCAACTGCACAGAAATACCTCGTACGAGAAACATGGGAAACAATCGATGCTCAAAAAAGTTCGGTTGGGAAAAAGACATTTCTAAGGTAAGTTATTTTTATTTTTAGTAAGTTATTTTGTAAAATTTGGTTGGAAACCTTACTTACTTTATAAAACGCATTCAGTATTAATTAGTACTAAAAAAACTCACATCAACCCTTTTATCTGATCTGTCTGTTTGCTTGGAAACACGATTTATCAAATGGCTCTACCAGCACGAAACCAATTTCAAATGAACGAGAAACAAAAGATCAGAAAATAGACGGATCGCATAACCGAGAACTGATTTTGCGATATTGGTAGCCTGAAAATAATTCATATAATATTGTTCACGTATCTTAGTACGAGATGAAACACTTATCAGTCGAGATGGAGTTATAAAAGTATTCTTTTTATCGCACAAACTTTCGACAATATTTTCGATCTTATTTTTTCTTGTACGTATTAGACAACTGAATAAATCTAAAAATAAACGATCGCTTACTAAAATAGCTTTTACGTCATAAGAAATACGAAAAAATAATTTCAATCAGCGTTGTTACTGTTGGTATAGTTTATATGATTATGTTTCATTCGTTCATTTTCTTATCCTTCATTACAATATTTGATGGAAAATGTTTTTTCTCGCGCTGATAAATGACTGGCTGGGTATGGAAAAGCTTTTAGTGTTTTGCCGAACTTGGACAGATATTTATATAGCACTTATTAATCATTTCCTGGTAACAAGAGTAGCTCTTGCTATACATCGCTGAGTGACGGCGTTCAAACCATTCAAAAGCATGATGTATACGAGTACTACATCAACTGTACAGCGAATACGTGATTAAAGTATAAAATATATATATATATGATGAAGGGTAAAGATTGACAGGTTCAAGTCTTTTAAGTTTAAATGTGAGATTTATATTATGCTTAACATTGGTATATCTTGGATTTCTCCTCGTTTTGCACCAGCTGAGTTGATCGCGTTCCCCCGAAAGGAATTTTGGGTCAATTATTTTTTGTTAGCATTTTCTAAGCATTTTCCGAGTCTACAATGTAGAGTTCTCTTGTTGATTGAAATGGAAATGTGCATTGAGTTGGACTAGCGTTTACGATCAATTTAAAGAAGGAAGAATTCGTATTTTGTGGGTTCTATTGACAGAATCATGGAAAATGCCAATCAAATTACGATGTCGAAGTCTCAATTCTGATTGGTTGACTCCCATTCAATGCTTTTAATTTCACAAAACCTTCAAGAAACTGCTCTATCCGTCACAGAATGAAAACTGCGCTGAGGATTAAGTATCTTAATATATTATCACTACAATACCACAGTAGCCTAATTTGATAAGAAATTTTATGTTTTCATTAATGACCCTTCAGGGTCCTGTGGCTTTGACTCTTATTGTTATATTATTTTTAAATTATAAAGCCCGCAGCGATTGTGCTGTCAGCCAGGTGTATTCCAAGACTACACATCATATATAGTACCTTCAAAGACGTGCGAAATTGTCATTTTCATTACTACCATTTGCGTTCAACCTTGAAGCCCGAACGGCGATTTTACACGTTGGTTTAAGTTTCAAACGTAACGGTTTTGTCTGGATCTTGTGATACTTTTGACCAGCAGTGAAACGTCGACAGTTGGATAGTAAAATAAACAAGTTGATAGGTGTTGTGAACACACGTTTCAAACATGATTCGCTCAGGTTTTCAGATTTTTGTCGATGAGTTGAGACTGCCTATTACTTTCTGATCAAACCGTATCGTGCTTTATCAACTACCGGCTCAAACAAACGTCAGCAGAATTATAAGTTTTTCAACGTTGACACTTGCTTGGCAAAAGTGACTCATAAAACTAGACAAAGCCGGTACGTTTAAAACGTAAAATAACGCGTAGAATCGTTTACGCTTCAAGGTTGAACGCAAATGGTAGTAGTGTTAAATGTAATGAGTTTGCTCAAAACATTTGAACATTTTACGTCACAATGTCTCTCTTTCCTGATGTAATGACCGTGACACTCGACCTCCATGGCCCTATATTATTAAATTTCTAGACTTTGACTTCGAAATTATGATTGTAAAAACGGGACATCTGAACGTAATGTTGAGAAAAATAGGTACGAAAAGAAAGAAAACAAACGTCTTCAACGCGCAAGTTTTTTAAGAAAATTTAAAACCCCCTAAATCCACAAATTTAAGCAGCCTGTTATTCCAAAACATCATCTAAGATCATTTTTTTGTGATGCTTGATCTTTTTCCTCTAGATTCTTCGAAATGAACCCAGACTTCCAGAAATTATTTCCCGAGTTTGTGAACCTCAAGCGAGAAGAGCTTGAAAAAGCCAATGCGTTACATGGACACGCTAAACGAGTTATGAAGGCCGTGGAAAATGCTGTTACAGCCATGGATGATGCGGAGAGCTTTGCTGCCTACCTGGAGGGACTGGGGCAGAGACATATTGCACGTGCTCTCAAACCATCGTACCTTGATGTAAGTTTGTCAAACCTCTGACCATTACTCTAAGGCCAGGTTCAAACGTCGATCTTCTCATGAGTCTAACCTATTAACATCAAAGAAGACCTTCTGATTATCTTGATTTCAATAGGTTCGGCTTATGAGAAGATCGACGTTTGAACTGGGCTTTACTCAACTACCTTAGATTAACGACTGTTCAAAGCTTAAATGAGTTTGAGAATATAATGAGTCTATGCGTGCTGCAAAGACGAGCTGAGCAGGTGAAAATAGACTAATTGGAAAAATAGCAAAAATAGAAGTGAGAACCTCTTTTTAAGTGTGTTTTTGGGGGGCGCATTATTTTATTTATATTTATGAGACTTATGGACTACGAAAACTAAAGAAAACTAACACTTGACTGATGAAGCCTATAAGATACATTAGAAATATCTCTAAGAAAGTATTTTGCTCTGAGTCCAAGATTTTTTTAATTCAGGAAAAAAAAAACCTACTTGTACATCACCAGGAAAAAAAACTTTAAAATCCATAAGGAAGGGATATTAACTATATAGTTTATGTTGCTCTGGCTTTTTATGTCAGTAATATGACTGACTGATTAGCTGAGGTTATTGCTTGATCCATTGATCATTAAGCCTCTTTGAACATTTTAAGTGGCCATCGACAAACAAATAACCCTCTTCCCTTATGACGTTCAAGTGTAATTTCAAACTTTTTAACTTAACCTTTTAATTTACAACAGCTTTTAATAACTTTACCATGCACTAGACCAATATCTGAAACTCTTTTATACCATATGTTAGTTACTATAAGGAGGAAAATGTGCTTAAATAAGGTACCTTATCGATCATTTAAAACGATCATCTACCTGTTTTTGCTTCCTTGACATCTAGAAATATCTAAGAGCATAAATTATATCTTTGGTCGATCGCTGAAGAAATTTGCTGCAGGCACTTGTTCGCTGATCTATAATGTATACCTTGAAGCACAATGGACATGTTCAAGAAGCCTGATGACGCTTTTAAGCGTACTTAAAAGTACGTCATTGGTGCACTTTGTTTAACAGTGCACTAGACTCGTTAGTGTCTTTTAAGAACCGGAGAGTCGAAAGGCACTTCAAGTCTGAATGGTCTTCAAAGGAAATAAGATTCAGCTATTAAGAAGTTCAAATATTTTGAATAGACTGAAGAGCCACTTAAGAAAAGAATGGGTCAGAATGGCAAGATGCAAGTACCGCTTGGCGCCGGTCTAATAGAAATCTTATTTTAGTATAAACCTACTAATGGTATATTAAAAATCCTGCACTCTGATTGGCTGAGATACTAGTGGTCTACTAGTGGTAGACCACTACTAGCGAAAAAGGCCGGTTTTTGAAAGCCAGAACAATGGCAAAAACAATCATTTAATGACGAAAAAAACATTTATTTGACCGAATAGCAGGTTTATACTAAAACAATTAGACCTCTCGCCCTCATGGTCTACGAGTCAATAGCCCATTCAGCCTTCAGCCTCACAGGCTATTGACTCATTGACCATTCGGGCTGCGGGTCTAATTGTTAAAGGAACTCAAAGTGCACTTTCAATCAGTAATCAGACTACGCTATCCGCTAACAAAACAGATAATCTATCTTGAGGCATTTAACCAATGAAGACAAAAGACACTGATCACAATTACCTTGGTAATGATAATGATGATAATGATGATAATGATGATAATGATGATAAAGATGATAATGATGATAATGATGATAATGATGATAATGATGATAATGATGATAATGATGATAATGATGATAATGATGATAATGATGATAATGATGATAATGATGATTATGATAATGATGATAATGATGATAATGATGATCATGATGATCATGATGATCATGATGATCATGATGATCATGATGATCATGATGATCATGATGATCATGATGATCATGATGATCATGATGATCATGATGATCATCATGATGATCATGATGATCATGATGATCATGATGATCATGATGATCATGATGATCATGATGATCATGATGATAATGATGATCATGATGATTATGATAATGATGATAATGATGATAATGATAATGATCATAATGATCACAATAATGATCATAATAATGAAGAAAAAGACAAAGATTGAAAACGAATTTCAATCTCCTGAGAATTGAAGACTATTGTTTTGTCCCCCAATTTGAGCTGCATTCTGAAGTGCTGCAAGGGGTCTATAACTATCTGGTGGAGCTCTGCTCTAACATTTTCAGTCTCAATTCACTTGATTGTAATTGTTTCTTTCTAGCAAGTCAGTATTACAAGGGCGGATCCGGGATTTTGTTCAGGGAGGGGTGCAGGGCACAAAGTCAGCCCAGGGGGTGCAACCCTCAGAATCAAGGAAAGAAAACATTATTTCGTATTGGGTTTCTTCAAAATAGGGGGACAAAGTTGTTTCGAGGGGGTGCGCACCCCCTGCACCCCTCCCCTTGATCCACCCCTGTATTACACACCCGGTGACGAATCGTTATGTATATATGTGTTCCAGGCGATGCAAGTGGCCCTGATGGACACTTTACAAGATCTACTGCAGTCACAATGGACTCAAGAGACCTCAGAGGCTTGGAATATTTTATTTAGATTTATTGCAGATACAATGAAGAGAGGGTTGCAGTCTAGCAAATAGTTTTTTGACTCTGAAGATGATACACAATAGACTTTGATAGGGCAGTTTTCGTATGAGTGGGCAACGATATGGCAATTCGTAGCCGTACTGTAGCCGTACCATAGGTTTACCGTAACCGTAACTACGCGTTGTGTGGATGAATTACTGGAAGGCAATGGGAAGCCATTTCAATGTTACGGCATGTCGTACCGTGTACCTGCAGTAAGTCAGTACCGTGTGTTTCCCACTCATACCAAAACTGCTCTATCACCTTTTGTAAGGTCGATTTGGCCAATTTTCTAGCTAAGGTGCCCCATCATGCCTCAAGGACCTCATGAGTATTAGAAAAAACCTACTAATGGTCTATCACCAATCGAGCCCTGTGATTGGCTGAGCTACTAGGGGTCTATTAGTGATAGACCTCTAGTAGCGAAAAGCGCCGGTTTTGAAAACCAAAAAAAAATATATTTAAAGCAAAATCCAAAACTTTTTGCATCCTTTTATTGGACCGATTAGTAGGTTTTTACTAAAACAATTAGACCTCTCGCCCTCATGGCCTACGAGTCAATAGCCCATTCGGCCTTCGGCCTCATGGGCTATTGACTCGTAGACCATTCGGACTCGAGGACTAATTGTTAAATAGGGCAAACCAAATGTGTGTATAGTATTTGTGTATTTTTGTTAAATACACATTGAAATAGAAACATTCTACATATGACTATTTTATATGTCTATTGACTCGTACTCGAGTGTAGAAAAATAGACAAATAAAAGACTTACATATGTATATATAAATGTATATATAAAAAAGAACTTTTTTCTTTTACAGTATATATCTATAGACTGAAGCAGAAAACCAGACATTTAGGAGCTATCAATTTAGATTCATAGTAAAATCAGTCAAAATTGTCTCCTAAACAATATGTGACGTCACAGTGAAATATAGCAATTCCTTTTACATCAAGAGTGGAAGGGTCCTAAGGGTCCTAAATGTAAATAAACACGTGTATAATGATAGCGACGACAATCAAAAAGCTGAGCAGTCTTAGTACAGTGATATCAAGAGCTTAGCTAAGGCAGCTGGATTTAGAATCAGCAAATAATTAATAGAGCTCTTTACCTACGTATACAAATTGCCCATTTCTGACCACATGTCATTCCCTTGAGAAATGTTCTCTTGTTAAAATATTTGCGCATAAAAGGATCCACTCCCAAGAGTGGCATCATGTGGTCTGAAATTGGCACAACAAACAACGAAGATAAATAGGTCTATTGCAAATTAACTACTATAGTTTCATATTCCTGTTAACGTTATGATACATATTATGATATTTGAGTACTCTTTTATTGTAAGATATAAGAAAGGTAATACTTAACCGCTGTTTGAAGACTAAATACAAGATAAGCTGAATAATTGAAATGACTGTCACTCTTTTGGGTGTATCACTTACATCGTTGATGGTGGTTTGTGGTGTATCACTTACATCGTTGATGGTGGTTTCTGGTGTATCACTTACATCGTTGATGGTTGTTTTGGGTGTATCACTTATCGTTGATGGTTGTTTTGGGTGTATCACTTATCGTTGATTGTGGTTTGTGGTGTATCACTTACATCGTTGATGGTGGTTTGGGGTGTATCACTTACATCGTTGATGGTGGTTTGTGGTGTATCACTTACATCGTTGATGGTGGTTTGTGGTGTATCACGTACATCGTTGATGGTGGTTTGTGGTGTATCACTTACATCGTTGATGGTGGTTTGGGGTGTATCACTTACATCGTTGATGGTGGTTTGTGGTGTATTACTTACATCGTTGATGGTGGTTTGTGGTGTAACACGTACATCGTTGATGGTGGTTTGGGGTGTATCACTTACATCGTTGATGGTGGTTTGGGGTGTATCACTTACATCGTTGATGGTGGTTTGGGGTGTATCACTTACATCGTTGATGGTGGTTTGTGGTGTATCACTTACATCGTTGATGGTGGTTTGTGGTGTATCACTTACATCGTTGATGGTGGTTTCTGGTGTATCACTTACATCGTTGATGGTGGTTTGGGGTGTATCACTTACATCGTTGATGGTGGTTTGTGGTGTAACACGTACATCGTTGATGGTGGTTTGGGGTGTATCACTTACATCGTTGATGGTGGTTTGGGGTGTATCACTTACATCGTTGATGGTGGTTTGGGGTGTATCACTTACATCGTTGATGGTGGTTTGGGGTGTATCACTTACATCGTTGATGGTGGTTTGTGGTGTATCACTTACATCGTTGATGGTGGTTTGGGGTGTATCACTTACATCGTTGATGGTGGTTTGGGGTGTATCACTTACATCGTTGATGGTGGTTTGGGGTGTATCACTTACATCGTTGATGGTGGTTTGTGGTGTATCACTTACATCGTTGATGGTGGTTTGGGGTGTATCACTTACATCGTTGATGGTGGTTTGGGGTGTATCACTTACATCGTTGATGGTGGTTTGGGGTGTATCACTTACATCGTTGATGGTGGTTTGGGGTGTATCACTTACATCGTTGATGGTGGTTTGTGGTGTATCACGTACATCGTTGATGGTGGTTTGGGGTGTATCACTTACATCGTTGATGGTGGTTTGTGGTGTATCACTTATCGTTGATTGTGGTTTGTGGTGTATCACTTATCGTTGATGGTGGTTTTGGGTGTATTACTTATCATTGACTGCTCCTAAGGGTTCATCACCTTATCGTGGTGGGGCAGTTTGTGTGCTTCTATGACCCCTAGATCTATGTTGGCTGGAGTCTACAACTCCTGGTAGTGCCACCTATGTTGAACAGGTCTAATGCCTTTGCATCGAAGCGAGACGAATTGTGATTTTGCAATGATTGACACCTGGGACAATCAAGCTTACCGTTCGTTTCGTTTCGATGGAAACGCACGGCAAAGGCATGATAAGAAATGAAGGGTACCCTGGTTATATTACTTCATATTTCGATCCCTCATAATCAAGATAAAAAAATAAGAGTTCCCTGGTTATCTTTTTTCACATTTCGATCACCCATAACAAAGATAAGAAATGAAGGGTACTGTGGTTATATACTGCTTCATATTTCGATCCCTTATAACCATTTTAAGAAGTGAAAAGTACCCTAGTTATAAATATGGCTTCATATTTCGATCTCCAATAACCCAGATAAGAAGTCAAGAGTACTCTGGTTATATGGTTTCACATTTCGATCACCCATAATCAAGATAAGAAGTTGAGGGTACCCTGGTTATATAGCTTAATATTTCGATCTCCCATAACCAAGATAAGAGGTGAAAGGAACCCGGGGTTATAATGCTTCATATTCCGATCTCCCATAACCAACATAAGAAGTCAAGAGCACCCTGGTTATATGGTTTCACATTTCGATCACCCATAATCAAGATAGGAAGTTGAGGGTACCCTGGTTATATAACTTAATATTTCGATCTCCCATAACCAAGATAAGAAGTGAAAGGTACCCGGGGTTATAATGCTTCATATTCCGATCTCCCATAACCAAGATAAGAAGTTGAGGGTACCAAGGTTATATGGCTTTAAAATTCAATCTTCCATTACCAACATAAAAGGTCAAAGGAACCCTGCTTATTTTCTATGCTTTAGAGTGCTTCCCGTGACCTATAGCCCATGGTTCTGTTGCATTTTTGGGCAATTTTGAGGTGTTTTCAAAAAGCAGGTAAAATTTTATTGAAATGGCTTATATATAAAGGACGAAGAACGCCTGGTCAAAATCATGAATTTCACACCAACTCAAAATGCTCAGTTTTGAGCTTAATCCGTTGGTGTAAAATTTATGAAATTGACCAGGCGTTGCTCGTCTTCATTTGCATGATAAATAAGCCTCGCCCATCTGGTTTCTACAGTTTTTCCGAATATCTTCCTCCCGAAAATGGATTTTCTTTTTTTTCGATGCTTTTGGGAGCTTACCGTGACCTATAGCCCATGGTTTTGTTGGATTTTGTGCGATTTTCAGGTGTTTTTAAAAAGTAGGTAAAATTTTATTCCAATGGTAAATATATAAAGGACGAAGAACGCCTGGTCAAAATCATGAATTTCACACCAACTCAAAATGCTCAGTTTTGAGCTTAATCCGTTGGTGTAAAATTCATGAAATTGACCAGGCGTTGCTCGTCTTCATTTGCATGATAAATAAGCCTCGCCCATCTGGTTTCTACAGGTTTTCTGAATATTTTCCTCCCAAAAATCGATTTTCTTTATTTTCGATTCTTTTGGGTACTTACCGTGACCTATAGCCCATGGTTTTGTTGGATTTTGGGCGATTTTGAGGTGTTTTCAAAAAGTAGGTAAAATTTTATTCAAATGGCTTATATATAAAGGACGAAGAACGCCTGGTCAAAATCATGAATTTCACACCAACTCAAAATGTTCAATTTTGAGCTTAATCCGTTGGTGTAAAATTCATGAAATTGACCAGGCGTTGCTCGTCTTCATTTGCATGATAAATAAGCCTCGCCCATTTGGTTTCTATAGGTTTTCTGAATATTTTCCTCCCGAAAATGGATTTTCTTTATTTTCGATGCTTTTGGGAGCTTACCGTGAGCTATAGCCCATGGTTTTGTTGGATTTTGGGCGATTTTGAGGTGTTTTCAAAAAGCAGGTAAAATTTTATTGAAATGGCTTATATATAAAGGACGAAGAACGCCTGGTCAAAATCATGAATTTCACACCAACTCAAAATGCTCAGTTTTGAGCTTAATCCGTTGGTGTAAAAGTCATGAAATTGACCAGGCGTTGCTCGTCTTCATTTGCATGATAAATAAGCCTCGCCCATCTGGTTTCTACAGGTTTTCTGAATATCTTCCCCCCAAAAATCGATTTTCTTTATTTTCGATTCTTTTGGGTACTTACCGTGACCTATAGCCCATGGTTTTGTTGGATTTTGGGCGATTTTGAGGTGTTTTCAAAAAGTAGGTAAAATTTTATTCAAATGGCTTATATATAAAGGACGAAGAACGCCTGGTCAAAATCATGAATTTCACACCAACTCAAAATGCTCAGTTTTAAGCTTAATCCGTTGGTGTAAAAGTCATGAAATTGACCAGGCGTTGCTCGTCTTCATTTGCATGATAAATAAGCCCCGCCCATCTGGTTACTACAGGTTTTCTGAATATTTTCCTCCCAAAAATCGATTTTCTTTATTTTCGATTCTTTTGGGTACTTACCGTGACCTATAGCCCATGGTTTTGTTGGATTTTGGGCGATTTTGAGGTGTTTTCAAAAAGTAGGTAAAATTTTATTCAAATGGCTTATATATAAAGGACGAAGAACGCCTGGTCAAAATCATGAATTTCACACCAACTCAAAATGCTCAGTTTTGAGCTTAATCCGTTGGTGTAAAATTCATGAAATTGACCAGGCGTTGCTCGTCTTCATTTGCATGATAAATAAGCCTCGCCCATTTGGTTTCTATAGGTTTTCTGAATATTTTGCTCCCGAAAATGGATTTTCTTTTTTTTCGATGCTTTTGGGAGCTTACCGTGACCTATAGACCATGGTTTTGTTGGATTTTGGGCGATTTTGAGGTGTTTTCAAAAAGCAGGTAAAATTTTATTCAAATGGCTTATATATAAAGGACGAAGAACGCCTGGTCAAAATCATGAATTTCACACCAACTCAAAATGCTCAGTTTTGAGCTTAATCCGTTGGTGTAAAAGTCATGAAATTGACCAGGCGTTGCTCGTCTTCATTTGCATGATAAATAAGCCTCGCCCATCTGGTTTCTACAGGTTTTCTGAATATCTTCCCCCCGAAAATCGATTTTCTTTATTTTCGATTCTTTTGGGTACTTACCGTGACCTATAGCCCATGGTTTTGTTGGATTTTGGGCGATTTTGAGGTGTTTTCAAAAAGTAGGTAAAATTTTATTCAAATGGCTTATATATAAAGGACGAAGAACGCCTGGTCAAAATCATGAATTTCACACCAACTCAAAATGTTCAATTTTGAGCTTAATCCGTTGGTGTAAAATTCATGAAATTGACCAGGCGTTGCTCGTCTTCATTTGCATGATAAATAAGCCTCGCCCATCTGGTTTCTACAGGTTTTCTAAATATTTTTCTCCTGAAAATCGATTTTCTTTATTTTCGATGCTTTTGGGTACTTACCGTGACCTATAGACCATGGTTTTGTTGGATTTTGGGCGATTTTGAGGTGTTTTCAAAAAGCAGGTAAAATTTTATTCAAATGGCTTATATATAAAGGACGAAGAACGCCTGGTCAAAATCATGAATTTCACACCAACTCAAAATGCTCAATTTTGAGCTTAATCCGTTGGTGTAAAATTCATGAAATTGACCAGGCGTTGCTCGTCTTCATTTGCATGATAAATAAGCCTCGCCCATCTGGTTTCTACAGGTTTTCTGAATATCTTCCTCCCGATAATCGATTTTCTTTTTTTCGATGCTTTTGGGAGCTTACCGTGAGCTATAGCCCATGGTTTTGTTGGATTTTGGGCGATTTTGAGGTGTTTTCAAAAAGTAGGTAAAATTTTATTCAAATGGCTTATATATAAAGGACGAAGAACGCCTGGTCAAAATCATGAATTTCACACCAACTCAAAATGCTCAGTTTTGAGCTTAATCCGTTGGTGTAAAATTCATGAAATTGACCAGGCGTTGCTCGTCTTCATTTGCATGATAAATAAGCCTCGCCCATTTGGTTTCTATAGGTTTTCTGAATATTTTGCTCCCGAAAATGGATTTTCTTTTTTTTCGATGCTTTTGGGAGCTTACCGTGACCTATAGACCATGGTTTTGTTGGATTTTGGGCGATTTTGAGGTGTTTTCAAAAAGCAGGTAAAATTTTATTCAAATGGCTTATATATAAAGGACGAAGAACGCCTGGTCAAAATCATGAATTTCACACCAACTCAAAATGCTCAGTTTTGAGCTTAATCCGTTGGTGTAAAAGTCATGAAATTGACCAGGCGTTGCTCGTCTTCATTTGCATGATAAATAAGCCTCGCCCATCTGGTTTCTACAGGTTTTCTGAATATCTTCCCCCCGAAAATCGATTTTCTTTATTTTCGATTCTTTTGGGTACTTACCGTGACCTATAGCCCATGGTTTTGTTGGATTTTGGGCGATTTTGAGGTGTTTTCAAAAAGTAGGTAAAATTTTATTCAAATGGCTTATATATAAAGGACGAAGAACGCCTGGTCAAAATCATGAATTTCACACCAACTCAAAATGTTCAATTTTGAGCTTAATCCGTTGGTGTAAAATTCATGAAATTGACCAGGCGTTGCTCGTCTTCATTTGCATGATAAATAAGCCTCGCCCATCTGGTTTCTACAGGTTTTCTAAATATTTTTCTCCTGAAAATCGATTTTCTTTATTTTCGATGCTTTTGGGTACTTACCGTGACCTATAGACCATGGTTTTGTTGGATTTTGGGCGATTTTGAGGTGTTTTCAAAAAGCAGGTAAAATTTTATTCAAATGGCTTATATATAAAGGACGAAGAACGCCTGGTCAAAATCATGAATTTCACACCAACTCAAAATGCTCAATTTTGAGCTTAATCCGTTGGTGTAAAATTCATGAAATTGACCAGGCGTTGCTCGTCTTCATTTGCATGATAAATAAGCCTCGCCCATCTGGTTTCTACAGGTTTTCTGAATATCTTCCTCCCGATAATCGATTTTCTTTTTTTCGATGCTTTTGGGAGCTTACCGTGAGCTATAGCCCATGGTTTTGTTGGATTTTGGGCGATTTTGAGGTGTTTTCAAAAAGTAGGTAAAATTTTATTCAAATGGCTTATATATAAAGGACGAAGAACGCCTGGTCAAAATCATGAATTTCACACCAACTCAAAATGCTCAGTTTTGAGCTTAATCCGTTGGTGTAAAATTCATGAAATTGACCAGGCGTTGCTCGTCTTCATTTGCATGATAAATAAGCCTCGCCCATTTGGTTTCTATAGGTTTTCTGAATATTTTGCTCCCGAAAATGGATTTTCTTTTTTTTCGATGCTTTTGGGAGCTTACCGTGACCTATAGACCATGGTTTTGTTGGATTTTGGGCGATTTTGAGGTGTTTTCAAAAAGCAGGTAAAATTTTATTCAAATGGCTTATATATAAAGGACGAAGAACGCCTGGTCAAAATCATGAATTTCACACCAACTCAAAATGCTCAGTTTTGAGCTTAATCCGTTGGTGTAAAAGTCATGAAATTGACCAGGCGTTGCTCGTCTTCATTTGCATGATAAATAAGCCTCGCCCATCTGGTTTCTACAGGTTTTCTGAATATCTTCCCCCCGAAAATCGATTTTCTTTATTTTCGATTCTTTTGGGTACTTACCGTGACCTATAGCCCATGGTTTTGTTGGATTTTGGGCGATTTTGAGGTGTTTTCAAAAAGTAGGTAAAATTTTATTCAAATGGCTTATATATAAAGGACGAAGAACGCCTGGTCAAAATCATGAATTTCACACCAACTCAAAATGTTCAATTTTGAGCTTAATCCGTTGGTGTAAAATTCATGAAATTGACCAGGCGTTGCTCGTCTTCATTTGCATGATAAATAAGCCTCGCCCATCTGGTTTCTACAGGTTTTCTAAATATTTTTCTCCTGAAAATCGATTTTCTTTATTTTCGATGCTTTTGGGTACTTACCGTGACCTATAGACCATGGTTTTGTTGGATTTTGGGCGATTTTGAGGTGTTTTCAAAAAGCAGGTAAAATTTTATTCAAATGGCTTATATATAAAGGACGAAGAACGCCTGGTCAAAATCATGAATTTCACACCAACTCAAAATGCTCAATTTTGAGCTTAATCCGTTGGTGTAAAATTCATGAAATTGACCAGGCGTTGCTCGTCTTCATTTGCATGATAAATAAGCCTCGCCCATCTGGTTTCTACAGGTTTTCTGAATATCTTCCCCCCGAAAATCGATTTTCTTTATTTTCGATTCTTTTGGGTACTTACCGTGACCTATAGCCCATGGTTTTGTTGGATTTTGGGCGATTTTGAGGTGTTTTCAAAAAGTAGGTAAAATTTTATTCAAATGGCTTATATATAAAGGACGAAGAACGCCTGGTCAAAATCATGAATTTCACACCAACTCAAAATGTTCAATTTTGAGCTTAATCCGTTGGTGTAAAATTCATGAAATTGACCAGGCGTTGCTCGTCTTCATTTGCATGATAAATAAGCCTCGCCCATCTGGTTTCTACAGGTTTTCTAAATATTTTTCTCCTGAAAATCGATTTTCTTTATTTTCGATGCTTTTGGGTACTTACCGTGACCTATAGACCATGGTTTTGTTGGATTTTGGGCGATTTTGAGGTGTTTTCAAAAAGCAGGTAAAATTTTATTCAAATGGCTTATATATAAAGGACGAAGAACGCCTGGTGAAAATCATGAATTTCACACCAACTCAAAATGTTCAGTTTTGAGCTTAATCCGTTGGTGTAAAAGTCATGAAATTGACCAGGCGTTGCTCGTCTTCATTTGCATGATAAATAAGCCTCGCCCATCTGGTTTCTACAGGTTTTCTGAATATTTTTCTCCCGAAAATCGATTTTCTTTTTTTTCGATGCTTTTGGGAGCTTACCGTGAGCTATAGCCCATGGTTTTGTTGGATTTTGGGCGATTTTGAGGTGTTTTCAAAAAGTAGGTAAAATTTTATTCAAATGGCTTATATATAAAGGACGAAGAACGCCTGGTCAAAATCATGAATTTCACACCAACTCAAAATGCTCAGTTTTGAGCTTAATCCGTTGGTGTAAAATTCATGAAATTGACCAGGCGTTGCTCGTCTTCATTTGCATGATAAATAAGCCTCGCCCATTTGGTTTCTATAGGTTTTCTGAATATTTTGCTCCCGAAAATGGATTTTCTTTTTTTTCGATGCTTTTGGGAGCTTACCGTGACCTATAGACCATGGTTTTGTTGGATTTTGGGCGATTTTGAGGTGTTTTCAAAAAGCAGGTAAAATTTTATTCAAATGGCTTATATATAAAGGACGAAGAACGCCTGGTCAAAATCATGAATTTCACACCAACTCAAAATGCTCAGTTTTGAGCTTAATCCGTTGGTGTAAAAGTCATGAAATTGACCAGGCGTTGCTCGTCTTCATTTGCATGATAAATAAGCCTCGCCCATCTGGTTTCTACAGGTTTTCTGAATATCTTCCCCCCGAAAATCGATTTTCTTTATTTTCGATTCTTTTGGGTACTTACCGTGACCTATAGCCCATGGTTTTGTTGGATTTTGGGCGATTTTGAGGTGTTTTCAAAAAGTAGGTAAAATTTTATTCAAATGGCTTATATATAAAGGACGAAGAACGCCTGGTCAAAATCATGAATTTCACACCAACTCAAAATGTTCAATTTTGAGCTTAATCCGTTGGTGTAAAATTCATGAAATTGACCAGGCGTTGCTCGTCTTCATTTGCATGATAAATAAGCCTCGCCCATCTGGTTTCTACAGGTTTTCTAAATATTTTTCTCCTGAAAATCGATTTTCTTTATTTTCGATGCTTTTGGGTACTTACCGTGACCTATAGACCATGGTTTTGTTGGATTTTGGGCGATTTTGAGGTGTTTTCAAAAAGCAGGTAAAATTTTATTCAAATGGCTTATATATAAAGGACGAAGAACGCCTGGTGAAAATCATGAATTTCACACCAACTCAAAATGTTCAGTTTTGAGCTTAATCCGTTGGTGTAAAAGTCATGAAATTGACCAGGCGTTGCTCGTCTTCATTTGCATGATAAATAAGCCTCGCCCATCTGGTTTCTACAGGTTTTCTGAATATTTTTCTCCCGAAAATCGATTTTCTTTTTTTTCGATGCTTTTGGGAGCTTACCGTGACCTATAGCCCATGGTTTTGTTGGATTTTGGGCGATTTTGAGGTGTTTTCAAAAAGTAGGTAAAATTTTATTCAAATGGCTTATATATAAAGGACGAAGAACGCCTGGTCAAAATCATGAATTTCACACCAACTCAAAATGCTCAATTTTGAGCTTAATCCGTTGGTGTAAAATTCATGAAATTGACCAGGCGTTGCTCGTCTTCATTTGCATGATAAATAAGCCTCGCCCATCTGGTTTCTACAGGTTTTCTGAATATCTTCCTCTCGATAATCGATTTTCTTTTTTTCGATGCTTTTGGGAGCTTACCGTGAGCTATAGCCCATGGTTTTGTTGGATTTTGGGCGATTTTGAGGTGTTTTCAAAAAGTAGGTAAAATTTTATTCAAATGGCTTATATATAAAGGACGAAGAACGCCTGGTCAAAATCATGAATTTCACACCAACTCAAAATGCTCAATTTTGAGCTTAATCCGTTGGTGTAAAATTCATGAAATTGACCAGGCGTTGCTCGTCTTCATTTGCATGATAAATAAGCCTCGCCCATTTGGTTTCTATAGGTTTTCTGAATATTTTGCTCCCGAAAATGGATTTTCTTTTTTTTCGATGCTTTTGGGAGCTTACCGTGACCTATAGACCATGGTTTTGTTGGATTTTGGGCGATTTTGAGGTGTTTTCAAAAAGCAGGTAAAATTTTATTCAAATGGCTTATATATAAAGGACGAAGAACGCCTGGTCAAAATCATGAATTTCACACCAACTCAAAATGCTCAGTTTTGAGCTTAATCCGTTGGTGTAAAAGTCATGAAATTGACCAGGCGTTGCTCGTCTTCATTTGCATGATAAATAAGCCTCGCCCATCTGGTTTCTACAGTTTTTCCGAATATCTTCCTCCCGAAAATGGATTTTCTTTTTTTTCGATGCTTTTGGGAGCTTACCGTGACCTATAGCCCATGGTTTTGTTGGATTTTGGGCGATTTTGAGGTGTTTTCAAAAAGTAGGTAAAATTTTATTCAAATGGCTTATATATAAAGGACGAAGAACGCCTGGTCAAAATCATGAATTTCACACCAACTCAAAATGCTCAATTTTGAGCTTAATCCGTTGGTGTAAAATTCATGAAATTGACCAGGCGTTGCTCGTCTTCATTTGCATGATAAATAAGCCTCGCCCATTTGGTTTCTATAGGTTTTCTGAATATTTTGCTCCCGAAAATGGATTTTCTTTTTTTTCGATGCTTTTGGGAGCTTACCGTGACCTATAGACCATGGTTTTGTTGGATTTTGGGCGATTTTGAGGTGTTTTCAAAAAGCAGGTAAAATTTTATTCAAATGGCTTATATATAAAGGACGAAGAACGCCTGGTCAAAATCATGAATTTCACACCAACTCAAAATGCTCAGTTTTGAGCTTAATCCGTTGGTGTAAAATTCATGAAATTGACCAGGCGTTGCTCGTCTTCATTTGCATGATAAATAAGCCTCGCCCATCTGGTTTCTACAGGTTTTCTAAATATTTTTCTCCTGAAAATCGATTTTCTTTATTTTCGATGCTTTTGGGTACTTACCGTGACCTATAGACCATGGTTTTGTTGGATTTTGGGCGATTTTGAGGTGTTTTCAAAAAGCAGGTAAAATTTTATTCAAATGGCTTATATATAAAGGACGAAGAACGCCTGGTGAAAATCATGAATTTCACACCAACTCAAAATGTTCAGTTTTGAGCTTAATCCGTTGGTGTAAAAGTCATGAAATTGACCAGGCGTTGCTCGTCTTCATTTGCATGATAAATAAGCCTCGCCCATCTGGTTTCTACAGGTTTTCTGAATATTTTTCTCCCGAAAATCGATTTTCTTTTTTTTCGATGCTTTTGGGAGCTTACCGTGACCTATAGCCCATGGTTTTGTTGGATTTTGGGCGATTTTGAGGTGTTTTCAAAAAGTAGGTAAAATTTTATTCAAATGGCTTATATATAAAGGACGAAGAACGCCTGGTCAAAATCATGAATTTCACACCAACTCAAAATGCTCAATTTTGAGCTTAATCCGTTGGTGTAAAATTCATGAAATTGACCAGGCGTTGCTCGTCTTCATTTGCATGATAAATAAGCCTCGCCCATCTGGTTTCTACAGGTTTTCTGAATATCTTCCTCCCGATAATCGATTTTCTTTTTTTCGATGCTTTTGGGAGCTTACCGTGAGCTATAGCCCATGGTTTTGTTGGATTTTGGGCGATTTTGAGGTGTTTTCAAAAAGTAGGTAAAATTTTATTCAAATGGCTTATATATAAAGGACGAAGAACGCCTGGTCAAAATCATGAATTTCACACCAACTCAAAATGCTCAATTTTGAGCTTAATCCGTTGGTGTAAAATTCATGAAATTGACCAGGCGTTGCTCGTCTTCATTTGCATGATAAATAAGCCTCGCCCATTTGGTTTCTATAGGTTTTCTGAATATTTTGCTCCCGAAAATGGATTTTCTTTTTTTTCGATGCTTTTGGGAGCTTACCGTGACCTATAGACCATGGTTTTGTTGGATTTTGGGCGATTTTGAGGTGTTTTCAAAAAGCAGGTAAAATTTTATTCAAATGGCTTATATATAAAGGACGAAGAACGCCTGGTCAAAATCATGAATTTCACACCAACTCAAAATGCTCAGTTTTGAGCTTAATCCGTTGGTGTAAAAGTCATGAAATTGACCAGGCGTTGCTCGTCTTCATTTGCATGATAAATAAGCCTCGCCGATCTGGTTTCTACAGTTTTTCCGAATATCTTCCTCCCGAAAATGGATTTTCTTTTTTTTCGATGCTTTTGGGAGCTTACCGTGACCTATAGCCCATGGTTTTGTTGGATTTTGGGCGATTTTGAGGTGTTTTCAAAAAGTAGGTAAAATTTTATTCAAATGGCTTATATATAAAGGACGAAGAACGCCTGGTCAAAATCATGAATTTCACACCAACTCAAAATGCTCAATTTTGAGCTTAATCCGTTGGTGTAAAATTCATGAAATTGACCAGGCGTTGCTCGTCTTCATTTGCATGATAAATAAGCCTCGCCCATTTGGTTTCTATAGGTTTTCTGAATATTTTGCTCCCGAAAATGGATTTTCTTTTTTTTCGATGCTTTTGGGAGCTTACCGTGACCTATAGACCATGGTTTTGTTGGATTTTGGGCGATTTTGAGGTGTTTTCAAAAAGCAGGTAAAATTTTATTCAAATGGCTTATATATAAAGGACGAAGAACGCCTGGTCAAAATCATGAATTTCACACCAACTCAAAATGCTCAGTTTTGAGCTTAATCCGTTGGTGTAAAAGTCATGAAATTGACCAGGCGTTGCTCGTCTTCATTTGCATGATAAATAAGCCTCGCCCATCTGGTTACTACAGGTTTTCTGAATATCTTCCCCCCGAAAATCGATTTTCTTTATTTTCGATTCTTTTGGGTACTTACCGTGACCTATAGCCCATGGTTTTGTTGGATTTTGGGCGATTTTGAGGTGTTTTCAAAAAGTAGGTAAAATTTTATTCAAATGGCTTATATATAAAGGACGAAGAACGCCTGGTCAAAATCATGAATTTCACACCAACTCAAAATGTTCAATTTTGAGCTTAATCCGTTGGTGTAAAATTCATGAAATTGACCAGGCGTTGCTCGTCTTCATTTGCATGATAAATAAGCCTCGCCCATTTGGTTTCTATAGGTTTTCTGAATATTTTGCTCCCGAAAATGGATTTTCTTTTTTTTCGATGCTTTTGGGAGCTTACCGTGACCTATAGACCATGGTTTTGTTGGATTTTGGGCGATTTTGAGGTGTTTTCAAAAAGCAGGTAAAATTTTATTCAAATGGCTTATATATAAAGGACGAAGAACGCCTGGTCAAAATCATGAATTTCACACCAACTCAAAATGCTCAATTTTGAGCTTAATCCGTTGGTGTAAAATTCATGAAATTGACCAGGCGTTGCTCGTCTTCATTTGCATGATAAATAAGCCTCGCCCATCTGGTTTCTACAGGTTTTCTGAATATCTTCCTCCCGATAATCGATTTTCTTTTTTTCGATGCTTTTGGGAGCTTACCGTGAGCTATAGCCCATGGTTTTGTTGGATTTTGGGCGATTTTGAGGTGTTTTCAAAAAGTAGGTAAAATTTTATTCAAATGGCTTATATATAAAGGACGAAGAACGCCTGGTCAAAATCATGAATTTCACACCAACTCAAAATGCTCAATTTTGAGCTTAATCCGTTGGTGTAAAATTCATGAAATTGACCAGGCGTTGCTCGTCTTCATTTGCATGATAAATAAGCCTCGCCCATTTGGTTTCTATAGGTTTTCTGAATATTTTGCTCCCGAAAATGGATTTTCTTTTTTTTCGATGCTTTTGGGAGCTTACCGTGACCTATAGACCATGGTTTTGTTGGATTTTGGGCGATTTTGAGGTGTTTTCAAAAAGCAGGTAAAATTTTATTCAAATGGCTTATATATAAAGGACGAAGAACGCCTGGTCAAAATCATGAATTTCACACCAACTCAAAATGCTCAGTTTTGAGCTTAATCCGTTGGTGTAAAAGTCATGAAATTGACCAGGCGTTGCTCGTCTTCATTTGCATGATAAATAAGCCTCGCCCATCTGGTTTCTACAGTTTTTCCGAATATCTTCCTCCCGAAAATGGATTTTCTTTTTTTTCGATGCTTTTGGGAGCTTACCGTGACCTATAGCCCATGGTTTTGTTGGATTTTGGGCGATTTTGAGGTGTTTTCAAAAAGTAGGTAAAATTTTATTCAAATGGCTTATATATAAAGGACGAAGAACGCCTGGTCAAAATCATGAATTTCACACCAACTCAAAATGCTCAATTTTGAGCTTAATCCGTTGGTGTAAAATTCATGAAATTGACCAGGCGTTGCTCGTCTTCATTTGCATGATAAATAAGCCTCGCCCATTTGGTTTCTATAGGTTTTCTGAATATTTTGCTCCCGAAAATGGATTTTCTTTTTTTTCGATGCTTTTGGGAGCTTACCGTGACCTATAGACCATGGTTTTGTTGGATTTTGGGCGATTTTGAGGTGTTTTCAAAAAGCAGGTAAAATTTTATTCAAATGGCTTATATATAAAGGACGAAGAACGCCTGGTCAAAATCATGAATTTCACACCAACTCAAAATGCTCAGTTTTGAGCTTAATCCGTTGGTGTAAAAGTCATGAAATTGACCAGGCGTTGCTCGTCTTCATTTGCATGATAAATAAGCCTCGCCCATCTGGTTTCTACAGGTTTTCTGAATATCTTCCCCCCGAAAATCGATTTTCTTTATTTTCGATTCTTTTGGGTACTTACCGTGACCTATAGCCCATGGTTTTGTTGGATTTTGGGCGATTTTGAGGTGTTTTCAAAAAGTAGGTAAAATTTTATTCAAATGGCTTATATATAAAGGACGAAGAACGCCTGGTCAAAATCATGAATTTCACACCAACTCAAAATGTTCAATTTTGAGCTTAATCCGTTGGTGTAAAATTCATGAAATTGACCAGGCGTTGCTCGTCTTCATTTGCATGATAAATAAGCCTCGCCCATCTGGTTTCTACAGGTTTTCTAAATATTTTTCTCCTGAAAATCGATTTTCTTTATTTTCGATGCTTTTGGGTACTTACCGTGACCTATAGACCATGGTTTTGTTGGATTTTGGGCGATTTTGAGGTGTTTTCAAAAAGCAGGTAAAATTTTATTCAAATGGCTTATATATAAAGGACGAAGAACGCCTGGTCAAAATCATGAATTTCACACCAACTCAAAATGTTCAGTTTTGAGCTTAATCCGTTGGTGTAAAAGTCATGAAATTGACCAGGCGTTGCTCGTCTTCATTTGCATGATAAATAAGCCTCGCCCATCTGGTTTCTACAGGTTTTCTGAATATCTTCCTCCCGATAATCGATTTTCTTTTTTTCGATGCTTTTGGGAGCTTACCGTGAGCTATAGCCCATGGTTTTGTTGGATTTTGGGCGATTTTGAGGTGTTTTCAAAAAGTAGGTAAAATTTTATTCAAATGGCTTATATATAAAGGACGAAGAACGCCTGGTCAAAATCATGAATTTCACACCAACTCAAAATGCTCAATTTTGAGCTTAATCCGTTGGTGTAAAATTCATGAAATTGACCAGGCGTTGCTCGTCTTCATTTGCATGATAAATAAGCCTCGCCCATTTGGTTTCTATAGGTTTTCTGAATATTTTGCTCCCGAAAATGGATTTTCTTTTTTTTCGATGCTTTTGGGAGCTTACCGTGACCTATAGACCATGGTTTTGTTGGATTTTGGGCGATTTTGAGGTGTTTTCAAAAAGCAGGTAAAATTTTATTCAAATGGCTTATATATAAAGGACGAAGAACGCCTGGTCAAAATCATGAATTTCACACCAACTCAAAATGCTCAGTTTTGAGCTTAATCCGTTGGTGTAAAAGTCATGAAATTGACCAGGCGTTGCTCGTCTTCATTTGCATGATAAATAAGCCTCGCCCATCTGGTTTCTACAGGTTTTCTGAATATCTTCCCCCCGAAAATCGATTTTCTTTATTTTCGATTCTTTTGGGTACTTACCGTGACCTATAGCCCATGGTTTTGTTGGATTTTGGGCGATTTTGAGGTGTTTTCAAAAAGTAGGTAAAATTTTATTCAAATGGCTTATATATAAAGGACGAAGAACGCCTGGTCAAAATCATGAATTTCACACCAACTCAAAATGCTCAATTTTGAGCTTAATCCGTTAGTGTAAAATTCATGAAATTGACCAGGCGTTGCTCGTCTTCATTTGCATGATAAATAAGCCTCGCCCATCTGGTTTCTACAGGTTTTCTGAATATCTTCCTCCCGATAATCGATTTTCTTTTTTTCGATGCTTTTGGGAGCTTACCGTGACCTATAACCCATGGTTTTGTTGGATTTTGGGCGATTTTGAGGTGTTTTCAAAAAGTAGGTAAAATTTTATTCAAATGGCTTATATATAAAGGACGAAGAACGCCTGGTCAAAATCATGAATTTCACACCAACTCAAAATGCTCAATTTTGAGCTTAATCCGTTGGTGTAAAATTCATGAAATTGACCAGGCGTTGCTCGTCTTCATTTGCATGATAAATAAGCCTTGCTCATCTGAATACACAGTTATAAGATATGAGGCTATATTAATGGGTTCTAACTTTTTTATTTGGTGCTAAACTTGTATTGACATCAATTGCTGCTATTCTTGGCCTCGCATGTGTTTCAGCCTCGCATTGCGCATGACTATATGAAATGGGTATAAATATATATATCATTAGAAACACCAGTTTTGCATTCGATGGAAACCACTGTTTTTGAAGACAACATAGGCATTTGCTCAGACTTAGCCTTGTTCATTAGTCAGCTATTCAACAACATCATTAAAAGTCTGTGGGTTTGGTATTATTCATCTGGTGCATTTTTTACATTACAGTTGGCTGTTACTAATAATTTGCTAAACTCAACTGTAATGTAAAGAATGTGCAAGTTGAACAATAGCAATGTTTTAAAATCCCATGGTACCCTTGTACGCGAATGCTTGGTTATTGGGGGTCAAAAAATGAAAATAAATTATTTTTAGGAAGAAATTATCTTACAAGAAGGTATTAATACCCTGGTTATATTGCTACACACTTCGACCCCCCCCCCCCCCCCCATAACCAAGATAACGAGCTAATGATAAACTAGTTCTATGGCATCACATTCTGACCGCCAATAACCCTCACTTTACATCGTTGATGGTGGTTTGTGGTGTAACACGTACATCGTTGATGGTGGTTTGTGGTGTATCACTTACATCGTTGATGGTGGTTTGTGGTGTAACACGTACATCGTTGATGGTGGTTTGTGGTGTATCACTTACATCGTTGATGGTGGTTTGGGGTTTATCACTTACATCGTTGATGGTGGTTTGTGGTGTATTACTTACATCGTTGATGGTGGTTTGTGGTGTAACACGTACATCGTTGATGGTGGTTTGGGGTGTATCACTTACATCGTTGATGGTGGTTTGGGGTGTATCACTTACATCGTTGATGGTGGTTTGGGGTGTATCACTTACATCGTTGATGGTGGTTTGTGGTGTATCACTTACATCGTTGATGGTGGTTTGGGGTGTATCACTTACATCGTTGATGGTGGTTTGGGGTGTATCACTTACATCGTTGATGGTGGTTTGGGGTGTATCACTTACATCGTTGATGGTGGTTTGTGGTGTATCACTTACATCGTTGATGGTGGTTTGTGGTGTATCACGTACATCGTTGATGGTGGTTTGTGGCGTATCACTTACGGAGTAACTACAGAATACCCAGCAAAAACGGCAAGGGGGGGAGATTCAGTCTACGCATCAAAACATAAAATATAAAACAAACTAGTTAAAAACAAAGCACTACTCATGGAAGAGAATTATGAAATGGGTTGCCTGTGCCTTAGTGACAACATAGAAATCAAAGTCTTAAAGAACGAAGCACTTCTCATGGAAGTGGCTACGCGTGGCTACGCGTCAGGATTGAGAAATGGGTTACCTGTGCCCTAGTGGCAACTTAGAGATCATGAATCGGTCACCCTGTGGTGATAACGCGTAGACGCGTAGCCATTGGCTACACCAAGAAGGGAAGAGATGCGGGGTATTCGATAGCTGTTCCTCTCAATATTCTGAACCCCAGGTCGGGGATTAGTGCAGGTCTTTTTATTTTAGGCTATGTTATAGAAACACTGGGATTGACGACCACCAAAACTCTATAGTTGTCGTCTATATTGTACGATTTCGCACGTAGAATTGGAAGCCCTTTAACTGCATGTGCGAGTTGAGTTTTCCTAACTTATTTAATCTTATATGGCTTTGACTGAACGTGACTTCATTCACGTTTCAATCGCGTTTTTTTCTCACTAGACCAGTCATACAGTTCCTCTGTTGTTTGTTTAGGTAGATAGGATGTTAAGTGGTCTATACAAAGGACTTTGCTGCATGTCTGGATTTCCTATTTGTTTTCCGAGATAAGACATGTTCGAAGTACAATCAATACTCGCATAGTTACCAAAGGTGCCTTTCGGCTTGTTTGATGCATATGCCTGAGCGATAAGAGGAAAAAAAACTGAATGATACCAAGAAAGACATATTTTTAAAGAAAACTTATCAATCCAAACAAAGGAGAAACCATGATGGCGGCGGATAAACAAATTTGAAATTTGTCATATGCACTTTAAGTGATTGTATCAGGGCCATTGTGTTCCCGATCAATTTTTTTGGCAATATTTAAAAGGGGGTGAGATAGAAAACTAGCAACCAATTCAAAGTTCATGTTAGTCTTTAGCTATAAAAAATGAAAATGAAATGCAAATATGGTTTGAGTACTGAGTGGTTAATGCTCTTCTTTCTTCGTCTCGGTTTGATTTGAAGTGTCTATCGTGAGAAGAGTTGCTTTGGGCCATCAAAGATACCAATTGGCTGGACTCAGCCAGCAGATAGACCGTTAATTGCTGATGTTGTTACATCGCCTTGTACTGAGGTTCATTCTGCTAATCGTTTTGTTTAATATATTCGTTGTTCGCTTTGCAAATACCGCGGGAGTCTGTTTATAGCATGGCTATATTATAATGTGCAGGGTCCTTCTTGCCCGAGGCAACGTAATGTGTGCCATCCTTGATTTGTCGGCTATTGACAGAACAGCAAACCACAACCAAGCATGCAGCCAATTGGAACACAAAGTAGTTATCGAAACTCAAGAACCAATTTAATGTCACATTATATGATGTTTCCGTTTCAATTCTATTTTTGAAAAAAAAATTAAAAGAATATTTTCTGAGTAGCTTCAAATATTTACATATGTATGTTTCATGCATGTCTGAAGGATCCCTTCAAAGCATAGAAAATTATGTCATTACCAGTCACTAACTGAGGGATATATTTAGCTGTATTGTGACATTAAGTTCCGAGTGGTATCTACAACTAAGCCAATTACTTCTGGATATTTGTGACAAGCTCTTAAGATTAAACCAAGAGGTCTGCTCTTACCTCCAACGTTTACGTACATGACTGGCAATTTATGGGAATTTTATGAAGGTCTCCTAGCAACTGTTCTTTTCTCTCATTCTCTCTTTTAATCATCTGGGTACACCTGTTGTATCTTATTCCTTGCGCATATTTTATATTCATAGAAAAAAAGAAGACACGACATGACTCACTAAGTATGGATCATCTATTCAATAAACTTTGCTGTCCAAAATATGGAGGTATAAAGAGTGATTAATTGATAGTACCATTTGACTTCTCAAGAGGGCGAAAAATATCTAGAGAGTTTTAGCTGTAAAGTGGGATGACAATTGAAGCAAATGGGCTGTGGTTCATCTGCTCATTCAAGACTACATCAAGACTCTATATCCATCCCGCTGTCAACTGCACAAAAATACCTTGTAAGAGAAACATGGGAGATCATTGATGCTCACAAAAACTCGGTGGGGAAAAAGACGTTTCTGAGGTAAGTTGAATAAGATAATGCCGTCCAGGAAGGTTACATATTGATCTGGATAGTAGATTCCTGAAGGATCATAAAAAGTATTAAAACATATATATATTTTTTTTGATTTCGCAAAAGTTTTAATATGAACGAAAAAATATTTTAAATTTGATAACGATAAAAACAAATTGAAGACAGTGAGATCGAAGGAAATATTCTTTCATTTTTAAACTTTAAAAATAATAAGCAAAGAGATGTCGATCTTATGTATTCTGTGTAACTACTTTTTTTCTTTTTTTAACTTAACCTAACGTGTATTTCATGAAATTAAAAAAAAAATCTTATAGCAATGTAAAATTTTCATTTCCTGAATTTGGCCAGTATATTAAATGTTGCAAAAACGAAAAAAATGGCGCATAATTTAGATGTATGAATTTGTACAGCAGGTTCACTACGACTAATTATACCATTTTGTATTCGTTTCTAACTCGTATATTTCTTTCTTTTTTTTTGTTGTTGTTTGTTTTTGTAGCTTTTTCCGCTCATTTCATATTGATTTTTTTTGGTATTTTTCGTTTTGTCATAGAATGAATGACATTTTTTAAATACACCTAGTTCAGACATTGAACTTGAACTTTAATGTAAAAGAAATACGTCAAGCAAAGACAGGAAGCTTTTACATAAGATCATATTCTGTGCTCGTTCATACACTGAATATTCGGCGCCTTGGTCAGACAAAACTCATTATATATGGCTACATCTAGTTTTTGAGAACATCCCTGGCTTTTTATTTAATTATTTTTTTCTGAACTTAATTTCCGGTGCTTTTTACGCTCCTTGAGACATGCACTTGTCATGAAAAGGGAGTATTACTTATCTTATGATTCCAAACGGAGTTATACGATAATTTTTTCTGATTTGAAAAGGTTTTAAGAGAGATTTAAAGATGGCGAAGCATGCTGTAGCTGATAGTATCCGTTGTTCGATCAAAGACAAGCAAACCAAATTTTACATCACTACAATCTATCTGATAGTTTCACTCATGCACTCATTTGTTGCTTATTTGCGCTTCCTTCCTTCCTTCCTTCCTTCCTTCCTTCCTTCCTTCTTTCTTTCTTTCTTTCTTTCTTTCTTTCTTTCTTTCTTTCTTTCTTTCTTTCTTTCTTTCTTTCTTTCTTTCTTTCTTCTTTCGTTCTTTCACTCTGTCTTTCATTCGCTTGATTTTCTTATAACCGAGTAGATTCGGAACTCACTTTCCATGGCTAAGGCTGGAGTTTAATTCATCGCACGAAGAGTAATTAATGTCGCACAGTAGGTAACCCCCTCGTATTTTCTTTTAACACCATTAGCCTAAAGGTAACTCAGTAAGTGTTAAAATGGTCAATTCATCACTGAAAAAATATTCTGTCCTTACTCAGATAGTTTTTATGATCCTTCTCGACCATGGCCTATGCTGTATTCTGGCTTACATAGCTAAATAAGCGTGTTTGGTTTGGGGCAGCTCTAGGCTCCTAATTTCATTTTCTATTGGCGGAAAATTTTAATTTTCTCCATCTATGAGGTCGATCACCCTGTGAGTTCAAGTTAATCGGCAGTGTGTGTGACGTGTTGAGTGTTAGGTGTGGTAATACGGGCAACAAATTCATGCAACTTGTCGCACAACATTGTTGTATTGCAAGTGTCAGAGCGAATGTTGCTCGTATTACCACCCCATGAACAAAAAAAATTGTTGCGCGACTTTGTTGCAGAAGTAGGAGCTCTTCCTACTCTCTGCAACAAAGAAAATTTGTTGCGCGCGGGGTGGTAATACGAACAACATTCCCTCTGCAACTTGCAATGCAACAATGTTGCACGAAAAGTTGTTGCTTCTATTACCACCACCTTTAGGACTGCGGATTCAATTGTTTATTAGTCTCACAGTTTATGATCTTTTCCCTTTAGATTCTTCGATATGAACCCAGATTTCCAGAAACTATTTCCTGAGTTTGTGAACCTCAAGCGAGAAGAGCTTGAAAAAGCCAATGCGTTACATGGACACGCTAAACGAGTTATGAAGGCCGTGGAAAATGCTGTTACAGCCATGGATGATGCGGAGAGTTTTGCTGCCTATATGGAGGGACTGGGGCAGAGACATATTGCACGTGCTCTTAAACCATCGTATCTTGATGTAAGTTTGACTTCTTGTCAGGGTCTGAATGAGTCACATCACTAGGTTACACTATAGACATGCTGAGCGATACTTCCATTGCTTCTAAACGTTCAGTGGTTTGGTGATGTTGATTGACAAAATTGCTGTGTCACTCTACAATGAATATTTCATAGCTGAGAGTTGCCATGTTACCTGAGCTTTCAGTTTTTTTGTGGTGCATATACCATGTTGCATTGGCTTTGCTTTTCCTACACTTCCTTCGATCCATAGTATGTTTTCAATATTGTTAATGTTTTCGTATTTCAGGCAATGCAGCTGGCATTAATTGAAACCCTTCAAGACCTCTTGGAATCACAATGGACTGAGGAAACCGCAGATGCCTGGAATATATTATTTCGATTTATTGCTGACACGATGAAGAGAGGACTTCAAATGAACCGATAGTTGTCGGGATGAATAGACTGTATAATCAAATTGAGTGGAAGTTTAAGGTCCTACAATAGTCCCTTTCACAGTTCCCTGCGCCATGAGACGAGCGGTGAGCTTGCAATGATAGAGACATGAGAATAATTGTCCAAGATGTTAAAAAAGGTCTCTATCATTACAAGGTCACCGTTTGTCTCGCTTCGATGGAAAGGCCCGGCTACCTTTCAAGATGGCGCAGGGAACTGTCTGTCTGTCTAACATGAAATATAATGCATTATTTGTATTCTTCTCTCGGTTCGATGTCGTTGTTGTTTGGCTGACCAGTGCGTGGCCGTGTTTTGGGAAGGAGAAGAAAGCTGTCATATTGTATATACAACAACTGAAAATGTTCGTGGCTTAGTGGGCATGCAATGCCCTTTCACAAATATTTCTGGTGCAAAAATACTTAGTTTTAAAACTTCATATATTCTTCAGTTCTTTACGAAACTTTGCGAATTTACTATTATCAAAGTGACTGACAAATTCGATAGTAAACTTCTTTGTTCCGATAAATCAAATATCTTATATAATGCCGCTGTAAGAGTGATTTTACATATTCATTTAGCTTCCCTCGTTCAATTGTCTTTACACTCGGTTCACAGGGAAAAAACACGCACTATATATGCACAAAACAATGTAAAATACTACAAAAGAAATACACTAAATTAATACACAAAACACACTACTATACGGTACGCACAAGAAGCAAAAATGAGCAAAATAAAGCAGATAAAAACTCACCATAAGGCGACACATACGACGAACACATGACACGCCAACACTGCAGCATATATCTGATGCAAACCGCTGTTCTTGAAGACCACAGGCTCATTTTCATAGGCGAAGCCTCGTTTATAAATCAGTAATTCAAAAACACTATTAAAAGTCCGTGGGATTGGTATTACCTTATTCATATGAAATTAACGCTCCACGAAATTGAAGTATTGGGAATTAGCGCGACTTAAATTAACGCGAATTGAAGGCAAAAATACGTCCAAATGAAGAAAATGAACGCGAAAGACAGGCCAAAATTTCCATTTAAATAAAATGAACGCGTTGGACACAAATATAACTCATCTGAAAGTGAAAATAAAGGGCTAGTAGAATAGAAAACGAAAAGATAATTTCCGACAAATACTGAAACGTTGTTGTTATCAGTTAAGTGACTAGCTGTAAATTTCAGTTCTAAATTTTTTTCAAAAGTAGATAACAGATAAAATTGCCAGAAATTTATGTTGTGAAAATTAACGTTCCACTTTATTAATGATATGGAAATTAACATTAAAAGAAATTAACACGACTTTTAAAAATTACAGCAAGGACACTCGAACCGTGAACACTTTTTTCATACTTTTTTTTCTCCTTTATCCCTTGTGTGAATCGATTGAAAATATGATTTATTTTGAACAATAAGATTATTTGAGTTCAGTGCTTCATTTTCAGAAGGTTTGAAGCAGTAGAAAGTTCATAAAATAAAATATATATAAATATCAAGTGTTCATGGTTCGAGTATCCTCACTGTAACGCGATTTCTTGAAATTCGCCTTAATTTCTTGAAGCGTTAATTTCCTATGATAAGGTATTCAACCGTGCACATTCTTTACATTACAGTTGGCTCTTGCTGATGAGTAGACGTTTTTGCTATAACGAACATTTTCGATATTTTTGAAATCTTTTGTGATTTGGTTGTTTAGAAATAATAGTAGTATTGGTAATAATAATTAGTGTGAATCAGCGTTTCACACGAGCAATGCCACATTTATAATAGTCTAATGATCATTACCAAACAAAATCACAAAAGGATTCGTACATCTTTTGCTCCAACAGCACGAGAGTTCGAAAATGTTCGTTATAGCAAAAAGTTCTATTTGCAAAAGCGAACTGGATGTAATGTAAAGAATGTGCAAGTTGAATAACAAGCCTAAAGCCTATTATTTATCTGTTGTTTACCAACAAACTTCACTGTAGGCTATCTAACAATTAAGGAATATATTTTAAAGTCATAGAATTTGTTATAGCATACAGTGAGTTTCTTATCGTCCTTATCGTAATTATACCACAGCGAAATAAATTGTACGATTCAGCTCTCGATAAAGCTTTAGGCTTTAGGCTTTTTTCAGCCATAACATTTATTGAATTACCTATATACACAGATACTTAGCACGAGAGAAGACAAGTTAACTGAAGGAATATCAACAAAAAACCTACTGTTCAAGGAAACAGCAGGTGAATACTATCAAAGTAAAAAAACTATGACAAGTTGCAAAAAATTATCAAAATCGACAAAAATGAAAATTACTTAATTTTTTTTTTATTGAACAGGTAGGTAAGCGTGTGATTGCTGCTTTACCGATAAAGCTTTAGGCTTTAGGCTTTTTTCAGCTATAACTCTTATTGAATTAGCTATATACACAGAGACTTAGCACGAGAGAAGAAAAGTTGAGTTAACTGAAGGAATATCAACAAATAACGTATTGTTCAAGAAAACAACAGGTAAATACTATCAAAGTAAAAAAACTCTGACAAGTTGAAATAAATGATCAAATTCGAGAAAAATGAAAATTACTTTAAAAAAAAAGTTTTTTTGGACAGGTACCCAAGCTTCTGATTGCTGATTTACCGATGAAGCGTTAGGCTTTAGGCTTTTTCAGCCATAACATTTATTGAATTAGCTATATACACAGAGACTTAGCACGAGAGAAGAAAAGTCAACTGAAGGAATATCGACAAAAAAATCTATTGCTCAACAAAAACAGCAAATAAAAAGTTGCAATAAATGTTCAAATTCGAGAAAAATGAAAATTACTTAATCTTAATTTTTTTAACAGGTAGGTACGTGTTTGATTTACCGATATAGAAAAACACGTAACAAAAGGTTTAGGTAGAACAACAACTGAATAGAACTGGAATCATTCTCTCACTACTGGATAGACGGAACAGCCTTGCTAAGCGTGAAGGAATGGGTCTTTTCAAAATTGTCCTCATTTCTGTACTATTTTCTCAAGTATTAGTTCAAACCCTTCAGCAGTCGAAGAGCTTACTGAGCTTACTAGAAGTGGATGAAGTGCCTACTAAAATGACACGAACTCGTTGGCAGATCCCAAGATATATGTTTGACTTGTACAGACAACAAGCGAGCTTCAAAGATGGTTATACTAAGTCACCAGGAAGAATTATCCGGGCGTTCGTTAGAGGTATGTAATTATTGGGTTCAAGCGACTCAGTACCATTTCAGTATTGTCTTTCATATGCGTTTATAAGGTACATACATATCAATGTTCTCACTATATACAATAGCAATGATACCTCGACTCTTTCTCTCTTCCTGATTATGTTACATTTGTAGAGCCCAAGGATAACCGGGTTCCACACCAGCACTTGTTTACTTTCAACATAACGACAATAAAACCATCCGAAAAAGTAGAACATGCAACCCTACGAATCTTCAAACGTCCCTCGAGACTTGCAAAGCCCCGTGGAAACTTCGAGATCACCGTGTATCGATTGGCGATACCTTGGAAGATGGACAACAAGCGATGGAAAAAGGAGTTAGTCTACTTGGATTCAAAATTGGTTGAATGCCGTAAAGAGGGAGAATGGATTGCCTTCAACGTAACCTCGGCAGTCAAATACTGGACCAATGACAAGTCAAAAAACCACGGTTTGTGGCTATCTGTTCGCGGTTATGAAGTGCCATTGGATGATTTTCATGTGGCCGCAGGTGGGCGACAAGATCCGTTTTTGGTCGAATTTGGTATAGATCGAGAAAAACTGCAAAAAGCTAGGGGAGAAGAAAAGGGGGCGGAAAATAAGGTTGAAGGAGTGAAATTACGTAAAGAGTCACTCGTGGAAGCAACAAGAGCAGGAGGAAGCAAGAGATCAAACCCTTTTTGCAGTCTTCACACATGGCACGTACAAATTTATACCTATTTGAAGTGGATCATCGCACCGCGAACTTTCACTGCTAATTACTGCAAGGGAGATTGTGATTATCCATTCATTCGGGCGTTAAACGCTACTGATCATTCTATAATACGAAACATGGATCATCAGGCCAACAAAGCAATTCCTGCAGCCTGTTGTGTGCCCACCAAACTCAGGTCAATATGTATTATGTATTATGCAAAAAATAACAGCATTATCGTTCAGGAAAGAAAAATGATTGCTACTTCATGTGGCTGTCTTTGACGTCACTTCTGTTCTGCATCTCAAAATGTTCAGATGTACAGCTTCCAATACAGAATCCAAGAGCCAACAGCTCTTAAGTGAAATAGTTTAATGTCGGTGTCGGTGACTTAAATTTAAGGTCGTTTCAGTCCTTGCTCTTGAAACATTGCCTGTAAAGCTACAGAACTACTATGTCCATTCTTGTCATGAGTTAAACTCATTAATTTTAATGCCTGAGTATGGAACGCCTTTGACAAAGCAAAATGATAAATGAATGAACAAAATACAACTTTAAGAAATAACGTTCAAAATATTTAATAATAATTGAAAAATATTAGATTATAATTGTTGTAAATTACGCAATTCAGCTTTTAGCTGCAATGTAATATGTTAATAAAGCACTCTATCTATCCAACATTTTTGATATTCTTTGGGATTTAGTCTATGCTGTAATTTATCCATTCGGCAATGAGATGAAGCATATTCTAATCATAACTATTACGATTTCCTCAAATCTGATTGGTTAAGAAACTGTTCTATTTTCCATATCTCGCTAGAGTGACGTAAATAATAAAATATTTGATTTATCGGAAAAAGGACTTATGACATGCATGGGAACTCTAAAACCTGAGAAGAAATCCATACCATGCAGTTAGAGGTAGTCTTACCCTAACGCGGCCAGGTGGGCTGGGATTATTGCAAGAGAGAAAAAGTTGGTTGGGAGTTTAAGTGTTTTATATGAAAACAAAAATACTGTCATTACAGCGCGACGCGCCTTACCGTGGCCACCCTGCCAAAGTTTCGTACAAGTACGATAAATCACTTCTTGCAAAGAATTTCCACATGAAAAAGACTGCCTACGAAAGTATTAAGTGTTAGCAAGCCAAAAGAGCAAAACTGGTTTTAGAAATAGAGATTTTTAAGCATTTTCTTCAAGTTCTTGCTCCGAAGTTCAAATATTTGCGGTAACAACAAAGCAAGTTCACATGCAAATTTACAGATTCTCGCTTTCTGATTGGCTAACTTGTAAAAAAGGTTTGTTGGGTGGCTACGGTAAGACGCGTCGCGCTGTAATGGAAAATTATTTAAAATAAGAATGTACAGGAGTTAATTCTGTCAGGTAATATCACAAAGGTAGTAGGATTTGTAAAGAACATACATAAACAATAATAATAAGCAGCATTAAATTGACAATATTAGTATACATAGTCTTTGCTTTATGGGTTTACTAAAATTATTCTAGTAAAGAACGTCAACAATATTGACAATAATAAAGCTAGTACATTTTAGTTCAGTCAGTAAATAACACTACATTAATTAGCTCTATCAGGCAGATATGTGAGCAACATTGTCTCGGCTGTGTCAGGGAGTGTCAGGGATGACTTGGCATCCAGGTGTCACGCGTGAAAAACGTCTGCGCATGCTCTAAGTCCGCATGCAAATTAGTCAAAAGCATCTTCGTGTTATTGTAGAAATATGCAAATTTGACTTTCACACTTGCCAGAAGAATAGTCTTTACAAAATGCCAAAACTTAAAGTCAGTTCTTGAGACCATAGTTAATGGAGTGGAATGGTTTGGAAACCTATTGTTCTAGACTTTTGTTTGGTTAGCGATGTTGAAACGTACCATCACGTGATATTGACCGTGCACAATGAACCAAAGCAAGTATGGCTGAAAATACTAGTTTCCGTACTATTTTCATGTACGAACATTTTGAAAGAGTAAAATTTTCATGCTAAGATTACAAAGAAGAGGATAAATAATTCCGCGCAGATACAGTTAAGTTACTAGATGATAAATAAGAAAGCGTTCAAAAAGGTGATTCCATTTTCAGTAAACAGTTAACCTCTGTCATGTAGGATTAATCAACAAATATCTCCTATTTTAGAATATTTTTGAGAAAAAAATCGTCTATGTTCCCTAATTTACGATGAACAAACGCTGCAACTTTTCCTTCTCTGTGCACGGTCAACGTCATATAACAATAGAAAAAGTCGAACAAAAACTTACAACAATAGGTTTCCAAACCATTCCACTCCATTAACTATGTTGAGACTTAAGGCTAATTCTTTCATATTGTCTTTATTAATACAGTATCTTGGTCTCAAAAGTATACCCGCGAACTTTTTTGTATACTTGGAGAAAACAAGCATTTATTTTCTCACTAAAACTCTTGTAAATTCTTGGAAAGCGTGCTGAAAGGCACGCATGCGCAAACGTTTTTCTCTAGTGTCCATCCAGGTACATTTTGTCTCCTTGTGACGTCTGATCGACTGTTAGTAGAAGCATTCAATTATGAAATCGGGCATGACTGAGCGCACAAAATCACTGAAAACTCATAAAAGGACATTGCTTTCCCCTGGAAATATCACTAAAGCATTATGGCTGATCCTGATACTGAAATTCTACATTTAAACCTTCTAATACCTGTAGCAGTTAGGCTTGAATACAATGTGTGCAATAGAGAACATGGAAGTATCCGTATACACCACTAGCTTTTAGAAAAATGATTCTTAAAAATGCGGAATGCTGAGAACGTACAGATACCAACACAATCTGTGTCACAGAACCTTTAGACTATTTTGTGCCATGAATGGATGCTGGGTTTGGATAAATTTGTCATTTCATTCTAGCCATCCTATTACAAATCAAGAATGTACAGTATACACCGATTCCGTGATCCGTGATGTTTGATCCATGTGTTTTTTTATTCACCGTTCAAGCTTTACCTTTGTTACTGTGATTTACATCCCTTCAGTAAGAATTGTTTTTACTCTCCTAAGGAAAATGCCAGCTTTCTACAGATCACGGACGACTGACTAGCCTTGTTTTAACCTCCTCGACCCAGGCCGTCCGTTTATGTCTGCCTTGTTCGGAATCGGTGTAAAAAGTACCAGGCAAACTAACTACATCAGTATTGTATTTCCATAAAACGTGAATCAAAAGCAAAAATATCAAGCGGCAGACTCCGATCTTGTCTGTGCTCGATAATCCTTTACATCAAAGATACTTTCTGTGACAAGTTAAGTGGTCCATACAACACACGACAAAATGGCACTGACTTCTTCCCATTGTCTGACATATCATTCTAAGAAAGAATTCCATCAAAAAGCCGCTCAGAGGATATCTAGTATCTATCAATTCCGGCCCAATGATCTTTCCATTATCCCATTCTTTTTTAATTTCTTAACTGATGCAACAAGCAAATAAAGATTTCACACTTTCATCAAATAAATGTCAATCAAATTTGTCACTTTTAACGTAATAGCCAATCAGTGTCAAGTGCTGCGTATATGTTGAATGGTTTACGAAGTTATGGTAGTCAGATTGGCGCGAGGCTTTTATCATTTCTTAAAGTCTGAATGTAAGGATCAAAGCCAAGATCCGAAAGCGATGTTCATTTGTTCTCCGCTCGGTTGTTTTCACTGTTTACCGGCCAGTTTTGTTACTTAATTATTCTCTTTTTCTCTTTCAATGCCGGCATCCTGGCCTAAACGTGATAGGGCTCTGTAGTTCAGATTTAGCATATTCGCCTCAGATTTAGTATATAAGCCTAGCCGAAGTCAATTTAATGAATAGTCAGTAAAACTTGCCTAAAGGATGGAGTAACTGAATGTGAAAAGAAAAGATGCAAGCGCGATTTTTTCATTTTGCTAAAGTCAAATTTTTTTTTTTTCAGTAAGAAACTTACCCGGAGGCTATAAATTTTAAAGAAAATTAAAAGACATAGGCTTCCAGAAAAAAACAGTGGGGATTATACACAGCTGCAAATCCATTTCGATGCTTTCAATGTGGAATATGAAAGCTAGATGCAATACCAAGATAAAAAAGTTTTTAAAACATAATTGGCTACCTGTCAAATTAGCCACGATTTTTTTTTCTAAACTTGCTTTATACTTGCCAGGGTTCAATTCTTTGGGCCGATTAAGTGCTTTTTTTTTTTAGCTGTTTGTATTCATGGTCACGTCGCGAGTAAAAATCGGAATAATCCGTTTTACCCGGGTTTTTTTTTCATGTTCTCCATGTTTCTTTTGGCGAATACGGTATTGATGGGCTGATAAGGGGATCCCAGTATCCCAACGCATTATCAGCATTATCCTTAGTGAGTCCTGAGAGCCCTAAATTTCGCTTGTTCCAAATGTGTTAATAAAAACAAGAACATGCCGGATTTCAGCATAAGAATTAGAGAAGGTTAACTTGGTGTAAAAAAATGTGATTAGGTTACAAGTTGCCAATCCGAATCGTTTGTGTGTTTTAATTTCTGCTTTCTAAAAGACATCTTTTAAAATCTCTATCAAAGCCCCGCTAGCTACTTGCCTGTTCAAAAGAGGTTATTTAGAAATTGGACTATAAGAAGTGGCCATTCTTGGGTCAAACTTAATGGTAAGTGAATAGTGGTTGACACTTTCCTCCGACTTCCTTTCAATAGGTTATAATAAGCCGTCGCATCATCACTAAAAACGAACCGCCAACAGGAATGACATACTTTCATTTCAATATTTCATGGTTTACTCTTACAGAGGGCGGCATGGTTGATGTTCCTTATATACAAAGTATCTTGGGCAAAAGTGGTCCATGAACCCCATTTTGATTGAGAGAAAAAGGTTCCCATCTTAGACTACACATTTAGTTTCTGTTCAGTTCCAGTAACCCCAAACAAGTTATATTCAGCTAAAAACCCCAAAACGAACCCTGATAGCAGGGGCGGATCCAGGGGAGGGGTGCTGGGGGTGCGCACCCCCTGGTAGCAACTTCGTCCCCTTTTTTGAAGATACCCAATACGAAATATTGTTCTTTCTTTGATTCTGAGGGTTGCACCCCCCTGGGCTGACTTTGTGCCCTGCACCCCTCCCTGAACAAAATTCTGGATCCGCCCCTGGATAGTGACTGGAAGACAAAGACGAAGAGGAAATTGCGGCGTCACTTGCATCTTGTAAGTGTTTTCACGTTTGATTATGTACGCTGTCGGATATCGCTTGATACATAATAAAAATAGGTTGATAAAAATAGGTTGCCAAGGTTCCGTCACGTTCGTGAATAGAAATAGACTGGCCGTTCAGTTGTATTTACGAGATGGTCCAAGGAGTTGCTCCTATGATTGTATTTGATATTTTCTGATTCAACGAAAAATAACTACAAATCATTTCAACCAATTTTTCAAAGCATGCATTTCTCTCATTCTCCATTCAAGATGCTTGCCATCTTGTTGGAGTTCATCAGTTCAATTAAAGCAAATGCGCAAATTCAAAAATTCTAGGAAGATTGTTTTAACCTTCCGGCGGCGGCTGATGTCGGTATCCTAGCATTCATAAAGGTCGTCTCGTAAATACTCATCTAAAATACCGGCTAGCTAGAGAATCGCAGCTCCCGAGACGTAGCGGAAAAATATGATGCGTCTTTAAGAAATCCACACATAAACTTGTTTTTTACTAAAAACACCTGTTCTTTTCTCTGCGAGTCACGTGTAATGTTATATTCATGACTCAATAGAACTGGAAACGTCGGTTTTTGCATCATGTATTGCAGGAGTGGATCTTTATGAGGTGGTTAAGCTCAGTATAGCTCGTCCGAGACCCATTAATACAGTGCTATCGCCGACTGTGAATGCCACAGACTCTGAATTCAAGGAAAGGTAAAGTAATGGACCGTTCTCAAGATTATTTTAAATGCGATGCTATCATGGAAATACAAAAGAAATGCCACAAATTCCATCGAGAAAAAGTGCGATTTCTCAGTTGTGTTTCATGTTAGCCTCGATCCAAGATTGATTATATTCACGTCCGTTGTTCCTTCAGTTGAAATTCAATTTTTGATATCAATTTGTATTCAATTTGGAATGGTATTCACAAGTAATTCCTTTTGACCCGACATGCATTTCGAACTCGTTATTAGGCTTATTATTATTATTATTATTATTATTATTATTATTATTATTATTATTATTATTATTATTATTATTATTATTAATGTTATTATTATTATTATTATTATTATTAATATTTTCAAATCTGATATGTATTTAGTTACATAGATATACATGTTCACCGTGTACCCTAAAAGATAACAAGCTACTGCATTGAATCGATATCATGTAAAGTGGCCCTCAAGGTCGAGAATAAGACACCAGTAAATATTTCGATTATTAGGGACCTGCCACTTAGGAAATATTTTTCGGTTTCTTAAAATGCAACTTACAGCGCAATTGATTGAAAACTATAAGGACTTTTATACCTCTGAAAGCGCAGATTTCAAACAATTAGCTCCTACAGTAAAAGCATTTTTAGAATTCATTTGAATTCTTACTGACACCTTTGCGGAATTCCGTTTCCGCCTGTACTCGGAACTGACCGAACTGCATAAACATATTCATGTTGAATACCATAACGAACAAAACTGAGTTCCAGATAACGGAGAGTCTCTTTTCTTTCTTTCTTTTAATTTTTTTCTTTTCTTTGTTTGTTTGTTTGTTTCCTTATTTAGCTACACATCTTAATTAATCGTTTTGAATGAAACGACGACAAGTGACCCGACACTTTCGCTGAACATACTCAGGAACGGTAATAGGACAGAGATTTAACTATTTACTCGGGCGCTTCCGTAGGAAGCAAGCCCGAGTCTAAAAATGCAAGCCGTTCTTCGTATTTGGGCTCCAAATGGGGGGTCATGGTCCCAGGCGTTCCAAGCACAGACTATGGGAACTGGGCACGAGAATCGCCACGCACCTTCGCTCGCTCCCTGTTCTTGGTTTAGAGAATGCTCAGTTTTGAGAATAAGGCTTTTGAAGGAATCATACGATCATCTTGCATACAAATGCACACACCATTCGTGGCAGACCTACACTCAAAGCAGTCATGGCTATGAAGGTGATCGAGAACCAAGCAGAATACCAGTGAACATGTTAAAACGTCTCTCTCAGAAAAGCAGAAAAATACAGAGGTATGTTTCGAGCCGCGTAAGTAAAAACACACCAAATACATCGAAAGTTCATGATCTTATTACAAATATCACAACACGAAAGAAAAGTACACACAAAACAAGTAAGCTTAGGTTTGTACAAAAAATGAGAAGGAAACCAATTCTTAGAACAAAGAAACTTAGCTCTTTAAAGATATATGTTTACAATTCAACTACAGATAAACAAAGAAAAATATATCTCAAATACTCAAAGTTGTTTTCATGTAATTTCCCATATAGTGAGTACAAGAGTTCAACTCACAAAGGCAATTGTACAAAATACAAGCTTTGTAATGATATAGAGAAAAATCCTGGTCCCACACACCCTGTTGATCCTTATAAAACAATAAAAGCACCATATAGTCAAGGAGATATTGTTGTATTAGGACAAAACGCAGGACAACAATGTGTTGCAATGAGTTTATGTGCTTTAATATATAACAATATGAAAGGAATAAAGAACTCTGATGATTTAAAGCAAATAATGCCGTGTTCGTAAGCATTCTGATTCGAAGAACAGTTGTCTAGCATGCTCTAATTTGGTTGACAGAATCTTGCGATTCTGCAACGCAATTGTACCGTGACTTCACACGCATCTGATACAACTAGAAGCCCGAGTATATGATCGCGGATCGTCTAGTTTGTACTAACGAATCCAGTGGAGTGAGATGTGGAGGATTGTATGTTAATTGTATTCTGTTGAGTTGTACTTCAGGATGCTCGTACCAAAGTCATGGAAAATACAGCAGGTTGTACTACCAAATAGTAATGTTAAACAAAGGGAAAAATAGATTCATTACTACAGCCGAGCATGTTCCGAGCATCCTCCGACAATCCGGTACGACTGATAATCGATCTTCAATGTATTCTCCGATGCCTGATCATGTTTCTGCGAGTGTTGGTCAGCTAAGTTCCTTGAGCAGGTTAAAGTTTGTCACAGTTCCTCGTTCTCGCAAGTTAAAGCCTTTTGCAAATCTTGCGGCTCTTCTTTGAATCCTCTCGATGTCCTTGATATGTTTCTGTGTATATTGATCCCAGACACTGCTGGCATATTCAAGACGAGGTCTCACAAAGGTGATGGGGTAAAAGCTTGGACTTTGACACCTGGGACAAGCCTAGCCTCATCCCCAGGCTTTTCGCTGTTTCGCTTTTCGCTCTCAGACGAGTAGCCTGGCCAAATCCTCGATTTCGGCGAATCGAGCGGTCTATGAAAGTAATTAAATCGAGCGGTCTTTGGTCAGTTTGAGAAACGACGGTTTAAAAAACGACTATTGAAAAAAAAAAAAAACAGTTTTGTAAAGAAATAAATGAGATTCGTCTATTTCATAAGATAACTTCGAGCGTTTTGCCAGGCTACTTGTGTTAGCTCTGAAGCGTCCGCCATTTTGTTTTTGGGAGGGCTGACAATGAGTAGCCTGGGGACGAGGCTAGTCCAAGCCGTTTCGCTTCAAGACGGGTACGGTTTTTCCTCCACGATGTTAGAGATATGCTACGACCACTTTTTGTCAGTTTCTTCACAGACCCATGCCTGAATCCAGAGCTTGATATCTTAATATCTCTTAATTTATTATGCTGAAAATAAACTAGTCTATCTGTTTGCATGGCTATTGTTATGCTGATTTCATGGAACCGTCAAACCAGTCTTTTTCATCATTTGAAAGCTATTTCGAACTATGATGTTTTTGGTCTCGATTCGTCATAGTCTAAGGTCTCCCAAATGCTTTAGATTAGCTCCTAGTCTTCCATTAGCTACTCATAAAGATATACGGTATCCAGGAGTCCAGATGGCTATTGGATCGGGTTATTCAATATGCCGATAAGTTTAGTGCCGTTGTGGCAGCTAAATAAGCAACTAAAAATGTAAATAACGAAGGCTAAGAATGAACGCTTCGAATTCGTGACCATGCTTTAGTGATTATGAAATAAAAAGTAAGAGATATTTTCAACTACTTTGACCCATTACTAGTGTCCATTTGCTAAAACAGCCCATTAAACACTAGTATGCTTTAGGCTCTCGATATATCAAAATAAACTTGTCACAATAAAATAGTCAAACAGATGTTAAATCGTAAACGAACAAAACATATTTCAAATATGAATTTTATATTTGCTTGATTTTATTTGGCTTTTCGTCAGGATACTGAATTAAATTACTTCTCAAAAATTATTAATGAAAAGATTGTACCTCTGGCCAAGGACCATGGGGCACCTTAAAAAGTGGAATGGCTATTAAAGTTTGGAAAATAAAAGAGACTAGTTTGCAAAAGGGCAATTGAATATGTATGGAACAAACCAAACGAACGAATAATTTTTCTTCTTCGTCACCCGTTTCGCACCAAAAACTGTTTGTTTTGTTTTTATTAGTTTTTCCATGTCAATTTTTACAGCTGTGAGTTTTAAATTTTACATATTTGCTTTTTCTAGGAAATAACTTTTTACACAATTATCAGCAAACTGACAACATTATATAAGATAAGAAAATAATAATAAAATTATTTTCATTCCAAACATATTCATATTTATCACTATTTGTAATCCTAATGATTAGACGTAATTAGATGTAATTAGAATGGTTTTTTTTTCAGTGTATTTTTTTTGGTTTTGTTTTACTCAGATTAAAGAAGAAACAAATCCGGAAAGAAAGTAAAGCAAAGATGATTAAATCAATAAAATAAATTTTCAACCTTCTTCAGTTCTGAGGTGGAACGCCAAAGATTTGAAATACCTTCAATTTCCAATCTAAAATCCAGTGTTTCATTTTCGTTTGCCGTTTTCTAAGTGTGTTTACACTAAATTCATTCCGAAACCTTCCTGCCAAACTATACCTGTACAAATTAATGTACCACTTTTAATGAATATGTATTGTCCTTCTTCTTTCTTTGTGGTTTTTTTTTTTTGGTGGGAATTATTGTTGATTAAACCATATATGATCTGAACAATTTTCTTATGATTTACGAACAAGCTGGCGGTAGATTGTAATTCACTTTTTGTCCAATAGAACCCAGCTATTTATTTAAGAACCATGCATTATTTCTCTAGGAATACAGCTTGTGTAAATAGAAAACAATTTCATAAACATTGTCCACGAGTTCAACGTTGCTGTAAATCATTGGCTAAAAAAATTATATAAGGTGTCCGATTGGGTAACATTATGGCAACATAAACTGATGTGCGATGAAGTGTCAGTATTATCAATATATTTATCAGTCAATTGTAGTATGCTATTAGCAGGACTTTAATCTCAAATTCAATTTCTTACGGATGACAGGCGAATTGGCGGGTTACCTGGTATAGTGGCTGGACAATCCGAGTGATAGGATAACACGTCGACAACAGTTTATATTCTTGTCTATCTGGTAAGTACAAGTAAAGATATGACCATCGTTGACTACAAGAAATCATTTGGTTTTTTTATATGAATGGCATTGATGTTGAAAAAAACTAAGCTGGTTTCGTACACCATCATAGACTTAGATTGCGAAAAGCGTTTTTGTATTGACATCTGTTCTAAACAGTGAAACACTGCGAATCTTAGTATTACATTGGGCTGTTTTCCGCCCCAAAATGCGCGCTTCCTCAGCAAAGAATTACAGAATGCTGGTAGAAAACTTTGATGGTCATTGGTTATGTTCTTTTTTTTTTGTCGGCTAAATTTTCGTAGTTGCAACCTTGAATAATTACCAGCAGCATTATCTAAGAAAAATTAAACTTCAGGTTAAACTAAACATCAGGTTAAATCTAAAACAATTCGAGTAAACGCAATTAAATGTATTACGTGTTCATATATCGATCGATTGTTTAGTGTGTAATCCACGCTAACCATTATTATTCGTTAAAGACTAAATATGAAAAAAATACAAAAAGGCCTCCGGGCCAAGCGGACGGGGTACGGAAGTGAACAGAAGTCGATTATTTATACTACTGCCTTGTAACGCGCCGATATTCGAAATAATAGAGTATTTGCTGGTGGTTTGTCTTATGGCTATGCGTTTTTATTAATGTATTGTTTAATTTGGAGCGGAATCTTGAATAGAATTCCTTGCGCATTCAATAAATTATGATAACAGTAATAAGAAATATAACGGATAACTAAACAAAACAACCGTTGTTGTCATGGATACCGGTATTTTGAAGTATAAGCACAGCTGAGGAGATTATTTTCAAGACACGTTGTCCTCGATAGACTCAAGCCTACGTGTTTGGACCGAAAGGGAGTATGGGTAGAAATCCCTGAAGCAGTTTTGAAAATATTTACTCTGAACTGTAATTGTAATGGTAATTGAATTGGCTTTTTCTTCTTTTCTTTTCTTATCCTTCTAACTTTTTTCTTTCTTCCTTCCTTCCTTCCTTCCTTTCTTTCCTATTTTGTTTGTTTCTTTGGTACTTTGTTTCTTTCTTTCGTACTTTGTTTCTTTTCTTCGTGCTTTATTTCTTTCTTTCATCAATTCTTTTTTCATTTCTTCATTTGCCGTTTCGCAATGGCCAGGGGCAAACACTGCCCACTTTGTCCACATATTTTGAATTGAATTACTTAATGAGAAACAGTTGCTTAGATAACTTCCGATATGTGCATGTTTAAATAACATGAGGGGGGAAATCGTCACAGCACAAACTAGAACCGACTTTGATCATATAACTTGAGCCCGCGGAGGCAAACTCAAAAGCTAGAACTGTAAATTAGGGGGTAAACAGTCACTGATTACGATATATATTACAGTTTTAATTTACAAAAAACTCTAGCTGCAGGTTTGTGTAAAACCTAACAAGCTGCACAATTCAATTTAAAAGGTTACGATGTTTGTGTCGCTTTAATTTTTTTTGTGCCGGATGTTTTGCGATCAAACCATGATTGACTTGGATCAGTTTAGCCGGTGGTTGTCATGACATTTCGCGGTAGATTCTTGGATATCTTGGAAAATAAAGCAATTAAAAGTTGTCTATGCACTACAGAATAATTTCCCATTCTGCTTCATTCCAACGAACTTACTACTAACAGACAAGCAGCTATTATTCTTATGTTTTTATCTTTAAATTTCTTAAATTATCTTTTTACTTCAATCAATATCGCAGATTATCCAGTCAGGGACTCGCTGGTCCTAAAAGCAATAGACCTTTATTGCAGTTCCGTTTAATGACCACGAATAATAGTTCCAAGTCGAGGTTGGAGTTGCATAGTTTTGCTATGCGCGGCAAGTCCAACCTCGACTTGGAACTGTTTTTCTTGGCACTGGACAGAACTGTAAGAAGGTCTATCGAAAAAGTATCTGTTTTCAGACTGGACTAATTTCGAGATAATGCCGAGTTAGAAAATTAAAAGAGTTCGAGTAAATCTAAGGCAAATTGTTCATATTAGTCACGTATAAAAAAGACTGAATTGATTGAGTATTAACTTTTTTCAACATAGACAATTTGTTGGTAAACAGAGATCGATATTTATAATCAATATATCCAAAACACCCGAAAGCGAAGCCGAGTCCTTAAAATCATTAATCTAGAAATTTTGAATAACGTCATGGTAAAAGAATTTTGATTAAAATTAGAGAATTTTGAATGAATTTGGAATTTGGTAGTCTCCTTTGCACTAGTGGGGAGGGATTTTGAGACCGACACTAAGAACGGCTGCAAAGGAGACCAGGAATTTGGGAGATTGAAGCCGGATTGCCTTCATTGATAAATGATAAGTGCCGAATTTCCGCATCATCCGAGCCCTTATGGTGCGGCACACCATCAATAGAATATCCACTATGCATCAACATTTATAATTATCATTAAAAAATAGGTTTTTGACTCGCTCAGTGTAATTTAGTCATAATTTTTGGCTACGCGTGCGGTGAATTCCTGTCTCGGAAGATATCCTGATTCTTTGAGTCTCTCACTGCTGGGGAACTGATCTGAACAGGCCGTGCGACTTAGCAGTTCCAGCTAGTTCGAATAATCAGGGAAGGTTTCTTTCAACAGATGTTACATTTCCTAAAATGACTTTCAATATTTTGGATTTCATTTACCACAACACTTATTGTTTTATTAAGAAACAATTAAACATTGCATTTAAGCGAAATTACTTGATCACGTCCTTTGAAATGACACTCACTCAACTGATTATTATTCCAGTACTGACCCATTAATATTTCTTACGCTTATACTTCATAGAGACTTCAAATACTCAGCGACTATTTAAAATCAGAATAGAAATAGAAATCGTTCATATCAGTCACGTATAAGAAAAGAATTAATTCCTATTACATACAGCAAAATAGAAATAAATTCACAGTTGCTTTTGGTTACAAACTACATGCTGAGCTTTTCACTCGGGATTTGTTTTATATGTTTTAACATTTTAACTTAAAAAGAACTTCCAACTCACTGTTTTTGCAGATACCTTATCACTCGTTATCTATCGCTCCTTTAGCCATTCATTGAGCCAGACAAAAGAAAGATTGAATGGGGATGATAGAGGACCAAGATTTGAAAAGCAACACTCCCTGGTTGGCTCGAACTTCATATTGAAGTCGAACATCACTGAGATATTTATGCAAAAATATCCAGAGATTAAACAAGTTTAGCTTAAATACTTCAACTACAAAATATATAGTTGTTAATGAAGTCCAGAAAGCTTAAGCCATTTGGGGAGAGAGAAAGTTTGTATTTGAAAAAAAAAATTGTATTAGAGGTAAAAGCAAAGCTACGCCGCAACAGTTAATCCAGCAACAATTTCACAAAATTTTTAATGTAAAATCTCGCTGAAGACTAGTTTTGGTTTTTATATCCGACAACCACTCTAAGTCTACAATATATTTCATCTCTCTAGATTTTTCTATCATATTTCTGATTTATTTGTGTTCTTCAAGTTCTTTTCCCGTTATTGGCCAAAAATTTGAAGCACTTATGGATTTATCAAGATTAGATAAGCAAGGCATTACCACCAGCAAAGTATTATGAATGCACTGAAGTACTCAGTCATCAAATAGGCTTTGGCGGGGAAGGATTTTCCTGACTAAGATCAGCCCAGAGGTTGTTTCAGGGATTGATAAAACTGATGGCTGTTTAGATCAGAAAGACTCAGTTATTCTCCTGTTCACAGAAGCCTAAATTAAATGTCTAGAAATCGGTGCTTTTCCGTGCCGGAAAGTCAGTTCTAATCAGTTGTTGTCGTGTTTACCTCACGTTTCAGACATTATTACACTTTCATTAAAAAGAAAAAGGAATAGGAAGCAGAGGAAGAAACTGAATACCATAACCGACAATGGGTTGTGCTTCATCACTGGATTCAAGAGTGCAAAAAGACTTCGTTACCATCCCGTTATCAACTGCACAAAAATACCTTGTACGAGAAACATGGGAAACAATCGATGCTCAAAAAAATTCGGTAGGGAAAAAGACATTTCTAAGGTAAGCTGTAGTTATATTACTATTATATTATTGTTTTTGGAGGGATAAAGCAACCACTGTATATTTATAGTTTATAATTTCTTACTTTAAGGTAAACAATCTTTTGTCTTTTTTACGGTGCCAATGCATCCAATATTTTGACTACAGATTTTGGGTTTGAATAAGACATATTATATATATAATAAATAATAAATGATAAATGATTGTGGATTTTAATACTGAAGGAACAAAAGAAACCAGTCTTTTCAAGCCGTGATGAACAGAGCTTACAGAATTTTTTTGAAAATACTCTTTTGAAGGTTTTCAATTTTTGTTCTGCACAAATTCTAAAAAAGGCAAAAATATGCTCATTACATAAAACAAAAGAGAAACAAAAATGTAATTATCTTATAAGTAATGTTTTTCGGTGTTTTGAGAGAAAGCCAAATTAAATTTAATGAAAAAAATTCATCATGTGAAATTTCAAATATATTTTGTTTTATTCCATTATATTTTACTATCTTCGCCCATTATAAGAAAAAAATATTTAAAAAAAGAAAATTTACAAAAAGAAAAGTAGAATGAGGGCAGGGTGACCGCAACAGCTTTTGTTGCAGAGGCCCAAATCTGCTCCAACACGTGCAATAATTAAAACAGAATTCGTTTTGCTTATGGTTCTAGTACTGAACCAGGATTATCCACTACAGAACCAATAACTTTTATATTACATCGCTCAAGTCTTAATTGTCCTTTGTACTTCTGTAATTATACTCCGGAATGTCTTCAACACCTTCCGCTTCGAATAATCAAACATAGCATATAGCATCAGCACACTAATGATCGTTGAGTGCTAACTCTACAATATAAAGTTAGAGCACGTCAATACCCTTCAACGCTATCACCTACATTTATTAATATAACTAGCATTTCTCACAGCACTTTCTATATAAAAAAGGAAACAGTCGACGAAAGAAAACAAATATATGAATATATGAAAATAGAGGCAAATGATGACCAAGTACACAAATGGGGGCATTAATTAAGGACAATTATGACAAAAGCAAATCTTCAAGTAATAGAAAAGACCTCTTTAATTAAATTGAGTAACATGGAAGAAAAAAAACACTTCTAAAGAAAGGATCTAATTGATTTTTAAATGCTTCGAGTTCGATGCTGTCATTTGCCAATAGATTTGCTAAAACATTTGCTTTATTTGCCGATTACGGTACTCCCGAATAATGTGCGTATTTTCCCAGCTATTACCCTATGATTAATGATATTTATAGCATACTAAAGGTTTTCGGTATTCCTACGGAGATGAAGGAAAACAATTTTCCCTATTTCATTTTGGCAGGACTCTGTTTAATTCCCAGAGTGCTTTGTGAGTTTTGATCTACATTTGGCCAGTTATCATGACCGACAATTTATCAGCCAGACCATTTATCTTAGACAAAAGCCATTTCATTGTTGACACATGCTGCAGGGTGGCGCTGATCTTTTTCCTGTTCGGAATGACGTTATGAGTGTGCTATCACAAGTAGCCTGGCCAAATCCAGAGGAGGGTCCAGGGTTATCCCATGATGCATTGCGCTTACCAATTGTAAACATTGAACCATCTCGGCGTTGAAGAAGCGAATACAAAGCCGTTTTTAAAGCCATGATTAACCAACAAAATCATGAACAATGAAAGTAGGGTTTACGTGTGTTGTTTTTTAACAATCCTACTTATGTTTACACCAAAAAGTAATGATATATTTGGAATGGTTCATGAAGAATTTGATCTTTTAGAAAGGCGACTTGATACGCTTCAAATATTCGAGTGTCAGATGTTGCAGGTAAAACGCTTATTTCTCAGGAAATATACGAGTATTTTTCGTTTTAATACCATCATATCTTAGCTTAAGGGTTAATTCATACTCGTATGTGAAAGTACTCCAAAGTACTCCAGATTTTAGATGAGTTTAGGACCTCTGAAAATAGCCATTTTTTGACACTTCTTCGAAGAACTGAACATTGGAAATGTATAAATAATAAACGGACGTTGAGTCAAATCACAGTATATTTTACACAAACGACAAGAAAAGTAATAAATCTACAACTTATCCATATAATAGGTACTGAAATAAGGAAAATAAGCGCTGGGATACGCACTTTGTTGAACGAGTCCATCGAACAGTTGTCACTCGTCTCTTTCTCCCAAATTTATCCAGATAACTGACATGAATCAGTCTTAAAACAACTTCAACTCCTTCCAAGGCGGGTATAGAAACATAAAAATCGTCTTTCGATACACAGTGAACGTAAGATAAGGAAAAATTCTGGGAAAGATGCCGAGTTTTCAGGCAACTGAACTAAACTCCGCCATGTTGATCTTCACTCAGAGTCTGCCCAAACAAAGTGATGACGTCACGAAAGAATTGATAATATACTATGAAACGCAATGCATCATGGGATAACCCTGGACCCTCCTCTGGGCCAAATCCTCGACTTCGGTGAATCGAGCGGTCTATGGAAGTAAATCAAGCGATCTATGGTCAATATGTACACGATGTGAACAGTGATTTTTCAAGAGAAACAATAAAAAACGATTAAAAACAGTTTTGCAAAGAAATGAATGCGATTCGTTTATTTTGTAAGATAACTCCGAGCGTTTTGCCAGGCTACGTGTCAGTGTTAGCCCTGAAGCGTCCGCCATTTTGAATTTGGGAGCTGACAATGAACGAGGAAAGTTAATTGATGGTATATATAAAGCATAAACTAAAAGGCGCTACTAACAATACCGTACGTATTTCTTTACATCACAGACGATAGTTAACAATTGATTTCTTGATGGGTTTTTATCACTTGATTTATCTTCGACAGGTTTTTTGAAATTAACCCAGACTTCCAGAAACTATTTCCTGAATTTGCGAACCTCAAGCGAGAGGAACTTGAAAAAGCCAATGCTTTACATGGACACGCTAAACGAGTTATGAAGGCCGTGGAAAATGCTGTTACAGCCATGGATGATGCGGAGAGTTTTGCTGCCTACCTAGAGGGACTGGGGCAGAGACATGTGGCACGAGCCCTTAAACCATCGTACCTTGATGTAAGTATGAGGTGTGGGACATGAGGGGGTTTGGCATGTGTATGGAAACCTGTATTCCCTACAATGCGCCTAGTGATTAATGTCGTTGGTTACTGTTAACAATGGAAATCACACACGTGGAGGTGATTATGAACTCTCTTTTGAAGTTGAAGTTGTCCGTAGCAGAACATAAAACTGTCGTCTTGCTTTTCCAGGCTCAAGATAATTTAAAAAAAATTCGCTTTCATGCTTTTCAGCGACAACCTCTTGCGTGCTTCCAGAACTTGACACTCGAAACTGGTTGTTAGGACCGTGTTTACGTCGCATGGGAATACCTGACCACGCATTGGTCTGAATAGACATTTCCGATTTAGCGGCATATAAGCGGAATAGTCATATACTATATGCTGGCCACTTATTCGTGTTTAAAGAAACGCGGAATATACTATGCCTATGCCGCTAAATCGGAAATGTCTAATGGATTTATATTGAAAGACCTATTACAAATTTGACAAAGTTCAGTTTTTTACTTTGGTTTTCTGCCTTTAAGCTGATTTATATTTTGTGTCTATCTTAGGCGATGCAAGTGGCCCTGATGGACACTTTACAAGACCTACTGCGGTCACAATGGACTCAAGAGACTTCAGAGGCTTGGAATATTTTGTTTAGGTTTATTGCAGATTTAATGAAGAGAGGGTTGCAGTCTGGAAAATAGCCTCACGAATCAATCAGTTGGACTAACGCTTGGTTCACAGCCACTAGTCAACTTGAACGCAACAACACAAAAGTTCATGTCGACTTCCCCATAATCAATGCGAATGTATATACTACACTCTCAAAAGCCCCCATGCACACCGGACTGTCCATGGCAAGAAATTCTAACGAAAAGTCAAACTTTGCCGCAATAACTCCTTTCTATTGCACTTGAATAACATTCGCGACTATATGACAAATATAAGATGCACAAACTTTTTATAAACTTGCGGGAAAACCTGAAAAAAACTTTCTTTTGTAATCCCCGTCATATTTTGATGATCATGTATCGCTGCATCGATTCGAATTAGGCGCTAATTACTGGAAATTAAAAGTTCCCGGATGTGTCCGGCAATTCTGCCCGATGCTTGGTTTTGTTTCGTAATCCCCGTCATATTCGACCACAGGGAGTGAAATGATACGCGTATACTGTCCATGGTATACGACATACCATAATTGTATATGATTGTATATATTTTATAGTTGTACAGTTGTATTTTTGTTATACAAAAAACAACACAATTTGGATCATCATCCCATAACACGAAATAAGTTTCTTGTTATGTTTTGGTTATAATTTCTTGTGTTGCGCTCCAAACTTTAAAACATTAAGAACCGAGAAATTAGTTTCTGGTTGTTTTCATGTGGATCATTTGATGTCTATTGTTTCGGCTAAAGGAAAGTAGATAGATAGATAGTTTATTTCTAAAAGCATTGCAACCTACAGGGTTGAATAACGCTAATATTTACAAGTATAAAAACTATAGGAAACTAAATATATGCAAAAAATATTAAACATATACTAATAAGGAAATGAAGATTTACGCGCTATAATGATAAAAGTTTAAAATTACTACAAAATCTAGGGTCGTGATTTACTTAGGCCTTAAGGGCATTATGAATAATTAAACTATTTTGAAATGTATGAATGGACTAATTCCATCTTGAATCACAAGGCATTATGGGACGTCCAGGAGCAAAACAAAACAAAGATGGCGGATTGTATATAGAGTTTCGTTTATATTTGTCTTTCTTTGATGTCAATCTCCTGCATTCATCTCTTGTCAAATTGTTTTGTGGTGAACTATTATTGTTAATCGACGCCATTACTGTAACAAGAATGTTTTCAGAATTGCCCCCTACCAAGATCGAATAGTCGAATAGAATCGTCGAATAGAATCGTCGAAGTAGTCCATTTGGCATATTGTTTTCCACTCTACGACAACCGCTCGAACACTATATCTTACAGGACAGTAGTAACGCCGGCAAACAAAAGTGAAAAACACCATTGATTTCCTAAAAACACTGTCGTTGTTTCGCTGTTTGTATTATTTTCCCGAGTGCACAATAAAAAATGATCACAATGTTTCGCCTTTTGTTCTTTCTCATATTTTAGTAGTTACAGGCAGGCATAATAGCTTAGATAGCAATAATCATTACAGGCACTCTGGATTATCTCTTTCAAATTCAGTCCCTCTGGTCCAAATTATTATCGACATTCGTGGCCCACCAATAGGTAAATATTTAAGACATAACAAAAGTATGCGCAAGATAGTTGGTGATATAACTATATATAACGAAAGCCGCAATGTCCACAAGGCCAACGAGCCATGCCGACAAAGTAAAAACGAATCATCAGAGATGTTTCTTTTGGGAGAAAATAAGAAAAAAATCAAATAATATTTATCTTTAAAAATACTTTATTCATGATTTTAATCAAAAATGCTGTTTTCTTCCATGCTTGCCTGCCTAGTTACTGACTTTTAGGGTCCATCAGGACGATATTTGATATTGCAGAATATTGCTTCACTAGCTGAAGATAGAAGTGTAACCCGGCGAGCCAAGACTCTTTTTATTGTTATCATTGGGCAGTTTTGGTCTTGGCTTTTGAGTATTACCACAGAAACCAATGACACTTACTTTGTGGAGTATAAGCAACTAATATACACGCTACGCAAAAAGACCTCAAATTTCAACAAAACATCTTTAATTTAATGGACAATTGCTATTAATTGTCATATATTTCATAAAAGCTATTACTATAATTATTACAACTTTCTATATGCACGTTTTACTCATTTTAGTTGAGCTAAAATACATCTGACAATAGGTTATTTCTTACAAGCGCAATTTTTTTCTCATAATAATGTCGAGACTAAATCGAAGGCCTAAAAAATGCTTTTAGAGGAAGAAAGAACAATAGAAAAATAATCCATATATTACAATTCTCATTTCGATATTTGTCTGTGTGCCGTAGTTCGTTTCTCCGGAATTCTAGAGAAATGAACCCGAGTTGAATTAAGGGGGAATAACAAGAACCCCCAAATGCCACGCGTTTCTGGGCGTGGTCATTTCTAATATTTCTTAAAAACAAAAACATCGAATTGCCCCTTTTTCATAACCAAAACAAATCTTGGAAGTGAATTCCCCAAGAAAAGGCACAAATAATCAGTAGAATTTAATGACAACATGATGACCAATATAATTCTAATTTAGGATGTCATTTCTTTCGCCAAAATGTCATTACAATTTGACAAGTAATTGAAGCCTGAAGTCATAATGAAATAGTTCAATTAGAAAAGCGATAAATCACAATAATTTGAAGTTTGTAGTCGAGAATAGAACAACAACTCTTTGATTAGAAAAGATTTTGCCGCAGCGTTAGATCAAACTAACTAGTGGGTTATCCAGCTTCGAGAAGTTCGTAAGAAGATTGTATTTTTAAAGTAGTAAAGCAAATTGCTTCGTTACAGCTGAAGTTCATCCAAAGCCTAATTACTAAATTTTGTTTACATGGCCGATAATGTCCGCAAAAAGTAGCTTTGATGCGGATCAGCAAAATTGTTTTCGAAGTGCATATTTCCGTATGTCACTTCCCGTTATGATCTCCATACAGCCTCTAAATAAGCTTCATAGTCACCCTTTTATTTGAATAATACTTCACGAGATTTAATCTAATTCACGAAAATACCATGTCTATCTCGTTGTACGGATTTGGCTTTTAATGAATATATGTCTTTCCCGATAGAGTACGTTTTACTTTGAGATATCTGGCGTTATTTGATGGTGTAACCATACAGAAACATTACCGTCAATCATATTGAGGATTTTGTGGACGTCACGCAAAGGATTCCGCCGTGGCTTCTCCAATAGCGTTTCTCATTTTCTTGAACACGGCAGATAAAATGGCACCTGCCTGTCGACCACTAGTCAAATTGACTCTGCATCGTAAAAAATAAAGATTGATCAGAGCATTAGTAAATTTGCATTGGTGATGGAGAGGTAGAAGGGAAAAAGGGAGGGGAAATAGCACTTGTTCGTCAACAGGAATACTGTCGTAATGAGGGGGGTGCCCCCATCCCTCCACTACACCACCATGATTTTGGCACAAATATTTTCGCATGTGGGATTCCTGTGAATATGGCTGGAAAATGGTACATTGCCCCCCCCCCCCTCCCTCAATGATCGAGACCTCGGTACGCCCTTGAACAGCGGAGGTGAACTCAGCCTTTTAGTCTTCACAGATACTGTAATTTATCAAGTCGAATCCGCGCGCTGACTCAATCTGTCGGAGAAACAAAGGTAGCAGATGTGATATAGTGATCATGATAAATATTGCTTCCTTGCCGCGGATTTCTAATCAGGCAAGCTTTTCACCACTTACATAATGTTTAATTCTGTTTCAGCGAATTCGAACCAAGCCCAGTCTTTACGTCTGGTAGCACGACTCATGTTGATGAGAAAGGCCAGGTGTTGCGAGGACACAAGTCCTCGCGATTCATTTTCGTCTTCGGTGCCACAGTTGTTGTTATTGTCTTTGGATGTTAATTTTTCTACTAGATATAAGCCTTGCTGTTCAAACCTTTGATTAAAAACACACGAAGTAAGTTAAATGAAACAGACATTTTTTTCCACATTATTCAAATGAAAAAAGTAAACGAAAATATAAAATTGAAAAAAAAGAGTCAGTTCAAAGTTAATTGGTGAAAATTTCTTCTGCACATTTTAAATATTCAGACCACAAGGCACAGACTGCACCTTGCCGTGATCGTGTCAGTGCCGCGTATCGTGAATTTTCACACTGCGTGCTATCAGTATTTCCATGAGAAAGATTGTCTATTTTCGGATCCACTGCGTCCTTACCTCAAGCATCTTATCAGATCTCTACAGGCCAATGCTCTTATGAAAGCATTGTAAAATAAATTGACAGCTCCTTGGTAGTCTCCTGCATGACAACACATCCAGTGCGCATCCACTAAACTATCCACTAAAGAAAAAAGGAAGAATAAATAAAACACCAACGGAGTGTTATAAAACGCAAGATTGAATTTTTCTGTGGTACTTGATTACTATAACATAGCTGAATATTGTGTGATAGTGATATTGAATGCATGCAGTGGTCTGCAATTTCGATGGACGCTTTTGAATAAACTCTAATCTGGTATAACCTCCTCCGCAGGCGTCTCTTTGCTCTTTCTAGACTGTTCGTTTGGCGGGCTACCCAATCCTCCTCCTCCTCCCACCTTTATCACACAGGGAACCCAAGAACATAAGAAAGGAAAATAAAAGAGATATCCCTGCGGAGAAGGCGAAATCCGGCAAGGAACCAACAACAAAATTGATGAAGGCAACCACGAGTGCAGCCAAAACGTCAAACGCGTGAAAACGGTAAAAACTTTAGAATGTAAATGTCTATCGCACGCGAAGGGCTCAAAAGTACTAAGAACATGGTAATCACGGTGTTTGTGATCTTCACCTAAACCGGCAGTACTCATGATTATTATCATCATCATCATAATTACCATTAGCATCATAATCAACAGTGGAAATCACGTACCCGCACACGATGTTGCTTGGAGTGCACTGTAAACAAGTGACAACCGATAAAAGGCTTGTGAAGCATCGCGCCATTTTCGCTCACGGCTGCCTGCCATTGCACCCACTGAGTACAGGACAACAGACCAAGGATTTCCTTTGTGTAAACTACAAAATCTAGAGAAAATAATTATACAACAAATTTAAATATAATCTAATCGTGTAATGTACGGGGGAGTAGAATTATTTTATCCTGCGGTCAAACCTAAATACGTTCAAGCACCCACCTCTAATGAAGGGCAAACTAAAGTACAAAAATCCTGCCCTTGTAACGGAGAAAAAATAACGTTCCGTTTAACTGAACAGCATTGTTGACAGACCAACGCTATTATTATACTAACAGAAGTCAAACTAACCCTACTAACAGACCTTCAGATAGGCAGACCCTAATGATAGATATTCGTACCCTTCTGCCAGACAAACCCTAATGATAGACCTACGTACCCTTTTGTCAGACAGAACCCTAATGATAGACCTATGCACCTTTCTGTCAGACAGACCCTAATGATAGACCTACGCACCCTTCTGTCAGACAAACCCTAATGATAGACCTACGTACCCTTTTGTCAGACAGACCCTAATGATAGACTTACGTACCCTTCTGTCAGACAGACCCTAATGATAGACCTACGTACCCTTTTGTCAGACAGACCCTAATGATAGACTTACGTACCCTTCTGTCAGACAGACCCTAATGATAGACCTACGTACCCTTCTGTCAGACAAACCCTAATGATAGACCTACGTACCCTTTTGTCAGACAGACCCTAATGATAGACTTACGTACCCTTCTGTCAGACAGACCCTAATAATAGACCTACCCAGCTGTTTCGCTTAACAGGTTTGTTATCGAAGTATAGGGCTCTTCAACGTCTCCACTGTAAACCATGAAACAAATAAGGAAATACTAATGGTTAGTAAACTAAACGTTTTAATAGCAACGATCAACCTCGTTCCCAGGGCCCTCTCACGCAGAGGAGAGAAGACCCTGGCGTTGGCTGGTCAAAGAATGGTTTGGATTGGCGTAAGAGGGCTCTGGGTACGAGGTTGAGCAGCAATATGGATCACCGGATATTCTGCATGTGGTATTTCATTGGAAATGAATCAGAGAACACAATGTGATTGGTAAGTACGTTACTATTGTAAGTTGGTGTGCTATGTCCTTTACTTATCAGATCAGTAGTACCTTGTGAAGACATTTTCTTTCCGCCAGACATCGTACATTTCAGTACATTGTTGAAGCAGTAGATCTCGTGAAAGAATAATCTGAAAATATGAAGGTACGTTTTTCACTTTGGTGATGATGGCTATAAATAAAAAGTAGACAGCGGACGTTTTTTTTTTTCATTCAAAATCTGAGATACATCACAAAAAGTTACTTGGCCAAACCATTCAAATTTGACCCAAAGATCAAGATTTGGCAAAAAGTTAAATAATTGGCTATCAGAATAGCTGTTATTACAGTTGAGCCCGCAATGAGATATTCTTTTGTTTTAAGAATCTTACAAGTGAGGCTATCGGATCCATACAATTCTTGTTGTCTCATTTGCATCTCATTTGCATGCATCCGTAATAACTGCTATTGAGTGACCTGTTGCACTCGTTCATAACAGTGAACAGCTGTATTCCTGCATTTGTCACCCTTCGTCGTGAAAATGTCCCACGATTTTTATTCATTAACATCTCAGAAAAGTGTTTAGAGCAAAAAATAAATACAACGTAGAGTAAAGCCGTGATAAGCTGGACGAGTGGTGGTGTGGTCAAACGTAGTCTCTTGCTAACCTCAAACAACTCGAAGCTCTCGTAAGCGACCACCTTGGGACTCTCATAAGCGGCAATGCAAACGGGGTTTCAAAATTGTGGTCGTAACTACAGTATGAGAGATGGTCGCTTACGATAGTGGTCGCAAAGAGAGCTTCGACTGTATAGCCATATAACTGAATATTTATTAACCATATAGGGATGACATCCTTCAAATAACCGTCACTTGAGTAATCCCTCACCTCTTCGTATTTCTTAAGTTCTTCAACCGGTAAAACACTTCCAATCACATCTACATACAAGTCAAGAGCCTCAGCCGCGTCTTTTGTTTGGAGTAGCCTTGCCGCGATCAAACGAGTCAGCGTCAGTACCTTTTTCAGCTGATTCTCCTGAGTAAAAACAAATCAGTGAAGCACCCGGTGACCCTTCGGCAATATTACTTTGCAGGGGTAATAGACCCCTTGCAGCACACTTCGGAATGCAGCTCAATTTGGAAGACAAAAAGTAGGTTTTCAATTCTCAGGAGATGGAAATTATTTTGTTTTGCTCTCTAAATTGAGCTGCTTTGACGTCACGTACAGGGGATCTATATTTCGGTGTATAATAAAGAATCTTAAAAACATAAAATGATATAAAACACACCATGCATTAAAAGGGGTCTCAGGTCAAATTGTGAAAGCATGTTGTCTCATTCGACTCAAATATACCACAAATTCCACAATATTAAAAACTACTGATTCACGCGTGAGGAAACATGGCGGCTCGAACCTTTTGAGGAAAGCATTCATCAGCACTATATGTTGCACAACTAAATAGAGGCAATGCAAGCTATGAAGCAATATTACAGCATTTACATAAATCAATGGATCAGTCAAAGCTTTATTTTACCTCTGACTCAATCTTCAGTCGCATGTCGGTAGTAGACCCTGGCTGGGCTAGTGGACCAGGCGAGTCAGGAGATTGAGGAATATCTGCTTGCGAAAAGCTCAAGCTATCGGGCGGTTCAGCGTATAATACTTCACAAGGTTCTTCAATAGAAAGCATCTGTTCTTCAGCACGAAACCTCATGATGTTTTCCTTAAGTCTGTCTGACATGCCTGCATTTTTCTTCTTTCTTGACATGACTTTGGAAGCTTTTCGCTTAGATTTTCTTTCACTTCCTTGCTTTGACGGTCCGTCTTCAACTGATAGTAAGTTTGGTGTCAAAGAGTCTCTGCAAAAATACGATGATCACGATTAGCAACAAACACTAATTATTCTTAATCACGAAAATGTCATCCTCTTGAATCTTTGACAGAACACCAGGTTCATCTATGTGAAAATGAAAAAAGGCACCCCGCTCAGAAGTCACAGATTTTGGGAAAGCTGTTTAGATCATGGGTGCTTACCATTTAACCGGAAAAACCGGTTGGAAAGCAAATGGTATGTGTCGGAAGATTCCGGAAAATTCGGTCTTCGATTAAGGTAATCCACTTTTCCCGCTCTTTTCGGTTTTTCCCGGTAGACGCGTGTACCATTTGTCAGAAGTTTGTCCGATTAGAATCGAGATTAGAAAATCGCTTACAATTCCAACCGGATGGATTGGTTTAAATGATAAGCACCCCATTAACCGGCTCTATCCCAGGTTGTGTCACTTTTTTTACTTACAGCATCTCCTTTGCGTCTGACTCTTCTCTGCGAAAAGTTCTTGACCGATATAAAGCTAAAAATAATAGATACAATATGCGTGTCAGCCACTTTTGTTTTCAAGTACGTTTATCATCATTGATATTGTATTTATAACAGCAAAGGCGATGGAACAGTTTGAAGAATGGGGCTGCATGACTGATCACAATTTCTCTCAATCCAGAGCTGGACCCACTTTTCTGACTAACTTATTAATTATATCGCAAAAATAAAAGGAAAACAGCGCGCGCGCACGAAATACAATATTATCGCTACAATTTTTACCACTCTTTTACCGCTACTCGGTTTGTTCTTGCCGCGCGCACATCGCTAAAAGTGGGTCGTCCAGCTCTGGATTAGATTTCTCTGTTCCACCTGATAACTTCTCTGTCCCTCTCGAATCCTGTTCTTACATCTTTTCATGCAACAAAACCCCAAAACACCCGTTTTTGTTGTGTTGTCCCTGATGTCTAATGGCATCACTTTTGCAACAAAATGCAAAGTCAAATCCCAAAAAGGGAAAATTTGGAACATCCCGGGCATAATAGATAGGGTTACCAAAACATTGCTTTACTAACATCTTGTATGATATCGCACTTGTGATTGGGAAGCGCTGTAATGGTTAAACGCCTACCCGTCAAAATAATAGATAGGATTACCTAAACATTGATTTACGTTATCTAACATATTGTATTTTGTCTTACGTACATTTAAGAAGCCCAGGAGATTTCTTTTTGAGGTTACACTCTTTGATATTTTTAATCCAGGTATCTTTGACTTGGGTGGATGGAGCCTTGAACACGTATATCTCTGCGTTGCTCCGTTTCCGTAGCCACACCGCCCATTTACAAGGATCACTGTCCACTGATTCTGTCTGTCCTAGACCACGGGTCTGATAAAAATATTTATTGTTAAATACATATAGATTATATTTATATATATTTATACATTTATAATCTAGCTTGTCCTCTCTGCTGTGCAGCAGGGAAGTAATTTTGTAGAAATAAAAAAAACATTGGAGTTTGTTTCCAAGTAAGTTCTTAATCAAGAGGTCAATACAGGAGAGTTTTTGCAAACAGACAAAATGCATTTGTTAACAGTTTTTATCGTGTCGTCCAATAAACATGCGGCGTCATCAGTTGTTGTTTAAGGGCGAATCCAGAATGGTGAAAAGAGTGGCTAGCAGTCCCATGCATCCGTCTTAATTATCATTACCAAAAATAACCTAGTTTCTCATAACAATCTAACCCATCGCTTTCATTCAACCACCTCCTCATCCATACGTTTTTGGTTTTTGTTCGTAGTTGTCGCGGTTTATATGAGAAGCAAAATCGATTTCTAAGGAAAAATCACAAATTTTGCACACTGACGCATTTCTAACTAGATTACTTGATTGCTATCTTTGTTAATTATTTTCTAGTAAGGTGCTTCCTACCTTAATACTGTTCTGATAACGTAATTCGGTGACTCCTCCTTCTCTTTCGAGAACCTCTGCAATAATGATAAGTTTTTCGAAAAGGAAAACATTGCGCTCCTTCATCTTTTGTCGATATTTTCCTTCAGCAACTTCTAGTGTCTCCTGGTAACATCAAAGAACAAGTAGAACAATGATAAAAAAGAATGGCCGTGCATAAAATGAATGACCTTCAGGCTTACCCTGAGAATGAGATCCCCAGTGTCATCCGGCTTTGCCTATTGACAACGATTCAAGAATTGAATTAATTAAAAATATATTTACTTAAGGTGAAGGCGAGGTGGATACAAGCAAAATATATCATGACTGACCAATTTCTACACAAAAACAGACACAAATTTGTAAACGCTTTTCCAACAAAAAAACCCATTCAACTTCGAACTGCGTGACTGATTTATTCGCGGAAAACGAGTCAAGTACTTTGCCTGTTTGTCAACCTGCCTGTTGTTCGTTTGTCAGTCTGAATGTTTTTTTTGTTTGTTTGTTTGTTTGTTTGTTTGTTTGAGGGAGCTTCACTTTAATAGTAAATACCCGCAATCCATGCCGCGCGTACATTATAGATCATGAAAACAATCATCTTCAATAGTGAAAGGTCTTTTGCTAGATTTCAAAACAAAGCACATTTTAGAGTAATTTTCGTATAGCTGTAAAAAACCGCGCCTTGCTATGACCGTGTTAGTGCCGTGCCGTGTACGAAAACATTCGACATTCGGTGCCGTCTCCGCACCGCGCCGTAAACGTGCCGTGTGCCGTGACTTTTCACACTCATACGAAATCTGCGTTAATATCTATTTTTACTTACGTCATATCCTTGAATCGAAGCAACGGATATCATGTCATTTGTTCGTTTCAGGATTCTTAGTGCCACATCAAGGGCCCGCTGGAATGAAGTAGCACAACAAGAGTGAGCAAAATTGGTTGTCGGTTTTTGAATTTAACGAAAAGAAGAAATTAAAATAAATATGTTTCTTACCTGGATTTCACTACCATCTTCCCCTGCTCTTTCGGTAAACTTCAAAATATCCTAGGGAAATTATAGGAAAAAATGTTAAACGATAAAATCTGGAGAAGTCCCCATCTGGTTCATGTACCAACCCAAGTACATGGAGCCACCCAATTCATACATATCATGCACCCAACCAGTAGATGTACCCATCTGGTTCAGGTACCAACCCCTACAAGTTCTGAGCCACCCAGTTCTACTTGGCTGAGGTTTCTATATCTTAAAATACCCATCAAGTCCTTGACCTCCTAGTTCAACGCAGTGGGAAGGTGTATTAAGAGTACTTACCCTAAGTAGTAACTGGTACTTGGTAATTCTTTGTACTGGTTTGATTAAGTAATCAGAAAGCTGCAAGCGATGCCCTAGTCTCTTTCGACAATCCTTGACAAATACAAAACAATGAATTCAAAACAATGTATAGTGTAACCATCATTTACCAGAGAAATTAATGGAATTAATTAACAATTGGATGGATGGACGGACGGACGGACGGACGGACGGATGGATGGATAGATGGAAAGATATAGAAAGATAGAAATATAGATAGATGGACTTATGGATCACATAGTTGAGACCTACTTTAAAAAAGGATTCCTTGTAAGGAAGGACAAGCTCGTCAGACTTGGCTTTTGATCTGCAATATATCGTATATAGCTCTTCGAGTTTTGTTTCCTACAAGAAAAAGCTACACATTAATCAGATAGCAAAACTGAAGTTCAGAAGAAAAAGTTCAGTCCTTAACCCCTCACAACTCTCACTTGACTGTACATAGATTAGTATAGAGCAGATTTCGTATGAGTGTGAAAAGTCACGGCACATAGCACGTCGGTTACGGCGCGGCGCGGACACGGCACGAAATTTCGAATGTTTTCATATATGGCACGGCACTGACACGGTCACGGCAAGGCGCGGTCCGTGCCGTGAATTTCATAGTCACACGAAAACTGCTCAGTCGACATCAAGCTTAACCAAGTCATAGCACTAAAATGATAAATTAACATGAAGCATTGGAATGCGCAATCCAGGTCAGTATGACGGACCAGGGATCGCGCAGTGGATTCTGGAATCCAGCGTTTCTAGATACGTGTGTTTGGTATGCAGTGCCCAATTCAAAATTAAGAAAAGAACAAGAAATGGATGGATGAATGGACAGATTAAACAAACTTAATAAGAAAAGTATTTTTAGAAAAGCATACTTACTGAGGATGAGAAGGCTTCTCCTAATTTTGATGGATCGTCTTCACATTCCTTAAGATCTTTCACAAAATCGCTAAATGAATAAAAAGGAGTCCAATCAGCTTATTCATTAATTAATTAGTTAAAATGCAATGGTCCCCTTCACAGCCCCCTGTGCCATCTTGAAAGGTAGCCATGTCTTTGCATCAAAGCGAGACATGAGGTGACCTTGCAATGATAAAGAAATGTGAATAATTGTCCAAGGTGTCAAAAAAGGTCTCTATCATTGGATGGTCACCTCATGTCTCACGTCTATGCAAAGGCACGGCTACCTTTCAAGTTGGCGCAGGGAACTGTGAAGGGACTATTGAAAGAATCACGTATTGTCTTTCATTATATGCCTTGGTATACATTGCAACTGTTGCGTGCACCGTTTCTAATTGTAATAGTAGACCGACTCAATGCGCAACAGTTGCACGATGTGTCCAGATCTTACTGCGCGTTTCGGATGAGTGTGGCGCGGCAAGAGTTTTAATGAACAGTTATAACACCAAAAATCCCGAAGTGTTATAACTGTTCGTTAAAACTCTTGCCGCGCCACACTCAACCGAACGCGCAGTAATCTCATGCACTTACGTTGAGTGCCATTCATGAATATTCTGGATGTTTGAAAATATAACTTTTTCTTTTCCCTTGAGTTCGTTTGGAACGCTAAACTCTTTAGACAGAGTAGCCATGTAACCCTGTGGAAAAAATGAGTCATAAAAACATTTTGTTATAATAATTGATACTTATCCGTTTATCTCACGCTTGAGGGTCATTAGTTGTGGAGAGGACTGTGATGTTAAGACAACAAGCTCCTAGTCTTCACACATGTGACAACTTCAAAATGCCTTCTTATATTTGTACTGTCAGAACTAACCACAGAAGGAAAAGTACTAAAGTGTGGCTGTGACAGTTGTCAGCCATTTGAACATAAGTACCTTAATAACATGCCCAAGGTCCCGGATGTAGTTCTCTTCTGTGTCAATCAATTCGCTCACTACATACCTAAGAACAGAACTTTTAGTTAGTCGATTGATGAAACGTCTGTTTGTCTGGCGACAAGAAAAGCAATTACCGGAAAAACATCAGATTTATCAATTTAAGGTGGCTCAATAAGCTTTTAAAGGTCTTTAAAACAATGGGTAATGTGATTTTATGGCTGATGATACGCGATACGCCAGTCACATCAAAGATAATGAACCCAGACTAGACTTTCTTAGGAACTCATCGCGTATAATGTTACTATAGCAAAGCTATGTTACAAAAGATTCAGTATTACAAAATCTAAATAATGCGAAATCTTGATATTGCTGAACAAAAAATTTCAATATTCAACTCTACAGTTTTGGAGTTTCTTGTCAAAAAGATAATCATGCGAGCGAAATACCTTTTTGTAACGTTATCAAAATATAAGTTCTTGAAGTTGCAGTATCGCACAAGCTCCCACCGCTCGCGCGAAAAAACCATATATGGCTAAATAAAGGCAAGATAAAACCTGAGGCAACTGATCAGCAGCGTTGCTTCTGTTGCCGAAGGCTCCTCAGGCTAACAGGGGCAGACGTTTGACTCATATCTAGCACTCGCTATGCTTAGCTGGTCAAATTAAGTTTATTGCACCCTCCTCTCCCTGGTAACTATAGAAGTGAGTATATATTTTTTCCACTGGCTAGTGTCAGTGTGACAGGTGTCAGGTGGTGGACCGTGGTTGGTTACCATGGATACCTCCTTGACGTCGGGTAGTAGCGCATTCCTTGTGGTGGGATAAAGGCACCTAAGCCCATCGTCATTATTGCCGGTGAGTTAAAGAATTTATCATACATTGAGTCACCTTAACAACAAAGAAATGGTCAATGCTTTACGTGCGTATATCCAGTTCTGGTGCACGTGGGAGACTGTTAAGCACGAAAAAAGCGTTTCACGAGGCGTAGCCGAGTTCGACTCTACATTCTACATTCACAGAAAATGAGGTGAAATGATTTAATGAGAAAATGAGGTGAAATAATAAAATTTCTGAAGTGAAAGCCGGGATGAAATTTACAACAAAAAAATAATTCAAATTGATTTTAGGATTTGTTTGTTTTCTGAAAGACAGTTTTTATGTTCTGGGGAAAAAAGTATCAAGAAACAAATTGAAAACGGTTTTTAACGTCATTGCGCACGAGTTTACATAATCACATGCGAACGCGTGCACAATCTATTTCTTGTTTAAAATCAGCCAATCGGAGCACATGTTATATCGTGGCTATGTTATTAACTGTTTTGAAATGACCTCATTTGACCATGATGAATTAGGTGAAAATAGGGTCAGCTAAGTCAAGTTACAATTCAGAGTAGGACTTCCATAGGTTGACTCCCGGGGCAGTAATCTAGTTAGTTCGGGTTCTCCGTTGCTCGATGCTAATCTCAATTGTACATAAAAAATATAATAAAATAGAAATACGACTATGTAAATCTCGTGGAATAGAGAGCATCAGTTTTGTTCACGTGCATACCTTACCAAGGGCGATTTGTTAATAATACGAAAAAAAATGACACATGATAACGAAGCTAACAGAAACGCGTAATATGAGAATTTTTCGCCAATTCCTATTCCGTTTCTATTCAACGTTCCTGTCAACTTAAAAAAAACTTAAAGTTGCACGGGATGTGCCATTCGGCATGCGCACAATACTGCGCAATAATGCCATATATACTGCTATGACTAAACATATCATGAATTAAGCGGATATCTCGCACAATACTGGCACTGGTTCGACACCGTCACCGTGCCCTGCGCGCGGTAAGAAAGAAGAAAGAACTTCTACTTCTTGGCGCAGAAATACGAGCAACAATATCGCACAACTTGTTAGGCAATCTTGGTGCGTTTCAAGTTGCAGTGTGAATGATTCTCGTATTACCACCCTGTACAACAACAAAATTGTTGCGCGACTTTGTTGCGACTTTGTTGCAGAAGTAGAAGCTCGTTCCTATCTATGCAAAAATGAAAATCTGTTGCGCGCGGGTTGGTAATACGACCAAAATTCGCTCTGCAACTTTCAACGCAACAATGTTGCGCGACAAGTTGACGATCTTGTTGCTCGTATTTCCGCGCCTAGAAGAGTTAGAAGCTCTTTCTAATCTCTGCAACAAAGAAAATTTGTTGCGTGCGGGGTGGTAATACGACCAACAACATTCGCTCTGCAGCTTGCAGCCCAACGATGTTGGGCGACAAGTTGCACGATTTTGTTGTTCGTATTACCGCACCTTAATGCAAATCAACATCATTAACATCACGATTACAAGCTAACGAGTCCATATTCATCTTTTCAACTTACCCTCTCCTAATATAGGCATTTTGTTGTGGATCGGCTGGTACCTCTTCGGCTGACATCATAACTTCATTGCATTCCATCATGACTATTTCAGTATTTAATGTCTGTACAATATCCTCGTTACTGGTGCTACTATGAGTACTAGCCGAGTCTTCCAGTGATTCCACCATGGCTACTTCAAAGTCTAATGGCGCTACAGTTTCAAAACAATTTACAACACAAACGTTGTCCGAACTCTCACAAGCCATTGTCATTTCTTCAGTAGATGAAATATCCCTTACTTCACTGACTGAAAACACTGGTAAATCCTCTTGAACTTCCATCTCCATTACGGGCTCACACGAAGTCATTTCTTCTGGTACTGAAACCTCTTGTTCAACACAATCCATAACAATTCCCACCGTGCTCTCGTCTTCTTCCACGTTATGAACTTCTTCTAGAGCAACAAATTCACACATGTCTTGTTGCGCTACCTCTTCAACAGCCACCACCTCGGTGGCGTCTTCGACATCATTAGAATAACCTTCACTGACTGACTTGCAATTTCTTCGAGTGTTTTCGGGGGACAGGAGTTCAGTGCTTTTTTGTTTTTTAGGTATTTCACAGCTCTTTGTTCTTGCTACCTTATTTCTTTCCTTCGAGATATGAAGTAAATTGAAAAAGAAAAAAAAACATCAAAAAGTGACAAAAAATGGCGGATAAAGAATTAAGAGTATCCTGCCAGACAACTGGGGCGAATTGAAAGGAAGAGCGAAATAAGCCATGGCTTCTAGGTTACACCAGTATCCATTATTTTGCTTACATAAAAAATGACATTTGCAACAACAAAAAAACCAATACCTTTTTTTCAGATTCTATTTCTGGCTCAGATCTCTTTAACTTTGGAAGCTTCTTTTTTTCGCTCTGTACTCTGTTTAACTGTTCCGTGGCTAGCACTATGAGCGACCTGAAACACTTCAGCGCGCTATCGGCTTGATTGCACAAGACAAGAGCTGAAAAACAACAGAAATGCAAAATAAACAGAATAAAATTTCAGGTAGGATCAAAATAAACTCTTACCATTTATACCAAGAAGGTTTACGTTCGAGGTCATTCATTTTCCCGCGTTTTTTAATTTTTAACAGTCATATGGTATCTGTTCTTACCAACACACGCGTTTACCGGAAGTTGAATTTTCCCGCTTTTTTTGGATGATAGGCAGGTGCACCAGTTTTCATCTTAAACGCTGTACTTTACATCGAAGACTGAACATTCCGTTCGCTACGTGTTAAAAGGTTCACAAATAATTCCTCCCAACAGATAATTGCTTGCATTAGCACAAAAATGTGCATCCGGATAGAATGAAGGAAAAGGTTTAAAACACCGAAATATGTAAGAGTAACAATAAACAGATACCATATGACTGTAAAAACTTAACGATATGAACGTGCCGTGTCGTGACCGTGAGGGTGTCGTGTTGTTCCAGCATTCTGACTGAATAGGCAGATCGGCTACTCCGCGCGCGCGCCCTTTCGTAAATCTAGAAGTTTCTATGTGTATATGTATCGAAAATGATATGTTTATGGAGTATCATCAAGAGGGTTGGAGAATACTCTAGAGAACTATACAGGAATGAACTAATGAAGTTCAGGGTGAAAAGGGCTTTGACGAAATATTGGGGGCGAACAATGCCCTGGTGAATTTATTATAGTTACTAAAAAATCTGTAAAATCTGTCAGCAACACTCGTTAAAAAACAGTCATACATGCCCAGAATGCGTAGTCACAAAACAGAAAGAAAAAAGTCAAGTGTAAATCTTTTTGTCAGCTGTCAAAATATAGTACATATTTCTAGTGATTCGATACAAATTAACAAAAATTCATTTGTCAGTATTTTTGAAATTTGGTTTCTAAATCCTTAACTTTTAAATTCCATGTTAAAAAATTCAAAATTGGCAGACATTCCCCTATAAACTTTACTACACGTTTAAAGACTGAACAGTAAAGCCGCGCACAGAGTTATAAAAATTGGGAAGCCATTTCGGTGTTACAAGGGGAAGGCCGTACCGGACACCACTCAAAAACAAGTTAAGTGTGTCTGACACTGCCACGAATAATGAACCCTTATGTTTAAAATTTAGACCTAACAATAGTTGTCATTGAGTTTATCGTAGTATGTAGGTCAGTTTATGAGCGATATGAAGCTGTGATCGCGTCACAAATAGTTAAACCCTTGACCCAGCGATAAGTGAGTCTAAGTGAATGGCAGGCTTTTACAAAGTTAAAAGAATTCGAATACTGCCATTAACGCCTCCAGCGATTGAAAGAAAGACAAATTTGATCCGATTACATTAATTTTAGATTTTAGAAAAAAAAAAGAGCAACAAGAACAAAATAGGTAGACATCAATAATTTCTAGTCGCACACACCTTAAAAATTAATAACACAAGTACAACTTTGCAATGGCAAAGAAGCTACCCGATGAGCTCGGAGCTCAGAATGTTATCAAATGTACAATTATTTTACTCTTTTGATTGTCTTCCAAAATAACTAAAACGAGCACGGAAGTATAGTTATAGTTTACTAAGGAATTTGACAAATCAAGATATCAAAATAGAAACAATTCGTCACTTAATTAGTCCATCAATCAGTCACTTAATAGATCAATCGATGATTGATTAATTAATTAATTAATTAATGAGTATATACAACAATTACCTTTGCCAGATTTTAAATAAAGTGACATAGCTTTTCTTGGATGATTATTTCTACATTTGTCTGCTTCTTCGATGCTTGCCAAGGCCTCTGTAATACCAAAGTCAAAGCATACACATAATGGTTATAAGATGTAACTGGCAATCACAACAATTTTATACTACGGTATGCATGCAGTTGTTAAGTGAACACAGCTTAGGCCAGCAACAGGGCCAAAATTGTAAAAGAATACAATCTACATAGCATATCAACTACTCAAAATTATCTAAAAAAATCATTCATGATGCAAATAACTAATGGTTAGGATATGTTACCAAATAAAATCAGGTAACATATTATTTTTCTTAATTATCATTAATATTTATCAGTAAGTTTAAGTGTATACTAGCTGACAGACAATAAACATAATTCAAGCTGAAATGATTAAGTTACAAGTTATTACTAAATATAACCAGGAAATATGTACTTTATAGTTTCCTTATGAACTACCAGTTAGTTTACTATGTTAGCTAGATTGACAATACTGTAAGTTCAAGCATAAACTATGCACATATTCATACAAGAAAGGAATCAAGTGACCTTTTTCGTCCTCTTGAGAATCAGAAGAAATAGTAGAACTGCTTCCATCAGTTTCTGCTTTGCCATCATAACCAAGATAACTGTAATCTACAAACAGTTCCTTAACTTCTTTTTGGTCAGTGCTAGTTTCATTGCTTAGTGTACAGTCCTTAGGGCTTAGACTGGAAACATCTGGTCTGGACAATGGTTCATGGATAACAGGCTGAAATGCTGTAAAAAGATTGATATATGTTAGAAAATCAAGCTAAGTAACTAGTTGTATAAATTAGCTGGTATAGATCCCTTGCAGCATTTCAGAATGTAGCTGTATTTGGAGTATATGTACAAAACAATAGTTTCTGATTCTTAGGAGATATTTCAACTTAAATTATTTTGTTTTTGTCCTCCAAATTGAGCTGCTTTGACGTAATGTGCAAAGGTCTATGTACTTTTAACAAATCTGTAAGAGACGTAACTTAATTTGGCTTATTTCTTAGTAAGATGATAATAATATAATTGTAATGACATTCAATCAATAAAGAAATGATAAATCAACCCATCCAATAAATTGTCAATTTCAAATATCTGTTAATTATGTAATGCTGTTATAAATTGTAAAATTACAAATTGCAAATTATATATACACGTAAAACTATAAATTAAACTTTTGTAATGACAGCTCTTTTCAGGACTGCACTAAGTAATTAACAAAGAATTAAGAACATACATGTCTTAGTATATATAACACATGTTAAACCTATAGCTGACACCTCTCTCTAGCACGTATGCAACATGTATGTCATATATGATTTATATAGGAGGTATGCTACTTCGGCCAACGTCATCTCAAAGAGAAACCTGCCTGCAGCTTAATTCCGACTGAGAGCATTGACGGTAGGAGTAATACAATCACAAACACAGATTAAACAGCTAAATTAGTGCTTGCATTTAGATTGAGACCAGTCACAATTTGTATGCATGTTCATCTATGAGTGCGTGCTACATATTTTAGCAGGCTAACTTTTATATTTCTACAAACAGTTTCTGGACAAAAACCTTTCCAGCAACCTGATCCAGTAGTTACCTGACCTGTGGTTATGGTTCAGGGGCAGATCCAGGGAAGGGGTGCAGGGGGTGTGCACCCCTCCCTGGGTCAACTTTTTGCCCCTACTTCGAAGATAACCAATACAAAATATTGACTTTATTGATTCTAAGGGGTGCATCCCCCTGTGCACAGATCCCTCCCTGAAGAAAATCCTGGATCTGCCCCTGTGGTTGTACTGCTTACTAAAAGATCCAGGGGTAGTTCCATGAACCTCCTTTTGTGAGATCTAGTGCTACATACATATTAATTTATCATGAGAAGAGGAAGCCAGTAAACATTGTAATCAGTTTGAAATCATTAGATATAAAAAACAATTCACTAATTTTCTAGACTTGCTCCAAGACTCTGGAGTCATGAGCAAAGCAAGTGAAGGAAAAAAAAGAAAAAGGAAGAAAAAAAGCGAAAGTTGAAGTCACAAGAGGTCGCTTTGTTCCTCTTGCAGGATTTTCATTTTCATTTCACACCAAAAATGGTATGTATTTCTGTAGTGCACACAAAATTTGGGAAACGGGCGGGAAACAAGTTGGAAAAGTCCTTCGTCTAGCACTTGTGATCCTAATTATGATTGGGCTGCCTGTGCTTTATTCAGTGCATGTGAACTTGGAGACGAAGGACTTTGCAAAAGTTTATTAATTTCCCTACATTATTATTTAGTTTGTTTGTCAGTTATTTAGTTCACTTTTATCAAAAGTCCACCTGGTATTAAGTAATATAAACCTTCTAAAAGTATTTGACTGGATTTATAATATTATTAATAATGGTAATAGAACTGAGTTGAGTGCAATTTGGGCTGAAATCGCAAGAGTGATTACAAAATTGCACGACCGCGCAGCGGGAGTGCAATTTGTTAATCACGAGTGTGATTTCTGCCCAAAATTGCAAGACACTCAGTTCTATTACCTATTAATCATTTCCATTTTGAAACTTAATATATTAAAATACTCAACAGTTATATGTAGCTTCAAAAGTGATTGTTTGACAAAATGATGCAATTAATGATTCAAAATAGTGCAATTAATGCTTAAATCGCACACTTTGTAGCCAATCAGATTGCAGGATTTGCTAATGATTTCAAAATGGATATGATTATATAGTTTAATTGATTTATGTTCTGTATGCCTGTTTGTAATAAAGTTCCTCCCTTTTTTAGCCTAATTTAATTAATAATCAATAATCAATAATCAATCATTATTAACTCGTTTAAATAGGGGAATGAAGTCACTGGACTAATATTGAGAAAAAATGAAAAAAATTTATTTGATGTAAATTAATTCATGAAAACAATAATAGACTATCGGTTCAAATCAATCATTATTCATCTTTTCCATGCCATTATATTTTGTATTAAATCTATTTAATAACTCGCCAGATCAAGACTTGCATAATGAAAGTCGTTTTAGTCACAATATCAGTAAAAGAAAATGGTAAATCATATCTTCTTATGTAGTTTCAAGTACTTTTAAATAATTGTCACTTTACGATAAGAACCACTAAAGTCAATAATAAGTCAACAACACGAATGCAAAGTAGAATGGCTGCATGCCATTTCCGCGATAATGAACACATCAAATTATTATTATTACTATTACTAGGTTAATGCATGGCAAAACTACAAAGCAGCATCAGTATCCATTCGTTTTGGTACCTGTATATCAGGAAATCCAAATCTACGCCTTTGAAACAGGTTTAGAACAGAAACAGTTTCAAAAGATTTACCAAGTGTCTGGAACTAAAAAAATTAACCTCAAGAAATGCAAATGATATTTACATTAAGACGAAAATCTCTTAGGATCCTGATCACAAGAGAAAGGCGATTTTTATCTTAAGTCTAAAGATGTTCAGAGATGTTCGTGTTATCGAGATATTAAGTGACCACAGAAATCTTAGGAAAACCATTTATTTTAAAAACATCTCTGTACACGTCAAGAACTATAACAACAGACGCAAGTCTATCATGCACGTTTCGAATAAGTTCGGCGAAAATATAAGTTCAATACAAAGTTTAACCTGGTGCTTTCGTTTTAATAGGTGTAGCTCTAGTGGAAATAAAAAGATATTACGAATCATCAGGGTTTTTTTAAACGAATAATAGTGACAATGTTACTGAGAGAGGGGGAGTGACTTCCAAATGTGAAGTACTAATGATTGTACTCTCGCGGAAATTTTCCTTTAAAGGATCAGTTAGCGTACTTTCTATATCGGTATATATTTGTATATGTCGTGGCTTTTAGAAAGTTCAAAGCCAGCTTTGACAATCCATCTGTGGGTTTGTTTGTTTTTGGACTGTTTTATAATGAAAGTTTGGTTTTTTCGTTCAGTTGCCTCGACGCGTCTTTTGGCCCCTAGTAATAACATACAGCTCATAGTATATCTTATATAGGACCTTTAAGAAAGTAAAGCTGTTGTATCTATATCAGCCATTAGCACCCAACACAAAATATAATCGACAGATCTTTCGATAAATACATTGTTACTAATATTCTACAGCCATGGCCGTTTAGTAGGATTCAAGATTAACATTTCGCCTGTAGTATTATTATTACGTCCCGACTAAACTTCTAATTATAATTCAGTTCGACGTGGTACATCTCTAAGTATATCTTACAATATTGCGGTTTTGTCGAACTTGTGGTCCTAGACACTTTATAAGCCTTAAATGGCGCGAAGAAAAATGAATTAAGGCCTTAAACACGAAATAAGTCTTCTTGGTCTGTGTGTAATTTATGTTCTATTTTTAATATGGCTGCATTTACGCCATCCATTGCATACCTTTCTAAATTTCGACCTCTCGAAGCCCAGAACATGACGGACCCATTTAGAAAGCCACAAAGTCATAGAAAGCGTAGAAAAAATCATGACAATGAAAGCATATCCTATTCTTACCATAAGATAAATCTTGTTGTGCCATTTTCGTTTCCTAAGATTGAGGAACCACGTAAACAAACCTCTTACCGCCGCAGCTACATCCAAGGCTCTTCACCACCAATGAATGGGATTTCAGTCAAACACCCCGCCAGGAAAATGCCATACAACCATTGTAAAGTGGAAAACTATTCAGTATTGTAACGATAAGACTGCTTTCGTACTGCTAGGCAGTCGCGAAAGTTTGACGAGCGAAGCAGCTGGTCATGTGTGACATGACACACAGTACATAGCGTGCATGCTCATTTGACCGTGAATCGTTACGGTATGTCGTTAGCGTTCAAATGCGTTAGATGATACTATGATCCGTATATGATTGTTGTGATTAATGGTGGACAATCTTATAATGGACACATAAAAAAAACAAAAACAAAACAAAAATAGATACATAAATAAAAATAGAAAAATAGAAAACGGTAATAAAAATCACTAATCAATCATGATCATAAATGAATTAATAAAGGTTATTTAAATTATAGAGAACTATCGCAGTTTTTAATTTATATTACTGATAAATCAAAGAAATTATTGTATGAGTTAGAATGAAATCATTCGGGGTTTTTTTCCAACTTTATTTTGACTTGAGGGAAAAAACATGTAACATTCGTTAGAATTCAAAGAAAACTAGAAAAAGCAAAAAAATATGGGCATATGCATGCAGATCAAGAACACCAAGCCATCTGATCTTAAATTAAAATTTATATAAAAAAAAGTAGAGTTTCTGCTAAATCTATTTTACGTTATAATCATTATTTTTTGCTTATTTAGCTTTTATCATTTTTTATTCAGTTTTAGTTAATTTCATAAGTCATTCTTGCTCTTCCGTTTCTTTCTTTTCCTTTCCTTTTCTTTCCTTTTTCTTTCTTTCGTCGTTCTTCCTTCTTCTTTCTCATTTTCCGTTTCCATTTCCTTCGTTTGCCTCCCTCCCTCCCTCCCTTTCTATTTCTTTTCTTTTCTGTTACTTCCTTCTCGACCACTCAAGAGTAATATCTGATTCAGTAACAAATGATTTCACCTGAAGCATAAATGACATTTAAAATTAAACCATGAAAAATCCTATAATACCTTGGAGAGATAATCGGCCTTAAGCCCCGCAAATACCCGCACAAAAAAAAAAAACAAGTATAAGCCCTGATGTTACTGCTAATGACTCCACAACAATAGCTTGTTTGTTTGCCTGCTGGCTCAAAGCTATCACTGTATCATATTCGATATTTTGTAGCAGATAGTAACAAACAAGCTGATATATTTTCAATTCCGCACGGTGCATGTGGTAGCCGTGGTACAAGGTGTATACCGGGTAGCCGTGGTATAACGTGGCGCCGTGGTATACCGTGGTATACCGTGAAAGGTCACCCATCCAGGCACTAACCTTGCTTGACTCTCACTGTCTTTATTTGAGGCCCAAGTATTTTCCCCCGGCAAAAATGGAAAAAAGGTAAAGCGTCCTTATTTTACATCAGTAGCTCGTAATAGTTAATATTAACTACTTAACTTGAGGCCGACGGTGCGTTCATTTTACCCCGACGATGTCAATAAATGAGCACAGCACGTACAATACCTGTGAAACAAATGCACTATATATACTAGATCAATTTTCACTTCAAATAATCGAATGCGTATGCGTTGCAGATAGTACAAGGGATAAGCCGTAGCTACCGTCTGGTTACCGGCTAGTCTCTCCCCTGATGCCTTCGAGCTAAAACGTTATCCTTCGTAATAAATCCGTACATTAAGGTATTCACGCATTGACATTGGTATTAGCAGTGGTAGTGGTAGTGGTAGTGGTAGTGGTAGTGGTAGTGGTAGTGGTAGTGGTAGTGGTAGTGGTAGTGGTAGTGGTAGTGGTAGTGGTAGTGGTAGTGGTAGTGGTAGTGGTAGTGGTAGTGGTAGTGGTAGTGGTAGTGGTAGTGGTAGTGGTAGTGGTAGTGGTAGTGGTAGTGGTAGTGGTAGTGGTAGCGGTAGTGGTAATACGATTCCATCGACTGCTGGCTACCGGAGTTTCTTCAATCTGGCACTGTACGTGTAACAGAAGCGGATCTAAGGGTGGTTCCATGGAAACCCCTTTGTGAAGCCGATCATGTTCTTTACGGTCGATAGAACGAAATTGATAAATACAATCTTTTTTTAGCGTATGGTATTTCTAGCTTGGTTCGATCGCATTCTCGTTTTTAGTGCACCTTCATCTTTTGCGGGGGAAAAACGTCGAATTTCACGTGCCGAATCTAATGCAATTAAACTCAAACAATAAGTTTTGCTCATTTGCATGTAAAATTCTACGTCTAAACCGGTCCTTAGTCTAATAAATCTTCATGGTAGCATTAACGATTCTGTCTCGTTGCTGCCCCCCTCCCCCGAAAAAAAGGTAAAAGTATTATGGGGATGTGAAATTGGTGAATGCCCTACCTGCGCGTTTCTGCGCGTTTGTGGCGTCTCTGCGCGGCTACCTATTGGAACTCCCCCCTCACTTTTAAGATTCTATGTCCGCCACTAGATTCTAGATGTAAGAAAGTATTCCTTGTCCATGGCTTTTTGCACAAAGGCTTATACAGACCCTTGATTCGATTTAAGTCGATGTGTGTGGTACAATAACCCTACGGCGGTCTGTAAAAGACCCACAGCTAAAAACTATCATTGCTCAATTGGTTTTGACCGGTTGTTTGTTATATCAATTAATCTATGTCCACGAAAAGATGCGCGCGGAACTTTAAGGGGTAAAATTATTAAATTGATAAACGCACCGGTATGTAATAGACCTAGGTTTGGGCGTAATGTTTTCCCATTTCAGACCACGTGTCATTCTCCTGAGAGAATAAGATTCTTTGTTTTGAGTTGCATCCATATTAACCGTTAAGCAAAGAAATGACACTCTAGGGAATGGCACGTGGTCTGAAATGGAAAAACATTACGCCCAAGCTAAAAAGGTTACTGAAAAGGTCTGTTACATATTGTTTTGTTACTGAATAGCACTGGTCAATACTTCCAGACATCGAGTGCTGAAGCGTCGTATGGCAGCTCGAATCAATTACGGCTGTGCTTTAAATCTCGGCCCAAAGTAATGCTGAAAGCAACAATTTCTTATTATAAGAGCTTAGCGCTCCAAGGCCTCCAGCGACGCTGACAGCACACGATTCATAACTCAACAGATTTAAAACTTTCTCCCGGGGCATCTGGCGAATAGACCTAGTCACCTTCGTATGTAAATTGCCCAGTTTAAACAAACAAACCATGTGATGTTTACATAATGTTTTATGGAGAATTGTTTCTTTATAATGTTTCCATATCCACATAAATATGAACGAATAAATTTCAGAAATATAAAGGAACAATTTTCCAGGGAACATCATGGAAACATCACGTGGTTTGAATTGTTACATTCGAAGTTGATTAGGGTCTATTCGTGACCGGGTATGAAATCCGGAAGTAATGGTGGCACATTAGAGATATATACACTATGTAACCAATAATGCAGTGATTTCTTGCTATTCAATGTGCTCTTTTTTTACTATGGACCTAATGCTTTCCTATTTCAAATCTTTCAGAAAAAAGGGTTCTATTGGAAAGGGAGCAGAGGGCGTAAAACCAAATAGCCCACTTTTGATATTCTGGTTGAGTGATCACGCACAAAGCAAATCAAGATGGTGCTCCGGGGAATCAATGGAGTTATCCTAATATATTAATTTGTTTCCCCGGAGCCTCGTCTTGAATTGCTTTGCGCGTGATCACTCAACCAGAATATCAAAAGTGGGCTGTTATTGGTATCCTCTCCAGCTGGTATAGAAAGAAAGAATTTTCCAGGGGAATGACACAGTCTCACATTTAAAAAGTCGTATCATGCTCATTAAAAGAGGTTATTCTTTTTTAACTAGTGCTCGATCGTCAAGAAAGATGACGCGTCGCAGCAAGTATAGACAATGGCTCTCTCAGTCCCGCATATCATACTAGAATTATTCACTTTTCTTCTGCTTTACGTTTTGTTTTGCTGATAAAGTTGAAATGGCATTAAAATTGAGTATTTTATAAGCATTAAATTTGTATGAGAAGACGCTCCGGATGGCAATATTTGGATGTTTGAAAACTATATACTGCCACTGCCACTGCCACTGCCACTGCCACTGCCACTGCCACTGCCACTGCCACTGCCACTGCCACTGCCACTGCCACTGCCACTGCCACTGCCACTGCCACTGCCACTGCCACTGCCACTGCCACTGCCACTGCATGCACCACTGCCACTGCCATGCACCACTGCCACTGCATGCACCACTGCCACTGCCATGCACCACTGCCACTGCCATGCACCACTGCCACTGCCATGCACCACTGCCACTGCCATGCACCACTGCCACTGCCATGCACCACTGCCACTGCCATGCACCACTGCCACTGCATGCACCACTGCCACTGCCATGCACCACTGCCACTGCCATGCACCACTGCCACTGCCATGCACCACTGCCACTGCCATGCACCACTGCCACTGCCATGCACCACTGCCACTGCCATGCACCACTGCCACTGCCATGCACCACTGCCACTGCCATGCACCACTGCCACTGCCATGCACCACTGCCACTGCCATGCACCACTGCCACTGCCATGCACCACTGCCACTGCCATGCACCACTGCCACTGCCATGCACCACTGCCACTGCCATGCACCACTGCCACTGCCATGCACCACTGCCACTGCCATGCACCACTGCCACTGCCATGCACCACTGCCACTGCCATGCACCACTGCCACTGCCATGCACCACTGCCACTGCCATGCACCACTGCCACTGCCATGCACCACTGCCACTGCCATGCACCACTGCCACTGCCATGCACCACTGCCACTGCCATGCACCACTGCCACTGCCATGCACCACTGCCACTGCCATGCACCACTGCCACTGCCATGCACCACTGCCACTGCCATGCACCACTGCCACTGCCATGCACCACTGCCACTGCCATGCACCACTGCCACTGCCATGCATCACTGCCACTGCCATGCACCACTGCCACTGCCACTATCACTACAGGGGCGGTTCCAGGGAGGGGCAAAGGGGTCTATAGCTCCCCCTTACCTATGTTTCTTGAAGTGGAACAGAAAGCACATTTTAAAATATCTTTCCTAGTTCTGCAGTGTCATTCGCAACATTCAGTCAATCCCCTCCTTATATTCTTGTCTGCATCCGCCCCTGCACTACCACTACCACTGTTCGAAAGATTTCTATGGGTAGAAATAAAAGCTCACATGCTATAAATTTCATTATTAGATAACTGTTAAAAATCTCGCGTTCTGATTGGCCTTGGCTGAGAGCGCGCGCCAGTCCCTTCTTCAGGTTTTGTCTTTTTGAAGAAAAGAGCCCTAGGACTACCGAAACGTTGTAAAAGTAAGATATATTGCTGAGAATATCCCTAGATAACTATAAGAATCACTTAATAATATGAACAGCGAAGAGAAGGCAACAGAATCAAGTTTTTTTCAACCGATTGTGATTGGTTCGCAGCCATTGATTAAAATATGGCTTTACTAAGACAGGTGTTCTTATCATAAGTGGAAATTTAATTGTCAAATACTGAATGAAAAGTCGAGCGTTTCGAGTTTCAGATATGCATATTCATCTGCTTTTTGTTTGTTTTATTTTCCATTTTCTTTTCTTTTTTCTTCGGCGTTGTGTTTACAAGTGACTTTTCTTGGAGATAATCCATCATGATCACGCGTGGCCTTAGTTCAGAAAGAAGCAGAATATTGTGCGCATTGATGAACGCAATTTTAACTGCGCGTGCTCGCTTTCTCGTCGCTCTGAGGGAGTTTCTGTCTGGCTGACTCAAACATTTAATAAGAATCTACTTTAAAAACATTAAGCGCAATTTGAATAAGAAAGCACACTTAGAGAGACATTAAAGACAACCTTTGAGAAATACATTCATGTAAATAAATCAATCTCTTTGTTCGCACACTTGTAGTTTTGTCAACATTTCTACTGTTTTTGTTAAAGTAAGAAAAAACATACATAAATTTGATGCCGTCTGTTTTCACTGATATTTTGAAAGAAATAATAACAATACCAAAAAATTCAACTTGAAAAAAATCCGGAAGGCATTGTCTTGCGGCGCTTGTTTTTGACTATTCCCTTTTCTCTATGATTCTCTTTTTACCGACTCTTTTTTTTTTTCATTCTTTTTCTGTTTCTTTAGTCATCGAAGGAGTGTGAGCCACATAGTTGCGTGACGAAAGGACCGTCTGGTTTTGAGTGTTTCCCGGATGTATCCGTGGGACTCACCCAGACAGCTGGCTTTGATTCTCTTCATCCTCTGAACTGATAAACGTTGTATCGTATAACAAAGTTGAACCATTCATATTTTACATAACTTGGGTTTTCATCGTACGGTCAGAAAAGATTCAACTATAATATTTACTCGGCGAGGAAAGAGACGAAAGCTTGGAATTCCCCACATTACGGTTCGGTGGTCAAATAGCGCTAAGCTGTAACAGGATTGAACGAAGTAATTGTCACGAACCGTTGACTTGGGTCGCCGACTCACTGTAGTATTTCCATTCAGTAGTGTTTGTCACGGCTACACTGGATCAAGCGAATTGAAGTGTTGGGTTTCACACCCAAACAGGGCCACGATGAAGAAGACATGAAGATTTGTGACTAAACTACTAGAGAAGGAAAGCTACCACTCTGTCATCAAATTGATTGAGAAGTAAATCAACATGGCCAGCTCATTAGGTATGCTCTTGAAATATGGCAGTGCGCTAGTGTTTTTATTTTTGACTCTATCAAGTATAGGTTCACTAGTCTTACACCGAAATATTGGCAATCATATTTAGTGTGTTTCCAATAAGAGACAATTAATTATCACTTTTTGTAATTAGTTGTTTATGGTGTTTATCTTCGCAGGTCAGTTTCTCCATGAAGAAGATATTGACGAGGCAATGCGACTTGCCAAGAAAATTGAATACGAACAGCTTGATGAATACGAGCGTAAGATGATTAACAACATACTGGATTTTAACTGGGACGAAGAACATCAGATGGTGTCTAACTTACTCCATGCTCCTCATCTAATCCCAGAAGATGTGCGGTTAAAAACCCTCATTAAAGGATTACGCGAAGAAAAGCATCCTTATTATGCCCTTGCAGCAGCTACAGGGATAGCGAGTCTGAAACTTGAAGGACCAGATGCCGAACGGATTATCGATCTTCTCAAAAAAATATCGAATCACAAGCAGGGGACAATCGCTGTTCGGGCCTTCATGACGTTAGCTGGCCTGCTCAGTCATCCAAAGGACACTTCATTTGTTATTAAATTTATGTACAAATCTAAATCAAATCTGAGGTATAATTCATTGGACTGGTTGATTGCCAATATTCACGATAAAAATGAAATACTCAAAGCTCTAGAAGATAAATGTATTCCAGAAGATGTGAGGCAAGAAGCAACCGATAGAGTGAACACCTTATACCTTGACAAGGAAGATGAGATCGAAAGCCGAGGTAAGTGGAAATCGCTTATGGTATTATGGTTGTGCTGTCTGGTTCAATTGGCACACCTTTATACTCGTGCATTTTAACGATATTTTTTTGATTATTAGATTAAATGAAAATAAACTCGTGTCAGGGTTTGCTTTGAACCATTCCAGGAATTGAATCATTTGTGAATGTGTGACCTATTTATCAATGAATATTTGGGAACATTTTCTACATACTTGGGCAAAAACAAATTACCTTTTCCTCTGTCTATAAAGCAATAATATCCAAACCTCCCTTCTCTAGCAATTATTTCATAGATAGTAGCCTAAAGTATGATGTTTAGACTTGCTTTGAAATTCAAATCGCTTTGTTTTTCAAAACATAAGTGATTGCAAAAAGAGACAACCACGCTGAGGTCAGCAGCTGCCCGTCTACTCGACTAGCTTGCTTGCCAAGCTACGAGTTATTCTTTCTAGTCAACTACCGAACATTTCAGCACGTTTTTTTTCCTTTCAAACTTTTTTACTCTTCATGAAATACGCTTAATACGGTTTCAAGGTTTAATGTCAAACTACTTCGGAAAAAAGTTCATCTTCTCTTTGATCGTATTTGCATAAGGCACTCAAAGATCCTTATACAAACATAGTCTGTGTGGAATTGGCTTTTTCAGTAAATATTTTATTGTTCTCTATCCAAACAGAGATGGCGATTTGAAAGAAGCCCATGTGGCCTCATCCTCTTTGCCTGTCAAGGGATCCAATTTTCAAACACAATTTATTCACTATTTCATTCCTTTTCCAATATTTTTCAGTTATAAATCCCTTCATCTCAGACATGTATTACATATGTGTTATCCTCTCATATGTAAAGCGGAAATTCGTCTTTTCTTATCTAGGATATCATAAGAGGTCTTGGATTTTTCGTACGGCGAGTGAAAAACATGTTTTTTTAAACGAAAAAAATCTTATGTTTTATTCTGTAATTCTAATAATAGGGTTGAAACAGCTTTCTTTGTCTAGAGGTGGTTGTCAAGCAACTGTATGAATGAATGCGAAGCGCCCCAGTGTTGTTGATATGATCTTTCATTCAAGAAGCTAGAGTGCTGAATCAATTATATATCTTGTTTATGTTGAAGAGCCATATAAAAAAACCTCTAATCCCACTACTGGGTATCAGAGAAATCTTTTACAAGGAATCTTGTTTAGTCTTGATAATATTTTCACTTGCATGATAACTGATCAAGTAAAAAAATAATCATACATAGAAACACTTCTGTAACGTAATTTAATTAAGCCCTTGTTACGCATTGGAACTTTTAGCTGAAACTTATGTACAACGGCGTTGCGAGACAAGTTTCAAGGGGGATATACACGGCACATCGGCCCTACACGCAACATAGACATTAAGGATGATGATGACACACGGCACAATTTCGTTCTGAAAATTTTTTCGGTTGCACGAGTAGAAAGCAGTTCTACAGCGTCTTTAATTTTGTTTCTAAGAAAGAATTTTCAGCGGAAATTCTATTCTTTATATTTTTAAGATGTTCAGAAAATTTGTCAAGTTGTAAACTGAAACAAACAAACAACGAAAGAAACAAACAGACAAAGAAAGAAGCAAAGCAAACAAACTCTTCTTGAATGTTATCACATCTTTCAAAACCATTTCATTGCAAAATATCTCTTCAAATTCATCTATAATTTTTCGTATTGAGACTAATATAAAGGCTCATTACTTGAAATATCCTTCGTCCTTTTATCTTTGTTTCTTTGTTTTACTAAATGAAAATGAACGTACAGCATTAGGTCGTTAAACTTACTTCATTTACGTTACGTAACGAGATCAATTGCAACTGTTGTTTTTACTATCGATAAATGACGCCGTCTTTCCAAATGTTACTAACCGCTATGCTAAGTTATTGTAATAGCAATACAAATTTCTCTTTCCTATTCCCAGTGACCTTTAATCCCAGTTCCATCGCATCGAAACCCAAGTCAGTTTGCGGTAGTCAGGCTAGACATTTTAAACTAAAAGCAACAGTTTCTTGGAGCGAAATTAAGTACATCTTTCAAGATGATGGTCCATCATCAGGATACAAATGTAGAAGTCATTAGTTTATGTTTAGTGTGCGAACTTAGATGACAAGGAAGAGTCCCCTTCGCTGGAGTTATCTGCGCCATCATGAAAGGTAGCCGTGCCTTTACATGGAAACGAGGTGACCTTGCAATGATGTGAGACATATCTGCGAATATCTATCCAAGGTGTAAAAAAGGTCTCTATCATTGTAAGGTCACCTCATATCTCACTTCGATTTAAAGGCACGGCTACCTTTCAAGATGGCGCAGAGAACTGCATGCGAAGGGGACTATTCTGTGCGTGCATCAAAACCGTGTTTTGGAAGAATAAATGTTGTTTCTATTTTTTGTCATTTTACCTCTTGAGGACTCTTTTAAAAAGTACATAAGTATACGTATACTTACATTAGTTGCGCGCAATGGATGTTAATTGCAAGCCATGTCGCACGAAACAATATTTTGCACGCAATGTTGCTAGCTGAAGTAGAAAACGATCCTACGTACTTGAGCACCATTGCCAGCATTGCGTGCAATGCCTCACCGTGCATATGTCCGCGCCTTGTTGTTATAAGTCTAATACTAGTACTCACGATGTTTAATCTTGTCCTTTAGACTGGACCACAGAAGACATCCATCACTTCACATTTGTTCCTAATCTTGCCGAGTTCGAAGCCATGATGACAAAAGAACAGACACTTTCAGAGCTTTTCTCCGAACTTGACACAGACAAAGATGGCTTGATCAGCGCTAAAGAGCTGAAGGATTTCTGCGAAGACATAGGTCAAGATACCACAGATGAGAATGCTAATAAAGATATAGCACTGGTAGATAGTGACAAAGATGGTAAAATAAACAGAGACGAATGGATAGAGCTAATGTTTCCGAAATTCAATATACAATAATCAATTCGTCAAAATTAGTCTTTAGTTAGTGCGTGGAGCGATTTGTGTAAGTGGTAAAACTCATTTGACGCAGGTCACAGCGGCACTCAGAAAAAAGCGCTAAATTTGGATAAGTAGGAAACTATGTCCAAGTTCGAAAGTGTTACGCACTCTTAGCCGGTAAGCTGAGGATAAACCACCGCACTTATGAAAGAGAGATTAATATGGCGTCATGGTTGCTATTTCTAGATGGGCGAAACACGTGCACATGCTAAAAGCAATGTTTTTCTTTTTCCATTGCAAAAAGAAAATTTATATCGCATGACAAACGTAACTTTCCTCAGTTTTCTGCATTTAGAAAGAATTTATTTCTTTTTACCAAGGTTTAGTCGTGGTTTGGTCTGCGCAGCTCTAGCAGATATAGCTCGCGCGCGCCATCTTGCTGTTAAATTTGGACGCATTTGTCGATGACCTCATTTTTGAAGTGTCTGTTTGCTGGCTAGTTCATGCCTAAATATTGAGTTGTTTTCTTTAAGAGAAGTCAAAACTGGTTTTTCATTATATTTTAATAAGTATAATAATTTACCTGAGTGTGTGACGTAAAACGTGACTTGGATAGCTCAGATCACTATAGTACTGTTGAAAAATCATTCAAAAAGGAGTGAAAAAATGAGAGATTTTTTAGGGTAGATTTCACCAGGGGCCATTAGATAATATAAGGTGTCGAAAAATCAATAGAAGCAGTACTGTAATTGCCTGTTTGTCAGTACGCATGGCAAATTAGTTGAACAAAAAAATAATATTAAAAGTAAGTAAAACTGCCCGTCAACCATCTTACATGTTTTGTCCTTGTATCCTCCCTTGTTTATGCGGATAAAGATAGCTCAACTTTGAACGAATATATTACGGGGGGCGTGGGGGTGGTGGCATACCGAGATACCAATCCTTCGGGCAGGTACCAAGGTATAGCTTGTATAGCTGCAGTATAGACCCCTTGCAGCACTTTGCAGCTTAATTTGGAGGACAAAACAAAAGAATTCCAATCTCCTGAGAATTGGAAACCTATTGTTTTGTCCTCCAACATATTGAGCTGCAATTAAAAATGGTGCAAGGGATCTATCGCTTATATGGGTGCAGTATAGCTTGTATGGGTGTATGAGTATGGGTTGCACGTGTTGACCAACATATTGATAACTATTTAAAATATTTTTATTGCAAAATTCATAAATTGAAGTTCGAGAGTTTTATCTATCTGACAGTAAAAAAATCATGACTCCATGTAGTCACTCTCATTATCCCTCATCTTCGTGGTCCTCGATTCTTGCACAGTTCTCGAAGAGAAGGGAGGAGTCTCTGCTGGGCTGGAAGCACAATTTTAAAGAGTTCAGCCCTTGTATTAAAGATTCAGGTAAGCCATTATTGCTTTTGCCTTGTACAATTTTCCATTCTTCTAAAACTGAAACAACCCTACTCGGTTGCCATGGCGATACTTCAAGAAGCGAGTACGCAGATGCTAACTGCACAGCGTAGGGTACTGCAAAACAGAACAAAACAAATCTTAGAAAAACATTTAAGATTGAATTCAGGATGGTCAAGTCGTAAAAATAAACAGAAAAAAGGACTGAATCATTGCTTTGGATATCTGTGGTTTACTGTTACATCGGCCAACTACATGTACCATTGGTTGGATTATAAATCCCATGTGCACTAGGGGATTTTTGACTTATTTTTCATGCGACGTCGCAAAAATTAGAGATCGTGCCATGCGTGTGACCACCCGTGCGACGTTGCATGCGACTTCGCACGCGACTTCCCAAAAAGTAGACACGAGTTCTACTTTTGCGACGTTCGCACGACGAACCTCACTGCGTTAATTCAACGTCGCACGGGTGGTCACACGGTGCGATCTAGTTTTTGCGACGTTCGCACGACGAACCTCACCGCGTTAATTCAACGTTGCGCGGGTGGTCACACGGTGCGATCTAGTTTTTGCGACGTCGCATGAAAAATTGCACCTTGAGTCCGCACCTCTAGCCATGGTTTACTAAGCGTTAATAACACCCAAGAAAAGAACATAGTTTTTATCACCGTATAGCAATTCGAGAGAAATGGACTTCTTTCTCTGATATCATCTTCTTGTAATGTTAGGTTGATGCGCACAATAGTTTTATAGTATTTGGGGGGAGGGGGGGGGGAACCCGTACATTAACCCGACCCACCCACGGACAGCTATTCCTTCAACATACTAACCTGAACAATCATGTGCTGTCTGTAGTACACCAACAAGTAAAGGTATCACTTGAGGTATTTTCTGATTATGTTGGATGGCGATTCTACAAGCCAGCCCTGTTAAAAACAACACACACACAATAAGTCATCGGAATGAAGGGGCATTAACTCAGTCTTAAAAACACGCTGTAGACTTCTAATTTACAAATGATAAAAAAAATTCGCATCAATTAAAAAAATATATTGAATTAAACGTTTCAACTCGAGACTAACCTAACAGTCTAATAGCTGCAACCACAGTTGGTTCAAAAAACTCATTTGTGCCGCCTTGTGGATCATTGTGCGGTACACCTGTATTACTGTTAGTATCAGCAGCATGGTTTGTTCCGGGCGTGTCTTCCTTATTTTTACTGTCAGACGTAGACAGGGATGAATCTAGTGAAGGATGAACAGCTTTACTACTATCATTACAACTGTCATCGTTTAGACATGGTGTTGTAGTTCCTTGTGTTTCTTCCTTATTTTTACTGTCAGACGTAGACAGGGATGAATCCAGTGAAGGATGAACAGCTTTACTATCATCATTACAACTGTCATCGTTTAGACATGGTGTTGTAGTTCCTTGCGTGTCTTCGCCATTTTTACTGTCAGACGTAGACAGTGAAGAATCAACAGCTTCACTACCATCATTACAACTGCCATCGCCTAGACATGGTGTTGTAGTTCTTTGCGTTTCTTCATTATTATTACTGTCAGACGTAGACAGGCATGAATCCAGTGAAGGATGAACAGCTTTACTACCATCATTACAACTGTCATCGTTTAGACATGGTGTTGTAGTTCCTTGTGTTTCTTCCTTATTTTTACTGCCAGACGTAGACAGGGATGAATCCAGTGAAGGATGAACAGCTTTACTACCATCATTACTACTGTCGTCGTTTAGACATGATGTCGTAGTGTCAGTACAATTAGTCCCAGGCTGTGTCCTGGTGACCCAACGTGCCAATATATCCCAAAGGTATCCGCTGACAAGAATATTATTAAGCCACGCCCATCCTAACACGCAAGTCACCAGCTCCAGGGCTTTGATGACTTCGTAAAGACCAAAACTAAGAATTGGATTACCATCTAGAAAGAATAATAACATTTCTCAGCTTGCAATTATCTGATATCAACAGATTGTAACATATGTTTGGTAAAGGAAATGCTAGTTAGTATTTCTTAAATAGAGCGCTTTGTATCTGGAGGTGCATTCATGGTTCCCCTCAAAGAATAGTAAACCAATCACTGTTGCAGCAGTTTTCCAAATGAAATAAAAGTCTTGTCCCACAAACAACTACACAGTTTCTGTCCTAAAGAGTACTACAAGCATTGCGAAGAAATTTTTCTTTCTTTCTTTTTTTACAGGAATTTGAACAATTGAATCACCTAATAATCAAATTTCCGTAATCAGAGTTAAAATTTTGAGCCAATATTTGTTGAGCTTTTGGGACATAGCAACGGTAACTAAGGGGAGGGGAACCATGAATTTAAACGTTGCCCTATTTAACATGCGCCAAAGTTTATGATAATCCCCTTACTATCAACATTATCCGGCAAAAAATACCCGAAAATAAGGAAATAATGAACAAAGGTAAGCAAATCCATGTGAAGATATATGTTACCAGCCTTCTACAACATAAAACCGTTCAACCCATGTCACCTTTGTTGCTATCAGTCTATTTGCGCACTAGCTGTTTCTAAATTCAATGAGTATTTTCATCTCACTATTCGTATTACCTTTGCCGTGCATCAGCTGAGCGGATAAGGGATCCTTCATCAGCTTTACAAGTTCTTCAGCCAGTTGCTGTAATGGCAGTACTCCAGATGGCACTTGTTTCCAAGCACACATCCAATCCAAAACATTCCCTAACAGAACCCAGTTATTTGAACGAGCCCATGTGGTTAGAACCATTTGGATTGTACATGGAAGGGGTTGATAGGATTCCCCAGCAAGGCATACAAGCCCTCTAAATGTTGTCAATGGAGAAGAAGCCAGCACAGTAGGCCATACAGCTGCTACTGATATCATGATGTAAAGAACGGTACCAGGTTGGGAATACAGAGACCGAATGATATCATAACACAAGACACGCATGTGTTGAAGCTTGGATGCTTTTCGGCAAAGAACGCAGAGAAGTCGACTGGGAGAAAAACAAAGAACATTTAAAGCAAATCATTTCACTTCAGTGATAAGACAAGATGTATTCTACATTGCGGCGAAAGGCTTCAGTTAACTGAATAGAAATAGACCAATCGTTCAATAGATCTTTTTCGGCTTGGATGTAAAGTTTTCCCCTTTCAGACCACTTGTCATTCTCTCGAGAATAAGATTCTTTGTTTGAGTTGTATCCATATTCATGTGTCTCTTCATGCGCAAACGAAAGAAATGATACTCTGAAATGAACTGAAATCTCTAGTCTGGACAGAAATGGGAAGCATTACGCTCAAGCCGAAAAGATCTATTATCAAAATTGAAAACCAGTTTTTCAAAACTTAGAGCTCTCCGAATTTTACGCATAAATATGGAAAAATTACCACCAGTGTTGGAGAGCTGAAAGCCTCCGGGTCATACGCCAAATTCACGAGGATAGACACTACCCATAATTCAATACCCACTTCACTAAGGCACTGGATTTACCATTAAGCTATGAACACATGATGCAGCATTGCACGCAATGTTTCAGGCAATCGATGTTACGATCCGTGTCATACGACGCAATTTGTTACATGCAATGTTGCTGAAGTAGAAAACGACCCTACTTCAGCAACAATGCCTGCAATATTGCGCGCGCGCAATGTTGCACCGTGTCCGTGCCTTTAGATTCTTGTTTCGGATCCCAAGGTTTCAGAAATCCCAAGCAACTGACAAACACCAACATCATTATGGAGTAATGGGGGAATAACCATGCAATATTTCCAACTCAGCAACAAAATGGACAACTTACCAATTTGAGGCTACGCATCTCTTGTCTGGTTCTTCCGCAACTGAGCAAGAATGAATTATAGACCTGGATAGTAAAGATATGACTTTCGTGGACAGACCTTTCATGTGTTCAACTTGTGAAAGTTTAGTCACCATTTCGAAAACCCGATCTTCAAAAACAGACAGAACTGGAGTCCAGTTATCCAAGTGAGTCAACCTGGATTCTTGTTCATGCTGTTGACGATCTCGATCTTGATATTTCTGAATGATAATTGGCATCAAGTCTTCGTGGTGTTGAAACTTGACGAGAGCAGCAGCTAATGGTGTTCCATTGGACATGGTTTTGGGGCTGGATAAACGAGAAACTACATCATCTATTTTCAAGTGTTCTCGGGTTAAAAATCTAAATACTTTCTGGGCATATTGGATTTCAGATAAGAAGTATGGTCTAACAGATAGTTGAACACTGCCCTTTTTCTTTTGCTTCTCTACCTGCTCATTGCCTTCAGCTTCGGAAGCGTCTTGCCTGGGTGTCTCAAGTTTCAATGAGGGTTCAAGTCCTTTGTATTTTGCCGAGGCGTCGAATCTTTTAGCCGTAAGAGATTCCTGCGATACAGACGAAGCTGAGATCACTCTACTCGTACTAGCAATACTTCTCATACCAATTGTTGATTTAGCAGCAGCATGTAGTTTAGGTAAAGATGTAAAATGAGCCAGTGTACGTCCCTCCTCGATCTCAAATTCATGAGTTGGGCTCGATTCACGAGATGATCTTGGTGAAGGTGGTAAAGGAGAGAGTACTGGCATCTCTTCATCAAATACACTGAAACAATCAATGAGAACTGATGATAATGATGGGTCTGAAATGGTTGATTTCGACTTAGCTTTATCAGACATTTCAATCGAAATCAATTCTTTAATGGCGGTAAAATCATTGCTGTCATCTATTGGATTGTTCTTACTAGAATCAGCACCGTCATCACTGGTTAATGCTTCAAACTCCATCGTTTTGCTGCTATCATCTTCGAGGCCAAGTGCGTCAAGATTACTTAAAGTAACATCCTTGATGGGATCAAGGAAAGTGTGTGTGACAACACTAGTATTTGTATCTACAACGTTATTGGTTTCGCCTTCTTCAAGGACTTCCTCTGTACTTCCATCCATGATCATGGCGCTTTTATCCACTGATGTTTCATCACAACAACGTGAATCGGCTTGATCTTTGTTCAAATTGTTCATTGAATCATCATTATTGGAAACGGCTTTGATATCAACAGTTTTGCAACTGCTTTTCTCCGCTGCGATATTTTCTTGTTTATTTAGTAATTCACTTGAGTCACCAATCAAATCAAGCTGGTATTTCGTCGAATAGTCTTCACCATTACCAGATTTGGCATCATCATTGTTCGATAAAGTTTTATCATTTGAAGGAATACTATCAAAATTTATTACACGTGTAGATACGGTGTCACTTTTATCCCCTGTTGATTCCGCAGTAGATGGATTTGCATCACTTTGTTCCTGTGTACCCGTAAGGGTTGCTTCAATTGTTTCTGTCGACGTTGTGTTAGTATGGGTGGAAGCGACTCGTTTATGTCTTTTGCTTGTACCACAAACCTCTGCCGTATTACTTCTTTTTGTTCCTTTCACGATCATTTTATCTACAACTTCTTCTTTAAGTTCCAAGATTTTATCACAATCATCATTTCCAGATGCAGTGATTGATTTTTCACGACGTTTCGTGTTCATAGAAGTCTGCTTGTGTGTTTTGTTAGTTGAATTTTCTACAGTCAAATTAAGAGCAATTTTTTGAGTATCTCCTTTAGGAGAAGACGTTTCTTCACCATCAATATTATCGAGATTTTCATCCAATAAACCAACTTTTTCGTCGAGTTTCTTCCCCACGTCACATTCCATTTCAAGTTCCTGTTGTTCTGGTGAAGTACATGTATTCGCAATTCTTTCTCCAAATTTCTTCACACTATCATTTACGATCTTAGTTTTATCTAGTAAAGTATCATCTTTATCATCGAACCCAGGTAAGCTACATTTTCTGGAAACATCACTTCTAATACCCTTTAACTTCCCAAGAGGTAACCCAGAATCATCCTCTAATTCATTTTCCATCAACTTGTTGGCGAATTCAATGTGATCCGATGTATTTTCGTCATCAGTTAATAAGAATATATCGTTTTCTGTATGTTGTATATTCTCAGTGATAGACTTATCCTCGGTAGCATTTTCCTCGCCATCGCCTACGCCAGGTTGTACTCTTGTGGTGTGATCAGCAAATTCATCATCAACATCTATGAACTTGGAAGGAATTTCTATCACCTCTTTTGTATCTGAATTATCAAAATCAAGACTTTTCACATCAGTTTTCTCAGAAAGCAATTCATCCAAAGCAGTCTTATTTACTGAGATATGCACTGCCCCACTTTCTGCACGACAGGTTTTATCCTTTATAGCACTGTCCTCCCCTTGGGCCGATTCAGTTTTAATATCGTTCAGAACATGTGTGGTTGACATCTCATTTTTCTCTGAACATGTTTCTTTATAATCATTCCTTCCCATGTGATCATTTTCCTTTTCATCTGCTTCAGACAAACCTTCCTTCAAGTCTTTGTCTAAACTTGATAAAGATAAGTTATTGTTTTTAATATCGACCTCTTCAATCGTCTCCTCCAAATTCACGACCGCCATTTTATCGGCGAAGATTGTTACGTTTCCAACAGCCTCTAAATTGTTTTCATCGATGTCCATATTTTTAGCTGTTGAATCCTGAGTGCTTAACTTTGATGATATTTTACTTGTTAACTCCTCTGAAGAAATAATTGTTGAATCTTTGGAAAATACAGGACTTTTACACTCGGTATCACTATCTTCTAAGGCACTTGCTTTTGCTAATTGGTTTTTAAATTGCCTTTTCTCTGGAGTTTTCTGTCCTTTCTCCGGGTAACTGTCAGGTATACTCTCTCTGTCATTTTCTTCTTCAATAATCTGTTCGCTATTTTTGGAATTTTTATCATTCCTTGCAGCAGAAACTGATTGGATTTTATTCTCGACATCTTCATCCCCAGACTCGGTTTCTAAGCAACCAAGTTCGTCCTCATCCACTATTCCAGCTTCCTCACTCATAGCATCTTTGTTTTCCATTTTCAATTCTAGCATCTCTCCAAGATCACCGAGAGATCCCACCTCTGAATCACTGCTATTACCACTAGAATCATCATCACTAGATTCACTACTCGAATCGTTTGATTCAGTAGGGCTTGATGGCACTGGCGACAGCGGATAAACATCAAGTTTGGTCATCTCATCAAATATTGACGTCAAAGGAGGTTTTTTCCCTGTAGGGCTGTTGTATTCTTTGGTTGAATCGGATAAAAGTTCAGCAAGTTTCTCTTCACACCGCTTCGCACTAGGGACAAAAAGGGTTTTAATAATCAATTTTAATACTGTTGTAAGGGCAAAATATTTCCCAGCCCAAAATCTTGCAAAATCCCAGTCCCAGTCATGCAAAATCTCAGTCCAAGTTATAGAGTTAGAGTTAGAGATTTTGCAAAATCCCAATCCCAGTAATGGCTAAATCCCAGTCCCAGTGCATGAAATCCCATATTCCCAGCCCCCAAAAAGACTCCCCTTTTACCCCTTCAGGACCCCAAAATAAGTAACTGCAACAATCATAAGGACGTTATGACATCATTATTTAACAAAAATACATACATACATTTTTTCGGCGATTTTGAGGTGCGATTTTACGGTGACACAAAATCGCAGTTAAACCGCAGTTCTGCGATATCGCGGCGACTTGAATTTTCAAAACTGCAGTGAAATCGCTGGTCGTTCACACGCGCGATTTCCCTTCGATGTAAAAATCCGGCGCATCTCAAATCGCCGCAAAAACCGCACAAATCTCCGTAAAAACCGCACCTTAAGGAGGCTAGAAAGGGTTTTGGAACTTGCATATAGACTAACAAAAATGACCCTGAAAAACTTTATATGACTAATATATGACCGTAAGTTGACCCAGAAGACGAAAGACCGTAAAGTAAAGGTTGGAATAAAAAGAAAAATATGTCGTAACACGTTGCTATAACAACGATAGAACACTTCAAATGTGTGCAAAGTTTTTCATTTAAAAAATCATAACTCAAAAACCGGACGGTGAAAATCCTTTAAAATTGGCATGTTTGAACTTCATGATCCAATCTTTGATTAGACCGAAAAAGAAAAAATTCTGTAGTGAGGGATTCTCAAAAATCAATGAAGTTTATTTCAGAACGTTCCCCATTACAGAATTTTTTAATTTTTTCTTAGCACTTACGAACCATTAAATAAAAGCCACATGCAAAGTTTTAGAATATTTTACCGTCCAGTTTTTGAGTTATTTTAGTTTAAGTATGAGGTTTTTAGGGACAAAACTTTCCTGTTTCCATTTCAAATGATTCAGTGCTACGTCATTTAGAGCGCGCGCGCGCTCGTTCAAGGAAAACCATTTCGAGCCTCCTTAAAACGCCGAAAAAATTGCCGGCGTGAACAGGCCTTTAAGCTTCCGTCAATCAAATTTTCGAAGGTCTTAGCATGTAGAAAATGTCTAATCGACGGCAGCCAAAAACCCAGATGTCCTGGACTGTGTTAGTCGCGTAATCATGAAAATGGGTGTAATCGAGTTATCCAAGAGAATATAGTATTTCTATTGACTACTCATACCTCTGTCGAGTTTTTCTTGCTATATTGAGCTCTCTTGGTGATACTAACAAAAAACAATTATATAAAACTTATTAATATGCATGAGTAGCCTGTGCACAGTAGCTCCCACCCCTCCCTCTCCCTGCGGGCAAAAAGCGGTTTCCAACTAAATTTAAAAAATTTGATTAAATATCGTTATTTAAAATCGGTGTTAAATAACCCTTGTCCTGGTAATAAATTTTAACGAAATCCCCATGTTCTGTTGAATCAATAACTTACATTTTCTTTTGTATTCATCGTTTGGATCTTTTTTGGCGAATTTGAGCTCCTCCTGAAAAATAATTCAAAATTACATAATTAAAATAAAACAACTTGCATAGTCTAGTCTAGTACCTACAGTACCTTTTAAACCAAGGTGTCTCAAAATCAACCCCAGAACTGAAAAGAGCTCCTCACCGTTTTTTAATCTTATATATACTGTAGATTTTTTAGTTTTGTACATATTAATTATTCTGGTGAAAGCTTTAAAAATAAATATATAATAAAAAAATTAATTCGATGAATGAATGAGTGAATAAATGAATGAATGAATGAATGAATGAATGAAAGGATTAATGTATGAATGAATGTATGAATGAATGGATGAATGAATGGATGGATGGATGGATGGATGGATGGATGGATGGATGGACGGACGGACGGACGGACGGACGGACGGACGGACGGACGGACGGACGGACGGACGGACGGACGGACGGACGGACGGACGGACGGACGGACGGACGGACGGACGGACGGACGGACGGACGGACGGACGGACGGACGGACGGACGGACGGACGGACGGACGGACGGACGGACGGACGGACGGACGGACGGACGGACGGACGGACGGACGGACGGACGGACGGACGGACGGACGGACGGACGGACGGACGGACGGACGGACGGACGGACGGACGGACGGACGGACGGACGGACGGACGGACGGACGGATGGATGGATGGATGGATGGATGGATGGATGGATGGATGGATGGATGGATGGATGAATCAAATGAATGAATGAGTTTGCCATTCATACCTTCAGTCTTTTCATCTGAATCTCAAAATTATCACTTTTTCTTGCAACTCCACGAAGCTCACGGCTCTTTTCCCTCACCAACGCTAAGTCCAATAAAATACAAACAAATTTAGTGACAATTCATGGGTATTAGGGTACCCTGCAGGGAGAAATTCACTTACCTTTTCCTCTTTTAATTTCTTCCTTTGCTTTCTCTACGTCCTTCATGACTTTTTCAACCCTAGAATAGTTTTAAAGATAGAATTCAATTTGGAAATTAAAGTTGAGTAAAAATAATGTAATGTACTATAGGAATACAATGCATTTGTTTGCTTGTTTTACTGCTATTTTCAAAAACGTGAACTCTGTTTCTGTGAGCTGCACGCTGAAATTTCTTTTTTTGTGTGTCTGTTCACATGGGCGATTTTTTTCGGCGATTTGATGTGTGATTTTTTCAGCGATTTGAGGTACGTCTGATTTTTACGGCGACGGGAAATCGCGCATGTAAACGACCAGTGATTTCACTTCGATTTTGGAAATTCAGGTCGGCGCGATATCGCAGGACGTCTTCAGACGTCTGGTGTTTTGGCTTCTGCTAATCAAATAAATGATGGGCTGAGTGCATGAAACTCCCATGTGAAAATAGCTGTCTAGTCACAGGAGTTTCCTTATCACTCGTTTGGAATGAGCTACACCCATTGTAAAATATGAAAAGTGCTGTAACAAATAATATACCTCTTTTTTTCCTTTTCAATTTGTTTAGCTTGTAGTTGTTGTTCAAGCTTCCATGAAGAATCTTTTTCATCTCTAAGCTGAAGGCCATGTTTAAGGTGATTTATAACTTCCTAAAGAATAGAGTGACAGACTCAATAACTTCAGCTTAAAGGGAGGTGCCTTGCGAAGGAATACTGTACAGGTCCCATTTCATACTTAACCCTCTTGTGTCCTTCATTACTATTATTGTTAGTAGTTATGTATTTACTGGTTCTGTATGTATTATATGTATGTATCATATTATTGACACTGAAGGCCAAAAAAAAAAAAAAAAAAAAATACCAATATCATCCACATCCAAGAAAGAGAAACTTTTAAGTCTTTTAAAATATGGATTGGATATCTTCAAAGCTGCAGTAGGGGCACAAAGTCAATCCTGGGTGGAAGGGGTTGTACATACCCTGCACCCTTCCCCTTGACCCACCCCTGATTATATACTGTACTCAAGTTGCTTGTTACCCTCCTTAACTGTCAGTCTTTTCATATGAAAAAATAAATAAATAAATAAGAAAAAGGGGGGCATTGGATATACATTTAGTGACTTACGTACCTCTTGCTCAATATTTTTCTGTTTCAATTCTTGGATTGTTTCCTCTGCTATGAACTTTTCTTGTATTAGTCTCTTGTTGGTCTGCAGTGCACAACATATCATAATAAGTCACTGATTGATATTGTAATATTATTCTCAAAGCCAATCAGAACAGCTTTATACATTAGGGGTTTTTCATTTGAGGCTTTAGGTTGAAACAGTATTTATTGGATTCAAAGGTTTAGTGATGGAATGTGAGGTTTGTACCAACTAGCAATACGAAAAACTAAGCGAGAAAAGGATTGTTGTAATTTGAGTAGCCCTTGCCCAAGTCTATCACATATATTTCAATTTTTTTTCTTGAAATTTTTGAAAACCCATGTTTTTTGTATAATTTGGGGAGAGACTTAGAACAAGGGCTGCTTGGCTAAGCATCACAGTATGCTGTGATTGGTCAGTTCGAGCATGCACCGGACACCTTGAAGTGCCAGCTTGCACAGGAACCAAAAATACCTGATGGGAAAAAAACTGAATGCAAAAATGGCTTTAAATACTATACACCTGTCAATATTATAGTATCCCTCACCTTCTTTTGTGGCTCAGTCACTTCCAGGGAATGGTTCAACTGTTCTTGTAAGATCTCAATGTTTCTTGGATTCAAAATGAATAATAAACCAGATCAAAATATTAACTTCACTTTTGTTATCACAATGTCATGGGATTGTAATAAATGTACCAAAGAACATAATTTCTGGTGGTTTAAACCTGGTTTGCTATCAAAGTAGAAAATCACCTAAATAAAACAAATGAATGAATTTCTTACCTTTCACAATTTTCATGCTTAGTAGTCAGGTCATTCAACAGTTTTGCTTGTTTGTCAAAATGTAATTTAATGTTAAGGTAAATCAGAGAAATAATTAAATTAAATAGAAGCAGTACAATTCAAAATTATATATATATTATAAATAAAAAAGAGTATAACGCGTTATACTCTTTTTTATTTATAACTTTATGTTTTTCAAAATCGCTACTTATATATATATTGATAAAGAAATAAATTATTACAATATGTTGACAATTTTGTGCAAAAAGGATATCATCACATTTCTTTTGATATTTTTTGATCAATTTGCTGTGAAGATAAAAAGAAATATCAAATTAGTAACATGCCAAAATACCAACAAATAAATCACATTAATTATAAAATGAGAATTCTTCTTACATGTGTAAGACAATGCATAAATGCAAATGCATACAACACACTGAAGTTTTTACAAAGAAATTACAGCCCTTTTCACAATTCTGCAACCTAACTGATTCCAGACATCTAGCATTTTGGTTTCCATCAATCAAACTATGATTGGCCGAGTTCATCCTGAACAAGCGATAAGGAAATTCCTGTGGCTAGACAGGCATTTTTATGTGGAAATTTGTTTATTACTCATGATTGGAATGAACTCGGCCCATTTCAAATTTGATTGACAGAAGCCAAAGTGCCAGAAGTCTGGAGTTGGTAGGTCACAGCACTGCAAGAGACTCCTCAATTAACTTACTCTGTTGACATTATCTTTTCTTTGATCATTTTGAGTGTAGCAGCTTGATCCTTCCTTGCTATTTCAATTTCCTAAACAGCAGAATAAAAATTGCCATGTAACAGAACTTGTAATATTTATAATATGTAAGGTTTGATAATAAACAACAAAAAAATACTCTACAAAAATACATGATACGATGGCAATCAATAGACCTAATCAGTCTTGGTGTAATGTTTTCACATTTCAGACCACATGCACTTCCCGAGAGTAGGCTTATACTACTTTGCAGAATGAAATGAAATGAAATATTCCAGCTGAGTTGATTGCCTTCCCCGAAAGGAATTATGGGTCACTAATTTTGGATAGCATTTTTCAGCATTTTTCGGAGTATACAATGTAGAATTTTCTAATTGATTGAAATAAAATTCTGCCATGAGTTCAACTAGTGTTTGCGATTAATTTAAGGAAGGAATAACTCGTATTTCATAAATTCTCTTGGCAGAATAATGGGAAATGCTGATCAAAATACGATTTTGAATCCTCAATTCTGATTGGTTGACCTTGAGTTTGTTCTGAAGCTCAACTCAGCTGGTTGGAGTCTACTTTGTGGAACGAAACGAAACGAAATATTTATGAATTAAATTTATAATGATATACCTTCAATATACATGCAGAATAATATACCTTTCTGGTTTTCGATTTTTTTTTGTAAGCCAAAAATTATGTTAACCTGAGTTTTTTCAATATATTTACTGTATTCTAAAAAAATCATTGCTTCATAATTTAATAAACCACGACTGCAATGGCCGTTTTCTTTAAAATTTTTACTCTCACCACTCTTCAATTATCAGGTTGAAGTCATTGAAGTGTTCACAAACGTCAGTATTGCGTTTGTTTGTTTTTATGTGATATATTTTTATGTAATATTTACAGCTTTTTAATACGTTATTTTACTTAAAAACACTAAGAATAAAAAAATATGTATAGTTTTTTGTAATACTTGGCATATTTACATCAGATATTTTGTGAATGCAAGAAATAATTGCGGGAAAGCAGCGTGTTGATGAACTGTCAGGGTGAGAAACAGTCAGAAAAAGAAAGAAAAACGTAATGATTAATTACCTGTTTGAGGCGTACACACGAGGAACATTCCTCGACGACATCAGACTTTTCCACCATACTGATACTTTAACCCAAGATGCTCAACTATTGAGCAAAATCAGATAATTTGAGAACTCTTCGTCCGTGTCCATGTTGTCCGCCATCTTGAAAAGCTGAAAACGGAGTGGGACTGGAACTATACTCAGGACTTCTCCAACGCTCGTTCTCGTGTAACAGGAAGCCCGCGTAATCACGGGATCGGGAGTGGGTGCATAAATACGTTCTTGGCAGGTAAGATGGGGGGTAAAATTTAGTAGATATGCTCTTCCAGGCAAAAAAAGAAAACCATTTATATGGAAGGGCGTTTGTCTAGTTGCCCAGTCGCGGAAAGGGAAGTAAGGGACTAGGGAGTGACCACGCCTTCAATTCCTAGAATTTATGGTTTCAGTTTATTTATTGTTTTTACAGTAATACTAGAAGTCTAGTTTATTCCATGTGCGGAGGCTAGATGCCCTGTGTGGCTAAATTTCTCCTCATGACCAGTTTATGTTGATGATAACAGTGGATTTGGCGAGGATTTTGGCGCCAAAAACGGGCACGCTCGAAAGGGACTCTCGCTACGTCCTTGTCGGTAGTAAAAAAAACATGTGATTTTTATAATTAAAACCCTCCAAAATGTTGAAGTTAGATTCCCGCAAAGCTCTTTATCAGTCAATTTGATTTGTCTAGTGCCCTTTGTTTCTTAGAAAACCAAAACTGAGGAACACAGACTTTGGGCCGGGTTGAGTATGTGGTATGTGCATGTGCGATAACCAAATGAGTAGATAATCATTTGCAACTAACTCATTCAAACTGGCTATTTCATTTCGAATCATTCACTCGTTTATCCCAGCCATCCAAATCGGCTGACTCAGTGGACTGACTTACTGGACTGACTTACTGGCTTGCTGACCTACTGAATGACCGACCCAGGGGCGTAGCCAGGATTTGGCTTAGGGGGCCCAAAACCCGTTTTCAGAACATCAACCCCCCAAAAAAAAACGGCCAACCAAAAAAAAAAACGGCAAACAAAAAAAACCCCAGATAATCGTGAGGGGGCCCGTCCCCCCTGTCCCCTGGCTACGCCCCTGAGACCGATGATTGACTGACTGACTGGTGGCTAGGTCTACTGCCTCTCATAATTACATTTTCTGGCGGTCTGCAGTGGTAACTGATAAATCGGCTGCTTGACTTTAATCTGATAGAGAGATTGACTAACTGTTTGAAGACTGGCAGACAGATTAACTGATATAATACGATGACTAATTCTGTCACTGATTAACTAATCAGTCAAGTCTCTGCAGACATTGATTGACATATGATGTTATATGACAATCTGCCGCGCGGAACCTCCATGCATGTTAATTCAGTCATGTGACGTAGTACCCACTAAAAGCGCTGTTACACACTAGTCTACACTTTTTTGTGCAACTTTTCTCGCGAACAAAATTGTTGCTGATTGAACGAAACTATGGTACACGTGCAAGTTTCATTGAAACTTGTATAGTTACAGAAAGTAGAAGGTAGTAATAGTTGTACTTGTTGTCTGCAACACAAAATTGAAAAATACCAGTTGCGCGAGCGTATGACGTGAGCTCGAAAAACTGCAAGAATTTTGTTTGCGAGACAAATAGTCAATGATGACTGATGATAACTGTTTCCATCGTCAGTCAACTATCGCACGTCTAATGTTATTAAAGTAGAAATATAGCCAGCTGGTAACAGTTACTTATATCACCACTGTGAAAATACCCTTATTTGGCCTGGAAAAGGGCGTAATTCATAACTTACTATATTAATATCAATCTGGAACTTCTTTTATGACGTACGAGTGACGTCAATATAAAGCCATAATTAATCTCTTGCAGTGAAGTCAAAGCCAAACCCAAATCGATGAATGAGTTGTCAGGGATTTTATTGTCACCAAGGTCAGTAACTGCGGACAAAGAGATCGGCCAGGCAGTGTAACTTGATGTGAGGAATCCGATATAGGAGTTTGGGAATAATTTTCCAAATATACAATATCAAGGTGATACTCGCCATTAAATCCTGACAACCCGTAATCAGTGTGGGGCTGCTCCTCATGATTGCAAACTGCACTATCAAAGTATTTTCCGGCAAGTCCCACAACACTATATACGTTGTTAATTTAGAGTGCTGTAACCTAGAAAAGTCGGCCAATTTTCCTTTCCTGAACAGAACTAGTGACTTGTCATCAAAAAAAATCGACTTTACGGTGACTTTTCGATGAGTTTATGGTAATGAATGACACAATAGAAAAAGTATTTTATTTAATATATCAAACACGAAAAAAAAGTTTTTATCCGATATCCAAACACCTATAGAAGGTTTCACGGGGTAAACCAACTATTTCCTTTGTTGCTATGTACTAGCTCCCAAACCATTGATATACATTGGAGAAAATCAAAGCAAAAGTTGACCATATTTTATGCTAATTAAAACACCTAATATCCAAACCACAGGAAACCACGATTTACTTTTTTGTCGTTTTTAAATATCAAAGATATCGAGAAAGTCAACTGAACCGCCTTAGAAACTTTGTAACTTTTCGTCTTATCGGGTTTTTCGTCACTATAACTCCAACGGTTTGATGCATGGTAGCCCAAACACGAGACAATTTACATATTTTCTGTTTTTCCAGTTTTGGTGTCGACAGAGTAGTATTGTAGGTCCTTGTACTTAGTTGTAAGTTTTATTTTTCCTTCTCAGTCATGTTTATCGTATTTCGCATAGCTATGTTATCTATTTATCCTGTGCCAAAGTTGCTTGGGGAAGTACCTACAACACTCATTTAAAAAAGTTACAAACAAAACAAAATCATATTGCTAGAGTCATGTTTTTTACTACTCTATATGGTAAAAAATACTCCAAGTGCATTACCATTACTAAACTTACTTGATATATTAACATTACATAATAAGGACAAATTACAGGCTCTAAAATTCATTCACCGATGGCACAAAAAGCAGTTGCCAGACATATTTGAAAGCTATTTCAAATATGCTAAAGAAGTTCATTCATATAATATAAGATATGCATCCAACAATAATATTTTCAAAATGAAATTCAGAACCAATATTGATAAACAATCAATTGCTGCAATGGCAGCAGATTTATGGAAAGAACTGCCACAACCTTTAAAACAAATTAATGCTCATCCGTCTTTTGCTAAGAAACTTAAAATATTTTTGTTAGAACTCCAAAATTCCAGTCGAAAGAAATTGAAATCCCTTGGTACAATAACTTAATCAAATATTTCTCAACTCTCCTAATCTTATTTAAAATTCAAGGTCTATACTTTCTTCCTTCGTTCTCTATATGTAAATTGATATAATTATTGTTGTGTGTGTTAGCTCATCAAAATGTAACTCACAATGTTAGTATTTAACTAGAAAACCTAACGGTTCATTTAGATACTAAACATTTCAAAATTATAACTATATTTTTGCTTAAAAAACAAACCTTCAAAATAATTGTACTGAAAAAAATATTTTATAACTTATTGCGACTTTGAGCCGCCAATATGGGTTTATATTGGCGGCTAGTTGGGAGAAAAGATATTTTCTTCCAACGCCGTCACTATAACCCGTATTGGCGGCTCAAAATCGCAATAAGTTTTGTATCGCGATTTTCCTATCGCTCGGCAATTCTGAGCCGACAATACGGGTTTATATTGGCGGCACTCTACCAATCGAACTTATAGGAGAATCGCGATACAGCAAAATATATCAATCTGTTAATGTATATATTAATAGAAATGTGAAATAAAAAGTATTGTATTGTATTGTATATGGCCGATTCTTTTGATATTTCATTTTGGTGGCAGGTCGATTCAGTTATTAGATTTTTATTATTATTTAATTGCAGAAAATTTAGGCGTCCTACTTGATTTGAAGTGTCTGTCGTTCTTGAAAGACATTGAAATTTCCAGTTCTTCAAATTTATCGATATCCTGAAACAACTTCTGGGCTGATCAAATTCAGGGCACGGCTAACTTACAGATCAAATTGGAATTTAGCGTTTTAGGTTTTGCGGAGGACAGAAAACCGGAGAACCCGCAATAAACCCTCGATTCAAGGGAAAGACCTAAAAAATTCTACTCCAATGTGGTGTCAAGTCCAGGAATCGAACTCTATTGATTTTAATTGACGCAGACAGAAGTCGGGTTTGATTACCATTGACAGGACAAACGCGCCTTTTTTGGCTACATGTCGTCTTTCGTCCAGGTTGTATTTCAAGCACTTGATCATCATGAGAACAGTTAATCAAAATCCTGTGAATGTCCTTATCGCCTACCATGACTGGCATGCTGCCCATTAGAAATCAATCATTTAAATAGTTTTTAAATGAAAGTTTGCCGTCCATCTGGTAAAAATTCCGCACAAACCCAAACGATGATCTCTACTGAAGGCAACTGAACTATTGCTTATTATTGTTATGTTTCAAGTCCTAGAAAACTTGTAAGTGAAGAAAAGCATCAATAGTTTCATAGTATTGATATCCTTTGTATTTTATTAAGTTGTTCTAAATTTGTATAGAGCTATTATCTGCTGAATATTAGTATACCTGTACGAAGGGCATGGTGTTGCGGGAAACTAAAGCCATGATACTGCCAAAAAAAGAACGTAAAAAAAACTATAAAACTATTGAAAAAATCGTCGAAAGCCAAAAGGTGGTAAATATGGTACTAACAAAATCGGCACATAGCACATGCACCATAAAGATCTGAAACTTTTACCATGAACAGCACGATATTAACCGAATTCTGCTGGACACACCCCTCCTTGTGAAAGACGCCCCCTGTAATGCTCTCCTTGGATTAGGATAGGCTTTCAGCAACCTTCTATAGGTTAATTGGCCTATTATACTTACGTCCGGCTTTTGACTGACTGCCTATTCTGCTCTCCAGCCTCTGAAAGATATATTGATTTTGTGACACGTGGTTGTCACGCCGCAGGCTTATTTTCCTGGTATTTTTCTCTTTTCGTAAGATCTTCCCTTTTTGGACAATCGCCATTTTTCTATTATTTACTAGGTTTCCTGTATTCTACTCATTTTTTTAATAAATTTAATCGGCTTCCCCACGCACACTCATGGGGTGACAGGAAGTTGTGTAGGAGGGCTTGATTATACTCAAAATTCTTGCAAAAGAATTAGACCAATCTTACAATGAGCAAATAGTTTAATCTTTTAAGATGGAAACGGATATGACATTGAATGAATTTCAGACCATTTGCCTAGGTACCAGCCAGAGGTGACATTGAGTGATCTTCAGACCATTTGCCTAGGTGGCAGTCAGGGATGACATTGAGTGATCTTCAGACCATTTGCCTAGGTGGCAGCCAGAGATGACATTGCGTGATCTTAAGACCATTTGCCTAGGTGGCAGTCAGGGATGACATTGAGTGATCTTCAGACTATTTGCCTAGGTACCAGCCAGAGATGACATTGAGTGATCTTCAGACCATTTGCATAGGTGCCAGCCAGAGATGATATTCAGTGATCTTCAGACCATTTGCCTAGGTGCCAGCCAGAGATGACAGTGAGTGATCTTCAGACCATTTGCCTAGGTGGCAGTCAGGGATGACAGTGAGTGATCTTCAGACCATTTGCCTAGGTGGCAGTCAGGGTTGACATTGAGTGATCTTCAGACCATTTGCCTAGGTGGCAGCCAGGGATGACATTGAGTGATCTTCAGACCATTTGCCTAGGTGGCAGTAAGGGATGACATTGAGTGATCTTCAGACCATTTGTCTGGGTGGCAGCCAGAGATTACATTGAGTGATCTTCAGACCATTTGCCTAGGTGGCAGTCAGGGATAAAGGTAAAGAAACTATATTTAACGTCGGTAGTTCCTTCAGCTACGTGGCTGGTATCAATGGAAGCCGACGGTGCGCACTTTACCCCCTCTCTCCATCAGTGCTCTGTTTTAAGAGTATTCAAAGCTGAAGCTACACGGATTAGAAAGAAGTCGAAACAGACGTGGAGATCCTGAGGATCGAACTATGGACCTCTAGCTCCGAAGGCCGCGCACTAACCAACTGAGCTACGCCTGCTCCTAAATGCTCCATTTTCCTAGGTGGCAGCCAGAGATGACATTGAGTGATCTTCAGACCATTTGCCTAGGTGGCAGCCAGAGATTACATTGAGTGATGTTCAGACCATTTGCCTAGGTGGCAGCCAGAGATGATAGTGAGTGATGTTCAGACCATTTGCCTAGGTGGCAGTCAGTGATGACATTGAGTGATCTTCAGACCATTTGCCTATGTACCAGCCAGAGATGACATTGAGTGATCTTCAGACCATTTGCCTAGGTACCAGCCAGGGATGACATTGAGTGATCTTCAGACCATTTGCCTAGGTGGCAGCCAGAGATGACAGTGAGTGATCTTAAGACCATTTGCCTAGGTGCCAGCCATAGATGACATTGAGTGATCTTCAGACCATTTGCCTAGGTGCCAGCCAGAGCTGACATTGAGTGATCTTCAGACCATTTGCCTAGGTGCCAGCCAGAGATGACATTGAGTGATCTTAAGACCATTTGCCTAGGTGCCAGTCAGAGATGACATTGAGTGATCTTCAGACCATTTGCCTAGGTGGCAGCCAGGGATGACATTGAGTGATCTTCAGACCATTTGCCTAGGTGGCAGTAAGGGATGACATTGAGTGATCTTCAGACCATTTGCCTAGGTACCAGTCAGAGATGACATTGAGTGATCTTCAGACCATTTACCTAGGTGCCAGCCAGAGATGACATTGAGTGATCTTCAGATCAACTGCCTGGGTACGAGGTGTGGTACCAGCCAGAGATGACAGCGAGTGATCTTCAGACCAAATTCTTAGGTACCAGCCATAGATGACCGTGAGTGATCTTCAGACCAATTTCATAGGTACCAGCCAGAGATGACAGTGAGTGATCTTAAGACCATTTGCCTAGGTACCAGCCAGAGATGACAGTGAGTGATCTTCAAATCAACTGCATAGGTACCAGCTAGAGATGATATTGAATGATCTTCAGACCATTTGCCTAGGTGCCAGTCAGAGATGACATTGAGTGATCTTCAGACCATTTGCCTAGGTGCCAGTCAGGGATGACATTGAGTGATCTTCAGACCATTTGCCTAGGTGGCAGCCAGAGATGACAGTGAGTGATCTTAAGACCATTTGCCTAGGTGCCAGCCATAGATGACATTGAGTGATCTTCAGACCATTTGCCTAGGTGCCAGCCAGAGCTGACATTGAGTGATCTTCAGACCATTTGCCTAGGTGCCAGCCAGAGATGACATTGAGTGATCTTAAGACCATTTGCCTAGGTGCCAGTCAGAGATGACATTGAGTGATCTTCAGACCATTTGCCTAGGTGGCAGCCAGGGATGACATTGAGTGATCTTCAGACCATTTGCCTAGGTGGCAGTAAGGGATGACATTGAGTGATCTTCAGACCATTTGCCTAGGTACCAGTCAGAGATGACATTGAGTGATCTTCAGACCATTTACCTAGGTGCCAGCCAGAGATGACATTGAGTGATCTTCAGATCAACTGCCTGGGTACGAGGTGTGGTACCAGCCAGAGATGACAGCGAGTGATCTTCAGACCAAATTCTTAGGTACCAGCCATAGATGACCGTGAGTGATCTTCAGACCAATTTCATAGGTACCAGCCAGAGATGACAGTGAGTGATCTTAAGACCATTTGCCTAGGTACCAGTCAGAGATGACATTGAGTGATCTTCAGACCATTTACCTAGGTGCCAGCCAGAGATGACATTGAGTGATCTTCAGATCAACTGCCTGGGTACGAGGTGTGGTACCAGCCAGAGATGACAGCGAGTGATCTTCAGACCAAATTCTTAGGTACCAGCCATAGATGACCGTGAGTGATCTTCAGACCAATTTCATAGGTACCAGCCAGAGATGACAGTGAGTGATCTTAAGACCATTTGCCTAGGTACCAGCCAGAGATGACAGTGAGTGATCTTCAAATCAACTGCATAGGTACCAGCTAGAGATGATATTGAATGATCTTCAGACCATTTGCCTAGGTGCCAGTCAGAGATGACATTGAGTGATCTTCAGACCATTTGCCTAGGTACCAGTCAGAGATGACATTGAGTGATCTTCAGACCATTTGCCTAGGTGCCAGTCAGAGATGACATTGAGTGATCTTCAGACCATTTGCCTAGGTACCAGCCAGAGATGACAGTGAGTGATCTTAAGACCATTTGCCTAGGTGCCAGTCAGAGATGACATTGAGTGATCTTCAGACCATTTGCCTAGGTGCCAGTCAGAGATGACATTGAGTGATCTTCAGACCATTTGCCTAGGTACCAGTCAGAGATGACATTGAGTGATCTTCAGACTATTTACCTAGGTGGCAGCCAGAGATGACATTGAGTGATCTTCAGACCATTTGCCTAGGTGGCAGTAAGGGATGACATTGAGTGATCTTCAGACCATTTGCCTAGGTACCAGTCAGAGATGACATTGAGTGATCTTCAGACCATTTACCTAGGTGCCAGCCAGAGATGACATTGAGTGATCTTCAGATCAACTGCCTGGGTACGAGGTGTGGTACCAGCCAGAGATGACAGCGAGTGATCTTCAGACCAAATTCTTAGGTACCAGCCATAGATGACCGTGAGTGATCTTCAGACCAATTTCATAGGTACCAGCCAGAGATGACAGTGAGTGATCTTAAGACCATTTGCCTAGGTACCAGCCAGAGATGACAGTGAGTGATCTTCAGGCCATTTGCCTAGGTACCAGCTAGAGATGATATTGAATGATCTTCAGACCATTTGCCTAGGTGCCAGTCAGAGATGACATTGAGTGATCTTCAGACCATTTGCCTAGGTACCAGTCAGAGATGACATTGAGTGATCTTCAGACCATTTGCCTAGGTGCCAGCCAGAGATGACATTGAGTGATCTTCAGACCATTTGCCTAGGTACCAGCCAGAGATGACAGTGAGTGATCTTCAGACCATTTGCCTAGGTGCCAGTCAGAGATGACATTGAGTGATCTTCAGACCATTTGCCTAGGTGCCAGTCAGAGATGACATTGAGTGATCTTCACACCATTTGCCTAGGTACCAGTCAGAGATGACATTGAGTGATCTTCAGACCATTTACCTAGGTGGCAGCCAGAGATGACATTGAGTGATCTTCAGATCAACTGCCTGGGTACGAGGTGTGGTACCAGCCAGAGATGACAGCGAGTGATCTTCAGACCAAATTCTTAGGTACCAGCCAGAGATGACCGTGATAGATCTTCAGACCAAATTCATAGGTACCAGCCAGAGATGACAGTGAGTGATCTTCAGGCCATTTGCCTAGGTACCAGCCAGAGATGACAGTGAGTGATCTTCAGATCAACTGCATAGGTACCAGCTAGAGATGATATTGAGTGATCTTCAGATCAACTGCCTAGGTACCAGCCAGAGATGACAGTGAGTGATCTTCAGATCATTTGCCTAGGTACCAGCTAGAGATGACTTTCAGTGATCTCTAGATCAACTGCCTAGGTACAAGGTGCGGTACCAGCCAGAGATGACAGTGAGTAATCTTCAGGTGACCATCAAATGAACATTAAATACTTTAGTCAAATACTTATAAAATCAATCTGGTTTTTACTGTAAGAGATTGGTATAACTCCAGTATATAATATGGATATTATTAAGTAATGACTTTTTGAAAAAAATCATCTAAAATTTTCAGCGAGTTCTTAACTGATTGCATATTCAAAATACTGAGATCTTACAATAATTGTCAGTTCAGACTTTAAAGTGGTGATTGAACTTTATTGTCAAATAGTTTTAAATAGGTTTTACTCTGTTTGACACTCAAAGCAATCTGACATTCTTCTGTCATAAAAAAGTGCAGATTTTTTATATTCAACCGAAGCGTGGGTCAGTTAAAACTGAGAGTTATATTAAATATCTATAACAGGGTCGACAGTGCTGACTTGGAATGACAAGAATCCTTTATCCTTTTTATCGATATTTATAGATTAAAAAATAGAATTGCTCGCCGATTAGGAAAGCAAGGTTACTGCAGATTATAGACATCCAGGCACCTTACAGTATCGTAACATATTGTAACAGGGAAAATTTAATCAACAAAAAAGAAAGTTTCTGATTGACTGCATGTCAGATGTTTAAGCGGACTGTTACTCTATCTTGTCTATATAAGATCCATCTTGGCTATTGACTAAATGCCTATTAATTCCTTTTGCCCTTGACTACCTTTTGAGATCGTTATCTTTTTTTTTAGAAGTCAATCATGGCTCTGCAGTTTGATTGCAGATGACGAGTTCAAAAGTCGAAAAGATGGAATTTTTGTCCATCAACGGGAAAAAACGTTTTGTTTTAGGAAAAAAAAAACTAGTGCAAAGCTGAATACTTAACCTTATGTTCTGAGATCTTGGTCAGTAGCTTCCATTTATTGAAGTTTAATGCCAAACTTCAGCGAAGTTTTCGAAACATATCTTATTCTGGAATCCGTCAGTAAATAGCCTACCAATGTTGAACTGAAAAAAAAAACGTTTTGATCTTACGTTAGATATATTCATCCGTCAGTTTTGGAGTAGCTATTTTGGAGCAGTCAGTGAGTAAATCTAAAGTGCATGAACAGTCAAAGGAACTCGATCGTTGCTATGCGACAGAGTTGAAAAAAACTCTGGTTTTTTTTTGCAAACAATGCATAATCGCCTTGAAAACCGATCAGGCATTACTACACACTTATTCCAAATGATTTCGTTTCATTTCAACATGACGCGAACAGATGTTTCCCAGGCGGGAAAAGAATACAAGGAAAAAAAGGGGAAACGATTATCTGATGCACTAAATGCGTGTAACGGAAGATAATACCAACAGTAGAAGTCCAAATGCTCGAAACTAGAATTAACACAATCGATTAATCTATGGTTGGACATTATCAGTACCAATGGAATGTACAAAAGTACAACCCCTGAATAAAAAGTGACGACCTTCTGGAGTTTATCGGTGAAGCATTGTTTAGGATCTAATAGCAGAGAAACCTTCGATGCATCTCAAACGCCTCTTAGATTGACTGTTATATGTCTTTAAAAAGTTCTAGGGCTTTAAATGGTACCATTTTAAATATACGTCGTCAGACAATTACTTTGTCTCGTCTAAATGTTACGGGACTGGCGACATTTGATGACAGCTATTTAGACGAGCCTTCTTTATCGAGATGCACCTGGGCACGATAAAACTAGAGACGCTACCAATTTGAACTCCATATGTTCCTTCTGTAATATTTCGACTAGGAGAAACTTCAGAATTTTTTACAATAAAAGTGATTGATTTTATAATTTCCTAGGCATGTTGTTTTTGTTTTATCAGGGTTTCAAGATGGGAAATTCGTTTCACCTCGGATCTGAGCTTATAAATGAGGTCAACTTCTTGATTCTCGTCACACACGCATTTTTTTATTTCACCTTCAATTTTAAAGTGCATCTACACTTGGTAAATCTCAATAAATAATAGCCACTCTGTGAGTGCCTACTTCTAACAAACTTTCCTATCTTTGAACTTACTTTTCAATTATTTTACATCAACTTGTCTAAATATTGTTTAGCTGTTGTGTTAGACCTTTTGTCACAACTCAGTCGAGTTCTAAAGCCTGCGTCTTTTTGGACCAAGAAAAGATTTTTTCCATTGTTATCAAAAAGACTGCATTTGTTACATAAATGTTCTAGGAACAGATGGCGAGGGAATCTTGCAATCTAATCATAAGTTCCTACAAATTGTACTAGTAATATTAAAACAATTTAAAACCGAGAAGAAGACGACTTTCTAGAGACAGCTAATCTTGGAGTTCTTACAAACATCCACAGGTATCTGCGATCATGGCGGGAACTTCTTCCAGCACGATCCTATTTTTCAAATCAAAATAGAGCATCGAAATGGCGGACATTTTGCTAGGTGTGCAACAAAAAATGCTATTATTGCTACCTCGGACTGTAGCCATCAAGTGAGCATGCGCGTGCATTGGTAGAGCCACATCTTCACACTCTCCAGTGCAGTAATAGGCGGTAAACCGCTTCGGAGCAATGATCCAATCCCATCCCAAAGCTTGAAAATCCACCATAAGGGACTGTCGACAGCAACGTTTTTCCATTTGCCCAAACCCACATTCCAACCCGGCCCTTCGTTTGTGCCTTCTTTTTTTCCTGTTCTTGGTATGCACCTCCAGAAACGGCTTGTGTGCTATGTTGTTGTCGTGAACCAAACGGTAGGAATCATCACCTTCGATTTCCAGATCAATTCCTAAATTCATTTTAGGATTTTTTCTCCAAGTCTTGACTAAGGATCGTATATTAAAAGTGTACCATGCTTCGATCTTGTTAGTGTTTATTGTCTTGGACGCAATAAGTATTTTCTGCGGAGTTCCATCGATTACAGGAAAGCCTCTTTGGAACACATTTATAGATGTTTTGAGGTCGCGAGTGGCGTTTGTTTTGCCGGTGTTGGGTTCTCTCTTGACGTAAACCTGAAGCGAGGCCTTGTGCACTCGAAGACCGTGTCCATGCGCCTTGCCAGTGAAGGTAAAATAGCAACACTTTTCTACTTGATCTGCAATAAGCTGAGGAGCTGAATAACAAAAACCAATTAGGATAATATTATATTAGATAGTATAGTTTATTAACATTAATAAAACACTCGGTAATCTTCGTATGTCGTCGCTCGTTATGGACGTTTAAAGAATATTTACTGAGAGTATATCAGTCAATAAGCACACATCCTATAATTGAATTATGAACCGAAATCCGGTAAACGCCGAAGTGACTGTTGTATTTGCCTACTGCTTAATGTACGTTAGTACTACGTACTCAAGAAAGAAACTTAAGAAGTTTATGCTTAAATATAAAGACACAATTAAAGGTATATAGTTTCCTTGATGATCGTAATGATATTATCGCTGAACGGTTATGAACCTCGACTCACGAAATTTTCTCTGCCAAGTCTGTATTTCGCCGAGAAATCTTGAAGTTTATAATATGTTTTCGACAGTAATGATGAAACGTCTTGCGGAAATCACGAGTGGTAGCGATAACTTATATATTATCGAGATTTCTAAGTTTATCGGTGTTATATTTACCTCTTTCTGAAAATAAAATGATTTTCTGAGTCTTGGCGTGATAGTTGTCTTCATGCAGCTCCTCGGCTAATGCATCCATGTTTAGTTTTTCCGACTCAATCAGCTCCTTAACCGGCGGTAGCTTCAAGATATTCTGACTAGTGACATTAGGTGGATGAGGTAGACCTAGTTTATCCAGTATTTCTTTCTGGATAATTCTGAGTCTTGCCTCTTTCATTTCTTGTTTTTTGTGGGGACATTTTGAGCATTTGCTTGACGAGTTCCGGACTGCTATTGCGGTGATGCACAGCACTAGCAAGTAAAAGTGCTTCATGTCTTCCTTTTACGGAGCTCTCAGCTGCCGCCTCGGATGGTCTCTCGCTCGTTCTGGCTGTTGTGTTATCGCCTGTACTTAGGTCCCTTTGGGATATTTTTGACGCAGCAAGTATAATGTACCCGACTTGGTTTAAAGAGTGAAATTGAATCTGTTTGGCCTATGCCTATTGTTTAAGATTGCCCTAATTTATGGGGAATTATAGAATTACATCTATGGACCTCTTTAGCTGGGCGTAATGTTTTACCATTTAAGCCCACGTGTCATTCCCTAGAGTATCAAAAAAAAAATTTTTTTAAAGGCTGCACAGAAAAAGATGGATGGATGCAGCTGAAATAAAGCATCTTATATTGTCAAAAGAATGATATGTGTTCTGAAATGGGAAAACATTACGTCCAAGCTAAAGATGACTACGATAGGAACGTAGTAGGACCAAAGGAAAAAAAAATTGGTTATTGAAAATATGATAACTATTTTTAATCAAAACATGTTTAGATTTAAAATATTTATCGTATATTTTAAATACCTAAAGATGAGTATTGAAGGTTTTTTAAAGCTGTTTTATTCCATCAAGGTTGACATTCACATTTTTTTTCGTTTTGACCCGGGTTCTAGAATTCTCCTCGATAGTAGCATATTATTTCATCAACTCCTGTAATCTGCACAAACAGTAGGTTTGGAATCTTTCAAAGCATTTCATCGCTTAGTGACAATCGAATAACAAATCTTATAAGGCTGAACTTCTGATCAATCTCCATTGTAAAGTGCTTGAAAAAATTATCCTTGCTGATAGTGAGCTGACTCGCTCTTATCTAGGAAATAAAATTTCACAGGAAAAATCATGATGTACGAGGCTGGGGCATTTGGTAGATTATATTCCATCGATGGAAGAGGAGATCTTTTTGTTTAATTGTAAGGCATACTTAGATCAATGTCTTGACCTGCATAAAGCCACAATGAAATTATAGGAATGACAAACATTTAATTCATCTATTCATTCCAAAGCGAATCATAGAGCAACACCTTTAAAAAAATTAGCCAAGAGATTACGAGTGTGAAGATTATTCGTGACACGCTTAGCAATCTAAGAGACACGAGCCAAGGCAAACTTGGCATAAAATACTAGCATCTGTCAATTGTAAGAGGAAAAAGTGGTCAGTCAGAGTAAAAACTACTCATAGCCTACACAGATGGGTTTCCTGGGAGAGTTTATAAAATATGCTTTGACATTTTTTTTAATCAGGAGGCAATCATTTAAGTCATCTTTTAACACTCGCCATTGAGCTATATAACAATTGTACTACATACACACTAACTATGCACATCATGGTGCTTTCGCCTTTAGTTTCAGCTATGGAGAATTTGTACCAGATTATTCACCTTTTGGCTCTATAATTCCAAATGTGCAACTCTTATCATGGTATGAGGGTTTCGTGTTTTTGTTTGCTTTTAACAGAGTTTACTCTTGTTTACTTAATGAGCAGATTAACTCGAATTTGTTTACAAAAGCTCAATATTCCCCGCTGTTTATGCGAGGCATTTGTGCCCGATTTTTTTGTTTGCTTTGACACGCGAGAAGATTTTTCTCGGGGAATTTCGCGTGGGATGTGTCGCTCAAAGTATCTTGAGATAACATTTGTGTGATGTCAATTATGAGCTGCCGTTTTGCAGGTACTTGGCTCGTTTAGGGTAGTCATATCATCTAATAAATCCCGTTTAACATGTATCAATTACAGCTCAATTGGAACAGGAAGTGAAATCGTTACTTGAAAAGTAAATTCGAACGTCCCCGAATGTGATAGCTTGGCCGAAGTCGATCGGGAACCCTGCTATCCATATCCGTCGCCTATGAAAAACTAGCTTACGAAATCCAAACAAAGCTAATACAACAGCAGTTAAACGTGAATGAATCTCTGCATTAGCAGTCAAGGTCAGAATAACTTGATAGCTTTGGAGGGCTCAAAGCATATGATGTGAAAATTTAATCGATACCATTCAGCCCCCGGGGCAAATTTCCAGGGAATGATGTCCAAATAATGACAGATTTCTATTGAATTCCTGGCCGACCACTATAGTGGATTTCTTCCAGACAAGTGGTCATTTGGTTGGGAGGGCATTTGGATTAAATTCCCTGATTTTAAATCATGGTGCCCAAGGAACCGCGAAAGGTCAAGGCATCTCAGACTATCCTCTTCCTCAGGAAGTCTTCATGAATGTGTCCTATCCAAAAAAAAAAAACCCACCAATATTTTCGAAGATTACTAGTAGAAAAATTTAAAATATATTATTTTTCCTCTTAGTTCATAAAGTCGACACTGAGACAACTTCGAGTACTGAATATATCATCCGGGAAATCCTAGGAGAGCTGCAAGAAACTACTTTTTAAGTACCTAACTAGGTTTTCATTCATGATACGAAAATATACACCATTAAGCTAAAAATAGAAAAAGACAACTGACCAGAAAAAATCCCAGTCATTTGCTGCTATAACAGCAATGATAAAAAAAAAAGAGGTCCAAGTATTTCGCTCAAACTGTTGTCTTAGTTCATGATACTTTTATCATATCAAACAATATTACGAAATAAAGAATACGTATTGTAACATTTCTCAAGAGTCTCAACGAGAATGAAAAGACATTGACCCCAGTAAACTCAGCAGCTTACATCTTCACCCTTGCCTTAAAGCTGCAAACTCATTGCGAAATTTGGATCGTAGACAATGATTAGTTAATGTTGAGAAATCCTGCAATAATAGAAAAAGACAACTAACAAGAAAAAATCCCAGTCATTTGCTGCTATAACAGCAATGATAAAACAAAGAGGTCCAAGTATTTCGCTCACACTGTCGTCTTAGTTCATGATACTTTTATCATATCAAACAATATTATGAACTAAAGAATACGTCCATAATGTAGTATTTCTCAAGAGTCTTAACGAGATTGAAAAGACATTGACCCCAGTAAACTCAGCAGCTTACATCCTCACCCTTGCCTTAAAGCTGCAAACTCATTGCGAAATTTGGATCGTAGACTATTGCAACATTCATGCACGTACGTCCGTCTTGCCTGCTGCGACAAACAAAAAAAGTTGAAAGCGAACCAACACAGGTCCTGCTCTATTTAAACTGATACTGAGATTTATACGATTAAGTGTGCTAGATTTGGGCAATCAGTTCCTGTCTAGCACCAGTTTTTTGTCAGTTAAGGTAGCTTGAACTTACGAGAGGTTCTGAAATATGCATATGTCTATGCAAACTATTTGATCGACTTTGCGATAAGTGCTATCTGGGGCAGGTGTGGTACCACGAAAGAAGAATTTCCGAGGTCTTCAGTTCGTGCCAAAGGTACTTCAAGAGCTTTCATGACCGAGATTCTACGCTCCCTTCATTCGAGGTACTAATCATTCCTTGTAAGTCCTGAACATTTTAACATTTGATCCTGAAACAGGTCGGCTCTGCTCCTTACAGAATGTTACTTGCAAACATTGCTTCAATCGTCTATTTAATATTATCTAAATAGCGTCCTTCTAGATAACTAGATAAGTTAAGTCAATATTGAGCACTAAAGACCAACTCATATTTATTCGTATACGACTTACAGCATATGTTTTAGGGCGCAAGTTATTCGTCACATAAAGTTCTCCTAGTATATCTAAAGCAATTTGCCATTACATCTTGCCGACTGTTGACCATAAGTTCGCTGGAATTCGATTCTAGAAATCGATTCTATAGACGAAATTTTGACGAAGAAAGCAGTATGCTTGAAGGTCAAGAATATCTTAATGCTCAAGAAAAAAACGTTATGAAGAAATGAAATTTTTATTACGATATTATGAATCCCCTTCTGCAGTGCATTCATCCCATTTTATTCTAGTTGGAAAATAAGACATTTTAATTCGTTTGTTCATGGTTGTTTTTGTAAGTGCTGGTTAAGCTGCCAAACTTGTTGGAACACATCCTTTCGAAATCCTTTACTTTTGCTATTTTGTGACTAAACAAACAACTGTGTCATACACTAAGTACGATAACCCTCTTCATCTGAGGATTTTCCGTGTTGTTGTAAACAACTCAAAAACTTTGGCTAATTAGTTTAGATTTATAGGTATGGGAGTGTGCATCCAAACATCCCTATCCTTCTGCCAGCATCACATCTTGTAGTATACTCACACTAAAACAAGAACAGCTCATTAAAAGATTTACAGGATTCATTGACATACTGCTTATTTCAACACTAGTATTTGTCGATAATCCTCATGTGGCGAAAGCTGAAAAGACGGCTTATCATCTTGACAATTCACCCTCTTTAGGCCCAGAAAACGTCGAGGTCATGAAGAACAAAATTAGACCAAACAATGTGGTCAGGCTCGTTTTTATATACAAAATTTATTGTATGACAAGCCAAAACTCATACCTAATGACAAGAACGTTTAATTAATTATTTTTTTGCAAAACAGGTGTAATTATTTCACTATTTTGAAGGTACATAATCACCTAGATACGATGATAATAACACTTTATATTTGATGTTTTCAATTTGGTTTGTAAATGATAATGTATCATTTCCAATCGAAGGGGATCCCAGCCTCAAATGTGACCAGACTGTTCTGTTTTTCCCAACTAGTCCAAATTATTATTGGTATTGCTATCTATTTTCGGCTTTGCAAGTCTAATTATAAACTGTTTTCTTTGATTTGTAATCTTTACGGCCCATATGGCTAGTCGATGAAGGCTTTCTATTTTTAGGGAACGCTTTTGTAAAATATGAGTTCAAATATCAACTGTCAATGATAAGATGAAAATGACTATTGCATTTTCAAATGTTTAGTTTATGTGTAACAGTTTATGCTATATCTTTGCACATGTAACTGCCTATTGGAACACTATTCTACTCTATCTAACAGATTACTGCCTGTGTAATAGTTTGTGATATCTTTGCACATGTAACTGCTTATTGGAACACTATTCTACTCTATCTAACAGATTACTGCCTGTGTAACAGTTTGTGATATCTTTGCACATGTAACTGCTTATTGGAACACTATTCTACTCTATCTAACAGATTACTGCCTGTGTAACAGTTTGTGATATCTTTGCATGTGTAACTGCCTATTGGAACACTATTCTACTCTATCTAACAGATTACTGCCTGTGTAACAGTTTGTGATATCTTTGCATGTGTAACTGCCTATTGGAACACTATTCTACTCTATCTAACAGACTACTGCCTGTGTAATAGTTTGTGATATCTTTGCATGTGTAACTGCCTATTGGAACACTATTCTACTCTATCTAACAGACTACTGCCTGTGTAATAGTTTGTGATATCTTTGCATGTGTAACTGCCTATTGGAACACTATTCTACTCTATCTAACAGACTACTGCCTGTGTAATAGTTTGTACTATCTTTGCATGTGTAACTGCCTATTGGAACACTATTCTACTCTATCTAACAGACTACTGCCTGTGTAATAGTTTGTGATATCTTTGCATGTGTAACTGCCTATTGGAACACTATTCTACTTTATCTAACAGACTACTGCCTGTGTAATAGTTTGTACTATCTTTTTCCCTCTCTCTTTCCACTCGAACATAATTTTTCTATAAATTTCATGAAACTATCTTTTTAATGGCAATAGACAAATAAGCTATTTAGTGTAAGCCTTCACTTTCACTTAATTTTTGGTCTTGAAAATTACATCTAATGATATCAAAACGTCAATCACTATTATCGCTTATTTTTCTAATACAGTAAATCAATAATCCATAAAATAATATTACATATATTGTTGGTTTGAGGTAGATGTTTTTATTAGATATGAAAGAAGAATACTAACCCAGTCAGTTCAACAGTAACATATAACTCTAGCCTGTTTTGCTTTGCTACCTTCAGTCATGCATTAGCAATTACTTTCTTTACACAAAACTGGTTTTCAGTTATAGGGTTTTCAATCATTCCCAGTGTTGGTCGATAGAAAGAAACAAAAGAAACAAATGTTTAGCACAAGAAGTACCTGCATCTAAAAAATCGAATTATACTCCTACTTTTTATTCTATATTTGCAGTTATCCTAAAAGAGGAATATGTAGTTTTAGACTTTTTTCATTGCTTTACTTGATCGATTAGCTGAGCTGTCCTCCAAAACTCTTCCAAATGAAGATTAGCATAGTTTTTAGCTTAATGTCTTGTGTTTGCTTAGGCAAGTAGCTTGTGTTGCTACGTTTCATTGCTTTACTTGATCGATTAGCTGAGCTGTATCCTCCAAAACTCTTCCAAATGAAGATTAGCATAGTTTTTAGCTTAATGTCTTGTGTTTGCTTAGGCAAGTAGCTTGTGTTGCTATGTTTCATTGCTTTACTTGATCGATTAGCTGAGCTGTATCCTCCAAAACTCTTCCAAATGAAGATTAGCATAGTTTTTAGCTTAATGTCTTGTGTTTGCTTAGGCAAGTAGCTTGTGTTGCTATGTTTCATTGCTTTACTTGATCGATTAGCTGAGCTGTATCCTCCAAAACTCTTCCAAATGAAGATTAGCATAGTTTTTAGCTTAATGTCTTGTGTTTGCTTAGGCAATTAGCTTGTGTTGCTACGTTTCATTGCTTTACTTGATCGATTAGCTGAGCTGTATCCTCCAAAACTCTTCCAAATGAAGATTAGCATAGTTTTTTGCTTAATGTCTTGAGTTTGCTTAGGCAAGTAGCTTGTGTTGCTACGTTTCATTGCTTTACTTGATCGATTAGCTGAGCTGTATCCTCCAAAACTCTTCCAAATGAAGAGGAGCATAGCTTGTGTTGCCACGTTTATGTCTTCATTTTTTGTTTGTCCTTTTTGTGTGGCCTCGACTCGGCCACCTTCAGCTGTGTCCTTCACAATTCAGCTATTAGAGCTGCAAGAAAGTATGATTAGACAATCCAATTTATTTATTTATTTGTCCGCCAAGTTTTTAATCAATAAATTCAGCGGATTTGTACTTGTCCAATCGACCAGAAATATGGTTTTATTCTCTTTTCTTTTCCCGAAAAACTTAACAGATAAGACACATGGCATATGTAGTAGTTGACTAGTTAGGACTACGAGGAATCTCTTAAGATATACATCCTTTCGTTTTCATTCCTTTCATTCCTAAAGTATTTTCTACATCTGCTTTATTATTACCAAAAAAATTCAGAAATAACCTCTCTCTCTCACATCAGCTAAAATAGTTGGATGGTGTGAGCAAAAAACCGAGTTTCATCAGAATTTTACTCAACAAAATTCATCTTCATTATAAATTTTGCTACTACCACGTATGATACAATTGACTTTATTTATTTATTTATTTATTTATTTATTTATTTATTTATAATGACAAATACACCCACGTACAAAGGTGTTTTAGATTTAAAATTCACCTTATCTTATAGTTATCTTACAAGTTATGAAAAGCTACAAATACGAAAGCTTGGACTAAGATATCCACTTTTTGAGTATTTACGTAGCTCTATTCCTCCCTGCTTGATTCCCTCCTATTTCTACCACATTCCACTGAAGGACAACTTTATATAGTCAACAATTGAAAAATGGTGTGAGCGCAAGGTCTTAAGAAAATAGGACAGTTGAAAATTTGAAATTCTAATATGTAGTATTCATAAGCATTTGGTTTGACTTCAGTATCCGGCCACGAGTACAATAAAAAAAAGCAGCATTCAAGGGTCAAAAAGAAAACAGAGTGTAGATGGAATCTCATTCCGTGCTTTGATATATTTCGTGAGAGCTGAGGGTAACAAGCCAATTACAAATCAGGATTGCGTGTTCGTGGGGCAGCTCTTCAATGCGCCACTGTCATTAGGCTCTAACTGTACGAACCATGCCACATTATAAAGGGTTAATGTGAACATCAGCAAAACCACCCCTTAAACCATTTAGCTAAGAGCTCTTCACTCAACTGTTAGTTTAGATAATCTGACGATGACCAAATGCAGGAAGGGAGAGAATTTGAAGAACATCTTTGGTGACTGACCGCTCTTCTGCCTTTTCTGTTAAAGGCAGAAGATATGAAATTCAACAAAAATATCCTAATTTGACTTTTTTCATGATCACTCCAGAGTGCAATAATGCAAGTCCCCCCCCCCCCCCGATTATTTGAAGACTAGGAACACTGCATATTTTCAAACATTTATATATCTATATAAAGCAACATAAGGGATGTTATGTCAACTACTGTCGAAGACTAAGTTTTTCCAAATGACTGACGAACGACAGAAAGCATTTTTTCTTTCGGCCATCAATCCGCAGAAGCTTATTGCCTTTAAAGAATAATATGGACATGTTATGTCGAAGATTGTAAATGATTATTTCAAGGGTTTTGTTTTATTTGATGGAGTTTAGTGGTGCATCAGAATATAGAAATGCGTGTTTCCACGAGAAGCATGTTGAAACAGAAACAAGAAAGTTCAAATAGGTGATGAGCTGACAGCTGAAACGAGTTTTCACAGCTTAGACGAAATGACTGTCTATAGTTCCGTGGTCACTAAATTTGATTTTTGCACGAATAATAATCAAAAATCTATGATGGACTGCACTACTTTAAGGGAGGAAAACTTACTTGGCACCCTGACAATCATCCAAGGTATCATTATGAAACTTCACAGAGCATTAATTTTTAGGTGAGGGGAGGTCGGGGAGACTGGAAGAATTTGCATGTTGCGTGTACTCTATCCGTCCCATTATTTTTATATAATTTTTATATGATAAATACAAACTTAAAATATCACATAAAATCTAAAAACAACCTTTACTTTTAGAAACAAGAACTATTGTGATTCTTCCAAATGCAAAACTTTGGGCTGAATGTAAAAACTTTATTGCGTGAAACTCTCGCTAGATCACCTCCAGTCTTCTCCGACCTCTTCTTTATATGAATGCACTCTTCTAAAAAAAATATATTGTGTACTCATTGCTTAACTACATTATCAGGTTGTTATTGGCACGATTGTGATGTTTTTGAGACATATAATCTCTTGAATCGGATATTCCTCGTTTTACCACCCAACGATGAGCAATACGACTGACAATTTATGGTTCCGATTCCCCTTAGTTATCGTTGCTATGTACCACAAGCTCAACAATTTAAATGGAGTATCTTAGAATTTAAAATTCGGATCAAAGGAATAGGTTTTTACTAACGAAAATAGAAGGCAAAATCCTTGTAAACCTCGTATTTTGCAGTGTATTGTTTTGGGACATGATTAAAACACCACTGGGAAACTGCTGTTAAGTTGATTGCTACTACTGCTGCTGTTGTCTGGATCGGAACAGTGAACTACAGAGATCTGAAGGGGGTCCTTCTCTAATTTCTCAGCTATTATTTCAGTGGTCGAAAACCTCAGTCCCATTCATGACAAATGAGGGGGAAGTCCCATGCTGGCATAAAAACCAACTGCTGCTAAGTTGATTACTACTACTGCTGCTGCTGTTGTTTCTGAACTATGAATTACAAAGATCTAAAGGGGGTCCTTCTCTAATTTCTCTGCTTAGTAATTTATTTTGTAGAAAATCTCAGTCTCAGTCATGATGAATGAGGGGGGAGTCCCATGCTGGCGTGATAAACAACGATAGCGAACTTTATCAAAAATGTTTATAATCTGATTTACCTGGCTCGATGTTCCAGGGCAAAAACCTTATGCACCCCTTGCAGCACGTCGAAATGTAGCTTTGACGTCACGTGCAAGGGTTCTATACAGTGCCTATCAGTGTCTAGTTCTATTTGATGTACCTTAGATTCATATCCACACAATATAAGTAAAACATAGGACTATGTACCTTAACATCACGATTTTTGGAGTTGAATTTCCAGTATCAGACTCCAGTCTACTCTAACGCTCTACGTAACTGTCTGGTCTGCAAGGGCGTGCTATCAGTTTCAAAACCGCTGAGCGAGTTGATACAGAAACGTCATATGACACTGTAATCCGGAAGAGCTCTTATATAATTTCCTTACTCGAATCACATTAATGTCTGACAACCTTGGACTCTGGATAATGGCTTGTAAATAAAGGTTATATTTATTATAATATAGAGTGTTTTTACTTAACCCGTGAAATAGTTATATAGACCGAATACACAATAATTGCTGCCATACATCTTTCAGATATAAAACCGATTCTTAGAAATAAGCACCGCCATCAGTAAGAGCAAGCAGAAATATGTACTTTTGGAAAGTTTTATTGTTATTTTATTGCTTCTTAGAATTTGTTTTGCAAAGAAGCAGCCAACTATCGACCCCGTAGAAGTAAACGGCAACCCCCTTGAAGTAGTGTCTAGCGCCAAGATCCTGGGACTGAATGTTAGCAACGATCTTAAATGGAATGTACATATCTCAGAACTTGTCAAGAAAGGTTCTTCCCGCCTTTATTGCCCGAGGCAACTTAAGAGATCGGCAGTTGCCCCAAAAGAACTTATCCTATTCTACATCACGTGCATTAGATCTATACTGGAATACGCAAGTCCAGTCTTCCACCGTGCGCTACCATTTTATCTTAGCGAGGACCTGGAACGTTTACAAAAACGCGCCCTACGAATCATTCACCCTTCATTGTCGTATGCTGAAGCACTCAGCGAGTTAGGATTACCTACACTGTTTGAAAGAAGAAAAGAAATATCATCAAAGGTATTCAACGAGATTTGTAGCAATGAGGATCACAAACTGTACCATTTATTGCCTAAAAAGAACACGCCAATTTATTCCTTGAGAAACAAAAGATCCTACAATTTACCAAAATGCAAGACAGAGCGATGTAAAAACAGTTTTATCTTGAGTCACATTTATAGTACCTACCTATAAATAGAATTCAAGTGAAGTTATTTGGAATCAAAATTACGGAGATTCTTACGTGTTCAGCCAACTGAGGACTCACTAGCTACATTCTGTAGTTTTTCACATTTTAAAATTCTCATAACTTCTAGAGAATTTAATATTTCTAACTCATACTTTCTAGCTTTGTTGATATCATTCTAATGTATTATTGTAACTGCAGTAAAAAAATAGATTAATGAAGTGGCGGCCATTATATCATTTGGTCTATTGATAGATTAATAAAGTTTAGCAGATTTTTTTTTTCACTGTTTTTCTTTTTGGTGTCTATTTGACTATGGCACTTCAGCTGATACCGGATTCAGAAATGTTATGTTGATAGGCAGACTAACATTTATTTAGAGTTGCAGATTTTACATTATATAATGTTATGACAACCAGCTCTATTTGATAGGAATATGATACTGAAATTTGGATTAAATTGTGAAAGTGATATTAGATCCGGTATTAAACCGGTCATTTGTTATCGAGAGATGTAATAGGTTGACTTACTGACTGACTGTATGACTGACTGACTGAATAACTGACATACTGAATAATGACTGACTTACAGATGACATACTGAATGACTGACTGACTTACTATCTTACTGACTGGCTGACGGACAGACTGACTGACCTAATGACTGAGTGACTTAATAGATGGCTGACGGGCCTGCTGACTTATTGAATGACTGACTTACTTACTAACACACAGACGTCCTGACGGACAGACTGACTGACCTACTGAGTGAATGACTAAATGGCTGACTGACCTGCTGTTTCACTGAATGACTGGCTGACTTACTAACACACTGACGTGCTGACGGACAGACTGACTGACCTACTGAGTGAATGACTAAATGGCTGACTGACCTGCTGTTTCACTGAAAGACTGACTGACTGACTTACTAACACACTGACTGACCGACTTGCTGACTGACGTCTGGCTGCACCGAATGCTCGTATGTCGAATTTGGTTAAAGACGGTTCAGTATTAAATTACGTGTATATATCAACAGTGCAAAATGAAAAAATTCAAGCTTTCAACAGAGAAAGAATCAATTAAAGTAAGAAGGATTGAAGGATGCATAAGATATTACCGCCCACAAACATAACTTACAATAGGGTCAATAAATAAGGTTAGCAGGCTTGAAGAGGTTCATGCCCAATGATTCTCGAGACTGAAGCACTTTAAAAAGAATATAAAAGGAAGGAAACCCTCTGCTAAGCAGGGCATCAAGTGTTATGCTCTTTGAGATTGTTATTGGATTACTTTACTACATCCTATTGTAGAATTCACCTATTAGGAAGGGGCGAGAAGGGAAACCCTCTGAACCCTCTGCTAAGCAAGGCATCAAGTATTATGCTCTTTGAGATTGTTATTGGATTACTTTACTACATCCTATTGTAGAAGTCTCCTATTAGGAAGAGGCGAGAAGGGAAACCCTCTGCTAAGCAAGGCATTTAGTATTATGCTCTGTGAGATTGTTATTGGATTACTTTACTACATGCTATTGTAGAAGTCTCCTATTAGGAAGAGGCGAGAAGGGAAACCCTCTGCTAAGCAAGGCATTAAGTATTATGCTCTGTGAGATTGTTATTGGATTACTTTACTACATGCTATTGTAGAAGTCTCCTATTAGGAAGAGGCGAGAAGGGAAACCCTCTGCTAAGCAAGGCATTAAAGGGGCACTTGGATGAAAATCGATGAAAATTGAAAATGCCTTGAAACTTGATTTAACTTGTCTATATGGCCCCGATAGTAGCCAAGCAACATATTTTCTTCACAGTCAAAATTTGCGGATAAAAATTATATATATTTTTCAGCATCTAAATTGGGAGTAAATGACGTCATTTACTCAACCCTATTGTTCTTTTAGTTTTTAAACCAAAATTTCTCAACTCCGAGTAGCTCCCAGGCTAAAATTTTTGCCAATTTGGTTTTCATAATCATGATTGAGTCATATTATTCTTAAATACTTGAACTATTCGGCCTTTCAAAAAATGGGGCGTTTTCATCCAAGTGCCCCTTTAAGTATTATGCTCTGTGAGATTGTTATTGGATTACTTTACTACATCCTATTGTAGAAGTCTCCTATTAGGAAGGGAAGGGGAACCCACTGCTAAGACGAGTAAGCATCTAGCAACTTTGTAATACCGAGGCGGAGCGGGCTTTCGAAACAGAAAAAAAGATGCAAATAGAATAGTAATAAAAAATAAACAGAATAACGAGCAAACAAGGTATTTAGTTATTTATGAGGTCTTAAAACTAGCTTTATACATTTTCTATAAATATTCATTTTTACTGTTTTTACAATAAAACTATTATAGACTATTATTTTATTTAAAAACACGCATTGAAAGAAATAAAGAGAAAATATATAGCGAAATAACTGTTTTTGGAGGTACACAATTCCCTTTACTGGTACCATACTTATGAGCGAAATAATGTAATGTAACGTAACTACAATCTTAAGATATCGCGATGCTTGGCGTGATTTATCATTACTCCAACCTGTCATACCACGAGCCTTATAGAAAGAAATAAGGTACAATAAGGCAGTAGGTGTCAAACAAAACTTGAATATCGCAAAAATGTACAGTTGTACTCAAATGTTTTTTTTTTCCTGGAGGGAAGGATCAGGATTAATGTATTTTAAAGACTGTATCCTTGCAAACTCTAAATGAATTGAGAACTAGATTAATAAAGATCTAGTCTGACCTGTAAGCATGCATGCACAGCTCATACGAACTTTCTATTTTCGAATGTGAATGATACAATCACAAGATCGTGTAGTTACAGGTACGGTAAGATATAGTTCGGGCACTGTTGCCGTGCCGGTTTCTTACTCAAACGAACACTGCTTCTATCCCCTTGCAACATAACCCCTAGCTTCTACATGTGGGTAAAAACCGTTAAACGTTTAAGCGAGAAACGTTTTTCATTCCCGAAAGAAGAAAGCTCGAAAAGGAATTTTGTTGTTGTTGATGGGGTTGATCGGGGATAATAAGTAGGTATAATAACACTGGCGCTTACCTTGAATCTTACCTTACACTAGTCTAACCATAACAAATATATAAAGGACTATCATCATGCAAGAACCTAGTCTGCTCTAAGATGTTTTCTCTTTCCCAACATCCTTGTTTTCTTCATCACTATCTGAACCATCGTCATGATCATCTTCTTCTTCTTCGTCGTCGTCCTCGTTTTCCTCAGCATCTTCTTTATTCTTTTCATTTTTTCTTGACTGTTGCTGCCACATCATGGCGTAGTAGCCACCTACAGCCAACAATTCTTCATGTCTGCAAAGAAAATCTCTGATTAATTAAATTTTTCCTTCTTAATTTATCTTATTTTTCCATCCAGTTTTTTCTCCCTTTCTTTCTGTTTGTTTGCCCCTCTGTTGTTCATTCTGTCTGTTTTTGAAAAGCTCTTTGGTTTATCCTGGAGCAGCTTAGGCTGGGTTGTGTAAGAAAGACGGATGCGGGAGTTACGGTATCCCCATGAACATTTAATTTACCAATTCCAAATCTTATCGTTTTTGCTTAATTAGTTAAAAATCATAAAACACAATCAGAAGTTTTTCCTGGTGGCCGCTTAATAGAACTGTCCGGTGAAATTTCGTGACATGCCACTAGTTGTCTGTTTTATGAACGGTGCCCATTTTTAAAATAAGAGGGTCCAGGATTAATAGCAATTAGCAATTTTAATTTAATAGTACAAGATTTAGATACGAATTATATAAAGAATTCTTGGCGTTTGCTGAGTCATACAACAACCCTTAAAAGCCATCCTGGATCCGCCTTAAAGGATAGCATAATACAGTATAAGGTATTCAGACGTCCTCGGATACCCACTTAGTCTAGGGGGCCGGGGAAGGGCATTTCCCCCTGTACGCCCGAGTCTCTGGGTTCAGTATTCAAATGGACAATTTTATTTTTTATTAGAGTTGCGTGTAATCATCATGCAGTTTTCTATGTTCATGGTTGTGTATAGCCAGTCAAAGGTTATTTTAAAGCCATCCGTCGGATTAGAATCAGAAAATCTGCAATTATCTAGATCTTAGGATCTCAATTATTGTGTAAGGAAACCAAAGGCAACAAAAGAATAAGCACAAAATACCTTACATTTAGGGTTCAATAATGCACCTACAACTACTCGAAGAAATTTTAGACTAAAGATAAATAAATCTCAAATAAGGAGAAGTAATTTTAAGAACGATAAAAAACTCTCAATGAGGAATTTTATGAAAAAAATTTAAGAACGATAAAAAAAGTCAGTAAGGAATAGTCGCACGTTTCAGATAATTGATTGCTGAAGAACCCTGACACATGACACGTTCCTGGCACGGCACGAAAAAACGTGATGTTCCTGGAGTTCTTGACCTTAATAATAAAACCCTCGGGTTATTCCTGTAATTGTAAGCATCGTAATTATAGGTGGGACCTTACAAATGATCTTGGTTGCAGAGCTGACAAGAGAATAGTAAAGAAGTCACACTTTTTCGACAGAATTTGTACCAAATTAATTTTGAGACCCTTGACTCTTGACATTCGGAAATATTTTTCTTATCAGGAAATGAAGTTCAAGTCAAATTTGTCATATCGATGATAATATTGCAAAGATTTGTTTTCTCAATATTATCGGTCATCAGAATGATATTAAAGACAAATATTTGAAAATGTGAGATAAGCGTGAGAAGACTTTATCGGACAACAGTAAGTTTTACCGGAAAGCTAGAGGGTGGGGGAACTCGCTGGTTATAGGAGAGTCAGAAAAATATCGCCATACGAGGGGTGGGGTTGGAGAGTGAGCAAAATAGCCTTGTCCCTTGGCTAAACCTTTTTGTACGACAATACTGGATTTCTAGATTGGAGTAGATATGGTTCACCATCATGTGATGGCAGCCATGGCTGCCATGACAGGAGGTACGGCAACAGAGTTTTTATCTCTTGGGAAATTGAATTCTTTCTCATGTAAATCAGATTAGACCAGATTCAATTATTCCTGCCTCCTGTCTTGCGTGTCACCCCTTCACAGTTCCCTGCGTCATTTGAAAACTAGCCGTGCCTTTGCATCGGAGCAAGACATGAGGTAAACTTGCAATGACAGATATGGGAATGATTGTCTCTACAAGTTAACCTCATGAGTCTCGTTTCAATGCAAAGGCACGGCTAGCTTTCGAGATGGCGCAGTAAGCTGATTGCTATTAGTTCAGTTGCTAAAGAGAAAGTTAATTTGGTATGTAGTAAGCCGATATCAAAGATTCCAAAATTAAGCCCGGGTAGTAAGCTGACCGACCAAAACTGAGTCAAGAATGACTTTATTTCTTTTTAGTTTTTAAACTACTGACTGACCTTCCTCTCTCGACAATCTCTCCATCGTTCAAGACCAGAATCTGATCTGCGTTGACAATAGTAGAGAGCCTGAAAAGACAATGATCAAAAAGATAAGTTATCAGAAAATCGGAAGTTGTATCTCGTTAGGGCGCCACACACAGAGTTCCCGCGCGTTCATTCTTATTTCTCCATAAGAGTGGAACAGTTGATGGTTTATCAAATTATCCAAGAAAACCTTGCTTACAACCCCAGTTTGATCAGACATGCGCATCCTTAACTGGAAAAATCGAGCACAATCCCTGGGAACTGTCACATTATTAGATTAACTAAAACGATTCAAATCTTCATGTTTCAAGACAAAACCACACTCACTGTCCTCGCGCGTGCATTCTTTTCGTGATGTTTAAAAAACGAGCGTGAGTATTTTATCGTGAGATATATCCACGATAAAACACGAATGCCAATTTTTTTACATGACTTCTAAAACCCATGAAGAGTGTATAACATTTTTTGAACATTTCTATTCAAGGCTATAATAAACAAATGTATTTTGCAGTATAATCTGGTGCCACATTATAGGTTTTGAATATCGTGTGTTTCATGAATAAGATTACAATATGTCTGTAAGGAATAGAAATCTCAGGAGGCTCAGTTAACAGTTGTGTTCCTTATTAGGGCATTTTTGAAAAACCTTTCTTTGTTAAACATTAATGCTTTGTTATTTAGATTTGCTTTGGTTTTTCATGTTCTGTTTTTTTTCGTGTGTCATAATGACATTGTAGCGCTTTCGGAAGGTACAAACCTCTGAAAGAGAAAGCTTTAGTAGATTCTGTACCTTCGAGTACCAAATATTTTTCAAAGTGGGCCCATAAGATTTTTGAAGATTGGAAGAGAGTCAAACAAGATCATGCAAGAACCTTGAAAAGAAATTATTCCATGGCAGGCGGAAGATATATTTCAGTTATACAAAATCTTAACACACAGTCACTCGATTTCTGGCTGGTGATGTTCATTCAAGAAGTCGCGAAACAAAATGGTGAGATTTATCCGCTGAAGAGCTTGTATCTCATAGTTTGATTTCAACTTTTATTTTTCACACGATATTTTATCGTAAATACACATTTTAAGTTTTGACGATATTTTATCGTTTTTTCGAATAGTAGTTCCAGATTATTGAACTTTTTCCAATACAGAAACAATGGTAATGAGAATATGAACACTGTTATCAATCAGCCAATCTATAAAACTATATTTTCAATGTTTCTAGTTGAGAAAAATGCTAGTTATAAGTCAATTTAGATAAAAAATTGTACACATTTGTTTGATATTAGTAAATCTATTTTCGCCGCTATGGATTGTCTTTCATTGTCTTTATTTCATTTCATTCTATTTTCTAGATATAGAGGTTCATCAGAGAGGGCCGTTTTGAGCTGATTTCGGGAGAGTGCAGGTTTGATTAATAATTCATATACGTGCTGATACAATGCATTTGTGCTTGATGAGTTGCTAGTTGTAGATATAGAACTGTTTAATAAACATGAGCTTTTTAACTGCAGTTAAAACACTCATGTTTATTAAACAGTTTTATAACTACAACGGTTTATCAAGCACAAATGCATTGTATCAGCACGTATATGAATTATTAATCAGCCCGCACTCCCCTGAGATATTCAAAACCGCCCCCGACTTTTAGATTGATGGACCATTATCCTATAGTATAAAAAATACGTCACGTGTTTAGTTTGGGCGACATGATTGGCTCTTTTATTCTTGCATGATTTCTGAAGTGGAACACTTGATTATCTATCAGCTTAACCAAGAAAATCAAAATCTATTCATCTCTCAAAGAAACCACACACGTCGTTTGCGCATTCTTTCTTTCCTTCTTTAGATTTCAAGAGTTTAAACCCGATTATCAACTCAGATAATCCATATCTTTGAATCTCGTGAAGAAGCCACACAAGGGGTTGTTAGGCGCGCATTCTTTCTTTCTTTAAATGTCTGATAAAACTGCTTTTGAAAGGTCAAGAGGACACTAAAGTAGCGGCAGTTGGGTGTCTGAGACCATCCCAAGGCTCGATGACCCCGACGAAAATCGGCCCTCGAGAACTTAATCGAGTGTAATGGTACTTGAATTCCTGTGATAAACTAAATATTTCCATGTGAAAATAAGTGCTATTTGCACAGAGGATTTGACACTAGAATTTTTCTAAGGAAATTCTATTAAAAAAGCTGACACTAGGATACTAGGTTGGATCGCAGCTAAAATGATACTAACGAAAAAAGGTACAATAATTGAACATTTTCGAGATGCGCGAGCGCTCTCAAAAATATCGCAGGCGCAGACAAGAAAAAGAAGCATTTTCGGGCAAGATCACGCGCATCTCGAAAATGGTCTATTGAGTGAAGTGCAGACCTGTGTGCCACCACGATAGTGGTACGATTGATGCACATGTTGTTGAGGGACGCTTGGATGTTCCTTTCTGTCTTGGTATCAAGAGCTGATGTTGCCTAATAAAGAGGGAAAACAGTGGTAATTATAACCACTATCAACATCATCATCACCACCACCATCATCATCATCAATCACCATCATCATCCTCATCATCTTCGTCCTCATCGTCTTCGTCATCATTATCAGCAGTCATCATCATCAGTCATTATCATCAGTCATCATCATCAGTCATCATCATCAGTCATCATCCTCATCATCATCCTCATCATCATCCTCATCAGTCATCATCTTCATCAGTCATCATCTTCATTCTTATCAGTCATCATCATCAGTCATCATCATCATCATCCTCATCATCATCAGTCATCCTCATCATCATCAGTCATCCTCATCATCAGTCCTCATCATCATCATCATCATCCTCATCATCATCAGTCATCATCATCAGTCATCCTCATCATCATCAGTCATCCTCATCATCAGTCCTCATCAGTCATCATCATCAGTCATTATCATCAGTCATCATCATCAGTCATCATCATCAGTCATCATCATCAGTCATCATCATCATCATCCTCATCAGTCATCCTCATCAGTCATCATCATCATCATCCTCATCAGTCATCATCATCAGTCATCATCATAAGTCATCCTCATCCTCATCAGTCATCATCTTCATTCTCATCAGTCACCATCATCAGTCATCATCGTCATCATCCTCATCAGTCATCATCATCATCAGTCATCATCCTTATCATCCACTGTTACAATCATTTTTGATATCTTAATTATTATAATAATTATCTACCAGAATTATCAATAATCAAAATTATCAATGACAATGACAATATTTTTATTTACACCTTAAGTTTACATGTTGAAAAATAGTTTACAATGCCGTTTTTTTTTGGTGATAGCTAACTGGAATAACCAAAGGTGGCTATAAGAGCCAGTGAGCTATCTATATTAAGCAGCAAAATGTTTTTTAGTGATAATGTAAATGATGCATTCGAAACAAAATAGGCAAAAAGGAAATATGTTATGAAAAGGAAATGAATTATCATCATGAATCAACATAATTATCAATAAACAACATCATCAATGGTCATCATCCATCATCATTATCCATCATGAATCCTGAACATCATGAATTAACATAATTATCAATCAACAACATCATCAATGGTCGTCATCCATCATGAATCCTCATGAATCCTCAATATCATGAGTCAACATGATCATCATCAGTCATCATTATCAATGGTCATCATCCATCATCCTTATCCATCATGAATCCTCAATATCATGAGTCAACATGATCATCATCAGTCATCATCATCAATGGTCATCATCCATCATCCTTATCCATCATGAATCCTCATGAATCCTCAACATCATGAGTCAACATGATCATCATCAGTCATCATCATCAATGGTCATCATCCATCATCCTTATCCATCATGAATCCTTATGAATCCTGAACATCATGAGTCAACATGATCATCATCAGTCATCATCATCAATGGTCATCATCCGTCATCATTATCCATCATGAATCCTTATGAATCCTCAACATCATGAGTCAACATGATCATCATCAGTCATCATTGACAACATCCAACAAAAACAATGTATTATATTCATCTTATGAACAACAAAAGTATGCAAAATGCACCATAATAGTTACAAGCACTTCAAACATATTTTTATGATATTTCTCTATATCATGCAAGTGTTCAAATATTTGGAAGTTTTACTTCCACCAAATTTTCATGATCTCAACTCGATCGAGTTTTCCAGTGTTCTCTCACCCCTCCCCAATCCTTATTCCATATTTCATGTATTCAGTGTAAAGACAGGGATTTTTGTTTTACCTCATCCAAGAGCACAATCGGCGGATTCTTGAGAACAGTTCTGGCGATAGCAACACGCTGTTTCTCACCACCACTAAGTTTAAGACCTCTTTCTCCAACCAAGGTTTCGTAGCCTGTGTATGATTCAAATACATCACCTCAGTATTACTTAAAACACGAAACTTAAGGAAAGTTTGCAAGAAGTCCACACAAGGTAACTTTGGAGATTACGCTAATAGTCCCCTTCACAGTTCCGTGCGCCATCTTGAAAGTGAAAGGTAGCCGTGCCTTTGTATCGAAGTGAGATGAACGATGAGCTTCCAATGATAGAGACCTTTTTTTAACACCTTTCAAGATGGCACAGGGAACTGTGAAGGGGACAATTTTTTATTTTGCTTCATGACGAACATCATAGTTTAAAACCAGTCTGAATAGCAACATGATAGTCCTTTTACCTTGTGCGTAATATTTTTCGATTTTGGACCACGTGTCATTCTCTTGAGAATAAGATTATTTGTTTGAGTTATATCCATATTCATGTGTCTTCTCATGCACAACCGTTAAACAAAGACATGATGTTCAAGGGAATGACACATGGTCTGAAATGGGAAAACCTTTCGCCCAATTATGCTAAAAAGATTTATTTTTTGACAAAAAAGAGGAACGTCTCACAAAAAGAAATTTTGTAAAACCATTATATCATGTGTGGTAAGCTATATAACATTCAGTTTGGTTCATTGGAGATAAAGCTCATTCAAAGCAAGGCGGGCTTACCTTGAGGGAATGTGAGTATTCTGCTATGGATATCGGCAGCCTGAGCCGCCTCCTCGATTTCTTCATCGCAACTGTCTAAACGACCATAACGAATATTGTACCTTAAATAAAAAAAACAAAGATTTGGTTTGTGATGCTTTTATAGTCCCAATTTTCTTTTCTCTCCAACAGAGAATCAGTACAAAGGACACTGAATGGATCCAGAGAAACGTTTTCACGATGGAGGAGGAGGAGGAGGAGGAGGAGAGGAGGAGGAGAAGGAGGAGGAGAGGAGGAGGAGGAGGAGAGGAAGAGGAGAAGGAGGAGGAGAGGAAGAGGAGAAGGAGGAGGAGAGGAGGAGGAGAGGAGGAGGAGAGGAGGAGGAGGAGGAGGAGGAGGAGGAGGAGGAGGAGGAGGAGGAGGAGGAGGAGGAGGAGGAGGAGGAGGAGGAGGAGGAGGAGGACATGGATATTAACTACTTATATTTAGGCTCCATGGTACCTGTATCTCCCATAGAGATAGGGTTTACTCCTTAATGTTCGGTATCCACTAGGGAAATAAAACAAGTCTTGTCCCAGGACCTGGATCACATTATCTATATGCAAACAGGACCTTTAATAACCAATACCTTATGTTGTTGTTGAACAATACTGTGTCTTGAGGAACAACACCAATAACACTACGAAGTGATTTCTGCGTCACCTGGCAGGGGGAAAAAATCGTTGTACAAAAAAATATAAAAATCATCTTACATATTACATCTACTGTTGGAAATGTCATGACTGACTCTTCCATGACCAATAGCCATGTCCATGTTAAAGTATAATCTATTCAACTTTACCACTTTGAGGTGGACGAAAAGCCTTACAGGTCTAGGTCAAGGCAACCGATAGATCGTGTTAGAATTTGAAAATTGATTTTTGTGGAGGGAGGAAAACCGGAGAACCCGGAGAAAAACCCTCGAAGCACAGGAGAGAACCAACAAACAACTCTACTCACATACGACACCGAGCCCTATCGGGCTCGAGCCCGGGTCGCATTAGTGAGAGGCGAGCGCTCTTACAGCTACGCCACTGCTTCCCAAAGACGCCAATCCCCCAGTTGAGAATAGCATTCTTTGCTCCAGTTTCATCCAATTCAATGTACCTTCTAAAGCGATGATAAAAAACAATACTCAAGGGAATGAATATTTCGTACCTGGGATACATCTTGGCCATCAATAGAGATAGATCCATCAAGGACGTCATAAAATCTGTACAACAGCCTGATAATAGTGCTCTTCCCTCCACCAGAGTTTCCAACCAACGCTACCGTCTGGCCAGGATACACTTTGAAGGATACATTTTTCACGACTTGCTTGCTAAAAAAATACAATTTTAAAGATTTAGTCTTAAAAGCCTGAGTTTCACTTACGACGGAATCGGAGTCGGAATCAGTTCATGCAGGAAATTGCCAGTGAAAACCGCTACCATTATCGTAAGCACAAACCAAGTAAAAGGACACCTTCCGAACCTTCCGATTCCTCTTCTGACGCGCTTCCGACTCCAATTTTTGGTTTTCACATCGTCATAAGCTGCTTGCGACTCAGACTCAGATTCCGTCGCAAGTGCAAACTAGGCTGAAAGAATACTATATGAGCTTGTGGTGGATGGCCGCGACATCATTCTCGTTCCTGCGGAGAAGCCTTTCAGGCTCGACCAATAACACTAAAATCGAACCTCAATTTTATCGACCCCTGAAATAACATCTCATCTGATCTAACTCAAAGATCGAATTGGGATTTAGTTTGTTTGGTTTAGCAGAGAAAGAAACAAAATCAAAGGAATGAATGATCAAGGAAGAGACCTAACAAACTCTGCTTACATGTGATGTCGAGTGCAGGAATCGATTCAATCGAACACTGACTCTTGAAACGAAAACGCGCAGGAAATCAGCACTCGAGAAGTGTCTTATTTATTTGCACATGAAAAATGTTCACAATAAGTAAGATCCCTATTAAGATCATGCGTTTAATGTGAAATGCTTTACCTCAGTTCGTAACCAAAAGAAACATTCTTGAACTCAATAAGCCCATTAGAAACATTGAGATTGGGTGCGTCTGGAGGATCTATAACCTAAAAAAATATAATGGTTAACTTCTTTATACGTTTTGTCTCGGACCCTAATACTAAAATATATTGAACCCTAGTGAACTTCATAAGCTTAGCGTGTTGGGTTCTTCAGAGGGAGGAAACCCGGACAATCCAGACGGAAAACCATCGAAGAAGGGAGAGACCTACTTAAACGTTTGCCAAGTTCAAGAATCGAACATGAGACCCCAGAGGTGAGAGGCAAGTGCACTACCACTACGCCACCCTCTACTAATTGACCTCTTCTAATAATCCTAAGTGCAGGCCATGTACATGAGATCAAGTCAAACTTAATACGGATCTGCCCCCTGGCTATATAATTAGGTAACTAACCTCACGGCCCTGTGAAAACAGATCAAACATGTTCTCCATGTCTACAAAGCTTTGCTGGATTAACCTATGAAACAAGAACATGATTGTAAACATCAGTGCATGCAAGAAGAACTAAAGGCTTCCGGCTCGAACGATCCAACCCATCTTGATCCAACACAGCAAGCTACCCAGTTTGATCAGTTCCATGTTTCTAAACAGGAATTTCACTGGCCGATAATGAAGGTTTTTTAATTAATTTGTGACCAATGGGTTATTTGCATTACCGTATTTACTCGATTAAGCGCCACCCATATAAGTGCCGCATATGAGAGCAATGAAATATTAACGAGCGCCGCCCTATTATAAAAAAAATGTATATTTTCTATTACGATGTTACACTCTAAAGCTCGATGCACCCTTCTCAAAATTATCTTGAATGCGAGTCTAACATGGATATACAAAAGAAATGTCACCGAGAAAAAGTGTGATTTCTTTGATGTTTTATGTTAGCCTCGCATCCACGAAAATTTTGAGAAGGGTCAATTCGTGACTTCTTCACAACATTTTTTCCTCAAAAAATCTGCGGTTAAAAATGACGAAGTCACAGAACCAATTGTCAGTACTAACCTGTAGTACGTGCCAAAGAAATTCAAAGGCACGTACAACTGTACCATGTACGTGATGAACTGGACAAATTCGCCAACCTATGACATGGGCACAAGAAAGGTTTAGCAGGATAATCACCGTGAAAATGAATAGCTGTGAATCGGCCTTAATTGGATGTGGCGCGCGTTACCCTGCCAGGGTTTTTGATCGTGCAGATAGAAGGCCTTTGGTAAGATTATACAATAGTCCCCTTCACTGTTCCCTGCGTCATCTTGAAAGGTTGCCGTCCTTTTGCATCGAAGCGAGACATGTGGTGACCTTGCAATGAAAGAGACAAGTGAATAATAACCCAAGGTGATAAAAAAGGTCTCTATCATTGCAAGGTCACCTCATGTCTCGCTTCGTTGCAAAGGCACCTTTCAAGATGGCCCAGGGAACAGTGAAGGGAACTATTGATGTATTACAAATATCTAGAGAATAAGTGGAAAAATGAAAAGTGTCGAGTGATCAGGGATATGTTTGTGAAAAGCCCATAAGTCCGAGACCCCATGCAGAGGTGTTGGGCGAGTGCACTACTGACCGCTACACACCCAAGATTTCCGAATTCCGGATTTCATGAACGCAGGGTCTTAAAACGAAAATGCTCGGGATTTATGAAATTTTACAAATAGTTCCCTTTAAGCCATTCAGAATCAACCTCATCCCACTCTCCCTAGAAAATACTTAATCTTCTCTGCCCGAGTATGAATAGTCTTTACGAAATTGTAGAAATGCGTTGCATTATGGGTCTGTTTTTAGGGACACTTCATCGGTCAGTAGGCATTTTATGCGTAAAGAAATGAAAGAAATTTGAAAATTGACACGGCAATTATGATTTCCTATCACTTTTCACTATCAGCAAGCAAAAGAATACGCGATATAAGTATGAAAGCATCCCCTAAAAAAACAGTCCTATGATACAACGTTTTCTGCAATTCCAGAAAGGCTAATTACTCAAAACATTTGCATTTTGCGGGTTTTAAAAATGTAAAATCAAAGGGTAATAATAAAGAATTATTGTTGTAGTTGTTTTACTAGGCACACTGTTATTGACCTCAGTTGGTCGTCCCAGGTATTAGATTCGCGGAAGATTTTTTATAAATAGTTATGATTTTTTTAGGAATAGTTTCCTTAAGGTATCAGGATACGTTCGAGGCCTTCGAGATTACTTTACGCGCGAGCCAAATTTCTCGCTGCCTTTTCAATATTATTATATAAAAGTATACATTTTCTGAAAGCTAAATAAACATAGTTTTCAAAAATCAATTTGAAATTTTCTGTTTCGCGACACAAAAAAAGCTAGTGGGTTTCTCCGCAGTTTTTGAGTGATCAAAATAACTTTCTTAAAACATCGTAGCTCATTCGGATTACATCGGATCAAACATGATAAATCACAACGCAATCTAAAAAACGGTGTCTCAAATTTTTGAAATGTTTTTTTCATTCGAAAGATATTGTTTATTTTGCAATTATGACCTCCGAAAATTCAAACATTCGGATTTAACTAATCATTGCGCGCGATCTAAAAAAAATCAAAAATCTGAGACACCGTTTTGAAGCTCATTATCCACAGAACATGCTAATGTACTTTTGATCGACATAGCAGAAATTCGGATCTTGCGGGAAGTTGTCAAAGTGCGGTAGAATGTCACTTTGAACCTAATAACTTTTTAAAATGTTATTGAGCTCAGTTGGTCGTCCAAAGTATTAGATTTGCGGAAGAAGATTTTTTACAAATAATTTTGAACTGAATTTTACAAATAGTTTTCATTAAGCCATTAAGAATTCACCTCATTCGACCCCCTCAGAGAATTCTAAATCGTCTCTATTGAGTATCAATACCAACGAAAATGCACGGGATATATGGAATTTCAAAAATAGTTTCCTATAAGCTATACCTATTTGCCTCACCCCACCCTCCCTAGAAAGTTCTTAATCATCTACATCTACGTTTTATTCAGTCAGCAAAAACTGTATAACAGTTATCACGCTAACTAATCATCTCTGGCTGGGTATAATTACTCAAACTATTCGTTTTGCGGGTTCGAATTTTTTTTTCTTGGCACAGCGTTATTGTCATGAACTCAGGGTCGTCCAAGGTATTAGATTTGCGGAAGAAGCTCAACAGGAATGAAATCTGCGCGAATTTGCCAGAAATTTCTACATGTGTAAGGGTAGATTCCCACTGCTAAGAGATTTGATCGCAGGTAGGTAATAATATACGTATATTTGAAGCCTGGTTTTCACTTGCGACGAAATCGAACTCGGAGTGGGAGTCGGAATCGGAGTCGGAATCGGAGTCGGAATCGGAGTCAGAAGCAGTTCATGCGTTAACCTTAGAAAACAGACGTCCTTTCGCTCCTCCTCCCCCGCGAAACTAGCTATTTCGCGGAGGGACGAGGAGGGAAAAGACGTCTATTTTCTCAGGCTATTCATGCGTGAAACTGCAAGTAAAAACCGCCCGTCACAAGCGCAAGCAAGAGCTTAGAGTTTCGCAAAGTCCTTCGTCTCCGCCCTTACTAGTTAACGCGCACGGAATAAAGCACATGCTGGAACAGAATCACAAGCGCCGGACGAAGCGATTTCGATGTTCGCTATTTTTTTCTTCTTTTCATTTGCTTCGCTCATGACTCTGTAAGTCTCAGATCTAGAGACGTCTATCAAAAGGAAACCTTCCAATTCCGCTTCTGATGCACTTCTGACTCCGATATTCCGATTCCGTTTTCTGGTTTTCACTTCGTCATAAGCAGCTTCAGACTCAGAAAAGTGAAAACCAGGCTTAACGATTCTCATGTCCTTGTTACTCAGGATTCAAGGTTTTCGTATAAGTGGGAAACGATACGGCAAATCCGTAGTTGTGCTATGGCCTTATCCATCTTACCTTATGCTCTCTTGATCTTATCTTAGCCGCAATTATGCGTTATGGTTGTATGAATTATTGGAAGACAATGGGAAGGCATTTTAATGTTACGGCAGTCGTACCGTTTGCGTGCGCTGTTAGTCAGTAGCGTATGTTTCCCACTCATACAAAAACTGCTCTATGTCAAACGATATTATAGTTATGGTTAACGTATATTTTAAAGCAAAAGACACTCAAAACAAATATAAAAAACGATGGGTGGGAGGGAGGGGATGGGAGGGAAGGAGAGCACAGCAGTGGAGAGGAGAGGAGAGGAGAGGAGAGGAGAGGAGAGGAGAGAACTGAACACTCTTAAAGTCCTTAATTCTCTTGCGTCGTAAGACAAAACCTCAAGAAAATCAAAACTGCATGACTGAGAATGAGAAATGGAAAAGAAAAAAGAAGGAAGGGAGAACATCTTTTTAATTATCTTACCCCTAGTGTTCCGTTCACCACCAAATGTCCACAGTACATTGCACCAGACAGAAGACCAAGATTAATAATGGTGTTCTGAGCTGTGTTGAGTATGGCTAGTGACCCAAGTACTTTCCATTCGCACTCCTGGTGGGCAACAAAATGAACATGGTTAGTTGAAATGCCTTAGAGTGGTTTTAATATGAGTAGAAAATATATACGGTACTATAACTTGAGACAAAGTCATTCCTTCAAAAGCACGAGCAGCAAATCTCTAACAGTACTTCCCTGTGATCAATACGATACGAGATGGAATCCCGAACTTGGTGTCAAGTACGTGAAGAGAGTCGTCTGTTTGCTTTCTCGTGTGCCTAGAGGGGTTTTCGGCTAGTCCGGTAAAAATTAACAGGCTAAAAGTTGTCTAGTGGTTCTGATGCTGAAACTAGACTATTCTGAGTTCTTTGCAACTTATCGCGCTTAGAGACAACGTTCTTGAGAGTTGACTGAAATTTTATTTCGCAAATTTACGTCATGAGAAGTTGAATTGAGTTCCACCAGTTTCGCAACGATTGTTACAACAATGTCGAAACATTGCTTGGTGTAATGTGTGGACCTCTGTGTTGGTGTAACCGCAAGGTTTCGTTTTGACGCAGATAAAATGCGAGATATGTTGCAAAGTGTACAAGGTGGTAACAACTGACCTGGTAGCCAACAATGGCTTCATTCAAACGGTTCACTTCAAATTCTTCACCGGCATAATATTTGACCTGAACAAAAAAGGAGAAAACGTTTGAAGTGAGACGAGACGCTATTATGTACATGGTACGTATTGGAAACCCAACAAAGACATGATGTTATAAGTAAAAGTTACAAGTGAGACGAGACACTATTATGTGCATGGTACGTATTGGAAACCCATCAAAGACATGATGTTATAAGTAAAAGTTAGAAGTGAGACAAGACACTATTATGTACATGGTACGTATTGGAAACACAACAAAGACATGATGTTATAAGTAAAAGTTACAAGTGAGACGAGACACTATTATGTACATGGTACGTATTGGAAACACAACAAAGACATGATGTTATAAGTAAAAGTTAGAAGTGAGACAAGACACTATTATGTACATGGTACGTATTGGAAACCAAACAAAGACATGACGTTATAAGTAAAAGTTACAAGTGAGACGAGACACTATTATGTACATGGTACGTATTGGAAACCCAACAAAGACATGATGTTATAAGTAAAAGTTACAAGTGAGACGAGACACTATTATGTACATGGTACGTATTGGAAACCCATCAAAGACATGATGTTATAAGTAAAAGTTAGAAGTGAGACAAGACACTATTATGTACATGGTACGTATTGGAAACACAACAAAGACATGATGTTATAAGTAAAAGTTACAAGTGAGACGAGACACTATTATGTACATGGTACGTATTGGAAACACAACAAAGACATGATGTTATAAGTAAATATTTCTTACTGTTTCAAAGTTCAGAAGAGAATCCACAGCTTTTGCTTTGGCATCATTGTCTTTTATGTTCATGATGCGGCGGAATTTTGTCCTCCATTCTGTGACTATGATTGTGGCAGCTAAACACGAAATATCAGTAATAAACATTGCATTAACCACATACCGCACTAATACAGTAAATAATCCTTCTTAGATTTTCTTCCCGGTAAATCTTCAAGACAATACAGTTAACCCAGGTAAATTTATGGCACACCAGACGCGGATCCCGCCCCAAAAAATGACCGTTTTCCATGGTCGTATCGAGGCCCTCATTTCGTTCGTAAGTTCGAACACTGTCATTTTTGACAGTTTTCCGAAGCGGCCGTTGATGATTAAATAAGATATATTACTACTACTTTGAAAATTTTGACCGTTTTCCGGAACTGAAAAGGTGTGAGCTGGTTTGGATTCGCGCATACACACGACTACACAAGCAACGTTCATGTGTAAACACGAATGCAAGGAAAATAAGGTATGCATGCCCAGGAGAATGAATGAATGAGCATGGAATGGAAAACACATGTTCACACGTCAAAATATAATCTACATTCAAAATATAACCTACCTAGGTAAGCTGACATTGAGATAAAGACAATGAGACCAAACCAGGCATTGAAAGCCACAATGAAGTACACAATGGCGATAGTAATATCAGCAATTGTTGGCACTATGTTGAATAGGATGTAGCTATGAAAGAAATAATAAACTAATAAATTCTTATTGATTCCTCAAGGCACAAACTACCCGTCAGATTTTCAATTTTTCAGTTGAAGATGTCTGTTACACCAAAACACTCTTTCTCATTAGACTTCAATAAAGAAAATGTGCACTTTTAAGCATAACACTGCCACCATTTTCACAATTTTGATGCATCCCAGGACTCATTTCACCTGTGTTGAAAGGGATTCCTAAATATTGATTGGGATCCACAACCACCCCCCCCCCCCCCCCATGCAGAAGAGTACAAAAATACTTTACACACATACATGCAACATTCATTGTTTTTGCATAGGTAAAGATTTTACAGTGCCGACACTCAAACCATGAACGCTTCAAGTTTTTTTGGCATTTTTCATAACTATCCAATCAGCACTCTCCACAGAAAAAGGGATCAAACATTTTTAGGTGCCATCCAATCACAACAAACAGCATAATTTATGTGATTTAGCAGTTCATAAGTTCACATTAGAAAGTAAAAAATAAACTTCTAGAGATTTTCCGTTGTTTGATGTTTGATTCCTTTGTTTTTATGGAGAGTGCTGATTGGTTTGTTATGAAAAAATGTAAAAAAACCCTTGAAGTTTTCATGGTTCGAATGTCCGCACTGTAAAACAACAGTGTGAAACTCACTTGAGAAGATTGTAAATACTGTTTGATCCACGATTTACCATTGTTATAACCTCACCAGTCTTCCTAGTAATGTGCCACCTCAAGGACAGACTAATGAAAAAAATGGGAAATGAAAAAAATGAGAAAGGAAAGTAAAAGAATAAGATCAACGAAAAGAAAATGGACTATAAAGACCTCTAGAGAGTTAAGATTTATGTACTATCTATTATGAAGAATTACTGTTAAGACAACAAAATAATGCTTAAGGGAATGAAACAGCCTTTAGTAGGAAAGGAAGGGTGGCCAACTTCTCTATCTTTGCAGCAGAAGATGAAGAACACTAGAATTACAATGTATACAGTTGGAGGAGCCTGTAATGACACTGAGAGCTGCTGTGCATCTTACAATATAGATTATTTTCTTAATGCCCTGTGTGCCACTGTACTGTGGCTTATGCAGTCCTTAGCAGGTACTGAGGATGGTGCCATGTACCAGTGTTCTCAGTTACTTTTCACTTTATACAGCACCTTGAGGACCATGGAGTGCACTAAAAAGTGTGTGAGTGTGCACATGTGTGTAGGGGGGCTAAGAATGGAAAATATATAAGAGAGTGGTATGCAAAAGGGTAAAAGTGTGGGGGGAGGTTGCAAAATTTAGTGGATATCAGCTAGAAGTATGTGTATGTGTGTGTGTGGGGGGGGGGGGGGGGACAGTAGGGGGGCTATAGCCCCCCCCTAGTTTCTGCCCCTCCATTGTCCCTGTACTGTGGGTTGGAAGTGAAGCACTTTGGACCAAAGGCCCATGAACACACAAGCTTTCAATTCACATGAAACATGGCCAAGCTGAGAATTTTGGCACACATTTATAATAGAGGGAAGTAAGTACCTGTGAAGATGTTCAAACATCCTAACTTGAAGAGTTCTACTTGTGAACTGTTGAATTCTTATCCATACAAATGTACGCAAGTTGTTCAAAGCCCCTGAGTTTCCTGGAGAAAAGACATTTTTAGGTTCATCAATTCCTTTCTGTCAACTTGCTAGTTATTGTCGTGAGATATCAGGGCTTGAAATAACAGCTGGTCAACAGATAAATTAAGTTCGGCCAGAATTGGAACTTGTCCGGTCAAATCTTTGCCTTGCTGGTCATTTTGAACAGTAATGTTTAGCAAGAAAAGGGTATGTCTAAACTAAAACTAATTCGTCCAGTCACCTGACTGGCAACTGACTGGCCATTATTTCAAGCCCTGCATATAAACAAAATCTTTAAGAGAAAAAGCATTGTGTTTCTGGTGACAAACATTTGTGATTGCAAAGGAATGTCTTTATCAGTTGGCCAACAATTTACATACTAGTAGTCATTTATTTGCTTGCATTTTTTATGTAACTTTCAGATGTTTATCCACTTTTCCACTTGTTGTCCAAAACCTTTTCCTCTCTCCATGTTTCTGTTTAATTTGATTTCGAGCTTATATTTTCTGCTAGACAGTTTTACATAAATGCTGCCCCACTGCAGTTGTGGGTTGAGTCATCATACATATTTGTGGCTAGAAACATGATGTGTTTTTCTCAGTACATTGCAACTACAATTTGATGGGATCTGTAGTATCTTCCCAGGGAGTATCTTGCAAATGAATTGCTACTGTAATGTTGCCCACAGAATTTCCTAAAATAGGTTCTAGAAAATATGTGTTCTTTGGGATGATGGAAATGAAGAGCAGCTTAGCTTTCAAAATATTGTGGAACAAAGTCTGTGTACACACTTATGAACATATTAAATAGCAGTATATTGACAATTTTGTCAAACGGATTGCAGATATCACAAAAGTCATTAGAAAGATGTTTATATATTTCAAAAATGTTCTCATTTGAAAAAAAATGCTGGCCAGATTCTTGGAGTCAAGTTGAGTTTGTTTGCTTTGGCATGGACCGCGGAGCACCCTAAAAAGTGGTTGGGCTATATAACAGACTAGTATGGGAAAAAGTAGTGGGGCTAAGATTAGAAAATATAAGAGAATAGTATGGGAAAAGGGAAAAAGTGGTTGGGCTATAGCCCTATCAGCCCCTCCCCTCGCACGGCCCCTGTTTGGGGGGTAATATCAGTAATTTTTCCATAAAATTTTGGGGTATTTGTGAACTCTAGGGATGGAATCTTATCATCTCATCAATGGCTTAGTTCAGCAAAATATGTCAGTGCATAAGGATCCACAATCTTGTGATTGCCTGCACCTCAAGATGCTAGTAATATAAGGATTATAGAATGCCACTTTACCTGTACCACTCCATTTCAGAGCTACATAGATACCAATCAGTGCATAAGGATCCACAATCGCGTGATTGCCTACACCAGTTAACTTGTTGACTATGAAAAACAACATTAATACAGAAATTGACATCTAGTTTTAAATTATGGACTACTTTACCGATACACCAGCCATCTTGGTAAGGGGCAAATAGGTAATAATAAACAATACAACTCCCAAATCAGTGTCAGTAGGGTATCGGTAGGGTGACAGTAGGTTGTTGGCAGGGTGCTGGTAGGTTGTCAGTAGCATATTGGTAGGTTATTGGTAGGATGCAGAGCTTTCAATAAAAGGCAGCTACCGGCGGTTTATCGCTGGATACTTCACCTTAAACTGCCGGCTATTTTGACAAAAAAATAACTCATTGCCAAATAAAGTTACGGACCCCTACTTTTTTGGATTGACCGTCTACTCCAAATATTATTGAAAGCTCTGAGGATGTCAGTAGGTTATCGATAGGATGTTGGTAGGTTGATGGTATGTTAACGGTAGGTTGTCAGTAAGAAACGTAACCTGGAGGGTGTTCATATCGGGTATCATTCATCCTTTTAAACTTTTTCTTGACACATCCCCAAGTTCTTTCAATAGTGAACATTAGTGTGGACAGGTTACCAGTAATTTATGGAAATATAGTCAGTGGTTTATAAAAAAATATGTTGAAAAAGTGATGGTAGGTTGTCAGTGGCGTCCAGGCAGATATCAGTAGGCTAACGATAGGATGTTGGTTGGTTTAAACTCTAGCCTTATGGTGTGGTGTCGACCGACACTCTACCGACACCAATTTGGGGGTTGCATTGTTTACTATTACCGGGAAAATATACAAAACTTTGTTACAGCAATGGCGTATATGTAGGTTAATTACATTAACAATTCACCACAATCTTGACAATTTGACAAGAGATGAATTAAGAAGATGGACATGAAACAAAGAAAAATATTAAATGAAATTCTCTATATTATTCGACATTTTTGTTTTGTTTTGCCCCCTGGTCACTGCATGATGCCTTGCAATTCAAGGTGCAATAAATAATGATTGATACTACTGTACATAGAAAAATGAAATGCTTGTTGATTAACCAACATGATAGGGCCAGAGAAAGCCAGGATTTGTTTGTTTCTTCATCAGCTCCTACGTATACCCCCAGCATTTCGTATGACTGTCTTCTAATTAATTCAGATTCAAGAAAGCTGCCATATTGTCAAAGTAGTGCATTTCTATATTTCACAAAGCTTTCAGACTTAATGTTCATTATCAGCTGGTTGCAATTGTTCTGATGCAACTTCTCAGGAAAATTATTTCAGGAACAATGAAGATGCATAAAAATTATAAAGATTTTTAGAGGGTTATGCCATTTTAGAAGCTGAGCATAGATTGACCATAGTCAAGCAATCAATGGGCAATAAACAGTTGACTGCCATTGATCAACTGTAATTCACCTTGCTTTAACAACTGAAATTCAGTTGCATGAAACAGACTATATACAGTATTAAGCAAAATTGAAAAGATTGAGGGCCTCATTGAAAAACTCTTTGGAGAAATGGGGTCCCTGCTCATTATGATCATTACGATAGGATTATGATCATCTCCCTCATCATCAATATCATCATCTTCAATCATCATCATCAATCATGCATCATCTCCATCATATCACCCTCACCACCAATCATCAGCTTCATCATTAATAGCCCACTTTTGATATTCTGGTTTAGTGATCACACACAAAGCAATTCAAGATGAGGCTCAGTGAAAATAAAAGAATATATATTAGGATTACTCTATTGTTTCCCCAGAGCCTTGTCTTCAATTGATTTGTGTGTGTGATCACTCAACCAGAATATCTAAAATGGGCTTTTATCATTATCATCATTACCATCATCAGAAGAACACACTCACCAATAAGTTTGTAGGTGTAGGGAATGAGAACATTGACAACTCTTCCAAGAGCCAATAAGATAAAACAGAACACTACTTTCATCTGAAGCAACCTGTTAAGTATTAAAAAAAAACTGAGAATGAATTAAATTCAAACTCAATGGTAACCAGCTGTAATCTTGTAATTATTTAAAATGGAGCAGTAAACTAATTAAAAGTGGATAAACACTAGCAGGTGAGTGACAAGTGTTTAACTTCACATGATTTACGGTAAGTTTATTGCCCAGTTTCCATGTTGCAATTGTTGTCTCAATCAGCACAATCTTCATTTGATTGATGGTAGTTTAATGCCCAATTTCCATGTTGCGATTTTTTTCTTGATGACAGCACATAGCAATGATATGTACTTAACTTATAATACATACTGACCTGTTTGAAGGCCATAAGAATGGCCAAAGCATCTTGCATTTTTTCCAAAAATCTTTGAAAGCAGATTGGCCAGCCCGATCAGAAACCTAATATATAGATATATATTTGATAACATTTTAGAAATATGTTATGATAAACATTTGAATATTCTATATACACTACTAATTTCAACTTGTACAGTATGTTATTTATGGAAGGAGGAAAACCAGAGAGCCTGAAGAAAAACCCTTGTAGCATAGGAGAGAACAACACATCAAACAAACTCAACTCATATACTACCTTGGAAGGGACTCATGAGCAAATGCTGGCCCCTCATAAGTAACTTTTTCAGAGTAAAAATTGAGAAACTTGTGCTTATACACCAATTCCGAACATGGCTTACACGAACGGATGGCCTGGATTGAGGGGACGAAAATGAGGCTAGTCAGTTGTTCATGATCTGTGATCTATGTCTCTTTTTATTCATTGTTCAAGCTTCATCTTTGTTACTGGTGTTTACATGTACATTAAGAATTGTTTTTTATGCTCCTAATGGAAAAGCCAGCTTTCCACAGATCACAGACAACTGACTAGCCTCATTTTTGCCTACTCAATCCAGGCAGTCTGCATGTGACTGCTATTTGTTCGGGATTTGGTGTATTAAAAAATCAAATGAATTCTGCCTGTCATGATCTGTCTACATATATATTTTCTATAATATACCAATCAAGACTTACCACAGAAGCAGCTTCACTTGGTCCTTGCCTTTTATTTACCTCAAGAACAGGTTCTGGTTTGTACAATCCAGGAGCCTTGAGTCCAAGCAAAAACAGCAATGAAATACAGACATACCTAGTTATAAAAAGACCTAATTCTACTTGTTTGATGGTAGTTTTGTCTTGGAACCACCAGTGTTTATTATTCCAGGAAATAAAGGATAAGTTCTCGTTGATGAAGGCAAGACCCCAGAAGAGTATCATCCCATGTGAGTGCGAAGATCTCTTTGCTTTGAAATATGCAACACTTTCATATCGCATAACCAGGAGACCAATCAACCATAAGAGAAGAGACGCAGCATCATAGAAGACAGTCACACCCTGTAACCTGGATGAATCAAGGCCTCCTTTGGTTGCAGCATCAATCAGTGGTACAATCATCAGACAAACATACAGAAATTGTTGGAATGTGAATAGGAATGACATCTGGTCACTACCATGAACAAACTTCACTGGATTGATAATTTGTAGATTACCATTCTCCCTAGAATTTGTCCTGTTGACTGCCCTATGCCTTATTTCTGGTGAAATCTCATTATTGGGTACTGGCCCTGACTCGCTGTCTTCTGGTGAATCAAATTTTCGATAGATATTCTTAGATCTGTCTTTTCGTCGAATATATTTGATGAGGCCAATAAGCAAGATTAGAGCTAGAAGAATGGCTGGAGGGTAGGTTTCCATAACACATCGTGGTAATCCTGTATGTTCTGATGCTCCATGAATGAGGCTTTCGTTGAAATCACAGTAACTTGAACAAACTTTCATTGTGTCTATGCTTTAATGATGCTAAACATCTGCAAAAAAATTCAATAACTTGTTTTAATATCAAGAAATTCAGTGAATGACTATGTCTTAGAAAATAAAATTTTGCGTTAGTGTTTTTAGAAACAAAATTGTATCAAACTTTCTGCGAGAATACTTTAATGCGCTTTGTACGCACGGTTACGTAATAGGGATTTGGAGGTAAATAGTAAACTTGAAACTCCGTTGCCCAGCGAGAGTGGCAAATAAAGGTTCAAGAATCATAAAAAAATAGGGAATTTATCCTCCACAAGACCAAAGAAAGAGCTGTAAAAAATCTGCCTCTAGTGTGCAGTAGTGTGTAAAATGGTACACAAATGACGTACAGTTGGTATCTTGTAAGCTTATACTAAGTTATTCGTTAACGAAAAAAAATCCCGCCAAAGGAGTTTAAAAATAAACTAAAGGAAGGTAAATGACAACATTTAAGTCCTATCGACCAAAAAAAATGAATAATGTATGGATTAATCCGTGATTGAAAAGATTTCTTGGAAAATCATTCAGCTTATGTTTTCATTGTCATTGCAAAGTTAAGACTAAATGAACTAAGGCTCATTTGAGCTCATTATTCAGCGCTTATCACATTTCTGAAGGTCATTTTATCGAACAAAAATTACCTGCATTACAGAACAGTAGTTTTAACTCTACAGCAGAGGAGAGAATCAGCTAAGAAGGAAAATTTTCAGTGCAAAAGGTTTAGGTTTTGTTATCCTGACAATTTTATCCTGACTCACCGTCTGCGCACTTGATTGTCTGGAAGACTGGGATCGAAGATCATACACAGGGAGCCCGGTTAAGTTACGAAGTGGGCAGGTTCTGAAGGGGCCTAAGCCTGCGTGCAGCCCGACTTAAACTCTGGTTAAGACGTCTTAACCAGAGTTTAGTCAGGCTGCACGCAGGCTATCAATAGGTGGGTGTATAAATGTTTTTCTATTTCATTCCTATTGAAAACAATTTTTTTTTTTAGTTTCATTCCTAAGTGTTCTTGACCAGAAAACAAAACAGGAATGCTAAAGGAACCGGGAACGTAGTGTGAAATGGGAAAACGTCGCGCCCAAATTAAGTCAAAATATTCTATTATTACAAAATGATTTTAAATGTACTTAAAATGTTCTTTGAATATTTTAGTAAACTATTAATTCCCATCTTATTAAAGTGAGCAGCAGTGGCGGATTTAGGGGTAGTCATAGGACCTTGTCCCCCCCCCTTTCTAGCATGGAATTAGTTGGTTAGTATAACAAAAGGTGTGTATTCTAAATTTAGTGACCCCCCCACCCTTTCTTGCTTGGAATTAGTTGGTTTAGTAAAAGTCGATCTTCTTAATTTTGTGACCTCCCATCCCTCCCCCCCCCCCCCCCTACTCAAAATCAGACGGGGGGATAGAGCTATATTGAGAAGAAAAAAAACAATACACAAACAAACAGCCATAGTAACACCTAGAAACGGTAAATATACCGAAGGGTTTTCTAGAACGAAGGTATATTTGTTTTCACCTGTTCATGCTAAGCGGCAATGTGTCTGGGACGAAGAATTTAACCCTTGCCCTGGCTAATCATGACGTCATTACTGTATTACTTTCGTAAAGATTCCAAAAATGCTTTACATGTTAACTGGGCCAGCCCTAAATTACTTGATTACTGAGTTGCATTTATTTTCAACCTGATTTTCCTTTCAGAAGTATTCCTGTATTTTGTTAACGATTTATATATCAAACAACTGGCGTCTAAACCGGAAGTCCAGCAATTTCCGAGTCTTACCGAGTGGTGTCCGAAGAGATTACGAAGTTCACGCAAGCTCGATGCCAAGTTTGAGAAATACAAGGCAGACAGGACAGACAGTGTGTGAAGAACTTCGAGCAAATGCAAGATTTTTTAATGATCCCTTTTGTATATAGTCATAATACTTAGCCAGAAGAAAAATGGCATTATACAGACTTAGCCAGAGATTTAGAAGGCGATTTCGGCCGAAGGAAGGAGAGCAAATAAGGGACAAAAATTCGTTAGAATTCAAGGTCTTGCTTCTAGATGACACCGACCTTACATTCCACTTGCACGTAAGTTTAAGCTTGATTTTTTTGCCTTTTTGGAGCTAACAGGATAACTTCTTAACTTTAGATGTCATTGTGGTGTGGTAGTTTAACTAGATCGCTTGAATAAAGCCGTAATCCTAGACCAATCATTTGATGTTTATTGAGAGAACAGTTATGTAGAAGCGTGTGCCAGTATGCTAATGTCTCCTAAAATATTTCCAATTTGACAACATCTATGCACGATTGTGAAATATTCTTTTGTCTAATCAATCTTTAAATCATTTATTATACTTTAGAGTTTTCCGGGGTCTTCATTTCGCCTCTATTCTTTACCACCTGTTTGGAAAATAAACAGAAGGGGTTGAATTGTAGATCGTCATAAGCTTATGTATTCTCGACTTGGCTTCCTTCCTTTCTAGAACATCGTTCATTGTCCAAATATTTCCCGATAAAAGTTCTTTTATTTTGAGCTCAACACTTTGTATGTACATTTTTATTCTTACAGGCGTTTTAGCTTAAATAATCTTATTTGCGATTGCACACAAAATTGTAATAAGCTTACAGTACATTTTATCTGACTGTTCAACTGTTTTGGAAGCCGGTAAAATTTATTCAGATTCTTTCTTTCTTCCTTAGCAATTAAAAAATACAGATCCTTATAAAAGATAACTACATTTGTGTGGAATTACTATTTACTAATTGATTGCTCGTTGGCGATTTTAGAATCTTACAAAAATAGTTTATTTATAATCGTATTTCAATATTTACTTATCAAACTGACATGTAACATTGCTCTGAATACGTTGACGAAATTAAAAAAATACAAGCCCTTTTGTGCAGTAATTACCCAATGGATCGCTGTACATCCCTTTGGATAATAATCGTATGAGTCATAAGACATAATTAAGAGATAGTATGCTTAGAATTTTACTTTAAATCATCGCGATCATTCGATCTGTGCTATCGTGCATTCTTGAGCAGATTTGGAATCTGTAATCGCAAGCCATAAAGGTTGCAATTATTATTACATTTGCCATGTGTTGTATATTAAAGATATTTTCCCTCAGTTTGCATATCTTTATTGGTTATTATTATTATTATATTTGGTACATCAATCTTAAGTCTGATATCTATCATTACTATTTAAAAAAACATTATTGGAATTTATTTAGATCATAAAAGATAAGAGTTAATGTGATAAGTTATAAAGCATTTTAAATTAGTTAATATATACTTGATGTTACCAAAAACTATTTAGCCATTACTGCTCTTTTCTTTTATTGTTATGATCAGTTATGACCTTGAGCTTCAATATGCCGTAACTAATGTGATCTCTAGATAAACAGACCCAAACACATCCATCTAGACTTTAGACATTTTCAATATGGTTTTTCTTATCAAATCAAATTGCACCAATATGTTTTTTCATTTAAGAGTGTTAACCTAAATGATTTTAACTTACTGGTAACTACTGCAAAACCACTTATTTAATGCATATCAATTCTCTCTCTCTTAAAGATAATTGATAATAATTATGATGTTTGGGGACCATTATTTATCAGATGGAAGGGGCAGGGGATGGAGTGACAACATGGCCATGAAGGAACCCATTGGTCTTCCAATAGACCTCTTTTATATTGGAAGTTATGTTTTCCCATTTTAGAACAAGTGTCATCCCCTTGAGTATTGTTTCTTTGTCTGAGAGTAATGCTTGAAAGAATACATAGACATTATCACATGTTAAGAGCCTGATATTGTTTTTATTCATGAGTTTCCTGTTATATCGCGAACAAGCGAGTCCGTGAGTGAGTGAGCGATATGATATGGAAAACAAGTGAATAAAAATGATATCAGCTCTTAACATGTAATAATTTGTTTATTACACATTTAGGGTCGATTATATATTATTATATATTGCGAGATTTTATTGGACAGTTTACCATGAAGTGATATTGTATCACTTCACTGATATGGTTTTTATTCACGGCTTTATTTCACGGATAAATTAATTTATCCCACACCATAGAAAATACAGCCAATCAGATAGCAGGAAATATGTTATATATTTGTCGGTATTTCACTCTTCCTTCCCGTCATGCACTGAGTGTTGAATCTACGCATTTGTATTTTCTATGGTGTGGGATAAAATGGTTATACAATGGTTTCTCGTGGCATATGGTTGATATCCCACTCGTCACTTTAATTTTCTTTGTATACACACTCGCCTCAAAGCTCATGCGTATACTAGAAACTACGAGTGACTTGCGGGATATCCACACCATGCTACAAGAAACCATTGTTTAACTAGTATATACATGTATAAACAATCTTATTCTTGAGGATTGTCTAAAATGGAAAAGATTATATATAATCATCTTGAAACAGAAACTGCAGAAGGAAGACAAATGCCCCTCCCCTGGTCTAGCCATGGGGAGTTCTTAATATAATAGCCCTGTGAACTATAACATTTATTTCAAATTTATTTGTTGCAGAAAAAAAGCAAGGGCCAGGTCTTGTTGGATCAAGTATTCAAGAATCTAGATCTTGTAGAGAAAGATTATTTTGGTTTGCAATTCATGGATACACATCAAGTGTCTGTAAGTTTTGTATTTTAGAAGTAAAGATTGGGTTCACGGTTGGCAGGAAAGAATTATTGTTAAGTTTGAAAAGAAATGTTCACTCTTTTATTTGAAAATCTATAGATATTGGCATTAAGGTGAAAGGCTCATGCACAGCTGTATTTTACAAACCCCATAATTTTGGTTTGTCAACTAGTCTGCCATCAAATAATATGAATCGTTAAATAATTTAACGATTCATATTATTTGATGGCAGACTAGTTGACAATTATAGTTGACAGTTAAACAATTATTGTTTAACTAAATATTATCATGATTCATATGTAATTTCATTCCTAAATACTCCTTTCCATGTAAAAAGCCAGTTATGTGAATTTATGTTAATTATTAACATTTTCATATTATTCTTGTTTAGCATTGGCTGGACCCAACAAAGAAAATTAAAAAACAAGTTAAAAGTAAGTTAGTATTTATGAAAATTTCTCCAGGTTTTCCAATTTATATTTTGACATCTTTGCCATTTTTTTACTTGATCTACAACTACTTTTTCATTGATCAAGGACTGCGGAGCACCTTAAAAAGCGGGGGCTAAGGTTGGAAAATATGAGACTAGTATGCAAAAGGGAAAAAGTAGCCCCAACCCCACATCTCGGTGGTCCCTGTTGCTTGGATTAATGTTATAATTACCATCCATTTTCCATATCATTTTCAGTTGGACCTCCTTACACACTACACTTTAGAGTAAAGTTTTATGCAGCAGAGCCTCATGACCTCGGAGAAGAGCTTACAAGGTAAGTAATTATATAATAAGTATTTTTGCCTCCATGTCAACATATATAAGACTGTGTCCAAAGTGTCCAAAAGGCAAAATTGAGTATCATTCCCTAAACACTCCCAAACTTTAGCAGTTGACAGTTTCTGGAAATAAATTTGCTCAAAACTCAAATATTATTCTATTATTCCCAAAGGTATCACTTTTTCCTACAAATTAAACAAGACATTGCAAAATCTAAGTAAGTATATATACCCATACTTATTTCTTCAATTGTTGCTCAATGTCATTTTGAATATTTTTCTCATTGCATGATTATCTTAATTTCCAACAGACTTGAGGTCCCTCAAAAAATGGCTGTAGATTTGGTTGCATTCAGTTTGCAATGTAAGTAACATAATTATGGTTTCTAACTAAAGAAATAGAAAACATTTATAAACCATGTGTTGTACTTCTGTCTGAGAACCTGTGAAAACCCTGTAAAAAAACTGTGAACAATCTGTGCATTTTTGAAATTTCACAGGTTTTTCACAGGTTTTCAGCCAGAAGTGGGGGTTGGCTGAACATGAGAGTGTTAGGAGAAGTACAATATGCAGCAGATTGCTTGTCAACACTTCTCGATTGTTCTCACAATCCCTAACTGCTTTACAGTTGCATACAGTTATAGATTGAATATGAACGATGATGCAATAGAAAGTTTGCACATGCAGTGTACACTTATAAATCACATCCCCAACCAAACAAAATGGAAGATTACAATTTTTTCATAATGTTTCTTAATCATTGTTGATAATATACTTTGGTTTGTGTTTAGCTCAATTAGGAGATTATGAGGCAGATTTACATGGAGATGACTACATGGATGAATTTAGATTTTACCCTAATCAGGTATAAAATAGATAAAATAATCATCTTTTGATTTTTTAGATTAATCTTTGAAAATGTTAATCAATGACAGTGTACTTACTTACTTAAGCCCACCGTCCCCATTGGAGCATAGGCCATCCATCACTTTCCCCAATCAATGTGTAAATCCTGTTGGTTTTTTTAGAACAAAGAGCTAGAAAAGGAAATCAAAAAGAGGCACAAAACTTTGAAGTAAGTATTTGCATTTTACCTAAAGAAAATTGGATTAGTAAATGAAAACTTGCAGAGTAAGGGTAATAAGGGAGAGAGACGAAACCAGAGAGACCAACTGTGTCTGGTCATGACTGAAGAAAGGCTGTTGCATAGTAGAATATATCATAGAGTAATGGTACAATAAGAGTGAATGGAGTTCATTACTTCATTAGTATCATAAGTGTTACCCCCCCCCCCCCCACCCCCTGAACATGGTCTAAGTAAGAGTTGCATAGCTTGACCACCAGGCAATCAGTATGTTTAGTAGAAGGCTGCTTCTAATAATGTTATGCTGATTACAAACCTCTACTTTTTTCTTTCAGTGGCTTGAGTCCAGCAGAATGTGAAGTGAATTTTCTAAAAATTGTGAAAAAACTTGATTTTTATGGAATAAACCTACACAATGTCATAGTAAGTAAAAAATAAATAAAAAAAATAATAGGAACTTCTAGCTAGAGATCACTCATAGTTGAACATCAAAAAGTGAATGTTGAAAGAAAGTACCTACAACCTGTGCATGAGGTTGTACGTTTGATTCCTGGACCTGGTATCTTATGTGAGTAGGTTTGTTAGGTCTCTTTCTTGATTCAAGGATTTTTCTCCAGGTTTTGCAGTTTTCCTGACACACAAAATTCCAATTCAATCTGTGAGTTAGCCATGTCTTGACTTTGATACATTTTTTTTGTCCTCATTATAGGGTCCAAATAAGAGTGATTGCCAGATTGGCCTTACTCCTAAAGGGATCACTGTTATTAAAGATAAGGAGAAAGTGGCATTTTTCTTTTGGTAAGCACATCCACACATGTAGTGAAAACCCTACTGCACCTTCTTGTATGCTTTTCTTAGAATTTTTGTGTTTTAAAAAATTGATGTTAGCTCTAGTTTCCCTTATCAATTCTGTCCAGCAATAACAAATCCTAGCAATTGAATAAATGCATTACCAGTACTGGTAATACTTGACCTTGATGATGAAAACAAGCTAGGATATCGGTATTTTTGTGTGTTGATAACCATGTACATAAAAGTTTACTTTCTTTTTTAAGGCCAAGAATATCAAAACTGACTTTCAAAAAGAAACATTTCATCCTGGAAGTGCAAGAGGTTAGTATTTAGATAAATGTTGAAGCTCAGAACAGTACAAGTTGAAGACATTAAAAAAGAAATAAAGACTGTACATTGCTTTGGGGATTTGAGAGGCCTCTGTTACTTAATTTTGCTATGGACACACAGTGCAACATTGAGTGCAACTACTGCTGAAGTAAACTCGTTTTCTACTTCAGCAGCATTCCGTGCAACGAATTGCGTTGTGTGACATGGCGCGCAACATCGATTACCTGCAACAATATGCGCAATGTTGTACCATGTGTCCATAGGATTAAGGAAACTAATGGCATTTGAGAAAGCTAGAGAGACTCACTCTGCAATAAATTAACCAGAGCTTACTTCTTTTCATTTTTGAAGGCCCAAAAACATGCTGATGTTTATCACTATGGGTTACCAACTGCTCAAGCCGCCAAACACCTATGGAAATGTGCTGTAGAGCATCACACGTTCTTTAGGTAAGGAAAACAGACTTCTGATGGTGTGTCAGTGGCATTTTTATTAGAAATATCTATAATTTGGTACACCATTTGCGTGCAACGTTGCTGGCAACAGTGTCATAATTTGTAGCATATTTTCCTACAACAAAACCGGCTTCTAAATAAGAAAAATGGCCCAGCGTTACCCTATAAGCCGCATTTTTGCTTAATAATCTCACCCACATTTCAGAGATAGAGCCTGCCCCCCACTTTTGAAAGTTTGCCGGAAACGTTGCGCGCAACAAACGGATACTGTCATCCATTCAATTTGTCAGTCGAATTTAAGGCTTTTGGGACTAACCATTTCCTTGTTTTTTAATTTTTTCCCTCTTCAACAGGCTCATCAAACCAGCCAACAAACCAAAACGAACGTCAAGTTTCCTAAGGTTTGGCTCTAGATTCAGATATAGGTAAGTCTAGTCTCCAGCAATATCCTTCCTGGTCTAAATTACTAAAATCAAATAATGCATTTCAACAAGAACTTTTATCCTCCTCCTCTTGATTGAGTTCACCCCCCCCCCCCCCCCCCCAACCCAGAGAGCAAATGCTTGACACCGGGTTTCCATAGTAACAGTTCGTATACTCTAGCATACGTGAAAACGGTTAGTACATTCTTTACTGCAATTTGGAGATATTAAAAGGTAATGGTGCCATGAAGGTGTATAAAACACAAAACCAAAATATGACGCGCACAATTGCAAAACGCACTTTTGTGAGCTCGATTAATAAAATACTTTTTTCTCTGTTTTTTTTCTTTTATTCCATATAATATTAGCGGTAAAACAGAGTACCAAACTCAAAAGGATTCACGTCTGAGTGCTCGCAAGTCAATGAAATTTAAAAGGTATGATTATTGTTTTGAAGACCTGACATATATGATTGACGAAAAACCACTATACACACCCTTACTGAGGTCATTAGATCATCCATACATTGCGATAAGACTAAGTAAATACCAGTCAAATTGTCTGGCTGGAATCAGAGTGTACCAAATTGCCTGACCACGAAGCCTGCATGTTGGAAAGAACAGATGTAGTACTCTGTGACACTGTTGTTGGCCAGATCAGTCCTGTTCTCTCTAAACAAAATGTATTAGTTCAGAAAACTTTGTTATTCTTTTGGAATTCAATCGTTTTTGTCGTTAACTAGTAATGCAGTAGTTTTTCTTTGTCTAGACAAGGATGTAGATTTGATTCCTAATGCATTTGTCTATTGGGATTTCAGGGCTAGCAGTGAAAGGTTTACCAAACGTTCTACAATCGGTAAGTCTTTGAATTGTCTGTCACTTGAGATGTTATTCAACGATATTCAGTATGACTGTTGTATTATTTTGTTCCGAGTTCGTAGAAACAAGAAGAACTTTAAATAATCTTTCCGATTTGTCCAGAAACATAATCCTTTCATTTTGCATCTAAAACTGGGCTTTTTAATTTTATGGCAATCGGAAGTTTTCTCGCTTAAAACTATGAATCATGTTGAGTAATTTTGTCAGACATTCGAGAGGAAGATCTTAGGTAATCAATACTTGTGATGATATGAAGTTTCGAAATTCACGCGACAAGTTTAACTTTGACAAGGATTTGCCAAACAGCCTCACCTTATCTTGCATGGCTACAATCAAGATTGATCATCTTCAGGATCATCTTGCTAATCCCTTGATCAGACATTCGTCACGTGATGTCATTGTGGATATAACACGATAATGTATAGTCGCATGAGGTGTTGTTTTATCTTATGAATGACCTGTGCAGTAGATTAGACATTTTCCTCTTGCAGGAGGTTATGTCGCAGAGACAAATTTGTTAATGATCAATGTGACATTTTAGACATGGTGCAAAAAACGGTCCCTGGAGGGGTGGGTAAGTGGTGGAGTTGATAATGGTGCGCAAAATTACAGTAGCAAAAGTTTAATGCAATATAGCAACATGTAAAATTTTCGGTGAAGGTGTTTATTGCGCGATGACAACGTGCAATTCATATGAATTTCTTTCCGAAAAGTGGTAAAATGTGCGCCGTCAACCGAACAATTTCATTTTCAATTCATCCTACGATGCCATCCATCCTCTTCCATCGTATGATCTGAGGGTCGGTTTCAGTTGCGGCCGGAACAAAACCACCACCTACGGCAATTCGAAAAGCAAGCATTATGTTGACCCCCATGTCGTAAGACTACTATTCACGATCTTTTTTCTCCAGGATATATTCGTGTTGGATCCCGTGTCTGGGGCAAGGCCTTAAATGGCGACTTTTACAAAGGTGTCGTCACAGGACTAGGGCAGATGATCCACATCAAGTTCGACAATGGGGACACGATTGCGCATGATCGTAACGACCCTGAATGTGTTGTATTTGATCAAGACCCTGATGCTAACGAAATACAAATAGGTATGCTGTCTTAAAGATTATACTTAGGTGAAGATAGTTGGCAGTAGGTCGTTTAAAACCCATTCCACGTTTAAGAGAGGATGAGAGAGGGAACTTAATATCTTACACTAAGCCGTTTGGAGAAGAGAGTCTTTGAGAAACTGATATTCTAAGGTTGGGAAGATGATTGAGAAAGCCTTTCCAACTGCTGGGGAAATCCAGCCAAAGATTGACATTCGTTGATATACTGAGTAACCCTTTCAGACGTTGAGTGACTTACTCACTTCATAATTCACCCTCTTTTGGAGGCAGTGTGTTCTAAGTTGAAAATGCGTGAAGATACCCACTCTTTATTTATCATCTATAAAACTCTGCGATCTGTATGTTTTACAGGTACACGTGTAATAGCTCACTGGCCCACTCTACCAGCCTACTTGTCTGGTAAAGTCATCGGCATGGAACACCAGAAATACTACGTGGAATACGATGATGGTGATAAACATCACAACTCCACAAACCAGATGAGAATTCTCAAACCACCCATTTTCTTTGGTAAGAGCTATTCAGATAGATAGATGGTATGAGGGTCAAGTCCATGAAACAACAATGCACTTCTCGCGGTTGATAGTTTGTGCATCCATCTCCAGCAAGTGAATTTGCTATCTCGTAAATTTGCTTTTCTTGAGTTCACATAAAGGAAGGGTGTTCCTTGCATTCACGTAAATGGGCCCCAATTTGTTTTTTCATCTTTAGTTCTTTAGGATCAGTTACTTTCGCAAATATTTTCTACAGTGTCCTATTGTTGGCTTTCGCGTGACGTCATCAAAAACTCAAAATCTAAACTATTCATCGTACAAAAACATTTCTAAAATATGTTTTAGAAATCAGTGATATAAGTCACGAGAAAAAGTTTCGAGTCATTTTGATGTTTGGTTCCCGAGTTATGAAGGTTGAATTTGTGTCACGCAATACTGTCACGTGTATCTAAATAACGATGAAAATCAAAATTAATTTACCCTAGGTGAAAGATTTTGCCTTAGGTACGTTTAAAATCTCTATTTGAAGTATATTGCAGTAGAATTTAATTGAAAATATTGAATATTCTATCATTTTAAGCCGTTGAAAATTCGTCCGCCATATTGGTGCTCCTTAGTGGGACACCAACATGGCCGCTCCATACATTTTTACCAAAGAATGCTTCATGTTTCCTTGCCCATTATTCCACAACGAAATAGTCTACAGCCTTAAAACTTTGCCAGTATATATAGTTTTCACCGCTTTACAAGAATATGGAGCTTTATTTTGATTATATTGTGAAATTAGGCTTTTGAAATTGAAGATGACGTAAGTGAAAGCCGGCAATAAGATTTTTTCGTTCACTGCACTACATATCAATTTTGTTGTCATTGTTTCGTGTTTTGTTTTTAGCTGCTTTCGCAAATATTTCCTATAGTGTCGTCTAGGATACTTTCATTGGTGTCCTATAGGATTTTCGTTGACTTCACTACATATAAATTTCGTTGTTATTGTTTTGTGTATAGGTCCTGGCTCAGACGTCAGGAAAATCAAACTCAAGAAAAAGTCAGAGTCAATGAAGGTAACAAGCCTTACAGGAAAAGCCGTCATCACTACAGAATTACCGGCTCGTAAGGTTTCCGACAGGACGAACGGTTCATTAAGGGGTTCCGAAACAGACGGGGGATCTGAGGCGTTACCTAGCGACGACCAACAGGATAAGTTGCCATCAAGATCTCAGTCGTTCCCTGGCCATGTTCGCGTGCAACGTGGGGAGTCGGACGGCGATACCTCATCAGAAAATGATTTAAAGCAGCCTCGAAATAAATCATTTGCCGGTACAACGAAGGCGCAGAAGCCCCCTATGAACATATTCTCCCTACCGGAGACCGACGTTGACTCCGGTATAACAGTTGCGTGTGAATCGGGCAAAGAATCAAGGAGAAATGTGAGAACTTTTGATTTGACGAAAAACGACGACAAGGCAAAGAAGACAAGTCGGTCATCGTCGTCAGCTAGTCGGCCAGAGATCGTAGCGTCACGTGATGCGCCGTATGCGCCGGACTTCTCTGAAGACAACCAAGGTCAACAGGATGGAAAGTAAGACACATTTCAATATTTAGTATTTTATAAAAAGTTAACCAGCTACTTAGCACTACTATAGGTTTGGTGCAGATCTCGAATAAGTAGTGAGTAACGTTTTGTCCGTATTTCACTCATATCCCATCTTGTACAAGATAGATTGGATTGCGTAGTGAGAGTAGTATGTGCTGTTTAGATTTGACAAGACAAATCAGTGACTTAGAAAATTATAAAACACGGAGACTACACTGAAAAATAATAAGATGAAAGAGTTTCTTTGGTAAACAACTGTCAACACCACAAGGAGATAAAATTACCAAAAAATTACCAAATACTGTTTTAAAATCGACGTTGGCAGATTGGTACATTGACTGCATGCATCGGAGCCAAAGTTATGAGCTGCCACTTGAGATTTCTTCTCCTAAATGCATGATAAATTTAATCTTGTTTTTGTTTCTATTTTTGTTTGTTTACTCCACACAGATACATTTACAGTGGAACTATGCTATAATAATCCACCCTAAACCAAACCTTAAAGCAAATGCAACACCACCTAATCAACTACACATGCAGGGAATAACATAAGACGAAAGTTGAATTAAACTATTTAAAACTTACTGGACTAACATTAAGGCAACCAGTGTTGAAGGGCACTCTCGACCCCAGAGCCCTGTCATTCTTATTGCGCATGCTCAACGAATGGTATTTCGTTGAGCATGCGTAGTAGTAATGATGTAGGAATGATATGAAAGGACTCTAGGAGAGTGTGTTTAGGGGGCTTCCTGTCGTCTAAAGGTGACACAGGAAACCCACTAAACAACTTTCTTAACTACGACAAATGCTGATCTAGATCAGTAATTATTAATAATTAATTATAATTATTTCATTGTATTACAAATAAATAAATTTAAGCAAATATATAAAAGTTTAAAATAAATATCAATTTGTCGATATTTTCAATAAAACAATTGCCTAAATATATGCCTGTTTGTAGTGTAAATAGCGTAAATGAAATGTTCGTATGATAAAAACTTTATGAATGGAATTTTTCGCCAATGTGTTGCAAAAACACGAAAGGGATGTGATTTTTCGTCGATCGATATGACGCATGCATATCATGAAGTGATTGCTTTGTCTCTCGGACGAGAGGCAAAGCTCAACTCAACTCCAGAAATCCAGGAATCGAACCTGTGACCGCAACTTGGGAGAATCAGGTTGAATTTTTCAGCTTTGCTGATCGAGGAGGCTTGATAACGAAGATTAAGAAATTTACCAATTTGTCATTGGCCCGGCATCCCCCTCCCCTTAAATAACGAATGGTCCTTAAAGGCGCAACTGAATCTCGTGATTTTAAACCCGTGGAAAATCAGTATCATGCATTCCAGCTGTGTATAAGAATTAACAATGACTAGACTGAGTAGTGCATGGCCCTAAATTATGATAAAATATAAAAAAATGAATATAGAACCCTAAGAAGATTAGAACCCTAAGAAGATTAGAACCCTTAAAAAATGTATAAAATATATGAAATTAAAATTGTATTTGTCAGAGTATTCAATATTGTAGAAATAAAATAAAACTATAATGCACTCGGACACATTACGATAACACTGACACTCGACCCAAGCCCTGTCGTCCTTACTGTGCATGCTCGACGAAATGGCAGTTAATTTGTCGTGCATGCGCAATAAGAACGACAAGGCTCTGGAGTCGAGAGTGATAATAACACTGATAACAATATCAAAGTCTACTTACCATGTTTGGAGTAAGAATCACCGCTGACCAGGAATGTCTATAGCACGCACACATGTATCACTAGAAACCAATATGCACTGTTTCAGTGTAGTGTACATAAGGTGTACATAAGTTGAGCTTGCTGATGAGGTGTTGTAGATAAAATGGCATGCGTTTGGTTTTGGTATTCTGTTGTTATGCTTGTTGCTATGGTGCCGTAGATAAAACATTGGGTCTGTTAAGGCAGTGTAAGAAAGGTGTTGGGCAATCACTAAGGTAATAATGCATGATATAATTAAGCTCCACTGTGCGTACGCATAGGTTTTATAATCTGGACGCCCAGAGGACCTTCCACGTGTTTGAAGCACCAGCCAATCCTGAAGGAGCTGATGGTGACGTCACTAAGCGCTTGTCGTATGTTGGTGGTATCAGCTCGTCCCAGGATGTCTTGACAGACGCCGCAACCAAATTGGAAAAGGAGAACAAGTGAGTTACGTTGAGGCTTTGCATCATCACGTGATAGCAGCCATGACAGAAGGCATAAACAAAAATACAGTCTTTTTCTTTTGGAAAATGAATTCTTTCTCATGTAAATCAGATAAGTCCACTGTGAATCAATTGTTCCTGCCTCCTGTCATCTAGCCTGCGTGCATCCGGACATAAACTGTCGTTAAGTACTGACGAGAGAAAAAGTCCGGATGCACGCAGGCTACCTGTCATCATGGCTGCCATCACGTGATGGTGCAAAGCCTCTATACAGTTCATTAAGGGATACGGCTTTATCTCTGGAAAAAAGGAAGAGAATCAATGAAGTGAAATCAATGTTTAAATTATTGTTATGAATGACTGTGAGAAAGAATAAACAAACGAGAATAGATTTTGTAGAGAGAGGGATTCAATACCGAGTCATCGAAAATAATTTTACTACGACAAACAGATCTGAAGAACATTCACAAGCGCAAAATATTTCATGGATACTTTGCGGCACAGGAAGAGGTTATCCCCATTGACACCAAGCAAACTCAGCTGCAAAATTTAACTCTTTCTTAGAAGCTTCTTTTGTTTTCATTGGATTTAGATTAGTACTGATATTTTCTTTAATACTTTTCTTTACAGGAGGCGAAGCTCTCTACCCGATATCAGAATTCTTGAACAAATTTTACCGCAAGATGAAGGGTAAATATATATAAATCCTTGCAGACGTTTAAAAAAAAGTAGACCGCAAAAAAACCAAACATTTAAACATACCTATTGTTTTAGGGATGACAAAGAAACCGCCAGCTCCAAGAAGCAAACCTCTTCTATGAATAACTTAGCTAAGACGTAAGTACCTGACCAGATCCATTCAGTATTTTCCCCCAAACTATTTTGCAGTTGATAGCCACATCATTCTTGATTAAAGAAGAAAAATATGGGATTTAGTGGTGACATAGTTCCTAAGAGTGGCTCTCCATCCACTCAACTGTTGATTTCTGCGGAGGGAGGAAAACTGGTGAACCTGTGATATGTGTCATCGAGTTCGGTAATCCATCCCATGTCACATTCGGTGCTGAAGGGTTAGCGCTCACACCCCTATGTAGGCTCGATTACCAGCTGTTGTGGTTTCGGTGCGCCCGCTCTCCTTCCACACTCACGGCTGAAACCGAGCCTAACCCCTACGGTGAGCCATACGTCTTGTAGACCAGGGACACGATTCTCTCTCGTCGTCGTCTTCTGATCGCGGGGGAGGCCGTGTTCTGCAGGCGGCAGCCACAGCCATCCCCCAGGCTGTGCTGCTGTCCTGTGCTGCTTTATGCAGTTTGGATGATGTCAGGAGCACTTCTGAGTTGGGGTGCAATATCTTTAAGACCAAGTAAACGTGTTTTTCTTCGCGGCGATATATTACATGTAAACCTGTAAACCTGTAAAGCTGTAACATAAATAACTTGATTTCTTTTCGTTTTCGCTGTAGTTCTGCAGACAACAACATGAACACCGCTCCACTACACATCGATAACCTCCACAATACTTCATCATCTGTCAGCCAGCAGGCTCCTGCAGTACCCAATCCAGCGGCTGTGACAGGCGATCATCATATTCTAGTAACAGACTTATAACGAGGCCAAAGACATCGTGATTGCTTCAATTTTTTCTTCTAATATATCACAATATATTACACAATTTTATTTGCTACGGACACTACAGTACATTATTCACATGTGTTTTTACAATGTAATCGTTGAACGATGTTGCGCATGGACCAAGGGTGGCAAGGGCGTACACATCTAGGCCTTGTGGACAAGAGGACGACGGGGTCTTGCATTCTCCTAGCCTCACCAATGAAGACTGGTAATGACTCCGTCACGACAGGGTTCGAATTCCTTTGCAGTAGGGGTTTCTTGATTCGTTTGTAAGATAACGCAATACCTGACCGCAATCCAGAGCAATTAAAAAAATAATCGAGCAGCAATAAGTGACAAGAGGATATGATGAGGAAAATATCCAAAAAAACAGGCTATGTTGTGTTTATCTATTTCCATGCAGGACTCAAGTTCAATCAGATATCTCAATATCTATCGTAATATTTTAAAGATGACAGAACAAACCTCAATATTTACACATGTAATCATTCTCAAATACAAAGTAATGTGATATATTTTTGTTGAATAGTAATTTAATCAAGAGAACTATATAAAAGAAATGATGCTCATGATGTGGTTTCTTTTTCTTTCTCACGACGTCACGTCATGTGGCAAAGGACTGATTCCGGCTACGTTTACGTAGCTTGAAGGAAATTCTACTTTTTCACCGTAAAGCTGCCTGGATTTGCAGAATACTTAGTAACTATGTTTATTTAATAGGGTCGGCTATGCGCACGTGAATGTAGGTTGTTTTTCTCGCTCCTTTTCCGGGACAAATAAAATTGCGATGACTTACCGTGGGGGCGACTACAGGTGTAAACACCTAGGGTTTCCCCCGATTAAAACCGCCTATACTTCCCATCTCTTAACTTAGCTTTTTAAAAAATCATGCAAAAAAAGCGCCAGACTTATGTAGTACAGGTTTAGAAGAGAGAAAACGAGGGGATGAAGGAAAAGGAAAAGGGGGAAAATGAAGTCATGAATTGAAATTTGAATTTTCAGCCGGCTTCAGTGGGTTTGTTTGTTTTCTTCATAGGCTGGACCAGGTTATTTCTGTCACTTTGCAATGCCTGCGAACCTATTAATGATATCAATGACCTATTAAAAACAAAGAATTTTTTTTCTGAAGCGGAACAGGCTACGTAGCTTCAGCAAGTCTCGTCCTCTCAAGATAGCGGTATAGGGGCCGGCTTCCACTCAAATACAGACACACTAGCCAACTGTATTTTTATTTAAACAGGGTTAATCCATTCAGTGTCATAGACACTCTGTTATCAATAGGAGCCCTACAACACAGCTTCCACAATCACGTCATTAAAGATGCCTACGTCTTTGGGTGCTTAAACAGAATATAATTAAACAAAGATATTCGAGATTTTTCCTCTTTTCTACTTGGATTTTGTTATGCCGATAGGATATCAAGCTAAGCTTCCACGTCACGAAACAACCAGCGTCAAAACGAGGTCTCCATCGAGCATGCGCACTAGTCCTAGAATTCTTCAACACAATCGTTGATCGTGTGGGAAGATGGATTTTTGACCCACAAAAATCATCGAAAAAAATATACTTAAGATTGACTATGGACATCCTGGGCTTCAAAAATAGTTTATAGATTTATATGAGCTTCTATAGAGCTTTCCTGTTTTAGTTTTGGGGACAAAAATGGGTTTATTTTTCGCGAAACTGTTTAGTTGGTTCAGTAATGAAGGTATGTTGAGTCCATTCTAATGACTGTTTTCTTGGGATTCCCGAACATCTTATAGTCATTTTAAATTAGATATTTCGCTTATTAAGTCTTTTATCCCTCTATGCGGTAGTTCAATGATGAATATAAGTTACTGAGGGTAAAAGATTCAAAAAATAACACTCTTATACATTTTCTAAAATAAGACTTTTACCTAACCAAAAATCCCTACGTCGATTAAATTTTCCGATCAAGGTTTCTTTCTTTCTTTCTTTCATGTTTGGTAATCTTACCTGTGTATATATAACAATTCAAACAAACGATTAACTCTATATACTGTACTGGAACTAAGCTAGATAATTTCAAATAAACGGACCCTTACCCCTTAGTGTTTTACGATCAAAATTAAACGCTAAAACGAAACAAGTATAAGCTTAAAATTATGTTTTACGCCGTTTTTATTTAGGCAGAAAATTAAAATTGCTAGCCTAAAAATCACAACATGATAGTTAAATAATAATGAAAGAAAATGGCTTTATTGAAATACAAAATGGTGTCACGGTTTTCTGTATTTCATAACACGATATGTGGCACCTTTGGTTTTTTTTGCATTTGAGCGTGGTAATTGTTGTTAAGGACTTACCTAGCCTTTTATGGAATACTGAAGTAATATCCACAATACTGAAAGCCTTACCTTTGCTTCATTGCTATGCATTGTTTGAGACAAAAGTTGTGACAGGTTGATCTGCTGAAGACTATCATAAATCATTAGAGTATATAAAGGCACATGTATCAGAACTGACTCTAAAGATATATATATGATTGACACTAGTCTAAAGCCAATTAACCTGTCTTGATCAGCATACAGCAATTAAAAACAGTGGTAACTTTTTATCCCTTTAAATTTTTCGTAAAGTATAGGATCCTGTTATCTTTCGTAAATTATAGAATCCTGTTTTCATGCCAGATTGGAAAAAAAAGTCTTAAGTACTTTATCTGTAACCCAATAAAGAGTAATTATTATTATTATCTTTAGTAATAGTAATAACCAAGTAATATGAAGGACAAAATTGGATGACACACGTCATATAACTGATAAATATCATTTCTTTGTTTCAGAACACAAAGTTATTATTGTCGGACTGGATAATGCTGGAAAAACAACTATACTATATCAGTTGTGAGTACTTGAAGTCTCTTTTTTTTTAGATATTGGACTTTCATTTGCCAGTAACCAGTGTTCTTACCAGACTGCGGCATGGTGAGAACACTGAGTAACTAGTGTTTTTGGATGTGCTTTGACCATGCTTTGCCACGATTATGACAGTGCTAGTCTGTGAACAGGTGCTCTTAGGGAACAAGAGAGGCTCTCCCATTTCTCCTTTCCCATTCTCTCCCATCCCCCACCATTTATATGCTAGGAATAGAATAGAACCTCCTGGAATAACATGGCATTTTAATAATAAAATGTCAATACTAAAGAAGCATCTCTTTTGTCTTTTTTCAGTCTAATGAATGAAGTAGTCCATACATCACCAACAATAGGCAGCAATGTTGAAGAGGTATTCATTAAAATTTCATAAACCCCCTAGATACTAAATCATTTATTCGGTCTCAAGTCTTTACTGCGATTCTCAGTATTCTGCAAACTCAGACATTTCAACAGCTTGTTGTAAGATTGTTTTTTCGCTGCCATCAATTATGAAAACTAATCATATTTTTAACTATATAACTATAACTATATTTTTGACTGGCGGCAGTGGGAAAAAAAATTTCTAAGGGGTAACTGGCAACTACAAAATTTGCAGAATATTGAGAATCACAGTAATACCACAAATCATATTTTTTAATTTTGGTTGTTTTGACTGTCATTGCCATTAGTCTCATAATTATAAAAGTTATCCCAATATAAATTCAAATTGCAGTGATTATTAAACCTATTTAATTCTGATTATTTGTCACTTATTTATTGCCTCAGCCATAGAAATGGTGTTGCTACAAAATTCAAACCAAGATAATACTTAAATCCACAAGAGACTTTTTTTCAAGTGTTGAAGTCACAAAATCTGTGAAAAACAATTACTTGTTAAAGTGTTATAGTCAAATAGACACAAAAGAAAGCAGTGGAATTAAGGTCTACTAATATCTATTTTGCAGGTTTAGTGATTTCACTATAAATTTGAAATCAATGATATTTTTTAATACTGTTTGATATTTTTTTCATAGATTGTTTGGAAGAATATACACTTTATAATGTGGGACATAGGAGGCCAGGAGTCCTTAAGAGCAGCATGGAATACATATTATGCAAATACTAGAGTAAGAAATTATATTTTTTTAATACACTGGACAGTTTAGATTTGAGTGAACAGAATATAAAGGAACTAGACGCTCTTGGAGCGTTCACTGGGTTGCCTGGGCTCTCCCACTCGCCAATCCTATGTACTCTTTATTATTTCACACGACTGAAAGTGTTCCTTTTGGGTTCAAAGTCCCCCTTTATTAAAAACATTTTAAATTCTAGTAAGACATTAGTGTTGCGTTACTGATTCGTCAACGCGTATTAGGTTTCTACTTGACCTACTAGAGTAGGCTAGCTGATGAAATAAGCATATCTATTTCAGTATCGAAACTGTTCACTGCAAAACAAACGTTTTATCAATGTAAATACTCTTAGCCAAAATGTGTTCAACTGGTAATTTGTTTTTCCCTCAGTTTTTTTTCTTCTGTATTTTCATAAATGGAAATATTCAACAAGGAGTCTTGGCAGTTCACTTTCTTGTAGATCACTATCAGCTCGTCTCGCTCGTCTGACTTCTATAAGTTCTTGGAGTCAGCTTTCATCAAAGCTTTGTTTGTCATTCGTTTTGTAGTTTGTCTCTAGTTCTGTAGTTTGTCTCAGTATATATTTTTTTGTATCTGAGATCTGGTAAGATCTAGTTTGATCATAGCTAGGTAGTTTATAGATTATCTTAGTCTATTTTGACATGTTTGTCTAGTTCTACGATTCTCATACCGTAGTTTGCTCATAGATTCTCAAAGATAGCTCATAGATTCTCAGACTTCTCTCTTTGAGTATGTGGACCAACCCGTTCCAAATTCGCTCAATAGCATCTTTTAGTGTGTGTCTACCATGTACGGCGTGTGTTTGTAAGTAGTTTAAGCGTAGCGTTAAAAAACCTAAAGACAATAGTACGCAACATGCCTACAGACAAACTAGTACTTCACGAACCCTGAACGAATGAATTAATGGTGACACAACACTAAAAACTATAAATACATCGTCCTCGATGTCGTGTGGCAACTTCATTGGACACTGGACATTGTTTACAAGTTCTCGACCAATCATGACGTGTGAAATTATGGTCTACCTGACCCCCGAAAAACGGATCTCATTTTAAGACTGGTTTGCTACCATAGCAACCCAGTAATAATTGAATTGAATGAAACACTTTGAAATTACAGTTTGTTCAAAAGAATGTTACAACTGTACACCCTATTCTTACAAATAACCCATTTCCGAAATATATGCTTCACTTGTCACTCACAATGGTTTTGGTATGAGGCTCTCTACTAAATTAAATTTATTCTTTTCTCCTGTCACAAATCACTGAGCATTTAGGACGGAACCTCACATTGAAACCTTTGTCTGTGATAAGCGACACAAATCTCGGAAATGAGCTATTCTGCTATCACTTTCAGACATCACATTTTGAACTTGAAATAACCATAAGAAGTTTGTGCTTTACATTGTTAATCTCAAATGGTAGTATATCCTAGAGTAACACAGTTACAGCCATTCTCAGACACACATGCACTGTTGCAAATTTTTCTGTCACGACAAGTTGGTTTTTGGTGGACGTCAATCAAAATGTTTCCATAGCACTGTCGGAAAACACAAAGCTACAAAGGCATGTGCATATGGAATGTCATGGAAACGCTTTGATTGACGTCCACCAAACCCTACTTTGTCGCGACAGAAAAAACGCAACAAAGCGTGTCTGAGAATGGCTGTAATTACACTGTCAATTGCACACTTTCTAAGCTTGTTTCTGTTCTTTTCCTTCTAGTTTTTAATTTTAGTAATTGATAGTACAGACAGAGAAAGACTAGCCATCTCCAAGGCTGAACTTTATCAAATGCTAGCAAATGAAGTAAGTGAAACATATTAATACAATCAATATTACAAGATGCTTCAAAAGTGTATTTAAATTCTTGTATTATTATTGTATTTCCTGTGGTCATACTGTATTCCAGACTGATACGTGTGTGGAATACTGTAAAAACAGAGTATAACAGCTTTGTTTTGGCTGATAGTTTTTATTATTGTACATAAGGGTAATAAATGTTAAAATATGTTGAACGATGTTTCAGTCTAGCTGGTCCAAAACCTCAGTAATCTTTATCCTCATTGGTGTTCAAAAAACATTTGTTTATGTTTTCTTTGCACCAATACAGTTCATATTATTAGTTTTGTACTCAAAAGTTGTTTAACAGAACTTTGGACATGATAAAGCAAGTTGTCTTCTAAGTACTCAGTATTTCCTTGTTGTGTCTTCTTTACAGGAACTGAAGCAAGCAGCCATTCTTGTTTATGCAAACAAACAAGATATATCAGTATGTGAAAATATTTCTAGAGTAATGATTGCAATGCTTTCCTCTGTTAAGGACTATATGCTGACTTTTTCTGTTTCATAATGACGATGATGATGATGGTGCTGTTAGGGCATCTTTGAACAGGTTTCACATGGGCAATTAATTGCACATTAAGATTTGAATATCTTTTGAATGTTTATCATCATCATCCTCATCGTTGCAGTCAGTCATCATTACCATCATCATCATCATGGTATGAGGACCAAGTTTTTATCATAATTTATAAGATTTGATTTCATCATAATAACTAATAAAATCACTTCTTAGGGCTCCATGTCAGTAGCAGATATTTCTGAACAACTCAACTTATCCTGTATTAAAGATCATGGATGGCATATTCAGGTACAAATAAAATGACATGAAAATCTCACTGCAGGGCTCAAAATAACGGCTTGTCAATGGTGAAAGTCCAGCCAAATTTGGTACTTGAATGGTCAAATAGGGTTTTGAACAGACATGTTGACCGGTCAGATTTTTAAAAAAATTAAATAAAATATCATATGCTGGAAATCGTGACCAGCGTATGACTGGCTGTTATTTTGAGCCCTGCTCTGAAACGAAAAATAAATAGTAATTTTATGAATTACTGAGCATGCAATAGAACTCGGTTATCTATGTAATAAATACAGCTCTTTCATAGAAATTACCATAATCTTAAAATTTGTTTTGTTCTTATTTTAGCCCTGCTGTGCCTTGACAGGAGAGGGGTGAGTACACTACTGTTATCATATTATGTTATTGTCACTATCAATCAGACTACAGTATAGACCCCTTTCATGTGACATCAAAGCAGCTCAATCTGGAGGACAAAACAAAAGAATTTCAATCTCCTTAGAATTGGAACCTATCATTTTGTCCTCCAAATTGAGCTGCATTCCGACATGCTGCAAGTGGTCTATTTGTCACTAAAAGGCCCCCTAGGGGAATAGCAAAGCTATTGGTATTGTTAAAGTAGTATGGTTTGTGATTAATTTTCTATTTTGATTGATTCTATTCCAGGCTGTATCAAGGACTAGAGTGGATTACCTCACAAGCAAGAAAGTGATTGTCTGTTTTATAGAAAATATATTATTTTATAAATACCGTAATAATCTTCAATGACATTCCAAATGAGCCTCCTAACAAGATCCTATAAAATTACCCTATCACTGAAGTCTCCATTAGAACTAGAGATTAGCCATGGAGTGCAGTGTATTTATATCAAGTGTCACTTGTCTGTTTACAAGTACACAAGGCAATTCGAGAGGAACGCGAATGGTTTCTCAAATCTGGCTCAACTGCAAGCATTTTGGTCCAGAAAGCAGGGTGACAAGACAGTGGTGACAGATATGGAGGCTAGTGTGTGCGTAACAAACTGTGAAACTTATGCGATTCTGATATTGGTATGGTATGACTGTAGTTAGCAACATCAAACAGAGTATTTGAAGAATGTTCAATAGCAACATTTCCTGCAAAACTATAACCAAAGGAATGTTACCAAAATCTGTCCAACTCAGAAAGGTTACATTGCCAGAAATGTTGAAGGCCAAAAATATGTTGAAGGCCAAAAATTAGTTGCACACAACATTGCAGAAGCAGATCGCAATTCTACTTCTCCCATGTTGCTGGCAACATTGTGGAAACCATTTGCAGAGTTGGACACAGTGCAGTTTCATTGTTGCACTCAATAGTTTAACACAGCTGTCTTGATCTTTAGATTTTCTTACATGTAGAGTACTCCAAAACATCAGTGTTCTATTTTATACAACACTGCAACAAATAATCCTTGCAATCTAATGATTCTCAATTAAAAGAAGATACTGTGCCATGATGGTTAATAATTATTGGGAAAACATTTAATGTAGATAGTATAATTCAACCCTTGTGAATGCATATAAATTTAAATTTAAGTTATGCTAATAATTCTTCGGGTGCAACCATATCAAAATAAAAAATATATATATAAAATATTCCTTGAGATAAATAACACAAAACAGCTGCCATGTTTGTTGATTTAACAAGAGAAGCTAATGAGGAATGCTTTGTTATCGTCAACCAACATGGTGGCTATGACGTAACATGCACCCCAAGAATAGCATGTCTTTTCCTCACTGATACCATATTTTAGCCAAAAAACGAATTTAGTGACCTCGACTTTTTATTTCATTTTTTGAATTCAAGAATGTGTTATGTTATGTTTACGCCAATTAAGTTTAAATAAATTGTGATTGCAACTTCATTTGTCCATGAACACATTTTAAATGAATTGTCTGAGCTCACTGAGCACTTAACAATGCAACTAATAAAGTAACTGTTTTGTCAACGTCTCATGCGATAGCCCATGTGGGTCAGTACCAGTACGCATAAACACTCCATGATCAAAATCAATGGATGAGAGGGTACTTGTGCTAGCACTGTAGTAACAGTAAGTACAGCTATGATGTAACATACAAAAACGAATTTATTGACCTACAGTAAGTCCAAGCGCAAAAGGCAAGAGCATAAAAAGCTGACATTACAAGGATCAATATTGGACACGTTCCAAATTGAATCAAAGCTAATGATGTACTAAAAGCCGACTCGACTGTGTAAATCAGCGTTTTGCACACAAATCCCAGCATAATACAGTTTAACAATGTTCAGCATTTTGAGCATGCAATACTGTATGAAAAAAAAAAGTTGAGAATTCACCAAGCTTTTCCATATCAGCTTTTAAGACAAATTGTTGAATCTCTTCAGAAGGAGAAAGCACGTAATAATCAGCCACACAATGCTTACTGAAATCTGGACACATCAGGGATAACTTACAGCAATCCTTAATTTATTTTCATTCATTTGTTCTTTATTTTCCAAATAATAGTCTAAAAAGACAATTTGCGTGACATTAATTTTTGTAATTTCTGATATTGAACATTTTGAAATAAATTGATTCACTTTTTTGTATAATTAATCCCACTTTGGGAAAACATCAAAGCCTCCAAAAAACCCTTTCATAAAATTAAAAATGTGCTATAAATACATTCAAAACGGAGCAGATTTAAACATGAAATGGCTTTCACGAAGAGCCAATCAAAAACTTAACCATCCAATGACAATCCTTGAATTCGGAAACCATTCGAGTGTCAAGGAATCCTATGCTTCCACTCCCACGAAATCTTCTTCAACAGCGATAACAAGAACGGGGTTCATGGATAGAAATTATTTGTTAGATTTTCGCGTGTCTGGTGACTGGCCCTTGACAGCCTCGACGCATTGTTTGTACAAATAAAAGAATATATATCCCTCTCTAGAGCGTCCATATCGTACACGGTGTTCATCGACCTTGGTCGCAGTCAAGTCATCATAGCTAGTCCACTCGTCCTTGGCACAGTCATACACATCACTGACGTAGTGACCTAGATCATCACAAAACAACAACAAACGTAATGAAATATTTTGATGTTATCGTGTTATAATAGTAGCTAAATGTTGGCCGTTTTTAGTAGCACATAAAATCTGTTAAAATAACTCGCGTTCTGATTGGTCTGGAGCGCGTACATTATGAGAGCACACAGAACGCACGCGAATACCGACTTTCTATTTCGTCATTAATTCCTGCCCAAAATAATGTCTAATCTAATTTGTATCTAATAAAACAAAAACAAAAAAACTTGCTGTGGTGTGTTCAGTTATAAAGCACTTGCAGATTGGCAGAACACTCCAGAAGTGTCGAGAAGCACGACGTTAACACTTCTCTTGTGCTTTGCCAATCCTCGCGTGCTTTATGACTGCACGCGGCACGTGCACGCGTTTTCTATTTCTTCACATGTGCAACAAGCTGAATAATGACTTTCATTCTTTCTTGCGATTCGTATGATGGCATTTACAGCAAACTACGGTACGGCTGTTCTAGCTAATGCCGACGTGCAAAAACGTAATTTACAAAAGGCTGGTATATAGCTGAAAATAGTAATCAGCGCAAATTTTTTCGATGTCATACGTTTTGCACATCCTTCATTCCATATATCGTCTAAACTGTGCTTAACGAAGATTCTGACTATAGGATTTTATGACATACCTGCAAAAGATTTGTCTCCAAGATGACTAACCACACTGACTAGACGATAAGAGTAAGGTACAGAATCATCGTCGCCCTAACAACGAACACCAAATGAATGAGAAAGAAAATTTTAAAAACACCGCGTAAAAACGTTTGGAACTGTAATGACGTTTCGACGTTACTCCGACCTCCGTCGGAGTAAAAGATAAAATTGATTATAATCACTTCAAAAAAGCTAAGCTCTAACCTGGTAGCCCGAGTCAATGGAGTTATTCTGCAAATCTCGGTGCGGAGAAAGCGCTTTTCCTGTCTGGCGAACATTGGGTACTTTTTCATCATTGGAATCATCTTGTTGATCATAAGAGTAATCCATCCTTGACTCTAAACAACAACCAGACAGACATAACATTGAAGTCTGATAAAAGAACAAGTGCGATAGGGACATTTATACGGGGGGAAGGGGTGGGGAATAAGACGCCAACTGATCCATTTATGCGAGCGTGTCTTTCATAGACGCAAAGATCATGTATAAACGGTTCGCGTCGTATTTGGGCTGATCTGTTGATACACCCACGGACCCCTGTTTGAAGTTTCGCATGCACTGATTGCGTTCACGTCCGGAAAATACAAAAGAAATGGCTCATCTATCAAGAAAGAGAGCATGTGATGCTCATATCAAGAAGGAGGGTCATTCTTTCCTACATTCCCGTTACTTTTGAGACGGGTCTGTAGATTTAGACTCGTTCGTGATCCTTAATATTAGATACAGTAGAAGATGAATACCTTGAATGCTTAGTTCTATTGCCTTCTGAACTTGCTCTTCGTCGCTGCTTGGTACCTTATAAGAAACAAAATAAACAAATCCCTTTTAGTGTAGAAGACTTAAAAGAGTAACTCGGCAACAAATAACTGGTATAAAATAATTACATTTTTCAGTATTTTTCTGTTGTCATTGCTAGTGTGGGTGGGTGGGTTGGGGAGGGAGAGGCTTCTTTGGATAGCTTTTGCAACCTCTTCTTCATCAAATTCCGGCTGCACATCATCTCTCTTCGGCCTGTTATCCCGTACTTCTGTTCTTCTGTAGTTCTTGGTAGGTTTACTTGCAGTTTGTGACGATCGCTTGAGGTGAGATGAAGGGCTACTTTCAACAGGCTGCTTGGATGCTGAATCACTCTTGCCATCTTTAAATGAAGGCTTGAACTTTGCATTAAAGGGACTAGCGACAGATTTGATGAATTGTTTCTCGCTAAAAAAATGTCTTGAATTATTTCTCGAAGTATTCTCATTCGAATCGCTTTCTATTAACAAATCACCGGAAAACTTGCTCAAAACAGGTCGACGATCCATAAGCGAGCAGAGACTGTTATCCTTGGATGGCTTCCTTACCCTTCCCTCCTCATCGAAAGAAGTATCTGAGCCATCACTAGTGTTCACAAGACAGGATTGAGTAGATGAGGTAGAGCTCTTCTTGTTAGTATCCAAGCCACTGTGGTCACTATCATCACTTATATATGTTACTTGACGAACTGATGCGCTTACTTTAGTATCACCTATTCGCACACCACCTTTTAGGCCATGAATCTCCGAGTCTCTTGTTTCATCATCTTTACTAACATTGTCTTGTTGATGGCTGTCGTTATATGCTGTTAGCAAATCTTCATCTGAGCAGTCCATATCTACATCCATATGCCCTATATCACCATTCGTATGCCCGGTATCCCCGGTATTACCATCCATATCGCCGGTAGCACCATTCATATCCCCGGTATCACCATCCATATCCCCTGTACCATCATCCATATCCCCTGTACCATCATCCATATCCCCGGTATCACCATCCATATCCCCTGTACCATCATCCATATCCTTTGTATTACCAACCATATTTCCCGCATTTACACCCATTTTTCCGGACTGAGACTGCCTTGATACCTTCCTCGAAGAATTATTGCACGTGCTTGCGCGTTCAGTCTTCTTACAATCGACATCCGTGTTCGATTGCTCACAGCAATCATCATAGCTCGTATTACTACTGGTAGACTTCAAGCTTTCTATCTTGGCCCATTCAATCTGTTGTTGTTCAGACATATTGATAACATCAACCACATTGTTGGATTTAGGAGTTTCAATTTCAAGGGAAGTGTCATCGATGTCGTCAAAATCGTTGATGAAGTTTAACTCAGAAGACTTGGGAGGTTCTTCTACTTCCTTGCCCGTACCGTTCTTAACTTCTTTTTCATTGCTGCTGTCGTGACCGCTTTCATCGTCAGTAGGGACATCATGGATGATTTGTACTTTCCTTTTTCTGGTCAAGAAAATAAACATTTACTAAAACTGAGCAACAAAGAACATAACATATTAATCACAAAACATTAAAAACATCATCATATTAGCCATTTAGAGTTTGAGGGAAAAGACTTGGTCGAGTTGGCATTGCAGTGAGTGCATTGTTTAGGGGGGAGATTTTCCCAAGATGGCCACGTCTATTTCGTTCATTAAAACAGTCCCACAATGCACCAGTTGCAGCTGCAGTGCCAACTCAACCCGGCCAGTTTTGTCCTCAACCTCTGATTGGCTAATAACCTTTTTTTTGATTTGCTGCAAGTCTGAACAGGACTTATGACATCATCAGTTGCCTAATTTACATATTTGGGCAAAATGCCTCTGGAACAAAACAAGATGTCGAGAAACGGGAAATGCCATTCTTTTCTATTTACAAAGCACTTCTTAATAAAATAAAGATCGGATTGATGAATTTTTTGTTGCATCGGCACTTTAAAGAAATGAAATTTTGAATTATTCTACCTTACCAATCAACCCTAGCATACCTTGGGGTGGTGGAGTTGAAGTCTTGGTGTAGTTTCCGTCTTACTTTGGGGGTGGGAGAAGAGACAAAATCATCATCTGATTGAGATTCTGATGGAGGACGCTTGGCCATCCTTGGACTCCTGGGCAAACAAAAAACACCAGGAATTAGGTTCAAAGCTCGTACCTGTCTAACAAATATGTATTAACAGAGATATTATTGTTCGATGGAAATAACGAAAATTTATTTTATTTTACGTCAATTACGCAGGAATAACTGCTTAGTCTCCCTTGTAGAAGTTGTGTTGAAGCTTTCAACGACAGATCATTGATATTGGAATGTCCATATTGGAAGCACAGGAGAGAAATAACAAGTAACTCTGCTCTCAGTGTCAGTGATGTCGCGTCCAGGGATTGAGCCTGTTGGCTAAAATATGCAGGAAACAACCCGCTAAAAACCGAGAATCCGCAAAGGAAAATCCTTACTTCTAGATGAAACTGCAAAACCACAAAAAGGCATCCGAAAAATCAGTCATGTAAAATTGGCAAAATTGTCAGAATCCGCTAATCCCCACGCCCCCTCTACAATAGTGAGATGTCGTGCATTAGTTGCGCGCAGCACTCGTGCTTCTCAGTTGGCCATCCACTACTAGATTAACACTTACAATTTTACTTTTTCGACCTTGAAATCCAAAGGGGGCGTTGTTTTGCTGTTACAAAGTTTACCTGGGAAGCAAAAAAAAATGTCGAATACGTTTACCTGCCTTATCATTGGCTCCAAGAAGCATCCTCAGTCTGGTCTTTATGAGAAGGGTAACCCTATGGTCATAAACCCACTGTGTTGAAACAGTCGGGGACCTGAGGAAAACCCCTGCTTTGACTTACCAATATCTATGAATCTATTCATCTGTATGTCGTTCTGTTTCTTAGCATGTTCATCAGTATAGGTATTGAAGTCGTATCGTTTGAGATGCAGAATAAGAACCCTAAAAAAGAGAGAGAGAGAGTTTGAACGAGTGAGAGTTGTGTCAATGTTATTAGTTTGCAATTGTAACTGAACATCATATATGGGCTCCTTATCTTGGTAATCATGGACAGTGGAGAGGAGGAGGGCGGAGGGCGGAGGGCGGAGGGCGGAGGGCGGAGGGCGGAGGGCGGAGGGCGGAGGGCGGAGGGCGGAGGGCGGAGGGCGGAGGGCCTACTGTATATAGCCCCCTTCATTTTGCTAATATCCAGCCTCCTTCTCTCCAATTTCACGGGTGGTCCGCGGTCCTTGTGGTTTAGAGTGGAAGTGGAAGATACCTGGCAGTTATATTGGTATTATTACCTTGGTAACCTGCTGAAGGTATGTGAGATAACGGCTTCCTTACAGCCACATTCTTCACAGCAATATTCGAGCTCCTCTTCCTGTTAGTTGAAGAATTCAATGGAAATTAGAAGAATGAACAAACACAAGACAGTGACTGAAACAAGCTACAAAATTCAATAATAGCTCCAACTACACAAACTTGATAACCAGGAATTGGGAAATGCCTAAGAAATGGTACCCATGTCTACCAACTGAAAAATGGGAAATTTCCACTTTTGAAAAATGAAAATTACAAGAAAAAAATGGTAAAAGGGTGAAAGTGGATTACTGGAAGAATGATTGCAAGAATGAGTTTTCTGGAAATTTCCAGTCGGAATGATGTGTGCCATATGTATCCCAAATAACATTTCTGGTTTTCTTTTCAGAGCAAATGGTTAGCATCCCAGATAATTGATTGTCCTGTTAGTCCTCAGTAATATTACCTCAAAATAGTCTTCAATCAACTTGTCTATTGATAATTTTTTCATTACTTGGGACACATTTTTATCTGATGACCTGTGAAAACAAAGATTAAAGTGTTTCCATGACAACGATTGGCCAAACTTTAGAATATGTTGGAAATGCACCTGGTTAGAAGTACTAAATAATTACCAGCTGCAAAGTTTTTCGAAAGGCTGGTTTTCACTGGCGATGGAATCAAAATTGGAGTTGGAAGCAGCTTTTGATGAAGTGAAAATTAAAACAGTCCTGGTCAGAGTAAGAAGGCATTGGGAAGATTACCCACACTTATGACCTTACTTGCCATTAGAGTCTCCTGTAGCTCAGTGGCAGAGCGTCCGACTAGTATACAGGGTCGTGGGTTGGATTCTCATCTGGGGCTCAGAATTTTTTTCTGAGTATTTCACAGTATGGTACGATCATATACACATTTCATTCCATCATCATATGCATACCATGTTTATCGTAGATTACTTTTTATTGTTTTGTGCTTATATGCTTATGATGAGTGATTTTCACTTGCAATTTTACACATGAACTGCTTGCCACTCTGATTCCAATGCAAGTGAAAAACAGTCTTAAGAGTGAGTTCACTTGTTGAAATTTCTTAAGGCATCTTAGTCGAGATCACAAATTTCCTTTCCATAATTTTGACTCAAATTACTGGAGTCATTTTTGAAATTTGAGTACTAGAATTTACAGTAAGAAAGGTTTTGTTCAAAAAAAATTTGGCCAAATTTTTGGAGTCAAGTTATATTAACACCATTGATCACCATGATGAAGTCACATCAATACTGTAATCTTGCTGTCAAATATGCCAATTTTGCTTTATTTGCAAACTCCTGAGTCTGCCATACTGCAAGTTTTTCCCAAGAGTGAATCAAGTCTATTGAAGATCAGTAGTTATTTGCTTAACATGAACACAACACATAAGTTTCTTGCTTTTGTACACTTCCTAGTAATTTCATGTTTTGTAATAAAATAGGTTTTATTTGATCTTGATTGTCTGTCAAAGGAAAACTTCAATATTTATTACTACATACATTGTGGGCAGATCCAGCGAAAACACATGGTGGATTTCTTCTTTGTTCAAACTCTCCCCACAGCTGAAAGAGTGTAAAAATCAAAGTTTAAAAACTACATTCAGTGAATGTCAGCCTCAAAGAAAGAGCCAGTTAGCATGTTTGGGGAGATTCACAGAGGGTACCAGGGCTTGAAATAACAGCTGCTTAACGGACAAAGTCAAGCCAGAACTGGAACATGTCCAGTCAAATCTTTGCCATGCTGGTCATTTTAACCAGTAACGTTGAGCCAGAAACAGGGTATGACTTAGCCTTCTTCGCAGATGTTCTTAGGAGTGTCATGCCGTCACAAAGCGTTTCGCTATAAGAGCGTCTAGGAGGCTAGGTAGATGTATGACTAAGCTAAAACTGATCTGGCTGGTCATCATAACCTGACTGGCTGTTATTTCAAGCTCTGGGAAACAAGCATTCTTTCTTGCAATAGTCATATTATTTCAGCATTGTTTACCCTTTACAGGTGATTGTGTGCATTACACCACATTCAAAGGTTCTTCTCACTGGACACTGATTACTGATTTCCTGACGAATAAACAAATAATACAAATTGGTAAGAAAATAGCATTTAAATTCTCCAGAAATTTATTATGTTTTGATAAACATCTTTTTGCTCTGGAGGCTGAGAAACCAGGAGGTTTTAAAGTAAGTGGCAGATCCAGGGGGAGAATCAGGAACCCCTTTCATACCTAAGGTCAATTGATTGTTTTACCCTAGAATTTAGTTTTGCCACAGGTTTGAAGTAAATTTTGTATGAAGGATTACAAAAGTTTTCAGTCATCATTTTATTGAAATAGCTTTGATTTTTTTTTGCTTAGTATACATGTACACGTTTTGATCCCCCCTTTTGAAATTTCCTGGGACCACCCTTGTTAAAGTTTCCTCCAGAAAAACCACATGTACACTAATAAAGTGAAGCCTGAAGAGCAAAAGAAATGGATAAGTAGCAAGGGGCAAGGGGCAAGGGGCAAAGGGCAAGTATATTATCTTAATGAAGTACCTCTATTACCTCTTTAACAGGACTTTCACTTGTACTATCAGACTCAGACTTTGGCTTTAAGGAATTTACATCATCTTTGAGTTGATCAAGAACTTGACAAAGAAATTCATGTGCATCCTACAGGAAAAGAGTGGCTTTGATATGAGACAGAAACATGTAGTACTGATGTGGCACAATACATACTTGGTATTTATAAGTGATAAGCCTTTGCCATGTTGTTTTGTGGGGACACTGATATTGTATATTACCGTGTATAAGTCGACCTTTTACGTCAAGTTTTTTAGGTAAAAAACGGGGTGTCGACTCATACACGGTGACAAAAAAGTTGATGTTATGTGTGAAGTAAATTTTTCTTTAAATTTTAAAGTAAAGTTTTGTAGTGTTGATCGAACCATCAATCATCGATCGAGCATCTCTACACAAATGCTCAAGATCAAGTATGCAGAAAGGTGCATGGGTGATGATACAATACTTTATGACCAGCTGACAGGTGTTGACTGACAATCAGCCAATTGTTGGCTGATCATTTGTCAAAGATTTGTTGAGTCTTGTTGTCAATGTATGACCATGGTGTGTGAGGTTACCAAAAAGTTTTCCATTCAACTTACATGTTGTAAATGTCCAGAGAATCTTGTTGCAGCTTGAGAAATGGCCTTCTTAAATTTCTTGAGGTGTAAACTTTGGAGATCTTGTTGGCAATTATTTTTCTTGCAAGCAAGTAATCCATATGTACATCTGTAGAGAAGAACAATGTTAGTAACAGACTGAAGTTAGGCACTAGGCATCTTGTTACCATTTTTGATAACCTTGCTTCAAGATTTTTACATGTTTGTGGCTATTTAGGCAATATGCTGTTGTTCTATTTGATAGCAGCCATGACAGAAGGTAGGAACAATTGAATCTGGTCTAATCTGATTTTCATGAGAAAGACTTCAGTTTCTTAGGGGGAAAAACTATTGTTGTGCCTCCTGTCTTTGCCACCATCATTTGATGGCAGCCATGGCAGGAGGCAGAAACAATTAAATCTGGTCTATTCTGATTTACACAAGGAAAAATTCAGTTTCCCAGGGGAAAAAGACTCTATTGTTGTGCCTCCTGTCTTTGCCACCATCGTGTGATGGCAGCCATGACAGGAGGCAGTAACAATTAAATCTGGTCTATTCTGATTTACACAAGGAAAAATTCAGTTTCCCAGGGGAAAAAGACTCTATTGTTGTGCCTCCTCTCATGGCAATCCTCACTTGATGATCCAAAGCCTCTATGGTAATTTAAAGCTTACTTGTAAAGGCATTGAGTTGGTATTTTATCCAGAAGTCTCCTGTTGCAGAGGTCTTGAGCAAATGAATTGATGTTAAGAAGTGACTGCAGAATAGCATTCATGTAACACGTGTTGCCTAAATTTGAGAAGCTGAATACCCAAAGAAAATAAGAAAAATATTAACAAATACCAATAATTAAATGCAAATGAGTGGGAAAATGAAACACATTAGGAATATCATAAATAAAATGACACTAGGAAGGTTAAGCATGTTTTTATGAAGAATATTCATTGAAATACAATAATGTCTTTGTTATTTCAATACTGTGACATTCTTACAGTCAAAACTGCTCAAGCGTACCCCCTAGTCTCCATTAATTATTTCATTATTCGAATATTGAGTTCATTATTCACTCCAAGTTTTCATAACAAATTCGAAGACTCCAAACTTCACATTCATTTCACAGCTAAATTCTAAGGGATGCCTTTCTGGGGAGTTTTTCTACCTTGGCATGGCAATTAATTGTTGAAGAGTCAAATGAAAACTCAAGTAGATAACTTATTTTCAAGTTTGGAGTCAGAGTGAATAATCAACTCAATATTCGAATAATGAAATCGTTAATGGATTCTAGGGGGTACGCTTGAGCCGTTTTGACTGTAAAACCAGAAAACTTTGCTTATAAACACACTCTTGAGAATGATGCCTGAAGGCATTGAAATTTCAAGCACAAGTAATCATAAACTATATTAATTTTATTAAAAATACAATAGTCCCTAGTTTCACAGTTTCCTGCACCATCTTGAAACTTATGGTACTTGTGCCTATGCATCAAAGCAAGATGAATGGTGAGCTTGCAATGATAGAGAAATATGAATAATTGTCCAAGATGTTAAAAAAAGTCCTCAGTCTATCATTGCAAGCTTACCATTCTCCTTGACTACCTTTCAAGATGGCACAGGGAACTGTGAAAGGGACTATCATTTAAATAAATTAGCAAAAAGACAACAATATGGCAGTCAGGACAATACTAAATAACATAATACTATTCTCACCCAGTAAGTTGGACTTCATTTGATGCAAACACTGGCTTTACAATTGCTTTAAAGGAAAAGCTGTTTGAGTCTCTCGATAGCTGTGCTCTCCTGTGATCTTTTGGCAATCCAATCGTTTTCCTATAAAAGCATCACAGCAGTCAATTAGTTAATATATTTGGATATTAATTCAAAATTCCCAGATGTCAAATTTTATCGAACCCTGAGACAACATCATGGCTACAGTAACTCACAGATGGAATTAGTCTAATTTGGCGTGCTGGGTTTTGTGGAGGGAGGAAAATCCCTAGAATTCACAAAAAAAAAATCAAGGCAGAGACCCAACAAACTCTACTCGCATGTGACATGGAGTTGAATTGAACCTGAGACCCAAGGGGCGAGTGCTTTTCTGTACACTATACTTGGTTGTTGGTCATAAACATGATCATGCAGAGACAAGTTAATACAGTAAATATCAACCTTCTATTATTTCAAAGTTTTTACGAGTCATTTTCCTAAATTAGTACTATAAGCAATACTTAGTCTGCATACAGCCTGACTTTAACTCTGATTAAGAGATTAAGTTGGGCTGCACACAAGCTACAGTAAAAATAGAAATGTGTTGATACACTACCCCTATAATGCTCCCAAAATTGGCTGTTTGAAATGACTGATGTCGACTGTACGCTCCCCCTCCCCTCCCCTTGCAATGTTGTCTAAATGGCCAAAGTTGGGTACCGTGAGCTAGCCACATTCCCAAGGAACAACATTGAATGGGGGAGGAGGGTTTTTCACCTATATACGATTTTTAAAGCGCTTTTTCTTACACTGTTTGCATACTTTTTCCAACATTATGGTGCAGTGTATCAACACTTTTGATTTTTAGTGTAGCAATACTACTGTATATACTGTACCTTCCATGGGTAGCTGGAGAGTCGGTGCCATAAAAGGCTGTTGACTTTATGCTACTTTTATCTGCAAAATGCAACAAAATATAACTTACTAGACAGTTATTATATCATATGATATATATCATATCATATTATAGCATATGATATTTTTCTCTTAATTCTTTATTCTATTATTCACACCGAAAGCATTTCATTTCACTAGTATTATCCTCAATTGTGCGTAAATATTTACAGTGTTCAGCTTACCCATGAGATTAATATCGCCCTGGACCCCCACAGTTGCCACATATACAACATTGCCTGGCTGCATAACCAGCGTGGTTGGTCCTTGTAGTGTAGTGGTTAACACGTCGGACTAGTATACCGAAACCGTGGGTTCGAGTCCTGCCAAGGGCATATGATATTTTTCTCTTAATTCTTTATTCTATTATTCACACCGAAAGCATTTCATTTCACTAGTTATTATATCAATGCAGCAGATAGACTTCTACTACTACATGTACTGTAAAATCCTGGAATTTAACTTTCACTCTTGGTGACTTGAAGCTCACGCTAACTCAAAACCAAAATTGATTTTCCATGGATTTACATTATTTACTGTAATTGTACCCTTAGTAAGTGAACCCTCAAAAACTCAACCCTTTTTTGTATGTCTCTTGAAGTTTTGAGTTATTGGGATTCTACTCTACTACTACCAGTATGGAGCTATCATTGAAGCCCATATATGGTGGAACCTCATTAATACAGACTAGAGCTTTCATTTTAACAGATGAGTGTGTCTTACAGCGAGACGCTTAAAAGTATACCGCATTTAATGTATTTGCATACTTCTATGCCTGGCTTTTTGCTGCCAAACGTTCTTTACAGGCCTTATTTGGTAAAACCAGACAGCTTCACATCAGAAGCTGTGCATAGAAGTAATCGAAAATACATTAAAAGTGGTCATACTTTTGCGCATCGCACTTTAAGTGGTTAATGTAACAGAAATGTAATCCACTAGGTTGACAAATGAAGTATATACTGTAAGGTGGGTGTCTGATGTATGAAGTGGGAATCAGAAAAATAGGGCTCAAATGTATACTAATGAAATGATACAAATCAAATATCCTACCAGATGTTGCTGATTTTTCCTGGAGTGGTGAAATAAATGGTCTGTTGAGTTGAAAATAATAGGATTAAAACACTGTGTAAACTTATGATTACATACCTGTTTGCCTTTCAGTTCATGATATTGATAAAGCAGATTTTGTATGTGTGAAAAATCATGGCACATGGCTATGGTGCAGCGCAGACACTACATGGACTTTTGAATGTTTTCATACATGGCACTGCACTGACACAGTCAGTCTTATATTTATCTAACACTAAAATACTGAGCATCATCTGATGATACTTACTTTTTGACTGAACCAGATGGACTTGAATATTTTGATCCATAAAAAGCTAAGAAATAAAGAATTATTTGTTGGTTTTCTTATGTACAGCATATACACATACATGTGCTTGCAAATATTAAAATAGTTATTTTTTGCATAATCATGAAAAATTCTGGCATTTTAATATTGCTATGTTTTTACATTATAATAATACATTTGCCAAGAGTTCAATTTTGATTTTATGACCTTGTGATAATTTTTTAATGTAGGTTTTAGAGCTTGAAACTTCAGCTTTTACACTGGAATATACAGTAGCAAATTTACTATGGATGTAGATGAGTAAAAAATCCAACTTACGATTTAGACCTCTGGAAAGGTATGGAGTGTGCTTCCTTTTTACACCTAAATGAGTATTGGTTGGTTCTAACCTTGAATTTTATAACAAGAATAAATGTTAAAATATGCTTATCCCATGTCATGACATGCCAGGTTGAACATCTTTATAAGATCATGCAAAATCTTGCCAAGATTCTTGCCTGGAAAATCCTGCAAGACCCTGCAAGCTCTACACAAGATCTTTAAGGATCTTGGAGGAACTTCTTAAAAATCTTGGATCTTCTTGCCAAGATCCTGTCATGAACTTGACAACATCTTAATTTAAAAAAATCTTAATTTTATATCGATACAATATATATATGTCAGATAGTTATGAATATTAATATATTTATTTCCCTTTTTTGCCATCTTTTAATATATTTGTCTTGTTACTTCCTGTTTTTTTGTGTGTTTTCAAAATTTTCTTACTCTATTTCTGACGCTATATTATTTAATTTAACTTGCTGTGGAGGGTGATTAACTAGAAAGCCTGAGCTACTTTAATTGCCCTACACTTTCACTCAATAATTGATTACAAAGATTGTAACTATAATCTGTTTACTTAATTATATTATCTCTTGTAACATTATATTGTATATGTAGTGTAAATAAACTAAAATTGAAATTCAACATTGTTTCATGGCTGTGCATGAGAAGACACACAAATATATAATACTATTCAAACAAAGCATCTTATCCTCAAGAGAAGGACATATAGTCTGAAATGGGAAAACATTAGGCACAAGCAAAAGGAGGACTATTGTGAGCTCTCAATGTAAAATGTGTGTACTTGATGTCCTTAAGTTTGAAGGTATAACTGCATATAAACCAAAACCCTACCTTGAAGGAGAATGGTTGTGATCTGGTTTAGTAGATAAAAACTGATTTGCTTCACTTGACTGGACTGATGCAATTGTATTCTTCTGAAAGTTACTGTTTAATGGTTGGTTCTAGGGAAAACAAAAATGCCTCGGTGAATACTTGTTGTAACTGTATTAAGCATATACTACACCAAAGGTACACAGCAACCTTTTAGCTTGACTTGCTAAATATTTGTAATAGTTACTATCAAAACAAAAAAAACATGGGTCATTATACTTGGGATAATTGACCTCCCAACAATTATCCAAAGGATACTGACTAGTGGAGTTCTAAAGGAATGTAGACTAGAGCCTTGATGGTTATGATATTATTTAGACCATCACGTGATCAAAAAAACATCCCCATGGGCTTCAAATTTCAACAGTGTAATTGAAACTCTACCTGTTTTGATAGTTTTGATAGTATGAAAATAATTGAAAATAATTAACCTTTTCACTTTTGTAGATTTGACTATATCTTACCTCATCATTTCCTAAACTGCCACTTTGCTGGATTGTTCCTGATGGCTCAGCCCTCTGGTTTGGTCTTGAGCTGATTTCTAAGAAAAAAAAGAACCACTTATTTTACACATTACAATAATACTAAACAACAAACAAACCAAACAAACATCATTCTTCTCCTTCTATAATTGAAAGCCTGTTCCATATGCTACTAACTTTACTCATGTGCCGAACTTAATTGCTAAATTAATCTGCTAAGAGTGGCATCTGAATCAACTTAGTATAACAGTTTCATTTTGGTATAACAAACATTGCCAAGTTCGGCACGGCTTGTTGCATTATATGACACTGGAGCAAGAACCAATTCAGATGGCACTTTTGTCATGTCCAGGACCTAATGCATGAATTATGATAACTGGATATCTTCCCTTCCCTTCACCCCTGTGAATAATTTAGAAGTGAATTAGGTTCAGCACAAGTACAAGCTCCAGTTCAGAGTTGAACTTAGTTGTATTAAGTTTGGCACATGAGTGTATTATCTGAAACAAGCATTCTTCCCAAGAGAGTCAAATGACAAAGACATGGCAGCCATGTTGGTGGTATAAACAATGAAAAATAATGAGAAGTCTTTTGTTAAGCCACTGTTACACATTTTTTTTTCATGCAACTTGAGCCGCAGGCAAAAAAGTTCAAGTTGCACGCGAGCATGTGACATAATTTTGTTGTTGCAACTTTCGAAAATTTGTTGAGAAAGTAGAAACCAAATAAACTTTTCGTACAACTCTTATGTTCGAAAAATAAGTTGGGGGGGGGGGGGGGTCTTACACACCAAAACAATGCTCATGCAACTTGAACTTTTTTGCACGCGGCTCAAGTTGCAAGAGAAAAGACTATGTGTAACAGGGACTTTAAATACCACCAACATGGCCACGGTGACGCAACAAGCAATCAAAGAATAGGTGTACTCGGGTACTAAAATAATGTCCTCGGATCCACAAGGGGGGCATAGTAGTAGTTGAACTTTAATTCTTTAATGCTGAATGAGCAACCTACGATAAATATAGTTTTTTTTACCTTTACGTTCAGAAAATTTCCCTTCATTGATAGTGTTTAGTAAATCAACCAGTGTCTTCAATTCAGTTTCATTTGCTTCTACAATTGACAACGCAGTCTTGTTGTACCCAAAGGTAATGGTTAGTTTAGTAGGCCTTACACTCAACTTAAACTGATGTGGCTTTAACTGTTGAATCAAATATGCATATAATTACATATATTAGACTTATATAAGCTCAATACCACGTTTGTAAAGCTTATCTTTCTTATTCAAAGCTTATCTAGAAATCAAAACACAAGCTTATATTAAAGCTTACTTCTAAACAATTTCAACTAAACAACGAAAATGCTCGTTTCAAACGTTTTTAAAGCAACACTTTTCTACATCGACAGCATTAAATGATTAAAACGATGTTAACTTTAAGCTAATGGACTTTATAGACAATATAATAAACAAATATCTTTGCAAATTATTATTTTCAAGCAATAGACGCTGACTTACCGGAATAGTTTTCTTTGATGCAAATGAACGTTGCCCAGCAGTTTGCTGAATAGATATACTGAAAGAATTAGTATTTCCCAGTCTTAAAACTTTCATTTTCCCAATCTTGAAATCAGTACTAGGTATAGATATATCGGTGCATTTAACTTTGCCATTTGCTTCGAATATGACATGATTCAGCGATCTTCCCGCGAGCGCCGCCATCTTGGATTCTTTTAGAAAATGGCGCCAAAGAACCCAGACCCCTTGAATCTGGTCATGTGGTCATCATGTGACGTATGAGGTACCTCCATCGATTTTGGAGGACCTTGGGGCTATCTGTAAGCAAATATTGTCATCAATATTATTACTTTTATCAGTTACCATGCTATGCAGGACATTTACTATTCAGCAAATAGTTCAGTGTCCACCATGGATTCCTGTATAGAAAACCCGAGGACTCCCGCCAGGATAGGCTCAGGGTTTTTGGACCCCAGAGGCACCAGCTTAGGCACATCCGTATCACTGAACCATCACTAGTACCCCCCGGTACAGAAACTAAATCTTTATCGATTATTGCGGGTGGGTACTAGTTGGGACTGCGCGTTTGTGTGTTGAATACAACACGTGAATAAATTAATAAGAAGTTAGTTCTCCGACAAAGGACTTTTTCTGACACGGTGTTAATTTTTTTGTAATTACTAAATACTTAATATTCAGTGTTTCTTTAGTATGCATGAGTGTGTGTATGTGTGATTGCATTTCCTTTTTTCTATATTTGGATGCTATATAATTGTACTCCGACCAACTTCAGAAAATTTACTGATAGGCGTTACATTTCATGCAAGTGCATGCAAGCTAGCTGCATGCATGTGTCACAATGTCACTGCAAAGGATGGTAGCGAACTTACGAATAGCGAATATTGCCCGACAATGCGAGTCACCGTCACAAGACAAGAAGCAGGACCATTCGTCGAGGTTATATCATATTGTCGGCGGAGCAGATTTATGTTATACAAGAGTCGAGGGGTAGGCTTAGCTTGACAGGGGCGTAGAAAGGGAAGGGGCTGTCAATAAATGATGTTATTTATAATGGTAATTGAACTAAGTGGAGTGCAATTTGGTCTGATATCAAACGCGCGATAACAAAATCACACGACCGCGTAGCGGGAGTGTGATTTGTAATCGCAAGTTTGATATCAGACCAAAATTGCACGACACAAAGTTCAATTATCACTTTATTATATCCATTTTGAAATCATACTAGATAGACACTAAATTTGTGATAAATACAAAAGTATTTATTCACAAATAGCCAGTATTTTGTTTCTTTTTGTAACAAAAAATTCCAGTCAAACTTGAGAAAAGCTACATTTTATGTTCCTTATTTGCTGTAATCTGATTGGCTGATTACATACAATCCTGTAATCTGATTGGTTACCTTTTCTAGTGTTGCATTGTGATTGGCTGACAAAAAGATGCGATTCGGACTCAAAATAGTGCGATTCGTGCTTGAATCAATCTACTGAGAGCCAATCAGATTACAGGATTTGCTAGTGATTTCAAAGTGGATATAATAAATTTAGATAGAGACAATCTGGCCTGACAAACGGTACGTATACATATCTGATGCATTACAAAAACATCAGTGTCAATTAGCTTCAAAGGTGCACTGAAATTCCCATACTCCTGCAGTACCTAGTTTATGCGACCTTTGGCTTGGTCGCCCATTTGTCCCCCCCCCCCCCCCCCCCCAATTATTAATTGAAATAACCGAAAAGTGGGGAGGCTTTTTCCGGGGGGGGGGGGGCACTTTCATATACAGCCTATACCGCGGGGATGTTCCGCTGGATTTCCATGATATTGTCAGTTTTGGATTCGAGTCTCCCCCGCAGCCGTTTTTAGTGTCGTCTTGGATAGGTTAGGGGTACTAGTGTTTTCGAGAAAGCGGACATCCAATTTTAACTCATTTTTGTCGAAACTATTTTTTTTTCGCCGCCAAAATGAACGCTACTTTTAGCATGCGTAACTTGCAATTGTACCGGCGTATTTAGGTTATAGAATTTCTCTTGGGTTTTAGATAGGGCCGGGTATAAGGGGCTCCTTGTTCTTTTTAAATGATGCCGCCCATGGACACACAATATGGAAATGGTTGCCACAGTCGTAGAACTATCAGTAGAATATCAGAAAAGCAAAAAGTCGATTCCACTTGTTCAACCCAGACGTTATAATTTAAAATAGACACGCGCACAAGTCAGTTTGTTTTGCACCAAGGAAATTTCTTGTACAACTTACATATATTTTATTTATTAAAAAAAAGAGATTGCATTGCGTTAATTACGAGGACAATATATTTGCACCTCTACTAGCTAGCTATACAATACTGTCACGTATCTATTAAGTATATCTTCATTTAAAACCTCCATCAGATTTCTGATCGATATTTTCATTTACTTGATTTTGTTTTCGATGCCGACAGGACCTGCACCTGGTCCGCACTTCGAGACTGTCATTGCTATAGAGAATAAGTTCACCAGTTCACTACATTTATTCTTACTTATTTTATATTGTCGCCATATTATTATTTTAATTACTTTAAGGGGGTCACTGGCCTCGTATGGGTCTCGTGTCCCGTTTATTCGTGTACATCATTTTGGGCAACTATATTTATACATATATACATTTATACATGTTCATACATATATATTCATATTACATATTTAGCCAAGAGAGTATGAAGTAAGAGAGCACATCTCTCATGCAGTCATAGGTCTATCCCCATGAAAGTTATTTGAAAATCTATTTTTAGCTGCGCGCGCAGCTTGACCTGAATCAGAGATCACGATAAAAATATTTCAGATATTTTTATCATGCGATAAAAATCTGTGGGCGGAGCTAAAAATGACTGTGCGAAGCTGGAAATAGCTGCGCATGGAGCTAAGAATAGGTACGCGAAGCTAAAAATAGATTCTCAAAATATTGATAGTTCCCAATGAAATTGTTAAAAACGTACTTCAAATTGGTTTGAATTTGTGCGCCGTAAAACGAGACCAATTTCAAATTAAAATGACCCAACTTTCTAGAAGTCATGGTCTCCTTCATGAGCTAGCTCTGCCCTTGTGCCTTGTAAGGTCTTGTGCAATCCTGCGCAGTGTTCCATCTTCAATGATATTGCTTTATTGATACAACTAAGACTTGTCTTTGGCATAGATTTTAAAAACACATTATTTTCAATAACGTTTCTACACTTTCAAAAAGGACCAAAAAGCTAACTTCCGCTAGATAGGTGTTGAAGAAACTACAGTTTTCGTACGGTGTAGCATGTTAGTTATGTGTTTCAGCACATATATTTTGTCTGATTCCTTCAGATTTGTTTTTAGCAATCAAAGTCTTGTCTATGCAGAAAGGTCAAGTATATCACAACTATGGGCATGCGCAGACCATTGCATGACATCATATTTCCGGGAATCCCCAGTTGCATCTTATCCGAGTATCTTTGTTTTTCAACAATACCTGGACAGGGCACGATTGAAACTGAGCAAAGGAATCAAGATGAACAAATTGTTGGGTGCTTCCTTAATTTTAGGTGCTATATCCATGTCAAAACAAGCAGGATACAGCTCCTCGAATAATTCAGAAGCACCAGCAATAAGAAAATATAAATGTAATGTAGTGGAAGGCAAAAAGCCTTGGTGTGCTTGTCGCTCATCCAAATCGTCCGCTACCATAGATCTGTCTTCCCTGGGAAAAAACTTGGAGGCATCGATTCCTTCACCTAAGTAAGTTTTAAAAAGAAATTAGGATTAAGCGGTATAGCGTTATTTTAAATGATTCTTTTTAAAAGTGCTCGCTCATGACGTAATACTTTTAAGTACTTAGAAGTATATAGACCTGGCTTGTTCACATTTTGCACCATTAAAAGAGTTATGTTAATCATTCAGCCACAAAAACGTTTTTCTCATACTGACTTGTGTTTTCATCGTTAAATTTTCAGTAAAATATTCAAGTTTTAATTACAAAATGATCAACTCAGGCTCTTGGAAACGCGTCTAAACTTGAAGGTCTATTAAACAGAGCCCTCAGCCCTCACGTGTTGTTTTGGCAAAATCCCAAGCCCTGCAATGAATACGCTGGATCTAAAAAACAACTAGACGCTCTTGGAGCGTTCACTGGGTTGCCTGTGCGACAGCTCGCCCACTCACCAATCCTATATACTCTATTATTTCTTTCCAAAGTGTTCCTTTTGGGTTCAAAGTCCCCCTTTATTAAAAACATTTTAAATTCTAGTAAGACATTAGTGTTGCGTTACTGACTTGTCAACGCATATTATATTTCTACTTGACCTACTAGAGTACCTTTCAAGACTAGCTGATGAAATAAACATATCTATTTCAGTATCGAAACTGTTCGCTGCAAAACAAACGATTTATCAATGTAAATACTCTTAGCCAAAATGTGTTTAACTGGTCATTTGTTTTTCCCTCAGTTTTTGTTTTTCTCTATTTTCATAAATGGAAATATTCATCAAGGAGTCTTGGCAGTTCGCTTTCTTGTAGATCACTATCAGCTCGTCTGACTTCTACAAGTTCTTGGAGTCAGCTTTCATCAAAGCTTTGTTTGTCACTCGTTTTGTAGTTTTTTCTCAGTATATTTTTTTGTATCTGAGATCTGGTAAGATCTAGTTTGATCATAGCTAGGTAGTTTATAGATTCTCTTAGTCTATTTTGACTAGTTTGTCTAGTTCTACGATTCTCATACCGTAGTTTGCTCATAGATTCTCAAAGATAGCTCATAGATTCTCAGACTTCTCTCTTTGAGTATGTGGACCAACCCGTTCCAAAATCGCTCAATAACATCTTTTAGTGTGTGTCTATCACGCACGGCGTGTGTGTTTGTAAGTAGTTTAAGCGTAGCGTTAAAAAAAACCTAAAGACAATAGTACGCAACATGCCTAAAGACAAACTAGTACTTCACGAACCCTGAACGAATGAATTAATGGTGACACAACACTAAAAACTATAAATACATCGTCCTCGATGTCGTGTGGCAACTTCATTGTTTACAAGTTCTCGACCAATCATGACGTGTGAAATTATGGTCTACCTGACGCCCGAAAAACGGATATCATTTTAAGACTGGTTTGCTACCATAGCAACCCAGTAAAAACAAAAAATTCAGCACATCACAAGTGGGATCGATGGGGGAAATGAGAGGCACAGAAAAAAAATTGAAAAACATTTTTATTTTAGCAGAGCACCACGCCCATTTCTCCAAGGAGTTTGAAGAATAAAGGAAAAATAAGGATCATTCTTACTTCCTGAATCTATATATAGCTAAATTCCACTTTAAGTCCCCTCTTCCCAGTACAAAAGCATATTAACCAAATCCTTGTTTCTATCATACTCATTCAGGGTCTATACTACATCTAGGTTGTAAAAAAAAAATTGTTTACATTATCACTCTTCATTGCTACATGCTGACCAAGACAAGAGGGTTAGAGTCGTGGCAGGGAAATCTGTCAATCAAGAAAATTGTTCAATTGTTCCTTTACATATAAGGCTGCACGATTGATGGCACTGTATTGCTTGATTTCCCTGTTGCAACTGTTGTCTCGATCAATGAAAACAAAGGTAACTTATTATATCTATTCTATTTCTTTAGGTTCAGGTCTAAACCAGTTCAAGGATGGAGTATTGCTTGGACACCATGTGAAGACTTTGATATGTTTACCAACATAACTCTAAATCCTGATGTGGGTGAAAAGGCTTGCAAGGGAGTAGGGGTGAGTAAACAAAAGTTAATGTACAGTAGCAAAACAAATGTAGGCTTCTGATATTTGACCCTGTAACTATTTGGCCTGTGGAGGTGCATCGTCATATCGTTCGTAGTCGTCAGCGTGGTGTGCTGTCGTCAGCGTTCGAATTATGTCACGTGTACGTACGCGTACGCGAGACACGCACTTGTTTATCACATTATAAAACCAGGAACACTACACCGGAGCGATACGGTTAAGTCGGAACCACCAGAACAACCGTAGTGTGTTTGTAATTACAGAAATAAGGAATAACAGTGAAAGGTTTGATATGATTTATTATTTTTGTTACTGCCGAAATTCGAAACTTCTTAACGGCCCGGCGTGCACGTGATCAATCGAATGATTCGGAAATCGAATCACATGATTGGATTCGGTCGAATGCTTTGTGATTTGTGAATTCGATTGCATTTGATTGGCTGAATGTCGATTGGATCTAGATAATGGTCCTATAAACGTCTGTATAAATTACAATTGAACGTAATTTAACGTTCGATTGTGTTTTTGTTTTGTGAACTTGATTGTCGAATGCAATGAAATCCGATGATATGACGATGGATATGACTTATTTACAGCAGTACGTATATAGCGACTATATATGTATATGTATGCTGAATACGTATAGTAATCCAACGTTTAAATCATAATTTACAGCGCAACGCGCGAAAGTATGACCACTTCTAGTGAATTTGCATACTCTTATGCATAGGCTTTTGTAAGTTAACCGACACATTTTCAATGTGAAGCTGAATGGTTTTACAAAAAAAGCCGTGTAAAAGCTCGTTTTGCAGCAAAAGCCCGTACATACGTATGCGAATACATTACATGTGGTTATACTTTTGCCGTTGCGCTTTTAACAAATTTCTAAATTTCACGCTATTCACAGGTCAGTTCTGTTTCAAGGAGTTTTTATCATACTGAAATTCACAGGTTTCTCTCTGGAAAATAAAATCCACAGGTTTTTTTCACAGGTTTAAAATTTTCACAGGTTTTTCACAGGTTTCGAAAATAAGAATTTTTCCAAAAATCAACCTGAAATTTGGCAGTGTAAAATTCACAGGTTTTTTCACAGGTCATTTTCATGTCACATGTAAATTCACAGGTTTTTCACAGGATTTTCACAGGTTCTCAGCCAGTAGTGTAGTGTGGCTCAGTGGTAAAAGTCAATAGACCTTACCAGCTATATTATACTAGCTTGGAGAGTTTTTCCATTTTAGATAGTGTGTCATTACTGTGCAGATACTCCAACCGGGATCACTTTGATAAACTAGTGTCATTAACCAATCACATTGCAAAATTTAGTTCAATATTTTTAACCAACCAATCAGCACATCAATGAAATAAGAGCATGAGAAGGTGATAATCTGATTGGCTTATGCTGTTATCAGTTCAATCTCTGTCTAGTCTATGTTATCCGATTGGTCAGTTTTATTCAAGTGGTCCCGGTTAGTGTGTCCGCACAGTAATTGTGTCCTGAAGCAAAATATGATTCTTAAACATGAAAACAGTACACCCATGCATGAGAGCTGAAATGCAGGGGCATATATATCCAGGGGGTGTTTGCCCAAGGCCTCAAACTGCAATTGAACTCCCTAAATGACGACTATGAACCCCCCAATTAATGTAAAATAATTGTTTCCGAGTGTTCAGCAGTTCAAATCCCCTTGCCTTTTTTTGGGTTCAGCATAACCCCCCTAACCAAAATTTTGAAACCCCCTTGTGAAAATCCTGGATCCACCCCTGAAATGGTCTGTATAGTACCATTTTCTTTATGAAGAAAATTTGCTCCTAATAATTTGATACAATCCACATTTCCATGTAAATGTATGTGTACATGATTAATGAAACTGGAATTTTTGATATTTCAGTTTGCTCGATACACAGAGACATCTGCAAAGATCTGTAATGGATATGGATCCCATGAAACCTCGGCCAAATTTTACAGCCATGGTTATGATGGAACGACTGGAAAAGAAAACTTTTACATCGATTTTCTTTATTCTAAAGCTGCCCAAGAAAGGTATTTTGCAACTACACCTTTTGCCCTTCATTGATACAAGTTACAAATTCATTCTAATGAATAGAAAAACTGTGCTTTCCTGACTACATGGCACATGATTATATTATGTTTGCAAAATTAGTATAGATAATAGCATGGTTTGTAGTGATATTTGGCGTAAATATTTCAAAATTGTTTGTAATTTCACGAGCTGTCCTCATTAAATGTTCTTATTGACGTTTACCATGGTTTCTTTTTCCTGAACACTTAAAATTTAAGAAAAGTGACGATTTTCCCACCAAACAAACATGGCAGACTGCTGCAGTTGTCAAATTTTATCTTTCCTACATAAACATTTATGGGAATCCGGTGTTGCACATGCTTATTGGATGATAAGTCTTTTGTTTTCTATCCAATCAGAAAAGGCTATCTCGAAATACCTACATGTAGGTATATCCAAATTACGTTGAAAAAAAATTGGTGGCCGTTTCTTGCTTAAAAATGCACATTTTCTTTATTGAAGTCTAATGAGAAAATACCACTGCTCTTAGCCAATCAAATTGCAGAAATTTCTTAGGTCATCATATAAAGCACAGTGAAGAATAACATTTTCAACAGTGTTAGTCATTCTTATCCTATTCATTACTAATTAGGGTGAGACCCAACAAAATTGCATGACTGGGGTCAAATGAGAGCAAATATGTAAATCCCATACAGCTCAGCTGATTATTTAGTATTCTGTTTCAGATATATTAGGCTAATAAGCATTTTGTAAATCTGATACAGAATACTAATTAACCTGTAGGTCTGGCATAAGTAGAATGGTTACCTAGAGCCTTTTCTTGCACATACCAAGAATGTGTGACGTCAAAAAACATTGTATGCATGTTCCTCAAAAACATCAAACTGTGTTTTCTTAATTAACACTGCTTTTGAAATGTATTTTTCAGAAATCAGCATCTTTGTGAAAAAATGAATATTATAAATAAGATACAAATTTAAACGAGTGATATAAATCTGGCTTGAGACTGTATAATCCATGCAACATTTGCCACTTATATTAAATCTATTGCTTATTAGTCAAACCAAAGGCTGGGCAATAGCAGGGGGAGGAGCCTGGGGGCTGCCCCTCCCCCCCCCCCCCCAATAATTTCAAATGTACTGTATATTGAAAATTTTAGGTGTTACTAATACATAGGTCGTTTTAGAATATAGCACCCTCAATACTTTTGACCTAAGCCCCCCCCCCCCCCCCCCAATATTTTTGGCCTTGCTATGGCACTGAAAGTTAGTTGATTCTACATGTGGAGCTTCATGTGCAGATAGTCTAGGAGAAGGAATAAAAATTTATTATGCAGAAAAGTAAAATAAGAATAATAGAGGAAAATACAGTACTTGTGTCTGTGTTTGAGGGGGGAGGGGTGATGGCACAGATCCAGATAGCTAGCTGGCTTCACTGTCTATTTGTATACAGGAAAAACAGTACATAGTAACATGCACAGTAATTTGCGTCAATGAAAAACTATTGCTGAACTTATTATATTACTATATTATTCAAAACTGATATTTTCCTTTTCTTGTGAGCAGAAGAGCTAGAATACAGCTAATATGCACTCCAAATACTGATGAAACTTCTTTTGAATATCTGGGTGACAAAGCAGGACTAGAGGTAATTGTTTTTGCTTGGAGATACCTGTTTAGCTTTGGCGTAATGTTTTCCCATTTCAGACTAGAGTATCATTAATCTTCATATAATGGTTGCACAGGAGAAGACACATAAATATGGCTACCACTGAATCAAAGAATCATATTCCCAAAGGAAATGACATGGTCACTAATTTGCTTATTTGGAAATCTTTGTGCCGAGTTTGGTGCTTGTACTCAAACACAATCCCATCACTAACAGACCAAACTATAAAGGGAAACTGCTATGCCCAAGTTAAAGATATATTTAGTTAACATTCATTTCTTTTCTATTTACATTTCCCCCTCATATCTCTAATTTTACAAACTACATGGATGTAACTGTTATGTATTATTTTTTGAAAGCAATTTCTTTAAAATAATGTTAATTATTATTAGGTTGCAAACTTTTCCTCAAAATGTTGCTGTTCAAATAAGGTGTGCAGTAAAAACGGAAATCATTCTCACAAAAGTAAGTATATAAATGATGGGAAAATGTGTACCTGTCCCAGTGCTGATTGCTTGGTTGTACAGCACTGGCAATGAATTATGGATTTATATAACATAAAGCACAGAATTCAAGGTTTCTGATTGGCTGACAACAGGGCTTTTTTCTTGACACTAATTAGCAGCTCATACATGCCTGCATGCAGCCATAAAATGTTTTGGTCAAATATTTGATTATGCAAAACCGTATGTTTCATTTTATAAACAAAAAAACTCAATCCTGAAAGGCTGAGCATTGATTTCACTTATATTTCCAATGTTTTCAATTATGGAAAATTTTTAATGAAATAGAATGAAATTCATATTGTATGAAAGATCTAATATGCTTTGTTAATCTTTAATATGACAGAATACCAAGTTGGTGGAGGAGTGATAGCAGGTATATCTGTTGCTGTTATTTCAGTCATAATAGTGATAGTGATAGTGATTGCAGCTGTAGTATACAAAAGACGACATAGAATTCCACATCCAGTACAAGTAGGTGCTCAAGAGCATGATGAAAGATATCCCATATTAGGATAATACCCCAGTTTTGCATTCGATGCAAACTGCTGTTTTTGAATCTGACCACAGACTCAATTGCACAGGCTTAGCCTCATTTGTAAGTCAGCTATTTACAGACACCATTAAAAGTCTGGGATTTCAGATGATTTGCAAAAGTCAACCCTAATGTAAAGTTGAATAATACCAATGTTTTAAAATCCCACTGACTTTTAATGGTGTCTAGGCTAAGCCTGTACAAACGAGTCTGTAGTCTTCATAAACAGCTGTTTGGATTGAATGCGAAACTGGTGTATTTGAAAACCAGCTTACAGATAATACCTCCTAGGGGTTTGAAGAAACCCAAAGGTTATATAAGCATCTTGATCATCATGCAGCTTAGCATAAATTACTCCGCCTAGTTTTTGCTCAATATCTAGAATAAAATGGATATTAAAATAATTATTAAAATCAGTGCAACCATAAAATTCTGATAATATGTACTATCATTGGTAGCAAGAAGTGAATCTAGGACAATCTAGAAAACGTGTTTTCAAGCACATCCAGGTTCTTTTAAAAAATTATGGCATATTGCATTTTGTACTTGTAAGAAACAAGACTAGTAACAACTGACAGCTAGGATGGCCGACTTAGAATTTAACAAACCATGAAAAATGATGCAACTTAGTCATATTTTGAGGGAATTGAATGATTTAACATCACAAACAATGGACATACATGATAATTCTGAAAAAATTTGTAAATAGATATCTAAGTTTTTTTAAGGACTGGCAAACAATGACATTGTTTTGGTTAATCATTATTCAAAGTTTCCAACCAGAAATCTGTTGGACAATCCATCAAGGCAAAGTGACAAAACCTATTGTAAAAATGATTGGAACATAACAGCACAATGGCGATGTCTATAAATATTGGGTCCACCAAAACTTGTTGTAATCATTGTAATTTTGTACTAAATTGGTTTATAAATATATAATTTTTTTGTTTTAAACATAGTAATTTTTTTTTTAAATTCTTAAAATATTCACTGATGCTGTAAACAAAATTTGTAGAGTGCAAAAACTACATATATAAAACAGTACTATAATATGACTAGCACTATATTTAGTACCAAATAGCACTGATGCACCAATAGACATTGCACTATTTTATACTATTTAGTGCAAAATAAATTTATATAACTGTTTCACAGATTAAGTGTCTGCACTCTAAACTGACTTCTTTCCTTGTATATATACTCTAGTTTTAATTTAAAAATTATATTTTGGCTGCATATTTAAATATGCAGGATAAGGGAAATAAAGGATAATATTTGAATGAACTGATTTTACAAACTGCAATTCTTATTTTCTTACACTAGAAACTACTTTGGTGCATCTTCACTGTCTGAAAGTGTGAGGACTTAGATTTGAAAATATGATAGACTAGTGTGTATAGGAATAAAAGATGAGGGCCTGAGATTTGAAAGTTTGAATAGATATTCAGCCTGGTTCACACTAGTGGAGCAAGCATAAGCATTACAATATGTGCAAGTGCAGATATTACTAAGTAATAAAAGTCTTTAAGGATGAATGAATGTTTGTACTGTCCAAATTGAAGGGGTTAACCAACCATGAAAGACTATCTGCACTTGCATACGTAATTATGCTTATGCTTGCGTCGCTAGTATGAACCAGGCTTTAGCAAAAAGTTAAAAGCTAAAGCCCCCAGTCCCTCCCCTCTGGAGACCCCATTCTTTAAAGTATTATAGAGACATCATTTCTTGGCATTGCTGCTGCATTTGCTTCTGAGAGACTAGATAAACACTGTGGTTTAAAGCTCTCAATGCAACAAAAGTCTAAACCTGTGTTGAATACACGAGAAAACAGCAACAATAAATTTGTCAAGTGGAAAAATGGAGATTTAAAGGCAACACATTACTGTTATCAAAAAAAAAACCACATCTGACCTGTGATGATGGATCCAAAGATGATAGTATTCATAGCACTCCCACTAATCATCATCCCATGCACAAGAGCACTTGCTATATCTTACATGCTTGACCTTCAGGCATATTATCTGATGGCCTGACCATTGGGCCACTATAACTCTATAAAAGAAGCTATTAATACCTAGTACTAAATCTAAATTAATCATGTTGCTATTAATATCAGAAAAAGTTAAAAATACTCAGGGATGTGAAATAACATGTAAAGAGAAAAGTTGTCTATTATGCCCAATTATTTTGACTGGCCATAAGACCATCTATTGACAATAATACTAGTCTGATACCCATTCCAGTCATAACAATATCATTTATTTTCACAAATCAAAAGGCCTTATTACAATTATGAAATCTCACAGCCTTGAAATACAAAGTTACAAGATGCAGAAAATCCTATTTGCATTCACAAACACACATCAAAAGTTTAAAGCCAACACAAGATTGTCCAGCATTTATCATTATCTTTAATCTTGACCTAGCTTAGTGTTCTTGAGTTGGTTTTTCACGAGTCAACATCATTAAAATTCCTGGACCAAGGAGAGCAACAGAAATGCACATAAAGGCTGTGACTTGCTGACCAGTGCTCTGAAAAATAAATAAAAGTCAAATTTGATCTTTGAACTAATACCTAAGCATGTATTTCATTAGAATCATATATCTGAGTTAGTTTATACCCATAGTTGAATGCTTCTAACTTCTTAATTTTTACAACATTCAACCTCTAGCTGTAATATTCTAAAAGTAATTAAGTATCTATCTATCTAATAAAGTATCTATTAAGAACCATAGATGAAAAGTAAGCCTTTTTACAAGCTAAAATAGATAAATTGCATAAGAAGTGCAAGAACTTACCATTGGTTTACCGCCTTCTCCAATCTGTTCTGGCATTCGACCTGTTGTCATGCTTCGTCTAAAAAGTGTCGTCCTAGCTATTCTTAAAGCGTGTCCCAACATTTTTTTGCTTAAATTCCCACGAAGACGTAAAATAAAGGCCAAATTTTGTGGTGAATTAGTCGAGATAACTTCGACTTTCAACAACTCTTTTCCAAGATGGCGGTCATGTGAACACTCGGCTCAGCCTCTCACGGCCAACATAGTTACTAGGCTCTTTTGATCAAATATACCACAGGTAAACCAGCAAACCTACGTGGAAACTGAAGCGCATTTTTCGGGGGGAAAAAATATGGCGGGTTAAAAATAATTCTTATTCTCAAAATCGAAATTATCTCCCGTAAAACGAGTGGGCTGAACTTGAGAGTAATATCTTATTTTCATGTCACGAAAACAATAACAAAAGCAAAAGAAAGAAAGAAAGAAAGAAAGAAAGAAAGAAAGAAAGAAAGAAAGAAAAGAAAAGAAAAGAAAAGAAAAGAAAAGAAAAGAAAAGAAAAGAAAAGAAAAGAAAAGAAAAGAAAAGAAAAGAAAAGAAAAGAAAAGAAAAGAAAAGAAAAGAAAAGAAAAGAAAAGAAAAGAAAAGAAAAGAAAAGAAAAGGAAAGAAAAGAAAAACCCATACCATAAACACATCAAAAACTTGACACATTAGATCACAATAGTTAGAAACATTAATTTTATTTAGTTATAAACACATATTAATTTTACCTGGGCAACAGGCGCAGAAATATGCTTAACATTTTTAAAATTCTTCATTGCGGAAAAAAATGACAAACCAAAAGTAAAAGCAAACATAGTCATAATCAAAAGGTTGTCCTAGGAAAAAAGCCTTAAAGACCAAAAGAAGTATCACGTGATGATTTTTTAAATTCATTTTAAACGATATAAATTCTGGTTTAAAAAACTTTATGAGTAACAACGAACAGAGTGATAATTATGAAAACTACGTATAACGAACTCTAATGATTGCCAATATCGAGCATTTAGAGCTAGTGTATTAGTTATCACGTGACATTTCTTTTGGTCTTTAAGTCTTTTTTCAATTAAAGGACAATCTTTTTGACAATGACTGTATATATATATATATACATATACATTACCCATGGCAAGTCAACGTTCGCCAATCAAATTTTCGACGTTCCTGAGTAATTATTTTGTTTAACAAAAAATTGAATCCGGCGAAATTAAAAATTTGTTATATACTTTATAATATATTTCTTTAAATTTAGCATATTAAGCAGCAAGAAATTCAATGTTTTTCATTTATCTTTTGCATTTTCAGACCAAACAGCGATCTCTCGTATAGCTAACCACCGGGGATTCCCTTTCCTATCTCTTCGTAAACCTGTTATTTCAATTTTCAAGCACTGAAAAAGCGTCCCTTTAGGTTCACTACTCTCCACTTTCAGTTGTGGCATCTCATAAAACTCCTTCCAAAGAATAAATTCGTCGCATTCCCCTGCGTCATTTTGTTTACTGTAAAGTATTTTTGCAGCGCCAAAGTAGTCCTCCGGAGCACGAGCCCCTCCGGACTCCACAATCATTTTTTTCACCCTCAGGGGTTGAAGGAATTCAATAAGGACGTAGTCTCCCTTTTTAACGTTCTTTCCCCAGAACATACCATGACGAACAGTATCGTACGCAGACGAGATTTTACCTCCGCGCACGCGATCACGTATCGAGGTAGTGACGTCAGCATCGGGGTTATCGTTATCATTATAAATACGTCGACCAACTTTAATGTCCTCAAGCTTACGTACTTGACCATCAAGGGATGAGAAAGTACCCACATGGCGGAAGAGAGGTGGTCTGTACCTTGGCCACTGGGGATTGCCATTGAGGTTAAAGTCGTTGTATTGTCGGAAGAGAAGATCGACGGGGTATACCCAATAGTACATCTTAACGAAAGCCGACAAATGACCCAGATCAGAGGTGCGGTAAAGCATACCAATGAATCCTCGCGCCCCAAACTCTAATATCGACCACCTTCGTTCTTGATACTTTGTAATGAAGTCCTTGATTTTCTTGAGGTAGCCTTTACTTGTCGTTATATCATCTTCTATTTGCAGATAATACTGACCCAATTCTTTACAATATTTCATGAGGAATGCATAGTCTAGAGACTGCTTGGACCGCCAGCGTATCCTTTCGGGCTTGTCTCCCCAGAGCCGTGGCAGCTTGTTTAGATTTGGATAAAACGAAGTTGGTGCTTTGATGACTCGAATCAACCCCGAACGTAATTCCTTTGGAAAATCCTTGGTAATTTGATCAGATACGCTCAAAATAGATGTCGGATCGAAGTCTGCTACTAAGACGACGATAATGACCTCCTCCTTCTCCGATTCATCCAGACCGTCCACTAGATCTTTTAACGTTGAAGTTAAGTAAGTGGCTTTGGTTCGATGTATGGTTGGTACGCCAACAATAAGGAAAGCTAAGGATGAGAAAAAGATGTCGTTTAAGTGAGGAATGCTATCGCTGAGCACTCTATATAGTACGTATAAAGCTGAAAGAGAACTGAGACTTGAAAATTATCTCGCGCTCTGACTGGCTGAAAGCGCGTGCAGTATGATAGAACATAGCAGGCGCGCGCGCACCTTGTAGTCCGGACAACTAGTGCTTTTATCAAGATAAAAGTGGGACCCACTTTTCTCAGTATTCTTTGTATTTCGTACGCGCGCGCTGTTTTCCTTTTATATTTGCGATATGAATTAACAAGTTAGTGAGAAAAGTGGTTTCGTCATTTGTGTCTAAAATAATGGCTAATCTAATTACTATTTTATAAAAGAAATAAATTTGCTTGCTATGCTGTGTGAAGTTATAAAGCACTTGGGGATGACTCCTTGGGGATTGGTAGAACACTCGATACATGTTGAGAAAGCACCCCACAGCACTTTTTATATTTCTTCAATGGTGGGGAGGCTGTAGCTCCTCCTCCCCTCCCACTCTCCCGTCCCTATTAAAATGAAATAGCCAGCGCTCTCAGTGGTTGGGGGAAGAGCACATTAGTAAGAATGATGAACGGAAAAATGCAGTGTTAAGCATATATTGGCAGTTCTACTGTCATTGAGAGAAGAAGGAAAGAGAGGGCAGAGGTTCACAGCCCCTTTTGATCCACCTCTGAAACTGTGACTTAGAATAAACTTTGACAACTAACATCCTGCATATGGTTTTTGCCCTAGGATTTCACAAAGTTCAGTCCTTGACCTTCACTTTTTTATCACTAGTCCCTGGGCTAGTAGAGCTGATAGGTTACTAGCAGAGATGGCCCATTTGCTAGTGGTTCTTAAGTTTTACTAGCACAGAGGCAATTTTTACTAGTATAGTTGACTACCCCTAAGGTTGAGCACTGAAATAAATTTCAACTAAAATTCATAAAACTTATATGGTGTTGATTGTACTGAAGCTAGAACACTATTCATTGTATTTATCAAACTGAGAAAATGTCTTTGGTCTAGATAAAATAAATGGTTCTAAACACTATCAAGTCTACCATCAGCTTACCATCACGATTCCGTTTTTGTCCAGCAATAATATAATCTTTAGAGTTAAAATTGACAGCAGAGTCCTCCATTTTGTAGTTTGCTCTATCTATCATTTCTTTATGGGTATCTGAGTCAACTGCAACAAATAGGTTGTATGGTCATGGCATAGCTTTTATTAATAACCAATGATAACTATCTATCATTTCTTTATGGGTATCTGGTTCAACTGCAACAAATAGGTTGTATGCATGGTTATGGCATAGCTTTTAACCAATAATAACTTAACCAATTTTGTGTAGTAATTCAACTGAGTAGTGGATTTTTAAAAAGGGTGGTGACTGTTACAGGGTAACTCATGCCAATACCACAGGGAACACATAAAAGGCTGGAAAATCGAGGGAAACATGCATGGCTTATCAAATTGACAGAAATTAAATTTGAGAGCTTCAAGTAAATCGAGTGAAATTTTATCCAAATAAATTGGCTGGAAAATTGTGGGCCGGGAAACATGGCATATCAAATTGGCTAGTCACCCCCCTCACCACCCCTGGATCCACCCCTGAGGGTGTCAGTATTGTGGCAAACCAAAGATCAAAATGAAATTCTTTGCTAATAGGTATTTTAGGGAATATATGCGAATCAAATTATTATTTTCTGCGGTTCGCAGAATAGCAGAAAATTGCTGTTTTCACGGTTACCGAACGATTGACAGTTACCATGGTAACGGTTCTGACGTACAGGGGAGCTTAGGTTGGACTGATCCATTCTAGCGTGGCTCTGCTCCCAGTACAGACCGATTTTTTCCCTAATTTTTTTTAAGGCATTATGCAAAGAATTATTATTATTATATATATTTTTTTTTTTATAACAATCTTACTCCCTCAAGATTGTATCAGAGCCTGAATCCGCTTTCGGGAGGGACCAGGTTTCCCCACAGGGGTTTTTCCTGGCGGGCGGCAGGCTCGTTTTAGTTGCATGTTCAAAGCATCTTCGCTACAGTAGTTGTGTGGTATAAAGGAGTGTAACGACGTAAGGTTGCTCAATAAAGTCTAGAGGGTCTGACGTGCATCATCCCTAGTCGGGTGCAGCAGCCAGCATCCTTAGTTTATAAGTGGCATTGTTGTGTATAGTCGTTATATATAGTGGGTAGTAGGGGAAACGAATAAAATGTAGTGGTATTGCACTTGTCTCTCAATAGTCCCCTTCGCAGTTAGCCAGGCCTTTGCATCGAAGCGAGACGGATGGTGAGCTTGCAATGATAGAGTCATATAAATAATTGTCCAAGGTGTTAAAAAAGTCTCTATGATTGCAAGCTCACTCTTCATCTCGTTTTGATGCAAAGGTCTGGCTACCTTTCAAGATGGCACAGGGAACTGTGAAAGGGACTATTGGCCGTATGCATGATTAACAACTACAATATACATATATACTAACCCAGTTTCTTTTCCTGATTATCTCCATCATTTTTAAGTTGTCTATTTTCGATTGGTGCTTTTTTCTCACCATTCTTATTCTGTAACTGTAATGGTTTATCAGCGAGGTCTTTTTCACTGTTTTTGTCGGTTACATACTCTTTACTAGGTATAGGTAGGTGACTGGTATGTTCGTGATATTTATTTGAGAAGGGACATGCTGAATCTGTGAAAAAAAGAACATTTTGTAATTTATTTTATATGCATGTACTGATGGAAGTGAGTGATGCTGTTTAGATGAGATGAAGGCTAGAAACATAGTAACACAAAATTGCAAGATTTTTGTTGCTACAAGATAATCTTGTATTTGTTGCTGACATATTGCAACAAAAATTCTAAAATTGCCAGTGCAAGAAAAATGTGGTGTGCTACACCCTGGGGTGGGTATTCCCATATATAGGCTATACAAGAATGTTTCACTGGGTATGCAGGATATGTTTTTTTGGGATCTTGGGCTTCTACAGGCCGGGGTAGATGATATCCATGATATTGTCTTGAACATGATAATATTTTCAAACCACATGAAATTTAAATTGTTCCCTCATTAAAACTGATGATATATATCACAGTCCACTAACTCTATGCTTGGGCTGTCTCAGTATTCAGTTTTGACTTTTTGTTGAAAATGATTTATTTGGCTGCCAAAAACTTTTTAGTGCTTAGCTTCCTACTACAATGGTGCTACACTGATATCTTAGATAGGGTTATAATTCACAGTATTGGTATTCTTCTCTTAAAGCCTTGTTACACTGTGCAATTTTCCTAGCAACTTCAATTGTCTTGCAACACCATTGTGAGACAAGTTGCTAGAGAATTGCACAGTGTAACAGGGGTTGTCTTGCAATCTTGTTGTTGTGCCTAGTATTGCTTAAAGTAGAACTTAGTTCTACTTTTCGCAACCAATAATTGCAACAACTGGCAATGCCATTGCACAGTGTATCACCCCTCCAGCAACTTTTCTCACAATTTTTAGGCATGTTTTTCAAGTCGCTGCAAGTTGCTGAGATCACGTTTTAGTGCAAAACCTCACTTCGGCAACATGCAACGCTGCATTTTCAAGCATTTTCAAGAGACAAGTTGCTGAGAAAATTGCACAGAGAACAGGGCCTTTAAGCAACCTACAATGTTACATTTTCAAGCATTGCGAGACAAGTTACTGAGAAAATTGTGCAGTGTAGATAGGGTTAAGGTTTTCAGATCCCAGCAGTACTTCCCTATCACTGAACCACCCTTAGTACTAGCCTGCGTAGTGCTGGGGAGGAGAAGGGAAGGAAGGAGGTCCTGCAGACAAACCCTTAGTACTTTAGTACTCTCCCCCCCCCCCCCCCCCCATCCCCCCACTACACCACTTTAGTCAAGATATATAGGCAATTGCTTACTATCAATAAATGTCACTTCCGGTAGTATCTCCATTTTAACCAGCTTGGAGAATGTTGGAGGTTGTCTGTGTATCTTGTTTTCTGGTTTCATGTTGTACAAATATTTTGTCAATATTTTGACATGATTTGATTCAAGAATCACTAGTTGCCCCCCAGTCAACCATTGGTTGCCCCCCACCAGTCAAATCCAGAAAAGTCACGTGATTGATAGTAAGCAATGAAAGAGATTGCAAACGTATTATATATTGGCATAACATATCTTAGATATAGTAAGAGAGAGAGAGAGAGAGAGAGATTATTAGCACCTAAAAAATCAACACACAGCGAATTACTAACGTGAGGTGACGATTAAGTGCTTTAAGCTCCACATAATACTACCCCAACTACACGACAGGAAACGTCTGTAATGCGACAGAAAAGTCAACAGGCGTTAGTCTACAAGTGTTCATTTAGCAGAAGCTGTCGCTTACTTTGTGAAGATTACGTAAATACGGCTTCAGACATAATACCTACACAAATAAAGGTGCCCTTTAGTGCAAGGACATGGAAGGACTAGTTGTTCTTCTATAAACGCGTGTTTCTACTGTATATATCGTTTCAAACATCATAAATATTTTTCTTGTATAAAGGATTCGATGAGAAAGATAGATGAAGAAAGATAAATGAAAAATTAATGAAGATTGGATGAGGGGATTCTTGATTCCTTTGGGGTTTCTTACCAACACGAAGTCGTCTTAATTATTTCTCTAGAACATTATAATTATTCGATTAACAGTTTACTTACCCGAAAATCGGCACGAAAAGAGCACAAACGTGTTCAGAAGTGTCACGAAGGTTATTCCGAAAATCAAGCATTTTGAAAATGAACATTTCCATAGCCTAGGCATCCTCTACGATAAGGAAGCCATCGAGAAGAAAAGAGCGGTAAAATGCAGTCAATACTGCTACAAAACTATTATGCACAAGTAACTGTTGTGACGTCACGACTGCTTTATGGTTTACAGCTCATGTTACAATGCATAAGTTAAAAGATTTGCGGATGTACTAGGATTTTGAAAGGGGACACATCATTGATCACTAAAAGAGAAATATTAACATTTCATCCTTCTTGGAAACAACTTGACACAGTTGAGAAGTTCTTCTGCCATTCTTTATGGACTGTTTTTCCAATAAGATATAAAGAGGGTCCTGAAGTGGGGGTCCTAATCCCATTTCCCAGCCCAAAATGTTGCAAAATCCCAGTCCCAGTCATGCAAAATTTCAGTCCGAGTTATAGAGTTAGAGTTAGAGATATTTTTGCAAAATTCCAATCCCAGTTATGGCTAAATCTCAGTCCCAGTGCATGAAATCCCATTTTCCCAGCCCCAAAAAGGTGAATCCCAGCTTCCATTTCACCCCTTCGGGACAAAATGAAATTCCAAAGCTAAATCATATCAGTTTATGAAAGAGAGAGTGGGTATACTTCCTCCTACACCCTAATGAGTTTAGTCAACTCTACAAGTCACAGTCAGTTGATATAATTATTATAAGTAAATATAAGTATTTAATTGGGGTATTGATTTCTCAAATCTTAATCTCATATAATTTATTTTTATATTTATTGCACTGAGTTAGTATATTTCTCCTGACCCCCACTGCAAATGTGGTGGAATAAACTATTTATTATTATTATATATTATTTTTCTTTCCTTTCATCTTTCTTAATTCAGTTTTGACTATCAGTCTGATGGGGTTCCTTTGTCTTGACAACCAGTCGAGCAACGCCTGTCGGTGATTGTCGCGTCCAAAGTAAACATGGCGGCCGTAATGCCCAGTTTCTCTGATAAAAATACGTCCTGGGTTGGTGTAGAATCCCTTCTAAATGATCTTTATGAACTGGTAGATGATCGCGAGACTGGAGACGTCGTTTTTGTGGTTGGAGACTCAGAAACCAGCGTCTATGCTCATCGTTTGATTTTGATTTCAAGATGTGTGTATTTTCGCAAGAGAAAGAGGGAGTTATGGTCTAAAATGTACAGTCCTGGTTCCCCTTTTGTAGTTCGAAAGTCTGGTTTCAAACCCGATGTGTTTAAAGAAGTCATTAAGTTTTTATATACGGGGAAAGTAAGTTTTAAAATATTTTTGTTTGTTTGTTTGTTTTTAAAGTTCTATCCCATCAGCATCTATTAATTATACCACCAATTACATGGCTGCCATGTCTTTGTCATTTAACTCTCTTGGGAATGCATACGACTCATCAATAGTACTTCCCAAACATGACTCTATAACTTACCATGTACTGCTTCAGTTGTTAAAACATCTGTCAAAACAGTCCAAATGAAGACGGCTCTCACCATATTGATCACAGTGCAACTGTTTAAACTAAACTCAATTTTCAAATCTATTTCCATCATTTTATAGATCCAGTTTAAAAGCAGTACAGCATTTGAAACCCTGAGAATTGCCGAGGATCTTGAGATTTCTGATCTTCAATCTGCTTGTGAGGATTACTTTATGAGCAACCTTGGTGTAGATAATGCTGCAGAGTTTCTTACTGATGCTATGGCCTTATCAGGTGGCACGGGACCCAATAAAACAGGAGAACAGTCAAAAGGAGCAAGGGCATTAGTTGATAAGTGTATAGCATTTATGGAGGAAAATGCTGAGGAAGTGGTTCATTCGAAAGGCTTCTCTTTATTACCAAAACCTGCTTTAGTCAAACTCATTTCAAGTGACCAGGTAAGAATATTACACTCACAAACAAAATATTTTGAAACACAAGCAAGGCTTGAAATAACAGCTGAAACTTGTCCAGTCAAATCTTTGCCTTGCTGGTCATTTTGACAAGCCCTGCACAAGTAAAATTGTCTATTAGTAATTATCCATGGCTTATCCATGTTTACTAACTTAGTAGTCTTTTTATGATAATTAAATTTGTTCATGTTAAGAGGGATCTAAGTTTTAAAAGGTCATAGGACCCAACGGTAATGGAAAAAGCACACAAATCCCCCCCCCCCCCTTAAAAAAGGAGTAGTACACTTATTTCTACTTTTTTTTAATCGTACTCCAAGCCCCTTCCCTGAGTATTTTTAATTCTCCTCTGCATTTAGGTATCAAAATTTTTGTGGATTGTTTTAAGTTTGCAGTATCTGAAGATGAAGTGTGGAGAGCTGTCCTTAGATGGGCCAAAACAAACACAGGTATAAACAAGCCCACATCACAGTGGAATGATGATGACAGAGCACAAATTATGCAGGTAGGTAAAGTGCTATCCAATAATTTCATTAGTTGAATAACTGAATGAATTATTGTGTTTAATATGCTGTCTTTTTCTCTTCACATGCAGGAGCTGACAGGGGTGATTGACTATGTCAAACTTCTTTTGATAGACAGCACAGTTTTTGCTGAGGAGGTTGAGCCTACAGGTGTTGTTCCAATGGAGTTATCTTTGGAAAGGTAAGTGAAACAAAGAGAACACTCTGAGTTTGGTTGTGCGCATAAAATGCTTATAGCACAACATTTAAGAAATACTTCAAACTGAACCTGGACATACATGAAGAGTGACATCACAATATGGTACAGCCATAGAGTGAGTTCTCAATTTCTAAGCTTAGAAATATAAGTTTGAAGTGCTGATTCTTGAAGGGGTACCATGCAAAGAACTAGAGAAATATTACTGTCCACCTAAGAATCTAAAAAGTGGATTCAGCAACTTCTCGTAATGTTCCTTGTTTCAAACTCCCGTTTTTAGGTACAGATTTGCAGCAGTTCCAACAAGGTTTAGTGCCTCCGTTGACCCACGTTTAATACCAAGAGTATCAAGCAAGCTATACCATGGTAGTACAATACTGGGCAAAAACAAAATAAAACTTCAAAAAATCCTTAATGGCTGGTATGGTAATGAAAACCAAGAATGGCAACTACTTTACAAAGCCTCCAAAGAGAATTTTTCTGCTACAGCATTCCATAAGAAATGTGATGGGCAATCACCGACAATGACAGTAGTGATGGTAGGCCTAAAACAGTAACAAATTGTGATAACTAAGACAGGTGACAAAGCATGGTATTTCCTTCATTCCGTCCGTCCGTCTGTCCTTCCTTCCTTGCTTGCATGCATCCTTTCTTCCTCCCTCCACAGTTTTAGAATAGGTAGTCAAAACATGGTCTGTCCATCCATCTCTCCTAGTTTCTCCTTCTGTCCTTTCTTCCACCTGTCCTTCCTTCTCTTCCTTGCTTTTTCCTTCCTAGGTGATAAGTAGAATGGGTAGTAAAGACGTCATGGTCTGTCTCTCCACATCTCCTTCTAACCTTCCTTCTGTCCCACCTTCCTCCCCCTTCCTCGTTCCTTTCCTTCCCTCCTTTCTTCCTCTCTTCCTTCCTTCCTTCCTACTTTCTTTCTACTTTCCTTCCTTCCTTTCCTTTATTCAGAATACCTACTAAAATACCTTTTCATTGTTCTATCACTTTAGGGAACCAACGGCAGCACCTGTGGAGGATTCAGTGATCAGCCTTGGAGAAGTGATGTCCCAAGAGGGAAGTACATACCATCAACCAGGTATTAATAAAGGGATAAGGTGCAAACACATGATGCGATTTTTCATGTGACGCCGCAAAAGTTAAAAATCGCACCGTGACTATCCATGAGACGTTGTTTCACACGGTGAGGTTCGTCGCGCGAAGTAGCAAAAGTAAAACTCGGTTCTACTTTATGCGACGTCGCACGTTCACACGGTGCGATCTCTAATTTGTGTCATGTCGCATGCAACATCGCATGAAAAATCGCATCGTGCCTCTGCGCCTTAATTAGCAACCACTGTCGTTGTTGTTGCTAGTAAAATGTGTCGAAACCCAGATATCTCGAACTTGAGGCCAGTTGTTGACATTCAAAAACATTAGGTAGATAGACTGAATGCCCCAATTGTTGTGCAATTCTCCCACTATGAATGCCACTCCATATCTGTAACTGTTTTATTTCAGTGCTTTTCTGTTCACGCTGACGAACAGCAGTGGTGTTCCACCTACAAAGTTTTGCGTGGCGAATTCAAAGTACGCTACACTTCATCACCCGAAGTAAGTAATGAACATTCGAGAAAAATCACGTCACGGTTTTGTTACGTTTATTCAGTAATTTCTTAAGGCGCGATTACACGGAGCAATTTTCTCTCCAACTTGTTTCGCAACGGCGTTGCGACACAAGTTGCAAGAGGGTTTACGCGGTGCAATGGAGACGCAATCGTTGCCAAAAATAGAAACGAATTCTACTTTTTTACAACTTGTGCTGCAACTTCTCGCGTAACATTTTTCAAATTGCACTGTAGGTTACGCGCCTCAGTGCTCCATGCACCTTGTTTCCCAACACCATTGCAAGACAAGTTGCAGAGAAAATTGCTCCATTCCTGAAAACGTCCTGTATCTAACACCTCGTCTTACTTCTCACTCAGCTACTTTTCATCCTCGTCCGTTCTCATCATCATCACTTTTGTCGACATGCTTCTTCATCATTATTGTCATCATCCTTTACCAACATTACCGTCACCATCATCTTCAGATTTCAGTTTTTAAGATTGTTTTGCTTTCATATTTTCACAATGATTCCTTTTTAATCCAGGTACGGTCCAATGTTTGGTGCAGGAGCTGACCTATGCATCAGTGACAAATGTAATACCCAAAGGGAATCGTATTCCAATCTGCCTCATTCCTATGCTGGTGCTCAGGCAACACCCGAAGTCTTGATGGGAGAGTACACCTTTCTTGTTGAAGATTACGAAGTATTTGGATTGAAGAATGAACATTCATACGAATAACCGTTATAACTACTTACCATCAATCCACCATTTTCAAGAGGTGTAAAGGAAAACCTGGCAGTTTTCGCACTTGTTCTTGAAAAAACTTGAACTACCAAAGGCAACCCAGTAATAGAGAATTGCGGAGTGTGTAATGCTACAAAAACAGCCAGTGATTTATACAAATTTTCTCAACTCCAATCTAGCTCACAACGGATAAATAGAATCTACTCTTTTTGAATTTACAGTAGCTGGAGAGTGAAAAATGTGAAATAGTTCCAAAAACGAAGCCTTCCAACTTCCTGGTCCTGTGTGTATACAAGTAAACTATAGCATCAAGGGGTTTGTAAATAGTGTTATGGTCATATCATTTGTATTAAATTTATTGTTATAATAACAAATCTATTCTACATCGACATGAAATTTTTTAATAATATGAACTACAGCATTGCCAATATAATAAACTGAGTTATGCCATATCAAGCCGAGTTGGTTTTTTCTTCCTGGACGCCGGACGCAACTCTCGCGGGGGGGGGGGGGGGGGGGGGGGAAGGGAGTAATTTTTTTCGTACTTCTTTTTGCATTCTTCAGTTTTGTGTCATTTCCCACTTAATGGTAGCCTTTTCTTACTGAATAATGGCTGGTTTTCTGGTGTTAGTGCTCCTCGATGGACTCCTTTTTCCCGTTGTTAACTTCTTTCTTCAAGCTTTGATTTGACTTGAATTATTTCTTGCTGAATTCGATGTAAATACTGTTAAGGAGGATATGAGTCTAAATGAAGTGACAATGACAGTCAGGTGGATTACAAGAAATCTGGTATGTTCCTCAAGTCGCATGGAACCATAGAGCTTTTTTCGTAGGAATGGGAAACGATACAACAAAATTGTACCCGTTTGCAGCCAGTTCGTATATCTTACCGTAACTACACGTTGTCGTTGAATGAATTACTGGAAGACAATGGGAAACCATTTCAATGTTACGACATACCGTACAGTGTACGTGCTGTAAGTCAGTATCGTATGTTTCCCAATCATACGAATCGCTCTAGTGATTCAGTAGATTCAGTGAACTAGTTGAAGGAAAGACATATGACACATTAGCAACGCACACCACCCATGCTCCAACTAAGTTAAAGGATATCTGCTTCATCAAAATCTTCCATATCTACCACTGCCTCCAGTTTTCCTTCAAGTTCATCCAGTTGATTAAGAAGATCCTCCTTGCTTTCTTCTATCTCTGTGACTTGGCTGGGCTCCTAAGAAACAAATATCATGAGTGACAACGTTGATCAATCTACACTATCAGGGGGCGTAGCCATGATGGGGGCCCCCTCCTCCATCGTTTTTTGGGTTGACCGTTTTTTTGGTTGGCCGTTTTTGGGGTTGATGTTCTGAAAAGGGATTTTGGGCCCCCCTAAGGCAAAATCCTGGCTACGCCCCTGCTATCCACAAGCAGCTGCCAAAAAAGGTACGCATCTCAGCCACAAATATACAAACCTCATCGGCTGCTACAACTTGATCACTGCAAGATGTTGTATTAATCTCTTCATCGATGTTCTCTATTTCATGACTATCCCTAGCGTCTTCTTGCGTCTGTGGCTCATCTATTATCGGTGCAGATATACTGTGCTTGGAGCACAACTCGTTAATTAAGTTCTGGAACACAAGTTTTAGTACATGTAAAGGATATACTACCATGTTTAGTAATCTCTAGCAATAGCTTTTACCTTGGGAGTAATGTTTTCCATTTCAGACCACGTGTCATTCTCTTGAGAATAAGATTCTTTGTTTGAGTTGTATCCATATTTATGTGTCTCCTCGTGCGCAATTATTAAACAAAGAAATGATACTGTAGGGAATGACACGTGGTCTGAAATGGGAAAACATTACGCCAAAAGTAAAGTGGTTTCTCGCTTTCTTCAACTTTCTTCACACAGCAGATATTACGGTCATGATGCCTTTAATACTTACCTGACAAGTCGATATCTCAGCAGTTAGTAGGGTATGGAGGAACTCATTGTCTTCGTATCTAAACAGAAACGTACTCGTAAGATACACCAATCACAGCGCACGAGAACATTGTTTATCCAATGAAAAAGCTTGGTTATGGTGCCGTCACGGCTACGGTAAAGAACTTCAATACGAAAATATAAAGTACTAGAGTTTCATTCAGCATTTTACCTGGTTATTTGATCTTTTAATCTTTGAACCACCTTTGCTGCAGAATTCATAAGCTTTAAATCTGTCAAGAGAATTTGAAAAATACAATCACCGGTGAGAATTTTAGCTAAAACTTGCTTAGTTTGATAGAAGTAGCACAAAGTATCTTGTTATTGAATCCTTTTTTTTTTTAAGGCCGTTTAGGATTTTTTTATGTGTGGAGTTGCCATTACTTAACGCCAGGGAAGCTTGATTGATATGCGGTGCTACACTGGGTTGTCTCTGATAGTAGGTCAATTCCTGTCCCACCCCATGCAAATCATATATAAATATTACATGGTTCTAAAACACTTCTATAATTGGACTTGGTCCTGGAAGGAGGAAAACGTCTGTTAACCATGGTTAACCACATAGATATATTTAATATGAGACTTCTATGTCCATTGCCACCTCTGATTCCATATGTGGATTAACTGAACGAGAGACTAAAGCATCTGTGAGTTGACCATGCCCTTGCTTAGATCAGTACTGAAGTTGCTTCAGGGTTTGATAAAAGTGAGGGTTTCAGTTTTTCGGCTTTGGATAAAAATGTTGCTATGCATTCCTACCTGATTCATGTTCAATCTCTTCGAGTTCCTCTTTTATCTTTTCAAATTCCTTTTCTTTAGTCTGTAATAAAATTGTGTCTTGATTCAGCTCCTCGAGGAGGCGCTCAAGCTTTTCTTGGCTTTCGATTCCCTCAGCTTTTAATGCTTCACTGTCCTCCTTCAACCTCTTTGCTTCCTTGAAATTCCTCTCTGAAGAAATATTACGGAAAATATTACGGAATATCCTAAATAAAATGACCTTTATACACAAGAACCCCGCCGGATAATCTAAAACGTATGTGTGCGTATGTGTGTGAGAGAGGGGGGCTTAGATTGGGGAATGATTGACTAGACTAGACTTGGTGCATGGTGGTGGTGCTGGGGGGGTTGCAATTAAAAATGTTGCGGGTAGCAAAAAGTGGTAGGGAGACTACAGCCAGCCCCCCGCCCCAGCCCCTCGGCGCGCTCTGCAGTCATCTGCGTTACATCAGGGGCGGATGCAGACGAGAATATAGGGAGGGGCTTGACTGAATGCTGCGAATGACACTGCCAGAAATTGGAAAAATATTTTAAAATGTGCTTTCTGTTCCACTTCAAGATTTTTAGCTGAAGGGGGGCTACAGCCCCCCTTTGCCCCTCCCTGGACCCGCCCCTGTACATGGCCTTGGCAATACATCTGATATTCGTGATTAGAAGGAGAAGGATTAGAAAGAAGAGGAGGAGGAAGATTATGATGATGATGATGTAGCCTCTCTATAGTCGGTGGTGATTTAGGAGACCAGGGATGTGGAAGAGAGAAGATATTACTCTTCTCCCATGGCCATTTTTCTCTCTCTACTACACAGGAACTCCAAAGGTAGAAGTTGTACCTTTCTTTGCGATGTCCTTGGCCTCGTTACTGTCAGAGATCTGATCCTCAATTTCAGTCACCCTCTTTCTAAGACTTGCTATGTTTCTTTCTGATGAGGTTATTTTGCTTGTCAAGGACTTAATTTGTTGATTTGTTTGCTTAAATGATGATCGAAGCCTGATAAGATAAAGAACCATGAAGAATATTAGCCTGATATGCAACTAAAGGCATCTAAAAATAAATAAAAGGAAAAGGGAAAGGAAAAAGAAGAGGGATGGTAGGGAAAGAGGGAGGGGAGAGGAAAGGAAGGAAGGAAGGAAGGAAGGGAGGGAAGCTTAGGAAGCATTTTATTATCATATAAATTGTTTGCCAAACAACTCACTTGTCCAATGTAGTATCTTGAGTGAAAGAAAGATGTTTCAGGCAAAGAAACTCCTCGATTTCTCCCCGCTGCTTCTCAAGAACATCAATAGACGATACGTTACTGCTGATGGTTGCTTGTAGGCTATTCAGGAATTCTGTTGACCTAACATAATATAAGGGTTAGGCCAAAATTTGTTTCAATTTTATAATTATGAGAGTGATGATTTCAAGTTTAAGAGGGCCAAACTCTTTTCACATCCACGTCTGTGACTTACAGGACAGCATGTTACAACAACTTAAATTCACCCATAGTGATAGAGACTATGAAATAAAAGAGAAAGAGGGAGAGGGACTAAGGAAGAAAAGGAGAAATGAAATTACTATGATTTATAGATATTTTTGTAGACATCGAATACCTTTCTTTTCTGTTACTCCACGACTCCACCAACTTGTTGAATCTTTCTTGAGCCAAATTCAAGGATTCCTGAAAGTTGACATATATATACAGCTAATTCAAAAAACGTTGGCGAAGATTTCATTGCATATTGCTTACCAAGCTTGAAAAGTATTATATTCATATGTAAATAATGTCAGCACAGAAGTAAATAATGTCTTGCTGCATTCTTTTTGTGGTTTCATGGCCCCTCAAATTTTGCAAACTTTTGAGTGTGCGACTCAAAAAAAACGTTTTATTGACCGAAAAATATATCGCAACCCCAAGACTATCATTTTCTGTAATTGTTTTTATGTTGATGTGCCACGATTGCGAAGGAACGTTAAAATTTGTAAAACCATTTTAGTATTAAAGAAAACAGAAACTAGAGATTATAACTGAATTAGTCAGTTGATGAGATGCGTCGGTGTATGGCACATAAATGATGGAATGATACAACTGGCATTGTTGCACGCACAACACAATTCCATTGTGTATGTGTCCACCCTTTTATCGTAACGGCAAACTGTACGATTCTGGGTGTGTTATATACCTCTTCAAACCACGTGTCATTCCTTTGAGAACAGGATTCTTTGTTTTATTTGCATCCAAATAAAGAAATGATGCTCAAGAGAATGACACGTGGTCTGAAATGGGCAAAACATTACGATTGTAACTTACCTGATCAGTTTCTAGTAGATTCTGTTGATCTTCAAGTTCTTTTCGTTGCTTGTTCAGTGGTTCTTTTTGCGGCAAAAATTCATCTATAATCTCCTCGATTTTGAGTTCCTCTGCCTCGATGTTTTTGTTACACTGTGATTCACTTAGACGTAACTGTTCTAACCTTCTTTCGACTTCTGCTATTTCCGCCTGTAAACGAGAAAATCATTCGTACAGACACAATATTATGAGCCATATAAGAAAATAAATCTTTTAAACTTGCTGAGTGGGCGTAGTTTTCCATCATTTTAGATAACACGCATTCCCTAGAGAATAAGATTCTTTGTTTGAGTTGTATCCATATTTATGTGTCTTCTCATGCGCAACTGTTAAACAAAGAAATGATACTCTAGGGAATGACGCGTGGACTAAAATGGAAAAACATTTCGTTGAGCATCTTGAAACTAAAGAGATTTATTTAAAGCTTTTTTCCATGCATCTGATGCGACCCAGGCAATGAAACTGAAACTGAAACTGAATTCCAATAAATCTTTCTATAGTCGTTTTTTCTACCTTTTTAAATCTACTCGTGAAATTTCAACGGGATTCCTAACTTTATTTAATTTTTACCTCTATCATTAACTTAACTATAAGGATAAGGGACTTCGTTTGGGTTGGCTGTGGTCGAGGTAGCTCTAAAGAAATAAATTAAGTCATTACCCTAATTTTTTCTCTTTCTTCTGTAAGCAATTCCTTTCTTTGAACGAATTCTTCTGTTCTTTGTTGTACTTCCTCTTCTAGCGTCATTTCTTCCTTGTCCAGATGTTCCGTATCTAGTTGAAGGTGCGCGCGTGCACGGTCCAGTCTCTGTCTTTCTGCATTCAAACTCTGTTTTTCTTTCGATATTCTGGTATTGTTTTCTTCATTAAAGGCGTCAAGTGATAAAGCTTGTTCTTCTCTGACTTCGTCTAAACTGACTTGTGCGTCACGTAGGATTGATAGCCTTTTGAGGGATAATTCAGATCTGAGTCGAAGGGCCTGTTGTACCTGGAAAGACAATGAAGCGCTCGATATGAATAAAAAAAGGAAAGGAAAGAATAAAAAGAAAGATAGGAAAGAAGAAAGGAAGGAAGGAAGGAAGGAAGAAAGTAAGCAAGGAAGGAAGCAAGGAAGCAAGGAAGCAAGGAAGCAAGGAAGCAAGGAAGCAAGGAAGCAAGGAAGCAAGGAAGCAAGGAAGCAAGGAAGCAAGGAAGCAAGGAAGCAAGGAAGCAAGGAAGCAAGGAAGCAAGGAAGCAAGGAAGCAAGGAAGCAAGGAAGCAAGGAAGCAAGGAAGCAAGGAAGCAAGGAAGCAAGGAAGCAAGGAAGCAAGGAAGCAAGGAAGCAAGGAAGCAAGGAAGCAAGGAAGCAAGGAAGCAAGGAAGAAAAGAAAGGAAGCAAGGAAGTACGGACGGACGGAAGAAAAGGAAAACGGAGGTTGAAAGGAACAGAACGAGCTTTTGTAATTTTGACATTGAAACCTCCATCATGATACCTTGGTGTCAACTGCAGGGAGTTTGTACTTTGTTTTCTCAAGACTTTCTTTCAGTTCTTCGATTGTCACGCTCAGTTCTTCTGCCAAGTCATAGTTGTCGTTAGCAAGAGCCTTGGTTTCTTCTTGTATCAGGTCTTCCAACTCTTTCTGCTTGTCAAGATACGCACTACCTGAGTTCGAGTAATTCTGAAGCAGTTTATTTTCAAGCTCTTGGAGAATTTTCTCTTCGTCACTTAAAAATGAAATGAGACAAAACGAAAAAATATTAGAAAAAAATGAGTGGGTACATGAATATTTGATGTCAATATTGAAGAGATGCGATTCATTCATGGTGGTCATTTTTATTAACTGAGGCCTTCAAAAAACATTTATTGTGTAACCCTTGATCAAGCCCTATACATCAGGATTCATTGTTGAACATCTTTCTTAGTAAGTAAAACAGATGAGTGAAAAAGAAACAAGTTCTACAAGAAAAATTGGTTCGGACTTGCAGTAAAAGTGAAAATTCACAGCACACGGCACGGTTACGGCACGTTTGCGGTGCGGACACGGCACCGAATGTCGAATGTTTTCATAGTACACGGTACGGCACTGACACTGACACGGTCACGGCAAGGGGCGGTCCGTGCCGTAAGTTTTGCTGCTCTATACATACATTATGCAATCAGCCAAATCTGCGCTTAAAGTCATGGACCTCTGACTGAAAAGCTTGATTAATAGGCGGGACCTTAATTGTTCACTTGTCGTCTGTCAGGCTTCAAATGTTTTTGCACAAACAAACTAAGTAATCCCCTACCTTAAGTTTGACATTCTAAACTGCATGTCCTGTTCAACTAGAGAGCTTCTTTCTTCAGCATCAAGCTGTAAGTTGTACGTACGATCTCCTTCCTTCCCAATTTCTTCTTTTGAAATGCTTTCTTTGTTTCCTTCTTTCTCCACACATGATATTCCATCCTTTTCTTCGCTTAATTTTTCACTAGGGATATTTTCTTTTGGAACAGCACCATCTTCGTCACTGTTTTTCTTTGCAATATCCTCAGATTTGACTGTTGATTCAAAGCCTTTTTCTGAAGTGTTCAATTCTAATATTTTATCTTCTATTTTGTTACCTATACACCCTTCATCTTCCTTCAGTTCAGGCTTCTCCGGTATGTTTTCTGATGTTTTCTCTCCAGAATCTAAAATAAAAAATTGAAGTCAATAAAACTGTGAATTTTCACAAATGTATATTTTGTTGTGGAGAATGCAGCATGTTATATATTAATTTTATTTACCATGTTCTTGTTGCTCTTGCTCAACTTCAACCAGATTTTCCTCAGAAGATGATGGAGTGTCAATTGAATAAAGGTTTTGAATGCTTGGCTTTGAAACTGTTTCATCGCCTGGAGAAATAAAATAATCACAATTGAATAAGCTAAAGTTTCCTTTCCACTGACTAAAACGAATGTGGATCTTTCCAGGGATTTTGGCTGAAAATATATTTGCAAAGAACCCTCACATTTGGTATAAGGGAACTAGCGAATTTTTTTCCAGGTTTTTTTTGCTGGAAAAATCTTTCAGGGTTCCCACTCATCTGGAAAAATAAAATTGCCTGACATTTTCCTGACCAAAAAACATTTTTCATTGACCGCATTTGGCACTAGATCAAAATTTCGAACCCCTCCCACTTCCCTTGCAAAAATCCTGTAGTTTGTTTGATGTGCTGTTCTATCCCTTGACTTAAGGGTTTTTTGCTTGGTTCTCTAGTTTTCATCCCTCTATAAAAATCAACATGTGAGTTGAGTGTTGTATGTTGTAAATAATGAATGAAGTTATGTGTATGTGGAGTGAACCTCACAGAATAGCCTTGGCCTTAACAGGGAGTGTCATACCTCTTGCTTCTGCCTTTTCTTCACCTTGATTGGCATCTTTGTCTGTTTGTTCGTCAAGTGTCGCATGTTCAGCCCCATCTTTTGGTTGTAAGTCTGATTGTACTTCATCTGCCTCATCTGTCATGCAATAGGTACAGATTGAAATAATTAGGGGACTCTGATGTGAAAGGGGCGGGGATGCTCATTGTACCTTTCAGGGGATGATTTTCATTATTTGGTACCTTTTAGGGTGTTCAAATGAAAAACTAACTAAAATACTGTAAAATTAGCATCATTTGGTACCATTTAGATTGTCATGTTTATGAGAAAGAGAATTTTGGTACCTTTTAAGGGTCATTTTCAAAATTTCGGATGTATAGCATCCCCACTCTTCTATATGGTAGTCCTCACCCCCCTCCCCCACTGGGATAATTTGTAGTGCTAGAAATGCTTCGTAACATCATTCTGACCAATAGACCTGATTACTGTTTTCCCATTTCAGACCAAGTGTCATTCCCACGAGGTCTATACAGATTATCTCTTCACAAGCATGAATAATTATTACTGGTAAAAAGGAAGTAATGCTCAAAGGATTAATGGTCACAACACATGATCTAAAATGGGAAAACAGTCTGAGATAGACCAAATTGGTTAACACAATGTTGTACCCAATTCAAATCTTTTGAAAATACTATTCTTTGTCTGTTATTTTGCTCACTGATGTGGAAATACGATAAACAAATAATCCCCTTCCCTTTCTCCCCTTCCATCTTTTTGATAGCCCATCCTAAATTTGGACTTAAAAAAGTGGTGCCCCTCCAAATCCACATAGCCCCCCCCCCCCCCAACCCATAAATTATTAATGGTCCCTAAGGGTTATTGCTACAGTAGGGTGTTCTACAGTAGCTTTACATCTTACACACACACACACACACACACACACAGACCACTTACCTTCTGGTGTAACAGGTATTTCAGCTGTCTTTTGTATGGTAGTTGTATGATCAAATGTAGCATGTTCTCCTACAGTTCCCTTGGGCTTAGGATGACTTGATATGAAAAGATAAAGCCCAATCATTGAAACAGTAAGATTTTACCATCAAAATGTGAACAAACAAGGTCACCAAAAATGATTCAAAGAAGCACTAGACCTTTTCTGCTTCCAAGGGCATAATTTTTCCCATTTCAGACCTTGTGTCATTCTCTTGAGAATAGCGGATTCTTTGTTTGAGTTGTATCCATATTCATGTGTCTTCTCATGTGCAACTTAACCCATTAAAAAAGAAATAGTTCTCTAGGGAATGACACATCATCTGAAATGACACTTCTTGAAAGTCTTTCATGCTTTTATAGTGTCACTTCCTGCATGCTTTATTACTGAATGCATAATGGAAAAAAGCTGTTATATTTGTAATTACCTTATATTTTGATTGTCTCTAGCATAACCAGGTCTTTTTGCATGTGTTCTTTTTTTCTTTTTGCCTTGTTGACCAGACAAACTTGTTGCAGTTCCTTGGGTTTCTTGCTGACGTTCTTTTTCTGGTGTATTTTTGCTTTCTTCTGTGTTTTGAGAACTGAGGTTACTTTCTTTGATCTCTTGTTCATTGCCTGCAACTAAGTAGCATTCAAGACATGTACAAATGTTTAAGAATAATCTTGAAATAATAAGCCTATGTAGTAAGCCTTGATATCCTACTGTTTCCTGTATGCAGTACAAGCCAAAAACAAATCAATAATATGATACAGCCACAGGTATTAACCTCACAAAACAAGGGTGATCAATTGTCAGAAATTTTATCTAAAAGTCAGACATACAATGAAATACATGTGAAAATTATTTTGTTTGGGGTTTCAAAAGTGGCAATGGGGGGGGGGGGGTGGGGGTGGAGAGTATTATTCATGAAATTTTTCCTTCATCTTATATTTCAACTTAGCTTTATTCCTTACAGGATGATATGAATTTCCTACTATAAAAAAAACATTATTGAATTTGCTGAATATATAAGCTTATGAGCTAAAAATGCTATGACAGCATAAATTTGTCCAGTGCCATAAATATTTGTAATTTAGGCCCACAGCCTAAATATATTCTGCACACCTTTTGTCACCTCCAGTTTTTCAAATATTTCTCTTAACTCTTTTGATTCTTGTATTCCCTGTTCATCGTCTGTAGACTTGTCAAGGATACCATCATCAGAGGAGGTCTGTGAGCTGAACGTCATCCCACTGAACAGTGACAGCTCGTCATGGGAATCAGAGCTCATGCCAGCTGCACCTTGCGGTGTATTCTTGGATTTCTAAAGTTGATAATTTAATATCTGAGCTTAAAAAATCTCACTGACTTTCACTTTTGAAAGAATAAAGTAAAAATAAGCTACTCGTAAAAAGTAAGGACCATTTTTGATGTGAATATTATGGGTGTTGGATGTTATTTTCAAGGTTCTTACCACGTTAGTTTCTTGACATTTCTCACTAGGAGTGCCGGTTTTTGAAGTTTCTGGTTGACTGTGTAGAAATCGTTTTAAAAAAGACATTTTTTCCTGGTTTTCTTCCTCATTATCTCATCATGTTTCTGTCGCCATGTTGTTGTTCTGAGCTAGTACTCATGCTCTAGCGATTTCATTTGCCACAGGGAACCCACAACGTTATTTTGAATATTTTTTTATTTGGTTGCCGGTTTTTTCATCGCAATAAAATTTAAGCTCTTAACCCATAAGAAACTATTTTCTCTTACTATACAATAAAAAAAAGTAAAATGGGTATTTTTCCCGACCATCTACGGCTCGTGGAGTCTCCATTCTCCACCGCACGGTCCGGTCATTCCTCTGCTGCGTAATAGCATTTAAATGTTAAAACAGGGTTCTGCGGTCGAGAGGAGTGCTCCTCTTCACATATCTTTCCTACTTTCGTCACTTCCTTCTTGCTGGATTACTGCAGAAAGAGGTTTTCTATTTCTTCATTAACTCGCTACGCTACGTGTTTCTCTTCACACTTCTTTCTTCCCGAGTGCTGTCACACTGCACGTAACACGAAATTCTTAGTTATGGGCTCCCTGTGGTATATCGCGTGACTACATACACTGAACCTAAACGTAAACGATTATACGCATCAACATTTACCGATCTTCAGAAAGGTCTCGTATTTTGCCGCGTAAAGACGTCAAAAAGGTCTATACTTTGTTTGATCCAATAGCGACATTTACTCGCAGTACTTTTGAGCATGATAAAGGTAGCTACTATTAGATCCAAGAGTGCCGTTTCGTGGTTCTTCAACGTTGTCCTTCTTCTCGCCGTTTGTTTCGCAGTCGACGCTCAAGCGGCCGATGAATCGCAACATTTTGTACTCTTGCTCTCATATGATGGATTTCGCTACGACTATCTTGATAAATACAGAGAAAGTTTACCAACACTAACAAAGATCGCTCAAGAAGGTTCAAAACCTGATTACGTACAAAACGTATTTCCCGCCGAAACATTTCCAAATCATTACTCGATAGTGACAGGATTGTATCCTGAAAGTCATGGAATTGTTGCTAACAACGTATACGATCCTGTCTTTAATGCTAGCTTTACGATGATGACGACTGACTCCAGATGGTGGGACAGTGGTGAACCTATTTGGGTGACTAGTGAGAAACAAGGACACAAAAGTGGGAACTGTTTCTGGCCAGGTTATGATGTAAAGATCAGAGGACAGACAGTCTCACTTCGACCTAACAGCAGCTATGGAAAACCGTTTACAGAATCCACAAATCTCATGCCATGGAAGGACCGAGTGGATTTGGTTGTTAGCTGGTTTAGTAAACCAAATCCTCCATCCTTCGCCGCTCTCTACTTTGAAGAACCTGACGAAGTTGGTCACGCATATGGCACAGATTCACCACACTTGGCTATCACTCTAAGCAGACTGGATGACATCACTCTCTACCTTATGAAAAGATTGAAAACGCTGAGCATTTTTGATAGGATTAACTTTATATTTACATCAGACCATGGCATGAAAAAATACAATTCACAGTCCTATATACATATAGATAAGTATGTTGATCCAAAATCCTACATATTTTGGAGCTCTGGTAGTACAAGATTCCTGATCACTAACTCCAGTTCCAGCACTCTGGAAGATCTTTATAAAAGCTTCAAAAATGCAGAGAATGAGACCAAAGGATTAATAAAAGTTTATAAGAAAGAAGAAATACCTGAGAAGTTTCATTACAGCCACAACAGACGTATTGCAGATATTGTTGGCATGGTCACGCCTGGGTATCTCATGACGACGTCAAAATTCACATCCACAACTGGATACTGGTCGAAGTTTACCAAGACTGATGTCAGTGGAGGGGTTCATGGATACAGTCCATTTGTTCCATCAATGCATCCATATCTTATTGCATATGGACCTGCCTTTAAACAAGGATATAGGCCTGGAGTAATAGATAATGTAGATTTGTATCCATTAATGTGTCATATTTTAGGCATCAAACCTGCCCCTAATGATGGTAGCTTAGACCGTATCAAACATATTCTAAAACCATCAGATAATCATTGGATTCGAATTAATTGTTCAAAGCAATTAATCATACTGGTAGCTGAATGTGGTATTTTCATTTTACTCTGCTTAAGTATGATGCTTTTCTTTATGAAGTATAGTTGCAGGGAACAGAACAAAGGGGAAAAAGCATCTATCAGTGATAAATACTGGGATCAGCCCTTGATGACCAGTAAAGAAAAGAATATTGTATAATATAGTGTATTGATGCTAAGCAAACAATGGCAACAGTAGGGCTGCGTGGCTATTCTAAAAATAGCCCGCTTAATAGATGCATGGCATGTCAGACAAGCGTAATATTATACTGAAAAGCAAACGGAGAAACACATTTTATTTATTTATCTTTAATTACAAAGTAATGTATACTTTTTTTTTTAAAAAAGTTCTCATTAAAAACCAAACAGCAGAAATCGGACTCAAGGAGTTTGTTTGTCTGAGTTTGACGTCACTGCCACGCATCCCCATATATTGAATAATGCTTGTAAAGTGTGAAAATTATTTGATTACGAATGAATAGATATAGGATATTACATGGTCGCGCGGAGATACGAATTTTATCTTCGAGTGTTGATATTATCTCTCACGAGTGAGCGCAGCGAACTCGTGAGAGATAATATCAGCACGAGAAGATAAAATTCGTATCTCCAAGCGGCCATGTAATGTTCTGTTTATTATATGTAATCTTCTATGAAAAATAATGGAGAATTTGAGAAGCCGAGCAAAAAGTCGAAATTTGACACCACCAGTGTTGATAAAAATCGTATCCCCACTGGCCACTGGTGGGAGTGGGGATATCAATTTTATCATTTTGATGTCACTCAATATCTCACTCTATTTCATATAATAATGATTGGTACTAATTAATTAATTTGCAGTTTGGTGATTATTTTTTATATGACTCAAAGTTATTCTAAACACTTCCCTCTTCCTGCTTCAGCATTACACTGATTTGCCTTGAATTGGTTTTGTTGTTAATTGTTGTTTTCGCCCCAACCCCCCACTCCATCACCTCATGGTAAATGATTCCAATAATAGCACATACTCGATTTTGAGTAGTGTTCTACTGAATGTCCGTACCCCATCTACATACTTGAATTTCAACTCATATCCTCATCGAATACTTCTCGATTTTGAGTACTACTGAATGGCCGTGCTCATTTCGGCATGCAGGTTCTATTTACACCACCCAAGTTGAAATCAATTATGGTGGCACCCCCCTGCAGGAAATAAATCAACGTTAAAAAGCGGTATAAGTGTGCCCTTAGAGAATTTTACCATCCATCTTCTGTTTGAAAAAACAACATTATATTAAAGCAGGGAGGTGATTAAAGAAACTATAAGCAGTGCCACCAGCTGTCCAGTATAAAATGAAAAATAACATTATATTAAAGCAGGGAGGTGATTAAAGAAACTATAAGCAGTGCCACCAGCTGTCCAGTATAAAATGAAAAATAACATTATATTAAAGCAGGGAGGTGATTAAAGGAACTATAAGCAGTGCCACCAGCTGTCCAGTATAAAATGAAAAATATGTTCCTTTAACTAATTTCGTTGTTGGATAAATGGTGTGAACAGCCAGTGAGTGGTTCTCCTAAGAAAAAATATTATATTTTTCATCTTATAGTTATATATTTTTCATCTTATATTTATATATTTTTCCTTGCAAGAACGTTGTCATATAAAAATAACAAATAACAAATAGGTGTATATATACTTTCTGTTTCGCGGTATTAGAGTTGTGGCTAGTACCAAAATTCTATTTCTCTAATTTAATCCATCCATCTAATTTGTACTAAGTAAAGATTGATTGGTTGATTGATAGAACTGAATTTTTAAAGTTCTAAAATTTTGAGAACAGAATAAACAAATCAAGTCAATAAATTGGGCAAAAGTTAGTACCCTATGTAGCTGATACAAATCATAATTACGATAATATTGCTAGTGGCAAATAGTATCGTAAGCAGTGTCTGATTCCGTATGCATTGCACAATCCACCTTTTCGCCGGCGATAGGCCGAAATTAACTAAATACTTTATTTTTAAAGAAGATCATCCAAATTGGAAAGGGTGTCAAAAACGCTGAACAATCGCTCTTTATAACTGAAACTTTGAAAACAAAAACGAAAATCTAATCACTTGAGTTTTTGAATGTTGAGTGCACATGCAGTGGCCGAATCCATTATGCCGCCTATCGATATCGTTTTCACTTAATTCGTCATATGCATGGCTTCAGTATGCATGGGGATTGGCAAGTGGGGTTTCCCAAAAGTACCCGACCATAGAGTTTTCGATTTTATATTCTATACACATCAGTATACATGCTTTGTTATACAAGTATTCAGTTGCCAAGGTTTTCAAGAGGAGGGAAATGGGATTTCCTGGCCCTTCACCACTAGCTGGCATAAGGAAAAGTCTTTCACACTGGAGTGTCGACTTTTTATTCTATACTCAGTTTATGCTTGTGACCTTTGTTTTACAGATTGAGTTAATCTATCATAAAAAAGCGGCCAACTAAGTTTGAGAAAATGAAGTATACCCTTCAGCACTTCATTCTAATAATTTTAGTACCACTCAAAGTAATCCGAGGTCGACTGACCTCTATTACTGTACGTACGTCAAGTCTTTGTACTTTTTAATAAAAAAATGTCAAAGAAGAAATTACTAATGAAATTCGTATTTGTTCGATCAAACACTTTACCTCTTTTCTTGAAGTCAGCTGCTAGATACATACGACAAGGCTGTTTTGACTGGAAATAATTCGCTTATCTGAGGGATTCCGGCCCCGTCTTGAAATCAGTTCTACTAGAACTTTCGCTAGGCTTTAAATCCAACTTTTCCAAATACGTACTTCCTAGGTCGTTCCATTTGTCTCGGCACTTTGCATACACAGTACAAGAGTTCTTTCTCACAACTGAATATATCCCGTTATTAATCGAGGGCGCAACGTACCCGTGGCGCTGTTGGCACTTCTTAATCGTCGTACGAAGGATTTATTTGCACAGAAAAACGATCTTTTTGGTAATTTCTCTGCTGTACTACTGAGGCACAGCTGCTGCGTCTTTTGCGCACGCACGACTGAATAAAATGTCTTAACGCTTCTTTAAACGCTTGACGAATATCTACAAATCTTATCAAATAAACCACTGGATTTGTACTAGAATCGATCCCCCATAACATAAGTGAAACAAAATAAAGAAAAACCATCTCGTGGCGAAACCCCAGGACAATTCTCACCATTACTGCACAGATTGTAGGTACATAGCTCAAGAGAAGAGTTGCTAATATTAGGAGCATTGTTTTTAAGGTTTTCTTGTATCTAGCGGCATTGAAACTGTAGTTGCAAGGTTGATGACTTGGTCCTTCGCCGCACACTTTTCTTGTATAGTTATGGAGAGTCCGAAAGGATTTGATATAAAAAGTACAAGAAATGACAAGGAGAATGACAAGAAAGGGAAAAAATAACTTAAGAAGATTTGATTTGCTACCCCAGAGATCTAACTGCAAGAAAATGGCCCATGCAAGACCAGTTATCCACACCATTACGATTGATAATCGAACTTTCTTTCTGGTCACCAGAATTCTGTATCGATGTTTCAGGGTAAGTGCCAAGTATCTGTCTATACTGATACATGTTGTCATCATCATGGATAGACCAACAACGAGAGTAAGAACAAATACATAGATTGAGACAATTCCACATAAACTTCTGTTGTTGTTTTGCAAGTAATAGGCAATAAAAGCGATTTGTAAAGGATGCCATAGAACACCAACTAAAAGATTTGTGAAGGCCAAACTAGTTATCAGCAAATAGGACGGTGTTTGTAGGTCTTGTGATCGTAAAATTGTATATACGAGGAGGCCATTTCCTAGTGTTGCCGAGAAGGACAGAATCACATTGACAATCATGAACGTTACGACCATGGAATACTTTCCATAAAACTCTACATCTTCTAACTGTTCAAGTAAGGAAAGGATTTGTGCAGGACATGAAAATTCAGTTCCATTCATGTTGGTAAAAACGGAAAACTTACTTCTACAATTGTAGCCGATTGTCATACAAATTGATTGCAAAGCCTTATTGTTTCTTGCTTTGCCTTCGGACTCCTTTCCGAGTATCTCAATGAAATTATGCAATTAAAAACATATGATGCAGCAGATGGTAATTCAAAAATATCATCACCCATCATGCTTTGCGGCCCAAATATTTATTCTCATGATAGGTTCGAAGCAGCAAAGGCCCAGGTGTCAGAATTTTAGAGAAACTATTTTAAAACCCTTATTTTAAAGTAGTTTTGCTAAACTCGGTCCTAACTAAGAACAAGACTCAAGAGAAAGGAAGATGAAAATCTAAAATCCCTCACAAAAACCAAGCTTGGGCTCCCTGTGTCAGAACCAACCAGTAACGCCTGCCAGGAATAGGCTACAAAAGTCCTCCATGCATGCACTTATATATCTGAATGATTTTTTTAAACATGTTGGGTTACGTCCTACTTCTCGCTTTATATTTGACATTCAACATTCATACGACCCAAGGAACAGATGAGTTCATACTTTTGATCTCATTTGACGGATTTCGCTACGATTATCTTGATATATACAGAGATCGTTTACCTACACTAACAAAGATCGCTCGAGAAGGTTCAAGACCCGATTACGTACAAAACGTATTTCCTGCAGAAACATTTCCAAATCATTACTCAATAGTGACAGGACTGTACCCTGAAAGTCATGGAATTATTGCCAACAATATGTACGATCCTGTCTTTAATGCTAGCTTTACGATGAAGACGAATGACTCCAGATGGTGGAACAATGCGGAACCTATTTGGGTGACGAACGAGAAACAAGGACACAAGAGTGGGAACTGTTTCTGGCCAGGTTATAATATAGAGATCAGAGGACACAACGTCTCCCTTCGACCTAACAGCAGCTATGGAAGACCTTTTGCAGAAAACGAGAACCTAATGCCATGGAATGATCGAGTGGATATGGTAGTTAGTTGGTTCAGCAATTCAAACCCTCCTTCATTCGTCACTCTATATTTTGAAGAGCCTGATGAAGTTGGTCACGCATATGGCACAGACTCGCCACTGTTGGCTGCATTTCTAAGCAGATTGGATAACCTTACTATCTATCTTATGGAAAGTTTGAAAAAACTGGATATTTTTAATAGGATTAATTTTATTTTTACATCAGACCATGGTATGATTAACTACAACACCAGTACTTCCATAAACGTTGATAATTATGTCAACCCAGAATCCTACAGTTGCTGGTCATGCGGTAGAACAAAATTTCTGATCACAAATTCTAGTTCTTGCACTCTGGAAAGTCTTTACCAAAATCTTACAACTGCAGAGAAAGAAACAAAAGGTTTAATCAAGGTTTATAAAAAAGAAGAACTTCCTGAAAAATTTCACTACAGCCGCAATAGACGCATTGCAGATATTGTTGGCATGGTCACCCCTGGGTACTTCTTGACGACGTCAAAATTTGGAAACACAACAAAGAAATCTCCAAATAGAACCTATGGGACTCATGGATACAGTCCATTTGCTCCATCGATGCATCCATATCTTATTGCATATGGACCTGCCTTTAAACAAGGATATAGGCCTGGAGTAATCAATATGTTAGACTTGTATCCATTAATGTGTCATATATTAGGCATCAAACCTGTTCCTAACAATGGTAGCTTAGACCGTATCAAACATGTTCTACGTCCAGGCTGGATTCAAACTCATTCAAAAGAGTTGATTGCTATAGGGATTGGAAGTGTTATTCTCATATTAGCTTGTATCCTAGCAACAGCTATTTTATGGAAAAGGATCAAGAGAAGGCTTGCTGAACGTCCTGTTCGATTTAATAGAAGTATGGCTGAATGGGATCAACCATTGATGGAGAGTGATGAAGACGATGGTCAAATCATTGTCATGTGAATGTGCTCATTGCTTGGAGTATGAGAGGAGTGATATAAAAGGTGGGATGCTAGTAAAATATATTCTTACTTTCATGTGGGGAAATAATTATAAATAATTTTTTATAAGCTTTTAAATAAATAGTCAAAATGTTACTTCTTAGGTACAGCAGAGACAGGCTAGAGCCTGCAAATATTTTTGCAGAACAATTTTAAAACCATACATGTTTATCAATGCAAAATTTTAAGATTCCAAGAACAGGCTGAAACTATTTATCTAAATTGGGCTTTCTCATCTTTGTAATCATAGAAAACTCAGTATATAATAAGTTGGTTAATATGAAAAACTTTGACATGGAAACACTTTATCTGATGTCTACCAGAACCCTATTTTGTCAAGATGGCAAATTGTGCAATAGCTGTTATAAGGATGCATGCAAATGAGACAACAAGCATTGTATCGACCCGATAGCCTCACTTGTATGATTCTTAAAACAAAAGAATATCTCATTTGCATTTCATTTGCATGCATCCATAATAACAGCTATTTCACAAATGTGATGCTGATTATAGGAACCTGAGACTCCAGAGGCACTTAGTGCACTAAGTTCATCAATTTGTAAAGATAATTTAGTTGTTTTATACCTTACCAGTAAGTGAGGAAGTCTTTAATGTATTGCTTAAGTTTGGGAAACAACCAACTGTAAAAGTTTCAATTCACAAGCAAAAGAATTTTAAAAATTACCTGAATGCTGAATTTGTTTTAATCTGAAATTATGATCCAGTAGTACAGGGAAATGAAATCCATAAGAGTAAATGAAATCCAGAATAGACTATTTGTAGTTTTAGCTGCAGCAGACTGAGGAGGTGAGACCTTGTCCACCACAGATGTTATGGTTTGGCTGGAGCTAGACTCCTGATCAGTATCTGCTGTGGAGATAAAGAATTTGAAGATCATTAATAATTTAGTATAAAAATCTTTTGTGAGGATACCAAAATCACTACAGTGTATATATCGTGTTTTACAGAAGGGTCCTTAAAAAAAAAGTGTAATTAAAAATCCTAGATCCTAATCCTAAAAATAGAAAACCATCAAAAAGCAAGAAAATTCTATCCAGTATCTCAGCTCCACTGAGTTTAGTTGTTCTTTTGCATTCCTTGTGTACCTAGGCACCTTTGTTTTAATTGACATAATTTGTGCATCAATGGTGTTTGCTTTTTAGCAATTTTATGTCATTCTAGGCATTCCAGACTGGTCCCCCCTCCCCTCGTAGAGACAAATCCTCACTGCAACAATTTACCATTTATCATTCATTGTGCACAGGACAGCCTTTTTTGAGAATGTCTACATGCATCGGGCACGGATCCAGAGTGCTTTTACAATTATATTGAAAACATTCAGTTTTTTTAGATTTATTTAACTCGTTTTCCAAACAAATATAATAAGGGTTTTTTCCAAAGCTATGTATCACCTTCAAAAAACCTTCAAATTTTATCATTACCCTGAAACAACCTGTTCTGGGCGGATCACTGTCAGGGCATGGCTAACTCACAAATCGATACCCTGAAACCTGCTCTGCGCTGATCAAAGTCAGGGCATGGCTAACTAACAGATCGATACCCTGAAACAGGCTCTGCTGATCAAAGTTAGGGCATGGCAAACTTACAGATCGATACCCTGAAACATGCTGAAACAACCTCTGGGCGGATCAAAGTCAGGGCACTGCTAACTCAAATTGAATTGGAATTTATATACTGGCTAATGGTGCTCGGAAAACAATTAGGCTCAGTTCTGGATCCGTGTCTGTGTAAACTATACAAGGTCTTACATGAACGGACGCTGAGTCTCCATGTCTTCTTGGTTACAGCTGGGCCTGTAGCAAGTTCAAAAGTATAGTCTCCCGAGTCAGAAACGCGCAGTTTTCTGACCTTTAGTACGCTTATCCAGTTGAAATCTTCGTCTAATGTAGTGAAGAGTACAAAACGTTCGGTGTATGATGGGATGAGTGTAGTTGAGCCTTTCTTCCATTTTAATTGTTGGATCTAGAAGATAAGGAAGCGCACGTGCATGTGATGCATTTATTAAGGTTAATCTGTTGAATGATGGGAAATGGTGTGGTCAGATAACCGTATTCCCGAATTGCGTCTATCTTCGGAATTTAGAGCGGGCCGGTTCGAGCAGATGTCAGATGACTATGTAGAGCTCGAGTTATACAGCCAAGCCGTGCCGTGACTGTGTCACTGTCCAATCGTTTTGATTGGTAAAAAAGATGCTTCTAAGGGGAGGGGGTCAAAAACAGTGATGGTATACCTTTGGTTTGGGGTTTCCTCCCTTCACAGTGGCATTGAACACAACTTCCTTGTCGGTCTCCTTAGCGATGACGTAGTCTTCTTGAGGCTTGAAATAAACCCTTGGAATTACTGGAAAATCAAAAGAATCATAAGAAAATACCCTCTGGGAGAGGACGGGAGCAACACAGTGCTTTTAACAAACTTTACATATGGACCAAATCAGGTATGGATCCTGGACCGCAGCGGCGAAGGGCCGAGAATCTACGCACTCACTACACCATCATCATGCTATAAACATTTTAATCATTCTTACCTAGTACCCGAACATCAACTGTTCTTTCAAATGAACATGCCTTTCCTTTCACTACCACCCTGTACTTCCCAGGAGTCTTTTCGTCTATTTTGATGAGCTTCAGTTTCTTGCGCACTCCCGCGGTGGATTCTGGAAAAGTCAGTTAAGAAATACTGTGATGAAAATACTGATAGGTACTTATGGGAAGCACTAGAGAGAAGAAAATCAAAAACTAAAACACAAGCAGAGACTACACCTATAAACATTACAGTAAATTCCCTGTCACAGGGTGCGGTTTTTTCTGATTCTAACTTGTCTTGCAATGTCGTCGACAAAATATCTATCACCGAAAATGCTTTAATACGATAGGCCTCCGTTTTTAAATGTCTCCATTCTGTAGAGTGTTTTCAATGCATGCGTTTTCGAGAAAACACTCAGCGTTTTCGATTGTTTTAGTGTAGACGCAAGGCCTAAGTCTTATACTCACCAGGAAAGCTGTAGCGATCAGTTGCAGCCTCGATTGGTTTTCCATCATGATACCACGTGACAGAGTCTAATTGCTTGTCAGTTTTGAGTCTCACTTCAAGGATCTGATTCACACCATCAACCGCCTCGAATGGCGATGGGGTGATCCAGGAGATAGATGGTGTTTCTAATCAAAAAATCAGGTTAGCGTAAAGTTAAAACTATGCAAGATTGCAAAACCATTTATGTTACAAGTATGCAGCATGGCCTGCTATAACTCCTCTAGTTCTATCTTACTCTTATCCTTGAGTTACCCTACGCCTCTTAATTAACCCAATGCACTGCCCTCTCCTTCCTTCGATGAAGCTCCCTCCCTCCCGTTATGGTCCCTACCCATGCACCTCGTCTCCCAATACTGGCGCCCTTTTACTGTTCATATCTCCATTAACCCTTTTCCTCCCAACGTCACATATTTGTATGTGTACTGTGTATGTTATAGCTATGATAGATAGCTATAAATATTGCTGAACCACAATTGAGCCACTAAGGGGTCAAACCATGTAGTCAAAACTATGCCAGCCTGCGTGCATCCGGCAGGCTAAACCATGCGCATTTGTTCAAAGTGTACTATTCAAAAAAAATTTGACGAAGACCCCCGTGGGAGGAAAAGGGTTAATATTGAAGCAATTATTGCTGTGTTTTGATCGTGATACGTACCACCACTTCCAACAACTGCAATTCTTGATAGTCCCGTAGCAAATCCGTAGCGGTTTTTGACGAAGACTTCGAAGTATTCTTCAAGCATTGGGGAATAAGGCTCTGTCCATACGAATGTTTCATTCCAAATGCCTTTTGTCTGTCGAAAAAATAAACACACTGAATTTGTCACATGACTCTCCTTAGCCATCGATGCTTCATATATAGACACCTTGCAGCAAGTCGGAATGCAGCTCAATTTGGAGGGCAAAACAATGGGTTCCAATTCTCAGGAGATTAAAATTTCTTTGTTTTACCCTCCAAATTAAGCTGCTCTGACGTCACGTGCAAGGGGTCCGGTTATAAGAATTTAGACGTTCTTTTCTTTTTGCAAGCGCCAAGGGAGGAAAACCAACTAACACAGCGGTGAGGATACGGCGTAAAAAACGATGATTAGTTAATCAAATCAGCACTGAGCGCGCGCTGTATAAAAAGTAGCTAAGCGGTGAGCGCATTAGCAGCGCACATCACCCGTTCTTCACCGTGCTCTTTGGAATTGTACGAATACGAATATGTAATATTGGAAGTAGGTTACAAAGATTCTTGTTTCTGCTACAGGTGCTAAAAGGTTAGATTTTGCATGATTGACAAACCCACGGCACACGGTACGAGAATAAACAACATCAAATAAACCAATCATGCATAGCGGACGAGATTACTGTCATCCAATCAAAATGCTAGACATGGAGCCGTCACGGTTACGGTACGTTTGTACCTAATAACTACTATTAGTATAATTTTAAACCTGAATTTGAATTTCGCGCGCTGTGATAGGTCGAGCGACCAGTGATTATGAGACGATATTCACTGCTCGAGCGGTGATTATAAGGTTTGCCAAAGTTTGACAGAGCGGAAGTAATAAAACCAAATTAAAACAATTATCCACCTTAGGATCAGTGAATATGGTGAATAATTACCTCGACTATAGCTACGTCTCGGTAAATTATTCACCGATATTGACTTCGCCTTCGGTGAATAATTAGCAGTTATTCGCCGAAGGCGAAGTGATTATCGATGAATATTTACCGAGCGGCGAGTCTTCGAGCTGCGAGGTAAATATTCATCGATAACCACTGAGCTTGAGGTGAATAATTGTTTTAGTATAAATAAAAAGGTGATTATTTCAAAAAAGAAAGAAGGAAACAACATTGAAAGTGAAAATATTTTATTTTTTAAAAGCGCGACGGTCACGCTGACAGCCATTTTGTCCGAAAAGGTGATTATCGGCTGATAATCCGAGATAGAAAACCAATCAGAGCGCGCGATTTTGTATAATCACCTTTGTATTTATACTAATTGTGAATATTAATCAATATTAGCACACCTGATAAGAAATGCTGTAATCCGAAGGATAACGCACTTTTACTTTTCCTCCAATAAAGATCGTGTTGAACCATTTTGCTTGCCACACCTCAGGGTCCAGTAAATCTGTGTCCACGGCTTTAACCGTCAGCGGTCCAGGAACATTGTGACATGCCTCGTAGTATTGGGGTAGATCAATTTGAGGTTCCACTGTTAGGAGGAAATCAAAAATTATATCAGTGTTAAAGGCGCGATAACAAGAAGCAATTTTGCCATTGCGAGACAAGTTGTCGAGAAAGTTGTTCCGTGTAATCGCGCCTTTAGTATTTGGTGTTGTTTGGAAGGACAAGCTGTCGATTCTTCAATTATATATATAAAACGTTGTTGTTGTTGTTTGTAAAGGTTCTTATTAGTGTACAATGGTTTATATCCTTTAAGGAGAGAGGATGGACAGGGAGACGGATATTGCACGTAGGGATGTAAAGAAAAGACTGAGACAAAATGCCATTATAATTTGCCCCTTAAAATTTAAACAAAAAACGATTTTGCAAAAATATATATAAACTTTCCCCCTGAGCCACCACGCATAGGTCAATAGAGCAGTTTTCGTATGACTATAAAAAAAAATACGGCCACGGACCGCGCCTTGCGAAAACATCCATTCGGTGCCGTGTCCAAGCCGCGTCGTAACCGTGCCGTGTGTCGTATTTTCACACTCATACGAACTCAGCTCTATATCTCAGTCTGATCAAGTAAATACATACTTTGATGTCGAAGCTCAATTATTGCTTCATTCTTCACGCCTCGCGATGGCACAAACACTTCGAACTTGTAGCTCCCCAGATCCTGATCCATGTTCATGTCCACGATTTCAAGTGTATGACTGCCTGTGTATGTATCACCGAATAATGCCTTATCATAGGTCTGGTAATGCCCTCCATCACTGTATCTGTGTATATATCAATCAATAGTATAGGATGGTAGATATGTTACTACCTGTGTATGTATCACCGAATAGTGCCTTACCATAGGTCTGATAATAACCCTACATCGCGGTATCTGTGTACATATCAATCTGGTAATGATCTCCATCATTGGCTCCATCATCAGGTATTCAATGGTCCGATAAATACCCTCTATACTTGGCCATCACTGTATTTGAGGGGAGGGGAGGGGAAGGGAGAGAGGAGAAAGATGGCAACGTATTTTCGATACAAAGATGGTACCAGGTTTCCCCTTTCCCCCTCTCCTTATCCCTGACAGTTTGTCATAGGCGAACTTTGATCGAATCTTTTCTCCTGACTAACGCCACATTATAAAATCTCAATCCCATCTTTCTTGTAACTTACCTTTTCATTTTTTCCTTGTACTCATCGCGATCTTCACCGAACATCGAGACATGAGGACTGCTCTTCATCTTTGGTTTGATTGGGTAAGACACTAGTTTTGTCCACGAATCGTCATCGTTATTATCCAGCTTTTTGTACCAAGAGATGACGTATTCCTCAAAAGTTGCTGAATAGAGAACAAATCACAGGTTAAGGCGTTATTTGACATTGGTGTTCCGTCAGCTAGTAGCTGGTCTTCGTGGGAGCTGATGTAAGATATTTTATACGTTGTATCAGTTACTTACCATTGATAAAGTAGACCTTTGGTTCAAGTCTACACTGGCCTTCGTCCCGCGTTCGATGCGGTGAAGTGGCCAGCGGTAAATACCAACTAGACAAACAGTTTGTGCGACCAAGAATTGACATGTACTCGTAACCACGTGACAAAACCAGTCGTGCGCATGCTCTGTAATCATTATCTGGGACACTTCCAAGGTTCGTGAAATGCCAATCTAGTAACCGATCTTCGATCAAGCAGTTGTGGAGCGCCATTGGATAATAAGCTATCAGAAATATTTATTGATAGTCAGACCTACTAATGGTCTATCACCAATTGGGCCTTGTGATTGGCTGAGCTACTAGTGGTCTATTAGTGATAGACCTCTAGTAGCGAAAAGCGCCAGTTTTGAAAACCAAAAAATATATATTTAAAGCAAAATCCAAAACTTTTTGCATCCTTTTATTGGACCGATTAGTAGGTTTTTACTAAAACAATTAGACCTCTCGCCCTCATGGCCTACGAGTCAATAGCCCATTCGGCCTTCGACCTCATGGGCTATTGACTCGTAGACCATTCGGACTCGAGGACTAATTGTTAAATAGTCAGACCCACACATACTAGACTCGCCTTTCCGATGTTCAAAGAAAGACTGGTAACGATCCATTGGTGTATTTGACTGATCTCGTTACTAACTGATTCAGTCCCACAACCCTTTGCATTATGAAGTCTATACCGGGCGTGTTTGAACTAGGGGGAGGCGAGTTGCAGCCCATGAAGGCGAGAGGTCTATAAGTCATTCTGAAAGCGAATATCCCACGATATGGAGCTAAGTCGGCCCATGAAGGCTAGAGGGCAAAATTATTTTGACAAATCTACCTGAACCTCGGAAATTGGGAACAAAATATTAGAAAAACTTGCAGCAAATGTCACTTTTGTATCTGTGTTTTCCCCTAATAACAGGCTTTCATTTGTAGACGTACCAGGGTAAGTTGCAAGTGATTATAATGCAGGATTTAACAATAGTCAGTACTAGTTATTTATACTAAAGAATATTAATAATTCGATTGGGAAAGGTATATAATGCCAACAAGAAACCAATACTCACGCATTCCTATGACATAAACACCTATTGATGCAATGTTACCGCTGGCATAAACGACTGCAGGTTCAGACCAAACGGGTGTACCTCCATCATACGCAATGTCAAAACGCTGGAGAACAACTATTTGAGGAATATCTATGTACAGTAGAAGAAAAGGATATTACTAGAAGTTTAGTAGTGTAAGTATAGGAATGTAACGAATGTGACGTCAATTTGGATTCAAACGAAAATGAACAAAATTTACGTGATAAGGATGAAGAAAACTCTTTTGGTTGGGCCTTTCAACTGGGGATTAGGGCAGGGAATTTCTACCTCCAACACAGAAAAACCTTTACATAGTTGCATATTTCTATTAATTCTAGTTACATAGGTTACTTTTCTCCATATTTATATATTTCTTGAATGTTTGCAATATGAATGAATGTATGAATGAATGAATGTATGAATGAATGAATGAATGAATGAATGAATGAATGAATGAATGAATGAATGAATGAATGAATGAATGAATGAATGAATGAATGAATGAATGAATGAATGGATGAATGGAGGAATGAATGGATGAATAGAGGAATGAATGGATGAATGGAGGAATGGATGGATGCATGAATGAATGGATGGATGCATGAATGAATGAATGAATGAATGAATGAATGAATGAAGGAATGGATGGATGCATGAATGAATGAATGAATGAATGAATGAATGAATGAATGAATGAATGAATGAATGAATGAATGAATGAATGAATGAATGAATGAATGAATGAATGAATGAATGAATGAATGAATGAATGAATGAATGAATGAATGAATGAATGGATGCATGAATGAATGAATGAATGAATGAATGAATGAATGAATGAATGAATGAATGAATGAATGAATGAATGAATGAATGAATGAATGGAGGGAGGGAGGGAGGGAGGGAGGGAGGGAGGGAGGGAGGGAGGGAGGGAGGGAGGGAGGGAGGGATGGATGATACTATATCCAGAAACCAAATATCACCGTTATAACCGTTATCTCATTTAGTAAATATTTGAGCCTCAAAATGTAAAAAGAATTACAGTTTGCTAAATCCAGTCAGAAAAGGTTTGCTAATATGATGTTATTTTCCTTCATTTCTTTTATCTGAGCTTGACTCCCTGTGGTTTGTGGGATATGTTAGTGAAACTCACCTGCCGAGTGCATGTTTCTCATGTCATGGTGGGGTGCCAGCCACGTAGGAGAACGGGGACCTAAAAAGGCAACGACAAGAAAAAGTTTACTGATTGAAATATTGAACCACAGGGAGCCCAATTTAGATAAAAGTGCTAGATTAAAATAAAATCTGGAAAATATATCATTTATTGAAAAAAAATTGGTAAGAGGCTATTTAGCACGCTTTCTTAGCCTCTAACCATTTTTTTCAATGAATGATATATTTCCAGATTTTATTTTCATCCAGCACTTTTATCTAAATTGGGCTCCCTGTGATTGAACACCTTGTAGGAGTCACCCAACAATCTGCGATATCTAGTGGTTGAATATGTTGAATATGAATACCTTGTTGTACAGCGATAAGATGCTGCCAGAACATGTCGACATTATCTCTGGTTCTCCCGATACATATAAAGTGACGACTTCCAAAATCACTTGGAAACTGATTGGTTGCTAAGGTGAGAGTCTTCTCCACCAATGGGAAGTCTTTATAGAATACCTTCTGATACCACGTACTTTTTTCTCTATCTAAGTTAACCCTGCAAATAAACACATGAGATATTTACCAAAAACCTAAGCCCAGTAGGAAATTTGATAGAAGCAGAAAAGCAGGCTACCTGCTTCGACTTCGAGGCAAACCGTCTTCATACACTAACTGCGCTTGTCTTGAGTAGTTTATGAAGTATGGTCAAAACAAGACAAACAAAAGAATTCCCTTCTAGCTCTTAAGCATTGAAATAATTCAGTCCCCCCACTGTTTTGAATCACATATAGGGATTTAGTGCAAGGGGTCTATTGACTTTTTTGAGTTAGGTACCAGTAAAGGTCCTACTGCTGCTTATCAACGAAAACCAGAACAGATTTTGCATGAATATAAAAAAATTCATTTCGCAGGACATGACCATGTATGATCATGTGGCACCGGAAAGCAATGGAACGAATGAGCCTCTGGAACCCAGGTTGTATCTAAACCATACCTTAGGTAATTAGTGTGTCCCCATGTCTCGTAGTCCCCACAATTAAAGGTCAGTCTAGCATCAGGTTCCAGTGAAACAAGGGCAAGCTTTTGAGTTTCCATACCTGCAAGACAATAGGAAAACACAGTTATTACTGGTTACCAAACACGTTTATCCTGGCTATCCAATTAAGGTGCCACGCATTCGGGTGAAGTTTCTACTGAGTCATCTTACTTTACTTACCGCGTAACTTTTTTTCAAGTCTTGATTCGAAAGATGTTCCTATGAAGAATGAGTGAACATGTAAACTGAAACTATAAGAATCAGTGAAACATTGCACAGAAGCGCGAGCGAGAAAAATCGAAAAAAAAACGGGGAGAACCCTTGATGAACGCTTGTAAGAAAACTCACAAACGAATCAACTCACTAGGTTTCCGAGAATTGTCGACCCCGCGAACAAATGCAGCGGATAGGAGGAGCGCACTGGAAGCGCATACAACAGTGTGTATAAGCGCAATGACTTTCGTCAAACTAACCAAACATAAATTCTATCGAATCAAGAGATACATTCAACAACTGAAGTTCTGTTCAAATTTGATTCCGAGTCTAGGAATTGAGCCCAAGACCCAGACATTAGGCGACTGACTTGGAACTACCACAACATGGAACACCCTTGATTTGTTACCTCATAGATATATGAATGATAGCTTACCGTCATCACAGCCATAAATCTCAACACGCATACACACCCAGTTATGCCAAGCCACCGGGACGAATCTGATCCTACGAGCCCGAATACGAGGATTTAGATAATGACGAACAATACTGTCTGGATCATTGTTGGCAAGGAATACCTGTCAGGATATACAAATATACTATGCAGCTGAGTTGACCTTCATAATGAACTCAAGATCAACCAATCATAATTGAGGATTCGACATTGTATTTTGATTAGCATTTGATTACTATTTATCTGTCATCCCAAGATACGTGGCTGCCCACATACGAATTGAACTCGAACGCCGGTCTTTTTAAAATAGGTTTGAACAGAATAGGCAAGTGCCCAACCATGAAGCTGTAGGTGTTTTGGTTTAGCAGTTGAGCGCAAGTTAAAGCGAGGACAAACGGTGCATCATTGCGCGCAATAGACTGAAGTAGTATCGTTTTCTACTTCAGCAATATTGCTGCAACAAATTGCGTCGTGTGACATGGCTCGCAACATCGATTGCCTGCGACACTACGCGCAATGTTGCACCGTATGTGATGTCATTTGATTTAGGAAGTTTGCATCCAATTTTAATTGAATATCGAAATAGCTTGATTTCAAAAGACATACGCTCTTTGACATGCTAGTCCTAGGTAAAGAAACACTTGAATTTTCTCGAGGCGAAAACATTACTACTTTAAATTTCCTTACCCTTTCTTGCTCTCTCATAGAAATAACAGACCAAGAGACCCCGTCCAGGCTGTAGTGAACAACATAAGCCGTCACCCATCTTTTCTTCATATGGTCGGAGTAGCCCTGGCTGGCAAACCCATCAATAATGCGCTCAGCCTTTAGGTCGATTTCTGGAAAGAAAAACCAAAATAGCCGTTATTAAAGTTGAGACGGCACTCCGTTTTTCTTTTGTTTCCAAAGTCTATTGGCTAAACGAGGAACATCTTTCCAGAAACATATTTACCGTGTGCATGCTTCCTCGATGTTTCCCTGTTTTTTTTTACACGTCGGCGAAACATTGCTACACGCGACAAATTTTGCTTTCGAGAAACTTTCTCATTGGTCGAAGAGCGTGATTTATGAGAGCACACAGACGGGCGCGCGTTTCCTAGTCTTCATTCGTATACAAAGGAACGGCTATTCTATTTTCTACGAGAAATAAAAATACTTGTTCGCCGTGCGCAGTTATAAAGCAACTGGTAGGACACTCGAGAAGTGTTGACTACGCATTGTGCTTACCTAGCGAGTCATTGAGCCCGTAGTACGAATTGAAATGTTTCATCTTTGCCACACACCAGCCGCCACTTTGTTTTAGTCTTGCATGTCGTGGTTCTGTTTTTTTACTTTTCTCCAGGTATGAGCTTCCTGTGATTTCTCTGTCTTTTATGATGTTTCTTTCCATACCCAAAGGTGTGTTACACGCTGCAACGAAAGTCAAAGAAAGAGGTTTTGTACGAATTTGAATAGAGGCAGCATATGGCACGGTTACGGAGCGGCGAGGACACGGCACCGAATGACGAATGTTTTCATACACGGAACGGCACTGAAACGGTCACGGCAAGGTGCGGTCCTGCCGTAAGTTTTTCATGGTCATACGAAAACTGAGACTACCAAATATCTTATATTTGTTCTGAATAAAGCTTTTAAGTGTGACGTTACTCGTATAGAAAAATGACTTCCAGGTCCAAAACGAAAAGCATTTCTATTAATGATTTTTTTTACTTTTTTTTCTTTACAGGATTTGTTGTTAAAAGTTCTAATTGTTTCAACTAGAGGTTAAGTTATGGAGAAAATTTTTCGATTTATTTTAGTGTTTAGTGAGCAGTTGGATTCGGAAATGCGTCACAACTCATAAGCTCTGTAACTGCACGGAATCGAACAAAAATAGGGCACTATATCACATGATGTTGGAAGCTCATGAAATTGTTTCCAAGACATTTCCGAAAAAGATAATATGTACCTGGAGAAGGTTTTCTGGGTCTTTTAGGGAACTGCGGCTGCTTTCCTGAAGAAAAAAAATTAAATGAGAGTTTAATCGTATTTCCAATTTACATCAGTCCAAAAACGTAACCAAATTAATTCTTATGATGTCGAACAAATTTGACTACCAAATGGATAACGTTCTATGTATTAAATATATGAAATATGAGTGGTTGATGTGTATGGGCATTTACAATAGTGAGCCGGAGGCCGAGACAAAATGTTGAATGTCAATATATGTATGTTTTACTAACAATTTTTTGAGATTGAAGTGAGTTAGAACCAGAAGATTCATGTATTCTGTATTCTTCGTTTTCGAGTTCGCTATCGCGGCCATAGGCCTTTTCTGACCGATAAACATGATGCATTCATAGTGTTGTCTAGCTTAGGTAAAAACAACACCATGTAAGGCACGACGAACAACAGATGTTGGTACCCAAGCTAGACCACAATGCACCATGTTTGTTATCTCAGAAAAGGTCTATGCTGCGGCATTAACAAAAAACTTTTCATTAGATGCCCGATCGGCTAATACCACCAACATGGCCGCCGCGTCTTTGTCATTTTACTCCTTTGGGATGTTTACATACCATTAGTATAGGTAATAGCATGGTTTGGAGTGATATTTGTTTTCTTCTTTCGCCGAAGAATTCTCCACACGATTTTCAAGTTTCTGGCACAAGAAATCCTTTCTTAAGTCGATTCCATTAATAAAAGCCAACTCTTGAAACGTTCTGTCATACATATACTATTGTTCTTTTAGGGTTCGTTAATTTTTTGCTTGTAGATTCAAATAATTAGCTTAATATTTAGGGAAATCTTTCTGCCACTTCAAACATGTTTTGGCGGTTGCCATGGCAATTTTGAATTCACACTCCCGAGAGCTTGAAATCACACTGTTACGTTGAAATCACACTCCTCTTAGCCAATCAGATTGCAGAAATTTCTTAGGTCATATGATAAATGTAATTATTCATAATCTGGTAAGAAAAGTCATTTTTAAGAAAGAGGCTTACCAGGTTCATAACCAACAAGTACTATTCTTAAACACTGTTCCCTAAAGTATTGCTGAGGTATCACTCGAAAATAACGACTGAAGGCTGTGGGGGTGATGTCAATGGCTGCATACCCACAAGGACTTTGTACAGCAGGGAGAAGCTGGAAAGAACATGCAATAGTAATGGATTATTAAAGGTGCAATAATTCAACAGTCATGCAGTAGGTATGCAAAAGGTATGCAGTACATATACAATAGGTACAGCTATTTCAAAAAACGTTGAATACTAAATACTGCATACTGAATGGTGCATTCCAAGACCAAAAGGCATTTTGGGTCATGTAATATTATCTTAAGTAAAGTAAATAATAATTATTTATTTTATTTTTAGTGCATTCCATCCGAAACATGCAATATACCAGCTACATATAGAGAGCCAATCGCTGTATATTTACTTTTTATTTCAAATTAGTGAAACCCACAATGCCCTTTGTTCTTGGAATGCACTATTCAATGGAATGGAATTTTCCCAAACTTTGTTTTCAGGTTTTCCCAGCATATTTTCTTCTGTTTAAACATTATTTACATATGAATATAATACATTTCAAGCTCGGTAATCAACATGCACCAGGCAGTATGCAACAAGAAACAAGCAACATGCAACAAAACCTTCACCAACCTTTTTGAAATAGCTGTATACTACAGCTACTGCATGTATGCATTTAGCATGGACAAGAGACCATGGTTACTTGATATGCATAGGGCGTGCAATAGTTATGCAGTATAGGTGTGGAGTGGCTCACAATAGCTTTAACAAATAAACAGTGTTTGTCTATAAACATAAGTAAGGGTTCATAATTCCTTGCATGATAGACGATAAGCTAAGCTAAGCTAAGCTTAGGTGTAATGGACGAGTTTCTTACACTGGTTCTGAATTTAAAGTCGTCTTTCCCATTATAATCTCTTGCCAAGACCCATGTCTTTGAATCGGGCGAGTACATGAACGAAACTGAACTAGTATAAGCCCTGCATCCATCCTCTCTTGTTCTATCACCTTGCACCACTATTCGACTAATGGCGAAGATCTTTAGCAAATCGATTTCATAAAGGTTGTAATTCTTTGCCACGGTTTCTTTGACTCGAGGATCGCCAAAGTGTAGCTAAAATGATGAAAAAAGAAGATATCTTCACTTCACTTTGATATAGTGAATGATGTATCTCACAATGCTGCTGCGTTGAACTTTACGGCTGCGTATCCAAGCTAAAATAACTATTATAATTCTCGCGTTCAGATTGGTTGGGCGCGCATGCTTTATGAGCACACACAGCTTGCATGCGCGCTTTGTATTTCGTCTTTCGTATTCAAAATAACGCTACTAATTTATTTTTTTTACAAAAGAAGTAAGAAACTTGCTGTGTGCAGTTATAAAGCACATGCATGGGGATTGGCAAAACCCTCAAGAAGTGTTGAGAAGCACTCCACTGCACGTCGTGGATCTCCTAACATTTCTCTCGTCTTCAGCCAGACCCAGCTTGCTGTATAGGTGCACAGAGTACCGGCGCACGTTTTCAAAACGTGAAAAAAAAGTTTATTTCTTCAACAGAGTAGACTTTTATAACATATTTTATAGTAGATTTCGTATCAGACTATGGTAAGTCACGATAAAGGCCCACAATCATCGAAGCAATCTCAGTGCGTGAGATCAATGATCATCCAATCAAAATGCTCAGACACCGCATCTTCAAGATCACTGACGGCACTACACGTCGTGTCATTTAAGGCCCTGTTACTTTGTGCAATTTTCTCAGCAACGTATCTCGCAATCAGGTACACCACTTGGAAAATATGCCTTAAAATTGCGAAAAAAGTTGTTGAAAGGGCGATACACTGTGCAATGGCGTTGCTAGTTGCTGCAATACATTGCAAGAAGTAGAACTGAGCAACAGCAACAACAAATGTTGTGACAACCCCGGTTACACTGTGCAATTTGCCAGCAACTTGTCTCGCAACGGCGTTGAGAGTTAGACAAGTTCTAGACAACAGGGTCTTTACACATCCATGAGGTAGTGCGTTCAAACTTTCCGAGGTAAAATTCCAGATACTCACAAAAACGTCGTCTTTATACAAGGGACACCATGCCCAGTATGGATCCCCCTCCAGCACAATACTTGCTCTAGTTCTCCCGGATCGAGTCGGAGTACTTCTCACCCCAGCTTTAACTCGTCTGTATTTTCCCTGACCATACGATATCGATTGAGTCTCAGCTTCAAGATCATGGAATAAAATAGATAAATCAATTATTAACTGATTAATCCAATATTATTTAACAAGAGATTCTCTGCGCATCTAGATATATAAATGCTTGAATAGTTGACTTTTCTAAAATTATTTCAAGTATAGCACTCTAAGGTTAATAAACTCCCCGAGGAAGCAGCCATAACAATCAACCACTAACACGGTCTCCCAATAGCCCACTATAAACATTTGAACCAAACATACACGTTCGTTTTGTTAGACCGAGTCAAAGTTAGGGCACGGCTAATCCAACAGATCGAACCCTGAAACAACCTCTGGGTTGATCATAGTAAAGTAACGGCTAACTCGCAGATCGAATGGACTACTTCGACGATACGGCGGCCATCTTGAATCGCAAGGCATTATGAGGCGTGTAGGGAGCAAAGCAAAACAAAAATGGCGGATGACATATAAAGTTTCGTTTCTTTGTCTGGCTTTCATGTTCATCTTCTTTATTCATCTCTTGTCAAACTGTCTTACTGGAACAAAGCTTTGTATATTTGCACCCTACCAAGATGGCCGCCGTATTATCGAAGTGCCATTGGAAGTTAGCGTGTTTGGGTTTGTGGAGATAGGAGATAGGAGATTTTCCTTTTCTGATTGATTCAAACAACTTTTTATTCTTTATTAAACAGGTAGACATTTAGTGTTAAATGATAAGATATCTATATTGTACAACGAGAATTAAAAATTATGCTGAATCGTAGCGAGAGTAGGGGAAGAAAAAGAAAAACTATGAGAATTCTAAAACTAAAAGTGGTGAACGCCTTTCCAAGGAATTTCACGAGTCATGGAGCACATCTGATTAGCTGAAGTTTCAATGTGAGTGAGTTTTCAACACGGTTTCGAAGTCGACCACAAACACGACTCGGCTCGAAACAGCACATCGTGACACGACTTTGTAGGCGCGACACGAGTAAAAAAACGCACTGCGCATGCTCGGAAGTTCGTCGTGTTTACGAAGAAAACCATTAGATATTTACATGTCTTGTATTATGCGAATTCCTCTTATATTATTTGACCAGGGAAAGAAAACAACTAAACTAATGTGTCAGGAAAAAATAAGCACTCACTTTCCACGAACGGCCTTAACTTTAGAAATTTACTAAACGCCGGTAAATCTCCAATGGTTTTCTTTGTAAAGACGACGAACTTCCGAGCATGCGCAGTGCATTCTTCACTCGTGTCTGTAGGCGCCGCATAAGGCATGCACTGCCGGCTATGTCCTAGCCTCCTTTGCAGACGTTCTTAGGGTCGTCACGTCGTCACGCAACGTTTCTCTATTGTGTGACGACCCTAAGAGCGTCTGCGTAGGAGGCTAGCTATGTCCTTACGACCTTCTGTATGCAAGTGTCTCCTACGCATATGTTCTCAGGACCGTGACATGTGACCCAACGTTGAAAGAGAGACGTTGCGTGACGACCCTAAACTTTCACTTAAAAGATCTTAAAAGATCAGGTATAGATCATGAGACCGGGGTGATATCGACCTTGCCTCTCTTTGACAACAACCTTAATAAAGCCCTTCGAAACCTTCTATACTTAATACAGTACACTATCGGATTAACCGCACTGTTTCCAAACCCAATGAACATGGATATCAAGGTAGCACTATTTTTCATTTTTTCGCCAGAAATAATCTCGATAAACAAGCAGATAGAGTACGGAGTCCAAGCGATGAAGAAAATGGATATGATAAATATTAAAAGCGTGATTCCCTTTACGTTAGGTCTTGTCAGTGGCGTGGAATCTGACTGTGAAGATGACGTCGATGACTCTATAGAAGAGGATGGAACCGCTAACGCAACGGTTGATTGTTGGTTCTTCACAAAGTGTCCTAGAACAATAGTATTTTGGTGCGTTGATTTCTGTGAGCGTATAGCTTTGTATATGCGAATATTCATGTATACCATGGCGAACATTGCTAATCCAAAAGTAAGGAGTAATGCTCCGACAGTAAACGTAACATGTAGCCAGCTGTTGGACCAGTGTTTCTCACGGCATTTCTCAAGGTACGGAATAAAGCATTCGTATGACGTAATGTCAGTAAGTCCAGGTACTAAAGCCCAAAAACAGCTATAAAGCCAAGCGCAAATGGTCATCATTAGGACTCGTTTGGAACTCAATTTTGAGTGATACTTGAACGGGAAATAAACAGCAATGTAACGATCAAAGGACAACAGTGCAAGATGTATTATCGACGAAATACAAAAACAAAAGTTCCCAAACCCATCAATGAATTCCCAGAAGCGTCCTGCTCGCCATTTTCCTTGAATGACCGCATCTACTGCAGAAGGAACAACAAGAAGACCAACCAGTAAATCCGCCACGCATAAACTACACAGAAATCGGTTATTCATGGAGTTATTTCTGCTCATTCTAATGACTGACAGCGCCAAGATAGCAAGAGTATTCCCAATGATGGCACAGATGGCAACAACTATTAAGTATGAGATGACGATTACTAACAACTCTCTAGGCCAGTCTTTTATCGGCAGATAATACTTGAAATCTTCTTGGAAACTTCCTGTTGAAGAATTATTCATTTTGAAGCAAGATGTGACCTTCTCGCCCTCTTAGTTGCTCGCAGATGGCAAGGACTGCTTCGACACTTCACTGCGACCTTCAGCCTAGATCCTCAGAATTTTACGTTTTGTTCATGCATTGTGAATAAATATTTCAGACTGTTATGCATATTTGTCGTATTAGACTTCAAATTATTCGCGCGGTGTTTTTAGCTTTTATTTCCATTGTGTTGATTGGTTGAAATTAGCGTTGATCATGCGGCCGAAAAGAGCATCAGAATCACTTGCAACAAAGGAATTAACGAGGCAGTTAGTAAAGTTCTAAATTAAGATGCGGCGAACTCTCTATTGTAGAGGTGCTTTACTAACTCAAGTTTCTTAACAATTTTAAAGAACTGTGTTTTGTCTTGCTCTGTGTATTTCATAACAAGCCCTCAAAAATAGATTTTAATTTCAGTCCATATTTCGTCTGCCAGTTCGTAATGACACGCGAGTCTTTTATTCTCCGTCTTTTCTCAAGGTTGCGTATTTATTCAACCTTGCGAACCGGAAAATTGACAGACTTCCAACAATTCCTGCCAATTTGCACTCGCTAAATCTATATTTTACATTTTATATCTTATTATGATCAACCAAATGGAATGCAAGATGCTCGCTATCTCAATGTTGTTGAGCTCGGTGCGAAGCAGACAGTTGAGGAAATCCCATCCAAAACCCTGTGCCGCAAATTATATTTCTTTGCTGTTTGTTTTAATACAAGATAATAGTATTACTAGATATTTTGATAAATTATCTAAAAAAAAATTACTGGTTCTCATGCAAACGTCTTGACGAGATACCATATATCCGCAAGTGTGTAAATTTAGGATAAGTGCGCAACTTCAAGAAAAAATACTTTTAGAAAAAACTAGTATTCGGAATTCTAAACGAAAGCTTACAAACCTGTTTTTTTACTTCTGCATCTCCTTTTGAAAATATCTTGTTAGTTATATCTAGGGATTTTTTTTACATAAATGCGAGTAAATACTATAATTACTGGCTGTATATGGAATCAAATTAGAATAGCTAATTTCTAAGAGGTCAGGAAAACAATTGAGAACTGGCTTCCATTTATTAAAACAAAAAACTTGATTCAACTCCATACTTTTCTATTTTGTAAATTGACTTTATATAGTTTTATAGTTTGTTAGTTGATGTAGAAATTTTTATGCTAAATCTAGGTTAGTAAACGACAAACAATGGTAATTAGTCGTTGTCCTGCCGTGACGCGTCATTGTCGGCAAGTTTCAAGCACAACTTACTCAGGTTAAAAAGAAAACCTACAAAAAACCTTGTTTTCAAGATTTGTTGCAGATTTCATTGGCAACAAATAGTGATCGCACATTCATGAGCTATACAAAACACTGTTGTCACTAGTGGTTACTTGTTGCTTATTGACCCCTTATTTTCAAAACATCATGGTCTCTTTACATATTTAATCGATGTCGTGTACACGCAAGGCAAGGCGTAACCGCGTAGAAAATAACACGGTTTCAAATGTAAACGGGGCCTGAGTGTTCAACACGGTTCCGAAGTCGGGGGGATGACTTGGTCGGCTTACAGCTTGCAACACAACAATGTTGCACGACAAGTTGTAAGATTTTGTTGCTCTTATTTCCGCGTCTTAAAGTAAAAGTTTTTAAACTTTCACTTTAACAATCTTCAAAAGATCAAGGATTTAAGAAAATGTGTTGAAATTGCCGCCTATTGAGGTAGATCATGTGACAGGGGTGATATCGACCTTGCATCTCCGCTTTGACAACAAGCCCAATAAAGCCATTCTAAATCTCCTATACTTAATACAGTACACTATCGGATTAACCGCGCTGTTTCCAAGCCCAATGAACATGGATATCAAGGTAGCAGAGTTCTTCATTTTTTCACCAGAAATAATCTCGATAAACAGGCAGATACAGTATGGAGTCCAGGCGACGAAGAAAGTAGATATTATTATCATTAAAAGCGCGATTCCCTTTACGTTAGGTCTTGTCAGTGGCGTGGAATCTGACTGTGAAGATGACGTCGAGGACTCTATAGGAGCGGATGGAACCGCTAACGCAACGGCTGATTGTTGGTTCTTCACAAAGTGTCCAAGAACAATAGTATTTTGGTGCGTTGATTTCTGTGAGCGTATAGCTCTGTACAAGCGAACGTTAATGTATAGCATGGCGAACATTGATAATCCATAAGTAAGGAGTATTACTCCCATAGTAAACGTGACATGTAGCCAGCTGTTGGACCAGTGTTTCTCACAGCATTTCTCAAGGTAAGGAATAAAGCATTCGTATGACGTAATGTCAGTTAGTCCAGGCACTAGAGCCCAAAAACAGCTATAAAGCCAAGCGCAAATGGTCATCATTAGGACTCGCTTGTAACTTAATTTTGTGTAATAATTGAGTGGGAAATAAACAGCAATGTAGCGATCAAAGGACAGCAGTGCAAGATGTATTATCGACGAAATACAAAAACAAAAATTCCCAAATCCATTGATAAATCCCCATTGGTTTCCTGCTCGCCATTTTCCTTGAATGACCGCATCTACTGCAGTAGGAACAACAAGAAGACCAACCAGTAAATCCGCCACGCATAAACTACACAGAAATCGGTTATTCATGGAGTTATTTCTGCTCATTCTAATTACAGACAGCGCCAAGATAGCGAGAGTATTCCCAATGATGGTACAGATGGCAACAACTATTAAGTATGAAATGATGACTACTAACAACTCTCTAGGCCAGTCTTTTATCGGCAGATAATACTTGAAATCTTCTTGGAAACTTCCTGTTGGATTCACGGTTGAATAATTACTCATTTTCAAGCAAGGAATGACCCTTCTCGCCCTCTCGGTTGCTCACAGATGACAAGGACTGCTTCGACACTTCTCTGCGACCTTCAAGATAGATCCTCAAAGGTTTCCCGTATACTTAGTTCATTGTGAATAAATATTTCAGACAACACCTTGTTAGGCTTCGCGCGACGTTTTTAGCTTTCATTTCCATTGTGTTGATTGGTTGAAATTAGCGTTGATCATGAGGCCGAAAAGAGCATCAGAATCACTTGCAACAAAGGAATTAACGAGGCAGTAGAGTTTCTAAATTAAGATGCGGTGGCCTCTATTGTAGACGCGCTTTTTGAACTCAAGTTTTTTTTAACTAACCTAGATTTGGTAAAAACTTTCTTCATCAACTAACAAACTATTTTCAACAGACTGTATCTGACTGTATTTTAAAAAGACTGAAATATAGAAGTAAAAACCGGTTTTGTAAGCTTTCGATCTTTTTCTAGAAGTTGCGCACTTATCCTAATTTTACAGACTTTGAAATATAATACCTCGTCAGGAAATATAATATCTCGTCAGGACCAGAAAAAAATAGATATTTTCAACAAAATATCTAGTAATATTATCATGTATTGAAACAAACAACAAACAAATGAAATTCGCAGCACAGGCTTTTGGATTGGATTTCCTCTACTGTCCGCTTCGCACCGCGCTCACCACGTTTGAGATAGCATGTATTCCATTTGGTTGATCATAATAAAATATAAAATATAAATTTAGCCAGTGCAAATTGGTGGAAGTCTGTCAATTTTCCGGCCGGCAAGGTCGGAAAAAAACACGCAGCCTTTAGAAAAGACAGAGAATAAAAGAGTTATATGTCATTACGAATAACAGACAAAATATGGACTGAAAATAGAATCTATTTTTGAAGGCTTGTTATGAAATTCACAGAGCAAGACAAAAACCAGTTCTTTAAAATTGTAAACGACAGATAATGTTAATTGCATGTGCAATTAGTCATTGTCCTACCGTGACGTCATTGTCGGCAAGTTTCAAGCACAACTTGAAACTCAGATTGAAAAGAAAATTTACACAAGACCTGATTTGACATTCAAATTCCATTGGCAACAAATGGTAATCTCACATTCAAGAGCTATTAAAAACACCGTTACCACTAGTGATTACTTGTTGCTTATAGACCCCTTGCAAGAGACGTCAAAGCAGCTCAATATGGAGGACAAACTGAACAAAGGAATTTCAATCTCCTGAGAATTGGAAACTATTGTTTTATCCTTTAAATTCAGCTGCAACCTGAAGTGCTGCAAGGGGTCTATAAAACTACCAAAGAAAACTAGCGAGTAAACTTGTTAAAGCAACATTGATATGATTATTTTGCATTGAGCACCGTGTAATCACAGGTAGCCCAAACTATGGTTCTGAATATATATATAGAGAAAGTATGGCAGATCAAAAAATTTCTTTAAAATAAAATAAATTTCATATTTACTTCGTCTTTAGAGAGGAGATAAAATTTCCTAAAATCGCCTTAAAATGCAACCAAACCGTCAGGAAACCACAAAACATGCAATAAAACATTGATATACCGGTAAAGAAACAATAAAATATGAAATTTATTTTATTTTAAAGACATTTTTTGATCTGCCATACTTTCTCTCTCTATATATATATATTCAGAATCATAGCTTGGCCTACCAAAAAAGTAGGCTTATTTCCCCCAAAAAGGTTGCCGGATCCAAAGGAGATAGGCGATAGGTCATTTCAAGAGCGGAAAGAACTATAGGCATACATTTCAACACGACAAATATAATCGAGGTTTTTAAAATGGCTTCCTCCTACATAACTGACGTTTCGGACGTAAGTCCTTCTGCGAAAGCTTTCTTCTGTTATTTCTTTTTTATTACACGTTGTTTTAGTTACTTTAATAATTTCCATCATCAATGATGGATTTACTCACCAGAACAGCCATAAACCTCAAACTTTAAGCAGGCTTTGTGAGGACCAGTTATCTTGGATCTTGTGAATACAAACCGTACGTATCGTGCTTTGACAGGTGGGATGGACCAATGGACAGTGAAGACGTCCTCACCGCAGCATAAAGCGTACAGATACTTTGGACTATACTAAAAGCAATATAAAAACCCAACCATAGAATATATTAATACGTTAGAACATTTCATCAGTTATATTGATGTATGTTTTATCTTTTAAACTCTAGACAGAACGCGAGTACTGATTGGCTCATTATCGTGTTTATATCAGAAGACACTAAGAGGCTTTGCATCATCACGTGACTCATCGGTTAGCAACGGTAACTACGCCGCCATGACAGGAGGCATGTAAACCATAACAAAGTATAGTAACGAACGCGATTAGAAAGGTTTTGTGTGTTGTTGGATGTGGAAAACGCTCTAAAGAGACACAAATGTCAGATTTTTTAACGTTCCGAAGCAGTTCAAGCATCAAGGGGAAAAAACAGGAGAGGTTTTAAAGCGAAGACGAAAAAAATGGCTTTCAAACATACGACGAGAGGCTATGTGTTTCGAAAGGGCAAGTTAAGAACCCAATGGTTTTCTCGCTTCATTTTCACCAAGTTGTTTTCAAAGTGCAACTAGCTTATTCCTTCAAATAAATTGAGTGGTACAATTCGAGACCGATTTTTTTTGCTTTGTTTATCTAGGAGAACCAGCAAAAGCCTACGACGAAACTCACTGGACTCCTAAATCGATCGCGATGGGTCACACATCTTGTTCTGTTTCTCAATCAGCCAAAGTCTCTTTGCTAAAAAGGACAAAAAGGCATAGCCGTTCGATGGAAAGATCTTTGAAAAGGCGACCGCGCTTTGAATTGAACAATAGTAGTTACCGTTGCTAACTGACGCTACGCGAGTCACATGATGGTGCAAAGCCTCTATTGCGCGAAAGGGTAAAAAATATCGCGCTTGTGTATCTGTACACAATTCTTTTTCTGCAACGTCAGCGGCAGCAATACGGCATAACATCCGTAGAGGTGAATACACGGTACACGTACAATTCTGCGCGGTGTCTAACGATTTAGTTTTCTATGATACAGTTAGCGAGCATACATGTACCTACAAGTTCCTACATTGATGTCTACATTCTGCTATACACAACCAATATACACGATAATAGGAAGACTAGTTGCATATGGATGTTTATTTCAGTAGGATTAGTCCTCTGAAAAGCAACGAATCGAATATAAAACAGCTAAGAATCATTGATAGGTACATTTTACATGCCTCAGCCGCTCGATAACTATAGAGCTTTTTTAAAAGTGTGACGTCAATCGAATGAAAAAACGACTTCCGGGTCCAAAACGAAAAGTAGTTTTATAAAGATTTTTCTTACTTTTTCTTCAGGACAGCATTTGTTCTCCAAAGTTGTAATTGTTTCAGTGGAAGGTTTTTTGCTCTATTTCAGTTAGCGTTTTTTGTGAGCAGAAGAACCCGGAAATACGTCACAACTTAACATCTCTATTGGTGCACTTGATATATTTTACAAGTTACAGTTTCACCTCCTGTATAGAATTTGACAAAAACAGTAAAAAAAAAATGACAAACCTTGAAAGTAGCCCAATTTTTTCCATCCAAGCTCACTTCGATATTCATGTCATGTGATACTGTATTCTTCTCATACTTGATGTTTGAGACATATTTCGGCCAAGACGATAATCGAACCTTTATCCAGGGTCGTTTATCACTATTAGTATCTGCGCACCAGAGTTTATTGTTCAGGTGACCCCATCTTGCTCGATAAGGGTAGTGATGGTCCTCATCTGATGACTTGAGGTACTGTGGGAAGGGAACAATCTGATGAGTATCTGAAGCAGGAGGAGGGGGGGGGGGTAAGGGGCAGTAGTGATGGTCTTTATCTGCTGATCATGACTTAAGGTTTTGTGCAAATATGATAACCAGTACTGTTTAAATGAAAACACTCTGATCAGTACTTTGGGGAAGGGGAGGGGGAGGGGTGTCATCCTAATAATGATAGCGACCAGAGATACTGTGCAAATGAAAACAATCTGATCAGTACTTTGGGGGAGGGGTGTCATCCTAATAATGATAGCGACCAGAAGTACTGCACAAATGAAAACAATCTGATCAGTACTTTGGGGAGGGGTGTCATCATAATAATGATAGCGACCAGAGGTACTGCACAAATGAAAACAATCTTATCAGTACTTTGGGGGAGGGGTGTCATCCTAATAAAGATAGCGACCAGAGATACTGTGCAAATGAAAACAATCTGATCAACATTCTTGATCATTTATGAACTTAATTTATTAATGCAGATAAGAATCTAACATTTGTTTACTCATTTATGCAGGTGCATTCACGTTTTATATTTGATGGGATTTTGGCACAAAGAAAATTAATTATGTTTTAGGGGTTAATTTTAATCGATTTAAGAAAGGAACCCTCTGTCATCAACCAATCAGTAATTCTAAATTAGTTATCCAGAATGCTGTATCAGAACTGACCACATAGTTGCTCAAAAATAAGTTCCAGTTGAATGAAGCAAAGTGCAAAGAGCTAAGAATATTATTTTTCCTTAATTACTCCCCATGATTAATTTTATGTAAGGTTTTTACATAATTCAGCTACTAAGCTGCAACAGTATGACTATTTACCCATCTATACGCAAAGATATTCAGTTGATAATCAAGTCATTCATTCTTACTGAAGAGGCCTCGATTTGATGGTCTTTGATCATGCCAGACTCCATACCAAGTGGATTTATAAAACTACACTCATCTGAAAAAAAAATTGTTTATATGATAATAGTCTATAGAATCTGAATTTAGCATATTGACTAAGACTTAGTCACCACTTAGTGGTTCTTCATATGCACAACACTCAAACGCCGGAGACACTCAAAAAAGTCACAAGTTATTAGCTAGAGCCAAGATGCTAGGTGCTACCTCTTGCACTGCTCCTCACCTTCCCCTGACCCCCGGATGTGAGGCCTTTTATTGTTGTTATTTGGAGGCAAGGCTGGTGGTGCAGTATTATTGCACACTTCTCACCGCTGTAGTCATGGCTTCAAATCTTGGACCCTACTTCATGTGAGCGAGTCAAATTGGTTATCTCCTGGTTTTTCAGAGGGGTTCTCCGGTTATCTTCCCTCCACAAAAATTAATTTCTAAATTCCAATTTGGTATATTTCGCATTCGATTCGATTTTTCGATATTTGATTTCGTATTTTATTATATCCACTTTGAAATCACTAGCAAATCCTGTAATCTGATTGGCTCTCAGTAGATTGATTCAAGCACGAATCGCACTATTTTGAGTCCGAATCGCATCTTTTTGTCAGCCAATCACAATGCAACACTAGAAAAGGTAACCAATCAGATTACAGGATTGTATGTAATCAGCCAATCAGATTACAGCAAATAAGGAACATAAAATGTAGCTTTTCTCAAGTTTGACTGGAATTTTTTGTTACAAAAAGAAACAAAATACTGGCTATTTGTGAATAAATACTTTTGTATTTATCACAAATTTAGTGTCTATCTAGTATGATTTCAAAATGGATATAATAAAGTGATAATTGAACTTTGTGTCGTGCAATTTTGGTCTGATATCAAACTTGCGATTACAAATCACACTCCCGCTACGCGGTCGTGTGATTTTGTTATCGCGCGTTTGATATCAGACCAAATTGCACTCCACTTAGTTCAATTACCATTATTAATGACATTTCTCCTGTGTCACATGTTATGAGCAGAAACTTCGCCTATTTGTTTTGACATAATTGCTCGTTTTAGGGGTACAGTCACCTGTCATGTTAGTGCAAATAGCCTATTATTTACTCACCATCATTTAGCTTTCTGTTGGGTTCTTCAACTCTCTGGACGTTATTCTTCGCTTGATCTAATGAACAAGTGTAAAGAGATTAATATTGGGACTTGAGCACTCTTCTCTTACTTACATTAGATATCTCACAATCCTTTGCATTGTATAAATTACTGCCAATCCTGTCTTCACATGCAGTCTTTCGTTCCAACAACATCCAGATTGTGCGCAACCCACCCATCCAACCCCAGGCATGATGAAGTGCCCGTTTCCCGCAGTGTACGTGGGTATACCGCTGTCCATTCTCGTGGACAGCAGCCATTTTTTCGGCTACTTCATATCTTAATATATACTCATGTGCATTGTAGGCACTGATAATACTGAACTATTCAGCACGACTTCATTTTTACTGCATTTTTGTCTATGAATAAAGTCATAATACTACTAAATACCTGATTCACAGCCAAAAACGTCAACATTTGGCACACAAGCTTTTCTAACAAAAGCCTTGACATTCAGTCGAATAAAACGAGCATTGATGTTTGGTTCAAAGGTTTGTAGATGGGCTCTTGGGAGACCGTGTTCGCGGTTGATTGTTATGGCTGCTTCCTCGTATTGTTGAGTAACTTTGAAGTGCTGTACATAAAAGTTATAGAAAACTTAGTTAGCAACCATATAGGATGCGGAGAAAACCCCTCAAATCAAAGAAGGGATCCGGCATGAATAGACCGTTTTCAGTTCGTAAAATACCGCTGGTTTTCCATGATAACAGATATATTTACTCAGGGTTTTTAAGGCGCGGAAATACGAGCAACAAAATCGTGCTACTTGTAGCGCAACATTGTTTCGTTGCAAGTTGCAGATCGAATGTTGCTTGTTTTACCACAAATTTTCATTTTTGCAAAGAGTAGAGCTTCTATTTCTACTTCTGTAACATAGTCGAGCAACAAAATTTTGTTTTTTGTACAGGGTGGTAATAGTAACATTCACTTTGCAACTTGCAAAGCAACAATGTTCCGCGATTTTGTTGCTCGTATTTCCGCTCCTTCATGGGCAACAGAGGACTCTAAAACTTCAGTATTACACCCGAGACCTCAGAGGTGAGAGGTGGCACCTTTACACCACCATTTCGTAATGTTATGATAACATACATATTGCTCACCCTTGGCCTTCCACGCTCATCAAGGATCTTCGTCCAAATTCTGCCATCAGGGCTGTGTTCTACAGTATAGTGAGAGACGAAATGCACCCAAAGCCCTCCAGGTCTTACAGTCTTATCTGGTTCATTGTCCATAATGATATTGTTTTCTCCCAGTACGACAACACCTACAATGCGTTTAGCTGTACCTAGAATCCGCGATAATCCAAGTGAGAAGTATTTAATAGTTCTATTAACCTTTTGCGCAAATTTTTAAGGCGTTTAAAAAGCACTTGTTGTTGTCATTGTACATTACCCTCTGTCAGTGGCTAAACGAGAAAACATGTTTCCAGAAAACTGTTTATCGCTCGCATGCTTCCTCGATGTTTCCTAGTTTAGCCAACTTTGCTGCATGCGACAAATCTTGCTGTCGATCAGCAAAATATGTTTCTGCAGTGCGGTAGAAACGTTTCGTGTTTCCGCGCCGCATGAAAACAATGTGTTACGCTTGCCTCCTAATGTTTCCTTTAGAAACAATTATATGCAATCAACAAAACATGTTTCTAAAAACATGTTCCATCGTTCAGCCAGGGCTTTAGAATATGTTACCATTCTGCGCGCAATAATATATCTACCACATATAGAGTCAAGAAAAATTACTGCGCAAAGTGGCAACATGATACTGATCAACTTCATCAGCGCAATAATGTTGCGGGATTGAATTCGTTTCTCGTATTAGACTAAGCCAATGTTGACTATATTAACTCCATTAACTCTGTTATTCAGTCTTTATTTTACCTTCACCATCCACTTTCTCTATTGTTTTTCATTTACTCATCTATTTTTACCTCGTTACCTTTTTTTTCAATTCATATATATTTTTTGTTACTTATTTAACTCAAATAAACTTTCCGCACCTTGAGGTGCATGAGCTTATTACACTCTCCGATCCGCAACTCCCTTAGCCGCCCAGTTCAGACTTCGAAATTTTGCAGCGTCGAATTTAATTGCCTTTGAGGCCTGCGGCTTTTGCTTAGCGCCAGGAGACGATATGTATTAAGTTTGGTCTTCATACTTTTACTAGTTTACTGTCCGTCCATTGTTCCTTTATCCACTTTCTTATTTTTCATTTAATCAGTTATATATCTTACCTAAGTCCATCTGAATAGCGGTGACGTTATACCGTGCATGACAGTAATACAGGTTGGCATCTAGTTTTGCCACAAAGTAATCATCTCGTTGAAGTTTCTTGGTCTTTGGGTCGGTCAGGAGCCAGCTATATGAAACTATGTCTTTAGTTTCTTTAGGAACTTCATGCCAAATTTCCTTGTACTTTAAGTCGCCAGTCGCGCGAAATGACTTCATGCAATCTGGAATCCAAATATAAACAGTTAATTTTTGCAGATTACGTTCTAAATAAGTGACATTGTTAGGCAATGAAGCAATCATTTTTTTCCCCAACGCCCAGCGAAAAAAACTTGTGCACGAAATACGTGTTTTTTGAAATACTTACAAGGCGTATCTTTTCTGTATAGAGGAACGTCAGCAAGCTTGTAGCAGTCGATGACACCATAAAAGACACCAACCAACAGAAACACTACAAGACTCAACAGAGACATAGATAGATGTTGAACCGTTTACATTGTGAAGAAAATAAACACTTTTGCCTTGGTAACTCCCTTATGAAGCTGTTGCCATTCGTTTGTGATGTCATGATGACGTTGTTAGCGCGCGCGCGAGCGAGCGAAAGAATTCCAAGAACACAGGTAGCCCAAGCTATAATTACGAAATCGTATATAAAATGTCTTTAAAATAAAATATATTTCATCTTATTTTTTACCTGTGAACCAATGTTTTATTGAATTAAGTCCCTTATTACGGATATTCTGCTGCCATAGTGGTTTGGGTTCAACTGATTGCGGACCACCTGCACTAGTTCCCTGACAGCGTTTATGAGCCGGACTGAGATAGGAATGTTTCACTTGGTTACCAGCATAGAATGTAGAGTCCTGAGAGGGTGTTTCTAAGGTACAGGAATCATCACATCACATGCATCGGAGTTTAGGGCAGCGGTCTGTGCGAAGACTGCAAGTGTCCTGGGAGTATAGTACCAAATACTTCAGCACTGAAGAAGAAATAAACAAATCAAGGGCGGATCCAGGGGGAGGGTCGGTTGGCTCGCGACCCCCTGCCATACCTGAGGTAAGGAACGGGCAATTTGATATTTGATGTGGGGAGGGGGTGAGTTAAATCCCAAAAAAAATATCGAGCAAGGTCTCGATCCTTTAAAAAAATATCGTGCAACGTCAGATACGAAAAAAAAAAATCGAGCGAGCTTATAAATTCGATTTCAAGATTTCTTTTGAACCAAACCGCTGGAAATCGTATTTCCGAGAGTCTGAATTTCAAACATTTTCGGGGGAGAATGCCCCACAACCCCACTTGTTGCTCCAGCCTACGGCGGTCGATTAGCTTGGTAAACGTGACGTCATTTCTACGTCATTATTTCAGATCAGCTGGTTGGACCCCCCCCCCCCCCCTTCAAAAATTCCTGGATCCGCCCTTGCAAATGCAAAGAATGTGATACAGCTCGTAAACATTGAACTTTGGGTTCAACTGATTGCGGACCACCTGCACTCGGACCTGCACTAGTTCCCTGATAGCGTTTATGAGCCGGAAGATAGGAATGTTTCACTTGCTTACCAGCATAGAATGTAGAGTCCTGAGAGGGTGTTTCTAAGGTACAGGAATCATCACATCACATGCATCGGAGTTTAGGACAGCGGTCTGTGCGAAGACTGCAAGTGTCCTGGGAGTATAGTACCAAATACTTCAGCACTGAAGAAGAAATAAACAAATGCAAAGAATGTGATACAGCTTGTAAACATTGAACTCATCGTTTACCGTTAAGCTTTTGAAAACAACTGTTTTTGCTTGGAATTCATGTCCATCCTGTCAGTCCCGTTTTTTTCAGGTCATGTCTACTTAAAAATAAATTATGGGTCATATGAGAGTTGAGAATTATTCCTAAAACAAGCATAAATTTGCTTCAAACCAAGGTACTATTTTGAATGTTCAAAACTTTCTTTCTCTGCTACAGTGAGTAATATATGATCTATAAATGATTATAATAATATCTTATGATCTAAACTGTCCTAAACTGTTCAGTGATTTCTTCAATTAAAATTTTTTTAAAGAAAGCTTACCTGTATTTCATCCTTTCCATAAAACTTTTTATTCCTGGCTGCCATTCGTTCCTAGAGAAAGAAATATCAAAAGACATGGCCTTCGGTTGGTCGATATAACAAAAAAAATACTCAACAAAAATTATAATTTGTTCTCTTTTGTATGTCAACCAACATGGCGGCCGTAAAACCCAAAGCTTGAATGGGCCGGGCTTCCTGTGTAAGCCAACACGGCTAAAGCCTGGAACGAAAAGAGTGTTTTTTTTTGCCAAGATGGCGGACGGTGTTGATGATGATGTGACTTTACCAAGAGGTAAGTCCAATTATTTGAACTTTCTATCACTTGATTATCATGATGAGCGCATTTAATACATCTATGATAATGTTGGGTGTGAGAAAATGGGGTTTTGTTCATTTAATATCTAAATATGGCATATATTTTGTGCCTTCTAGGTGCTTTTCTGTTCTGTTTTCTGTTCCGTTTTCTGTTCCGTTCGCTACATGTACAATGTAGCGCCACTAAACGCCTCTATCATTCAAGGCTTTGGGAACAACATTTCCGCTTTTGATCTTCTGATCCAGTGGGATCTTTTTAAAAACCTTTACGTCTTGAATTTTTAGTCTTCAGACTTTGATTTCATACTCCTCAGCCAAACATTCTACTAGGAACTTTATGTCTCCTTATGCAGTAGTCTAATAATTTTCTTCTATAAGCTTAAAATCTAAAAAAAAAAAACGTTTATATCGGGCCCTATATTACACAACTCTTAGCGTAAGAGGAGGATGAATACAGAGTTTAAGGCCATACTTAAAGATGCTTTTAAAAAATGATGAATGCAAAGGGAGAGTATTTTTATTGCTTTGTGTTTTTGCTGTTTATATCACTGGCAGATCTTTTGACTTTTGATGTGTTTTGCAATATAAAACATTTATCGCACTATTAAATAAGTTTATCTTTCTTATTCCAAAATTATTGTAACAGTTTTCGTTGTTTGTAAAAGAAAAAGGTTTTCAAATTTATTATTAATGCCATTAATTTGTGGTTAATGTTATCAGTGAAAAGTGCATTTTTGTTGTTGACTGATCCATCCAAATCAGGGCTCAAAATAATGGCCAGTCATACACCGGTCAAGATGTCCAGCATATGATATATCGTATATATATTTTTTCAAATATGACCACTCAACATGTCCGTTCGTATTTGACCGGCCAAGTACCAAATTTGTCCCGACATTGACCATTGACTGGCCATTATTTTGAGCCCTGCAAATATAAAATTGGAATTAGCATTGTCAGTTTTAATGAGGGAGAAAAGCTAGGGAAACTAGAGAAAAACCCTGGATCAATTCAAACGACAAACGTGGCTGCTTAATATAATAATCCAGCATTTGAATGTGATATACTGTACCGGTAACTCAGAGGTTCAAGGCAAGTGAATTATCACCCATTATACATGTATAGCACTCTAAATCCAAATTTGATAATAAAACAAGAGCTTCAGAGTGGTTGGTCATTCTCTAGCTAATAATGTCAATTCTAATAAAGTAAATAGGCTATGTCATGAACATAAATTCTATATTGGTTTCATGTATTCTTGTTGTTTTACAGCTGCAGTCAATAAAATGATCAAGGAGTTAATACCAAATATGAGAGTCTCCAATGATGCCAGAGAGTTGATTCTTGACTGTTGTACAGGTAAATGAATACTGGGAAATATTACTGTTACAGTGGTTTTCTATTTTCTGTGACCTACCAACTCCAGATATGTGGTGTTTCGGCTTCTGTCAATCAAATTTATGTTGGGCCAAGTTCATTCTTAATGCGAGCAATAAAGAAATACCCATGTGAAAATAACTGTCACAGGATCAGAATGAACTCTGTCCATTGTAAGTTTGATTGATGGCAGCCAAAATGCCAGGTGTCTGGAGTCAGTAGGTGCAGAAATATGAAAAGTGCTGTAAAATGCAGCCTATGTTATAGTGATTCTCATAAACCCTTGAAATACACTTTAGTGTATTATTTTTTTATTTGAGATTTGCCCGCAGGCTGATGCTGTACAATAGAACACGAGGTCCCTTTCGAGGTACATTGCACCAATTCCCAACCCCTTAAAACTCCCTTTCCCATCCCGCAATCAACCCATTAAGAAATCATGAGTAAAGGCCAGACACTGAGGGTGGTCACTGCCAGGGCTTCTTTACGTCCTCAGTGGTTCTTTTACGTCCCTCCGATGCAGGGTTAGGTAGTGTGGAGAGATGGGACTGCCATTTTATGTGGTCATCCGAGCCACGGGAAGGTCTAACCGTTTGTAGATGTAATTAGATTAGATGTAATTATTATGCATTACTTCACTCTAATTCTTTTGTTTACTATTGTGTTTATCTGACTATTACACTTTAATAAGCACACTTTGTTTCACGGGTTAATGAAAACCACTCTACTGTGACCACCCAAATAACCTTTAAAACTTTTATAAACCAAATATCAAGTTGAGTAATTTTTCTATGTATTTTTACCTGTAATAGAATTCATACATCTTGTGTCTTCCGAGGCCAATGATGTTTGTGGTCGTCAAACCAAGAAAACAATATCTCCTGACCATGTTCTCCTGGCACTTGAGGTAAGTAAATTACAGTACTATCTAGAATGCTCACACAATCTGCAGTGCCACACTCAATGAAAAGTCAGATAACTACTTTAGATTTGTTTGTCCTTGTCTCCAAACTTCATTACTATCCAATCACCATGATCCTAGCCCAGAGGTGAAAGTCAAGTGCACAACTGCTTCACCATGCAACATTGATTGGAAAGCTTTTCACTCTATTGAATACAGTTCATGAAAGTGGCATTTTGAATACTACTTCTATTTTATCTTTATACAGGCACTTGGATTTCAAAGTTACATTGAAGAAGTCAAATCTGTTTTGGCAGACTGTAAAACACAAGCAGCAGTAAGTCATGACTACAGATTATTCTATTCTACAAACTAATTATTCTTACACTTCTTCTAACCAATTTTTTTCTTTTGGCATTCTTCTTTTCATAGAATAAAAGGCGAGCTAGTACAAAACTGGAACATTTAGTAAGTTACTTGGTCAAATTTATTTTACTCTGACAACTAACATCAACAACATCAGTTACAAACTTTTTTACACTGTGTCTAAGTATGGATGATGCCATTGATTACATGTACATATTTGATGTAATATATACAATATGAGTGGCCGTGTTGTATCAGATATACAACCACGAGCCGAAGGCGAGTGATTGTATATCTGATACAACACGGACACGAATATTGTATATTACTTATGAAACGTCTAGGTGTGTACATTCATGTTCTACTAAAATTTTAAAGATAAAATTGAATTTGGCTGAGAAAATTGGAGTTAAAGTTTATGCAAATCAGGACGGTTTTGTATCAGATATACAACCTCCTCCACGGACAATGATTTCTATTGTGTTTTACCATGTAAATACTCACATTTTTAAACTAATTTAGGGAATACCTGAGGAAGAACTACTAAGACAACAACAGGAACTTTTCCAGCAAGCTAGAATGCAGCAGGCTCAGGTATTTAATCTAATATTTTGCATAATTAAAAGTACATGATTTATATATTTAAACAAATGAGTGGGTTATTGGAAAATACTACATTTGAATGTTTTTTCACTACCAATAATAGTGTATTTTTTCTCATAGTAGGGAAAAGAACTTATCATGGAGTTTTTGCCTATATTTTGCATTATTTTTTTGGCTAAATTTCCTGGAGAGTTTGATGTGCTCACTAGTTTGAACTCTGTGTCTCTGTATGCAGTGGCCAAATTTGCACAGCTTTTCCTCACCCTTTACTTCCACCAGCAAAGATGAGAGAGAAAGGAGGAGAGTGTCACATTCTTTCACCATTTTCCCCTGAGAGTGGAGTAAGGGATAAAAAATGTAATCATTCTTTGTATGTGGTGACAGAGACAGAGTGGTATGCAGGTGTTCAATTAAATTTTTCATTTATGTTGATCGTAGGCAGAACAAGAAGAACTAATGCAGCTTCAACAAGCACAAGCTTTAGCATTACAACAACAGCAACAACAACAGCAGGAGCAGCAACAACAACAACAACAACAACAAAATGTGGCTACTTCACAACAAAACCAAAGTGTCAGCAATCCCCCACCAACTGGACAACCAACTGGACAACCAACTGGACAACCAACTGTAAATTGAGACATTAAAACAAGAAGAAAGAAAAATTATATGTATAATAATTCAGTTTTCTAATCTGGCACCAATGGATCAACTTAGTGTTGGGACACATCAAGTGACAGCTTTCTCTTGTAATTCTTCTTCTTCTACCACATCTCTTTTTATGATTTTTGTCTCCATTGAAGCTTTTGTTCAATCGAAAAACAGTGCTAATCGAAAAACCTTTGGCACCCAGAAATATTTCAGAAATTGCATATTGTTTGTTGAATAATCTGAAGCAATTCTCTAACTGCAAGAAGTTCGACTGATTTTAAGTCAGATAAACTTCTCGTAGTTATAGAGTCGTTTCAGATTGTTCAGCGAACAATTTGCAACTTCTTAATTATTCTTTGGTGCCCACGGTTTATTCGATTCACACTGTAATAGCCATATCAGTTATAGTAAATTTGATTTATATTGGCTTGGACAAAGTGCATTCATACATATATGTCATACATGACAGTTTAGTTTCTGTTAAAATTACCCTAAAGTACTCTATCTAGGAGTGTTCAAGACATCTCATTTGAAAAAACACTTTGCAAAGCAGATTTGCATTTTTGCACTCTGTAGAAAATAATACTATTTTTCCTTATAGAAACTGCAAAATATGATTAAAATTGTCATTTTCTTTTGTATGTACTAGAGGCAATAGAGTTATAATTACGATCCTGGACACTACTGACAATTATGTGCTAATACACTCTAGCTAAAATAAATACATTTGATGCTAGTAGATAGATGTACGATGTTTGATGTCCACATTGCTTGTCATTTAATAAAAAGTGTTGATTCCTGAATAAGCTTTCTATATTTGTTCCTTCCCTCCCTTACATGCCACTCATTGCTCCCAATCTGCTACTAGTACATCCCTCCCTAGCTTCTTGAGCGACTGACGACTGACTGACTCGTATCAACAGAAAAACTAGCCTGTGTTGCTCGGCGGTCTGCAGAACAACTATCAAGCAAGAGATCATTTCACGGTTGTCATCGCTCAACCTCGGCCTCGATAGTGTGTAATACATTCTTTAGAATTTGACTACAGTTCACGGTAATTTAAGGAATGTATGTGTACATTATCAAACAATAGACCATTTTCGAGATGCACGAGCGCTTTCAAAAATATCTATTGAAACACTTAAAACTTCCACGGGCACCCAGTACAAAAAACAAGAGGCCAAAATAATAAAAAAAGGAAATAAAACAAACAATTACCTAATTACCAAAAATTTACCAAAAGTTTACCAAAAAACGTGCCGTCCTCCGTCCCCCCTCCCTACGCTACTGGAAAGAACGATAACGCTGCCAAAGAACAAAAGACTATCACTTTAATTTGTGATGCCATTTACTAAAGACTACTACTTGCAACTATACCGACGCGATTATACACGATACCGACTAACCGGGGGATACTACCTATCATGGACAATACTCATCCCGAAATGGGTACGTTAATCAGGCCGCAGGTATAGTAAAAAGGATAGGAATAAGTGAATTTCGGTATATGAAAGGGGTAGCTTTCCTTTAAAGGTATATAAAAGGGGTACCTTTTTAGTGAAATTTGGTATATAAAAGGGTAAAGGTGCTAACTAGAAATGCGAATTAACAGTGGATTCCAAAGGGTGGCTCTATATTCTCCCACGGCATAGATTGCAATTTAAAATAGGAGTATCCCCTCGCCTGAGCAAAGAATATCCCCTGAACTGAGCTAGGAGATAGTTTTCCTTCAGCTGAACTGGCGTGCCCTGTCAGCTTTCACCTAAGAACACAAAGAAAAAGACGTTTTTGAAAAATAAAATGTTTCCCGAAAAAACCTCGTTGCTGTCTCGTAAAGTCAGAGAAAATCGCTAATGAAGATCATAATATATAATGTAGGAACTTACCAGATCTGACAATTACAACAGAGACACGGAATTATTTGACGTTAAAACCAGCAATGCTAGGGCGCACAACTTGACGAATACACCACGGGCGAACTGGGCGAGTTCCCCCGGGCCCTGGGGCCACATTTACATGCATTTACTGTAATTCGGTCAGCCTCAGCGCCCGGGATTAAGGCGTGCCATGTCCTAACTGATTTCAAGTGAAAATCACCCCTTGAAAAGCAGTTTTTTTAAATTGAAAACACTCAACGTAAGTAGAAGGGTTAAACTAATTTCTTAGTGACTCTTTATGACTATAAAAACCTCACGGTGCAGTTATTCTGCGCCGTAGAAAGATAGCAACGACAATGGGAAAAATCACCTTGCGGTCACGGTATACATTCAGTAATTCAATGGCGAAAAAAGTTTCGTAAAACTTCAGTATCCACTCACCTGACTTAAGCGCATCCCTGGACTTCAACAACGAGTATCACCTCAACAGGACTAGGAATATCCGCTCACAAAAATTTTGTGTAACCCTTGTCTTGAAGAACTAGCATCCCTTCATCTTGGGTACACTCATTCCTGTGCGTTCATCCAATCCATCTCAAGTAAATTCATATTGTTATGCGTTCATGTAATCCATCTCTTGTACATTCATATTCGTATGCCTTTATCCAATCTATCTCGTATACATTCATATTCGTATGCGTTCATGAAATACATCTCTTGTACATTCTTATTCCAATGCCATCATCCAGTCCAACTCGTTTAATTACATTGTTATTCCTAAGCGTTCATACAATCTATCTCTTGTACATTCATATTCCTATGCGTTCATCCAATATATCTGGTGTACATTTTTTTCCCTATGCGTTCATCCTATCTATCTCGTGTAACACTTCTATTCCTATGCGTTCATCCAATCCATCTCGTGTACATTCTTATTCCCATGTGTTCATCCAATCGATCTCGTGTACACTCTTATTCCTATGCGTTCATCCAATCCATCTCGTGTACATTCTTATTCCTATGCGTTCATCCGATCTATCTTGTGTATATTCTTATTCCTATGCGTTTATCTAATCCATCTCGTGTACACTCTTATTTCTATGCGTTCATGTAATTCACCTTGTGTACACTCTTATTCCTGTGCGTTTATCCAATCCATCTTGTGTACACTCTTATTTCTATGCGTTCGTCCAATCCTCCTGTGTACACTCTTTATTCCTATTCGTTCGTCCAATCCACCTTGCGTACACTCTTATTCCTATGCGTTCGTCAAATCCACCTAGTGTACATTCTTATTCCTATGCGTTCATACAATCTATCTGTTGCACATTCTTATTCCTTTACGTTCATCAACCCATCTAGCGTATACTGTTATTCTTATGCGTTCATACAATCCACCTCGTGTACATTATTATTCCTATACGTTCATCCAATCCATCTCGTGTACACTCTTATTCCTATGCGTTCAACTAATTCATCTCGTGTACATTCTTATTCCCATACGTTCATAGAATCCATCTCGTGTACATTCTTATTTCTATACGTTCATCCAATCCATCACGTGTACACTCTTATTCTTATGCGTTCATGCAATCCATCTCTTGCACATTCTTATTTCTATGCGTTCATCCAATCAATCTCGTGTACACTCATTCCTATGCGTTCATTCAATCCATCTCTCGACATTTTTATTGCTATGCTTTCATCCACTCACATAAACTTGGTGAATCCCTTTTTCTTTGAAGTACAAGCATCCCTTAACCTGAACTAAATAGAAATGCGAATTAACAGTGGATTTCGAAGGGTGACTATATCTTCTTCCACGGCATGTATATCAATTTAAAATAGAAGTATGCCCTCCCCTGAGAAAGAAAATCCCCTGACCACAAATAGGAGATAGTATACTTTCAACTGAACTTGCGTACCCTTTCAGCTCTCACCAAAGGAACACATAGAAAAATACGATTTTGAATCATGAAAATGCGCAATATGTTTCCCGAAATAACCTTCTTGCTGTTTCGCAAAGACAGAGAAAATCGCTAATCAAGATCATTATATATAATGCAGGAACGTTCTACTTGATAGATAATACCCCAGATCTGACAATTACAGCACAGAAACGGAATAATTTAACGTTAAATCCAGCAATACTAGTGCGCAAAACTTGACGAATAGACCACGGGCGAACCGGGTAAGTTCCCCCGGGCCCTGGGGGCCACTTTTATGTACATTTACTGTAATTCGATCACCCTGAGTGCCCGGGATTTAGACCTGTTATGTCCTGACTGATTTCAAGTGAAAATCATCACTTGAAAATCAGTTTGTTTTAATTGAAAACACCCAGCGTATGTAGAAGGGATAAACTCACGGTGCAGTTATTCTGCGCCTAGAAACATGACAAGGACGGATGAAAAAATCGCCTTGCGGTCACGGTATACATGCAGTAATTCAATGGCGAAAACGTTTGGTAAAACTTCAGTATCCACTCACCTGACTTAAGCGCATCCCTGGACTTCAACAACGAATATCACCTCAACAGGACTAGGAATATCTGCTTATATAAATGCGGTGTATCCCTTGTCTTGAAGAACTAGCATCCCTTGACCTGAACTAAATAGAAATGCGAGTTAACAGTGGATTCCGAAGGGTGACTTTATCTTCTTCCACGGCATATATTGCAACTAAAACTAGCAGTATCCCCTAGCCTGAGCAAGGAATATCCCCTGGCGACAACGAGGAGATAGTTTTCCTTCAGCGAAACTGGCGTGCCCTGTAAGTTCTCACCAAAGAACACACAGAAAAAGACATCTTTCAAACATAAATATGCGCAAAATGTTTCCCGAAAAAACCTCGTTGCTGTCTCGTAAAGTCAGAGAAAATCGCTCATCAAGATCATTATATATAATGTAGGAAGGTTGTACCTATAGATAATACACGAGATCTGACAATTACAACAACTGAAAACACCCAACGTATGTAGAAGGGATAAAGTTTTTTTTTTTTTATGACTCTTTTTTGACTATAAACACGTCATGGTGCAGTTATTCTGCGCAGTAGAAAGATTGCAACGACGGATGAAAAATCACCTTGCGGTCATGGTATACATTCAGTAATTCAATGGCGAAAAAGTTTCGTAAAACTTCAGTATCCCCTGACCTGACTTAGGCGTATCCCTTGACCTCAACAACGAGTATCACCTCAACAGGATTAGGAGTATCCGCTTATATAAACTCGGATGTATCCCTTGTCTTGAAGTACAAGCATCCCTTCACCTGAATTAAATAGGAATAAAATAAATAAAATAAACGCGAATTAAGAAATGGATTCCAAATGATTTCAAATTGGAACTAGGTGTATCCCTAAACCTGAACTAGTAGTATCACGTCGCCTGATCTAGGATTACCCCTTGGACTGAACCAGGAATACTCTTCACTTGAACTCGGAGTATCCCTTGGCTTGACTAGGAGTATTCCTTAAGGAAAAATCACCTTGCGTTAACGATGTAGTTTCAGTAATTCAATGACTCAAAATCCATAAGACTTGAGTATCCCTCACCTGAGTTAGGAGTATCCCTTGACCTCAATAAGGAGTATCACAAAACGGCTCCGTGGGGCTAAAGCAGCCCTATCAAATTTACTGTGTAGGAGTATCCGCTCACATAAACTAGGTGTATCCCTTCACCTGAACTCGCAAACCAAGCAAGCCAAATCGACTAGAACGGTTATATATCTTCCAATTTTGAATCCAAATTCTGTTTCCATTTGTCAAACATATGAGCTTTTGCAAAGAAGTCGTAAGCAAGCCGTTGAGCCGGCATTTTATAGTCAGCGATCCTGAGGTAGAGCATGCGCTCTGACAACCTGTTCGCAAGATTCTGTTGCGCTCGGTAGAATCACAGGGAGCCCAATTTAGATAAAAGTAAAAGGTGAAAATTAAATCGGAAAAAATTGCGTTTAATTATTTTTTTAAATTCCAAGTCAAGATAATGTTCTCTATAATACGAACGAGCAAAAATATCCGTAAAATATGCACCAGAACATTTTTTCGGGAGTTTGTGTTTTAAAAGAAGGTGAAATCGTGGTTTAAAGTGTGTTGTGTTGTTCAAGATGGCGACTTGAAAAGCGCGCGCGAAAAAAAATGTTCTGGTGCATATTTTACGGATATTTTTGCTCGTTCGTATTATGGAGGACATTATCTTGACCTGGAATTTAAAAAAACTAGACGCTCTTGGAGCGTTCACTGGGTTGCCTGTGCGAGAGCTCGCCCACTCACCAATCCTATATACTCTATTATTTCTTACCAAAGTGTTCTTTTTGGGTTCAAAGTCGCCCTTTATTAAAAACATTTTAAATTTTAGTAAGACAGTGTTGCGTTACTGACTTGTCAACGCATATTATATTTCTACTTGACCTACTAGAGTACCTTTCCAGACTAGCTGATGAAATAAACATATCTATTTCAGTATCGAAACTGTTCGCTGCAAAACAAATGTTTTATCAATGTAAATACTCTTAGCCAAAATGTGTTTAACTGGTCATTTGTTTTTCCCTCAGTTTTTGTTTTCTGTATTTTCATAAATGGAAATATTCAACAAGGAGTCTTGGCAGTTCGCTTTCTTGTAGATCACTATCAGCTCGTCTGACTTCTACAAGTTCTTGGAGTCAGCTTTCATCAAAGCTTTGTTTGTCACTCGTTTTGTACTTTGTGTCTCGTTCTGTAGTTTCTCTCAGTATATTTTTTTGTATCTGAGATCTGGTAAGATCTAGTTTGATCATAGCTAGGTAGTTTATAGATTCTCTTAGTCTATTTTGACTAGTTTGTCTAGTTCTACGATTCTCATACCGTAGTTTGCTCATAGATTCTCAAAGATAGCTCATAGATTCTCAGACTTCTCTCTTTGAGTATGTGGACCAACCCGTTCCAAAATCGCTCAATAACATCTTTTAGTGTGTGTCTACCACGTACGGCGTGTGTGTTTGTAAGTAGTTTAAGCGTAGCGTTAAAAAACCTAAAGACAATAGTACGCAACATGCCTACAGACAAACTAGTACTTCACGAACCCTGAACGAATGAATTAATGGTGACACAACACTAAAAACTATAAATACATCGTCCTCGATGTCGTGTGGCAACTTCATTGGACATTGGACATTGTTTACAAGATCTCGACCAATCATGACGTGTGAAATTATGGTCTACCTGACGCAGGAAAAACGGATCTCATTTTAAGACTGGTTTGCTACCATAGCAACCCAGTAATAATTAAACGCAATTTTTTTCCGATTTAATTTTCACCTTTTACTTTTATCTAAATTGGGCTCCCTGTGGTAGAATGGCGGGAAAATTGTACAACAAAAACAAAATGGCTGCCGCTATGAACTCCGTGTTGTGATTAAAAGATTACGGTATTTGACTTTAAAAAAGACTCCGACAAAACCCCGTTACCCTTCAATGGACACAAGAGAATCTCCAGAAGTCCTTATAAGTGGCGGAGATGGCCTACTGTCTACGAATACATGGATAGAACGATCTAAAGCTGTGTGCTATATCCAAACTACTGTCAAAGACACCAGAACAAACAGTGATCGTCTGAGGTAACGTGAAAAAAATATTCCAGTTTGACTCTAATCTAAGCTTATTTAAATTTTGGGTTCTATGATCTGAGACTTTTCATACAATTGCATATATTTGTATGTTAATTACAGTCTGTAACAAGCTAAAATAAGCTTACAGGTCTCTATTTGCTCTATGCTAATCAATTATTTATATTTTTGTCGGTGAACTAAAAGATCACTCTAAAATGTAAGGCAGAGATAAGAAAGGGAAAGGAGGGATAAGGATAGAATATGAAATAATACTGTAGGGTAGTATAGGATAGAGTGACTGGAATGCAGGAAAAGTTGATGTTTGACATGTCAAAAACTCAAAAAATTTACAGTCTATACACAGAATCGAAATATGGTGACCAATTTGATTAACTAATGACTGACTAGCCTCGTGTTCATGTTGACTTATAAAAGAGTTTGTACATGTTTGAGAGGCTAGTCAGTCCAGAACAATAGTTATTCAAATTGGCTGCCACATTTCAATTTGGTGTATGCCTTACAGCACTTGCCAATCACACACATAATTTGCTGTAGCATTGAATTTGGTTTTAGTTGATGTCAAGGCATTTCCACAACATTCCACTTGGCACGTGCCTTGATAACTTTGTGTTTTCAAACAATGTCATGGAAAAACTTTAATCTAGCAACTGAACCAACTTTGTCGCAACAGCAAATTGTGAGTGTGATAAGGAAGCACTGTAATTCAGTTCCATACCTAACTGTCCTACTTGTGCTAAAGCAACTTTTTTTTCGTTTTAAGACGTGGCAGTGGATTCTATGGAACGGTGCTGATCAACCAGGTTGAGTACTATGGTATATTCACAAATAACCATGTCTTATCAAACGAGATAGAAGTACAACGGGCAGAGGCCATCTTTGGTTATGATAATATAAATGAGGGTAAAAGAGTCATTATGAGACCTGACTTGATATTCAGAACAAATAAGGTTAGTTAGATTGTGTTCTGCATCATAACCTTGACACTATCTGGTTAATATAGCGAGCAGCACCTTACAAGGCTGCAAATATTTTTTTTGATACCGGTAGGCAGTTCATTTGTCAGACAGAGGAATATATGACCTGTCAAATCCAATTGTGGCTGGTCAAATGTCCAGTCAAGTGGTCATTTTTACTGGACATTTCTCAGATGACTTATTTGCAGCCTTGACCTTATCTCCTACAGAGTAAAGGACAAAAGAATAAATAATAATAAGCTAAAATTTTGGTAAAGGAAGCAATAGACCCTTTTAATAAATCCTACAATACTTTATTTTCCATGTTTGATGTCAAATCTATTCTTTTCAATTTCATTCAAAAGAACAAATTTGAAAAGAATAAATTTGACGTTAAACACGGAAAATAAAGCATTGTTGGATTTATTAAAAGAGTCTATAGGTAACATCAATCCCCTCAAAATTGTCCAGGTGGTAAAGAATTCCTTAGACTAAGTATAGATTCATCCTTAGTGTAACACTCCCTCCCTGGGGCTTTTAATTACAAATAAGTAAATTTGCCTTGCAATCAAGAGAAATTCAAAAATATTTTTCATTCATCATAAAGGAACTGGATTACTCCTTTATTGGGGTTCAAAGAGAAAACATTGAGGCTCTCCACCTTGGGGTAATCCCAATCCAATTCAAGGAAGAACCTAAGATCAGCAAAGGGGATGAGATCTTCATACCACAGCATCCTAAAGGAAGGCCAAAGGAGTTTAGTCAAGACAAGATCATTGCAATGGAACCACCCTTTGTGTATTACAAAGCTGACACAGAGACTGGTTCATCTGGAGCTCCGGTTTTCTGGAAGCTTAATTTAGTGGCAATACACCAGAAGGGGAGTGAAGAACTGAATTACAACAAAGGCGTTTTGTGCAGTGAAATTCTGTCTCATCTAAACACAGGGAAATGTAAGGAAAATTGAATACCTTTTTTTTTGTTAAAGAAATAATTTCACATTAATTAATATTTCTGATACCTTTCCAAATGATAAAAAAAACAATGACACTGCAGTTTGACATGCAATAGACCTTTTTACAGATACTGCAGTCATCTTGAATTTTTTTAAGTAAGACATTATGGGATGCTGAGGGGTCAATTATTGGAAAATTTATAGACTGCACAGCTGCCAATGTCTTTTTATTTAGTTTAACATTGTCCAATGAGAAACCCATCTGAAAACCAATTAAATTTGCTGGTAGTTGGACCGATATGTGAAACATGAAAGCATGAAATTATTTGAGAAAGATACCCTGCCATGCTATGCTTCATAGATATTCCTATGTTTGCCCCCTGGGCACCCTATAATGTCTTACTTAAAACAATAGAATCCAAGATGGCTGCCCTATCGGTAAAAAGGTCTATAATTGTCTATACAGCCTAATTTCCATTTTAGCCACCTCTAAAAATGTCCCTGATCCAAAGTTGTGTGGGTTGCTGGCAGTGTATGCCCACATTTATTTATTACTAACTGTAATTGTCAATATTCTAGGACTCCAATATTTCAAATGGCTTGTTGTAAAATTGAGGTTTCGCTACCATAAATCAAAACTAATCAGTTGGTACCTTTTATATTCTTAACTGGCAGCAGTGAAAAACAAGATTCAAATGGGCAACTCACAACTACAGAGTTTGAAGAATATTGAGAATTGCAGTAAACAACTTAATATTAACAAATGAATTTTGGTGCCAATATGTGATATATAGACTTCTTCATCTTTATTTAGACACCAGGCCAAGCCCTTTTTCCTTACAAGATAGTCAGGGGAAAGAAATAGATGAAGGTATTGTTTGTATGCTTAAACAAGTATTCACAGGCAACCCAAGCAAGTTTATACGAGACAATTGCTTGGGCTTCCTGTGATGTATTTGGTTTTTATTCATTGTTGCTATGGCACCATATCTATACATTTATCTGTACATTGTTTTACAGATAGCATACCCAGAAAGAGACGGAAATTAGAAAGAAACACTTCTCATGCACCAACTGAAGAGGAGCTAGAGGAACTTGCAGCACACATTGTTCCAATTTGGAAAAATCTTGGTAGAAAGCTTAGAGTGGGTAATAGTAAAATCGAAGAAATATCAAAAGACAACATACAACATTTAGGAATAAGAGAAAAGGCCTTTCAGATGCTTTTGTTTTGGAAAGAATCTGTTGATAATCCATCGTATCATACTCTAGGAAATGCTTTAATACACTTAGGAAAGCGCAACCTTGCGCAACAGTATTGTAATATGTAAAAGTCCTGGGGGAGTACTTCGGGTCGTTTCATACGGGGATGCTCTGCCCGGACTCTCAACCCCTTACCCTCTTCTATACCAAATTTCAGCAAAAAAGTACCCCTTTTAAATACCTTTTTGCCTGAAAAGGTACCCCTTTCATGTACCTTTGAAGAAAATCTATACCCCTTTTTATACCAAAACTCACAAATTTCCACCCCTTTGCTATACTACGGCCAGAAAAAAATACCACTTTCAGGCGGAGCATCCCCGTATAGTCCATTATAAGGAGTACCCACTCCCCGGGGTAAAAGTCTGCTAGACGTTAAAAACTATGGTTTTTATACAAGATATATTTATTGCAAAATAAGGATTTTAGAGGAAGCTGACAAAGAATGAAAGATTCACTTTTCTGACTTTTGATCTGAATGAAAGAGACTCAGACATCATAACTAACATATTTGTATTTACATTTAATGTACTTTTATTGAAAAAAGATGCAAAAGCTTCTAGTTTATGAGCATGAAAAGCAATTTAGAGAGTAGCAATGGCAGCAGAAAATAGTTAGAGCATCTTAAACACAATTAAGTATGGGGCTTTTTTGAAAATGTTTTTTATTTGGTTCTCTTAAAATGAGCATTTTTGGTCACAGCCTATGTCTTACGCTTTGGAAACGTCTTTTTGAAACAAATATATATACAGTCACTATGAATACTAATCTAATTGGTATTTTTATATGTATTGTAATTTCTTAAAGTTGTATTTATCTATACTTATTTTACATGTATATTATTTCACACTATGAGGTTATTATTTTACCAGATTAAAATATCGTAGAATTTTTTTCCTGAGATTACTTCAACACAAATTGATTGTAACAATAGTCATATTAAATATGTGAATATTTATTTATTTTAGATCATAACAAAAAGAGAAAGTTTAGAAGTATATTTCCAATTAGAAAATTAGAAAAAAAATGTATTGAAATAAAAATACTTTGTATTAAGAGCAAATGTTTTAGTGTCACTATGTAAAAAATTATCGAACTAAAAATATTACACTTTTCCATGCAAGAAATTCTTAAATCTAACATACCGATATATTTGTTTACGCATTGGTAATAATTTATAATTTGATTATTATATCTATAAAATTGAAGTTTAAAACTTGTTATTGTAGAAATCTTTTTCATATAAAATCTCTGTAGGAACATGAGCATTTTCTGGTCTGTCGACCTTGTATTTTATTATTTACAGTTTGATTTTGATCATTGAGTTCTGCTAAACTCAGCATCAAGTATCCTTCCCCATGTATCTACATCCAGCTTGCAGAGAAAATCTTTTGGAATTTCTTGAGAACTCTTCAAATAGCTGTATCTTCCCTGAAGCCACCTTCTTTTGACTCCATTTCTCCCGTAGTTCAAAATAGCGATGGTTTTCCATGGTATTCCATGTTCTTTGTCCTGATTAACAGATATTTGATCGAGAGTCAAGCATTTTTTCTTCCAAACAAACTCGAGGTTCATGACAATATTCCTCCAGTTCTTGCACACTAAAGATGCTTGAAGTAGACTCCCTACATCCAAATACGAGAAGATAATTGACGACACCTCAGTTGGAAAAAAATTAACGAAATCCATGTTGTTTAGCGTCCGTGTACAAACTTTCTTTTGTAATCTTTAGTCGATGAAGTACAAAAACCAAGTCCGTGTAATCTCTACGATTTTGCTAAAATAATCCTTCAATTCTTCCGATTTTCTAGGAGATCTAGCTTTCCTGCTTCGTTTTTCATATTTCTGTGCATGTGAAAGGGATTTTTTCAAGGGAAGTTTAAATTCCCTTTGTTGCGATCGTACTTTCGCTTTCGTTTTGTTGTTTACGTTCAGGTTGCGTCTTCAGGTGATATATGTCACTTCCTGCCGCGAAGCCTCGAACTCATGCGTCACTATAGCAACAGCCCGCGTATTGTCCATCCAGCGGTTTCTCAAACAAACCTAAAAGCCCTTGATATGTATGGTCAGCGCTTTATTCCAAGAAAGAGAAATATACTTCATGTACTTTTTATTTGCTGTCCTCTTTTGTTAGGATACAATTAAAGATACGTGCATGAAGTATTACCCTAGACAGCAAAGTCGTCCATGTACGGATCGTGCATTTGGCGGTTGTTTTGAACAAGAAAATGAAAATTCAAGAGCTAAAAATCCTTCTGAGTGGCCATTATATCTTGAATGCGTTGTCATGCTGTCTGTATCCAGTGCTGAAGAGCTTCCAGCCATTCTGTATTTGGCTGTTCCCGAACGATTATTGCGAAATGCAATGGGTGAGTGTTATGTTTTATTAACTAGTTATATCAAACACGTTCTCATCTTCTGTCTTTTAGTTTACTTGTAATTCCACGTTAGGGTTTTATTCAAAATTCATTGTGGTATTACTGTTTCTTTGGGTTTCTTTAGTACTAAATCGATTGAGTTTATATAACCATTTATATCAAACCCTACCTAGTTAGTGTTGATGCATCGATGTCTGTCACCGTCACATCACATATATTTTTAACACCTAAATCTCTAGAAATGTAAGCTTATGATACCTCTGATTTTCTCTCCAGAAAGATTTGGAGCTTCTGTCTTTTTTGGCAGTTGTCTTGGCTGTGAAAAACCGAAAATTAAAACCAGGTATTTATTTTTGCTCATTACTTAAATCTGAAATTATCTAAGAATCAAGAATTTTGTTACCATCTGTCTTACCATTTCTGGATCTTTTTCTTCAGTGCCTTTGGCAAGAGTTTATTTTATTTTTACTTATGAAATCTCATTTATCTATGAATCAAGATTTTTGTAGCATCAGTAAGGCCATTATTGAATTTTTTTTTTGTATCTTCTTTCAGCATCTTGGCAAGAGTTTGTGTCCATGTTATTCATGTTCTGTAAAATTTCCAACTTTGTTCTTTTCATGAAACAAGACATCAGACTTGGGGTGCTATATCTTGTAGTTTGTCTGAGTATGTATAAAATATTCATCAGTGCACTTTTAATATGGTTAGAATACATAATTAGAATATCTTACAAAATTAATAGACATTTCAGGGTGCAGTATGGGTGTATATTTTTTCAAGTCTGCAAAATAGCTATTGTATTTGGTAGAGTGAATTTAGTCATACTGTTGAGTAGTTAAATAAATTTATTTAACTTAGATAAATATTTAGTTTACATCACCTAAAATAGTAAATGCACGCCAAAGTAACAGTCATACAAATCCAGGGGTTTACTAATTGCCAGAGAGTGTGTGAAGAGACAGTCACTTTTATCATTGTTTTTCCCCTGATCTCAGTGTTATGAACTCTTTAAAGTATGCTATTTGAAGTTTTACATTTTTTGCATAATTGTAATTTTTTCTCATTTTGTATCGATAATTTGCCTTCTACTTTTTAACTCCATTATATGATGTATAAAAATTAGTTTTACGAGACCTTCTTGAAAATCACGTACTAAAGTAAAGGAACATGCTGTTAAAATATCATAAATAAATAAATACATAAGTAGCTGTTTACTCCTAGATTCATATTTATGTGACATCAACTAAAATAGTAAATAATTTATCTAATTTAGTTGATGTCAACTATTCAACAGTGTGACTAAATTCACTCAAGGTTTGTGTATGCAAGAAAATACATGAAAATCATGGAAAATGGATGTAAATCCTTGATATTTAAGCTAAAAGAACTTGTTTGGTGCAATTTTGGGACGAATTGAGTGATTCTAAAAACCACCTAAAAAAATACTAAAGAGTCACTTAGGCCATTTTCATTTTAGCCCCTTCAAGTGCCTTATAGAATATTCTATGGTATGACACTCAAAACCAATAATTAAACCTAAAATGGCTTTGTAACTACAATATTTTCATGTGTATCAAAATGTGCATGTCCACCTTAAAGGATGTGTCACATGCTATGATTTCTCATGCAACTTTTCTCATGAAAAAAATATTGCAGGTTGCACAAGCGTTTTTCATGTTTGATATCCCCTAAGAGTAGAATCAACTTCTATTTTGTGCAACAATTTTCATAAAAATTTACGTGTGACATGGTCATGTAACTTGCGATTAAAGTGAGCTCACGAGCCAAACATTAATTCACCATTGATTCAAATTCCACGTGCAACTTGCAACGCTTTTTTTTTCACAAGACAAATTGCAACCAAAATAGTGCATTTGACATGGTTTCATGAAACCTGCAACATTTTTTTTGCAATACAAGTTTTACGAGAAATTATAGTGTGTGACACAGACTTAATAAGTGACAGTTGCTAATTAAATTTATATCCTTTTTTCTGCAGTATTATTCCTTATATTTCCGGAGCCAGCTTATAAGGGACCAGACAATGTTAAATACTTTAGAGGACCAGGCCTTGATGTAAGATAAATCATTTATGCTACTATTACAGCAGAGTTGCCATACTAAATCACCTAAGTATTAAGTAGTATTTTTTATTTATTTAGGAAGAACTTCTGCATCAGCCAAATGTAACATGGATTGTAGAATTCTATGCTCCATGGTCACCACAGTGTGTTAGGGTAGCACCAATATTTGCTAATCTATCCCTCAAGTAAGTAGGCATGTCTGTAATGGCAATGTGAATCATATGTCCAATTTCCAGACTTGGCATCACATGTGAGTAGAGTTTGTTAGCTTAAGGGTCTTTTAATTTCTACAGTTTCTTCAGTTTTCCTCCCTCCATCAAACCTAACATGTATGCTAAATTCCAATTTGATTTGTGAGCTAGCCATGCCCTGACTTTGATCAACCCAGAGTCTGTTTCAGGGGATTTAATTTATGAAATTTGAAGGTATATGGCATATTATATCTTAAAGTTTACATTTGTAGATGTTTTTGAGGTTTTCATTCTTGAATTCACTGTCAGTATTCAACTAGTCTAGGATAAGTTAATACCGGTGGATAGTAAACAGGATTTAGCAGTGGCACCTCAGTCTATAAAGTAGATATTCATACACTTTAATTCCAATTGGAATTTGAAGTTGATATATTTCTTTGGAGAGAGGAAAACCATAGAACCTGGAGAAAAAACCCTTGAAGCACACCAACAAGCAACTCTACACATGTATATTACACCAAAACCGGTGGGACTCAAACCCAGGTCACAATTATGGTGAGGAGAATGCTCTCACTACACAGCAAGGGCAATGGTACATTCAAGTTTAGAATGCTTACAAGTACACTGAATCGAAATATGGTGACCAATTTGAATAACTATTGTTCTGGACTGACTAGTGTTCACGTAGAAATATAAAAGATAATAATATTGTGATACTTGATATTGCAACTAATGTATTTGCAGTATATAGGAGATAAGCATTCAGTCTTCCACAATTCGTATTGGTCTCAGATCGACCAATAATTATTATTAATTATTATTATATTAATATAATAATATAAATTATAATATAAATTATAATTATTATTCAGATCCCTGTTATCAACATTAATTGAAATAGGTGTATACATGCATGCTTATTTTTAGAACTCTAGCAGCTCTCAAACTACTCATACAGTATAAGTAATGTTTACAATACAAACTGCAAACATAACACAATAATTTTTACAAGTAACATTTTACATCTTTTGGTAATTTTTTGATGATTTTCATTCCAGATATAGCTGTGAGTTTTTAAAGTTTGGCAAGATAGATGTGGGAAAATATCCTGTAGTGGTTAAAAAGTAAGGATGTGTTGTTTACTTTGAGAGAATATCCACTTATTTTTGTCCCAAAGGAGCAGTTACCTCTGCAAAACCTAACAATTTCATTACTAACTACAGTATATTGTTTGTTTTCTTAAAAATTTATATTAGTCCTATAATTTTCATATAATATATTTTATACTTATCATATGACGCATGATCATGTTAAGTGCTTTCATTGGGCAACTAGTGGATTTAGCACTATATATATGAAGTTTATTTTTTAAATGTCCTAAATCCCAATTTAGTCTATGAGCGAGCTATGCCTTGTTCTTTTGTCAGCCCTAATATTGTTCAGGGTTTAATAAAATTGGGATTTTTTTAATTCCCTTCCCCTAACAAATGACTTAGGAAAACACTACTTACTGTAGTTGTGGAGTAAATGAGAAATTAAATATTATTAACTTATCCTGCCCTCCACCCCACCCCAATTGACTTTCTAATGTGCCCGTAGGAGGCACCCTCTGACAAGTAAGGTATGTAGCAAAATATTTCTCATTAGCTTCCTTTTTGAATACCACAAAAATGGCTGCCATGCCCTGACTCTCTAAAAATGGCTGCACTCATTGCTTGCTTAAGGTGTTTTTATTTGGTGCAAGTATTTACAAATAATTTTATTTTCAACAGGCATAGGATAGATTCTTCAGTTCTTTCAAAACAAGTGCCATCAATCCTTTTATATGAAGGAGGAAAAGAAACAAAGAGAAGACCAACAGTGAACATCAAATCAGTTGTCGCTCAATATTCATTTACAGAGGTAAGATGATGATGATGATGATGATGATGATGATGATGATGATGATGATGATGATGATGATGATGATGATGATGATGATGATGATGATGATGATGATGATGATGATGATGATGATGATGATGATGATGATGATGATACGATGAATCATGATGTGGTAATAAAGTTAGAATCAGCTGTTGTTCTATATTCATTTACAGAAGTGAGATCTTGCCAATATATCGATATCAATTACACATTTAGGGTCGATATCCGTGAATTATAAAACTCATGAATAATTAATGAGGAAAACACAATAGAAATCATTGTCCGTGGAGGAGGTTGTATATCAGATACAAAATCGTCCTGATTTGCATAAGCTTTAACTCCAACTTTCTTAGCCAAATTCAATTTTATCTTTAAAATTTTAGTAGAACATGAATGTATACACCTAGACGTTTCATAAGTAGTTCAATAAGCTCGTAGATCGTGTTTTATCAGGTCTAAAACCACTCGGCTACGCCTACTCGTTTATTAAACAGTACATAAAGCCGTCAATAAAAACCATATCAGTTAAGTGATACGATATCACTTCACGGTAAACGGTAAACTGATATTTATGACAATAAAATATATTTTCGCTCACGGACTCGGTTCGCGATATCATACGGAAAACTCGTGAATAAAAAGCTCTTAACATGTGATAATCTCTATATTTTCTGTAGAAGACTAACAGATAGTCTAAAAAGCCTAGAGCTTCCAATGTCTGTGTGAAATTTTACCTCATGTTCAGCAGTGACAGAACCAGGAATTCTGTAAGGAAGGGAGGTCGAAGACAGTCATGATGACGACATCTCTAGCATGAATAGACCTTCTTAAATTGAGTGTAATGTTTTCCCGTTTCAGACCATGTGTCATTCTCTAAAATGCGCAAATGTTTAACAAAGAAATGATACTCTAGGGAATGACACGTGGTCTGAAATGGGAAAACATTATGCCCAAGCTAAAAAAGTCTATTCCATAAGCGGATCAAAAACTGTTTTACTCTTAACAGGTGAACATCCTACACGATTTCAATATCGAAGAGTTGTACCAAAAGGCGAAAGAAAAGGAAAGAAACTGGAAAAAGCAAAGCAAGAATTCAGAAGAGAAAAAAGAAAATTAGCTTTAATGAAGATTTTGTTCATTTAAAACTTGAGACCCTTGCTGATTACCTTCAAGACTTGACGCTCTGTCAAAGAGTCAGACAGAATAGAAGAATGATGCGTGATTATGTGTATATTTTATTATTATATATTGATTTATGATCGGTTTTTAGTCTGTTTGTCCAACAATGGTCCTACTTATGTCTCTGCTACTAATCTGGTATCATTTTACCTTGTATTTTCTGTAGTGGAACTTAAACTTGGGTGCTACCAATTTGACATTGTTTTACTTTGAAGAAAAGCTTCTGAGTCGATAAAAGGATTGTATCGAATAAAGGAAAACGTTCCCTGGATCTTGTCAGTTGTGATTTTAGATTTCGTTTGTGATTGCGCCACAAATTCTTAATGGATGGAGTGGTTTTACTTGTCTCCTGAACTGATGCACTGCCAAGGAGTGGCCATCCTCCTTTGCCCCTGAAACAAAGTTGAATAATTAGTGAGGCGCGGACACAGGGTACAACATTGCGCGCAATATTGCAGGCAATGTAGGATCGTTTTCTACTTCAGCATCATTGTTAGACTTTCGCAAAGTCCGCCGCCCACTGAGTATCGCTCTCTCGCTGCGCTCGCAAAGAGAGGTCGACTTGGGGCAAGTCTACATCATTGTGTGCAACAAAATAAAGTAAGTGTTTCAGTATAGCTACCAGCAGAACATGTAGAATCATGATATATAGTTATGTAGAGTTTTTCAACAAAAATTGCATTATGCAGTTTCAGTTGACCACCGCGGCTTTCAAAAAAAAAAACAACTTAGCAGTGGAATAACCAAAGAGTGATGCATTGTACGGAGTTAAGAAAACCTTAAAACCCCGGAGTTAGTCACGTTTGACGCCAACCCTGGCGTACGTTTCATTGCGCGCAGCCGGAAGGAAACATGCCATCATTCGTAAAATGATGTACTCACGTCCATAGAGTTACGTGTGTTCCCGTTTAACGGACCGTTCAAAGTTGGATATTGTTCTGCGGGGCTGGTTAATAAGTGTTACTAGTGCTGCTAAATACTTTGAACTGAAGTAAAACAAAAACAGAATCATGCAAGAAAAACCAGTTTAAGAAACGGCAAAACAAATAAAAATAAAGAAAAGCCAAACTTTGAGATGGTAAAAAGAGTCTACAGCGCTTTTCATATTTCTGCGACCTACCGACTCCAGACGTCTAGCGTTTTAGCTTCCGTCAATCAAATTTACGACGGGCCGAGTTCATTCCGATCGCGAACGATAAAGAAATTCCTGTGTGAAAATGGCTGTCTAGTAAAGGGAATTTCCTTGTCGCTCGATCGGAATGAACTCGGCTCGTCGTAAATTTGATTGACGGAAGCCAAAAATATGAAAAGCGCCGTAATTGTTCGCTTTGATGTTCCAATTTCCTTGAAAACATGACAAGATCATTATGCTAAGGAAGTATATAAAGTGGAGAATTACTCGAACGTTTCCCACTCGTACAAATCTTCTCCGGCTCTAGCTAATTATCTAAGTATTAGTAATTGTTCCTGTTATGCCGAGCTCATTAGTGGTTATATGAACAACACACGTACACTATAAACCACTTACTAAAGTATACCCTGAGTATACACACTACAAGTAAGCAAATCCAATTATCACGAAGGAAATCCGTTAGGAAAAAAAAAACTGTGATGAGATTAATTAATCAAATATCAGTGCAAATTTTGCGGTAGTTTTGTGGTTTTTGTGGGAAAGGGAACTGGAGAAGTGGTAGTACACTCACCTCTCACATCTGGGGTCTCGGATTCGATTCCTGGACTCGCGCCATCTCATGTGAGTAGAGTTTGTTAGGTCTCTCCCTTGACTCAAGGTTCAGTTTCTCCGGTTTGCCTCCCTCCGCAAAACCAAACACACTAAATTCAAACTCAATGCGTGAGTTAAGTGTACCCTCACTGATCCAGAGGTTATCTCAGGGTTCGATAAAATTGTTTGTGACACATATCATCGCATGTTAATTCACACGCGTACTATATAACCATATCTCTCTCATTCACATGACTACCGTTAATTTACTGTCAACTGATTTTCTGCTGACGCTTTTGAATAATAAACCCATTTTCTTCAGGCCCACTTTACAACTTTTCTAAACAAGTTTTAGTTGTTGGCAAATGCAACAACGAATCTACGGAACGCGTACGCCGTATTCCACCGTCTTCTCGCGGGTCTGGACAGCGTGGGCGTGTGATACAAAGAATAAAAAGCTGTCTTTGCAATGCTCACCCAGGCTTTGCGCGTTTCTAGCATTGTTTAGCGTTGTTATGGCGTTTTCGTGTAGACGGAAATGATTCCTATAAACGTTCACATTATTCTTGTAGCTCGATCGAAACATAGTTAATTCATGTTAAGTATGATCGAAAAGTGTCGTTACAAATTGCACGGTTTTGATTGCAAAGGTATGCGTTTGGACAGGGCCTTAGATACAAGAAATAGACACTCTGCTTTTGTCGGTTTAGATAGCAACTCCGGCCGAGGATACTATTAAACTGAATTTCTTCATATATCATCATCATCACCTAGTAATTAACAAATGCATAGTACCGCGTGCTCTGGAAATAGTGCCTTTGTACTCATGAATGTTTTGTAAAAACTTACTTGACTTCCGGACCGATTTGATTAAAAAAAAGTTGAGAATTGTCTAAATGCGACGTCATATTAATAATATGGAGAAATCGAAGGAATAGTTTTTACATGTCAAAGAACACCTTTTGAGCTACGGACACACGGTGCATCATTGCGCGCAATATTTGTTGCAGGCAATCGATGTTGTGAGCTTTGTTGCACGACGCAATTTTGTTGTTGTTGCTGAAGTAGAAAGCGATCCTATATACTACTTCAGTAACATATTGCCTGCAAGATGGCGCGCAACGATTGCTCCATGTGTCGCGCCTTTAGTGTGCTGTACGAAACGAGACTGATGCAATTTCTTGACTACATGTTAAATTTACCACTTATGAGCACATTAGCTTCTCTTTAACTAAATTCTAGCGACAGATTTTGTGTTAGAAACTAATTAAGCCACAAGGCACAAATCATCAATCATAATTATAGTCGTTCCGTTAGGAATCCTAGAAATATTTACTCATTTGTTCCCATTGTTTTGTGCAATTCTACATTATATCCATACCAAGTGAATATTACTCGAGTTTGGGTTCCCTAGAATCAAATTCCTGAGTTGTACTGACATATAAAGATTCATGAATAAAGGTAAAATGCATATTTAGTGCCAGCTTAGTCTAAGGACAAGTCTTACTCGGCGTTTTCAAAGAGTTAAAAGGTCACACTTTCTTTCTTTGATAGACATTTGAAAAACCACACAATCTGAAAAAGCTCTTGAACAGATCCTTAGCTTGACGTTCGGACTTCTTAAAGAATTAGCAACGAAAAACGCCGTTTGTCAAAACCAATTTTCATAGAATGAATCAACTTAATGAGCTTGTTTTCGGAATATAAAAGAAAAGCAATGGAAATTACTGAGAATTATTATAAAGACCACGTATTTTGAAAAAGGAAAGAAAATTTCGTTAAAAAATCGGTTTAAGATCAAGAAGATTGGGGCTTTGAGCTTGTTAAAAGATTCGCTAATCCTATGGACACAGAACCATGTCATTTTGTGCTGCGTAGTTTGTTGGATCGCCTTGTAAGATATCAATGAAGTTGTGTCAACAGCGAGAAGTAGTTTACGAGATCAACAAAGCTAGTTTTTTCACACCACTTAGAACACCATCCTATCTTTTTACTTTGCGAATTTACATTTCTTAAGAAAACCGCTTCTTTTTGATTAAACTTCCTTGGATTAGATAATAAAGTTTATTTCCGGTTTCATCGATTTCGCAGCGAATTGTTTTGGGTTAATTTGAGCGTCATTCTTTGTGCTTTCGAGAGCTTATTTGGACATGGGTGATGAAGGCCAAATGCAATTCCATTTGACACCTTTTGAAAGCGGTGGTCTTATTTCACACCACTTGACTTAATCATTCACTCAAGGTCACTCGAGTGAAGTATCGTCTTAATTGATTAATTGTGAGATATATGTCAGCCATTGTAATCACCGCTGCTTAATTACTTGACCATTTGGTTTATCCTGGAAAGAACGCCCTAAAAACGCCCTCAGATTTCACTAAAAATCACGAATATTTCTTATCCGAATTCAGAAACGATGCGAAGATTTGAGAGGTATATATGCCCATTCGTTGTGAGCGATACCGCGTTTCATGAATTGTAAACAAACCCGTGAATCCTACTTACGAAGAAAACTTGTTGACAGTTTTAGTAATCAAGCGACAGGGTTCCTTCGATAAGAGGACACTCTTAAAACTCATTAGAACTTTCTCCACTGATTCCTATAATTCGATGCCTTGTTGAGCCTTTTTTAATATGTTTTCAATGTCAGGTCCTAAACATTCGTTTACTTTCGGTCGAGACTGTTAATTTAGAAATCAGCCTCGTTTAATTATCAGTAAGTCACTTCAAAAGAAAAAACTTCCTAGCTCTCGCTTAAAAACGTCTTAATAAACTTTAATCTCTTTTAAATATAGTATTTCGGTATTTTAATACTGCGAAGTTTACCTAAATACTCTAGAGTTGTGTTTCATTCGGTTTTTTTTTTTGGTGGTAAAATGCAAGCAGTTTTTGTTCCTGACCGGATCTTATTTAATCACATTTTGAGTGCCCACTTATTAATAGTTATGAATGACAGTGCGTAAAGCCGTTGACACCTCTGTAATTCCAAATGCAACTCCTTTATATTCACTTTGATTGAAATACGATGGTAGATTAAGCCGTTTGGGAGACGTGCCCTGAACCCAAACACACCAGTAAGAACTTTCATGACAGATCGCAAAACAACAAAACTTATGAGATTTTTGACCGCCAAATTCACAAGCACCAAGATGAAGAATTTCGTTTTAGTGATTTTAACGATTTGTTCAAGTATGGAGATCCCAGTACGAGCAGTTTGGTGGTAAGTTAGAGAAGATTTGATGTTACAGTTAGGTGCCTCTGCCGTCGCTACCTTGACCCTTCATCGAGGGATCGCTTCTGTGTTATAAATCGTTTAGCACTCAACTAAATACCTTCCAATCCACTTTACAGGACTTTAGGAACTCGAATAACAGCTTCTTCAGATCCATCGAAAAAGGCGATGTTGTGTTTTGTCACACCGGAGCTAAACGTGAAACAACGCGAAGTCTGCCGTAAGCATCCGTCTCTTATGCCACATGTTGCTTCAGGTGCCAAGCATGCGGTTGAAGAGTGCCAGCATCAGTTTCGTAACCGTCGATGGAACTGTTCTTCAATCAAAGAATCAGGATCATTGTTTGGATCAGCCCTTCAGAAAGGTAAATGAGCCTACTTGAGCCTAATATAAACGATAATCTTGACTCTTGAGAGCTTTGAGGTGACAACTCTGAAGGGTTATTTACACTTGGGGAAATTTTTTCGTTCTGCTAGCACGAACGATGTTTGTTTGACAGGGAAGAAACAGGCAACACAAACTAAAAGCCCTCCAAGTTGAACAACTTTATAAAAACCTTTTAAAAACACACAAAAATGACTTGCATAGCTGTATAGATGTTCATAAAGGTCTTGTAAAGTTAGAAAATTTACAGCTCGAACGGTGAATATGGTTTGGGACAAAGAGAAACTGGCTATGAATCGCGTGAAATTCAGGACACTTTCTAGTCTATGATATGATGAATTGTTTTTTCATAATTAATCGTTAAGGCCTGCTTTAATGGGAAGGCTGTTTATGGGAGTGGTTCTATGCAATGCTCCAGAATAAATGGCTCACAAAAAACGTTAGTTTCGTGATAAACACACTTATCTCGCTAGAGATAGACTGATATTTCTTCGAATTTTGAACTATGAACTTTTAATACTGACGATGACTTTCCCAAGTCCTCGAATTTCTATGAATACATCACTTGGAAATGACCTTCTTGCAAGATGTTTGACAATCCACGGATATCAATCATTGTTTTTAGCGTTTTACAATCGCTTACTTCTGTGTTTACGACTCTTTGGTCGAATTTGATCTCAGTAGTTTCACCTTGTCCTGTCCCTTGCTGGGTTTTTTGATCTCCTTTCACTCCTCGAGCGATTAAAAAATGATTTATGCCTTTTGTTTCGTTTGAGCTTTATAAATCTCAAACTGATTTCAACTGACAGGGAAGCATTGACATTTTTTGAGGTTTATTGAGGAGGTTCCATGCAGGAAACTCCATGCAGAGAATGTATTGTTTGATTGTTTAAGGACCTAGATGGTTATAAAGTCTGTAGTGACAATCGATCAAGTATCTCTTGGGTGGGAGTCCTGTGATGAAAACACCCCATCCACACGTCATATATTACAGAATCTGATTTGCTTGATGACAAAATAAGTCGGGAAAGTTAGCCAACAAATACACATGTGATTGAAATCATCGTCAACGAGCGAGTTCCCCTTCTCTTCTCGATGTGAAAATAAGATTATTTGGGATTTAACAGCACGTATTTGCCATGTCAACTCAGTTTCGGATAACTTTTGGCTTTAGATTTCCCGGGGAATTCATTTAAGCGTAGAAAGCTTTCTTTTCTTTCATAAAAACAAAGAAATCTCTTAAGATCCCTGATCTAACTGAACTTGAATTACAGTTTCCTTAATTATTGTAGTTTTTTTCTCCTTTTTTGTTACAGTATTCTAAGTTTCCCATGCAAAGACTCAAAAGATTCAATGAGCACTTCAAAATTCACTTGAATTCTCTTAAAAAACTAAGGTTTTTTTTTCCAATGCGTATAACTATCGGAAGTCAGTAAACTCAAACCTCATTCTTATGTTCATGTTAAAAAAGTATGATGAAATTCAGAATGATCCATCTTTCAGTATATAAATCATATGTACGCCCAGTCTAAGATACCAGAGTTTTATCAATAGTTTTAGACCGCCCAGGCTTCAGACTTAGTAGTATCATTAATTTTAATCGGATTGCTCTCAGTTGATCGTAATAACATTCCTGATTACCTTCTCAAACGCATTAGAAAGTCATTTTGGTTTTCAAATCTTTAGGTGCTGGATAATCGATCATTTATTCACTTCGTTTTATCTGGAAACTGGAAATTTTCCTAGATTTTTGAACAATGGTATATATAATCATTATATTCGCGTTTCGCTGGCAAATCTGACTTCAAATCCGTGAGAATTCTTTCCATTTCTCGTCAAGATTTCAAATCACAATTTTTAAGGAATTCGAAAACGTGCCAACCAAAACACCTATTTGTTGTTTTAACAAATTCCTAAAGTGTTTTTATCAGTTGATGGTCTTCTAATATGTTGAACATTGCATTTGCTGAAATTATTCGTTTACTTATCTCTAGCTCTGGTTCATTCACGTCTAAAGACGAACGAACAAAAAATCTCAGGAAAAATACGAAGGGAAGAGACATGTTGGCGAGTCGTAGTCAATCTAACAATATACATACTTATCTTAGAAAATCAATTACTAGAATAAATTCATAAAATTCCTTCTTTTTTTGTGATATTGTTGATACAAATAAATATGTTATTTACAGGCAAAACGTCGTCAATTTTGTTAAGATTTTTACCGTTAAATAGGGAATATGTTTTACTTATATAGTATGAAGCAAGTCTAGCAACTGCAAAGTATTTCGAGTCAGACGCTCGTGAATTAACGTGAGTTTAATGCCAGGACTGGAATGGAATTTAGACTAGATTTTTGCGAGCAACGGGAAGGAGAGAAAATCTAGTATAATCTGCCTCACTATCTCAATAAATTTCCCGCACTTTCTTATTCTAACTCGTGTTTTTTGTTGTGTCTTGCTGATAGCTTGCAGAGAGGGAGCATTCGTGCACGCCGTCACAGCAGCGGGTGTGGCGCATTCAGTTACTACAGCCTGTTCTTCGGGAAATATCGAGAGCTGTGATTGTGATCGCTCAAAAAGCGGTTCTTCTGGAAAACAGTGGACATGGTCAGGATGTAATAGTAATGTGAAATTTGGAACGTCCTTCAGTAAACAGTTTACCGAGGCTCAGGAACGTGGGAATGGGCTGAGATCAATAATGGATCGCCATAACAGCAGAGCAGGACGAAGGGTAAGCTATCACGCCGGCTTTTCTTAAGCTATCAAATCATTCTCTTATCACTTGATTTACATCAGGATCTGATAGTCGAAAAATAGCAATCTTTGACTCATGTTACGGATTTTTGCAGTTTTTTTCCAGCACCATTATTGCCCTTCCTTCGATATCTTTGTCAATGCGCGACTTTTCCCACATGCTTGGTTCTTGCCAAATGTTCTGAAATCATTGCCTCCATCAAGCCTTATTCCTGGTTATAAACAATTGTTTAAAATTTCAACAGAATGCCCTGAAAATCATAGCTTCTTGCTGGCTTTATATCGTCAAATTATAAGCATAGAAAACGAAGTTATAGTTGAGCAAAATGGGTTTCGTCAGGAAATGGCAAGATGGAACCAATTGCATGAATTTCAAGCTAATAAATAACTTTCTTTGCCTCCATAAAAATCGTGACAATCTTGATTCCCAAGGCTATTGGTTCCAAGCAAAGTCTATGCAAAAGCAAGATATTTGACAACAATCTTTTATCTCTAAGCTAATACTAATTTTTCCCCTTACAGGCGTTATCTCATCTTATGTGGCGTAAATGCAAATGCCATGGTTTATCAGGCTCTTGCTCAATGCAAACGTGCTGGCTACAGCAACCCAATATCCGTCAGGTCGGCGAGTACTTAAAAGAAAAGTATAACAGCGCCATCGAGATGACGATTAAACTCAACCGAAAGGGAAAACAGCGACTCAAACCTTTGTACAAACATTTCAAGAGACCATCGGATAACGACTTCATTTACTACGAAACTTCACCGAACTTCTGCGATCCAGACAAGAATGCTGGCTTGTTGGGTACGTCGGGTCGCGAATGCAATATTTCGTCTTCGGGAATCGATGGATGTGAGCTGTTGTGCTGTGGAAGAGGACACAATGTGCAGCAAACCCAAGTGACAAGGAATTGTGACTGCTTTTTTTTGTGGTGCTGTGAGGTTAAGTGCAAAAAGTGTAAGCAGTTAGTCAATGTCTACACCTGTAAATAGTGACTCGATAGACAATTTCAGCTTCAGATGTTGACGTACAAGCTTGGGAAACTCAACAAAGACAAACGGATACCTGTTGAGATGTTATCCTTTGGTTGTTGTCATAGTGACCACCATGCATTCCTTTGCTTATTTACGAGGATTTAGATCCGACGATATAGCATGCAAGCGTTAATTGAAAATATATTTCCAAGCTATTTGAAAACATTTTATCTTGGGACAAGTTAACTGACGAACATTTCGCATCAGAGTTGTCGGTGCTCTGTTCCATGCTCGGACTCGAGTAAAATGATTCATGGACGGTAACAACAAAACTCTATCTCAGATCGAGTATTTAATTTAATTGTAAATTAATTAAGCTAGCCTGATTCTTTTGTTTCTAGGCTGTAATTCGCAGTAGTCTGATGTAAGTAAGTAAACATGAATGACCAATAATATTTGCCTTTTTAAAGTTGATATGAAGACTGGTGGCGCCGTAGTGGTGCGTAGAATTTGTGGACAAGACTCCTCATTCAATCCCATAATCCTCTGCCCACGAAGCTCGTTACCAGTCTTCTTTTGAACTCTGCAATAACGAATAGACACTCTCCATGCCATAGTATTTAAAAATACGCAGCTTTTTGGAAATTATTTTTTAGAAATAAGAAAATAATAAGGAAGTATTGAAATAACAGCCCGACTTGGAAGAGCAAAACCAAAAACTGGATTAATGAGAAATGGAAATGGCAGGACATCTGTTCACAACCTAATCATCGGCGATCGGGATGAACAAATGGTCAAGTGATTATTCCGCGTCATGAAACACTGAAAAATTTCGTTCGCATTCCAAATATGGAAAAGTGTTAGAAAGCGACGTGTTTGTATTACTCAAGGCGCGGAAAAACGAGCAACATGTAGTACAGCATTGATTGCAAGTTACATAGAGAATGTGGCTTTTATTGCCACCCTGTACAACAACAACATTTTAAAGCTCTTTCTACTCTCTGTAACAATGAAAATTTGTTGCGCGTGGGGTGGTAATACGAGCAATATTCGCTCTGCAACTTGCAATGCAACAATTTTGTGCGACAAATTAATTGCTCGATTTTGTTGCTCGTATTTGTGCACCTTCATTACTGAAATGACAAGGATCGAAATATTGACGTACCTCGAACTTTCTTCCAAAACTCTCCCCAAAATTTTAGTCTAAAATCAATCGATTATCGATCTGCTTCAACATGGCGAAGAATGATGATCACTTGTCCATTTATATTAGCAACAGTTTGGTGTCATCTGAGAAAGGAAAAGCAAAAAACTTGTCTCCTTCGCCAGGGTCACCCTGCCCTCCCCTGCCCTTCATGTTAAAAGAAACAAAGGATTATTACCCAAACGGAGTAATCATATCAAGATGAATGGATCTCATATTTGTTAATACAAAGAGCGCCCCTCTTCAATTAGGCTATGCTGAATTAATATCGGTATTATATAATATAGAATTTTTTGTTGTTGAAACAATGTATGAATAATATGGATGGGCTAAAGCAATGAGATTAAAATAATGGGGAAAATAAAGACTTTGTAGCATGCGGCGCTCATATTTTCACACTAGCTAAGGCCCGGTTTAGACGTCGAAGTTAACATATGCTGAATGCATAATACAAATGAGCAAAACCTATTGTTTGAGTTCATTTTATTTAGATTCGGCACATGTGAACTTCGACGTCTAAACCAGGCCTTAGAAACAACAAACTATATAAAAAAATCTATTTTTCTTTAACTCTTTGTTCGCTATATTCCATATAGATACGTTGCTAAAGAGGTCATAACTGTTTTATACTTTATGAATAGTCCTTCTTAGAAATTAATAAACTTATTTTATGCATTTAGTTTGAAACTTTGGTGAACTTTGTTGACGTCAGGAAAAACCCACAATTCCTTGCGAGTTTGTTACTATGGTAACACTTGATTTTCGAGTAAATGAGTCACTCCTAAAAGCCATTAAATTGTTAAGGAACCGCTCTTGGTAGAACTCATCTTAATTGGTTATCCCTAACTCTGACTCTAACTGATTACATGTTGTTGAGACATATTTATAACAATCATTTGACAAGTGTCAATCTAAGTTATCTATGATTCAATCGCTAAACCATGATTGGATAATCAACCGAGTGCATTCGTAAGCTCAATATTCTAGTGTCGAATATACGACTAATTATCTAGCGAGCAAGAAAACTAATATATAAAAATATAGCAAATATATAGCTAAGGTTATAAGTTACTTTTCTATCACAATGCTTCAGAGAATAAATCAAGGGTAAGATACTATAAGGTGTGGTCTGATGGGGTATGAATATCTAAGGCGGAGCTTGTACCAATTCTAAGCTTGTACGTGCTTGTAGCAATACTGAAATGCTATATCGATATTTATACAATTAATGCATTGGACAATTAATAAGAAACCTATTTTGCTAAAGGAGATAAGATATAATTCAATATCTCTTTCTTAATTACTTCCTTGGGAAAACATTCTAAGAATATACTGATTTTTCTCTCATAACAAAATCTCCCAATTAATACCAGTAAGTAAAAGAAGAAAATTTTCAAAATATCTAGATATTTTGAAAGTAGGATCTTAGTCACAAAACAGTGCTTGGTTTGCCTGTGGTAAACGAAATCGATTCACTCGGATGCACGCATGCAGGCTATTTTTCTTTCAGTTTGTCGAAGAAACACGACGTTCTTCGGTTTTAATCCCCTATTTGATCAATTACCAACATACTATGGTCATTTTAGAAATATATTTACGTTCAGAAACTTCACATAGTTTTGACTCTGTAACTTTTAAGTTCGGGATTGGCATGGGTCAGAAATCGATAATAGTCATTCCCAAATCGTTTCAATAAGTTCAATAGGCTAAACTTACCTAAAAAATGACACTGCAATTGCTGTAACGATACTGGAACGAAAAGCTCTTCTTCTCTATATAGCTTTCCCTCCAAAGGGAACTCAAGCTGTTAGTTTGGTAGCTATGAGAGTTTTAACCACGAAAGTCGCTGCGAGAGCTCAAAATATTCGCACTGAACAAGGTGGTATATTATAAAGGCATATTTATCACCGGGGTGGGAGTAACTTTTTGTGCAGGGGTGCAATGGCTCGTTGGAATTATGGAGTCGGCGCGTAGTCATGAAAAGTTTGTAAGACAAAAGCTTATGCAATCACAATTAACGCGATGAGTAATAAAATAATGAGTAATAAAGACCAGTGTTTGGTTTCCTGCAGGGTGTCGAAAATGTCTAAAAAAACAAAAACAAAACAAAACAAAAAAAACAGCGTGCGCAAGCTCAATATACAATTCTTACAAGTCTCTTTCCGCTACTCTTCTCATCTTTGCCGCGCGCGTATCGTTCAACGTGGCATGGGTCCAGCTCTGGACTATAGGTGTCCATATATTTTTAGTTAGACTACTTTCATAAGTAAGCGACAAAGACAGTTATTGGCTTTGGTCAACGCTAAGTATTAGAATTTTTTGATTGATTCCACTTCCCAGCAAAATCTTTACTGAACACTAAAACACTTCTCAAGTCTTTTCAAGAAAATTCTATTACAAAATAATGAGCAAATAACCACTGAAGAAAAAACCAAACTGCCCGATTCTGACTTGTATATACAATATATCACTCAAAAGATTTTCTTTCTTTCCACTTGATGAAAATAGTATACTAAAATGAAGGTTACCCTATGTACAAGTAAAAGTTACTGTCTAGAAATCTTAGAATATCACATGAATGGTCAGCGGTATTTTGCTTTTTCATTTGCTAGTGCCAGTCTTCTGATGTTGTTCAGACAGCCCGCGGACGCTTCTTGTAAGACGTCATCTTGTGAGCCAACCATTGATAACAAGGGCTGAAAGAGAAGATTTGGATCAGTTTTACTGAATACTAAAACATTTTTGGTTCCAGTGAAATGGGAAGAACAAGGATGTCAGTGATAACAATAGGTTATAGTTAAACCTTCAAATAAAAAAGGCCTTTAAATTCTATCAATACCCTGAAACAACCTGTGGGATGATTAAAGCCAGGGCACGGCAAACTCATAGCCGGGTCGCATAGGCAATGTGCATCAAAGCTCACAAAGCACTCTGGGAAAGTGAGTCCTGGAAAAATGGAACAGGGAAATCAAAGGAACTATCAGAAATAAACTACTCTGTTATTTTCATCTGTCGAAATACATTTTATTTCCATAGAAAATGTCAAAGAAAAAACGGTCAGGAATTTTTATTTCATGAGAAGCCAAAAAAGCGTAAGGACTCACTTTCCCATCATCCTTTGTGCTAGAATTTCGAGCTAATGCACATTGGCTATTGCTGATCTAGCTTGTTAGGTTTTAGGAGGGAGGAAAACTGGGGACTCGGAGGAAAACCCTCAACTCAAGGGATAGACCTAACGAACTTTACTCACATGTGATGCAGAGTCTGGCACTGAGTATCACCATCATTACCACGAACACCCCAGAAAAAAAAAACATTATCTCGCAAGTAATAGAATGTATTCTATCTGGTTACCTTGACGACGCCACTGTTGTGCATGGAAATACAGTTGTCGGGATCACGTGACAGCTGGTATAGAGCACGTGCAGTAGCCCGGTGTACATCTTGACTGGGTGACTTAAGATACCTGACCAGGGGGGGTACAGCACCTGCTTGTCCAAATAACACCCTGTTGCTACCCCACATGCAACACCTGGAAATACAAATCAAACACAAACATTCTTTAGTTGCAAGTCATGTTTCAGCCACCTTACATCCAAGGTCTTAATGAAATTTTTACCTTGCGATGGATTCAGCTAGGTACTGGCGCAGACGATCATCGGCCTAATAAGAGATAAAAGGAATAGACACAGTTTAGACGATCATCTCGTAAAAACATGGACCAATATTGACCTGTTGGTAATTACTATAAACGCTCTTTTACGAGGCGCAAATTTTACAAGGGGGAGGGGAGGGGAGGGGAGGAGAGCTAGTAGACTCATTTACTCCGTAACTTGTTTAGCTTCATGGAGCCTCTCGAGTTGCCGTAAAAACCAAAAAGCAAAACCACTTTCTACTCGTGCAACTAAAACCTTGTGTCGTCCCTGTTGCTCACAAGTTTCAGGAAAAAATCACCTCGTGTCAATATTACTACTGTAACACATTGGAATTTAAGGTAGGTTTTCTTACTGTGGTCGCGAGTTTGGCTAACATTGGTACAACACCATGATCTGTGATGACAGCCAAGTTCTCTTCGTCTTTAGCGATGTTAGCAATAGCAGCACAAACACTTGCAAGGACCTATAAATAAATAAAAAAATATATACCGACTTTACTCATCATACTTAAGAACATGAGGAAACCATGGCACACTGATTCCCACTGGCTGTTCTAGAGTCGTGTAATGCCATAGGGCTTTTCTGAATTCAAAAAACAGAACGATTGTGGTCTTGCTTCGGTACAAACAACACTAAGACATGATGAACAATAGATATTTGTACTGAATCTAGACCACACTGCACCATGTTTCCTGTCTCACAAAAGGTCTATGAAACCAGACATATTGGGAATATACTACATACTAAAGGGAGTATTTACCTCCTTATCATCGGATTTCAAAAGGCTGACAATTAACTCTAGACCACCGACGAATGAACGAACCATTTCACCAGCATCCTGTGAACAAGACCATGTCAGTAAATACGTTAGCATGCCATGTCAACATGGATATTAGTCTAGTAATCAATCATCGTCACAAACACTATTTTACGAATTATTGGATGTATTTACCTTGGCATTTTCTATACATGGACAAATGGCCCAAGCAGCACTTGCCTGTACCTGGAAATAGAAAAAATAGAGAAATGAATAAATGGGAGGAACGGGTTAGGGAAAACAGTAATTCAGCAAAAACAAAAACAACAAAAATAACAACAGATACGAAAAAAGGAAATCCAAGGAAAGAGGAGAGAAGAGGAGAGAAGACGAAAGGAAGAAATAATTATTGTGTAGTTTTTTCGTACCCTGGGATTGCTAGACTTCAAGAGAGACCACAGCAGTCGTACACCATCTAGACGATCAATGATACTGCAACAAACAGGAATCAAGATTATTTCTCAAAAACCCAAGCCAACAACTTTGTTTAGTTTTTAGACCCCTTGCAGCACTTCCAAATGCAGCTCAATTTGGAGGACAAAATAATAGGTTCCATTTCTCAGGAGATCTAAATTCTTTTGTTTTGACTTCCAAATTGAGCTGCATTCCGACTTGCTGCATGGGGTCTTTGCAGTTTAGAATTAGGTATTCAGTAAGGTCCTATACTTACGCCATGTTATCGGGTTCTGTTGCGCACGCGCCTACAGCCTTGGTGACGTTAACAAGAAGAGCCTGATTTGTACTGGTCAGCAGATTCACCAGTGAGGGTATTCCTCCTGCTTTACGTATTGCGGTTCGGTTCGCTGGGATCTGAGCACATTCACCCAGTCCGCCAACGACATTAATAAGAACCTAAGAAACATAAAAAAACTGTTAGAAAACTGAAGGCCGCTACATTGGACAATTAAGAGAAGTGTACCAGCTGAGTTGATCGCCTTCCCCGAAAGGAATTATGGGTCACTCTTTTTGGTTAGCATTTATCGAGATATTTTTCTGAGAATACGATGTAGACTTTTCTTGTTGATTGAAATAAAATTTCGCCATGAGTTCGACTAGCGTTTACGATTAATTTAAAGAAGGAATAACTCGTATTTCATAAATTCTCTTGGCAGAATAATAACAAATGCGATGTCGTGATGCTTGGGCAAATAAGTTAATAAATGCCCTTTGCGATGAATATAATGCTTTTGAAAATATTAAATTTTGGACGGATCTGAACTCCCCCAAACCACTTAGCCTAAGGTTGTTTGCGAGCAATGTTTCTTTTTTGTGTGCACACGTGCTTTGCATTCGATTCTTCAAGCCTACCTCTTCTGGTTGTTCTGTTAATAGTGCAACAAGCTGTTCGATGGCTTTCAACTCTTGAAACCTGAAATAGATAAATAATTTGAACGAATGCATAAACAAATTAATGAAAAATGAGCGAACGAAGGGTTTCGTATTTATTTTAGTGGAACAATGATTAGTGGATGGATGTATGGATGCATGGATGCATGGATGTATGGATGCATGGATGCATGGATGCATGGATGTATGGATGCATGGATGTATGGATGCATGGATGTATGGATGCATGGATGCATGGATGCATGGATGCATGGATGTATGGATGCATGGATGTATGGATGCATGGATGTATGGATGCATGGATGTATGGATGCATGGATGTATGGATGCATGGATGCATGGATGCATGGATGTATGGATGCATGGATGTATGGATGCATGGATGTATGGATGCATGGATGTATGGATGCATGGATGCATGGATGCATGGATGCATGGATGTATGGATGCATGGATGCATGGATGCATGGATGTATGGATGCATGGATGTATGGATGCATGGATGTATGGATGCATGCATGGATGCATGGATGTATGGATGCATGGATGTATGGATGCATGGATGCATGGATGCATGGATGTATGGATGCATGGATGTATGGATGTATGGATGCATGGATGTATGGATGCATGGACGCATGGATGCATGGATGCATTGAGGAAGGGGGAAGGGAGGGAGGGATGCATGCATGCATAAATGGATGGATGCATTGAGGGAGGGAGGGAGGGATGAATGGATGGATAGATGGATGTATGGATGCATGCATGTATGGATGCATGGACGCATGGATAGATGGATGTATGGATGCATGGATGCATGGATGTATGGATGCATGGATGTATGGATGCATGGATGCATGGATGCATGGATGCATGGATGCATGGATGCATGGATGCATGGACGCATGGATGCATTGAGGAAGGGGGAAGGGAGGGATGCATAAATGGATGGATGCATTGAGGGAGGGAGGGAGGGATGAATGGATGGATAGATGGATGTATGTATGCATGCATGTATGGATGCATGGACGCATGGATGGATGACGGACGGACGAACGGACAGACAGATTGACTGAATAAATGACAATGTAAGGAAAAAGTGGCAAATTTAAAATATAGGTTTTGCTAACCTGCTGACATTCTCAGGACTAATAGAGCATTTCCATATAGCTCCAGTAGCGGCAGCCAGTAGTTCCTTGTTATCCACGTTAGTCAGTAAGGATACTAATGGATCAAGGCCGCCATACTGACGCACTAGATTACGAGTCTCTTCATCTTCGGCACACTAAACAATTGGTACAAGAAATAAGATTTGTTAGGAAGCAGACTGCATTATTTGTCAAAACCAGTTTGACAAAAATGAATGGGAAATGAGGGGGGAAATGGATGGGAAGTGAAATGAGAAAATATAAGATATAAAGTTATTTGTTGAAAATAATACATACTATTCTCAATACTAGACATTTCAACGGGTTGTAGTGAAATTGATTTTTCGCTGCCTTCAATCAAAACTAATCAGTCGGTACCTTTATATTTTTGACTGGTGGTAGTGAAAAAACCACATTCCAACGGGCAATTCTAAATTACCGAGTTCGCAGAATATTGAGAATCGCAGTATTGGTAACTTAGGAGCAACAATCCTTTATTTAGAACTGAGTTTTTTAATGAAGTGAAAAAAGAACCCTGCATAGTGCTTTTACAGTATAGTTAGAAGTTAGGCAGGCATGACCATCAATCACAGTGCACGTAATTATTTCTCATCTAAAAGAAATTTTGGGCCACGGAATAGGGAAGGCAAAATAAATCTATACCATAAGTTTTACCAAAATACTTAGAAAATTTATCTTATTATTAATTTATTATTATTATCAATTACATACCTTGAATATAGCACTGGCACAATGCATCTGTAGTTCCTGGTTCTCGCTTTTTAAGTTATGAACAAGATCTTCAATCATTCCCTCAGTACGTATGGCTAATCGATATGTCGGCTACACGAGAAAAGCAAAAAAGATCAAAAATTTAAAAATCAAATTATCTAACGACTTCCTTAGTTTTTTTTTACAAGACTTAAGAGATACAAAACAGATTTCCTTCTTAGATACTCTGAACTATAAACGCGGGATGTTGAGAGAACATGAAAGAAGCGTAGGAATCCACAGATACTCTCAACTGAAAAGGTGCGCATTTCGACCAATGAGAGCGCGCGTTAGAACTCAGAGGACAAATTATCTGTCCATGTTTACCTCAGAAGCGCACTCCTGCAAAGTGCCCACAACAGGAATAAGCATCTCTTCATTCTTTGATTTCAAAAGTGTAGCAAGAAGCGGTATTCCACCAGCTTTTCGAGTAGCCTGCTTGTTTTTGGTACTCTTACTGCAACTCCACAAGGCCAGGGCTCCACACCGTGCTACCTGGACATCGATATCTGAAGCATTTGTGAGAAGTCCACAATCCAACAGTGTGACCTGAAAGAAATGGCCGAGTACATCACGTGATCAATTCCCGCCATTTCGGATCTCAGTAAAATTTAGGTGCATTTGAAATTAATTTCAGTAATAATGTATACGTATCTAAGCAAGGAATCATTACTTTGCAATCATCCCTAGGAGAATGAAATAACAAAAGACATGGCTGTGTCCAGGCTGCTTGCAGAAAATGATGACGTGACCCCTTAATAGACCTCTTTAGGTCGAGCATTCTCTTGATAATCATTTCTTTGTTTGGATGCTAATGAAACACAGAATCCAGTCTCAAAGGAATGACACGTGGTCCGGCTAAAATGGGCAAAACAAACGCCTAAGCTTATTATTATTATTTGTTATAATTTCTTAGAAGATCGCTTACTTCAACCTTAACAAAACCTACTCTGAGGAACAAATACGAAGCATGATTTCAAAACCATGGAGCTTGTGATATGCACTTACCAGCTTCCTTATGCCACCATACTGTCTGACAGTTCTACGAGCACGTCTGAACTTAGCCACGTTAGCGATAGTCTCAGCAGCCAGGCATTTGAGTTCTTTGTTGGGAGACTGGATGATTTTAACCATAGTTTGTAAACCTACGAGGAACAAACATCACTATAATCAAAATGACACCATAACATGTAGAAGAAGGAAAGACAAAAAAAAAATGGATATCTACTGCGATTCTCAATATTCTGTGAACTCAGACATTTCAACGGCTTGTTGTGAAATTGGTTTTTCGCTCCCGTCAATCAAAACTAATCAGTCGGTACCTTTTATATTTAAGACTGGCAGCAGTAAAAAATCAAATTCCAACGGGAAACTCGCAACTGCCGAGTTCGCAGATTATTGAGAATCGCAGTAACGAGATGATTTTAAATTGTTAAACACAGTCTTCCTGCCTCTGACGCTCGCCCTCCGCCCATCCTCATTTAACTAATCATGCAGGAAGTAATCTTATGACTCACCGCCAAGATCAGCAATGGCTTTTCGAATCAGGATATTCTTTGAAATCTCCTTCAAGATTTTCAATGAACCGATCTAGCAAAAAAGAAAAGTAGAAAAAGTGAGGGAACAGAAGTTTTGGAATACTCTGTTGGGTGGGTGGAAGGATGGATGGCGAAAGAATAAATATCCTAATGCCAATTGTAGATGGGAAAGGAAGGGAACAGATGTGAATATACCTTGCATTTGATTTCTTCAGTTTCCAGTAGATTAATAAGCACTTCCAGTCCACCCACATCCCTTATAGCAAGCTGACATGTCTCTTGTCCAAGGTTAAAGTCTCTCATAGCACATAATGCAATAATAGTGGCTGTCTGGTTTCCGCCCTGGAAAATAACAGGTGAATTATCAGAAACCAAAAATGTAGGTAAACAATGAAAGCTATAAGAACAACAACAACAAGTTAGAGTAACAACAGGAAAACCAACAACAGCAACAGGAACAATAACAGCAGCAGCAACAAAGGCAAAAGTTGTTGTGACATAAATTGAATGTCATGCAAGAAACAAAGGAATTCTGTTTCTGTGTTGTGGCATAACATAAAATGCTTTGTATAAGACAGTATTTTCTCATTTTTGGGATGACAAAACGTGTGATAGCTTTTTTGGAAGAACCTTTAAACCTATAAATTTCATCAATATCTGTAACAACATCTGGGCTGATCAAAGTCTGGGCAAGGATTAAGCATAGATGAAATTGGGATTTAGCTGGTTAGGTTTTTGCGAAGGAAGGAACATCAGCAAGTCATACCTTCAAATATTTGACTAGTTTCTGTATCTGCCAGTACTCAGAGGGCAAGTCGGCGTTGGATTCCTAAAACGCACAAACAACAAAGTCAGTAATAATTCTGCAAGATCTTTTTCATGAAGATTTTACTTTACCCTTCCTATACGGGCCTTTTTTGAGATGCTGAACATAATGCATTCTGGTCTAGCTAGGTTGTTTATAGAACTTATTAATGGCCTATAGCAGTTATTCACGTTATGTGTACAAGCAGATTGTAAAGCTGCTGCAATACGAGCAGCAAAATCGTGCAACTTGTCGCTCAACCTTGTTGCGTTGCAAGTTGCAGCGCGTATTACAACCCTGTGCAACAACAATATTTTGTTGAGCGATTTTGTTGCAAAAGTAGAAGCTCTTTCCTCTCTCTACAACAAATAAAAATTTGCGCGAGGTATTAATACGAGCAAAGTTCACTCTGCAACTTGCAACGTATCAGTGTTGCGCGACAAGTTGTACGATTTTGTTGCTTGTGTTACCGCACCTTAACACCAAGCAACCTGACCAAAGCCTACATTTTTCGTATCCTGTATACTTTCTGATTTGTGTGCCTACATTTATATATGCCATATAATGTGAACCAGAATGGAGCGCGCTTCATACCTGTCGTCGATCTTGGTTCTCATCTTCTTCCTCGCTTTCCGATGAGCTCTCGCTAAAGTCTTCATCAAAGTCACCTTTGAACTGAGATCTCATTGTTTGTCGAGTCTCTTTGCCACCATCCCTGAAAAACAGACAAAGAAACTTCTTTAGAGCTTACTACGGCTTAAGAGCGTGCGATATATAATTTTACTCCAGTCCTTTAATTCTGTGACATTAATAGCCGCGTGGTTTTCGTATGAGTCGGAAACATAGAGCACTGCGGATTTATAGCATGAACACGGTACGACATGCCGTAATACTGAAATGGCTTCCCATTGTCTGCCAGCCAGCTGAGTTGACCTTCAGTACAAACTCAAGGCCAACCAATCAGAATTGAGGATTCGACATCGTATTTTGATTAGCATTTCACATTATTCTGAGAATTTATGAAGTAGGAGTTCTTCCTTCTTTAAATTAAAATTAATAATAATTAAACTCAATATGACGGAATTATATTTCAATCAACAAGAAAAGTCTACATTGTATTCTCGGAAAATGCTCGACTGAAAATGCTAACCAAAAATAGTGACCCATAATTCTTTTCGGGGAAGGCTCAACTCAGCTGGAGTTATTCATCCACCCAAAACGCGTAGTTACGGCTATGGTAAAACTACGGTACGGCTACGGTATAATTTCCCACTTATATACGAAAACCAAAAGGTAGATAACAAGAAAAACGTGTACCTGCTTTTGCTGTATCTTGAAGATGGCTTCTTTTCTTCGTTGCCTTTGTTCTTATCTTTTTCGCTGTAAATAGACGATTCAATAATCAAACAGTCACTCTTTGAGAACCTTAATAAACTCTTTTAACGCATCATTAGATATGGACCGCGGAGCACGCTAAAAAGTGGTGGAGCTATATAAGAGACTAGTATGGGAAAAGGGAAAAAGTGGTAGGGCTATAGCACTACCAGCCCCTCCCCTCATGATGTCCCTGTTAGATTATATTTGAATGGTATTTTGCGCTTTAAAAAAAATAATTATGATTAATTATTATTATAAACGATTTGTAATATATGGTATCTTATGTTAAAAAACAATTAAAAAAATCCCTTACTCTGCCTCCAGTAAATCTTCTCCAAATCCAATATTTTTCCACTTCTGTGATGGCTCTAAAGCTCGTCCTTTTCCTCCTTTCTTCTTTTGTGGCGTTGTTTTCGAAGGTTTAGACTTTTTAGGTTCGCTGGAAAAAAAAGCCATGGCAATAGTTAAAAAGCATGTTTATCTACTAGCTACGTTACGCATTTAGAAACGATTCCTACTACCCCTTTTCATTAAGCTCCTACATTTTTATCTTGGTTCGTAGCTATCAGTGTTACAAAATCAGTTGTTGTAGTTCGAGCTTGATTATTCGTTACAAAACTGAGCGTAAAAACATCATTATATTTTCTTGTCCAGTTCTTTTCTTTGTTTAGTGTTTGGTTGCTTGTCCGACTGTTTGTTTGTTTGACTTGCTCGTTTGCTTATAGTTTTGAGTTCGTTTTTTATTTGCTTATGTATATTTGTTAAGTTTGTTTGTCTGGTCATTGGTAAAGCTAGTCCAGTTATCTGACCAATTCACAACGGATTTCCCTCTCAGCTATTAGTAACAGTACAGCAGTTAATCTACAAAACATTACTTCTTTTTGTTCATAGCGTCAACTTGGTCGTCTTCATTTATCTCATCAGGTTTTTCTTCATCGTAGTTTTCGTAAAGTTTATCTGCTGCCTCTTTTTTCTGTTCTAGCGAGCCGTAGTACGCAAACTCCTGCAGAAAAATAAACAAAAACAAAACGTTTAAGAAAGTTAACCTTTCAAAAATCTTCATCATGTAAGTCTGTACCTTTTCTAAATGAAATCGAAACTGATGGTCTAATTTCTATAAGCGTTACAAGATGTGAAAACCTCTTACTTGGGGGGATGGCTTCGCAAAAAGGTTCAAAGAGCCAGTAATGTCGCGATTTCAAATGCGAGCGCGTAATAATTGTTTTTACACGTCATATGATTTTGTTTTGTTACGTAAGAGCGCGCGTCATTTTGTTCTGTTGACATCAGAAAGAGCGCGCGCGCTACTCGCATTCTGCAAACAGCGCGCGCATTTTCTATTTCCTCAGTATTTTTTCACCCCTGGTGTTTCTTATTCTATTTGTTTATTTTTAGTATTTTTCTTACTATCTTTGTGAGACACGTTTAAGGCATTGTGTTAGATTGGTAATATAATTATTGATTAGACAAACATTCAAAAGGCTAAAAATTCCATACTTGCCTTTTTATCAATAGTCGAAGCGAAATGTGGACTTTTAGTTTTGAGTAGCGCTGCTAGAGTAGGGAATATATCGCCTTGTCTCTCATATGTCAGTTCTCCCTGTGAGTCCTTAGTTGTGATAAAGTATCCAGATGTACTAGCAAGAACTAACAGTAAATCACTATCGATTGGTTTCACCTCGATGTAGCTGATATCACCATGGACTTGACGCCATGGAGGAGCGTGGCATCCGTTAGAGAATTGATAATCTGAAGGTGAGAAGAAACATCACGATATTAGCTTTTGTTCTGTGGTACCAGACACACGGGCTTGATTGATGGTGAAGGCCGGGAAAGAGACTGCGCAGTTTCAGAGAAGATATCGTATGGCTGTGACTGACGTACGGTATGCACGTCCCGTGCCGTGATCGTGCCGTGATCGTGCCGGTGGTGCAATACATGAACAGCAAAGGATTATGATGTCACTGTCGTACTAAAACTACTATAATAACTATTCTTGCTGACTTGTAAAAAAAACTAAGAGTTTCCATCAAAACACCCATAAAAACGTTTACCCCGGTGTTATAAATATGAAAAGTAAAAAAGAAAAAATATTTTTCCGTCGTCTGTAGGACTATTTAGATAGTTGACGTCAAAAATGTTTAGAACTCAAGTGGGAGCCAATCAGAGAAGGAAATTCTTAGCGGTTGTGGTAGTAGAGGACTTCCGGGTAATCGTAAGTGGAAAAGAGACAATTGTACATTATCTGATTTCAGTGCCTTACCGTTAACATGACCGTGTCAGTGCCATGTCGTGCATAAAAACATTCGAAATTCATTTTCACACTCATACATGTACGACATCTGCTCCGATCCGATGCCGCTTCTAATCAGTGAAGCAGGAGGAGTTTTTTTTTTTGGGGGGGGGGGGGGATTTTAAAATGGAAACACTGACTTAAGTGTTCTATTTTTTTTATATTCGTTAATTTAATAATAATAATCCTATCACTCGGATCTTGAGGCATTTCTCTCTTATGAAAGACAAGAGGTATCAATGGGTGTGGTGCCCTTTCTCATTTTTTTGGAGTCAGTGTATGTTAGCTTTACACAGATTCGTAAGAACGATGAATATTTCTTACCTAGAACCCAGTTGATGGACTCCAGACAGCTCTTCTCTTCTTCACCAGAAAATGACTTCAACAATTCGTATTCGTGCTTTGAATTAAAAAAATGAACTATTCAATTAGTCGATCTATTAATCGAAGAAACATAGAATTTGTTGCCCAATAGTTATAGTTATGTGGTAAGAATCTGGACCTTAAAAATCCAGGTTGTAATAGTAGTGTTCCAATCCAATTTTCCTAGTAGCCTAAATCTTAGTAAAATCCCATTCCAGTGATAAATGTTGGCAATTTTTTTTCCGTGTTACCGATTTGATCAACTTGATTACCCACTTTCAGTAACCTTTTAATCCCAGTCCCTACTCATCAATTCCTATTTTTAGCATAAGACTATTTTATAAGCAAATTCCATTTTCCATTCCATCCCTTAAGAATAGTCCCCTTCACAGTTCCCTGCGCCATCTTGAAAGGTAGGCGAGATCGAAGCGATACCAACAGTGACCTTGCAATGATAGAGACATGTGAATAATTGTCTAAGGTCTAAAAAAAGTATCTATCATTCGTGGATCACCGTTGGTCTCGCTTTGATGCAAAGGCATGGCTACCTTTCAAGATGGGAATTATTGTCATCCATGTGATGGAATGTCATGGTCCTATGAGAGCCATGCTTCAGGTAGTCTCCCCTGTAGCCGTTGTTAGGGCATTGTGTGCAGCCCTAAAAACAGCTGTGGGGGAGACTATGCTTCAGGCAACTACCTTAAGTTTAATAAATAATAATGGGTTGTACATATGGCATGTGTCATGTCAAAAATCATTATCAGTAAAGGTGTTTGCTGCACAACAGTAAAGGAGTATACAGTCTGTGTACACATTGATATCACACTGTTGTAAGCCAAGTATGTAGTAATGGTCTGGTATGACAACTAATCATTGTAGAAAAAATTATTTATAGAATTACTTGCACTGCTTCTGGATTCAATCTGACTTCCCTGAAAAAAGGAAAATATCACATAAGAATTATTGTTATTAACAATTTAAAAAGTATACGCACGATGATTGTGTAGTTTAATAAAAGAAGATGCCACAACTTACTTTGCAATTTTTTCCACTGAGGAGTGCATTAGTTGCATGTCTATCTGGTTTAACAGCAGCATTAATCTAAACTTGCTATCAAGTTCATCAACATTCTCAGCTGAGTCTGAACGAGCCTTGTTCAGGTCCTCATGAGCCTTCAACAAGGCATTATCGCTGGTGTTTATTGATGCATATGCAGGGCCCATGATAATGGCAATGGGATCTCTATTCTCTGTTGAAATGAAAGTAAATTCAATTTAAAATCATGGAGAGCACCTCAGTGGCAGATCCACAAAGGTTTCACAAGGGGTGACTGTTACCTAGAAAGGCATCACATAGTGCTCATTTTAGCTGCATGTTTACCTTACCTGTTATTCTTAGAGCGGTTTTCATATGAGTGGGAAACACATAGTACTGACTTATAACACTTAAATGGTAAGACATGCCATAACACTGAAATGGCTTCCCATTTTCTTCCAGTAATTCATCCAATCCACCCCCCGGATCCACCCTTAACTTGCACCTCAAAATTAGTAAAGTTTTTTAACATTTAATATAATGTCTTGGTTTAAGGGGTAAATAAGGTCATGTGACCTCTTAGTGTAAGTTTCCAATTCAATCAATATGTTACACATGGCTGGCTATATGAAATTTGCTCAGGGCTTAAAATAATGACATGTCATCTCTGTACCTTCAAGACAAGCTTGAACCTCCTGACATTTTTTTTCTCCTGCTACTTTGAGGATGTTATTGATTTGTTCAAAGCTTGTTACTTTGACAATACTATTTTCGCCATCCTAAAAGAACAATGAACAAGAAGTTAGTGGTGTGGCAAGGAGTGGGCAGGTTTAGGTGCAGTGGGGTTATATTGTTCCGGGAGAGAATAACAGTAATATCTCAGTAACTAAATGGTTACATGATGTATATCAATGGCTTATACTTTTAGAGTTTCTTTGGATAATGGGTGGGAACTATAATATTTGTGTTTAAAGCCTAGCAGTCACCACTGACATGACATGGATATTAATCAAATAATATGCATGACTGATTATTTCAATGCATTTATAAATAATAATTATAATAATAAGTCATGGCTTTATTGGCACTCGCACCTGCATTGTATGATCATGACCCAAATAATTTTTTATTTTATTATTATTGGTTATTTTATTGTGATTATTGTAAAGCATATTTGGTCATAATCCATTTATGCCATATAAAGTATTAAATTATTATTATTATTAATAAATGTTTTCAAAATTTCATACCTTATCCAGGGTTAACAAAGGATCTCCTGCAGAATTTTTGGCTTCTGACTTCACTTCTCTGTCACTAAAGTAACATAAATTGGAAATTATATATTACTCAATTTTATTTGAATCCTGGAAAAACCTCTTTATTAGCTGATGGTTTCATCAGATGTACTGTATCTAATTTAAAGTTAGCTAGGGCAAGGCTAATTCATATATTATATAGATTTTGCTTGTTAACTTTTACAGACAAAGTAAAACCAGTGAGAGGAAAATGTGAGAACCCTCAGTGCTGAGGCAGCTGACACCATCCATGCCACACTAGAAATTAGGTTTTTCACAAAACTCTTTGCTTCTAAACCATTGCAATTGTTCATACTATTAGTAATACCATAAGTGCACCTACCCGACTTGATATCCCAAGGAACCAAAGTTCAAAGAAGAAAAAGCATCAGGTTTCAGATCAGTATGCCATTTGAATGGTTCCTTGAACACTACCTCAGCTTCATGAGGGTTCTTGTTCACAAGTTGTTCAATATTCTGGACAATATTATTAAGTAGAGCCTCATTGTGAGTCGTGAATGCAAGCTTCCCTTTACTGTGATCACTTGCTGAGGTCCACTGAGCATGGCTGGATAGTGTTGCACCCATCGGGCTTGATTAAGATGTCAGTCCTTCTGATACAATAATAAATAATAATTAATGAATAATAAATGTTGTTTAATTTTTCATGAATTTTGGCCTTGTTTGTACTCTTTTGTGTTTTCCCCCTGTTATTATGTAATAATTGTTGTTTAAAACTTAAACATGGACCTTAGCTTCTCTATGAGTGGTTTGCTCAAGGGGTTACTGTATGTAATTCTCAATATTCTTCAAACTCGGTAAATGTGAGTTGCCTGTTGGAATTTGTTTGTTTTTTTCTGACTGCTGGCAATCAAAATTGTAAAAGATGCTGACTGATTGGTTTTTATTGACAGCAGCGAAAAACCAATTTCACAACAAGCCATTGAAATGCCTGATTTTGCAGAATATTGAGAATCCCAGTAATATTAAGTTCGAAAATGTTTGTAAAAATAGTAATGTTACAAAATGATAAATACAATATATCAACAAGTTATGGGGGGGAAAACACCAAAAATATCGTCTTCTTAGTTTATAATTTAGAAAACATTAAGCTTATTACAGTATTTCCTTATGAAAAAGGTTTCAGATAAATGTCTTTATTTTGGTGAGGTTATTATAGTTTAAAATACCATCCTATATTTCCAAAAAAAAAAGAATGTATTTCAACTGATAAGATAATGTAAAGGACATGAAGTATTATAAGGGGAATTTTAGAATACTTGTGTCTAAACACACAATGTAACATTAAGGTGCAAATCAAATTGAAGCTTGTCGAGATTTTGACCTGCAAAAAGTTCATCACTACGAAACTAAATTGTACACTGTTTCTAAAAAAATTATAGCTTTCGTATGGTAGTAATGAACCTAGAATTTAAACAGCCTAGAATAAATTGCACTACAATATCGTAAATGAACTTTTTACAGCAACAAATCACAGCATGAAGTTAATGATTGTTGTACGATAGTGATCATCTCGATCATCTGACCTCCATATTGATTTGATGAGCCGTTTTAGTTTTAGTTATTTTGGTTCCTCGTTCAACAAAAATAGTTTAAAACACTCTGAATGTAAGCAATATCATGTAAAAAACATCAAGAGACTAGAAAAAACCTCGTTTACACCTACCTTATGGTAATAATTAGCTGTTTACGAGCTGAGCTGGTCTGTGTTCTTTTGACTTGGTTCTTTGGATTCGAGCTACAATCGTTACCATGGAGACATTGTAAACCTTCGAAGAAAAACCGCTGACCTGGAACCCTGCGGCTTATTACAACACAGGGAGCCCAATTTAACTAAAATAGATATATAGTCTATTGACTAGGCCTATTTAACAATTAGTCCTCGAGTCCGAATGGCCTACGAGTCAATAGCCCATGAGGCCGAAGGGCGAATGGGCTATTGACTCGTAGGCCATGAGGGCGAGAGGTCTAATTGTTTTAGTAAAAACCTACTAATCGGTCCAATAAAAGGATGCAAAAAGTTTTGGATTTTGCTTTAAATATATCTTTTTTGGTTTTCAAAACCGGCGCTTTTCGCTACTAGAGGTCTATCACTAATAGACCCCTAGTAGCTCAGCCAATCACAGGGCTCGATTGGTGATAGACCATTAGTAGGTTTTTTCTAATGTTGTTTAGAAAAAACCTACTAATGGTCTATCACCAATTGGGCCTTGTGATTGGCTGAGCTACTAGTGGTCTATTAGTGATAGACCTCTAGTAGCGAAAAGCGCCGGTTTTGAAAACCAAAAAATATATATTTAAAGCAAAATCCAAAACTTTTTGCATCCTTTTATTGGACCGATTAGTAGGTTTTTACTAAAACAATTAGACCTCTCGCCCTCATGGCCTACGAGTCAATAGCCCATTCGGCCTTCGGCCTCATGGGCTATTGACTCGTAGACCATTCGGACTCGAGGACTAATTGTTAAATTGTTATTTACACATAAAAGTTTGCTTTCTTGCTAGCAGAGTTCTATTTTCATTGGCTTAAGGGACAATAAATTCTTAAATATAGTAGTAGTAGTAGTATGGATGAAAAGTTAAATTTTACACCGTAAAAAATAAGAGAGATCACTTACTGACGTTTCGGACGCTAGTCCTTCGTCGGAGTAAAAGGAGTAGTAGTAGTATAACTAGTACTAGTAGTAGTAGGCATTTTTATATCTCGCAAGATAATGGAAGCACCATGGTAGGGTCAGTCCTGTTGAGAGCAGCGTCTGAAATGGCTCAACAATCCGATCCTTGCATGGCAGTCTTTTTGCACAGGCTGCAGATGAACTTAGAGTGCGGATTAGGGCCCTGAGTTTATAGTCTCTGCTGTCTCTGCTTTCTACATTGTCTCCTTTAATTTCCTCTGACTATTGATTAAACATTTCCTCGCCCCTTTTAAGACCTTTGTATGTGACGTGCCGCCAGCATCTACGATCGACAGCAAGTGATTTCCAGCTGTCTGGATGGATTCCTGTGAGTTTCATGTCGCGCTTGCAGACATCTTTATAGCGCAGTGCTGGGCGGCCTACTGGACGGTGTCCTATGGCCAGCTATCCATATAAGATGTCCTTTGGAATACGGCAATCCTGGGAAAAAAATACAAAACGAACTAACCCAAAGATACTCGAATAGATAGAGATTTGACAGTCAATGCGTATGGTAACTGAAGTAGAAATTGTTAATTGTTGTGATGAAAACCGGTGAACTCGAAGAAAAACCCTCGAAATTAACACACGAGAGAACGAACAAACGGCAAACAGCTTTTTTAAAATAGCTTTTACTGAACATCCATGATTATCTTTTAAAAAACTGAAATAGTCACCATTTCGATTTAGTACTAGCTACAGTCCCTTCTATCCTCTAAAAAATATGACGCAACGCCGAAATTTGTTCTATTTAATTTCGCTTCGAGCCCTCCTGCCGGGACTCATAAACACAACCTTTAAAAAAGTATAGGACCGGCTTGCTTTTGAAATTTGATAGAAACATTGGAATATTGGACAGGCCTAGGGAACGATTACCAACTCAGTGAACTGAATCACCAAGCACTGAAACATAATATGTCCTCAGTCTAAACCCATTGCAACTAGTTGTGATAAAAAGTTAAATTTTACACCGTAAAAAATAAGAGAGATCACTTACTTACGTTTCGGACGCTAGTCCTTCCTTTTACTCCGACGAAGGAAAATTTAACTTTTTATCACAACTGTTTCATTAGAAACACCGACGCAGCCCACACTAGCTTACCGCTAGTTATCATCCCATTGCAACTAGGCATTGTTAGATAAATTTCTGCAGTTCACTTTGTGTCCAACTGATCCCTGGTCCAATATCTTAAATTTTGTGTTTCTTCAAATGATGTACCTTATGTGAAAATAGTTTCAGATACTGAGTTTATGTGCAATCTAAAATACATACTGTGCTGCGAATTAAGCTTATTTTTTCACCTAAAACAAAACAAAAAAACTCTTTAAAAAATATTTTAAAAGCTTGTTCATCTTAAATTTTTTTTTTTTTCCCGGAACTAAAGAACAAAAAACTATAATAGCGACTCTGTTGGGTTCAAACTCATAATTCAAAGTTTATACATTTTAAATTAACAAAGATAATCTCCAGGGCAGAGTTTTGAAATGTTGGGCATTCATACGAAGGAGTTATTTTTAGGAATACAGTAAGAACGGATCTTTGAGTGTCCCATACCGGTTTTCGCTGAAAAAAAAGCTCTTTAATTTTTTTTTTTAATGTACAAATGTACAACGTACGCAACGAAAAGCAAAGTTTTGAGAAACGCGGTTTTATTTATGATAAAATAAATATTTTAATATTCTAAAAATAACAAGTAAAGTCAAGTTTTAAAAACGTACACTCTGCGTAGTCTGACGCAAAAAAAATATTAATTAAAATTAGAGAAAAGTCCGGCGCAACTGCAAAATCTAGAAGTAGTTACCGTTCGCAGGTTGTAACTGAACCTTCACTCACTCGAAATGATAATGTAAATACAAAAATTACATCATAAATAACTCGCTTTCACGTTCAGTTTTAGTTAGGTATCAATTTTAAATTTTTCTAAAAGTGACAAGTAAAGGTCTTGTTCATCAGTGCTCAGTCTGTGAACTCATACCCAGAGTATTCTATACCTTTGATACATCATGCATACACGCATCTGTTTGGTGTCCTTAGTAAAATCATTCTCCAAGATCCTAAATATTGTTCTTTTCAAGTTCACGTAAACATATTAAGATTTGCCATTTTCATTAGAGGGATTGTTGTTTATTTGGAGGCCTAATAAGCCAGCCGTTTTCATTGAGATTCTCTTTTAAAAATCAAACAAAAGCCTTGCCCTGTCAGCGATTCTCAAATATCGACAGCTTTGCAGATCGTCAAGCTTGATTTCGTTCAACTTCCAGTGCAAGTCTTGCCTTTCTTTTCGTTCTTTAGCATCTTTTAAGTCTATCATCATATTTTTGTGCAAAGGGGGCAAGAAAAAAGGTGGTCTTAGAGGAGAAGTGCTATCAATATTTAAGCTGTTTTCTCTTGTAGCCCTTGATCCATTTTCGCGCGCTGTTAGATCTTCTTTGCTTAGCGTTTGAGTCAAGGATGTACTTTCCTCATTCATCGATCCCTTCTTGTCATTCCCAGATATAGTTCTAGATTTCTTTCTAGAGGCAAGTCTTTTACGTTCTTGTAAAACAATACTATTCCTTAAAAAATCCTGCCTTTTGCCAAGAAAACGCATCTTTGCTTCATCTTTTTCTTTCTGAAGCTGGTTTTGGTAAATTCTCAATCGGTTAAGAACCAAAGCGTTGCTAGAATTAATCTTTCTAACGGTGCCTTGATCCAATGGAGGTAAGACGGAGTCAGTATCGCCACACTGAATCACCGCATCTTCCATAGCATAATATTCGTGCACTTTTACTGGCAGGACTGCCCTGTTAATACAAATGGAAGTCATAACGATTCAGAGCGTTGATAATCTATAAACTTCTTTCTTTGATTTCCCCCTTGTTTTTATCTCTTCTTTATCTCTTTCTAATCAACTCCGCCAACTGAAGCATTTGTTCAGTTCTCCAATGTCTTTTGTGTTTCCGTTAAGTTTGTTGACGATATTCTGAGTCCATTCAAAGCTCCGTCCAATATTTTACGAGCTTTACAGGCTTAGCATTTTCAAACAAACATGATCATTTGTGTTCAATTAGGCTTCTAGATCACAATGTTTACCATAAAACTTCGGATGAATTTCAATATTTCGCCTTCGACCTCATCATAATAGAAAATAATAATACCAAATGAACATCCTAGTTTTAAAAAATTACATTAAAAAACCGGTTATTCGGGACTAAATTTTTGCATAGTGTTCCGTAATGAACGTATTTACTCCAAGATAAAACAGATAGATGTTCTAATCTCGTACTAAGTAAAATTTAGACAGTTTTTTCCTTGATCAATATTTCCTTTCTCATCCACACCTGTTCATTAGCCATCCAGATGATCCACTCTGCCCTACAGAACCAACCAATCAGCGAAGACCATTTTGTCTCGACAAACATAACCTTTTACTTATCAATAAGAAAACATAATTCACCGAGTTACATCAAATAACTTTTACACGTAACATGTATTGTCGTTAAACATTTCTATTTGACGAGCTAGAGATAATAGAAATGAGAGTTTTAGAAAAACATACCTGCCTATAGAGTCAGCTGGTATTTGGTGTCGTGTTGCCCATAACAACGGTTTATTTTTATTGGCTGCAGTTCTATAAATAGGCCAGTACAATACGCACTCGCCAACCTGCTGGGAGATGCTTGGGAGATGAGCACGAAAGCATGCAGAGAACCGCTAGGCAGTCTGAACAAGTCTATCACGCTATTAATCAATGTCGTACGTCATAGTTGTGACTGAGGCCGATGTCGCTAGTGAGTGAGCCGGCCAATAATCCTTGACATATTTATCGGGACAAATACAAATGTGGTATACATTTTAACCACTGTTATCAAAAATAACGGTTTCTATGCCGACCAATTCGTTATTTTGTAACGAAGGTCCTGTGTGTGAGTACTGCGGTGCTTGTGACGTCATTGAACTAAAGGTAGGCCGCAAAGTTGGCTCAGTTGGTTGAGCACCGGGTTTTCGTGCGGGAGGTCGTGGTTTGAGTCCCGGCTGGACCAACACTCAGGGTCTTGAAATAACTGAGAAGAAATTGCTGCCTTTGTAATTACATCTACAAACGGTTAGACTTTTAAGTGGCTCGGATGACTACTTTAAATGGCGGTCCCGTCTCTCCACACTTCATCACTAACCAATATCGGAGGGACGTAAAAGAACCACTGAGGACGTAAAGAAACCCTGGCAGTGACCACCCTCAGTGCCTACACCTCATAATAACCACCTCTCATGATTGTAAAGCACCTTTGATTATATCCATATAGAAAGAGCGCTATATAAATCATAAATCATAATCATAATCATAGTCTAGAGTTAGTCTTGCATAAACAATGAAAGTATTTCGAAAATCGGTTTACCTCACGACGTCATAACCCCTCAAATGAAACAGATATAACTTGTGAATAAAGAAAGAACACATTTCATATTCCTTTCCTTTAGTAACATCTGGCAATTACACCACAGACACTGAATCTTCTCACGTTAAAATTACTAATACTAGTGCGCAGTACTTGAAAGACTATATCCCGGGCGAACAGAGTGCGACACAGGGTCCAGACGGCCACATTTACATACATTTACTGTAATTGTGGAAACACTCTCCGTCCGGGATGTAGTGTTGCCCTATCACGACTGGTTTCAAATTATTATCACCATTTGAAAGCCAGTTATTTTAATTGATAACACTCAATGTATGGAGAAATTAAAAAATTAAAAACTCATTTCTTTATGACTACGAAAACCTCTCGGTGCAGACGTTCTCTGTGCCGTAAAACTATCGTAACGACGGATGGAAAAATTACCTTGCGGTAACGGTGTAGTTTCAGTTATTCAAAGGTGCAAAATTCGTAAGACTTAAATATCCCCTCACCTGAGTTAGGCGTATCCCTTGCCCTCAACAGGGAGTATCATTGGGAGGTGAGGGGAAAGAATGAAGTGTGCGCAAAAATAATGCTTTGTTCCGAAGAAAATTGTCCAGGATTGTAGCTTTCACTACAGAGCTCAGAATTTGAGTTTTCTAGCTATTGATTGACATGATATTTGTTTCAATGGAATCATTATTGTTGTTGCACTACCAGTGGCTTAGGCCCACATTTTAGTGTCCAGCGTTATGTAAGAGAATTTAGTTTTATGTGACCGAGATTTTGTTAAGCTCAGTTCGTTGTAAGCTCGGTTTTTTGTTGAATATAGCCAATATATCATGTAATGATTTCTACAGTATTTTATCCCACACCATAAAAAATACAGCCAATCAGAAAGCAGGAAAGCCGTTGTATATTCGTCGGTATTTCACTCTTCTTTGCCATCATGCACTGCGCGCTGAATCTACGCATTTGTATTTTCTATGGTGTGGGATAAAATGGTTATACAATGGCTCGTGGCATACCATGGATATCCAACTCGTCACTTGTATTTTCTTTGTATACACACTCGGGATATTCCACGGTATGCCACTCGAAACCAGTATAACTAGTATATATACATAAAGTATAAGTATTTTGTAATTGAATTGAACATCAAGTCTATGGTCTTCTATACTAAGCGATTCACTAGACCGGGTTCAAAAATAATGCAATGCATGCGCATATCCACATCGCGATATTCACTTTTATTTGCAATACATCAGTTCACTGGTCACAGACAATGCATTACATCCAGGCTGCAAGGTATAGTTTATTATTATATAAGGATTATTCAAATTTGAACCTTGCAGTATCGACTGATTGCTTTGTGTTTGACCAGTGAACAGATGTATGGAAAGTGGTGAATAGTGCCTGATTCAATCTAGTTCGATATCACCCAAGCTAGATATGTCTTCCTTGTCAACCTCTGTGTCTTGGTCTGCAATATCTCGGGTTTTTCGAACAGACAGATATCTACAGAAATAACAGAATAAGATGTGTCATCTTGTCGTCAGTCGCAAAAGTAAAAGTAAACCAAAATAATATAGTCAAAAATGCACTGATTTATACAGCTATTTCAAAGAAGGTTGGTAAATATTTTGTTAAATGTTTCGTTGCATACCAAGCTTGGAGTGTATTGTTTAAATAATTTATGTCAGCGCAGAAGAAAACATGCCGTTAAAAAGGTGCACACAAAGTTTGGACAAATTTGTTGCGGCATGTGACCTTTCGCTGATTGCATTCATATCGCCCATAGTGCTTTTCGGGGTTGGTATGCAACATGCAATAAGAAACCTGCACCAATCTTTTTTTGAAATAGCTTTTAAGAAACGAATGAACAAACATAAAAACGGACAGACAGACCGCGAAGCAGCAAGTCTTAGAAATCTTGTTTTCGGCTATTATGTACATGGCTAATAAGAAATTACCAAAATAGCGTTTACCTTTGTGGGTTTCTTCGTATCTTTGTTACCACTTTAGCCAAGCGGTCTAGAAAGTCGTGATGCACATGCGCAAACAGGTTGTTTTCAGGAATGAAATAGTGTGGACAGCTCTTGGTAACCAGGCAATGAAGTAAATCATCCAACAATCCCATGATGATTTGCGCCAAGTTCGACTCCACCCACATCTCGGACGGTATTCTCTCACACGCCCACAGGAAGATGGTTTTCATGTGATACGAGCAGAGAACTTTAGGTAACTTCAACTCACAGTAATAAGTGGCTTTGAAAATACGGTAACAGTAAAGTCTGAAAGCATCCATGTTCTGAAACAATGAAATTTCTGCTTGAGAGAAGGAAATTCTCCACTCGACGGAGTCTTGTGCCAGAGGATTGAGTGGTTTGTAAACCAAATGAAAACCACTTTGGAGCAGTTTGTTCAGCATGGCTTGATCAGGCCAAACCCTTGTACGATGAAAGAAACGTAATGCTTTGTGAGGCCATCCTTCACACTTGATGGCTGGGCAGATATCCATCATTATATGAATGTCAGATATTTTTGTACCCGTTGGAGGTGTCAAATAATCAACCGTTTTTCCAAAATTGTTTTCGTTCAGTTCCTCATCTAATTTCTTTTTCCCTCTCTCTGATTTGTTATCGTTAATGTGCTCCAAACATCTAGTGCCGAGATGGCCTAGAAATTTGAAGAGCGTGTTTTTTGGATGTTCAAATAATTCAATTATAGGTAATGTATTATTAAAGTATTCAGCAGTAAATGCAGGTCCTTGCCGAGTTCCCATCAGGAACACATTTTTAAGTTGGAAAGCGTCATAAATACTCTGAACAAGAATGTCGTTAGACGGCTTTGGGCGATCTTGGAATGGTTCTTCTCTGTTTGACACAATGTAAAATCGAGAGCGACCTCCAGAATGAACGACCTGTTTAATTTCGAGTAACTCACTCTCGAGAATATCTGGCGCCTCAAGCCTGACAAACCCAGGCTCATCCGGGATATCCTCGAATATGGCAGGCTGCATATCACGTGATATGATGAAATTGCGTGGTACTTTCATATAATCAACTTCCATGTTACAATCTCTTATAGGTGGCTGCATAAAGGTATTTTCAGCAATGCTACCACTAATTAAAACACTAGCCGTATCATTCCCAAACTGCTCTTTGAAATTCAGAACACTTTGTTGCATTCGAACCATCTCTATTCCCTGACCATGACCTAACACGCCGTCGAAATTATTCATCAAAATGTCGTTGATCTCAGACCACAGCAGTCCCGAAGAAAAATCCATGCAGAAGCTCAAAATCAACTCCGATAAGATAGAATAGGATCAAATGAATTAGAATAGATTCTAAATCAAATATCCAACCAAAGAAGACAGTGGGCTCTACGCTTTCCTGTGGCCAGAACTGAAGAACTTTGAATCTTGATAAGATTTTCTACTGATTGATATATATATTTTTTAAATTTCAGTTTCTAAATCTATTTTCGTGACATGACATGAATGCGTAACATGGCCTTTTATTTCACATACTCACTCCAAACCATGCAACGAATGAATGAGAATGACTGACACATTCACAGACAAATAATGCATAAGATAATTCTATGTAAAATTACCATGTAATATTTTACATGAAATATTTTTCATAATTTATTTTATATTAACTATGTTACACAAATTAAATTACATAATTTTGAAGAGCTGTAGAAATAACTATTGCAAGATTACAGATTGCGTATATTACAGTTATCAGTACTAGCAAACGGCATATCATAATAATTTGTTTTTTTTTAGATCAAAGATATCATTTTAGTGTCGTATTTCCTGCTTCATCACGTTAACAGGTGTGATGATCATGTGACGAGACTCTAATGACGCGGGTTACATGCGATCTTAAAGTATACAATGCCACATAATGAATCTAAACGGACTAAGATATAAATATAACATTTTGCTATGAAAAGGAAGTGTCGTAAGTTGGAAAAATAAACACTAGTTTAGCGTGATGTTTTCCCATTGCATACCACGATGTGACGTGTCATTCTATTGAATATGATTTCTTTGACTGTCAGTTACACTTGTGAGAATTGATAAATTCATATGGATAAGACTACAAAAAAAAATGTTTGCCTATGTAGTCCTTACATTATTGGAATAGGAAAACATTACAACCAAAGAAAGTAAGCAAAGAAAGTATTTAATAAGGGGGGAAGGTCATACGTAACTGGCTTGAAGCAATGTTTTCCTATACCCACCGTTTTAATTATCACTTCAATCAAAAGTTAAAAGCCGAAATTTAACTTTCACTGTGACATGGATAAAGGGCGCACTTTTGTCCTTCTTAATTCTTTACTGACTTCCTTGACTACTGACTCATTTGTACAACTAGTTTACCCTTAAGAGGAAATCATTTGTACTGAAACTTAACTATTACTAGATAATATTGTAAATATAAAGGCCATGTGTTACTTGAAGGATTTTAGAATCCCATGGACGATTCACAGTACAGTGAACTTATAGAAGAGGATGAAACCTCTATGAACGAGTCTGTGGTCATCAAGAAGGGTGGAGTGGATCCAACGAGAAAGAGGTTTCTTGTAGGTGAATGTTGACTGTATTTCATTGCCCATTGCTATATCAGGCTTATAATCCATAGATATAACAGGTTGTTAGTCCAGTTCTATACCATCATCCAGTGATTCATCCTGTGGCTTGTCTTGCTCAGCATTACTTGCCGACTGAGCTGCACTTTAGACACCGCTACCTGGTTTAACAAGAGGGTACCTAGAAACAAAGGAACATTGATGTAAGGTAAGTGATAAACGGCAAGCAATCTCTGCTCGAAGTACATCTTTAAATATCGGTTTTATATAGTTATATACAATGGTTTTGAGTTGCATACCATGGAATATCCACATAACGCACTTGTTTTCTTGTTTATTACCCATGAACGGTCAGGTGGGTGTGTATACAATAACATGATTATATCTACAGTGAGACCTCTATTATTGGGAATCCTTATTAAGCGAAAGCTCTTCATTAAACGGACAGCTAGTTGCACAATCTCAAAATATTCTTCCCATGTTTACTGTAAAGCAAACCTGTATTTAGCAGAACACATGAAGGGTCCCGAAGATATCTGGGATAATCCAAGGTATGCGGCCACAAGCAAGCATTGTAACTATTTTATGCCTTATCATCGATAATTACAGCGCATGACGGGGAAAAAGAGGGGACTACCGACGAATACACAACGGCTTGTTGCACTTTTAATTAGATACCCGTACGATTGACGGTATGTGAAGGACAACAATGGGAAATGACGCAGTGAAATACCAGGTTCAACTAACTCTATCGATTTCTCAGAAATCATCGAAGTTCAGTCTAGAGATGTTTACAGGACCTGATATAATAGCTGTTTGGTTCTACTTACTTTTCTGGGTTTCTTCGTATCTTTGTAACCACTTTAGCCAAGCGGTCTAGAAAGTCGTGATGCACATGCGCAAACAGGTTGTTTTCAGGAATGAAATAGTGTGGACAGCTCTTGGTAACCAGGCAATGAAGTAAATTATCCAACAATCCCATGATGATTTGCGCCAAGTTCGACTCCACCCACACCTCGGACGGTATTCTCTCACACGCCCACAGGAAGATGGTTTTCATGTGATACGAGCAGAGAACTTTAGGTAACTTCAACTCACAGTAATAAATGGCTTTGAAAATACGGTAACAATAAACTCTGAAAGCATCCATGTTCTGAAACAATGAGATTTCTGCTTGAGAGAAGGAAATTCTCCACTCGACGGAGTCTTGTGCCAGAGGATTGAGTGGTTTGTAAACCAAATGAAAACCACTTTGGGACAGTTTGTTCAGCATGGCTTGATCAGGCCAAACCCTTGTACGATGAAAGAAACGTAATGCTTTGTGAGGCCATCCTTCACACTTGATGGCTGGGCAGATATCCATCATGAAACCAAACATTGCAAGCATTTGTTTTGGACGCGTGGTCATAAAATCTACCGTTTCCCTAAAATCATTCTTTTTCGATTTCTCATTTGATATTTTTATCCTTCTCTCTGGTTTGTTATCATCAAAGTGCTCCAAACATCTAGTGCCGAGATGGCCTAGAAATTTGAAGAGCGTGTTTTTAGGATGGCCGCCAATTAATTCAATTACAGGTATAAAACCATTCAAACATCCTGTAAATGCAGGTCCTTGCTGGTAACCCATTGCTAATATATTTTCAGTTTTTAAGGCATCATAGACACTCTGGACAATAATGTTTTTAGACGACTTTGGACGACATTTGAACCTCGTTCCTAATCTTTTTCTGTTTGGGACGATGTAAAAACGGGAGTGACCGCCAGAATGAATGACTTGTTTGATTTCGAGTGACTCACTCTCGAGAATATCTGGCGCCTTAAGCCTGACAAACCCAGGCTCATCCGGGATACCCTTGAATATGGCAGGCTGCATATCACGTGATATGAGGAAATTGAGTGGTACTATCATAATGTCGATTTCCAATTCCCCTCTTAGAAAAGGATCAATATCGGTAGTTTCAGCAAAGCTACCACTAAGCAAAGCAATAACCCTATCATTCCCAAACTGCTCTTGAAATTTCATAAAACTTTGCATCATTCGAACCATCTGTAACCTCTCATCATGACATTCTTTGTTTGCTAACTCGCCGTCTAAATTTCTCATCAAAATGTCGTTGATCTCAGACCACAGCAGTCCCGACGAAAAATCCATGGCCGGAGAAGCCGTCAAAATCAACTCCAATAAGATAGAATAGGATGCATCAAATGAATTCGAACAGATTCTAAATCAAATATCCAACCAAAGAAGACAGTGGGCTCTACGCTTTCCTGTGGCCATATGATTAATATAAAAGTTAAGATTTTGTATTGATTGATATATATTTCTTTAAATTTCAGTTTCTAAATGTATTTTCGTGACATGACATGCATGTAACATGACTTTTTATTTCACATTCTCACTCCAAACCGTGCAACGAATGAACGAGAATGACTGATGACACATTCACAGACAAATAATGCATTAAATAATTAGTATAGGAAATCGCATGGTTTCGAGTGCACTTTGGAATAAATTTGCACGAGCGGGTTTTCAAAGAGCTCAAAATTGCACGAGCCCGATAGGGCGAGTGCTATTTGAGCTTTTTGAAAACCCGCGAGTGCAAATTTATTCCAAAGTGCACGAGAAAACCATGCGATTTCTTGTTAATTATATAGATGCAAAAATTTCGAACCAAAATTCCTTGTTTATTAATATTCATGCTCATAAATATTCATCCATAGAGTGTTGATCAAATGTGCTTCAAATGTGTGTTTTTCAAGAGCTCATTGAGCGCGTGCTCAATGACGTGGATAGCGTCAGCAGCCGTCGCTCTTCAACTGAAACCGACAAAATATTTATTCAAAAACAAACAAAATCACCAACTTTTTAGCCGTTTTCACCGCTTAAACTTGTTCCTTCGCGATCAGAAAATGCATAGTCTTGATGCTTGATAATGTTATCAACAGCAGAATCAAAAAAAATTTGGTTTCAAGTCCGTTTTCGGAAAATGTAATTTGCACCGGTGTTTCAGGTTTTTGCACTGGTGTTTCACGTTTTTGCACTGGTGTTTCACTGCACTGCTTTAAACCAATCAGAAGTGAGAAATTTTTGCATCTATATTATTATATGTAAAATTAATATTCTACATGAAATCTTTTTCATAAATTAAAATCTTTTTCATAAATTAAGTACTATTTAATAAACGAGCAGGAGTGTTTTATCAGGTATAAAATCCCGAGGGCGAAGCCCGAGGGATTTTATACCTGATAAAACACGTGCTGCGAGTTTATTGATTAGCTTAAGAAACTCATTAATATTCAACGACCATTTTGTCCAATATCGATGAAATTATCATGTATTGATGCGAGAAAACAAAAGAAAAAGGCGGGTTGTTTGCATTTGGGAATTGATCTACAGTAATAATAGATGAATAAAATTAGAAATTCAAATGTGCAGAACTTTTTCAGTATTTCATTTGCATGTGAAGTCTTTCGGGACTAGCTTTTGGATGAGTAACAACATGCCTCCAAAGCGGCAGTTTAGGCCACCAAAGTCTAAAGAAGAAGAAAAAAACACATTGGAAGAGTGCATCCCAAAGTCCACACGTTCCTCTACGAAGTGGGCCTTTAAAGTCTTTTCCGAATGGCAAATTGGTAGAGCCAACAAAGATTCTTCCAAAGAGCAGCGTTCGTTTGAAATTGACATTGGAATAGTACAATAAATGAAAGCTGTTCCAACGTTCTAGAAGATCTTGACTCGTTAGATTTCGAAGTCGCAGATGAATTGTTAAGTAACATGGTTTTACCAGATACTTCTGACCCAGCCAAAGTTGTTATGTCGGGCTCAGTATTCAACAATTATACTTTTCATTTGAGTAAGTAACAAAGCAATCACGAAATAAATGTTATGATTATTCAATGCCTGTTATATTTCATTTTTGTACTGCCTAAGGACATGAAGCATTATATAATGACACATGTGCCATTATATAATGCTTCATGTTCATTTGCATTCCATTGTTCTTCTATTCTACCCCATTATTCCCCTGGCCCGAATTCAAATCCCTCCCCGGGCTTTAAATTTGAAAAGTACTTTATGCGGTATAAAATGTTTTCCTCGTGACCAAAAGTGAGCATCGGATTGGACAAAATGGTCGTTGAATATTAATGAGTTTTTTAATTTATATTAACTATGTTACACAAATTAAATTACATAATTTTGAAGAGCTGTAGAAATAACTATTGCAAGATTACAGATTGCGTATATTACAGTTATTAGTACTAGCAAACGGCATATCATAATAATTTGTTTTTTTTAGATCAAAGATATCATTTTAGTGTCGTATTTCCTGCTTCATCACGTTAACAGGTGTGATGATCATGTGACGAGACTCTAATGACGCGGGTTACATGCGATCTTAAAGTATACAATGCCACATCATGAATCTAAACGGACTAAGATATAAATATAACATTATAAAATAAACACTAGTTTAGCGTGATGTTTTCCCATTGCAGACCACGATGTGACGTGTCATTCTATTGAATATGATTTCTTTGTCTGTCAGTTACACTTGTGAGAATCGATAAATTCATATGGATAAGACTACAAAAAAATGTTTGCCTATGTAGTCCTTACATTATTGAAATGGGAAAACATTACAACCAAAGAAAGTAAGCAAAGAAAGTATTTAATAAGGGGGCAAGGTCATACGTAACTGGCTTGAAGCAATGTTTGCCTATACCCATCGTTTTAATTATCACTTCAATCAAAAGTAAAAAGCCGAAATTTAACTTTCACGGTGACATGGATAAAGGGCGCACTTTTGTCCTTCTTAATTCTTTACTGACTACCTTGACTACTGACTCATTTGTACGACTAGTTTACCCTTAAGAATAAATCATTTGCACTGAAACTTAACTATTACTAGATAATATTGTAAATATAAAGGCCATGTGTTACTTGAAGGATTTTAGAATCCCATGGACGATTCACAGTACAGTGAACTTATAGAAGAGGATGAAACCTCTATGAACGAGTCTGTGGTTATCAAGAAAAGTGTAGTGGATCGAACGAGAAAGAGGTTTCTTGTAGGTGAATGTTGACTGTATTTCATTGCCTATTGCTATATTAGGCTTATAATCCACATATATATATATATATATATATATATCAGGTTGTTAGTCCAGTTCTATACCATCATCCAGTGATTCATCCTGTGGTTTGTCTTGCTCAGCATCACTTGCCGACTGAGCTCCACATTGGACACCGCTACCTGGTTTAACAAGAGGGTACCTAGGAACAAAGGAACATTGATGTAAGGCAAGTGATAAACGGCAAGCAATCTCTGCTCGAAGTACATCTTTAAATATCGGTTTTATGTAGTTATACAATGGTTTTGATTTGCATACCATGGAATATCCACATAACGCACTTGTTTTCTTGTTTATTACCCATGAACGGTCAGGTGGGTGTGTATACGATAACATTATATCTACCTCTATTATGGGGACTCCTTATTAAGTGAACGCCCTTCATTAAACGGACAGTTAGTTGCACAATCTCAAAATGTTCTTCCCATGTTTACTGTAAAACAAACCTGTATTTAGCAGACAACATGAAGGTTTCCGAAGATGTCTGGGATAATCCATGGTATGAGGCCACAAGCCGAATCATTGTAACTATTTTATACCTTGCCATCGATAATTACAGCGCATGACGGGGAAAAAGAGGGGACTACCGACGAATGTATGACGGCTTGTTGGACTTTTAATTAGATACCCGTACGATTGACGGTATGTGAAGGACAACAATGGGAAATGACGCAGTGAAATACCAGGTTCAACTAACTCTATCGATTTCTCAGACATCATCGAAGTTTACAACAACGACCCCCGATATGTTAGATAATCTTTGAGTATGTTTACGTTAGATTCCAATCTGTGCCTTCACGACTAATTCAGACTAGAGACGTTCAGTCTAGAGATGTCTACAGGACGTGACATAGTAGCTGTTTGGTTCTACTTACTTTTCTGGGTTTCTTCGTATCTTTGTAACCACTTTAGCCAAGCGGTCTAGAAAGTCGTGATGCACATGCGCAAACAGGTTGTTTTCAGGAATGAAATAGTGTGGACAGCTCTTGGTAACCAGGCAATGAAGTAAATTATCCAACAATCCCATGATGATTTGCGCCAAGTTCGACTCCACCCACACCTCGGACGGTATTCTCTCACACGCCCACAGGAAGATGGTTTTCATGTGATACGAGCAGAGAACTTTGGGTAACGTCAACTCACAGTAATAAATGGCTTTGAAAATACGGTAACAGTAAAGTCTGAAAGCATCCATGTTCTGAAACAATGAGATTTCTGCTTGAGAGAAGGAAATTCTCCACTCGACGGAGTCTTGTGCCAGAGGATTGAGTGGTTTGTAAACCAAATGAAAACCACTTTGGAGTAGTTTGTTCAGCATGGCTTGATCAGGCCAAACCCTTGTACGATGAAAGAAACGTAATGCTTTGTGAGGCCATCCTTCACACTTGATGGCTGGGCAGATATCCATCATTAAACCAATGTCAGGTATTTCAGCATCAGTTGGAGGTCTCATATAATCAAACATTTGACCACCTTTTTGGCTGTCATTATACGAAGAGTCCTGATGTACTTCTTCTTTATTGCGAGGTTTTTCAAAGTGCTCCAAAACTCTAGTACCTAAGTGTCCTATAAATTTAGAAACTGTTTTCTTAGGTCGAGCAACCAATTCGAAAACAGAAGAGAAACCACTCATTGAATGAGCAAAAGCTGGACCATGTGGCTGTAACATCCAAGACAGGTTATCAAGTTCAAAAGTGTCAAAAAGACTTTGAACTAGAATGTTTTTACGAGACGTCTTTAGAAGACTGTCAACATTGAAGGGCGAAAAAGATTGTAAATCTGGGACGATGTAAAGATGTGAGTGTCCGTTGGAATGCGTGATCTCCTTGACAACAAGCATCTTATTATCAATGGTTTCTGCTGTTTCGACTCTGACATAGCCAGGCTCATCCGGGATATCTCGAAATAGATAGACTTGCATGTCACGTGATATAACGAAGTCTGGTGACATGAACATAACATCAGCTTCCCATCCAGCTTTCCTTACAATTGGGTTCATGAACGACTGTTCAGGCACACTTCCACTCCACAGAACACGATTACCGGACATGACGTCTGTTAGCAATTGGAAAAAAGGGAAACCAGAAGTAGCATCTTCAGATTCAGATTCAAATTCAGATTCAGATTCAGGAACAAGTTCTTTAAAATTTTCCTTGATAATGTAGTTCAAATCTGACCAAGACGATGCGGATGTGAAATCCATTTGATCTTCTAGAAAGGGAAAATGATCAGTTAAATTGTTGAAAATAAAGCCGGTAAGCAAGCAAGCAAGCAGGCAAGCAAGCAAGCAAGCAAGCAATTGAGAAGCTGCATATATGACTAACTTAACTTCTATAGGCCTAGGGCTATAACCTGATAAGCAGTTTAAGACGGGGGGAGGGGGGGGGGGTGCATTATCGTTCTTAATCTGACTCTGGTGTTAGGGACAAGTTTTTTACCTAACTCTCTACATTCAGTTTACATTCACAAGAAGTTAGCCTTAGCAGAAGGGTCACCTATGTAAGGTACACAGGTAGGTAGGAGGGGGGGGGGGGGGGGGGAACAGATCAAGAAGTTACTAGATACACCTTTTTAGCACAGTTTACAATCATGATGTTTATACCAAACCAACTAATCCCAACCTAGACGAGGAGTCACGGGCACCCTGCGACCACAACGTAAATCCTTCACTGGGAATTAGAAAACATGTTATTAATATTCTCTCCACAGCATATTCGCACCAAGCATTATTTTAGGACAGTTTTGACTGCACCTAAACTCCTTTTTATATGATTAGATACTGTCACGCTAGCGTGATTATGGTTCGAAATTCCTAGAATTGAGTTCCAATAACTGATCTAAATTTGCATGCATCATTAACTAATATTACTTCCGTCTGGAATTCCCCTATTATAACCAACTGAGACAAAATTGCTTCTAAAGCACTAAACTAGACTGATCCACAAGTTACTGTAAGAGAGCGAATTATGTTGGCAATACTTTCAAATACATAATTAAAATTTTGAAGGTCAAACGGCAAGAAACGGCAACAAGAGGAAACGTACATCAACAAGACTGAATATGTCTTGAAGGAAGCGTACCGGATTTTTTAAGATTAAGAAGCCAAAGGTGGTTTTTACTTTTCAACTAGTCACAGAAATATCTAGATGCTTAGTACAACGATTTTATAATGGTAATATATAGAACTTCCGCAAAATCTTTCTGATATTAAAGCACTTTTCTATGATCGCAGGGTCGATCGCAGGCTGTAGAGAAATGTTACCACTCATGCCGATTCAAAAGTGAAAGTCACAATCGAAGGATAAGCAGTAACTTGTCCTGATTCTTAAGATGTTTTGCTTTCGTTTGGTGAGAATTAACTCACCAATTCCTAGCCTATGAACAGGCTAATCCATTCTATCAAAGATAGTTTTATTTATTGTACTGGACTGCGTGTTTGCCGTCCTTATCAATCTATTTTGCTGACTGTGCATCGAAGAAAACTGACTTCCGCTAAAGATTTTGAAATCAAAGTTTCAAAAAATACATCCATACACTACATATTATCTTACTAAAATGAAACACATAAACACACACTATATGGACATGCATAACATTTCAGAAGAAAACAGTAAAAATAGCTACTAATCTCATACATATACCTTTTATCGCACGAGACGAGACCGAAGAACTTGAAGATACGCTTGTCTTGTCGTGAATGTCACTGAGTTTTCTTGGAAAAAGACTAGGGCCCAGTCTTTTTCGTTCAAACAATCTTGGTCATGTTTGGTACTTCGGATTTCCCTTCTTAGCAAATGATTTAAGTCTTGGGGGTCCGTTTCTCTCAGTTCCTCATTTTTTTTCTCGTACCGTTAAAATATTATTACAGTCTTCTTTTTTCTTGCACTTATAGGGTCATTTATTCTATTCTATAAAACGTAAAAAGCACTTTCAGGTCACCCATGGTGATAATCTCGCTCAACTGGGTTTTTCCCTGGGCCACGGTTCCTTCATAGCCCCCCTCCCTACGTTTTTAGCCCCTAACCCCCCCCCCCCCCCCAAAACATTTTGTAATGAGTTGCGTAAAGCTTTGACTTGTTTTTAATGCAATAAATACGTAGCACTGAATTGCCCCTCAAAAGCGCAGTACTGGGAGTTTGCTTTTCAAAGAGCCTCAATTTCCAAATTTTCAGGGGGGAGAGAGGGCATTCCCCGGACCCCGCAGATTAACCCCACCTCCCCCCCCCCCCCCCCACACACACACTCAAAACTATGCTCCGCGGTTCCTGTGAAACCCAACAAGGGAAGGATCTTGGACTCGACTAACGCATTATGCTGCAACATACTATAATAATTTTTCAGTTTACATTTCCATTTATAATCTTTACTACTCATATGAACATTATAGGAACATGACAGTGTATAATATATAAACATCAATATTGACAGCCCTGTTGGCCTTGAATTTACAAACATACATAGACTCCAAAAGATGTTTTAACAGTTTTCATGGTACACGACTTTTTCATTCCATCAAAATAAATAGTTTTGACTTTTCCTAAAGAACTTAGAGAGTTTTATTGACAAAAACGTCTAATTTTTAAATTAAGTTATTTAGAATTTGTCTAGACATTTTTCTTGTTTCAACAATATCCCTAGGCAAGACCTTGACCTAGAGACCTAAAAAATCGAAGGGGAATAGACCCCAAAACTGCTTTCTTATTGCAGACCACGAGTCTCATACATATCGATTTATCTTACTGGTAAGAAAAGAAATAATACTCAAAAGGATGATACGACATGTGGTCTAAAATGAGAAAATGAGTTGGTCTATTTAGGCGAGTCCGTGAGGGATACAAAATCCCCCACTCCTCCCTTGTGGGGAAATATTATCCTTAGGAGTGCACCGTATGTCTTGTTTATCTATATATATATATATAGTGTAGGCTAATCTAGGCAACCTATAGATACACATATATACATGGTTTTGATTGGTTGAGGTATTGATACTTTATTGTCTGCTTTTAACTGGTACTTTTACGGTATCACACGTGACGAGGGCCTAATGCTATGTTGCATCGATCAAACACATACTTGTACCCCCCTCCCCACTCCTCCAGGGGAAGTGTTTGCGAGGAGAGGGAAGGGGTATATGTGAGTGATCAATGCTTGGTATATTTTTCAGTGTTAAGCTACAAACAGTTTCCAGCACTGTTTGTGTGGATCCTCTTACTTTGGATTTCGTGTCTTTTCATTTTTAACCCCCTTTTTTCCCAAGAGAATGAAATAGCAAAACACGTGGCGCCCACGTTGGATTATAAACTTATTTAGATGGAGATTAGTCAATTTGGACGTAATGTTTTACCGTTTCAGACCACGTGTTATTCTCTTGAGAATAAGATTCTTTGTTTGAGTTGTATCCATATTCATGTGTCTCATGTGTCTTCTCATGAGCAACCGTTAAACAAAGAAATGATACTCTAGGGAATGACACGTGGTCTGATATGGAAAAACATTACGCCCAAGCCAAAAATATCTATTCAACCAAAATATTATCAGTGATCCAGCAATAGACCCCTTGCACGTGACGTCATAGCAGCTCAATTTGGAGGGCAAAACAAAAGAATCTTGATCTCCTGAGAATTGGAACCTATTGTTTTGCCCTCCAAATTGAGCTGCATTCCGACGTGCTGCAAGGGGTCTATACCGATAAACAGAGGTATACCACTCAAGGGATATCGCGTCGGAAAACATGACCTTCGAAGTATAAAGGGTCTAGAAATCCATTTGGACGTAACGTTCTAATTTTCCATTTCAGACTAATTTTCCCTTAATTAAAAAAAAAAAGTCGCCTTGAATCTTTGAGTTTTATCGAAATTAATATGTCTCTCGAAGCGCCTCTAATAAGCAGAGTAATGATACTAAAGAGAATGAAACGCGATCTGAAATGGAAAAGAATGGGCCGAGTCTATAGACCCCTTTCACGTGACGTCAAAGTAGCTCAATATGGAGAGCAAAACAAAAGAATTTTAATCTCCTGAGAATTGTTTTGTCCTCCAAATTGAGCTGCATTCTGACGTGCTGCAAGGGGCCTTTCTTTATACATTAGAATGTTTTCTTGCTATGTGTAATGGATGCGCCACCTGATTTCAAAACTTCCATCCATCCATGCACGAAGAGTGTCTCCACTTAATATCAATACAATCTTGAAGTTTGTCGTATTTTTTTTAAGATCTTTGTCTTGTCTTGTCTAGCAACGTAGAGATGTCTCGGCTGACAATCTCCGAGGGGAACGAAAAAAACCCTCTTTTGTTCATGACGCTTTACCATCTTGCAGAGTCCAGCACTTGTTTTGTCTGTCAGAAATTTGGCCGATTAACAGCCAAGGTTCGCCATCCTAGTTACCGAGACTCTTTTCGTCTAAATATTTCCCATATCGTAAGATTTTGTATATCAAAGAGTATGTTTTTGAAAGCCTCTTTGAACTGTCTGTCGTGGAACGGATAGAGATATGGATTGAGCGCAGAGTTCAGGTAACCCATCATAAGAAGCATGGTAGCCAGTTCTCTCGGTGTAGCGTAGTAACATTTATCTCCGCAAACAGAAACTGAAAGACTTAATAAGGTATACGGTAACCAACACACGAAAAAAACACCTACAATGATAGCAATGTATTTTGAGCCTTTCAAGTGCTTTTTGATAGATTTCTTGGTCTGCGCGCCATCGGAGATACTCGGTCGTCCACTAACACCATTGACGCCATTCATAGTCAACGACATCGTTGTCTCATTGACCGACATACTCCGAGCAAGTCTTTTTACTCTTCTCTGATGTTTTCTTGCAATCTGATAAATCAAGGACCAGCAGATAGCCATGAAGATCATTGGAATAAGAAAGTTCACGATATTCATGAGGGTAGTGTATTCTGGTGTCATATTGAAATAACATTCTCCCTCAAGGACGTTATTATGGTCTGTATTCTTCCATCCCATAACTGGCAGGCAAGCGGTAACCAGTGCGTACACCCATAAACACACAATCACTATCACGGCTTTTCTGGGTGTCATGAGTTCAGTGTAACGCAATGGAACGCGTAACACTATAAACCGATCCAGGGTGACGGCACAAAGATTGATGATAGATCCTGGTGCAGCCAATAAATACAGAGTGGTCCATATACGACACATCGTTTCTCCTTTTTTCCAAATAGAGTCATTAATAAATGTATCTATCTCTAATGGGATGACCAATGCCGCTGTAAGCAAGTCCGAAAGAGCCAAGCTCGCAATGTAGTAATTTGTCACATTGTTTCGGAGCCTGTGGTAGTTAAAAAAGGCGTACAACACCAAGAGGTTGCCTAGTAACGCTGCAATGGTTATGATAATCATGACAGTAGCGGCGAATATTTTGAATACGATGTGGTAGTGAACCCCAGGGAGGGTCTCATTACCGGTTGATGTGGCATTAGAACTGCTTTGGTCATAGAGCTTTGGAGGACACAAGGCTGCGTCGGGGCATATAGTATTATTGAGCATCCTGTGTGGCACGTCTATGGCTAGAGAAATACATAAAATATACATTAGTTAAGTGATAATGCATGGGTTTAGCAGTTGTGCTTTCAGCTGAGGTGGGATTGGGGCACAAGTAACATCGTGGTGACGTGTGGGTTTGGTACACAGTCGAGAAAAACAAACCAGCCAATCAACAGACAGACAAAAACAACCCCCAAACAAACAAAAGATTAATAAATACACCAACAAACAGACAAAAATAGCCATTCATGTTCCCCCACCCTTGGTTACTGTTGCTATGTCCCACAAGCTCAACAAATTGGTTAAAATATCTCAAAATATTCAACTCATATTGCGGAAATTTGATTACAAAATGTTTTAATTGTACACAGCTGTCCTGTGAAAATATAGAAAATTGTCTCGTACTAAGCACTCTGTAAAACAGAAACTGTGTAGTTGTTTGTGAGACAAGACTTTTATTCCGCTTGGGAAACTACTACAACAGTGCTTCGCTGTTGTCTGAGGAAAATCAAGAATTCCGCTGTTGCCACTACAAATATTATTAAATCCCGAAAAAGTGGAAAATAAAATACCTCAGCGGAGGAAGAATATTTTACAACACGACCGAAAATAGTGTGTAAACTGTGATCAAAAATGTAACTTCAAAAGTCTATAAACATATTATTACTTATAAAAGAAGTTACTAGCTTTCCTTTACACTAAAGTGACCAACGCGATAAAAAAAAAAAAACAAATTACCCTGTCAACAATGTACCATTAATAGGCAAAGGAGGATGTGCCACAGTAGGATAGTTCGTTCAACTTTCAAATTGCTTCGCATGCCGGCTGCTGGAATAGCTAGCAATACTGTGAACGGTTAAGGCGCAGATACACGATGGGAGTAATATTGTATATTGTCGGTGTTGGTCTGTTTATGATTAGAGTTGATGAATTTGATTGACCGGCACATCACATGGAGAATGGAATAAAAAAAAAAAACGAGGGAAAACACCCGCCTTCAAAAGCATTGGCCAAAAATACCTCTAACGAAAGATCGATGGGAGTCATCGGCTGGCCAGTGAACAATAGCTTGATAGTTAGGGCATCAAAACGATATTGACCAACCTTCTTAAATCTGCACAGTTTAAAATACATCTTAAGATATTCCAGTTAGAATATTAATTTTTTTTTATTAGAAACACTGGAATGTAAAAATGCAAAAAAATAATCCAATTTTTTGGGATTTTAGGAATAAATTTCAGTGCGTGAGTTTGCATGGAAACACAGACAATGTATATAGATATATATAAAAATAGAGGTATTACCATTGTACATTTTACAAATTTTCCGGTCTCTGCTTGGAACCTTGCAGATGGCTCGATGTGGTAGAAATCATGTTTGGATTCAACTTAATGAACTTGTTGTTTAGCATTGAAATATTGAAGTATTATATAATACATGAGGAATGAAACTATGAAGGAAAGAGTAATATTATTGAAATGAATACAGAAACTAAAACAGTAAAATTAGCTACAGCTAAAAACTTTTGAATTAAAAAAAAAATTCCAATCGCGAAATTTCGTGTAAAAAAGGAGTTTGTTTCTGCAGAATTGAGTGATTTGCGTGCGATGTGTGAAGTTAAAAATGTCGCGGAGAATGTGTGGAGAGAGGGAGAGAGAAAGAAAGAAAGAATAAAAGAAAAAAAAAAAAAAAAGAAAATCAAAGAATGAAAGAAATGGAGCTGAGATATATGTGTAAACCGTGAATAGGTAGCCGAATAGTAACCGATAGCAAAGAAGAACTCGAAGAGTGTACCGTGTGTGTGTGTGAGAGAGAGAGATAGAGAGAAAGAAAGGAAGGAATAAAGAAAAGGAAACTAAAGAAGGAAAAGAAAAAAGGGAAAAAACGAAAGAAAATACATTCATAATCGTACTTACAAATCACATTTTTCACCGGTAACTATGCTCTATTTCAACGGTGACTTATAAGACTTCATTCGACAAAGTTTCCTCTCTCTTGCAACAGCAACACCAGTCAACCGATCAAACTAGATCCCATCGCACGGCTACTTGTTATTTGAAAGTTACTCTATGTATATACTTTTTAATTGGCAGTTGTTGTTGTAAGGATACATCCCCATCCAAGATATACATTGAACAGAAGTACAGTCGGTAGCCCTTTGTTATTCTAATGAAGCAATTTTCTTTTTTTTACAAAAATGGAATCTATTTGTAGAAGGCTATCAAACTTGATCATCTAACGGCTCAGTGTACATATCACATCACTTAGCAAGTATCAACAACTCAACAACTCAACAACTAGCAGATGGAGAGCTAGGTAGTACATTTTGCCATTGACAAAGGGTCGGCTTCCTTTTTGCGAATAAGTAAATTACCCTCAAAAATTATGACAAAACAAAGGGATTTTGTTGTGGTGACAGTTGCTATCAAACTTTGATGGCAGAAATTTTCTTCCGCTTAAATTTCCTTTTTAAAAATAAAAACACAAAAACACTTTGTATTTCGTGAATATTTAACGTTTTTTTTTTTTTGTTCGTGATTGTAACCTTTTACCTTCGTGAGACGAGACGAGGTTTGGGAAATAAATTTCAAGCAATTTGCAACCCCCTTTTTGGTGAGTTGAAATTTGATACAGTGCTGTGAAAAAAAACCGAATTATTTATACACTGACCTCATGACATGCTCACCAAACGATTTTTAACCAGCCGCTGAAGAAGAAAGAAAAAGGACTAGTGGTTAACTGGGCAGTTTGGCCTGCCGCCACCGCCCACCAACCGCCAAACATCAATCAAACGGCGCCTGAATAGCCATAATAACAAAAGGACTGTCGATTATATAACTGGTGAACGAAACTGCGAGCGAAAACTTACAATCAAAAAATTAAAACAAACTAGTCCTTAAAAACGAACGATCAAATTCGATCGGTCAACCGACCGGCCGATAAACAAACCAACCGATAACGATAATTTTAAGATTTTATCGATATCCTGAAACAACCTCTGGGCTGATATTCAAAGTCAGGGCACGGCTGACCTCCAGAGCAAACCCTGAAACATGCAACCTCTGCGCTGATCAAACAAATCAATGTCAGGGCACGGCTGACTCACAGTTCGAATTGGAATTTAGCTGGTTCGGTTCTGAGGGGGGAAGAAAACCCGGAGAAAAATCCTCGAATCAAAGAAGAGACCTAACAAACTCTACTCACATAGAAGCCGAGAACTACCACTACGTTCATCTCCCTTGATTCCGATCAACCGACCAAACTAAGAGCTTTAAGTATTTAAAAGGAAGTATCATTAGACACTTAGTGACACAATCATCAAAGCCTTGTTAGATACATCTCATATACATTAGATCAAATTTGAAAAAAAGTCATAATAATAGTTGATAGGATTAACTGTTATCATGTTGAACATAAAAGGATCACTGAAAGACCGACTCCCTAACCATAAAAACCTATTTAAGTGAGGAAAAGCCTTTGTAAGACACTAGAATGTTCTAAGAAATAACATTTCGGTAATGCTGGGAGTAGGGTATTTTTTTTAAATCAACATTTTAGCATGTGGTCTTTAAAGATAAAAACATGATCTTGAAATAAAACTAGTATTCTTGGTTTGTTTTGTTAAATTTATCTTGTTCTATGCTATTTTTTTTTATAAAAAAAATCGTTTTAATCAGAATATAAGCACTCTTATACCACATCAAAACTATCGGCCAAACTTTTCAATCAGTTCTATGATGTTTTTGTTGGTTTTAGTTTAATTTACTTTTTTTTTGTATAAACATTTAATCAATCAGCACAAAGACCTTGTTTTTCATCGTTGAAATCTTTAGGGAGAAATACTGAAAAACGACTTAATGTTTTTTGTTATTTTTCTTACATATATATTTTTTTGTAAGAAGAGAGAACCGGAAACTTTAGCTCAATTTTCATAAACAAAGTAAAAAAAAAAAAAAAAATGAAAATGAAAATAAACGAAAAATAATAATCTGCACAAGTACCATTTTAGTATAATAAGCACTCTACTTCTTCTTCTTCTAGTTATTTTACGTTCAGTTCATTATTATTGCCTCATAAAAAATCAATTCACTGACACGCACACAATTTAAGGTTACTGCACACGATCGATCAGTATTTTATATCTTTAAGGTACAGTACTACGTTCATTAAAAAGCTGGTACCTTTATAGTACAATGCATGTACATTCTTTTTTCCAAGGAATAGAATCTCCTAAGGAAGATTTTCACGACTAAATCTAATAACTGAGAGAAGATCGATGCAGAAGGACACATCTGATCACAGAACTGTACCAGTATGGATATCAGTTAACACTGAACTAGCGTCTTATGGATGGATGGACGATATTGTGGTTACTAATGACTCAGCTTCAATTGTGATTTCAGTTATGGCAGATGTTGGACTTCTTGTGGCATATATACATAGAATAAAAGAGTTAAGAACTTTTAACTTGACTATAAATAAGTCAGAAAATCTAAGTTTATCTGGTGTTGATATTGAGAGACTATGTTAATGATTGATCGATTGGTAGACTAGTAGTTTATAAATATATTAGAGTAGGATAAAGATACTAGTGGAACAATAGAAAACGAGATGGAAAGAAGTAGGAAAAGGGAAGAGAAGGAAGGAAAGGGAAAGGGAGGGAAGAAGAGGAGAAGGTTGGAGATGGGATGGGAAAAGAAGGAAAGGAAAGAGGAGGGAAGGAAGGAAGGAAGGAAGAAGGGAGGGAGAGGAAAGCAAAAACAAATACAGCTCATTCTAAAACACGCACTCAACAAATAGTGTACTTCTATACTATACAAAGAAGAGGGAAAAAAGGTCGAAAAAGACAAAAGGGAATTTCAGAAAAATAAGAATACAATAAAAGAGAAAGGCATAAGATAAAACAAGAGAAAACATGGAAAAGAAGAAAACAGGAAGAGAAAAGACAGAAAAACAGGAAAAAAGATTGAAAGCTAGATTAACAAACAAAAAAATCAATAAGAATAAGAGTAAGAAAAAGAAAATATTGAAATAAAGAATGATAATAGAAAATCGAAGCAAAGTAGGAAAAAAATATCTTAAGGCGTCAAAAATCCTCACTTTTTTGTTGAATCTTAGGATGAGTTGGTCCCGCTTTTCTTGTAGTTAGAATCCAATTGTCTTTCAGGTTCACTTTATCATTTGTCACTTGGGAAAAGATCTTGTCAGTTTCTAACGCTCATGGAGCGGTGCTTACCATCGATTTTTTTAAGCTTGTACCGAACTCACTACATCACATCATTTTTTCGCCTAACATTTACAATTTTTTGTCTATAATTGCTTGTCAGTCGTTTCCTTATTTCATTTCTTATCGAGTCCAGAATTAAAACTCCCCAGGCCAAGGAATCAGAATGAAAAATACCTTTCCACGGATACTGAATACATTCCTACGCTTGTGCTTTGTGCTTGATAATCCAGCCCTGACTAACCCGCAAAATGGTTTACCTTATGGCGACAATGTTTTTTACTCCAATAAATGGAACCAATTGACCTATGTATCTTAGCAATCCAATCACAAGAAACGACCCGGGGGTTTTAGTTAGGGTTCGCCTAAACAATACTCGTACACAACCTTACCTTTTTCCACAGTTTGTCTATTTGATATATTCTTAATTACGGCTTGCTTAAATACTCTCAAAAACCTTTATAGTTCAACAATTTAACGATGCTTATCTGGATTAACTCGATCTATAATGTAAAGACGCAAAAACGAATCCCAAATTTGGAGAGGCCAATTATTTGAAGAGTGCAAGGCCCTACTTTTTTCATTTATCGAATCGAACTGTGACATTTAGGGCTGTCGAAAGGCTTTTTATAATTTGGAATTTGGAATCAGGATTTGGAGGGCGAGTCTGCGTGGTTGTCTTATCGTATTGGAAGCAGGCAATGACTTCATTACACGTTTATTAATGCTCTTGATGGCATTTATTCTCTATTACTCTCGGTAACGATTCAGGAGATGGCCTAGCTATCAGATACAGGGATCAAGAGGCAAGAATAGTTAACTATAATTATTGTAGAAAGACTAGAATGAATGTCTTACAGAGTACAAGTATTATCAAGACATCAGAATGAAAGATTTCATTCAAAAAGTACAAAAGTACGGAAGAAAAAAAAAGAAAAAGAAAGAAAGAAAGAAAGAAAGAAAAAGGGAAAAAAGAAAGAAGGGGAAAAAGAAAGAAAGAAAGAAAGAAAGAAAAAGAAAGAAAAAGAAAGAATGAAAGAAAAAGAAAGAAAGAAAAAAAGAAAACTAAAGAAAGAAAGAAGGAAAAAAAGAAAGAAGGGAAAAAAGAAAGAAAGAAGGGGAAAAAAGAAAGAAAGAAAAAAGAAAGGACGAAGAAAAGAAAGAAAGAAAGAAAGATGGAAAGAAAGAAAGGAAAAAGGAAAGAAAGAGAGAAATAGAAAGAAGGACATAAATGAATAAAAGAAAGAAAGAAAGGAGGAAAATGAAAGAAAAAAGGGAACATTTGGTTGGTACCTTGGCTGAAAGCATGATATCTAAAAGTCACATCACCGACCAATAGGTTTAACCTCTCTCAATAAACCTCTCGGAATTGATCCATAATACTCGAACCACGTCCTCATTTATGCCTTAATGTCTTCCTATACATTTTTCACTATTAGATAAAACCAGACTAAGCGGCAAGAATTTTAGATTTCAATTTATTTCATTAGTCTGAAACTGTCGGACAAATTACTTGACTAACTCGCCATGCACACCGAACGTTATTGCATGAAAATCAGATCTATAAATACCTGGAGAGTTGACTAAGGAATAAAATCCATCATGCGCGTATCAGATGTTTTTCCGCATGTTACCGTGAGTGTTTGAATTCCTAAATGCTGTAATGTAATGAGCAAATAGACCATGTAACTAGTTGTCGATTATTATGTAAAAGCGCTCTAAAATTAGACCATTTAGACAAACAGCGAGCTTTAAATTTAATGGCTTTTAGGAACGTGTTTTCGAGTGAGGTAAAAATAATGTTAAGGACGTAAAAGTAGGGCAGGTCTCGCGTACCTGCTAAAAAAATACAATAAAAGAAAGAAAGAATAAAAAAGAAAAGAAAAAATAACACTGAAAAAGGAAGAGGAATTCGACAGAAAAGACATGAGGGGGTGGAGACGTTTCTCTGGGAAGAAAAAACATACTTGACGCGAATCAATAACATGACAAAAAGAACGAAAATATCTGCCAATTTTTCTCACCTTCACTGAAGAATTTTCTCCCCCAGTTTTCTTCAACATTTCAATTCTTAGGTAACAAACAAATTCCGTGAAATGACAATTTCCTTTTCGGAGTCGTATATGATTTTAATGGTCCTCTAGTATTTTGTTAGGTTCTGAACTCTTCAGGAAATGTTGCCGACGTTTTGAAGATAGCCTTTTGTTTGGCTATTTAGAAGAGCGTATAATGGATCGATGGTTGGACCAATGTTTATTCAAAATCCGACCCAATTGCTTTACCTGAAAGCTACATCCTAAAAGAATCGTCATGGAATTTGCATATATTTGTATATACAACTTACTTCGTTCTTTGCTGAGATTTTTTTTATTGGTTGGCAAGTTTGGTATTTCGGAACCTGCAATGACCTTCAAGACATCTTGCAAAGTCGTTCACCGACTGACATCTAAGTGATGGCATTTTCAGTTCAGTGATCTGTAATCTCTCAAACACATGGATAATTTCATTGTGTTTTGTTAGATTTGAGCGATACACATGGCAATGTGAGTGTTTGTGGGAGGCAACTCTGGAAAGATAGCTGGGATTTTTGTCTTAAAAGGAACGAAAATTGATAGCAAAATGAAAAAATATTATCACACTAACCGTTAATATTCAGTTAATGGCGCGTGTGTAAGAGTAACCACTGACCACATAATCTATCGATCTGATTTAATAAAGAAGTCTTAACTCAAATGCACCGAGGGTTTATCGGTTTATTCTTATGCTATATCTTAATGATATTCCTGGTTATATTCATTGAATTAAAAGAAACTTCTCGCTGAACGCGCTTAAATTCTATATATTCACCAGTGAAAATCACAAAATAAAATAAAAACGTAAAAAAAGAAAATATAGAACTAAGAATGGCGTTGGCAAATGGCCACCTATAGTTATTTTTAGAAAACCAACTGAAAACTTCATATTAAATTTAGTCAAAGCTACAGGAAAAGCATTCAGTTTGAGCTGACAGCGTTTTCGTATTACTGTCTTGTTGTTTACATTCATAATGGGTTTTGAGCTACATCGAGAAAACGAGTTTTAGTTTAGCCTTCGAGTCAAGCTGTTTAGGCAGGTTCTTAGAGTGATTCGAGAGCGCAAATGAGATTATAGACCCAGGATAAAAAAAATACACAAAATAACAGTAAAAAAATATAAGCGCATTCAAAAACCAATGTCTAATACGTGTGCTTTTGAAAAAAAAAATTACAATAACAAAATGTAATTGTATTTATCCTCCACCGCAATAATTTCCTTAGGAAGAAAAAAGACAAGAAAAATACGATTTATGAAATCAGTAAAAAATGGTCCTGAGAAAAATAGTTTAAAATTTAGTAAAAAAATTGTAGTTTTGAGTGATTTTTAATTATCAAGAAGCTACTTTTTTTCTTTTATTTAACTTCAGTTTTGATTTTGAGGATACGTCTTTGATTTACTGCCTTATCATCAACACGTTTTGTGATGGATTGGAAAAAAAAATTCTAATCCGGTAAGGTTTCGTTACAGACCTTTGCGTTTTAATTGCATTTCTGATTGTACAAATCTTTGTACTACTCAATTCTTTGTCAATTGGATAAAATGCCTATCCTGACTTTTAGCTCGAATTGATCGTACTAAAAACAACTTACCATCTAGAATTTCTTCGTGAAGATCGCTTTAACTAGCTGCATTAGAAACTACATCTTGAGACGCGTTTTACGACCCAAATTTTCCATAACGAACCGATTCAGTTCAAGGTTTAAGTGCTTCTAGATTGTTCCTTGGCGTTTAGTTGTTGCTTTTGAGAGCTAGGACAATATAATGACAATAGCTCTGGCCGTCTATGGAAAAGGCCTTCCTTCAATTTTCAAAACAAAGATTTAATGGATGTGAATATACCCAAATCAAAGAACAACATTATTTTTATTTTTGTAACGTAGACGTCCAAACAGCCAACAACAGAATACATCATCAGTGTTATTTTGAAATTTGACAATCGCGTTAATTTGTGGGCAGTGTTGGCGCTGAAATATTTAACTCTTACAGCCTAGAAAATATCTTTGATTCAAGCAACTGAAAAGATAGAAAAATGAAGAAAAAAAAAATGAAATAAAAAAATATCTAAGAAATTAAAGAGTACCAAAAATAACTTAAGAAATTATTTTTAATTTTTATATAAAGGATGTAATAAAGGTATCTTTTGAATCCAAACATTTAGACAGATGTTATACTCGTAGTATTGGGCAATTGCTATTCAAAAAGTGTAGGAAATATGGCTTATGTTTACATGAATATATTGGGATGTAATCATTTATTATTACTTTGAGTGACAGCAAGAAAACAACTATTGGTAGTTCACCTGTTCATTATGAATAGCGAAAACAAAGTGTTGGCTGAGGAAATCAGGCCGTTTCATTGACCGCCATGCCCTGGTTAAGTACCTTTGATAATTAGTCAAGTCATTAAGTGGCGAAAAAATTGGTTTTGAATCAGGGGTACGACTAGAAATATTTAAGGGGGAAAAAGTACTTCACAAACTATAAAAGAAAGAGAATGGAATGGAATAGAATAGAGTACTGAGAAGTACTGAACAAAAATGAATGTGGATAAGGAAATAAAGAACGTTGAAAAAAGAGAAGAAATGAAATGAAAAAGAAGGGAAAAGAAGTACGAATGGGGAAAGAAGAAAGGAATGGAATACTAAACAGGTGTACAAGGAAAAGGTAACGTGAACAAAACAGCAGAAAAAAAAAATTATATTAAACAACCAAAATCGCCTAATCATGATTGTGATCACACTAACCCAACAGGCTGAAGGAGGCAACATTGTCAAGACAAATTAAAAACAGTAGCGAGTTGAAAATATTTGTGAGAAAGGAAATGTTGTTGTTGTTCATGTAACTGTGGAGATCTACGGGGAAGAATGATTAGAAAAATAGTATTATTTTTCTCTCCAATGATGAAAGACAAAGTTGATTTTTACCGGAAATTGAGGTTGATGTGCGATTTAAACAGGAAAAATAAAGGCTTTCAAAAGCGTTTCTTTTTGCATTGAATTGGTTTGTGTGGCGAAAAAAAGGAAGCTGTTTCTTCCAAAAAAAACTTTTGAAACGGATTTGAGAAAGTAATTTTTGTGTTATGTTTAGACGCCACAACAGCGGGGAAATATAAAAACTTATTAAAAAAACGTGAGGTGTGAAAATGATGAATGGCGAGGAATAGAGGGTTAAAGAAAGAAGAAAAGAAAAGAAAAGAAAAGAAAAGAAAAGGGCAGAAAGAGAAGAGAAGGAAAGAAGGAGTGAGGAAGAAAGAAAGCAAAACGAACAAACAAGAATAAAAGTAATGAGAGAGAGAGAGAGAGAGAGAGAGAGAGAGAGAGAGAGAGAGAGAGAAAGGAAGAAAGGAAGAAAGAAAGAAAGGCGATAAAAACTCAGCAGAATAGCGGAAAAGCACTGTAACTGTATCCAAGTACCTTAAAATCTATTTTTGACATTTGTATTGCATAATCTTATACCAAGAAAGACATAAAAGATATTCAAATAGTATTCATAAAGTTATAAATTCATCTTATTACCGATAATGTATGGCTTAATGAAAGATGTCTAACCAGTTACCTTATAATGATACATGTTATTAGCTAAATGAACACATTTTTTTTTGTGAAATAAGAACTCAAAGAACACACTATCATTATATAATTGAGACGTCGAATTTTTGCCGCGTCGAATCTAATTGTGGAGCGCTGTTTGCCTTCAAATTAGTAGAAGTATGTTACCAAACTTAATACATGCCGTCTCCTGGCCCTTCAAGAAAAAGATCTTCAGTCTTATATGGTAGTTCTCGGCGTTTTCTTAGCCGCTGGCTTCAAAGACAATTCGATTCGACGCGGCAAAAGTTCGACGTCTCAACTGATCCTTAAATAATATTAATATTTTATTTATTAATAAAGGTTTCTTATGTAGTTCCTTCAAACCTAAAAAAATTCATATTAATAACTGCGCAGCTTAATTCAATAGATTATTAATTTATTAATCTTATTAATGATAAATATATCTTAATAATGAATTGGAATGCCAATGACGTGGTGGTTAATAACGAGTCGTAAGTGAGTTTCGAGGCTCAAAATTTTCACGTTAATAACTGCGCAACTTAATTCAATAGATTATTAATTAATTAATCTTATTAGTGATAAATATATCTTAATAATGAACTGGAATGCCAATGACGTGGTGGTTAATAACGAGTCGCAAGTGTAATTTCAAGGCTAAAAAATTTCACGTTAATAACTGCGCAAGGTAGTTCAATAGATTATCAATTTATTAATCTTATTAATGATAAACATATCTTAATAATGAATTGAAATGCCAATGACGTGGCGGTTAATAACGAGTCGCAAGTGTAAAAAGAGTGCTGGGCTATTAAACCTTACGGAATATCTATATCCATACCATCGATGATTCTGTTTTTGCTTCTCAATCATCAATAGCCGATAGATATCTCCGTCAATATCTTGTGTACTTAAAAGATTCAATGGCAAAATGGAGTGGCTGCACGCACTTTCTGCTAGATTGATTCGACCGTGTAACTGTTTCTACTTCTATCCATCAGTTAAAAACCATCTCAGAGCCACTAAAGACTTATCAATACGTGGAAAAAACGAATCGTTAAAAAATCTTAAGGTCCGGCTATGTGGCATTTTGGAGAACCCCTCACTTAGACTACTTCAATGGCTACTTGAATGTGTATTTTATATTGCAATTTTCTGTTCTTTCCTGTTTTGTTTCTGTTATCGTAGATGAAATCTTTCGGAGTGAACGAACATTATCTTGTGGTGCAATCTAAATAATATTATATTCGGTATCGTTAGGTTTGTATTCATGCAATTGTTCGTGCTCTAAATGCAGTAGGCGGTTACACTAAGCGACTGAAAACGTGCGATGTGATCATAAACAATCTTTCACTTCGAACAAAAACTCCAGTAATCGGACATGACCCCTATCAATTATTGCCTTAAAACACCACGATAGCTGACAATTCCCTTTATATCATTGAGAAAGAATCCATGGTTCTAGTTTGGTCGGGCCCGCATAGCTGGTTAGTCGCGCGGCAGGGAAATGAGTAAAATTGCTTCAAAGAGGTTTTATAAATAGCACTTCCTGCAAAACCCCTTGTAGTGGAATCTCTATGCTTCTATTTTAGTCTTGCACGCTTGGCTACTTAGTTGGTGATGTGGCAGGGAAATTAGTAAAACAGCTTCATAGATTTTAATAATAATACGACTTCCTGATGCAGAACTCTTGGTGGCAGCAAACTTACTTTAAGTTTTGTTTTAGTCAAAGACGATGTTTCAATGAGGGGAAACTTCGTTTACCACATGGGTTTTATAATCACAAACATGATAAACAAAGGCTTGGCTCTGCAGGTGTACCATGCTATAAATCCTCCGACTTAGAATCAAACTTACAAATTGGATAAAATTTAAGGAGTTCATGTGCTGATATTTAGTTGTACCGCATGGTTTTAATATAAACATCCATCTCACACGCCGCGTTTATAAAAGTGTCAGGTATTCAGCAGCTCCAAACACGCTGCATTTTGCGCGCCAAGGCCCGGAAATTTTGACTTATGGAAAAAATAGCTATTAAGTTAATTAGCTAGCTTACTAGATGGCTATAATAAGCAATTGGTTACATTGTACGTGCGTGTATTCTTAACTAGAACTAAACTTCTTTATTTTTCTTCCTGTCAAGGACAAGAGATGGGTCAAATACATAGGCGCGTCCATCCATCATACTTCAGTATTGATAGACTCGGACCGAATATTCACGTTGAGCGCGACTGTTTGGGCTCTTTAGCCGTCGTAAATTTGTTAAAAAATATGATATGCATTACATAGAGGATATTACATGGGTGCGCGGAGATATGAATTTTATCTTCGAGTGTTGAAAAGATCTCTCACGAGTGAGCGCAGCGAGCGAGCTAGAGATTTTCAACACGAGAAGATAAAATTCGTATCTCCAAGCGCCCATGTAATATTCTGTTTATTATATAATTATCAAAGAAAGAGAAAAGAAAGCTTTTTCGAGCTTTTTTTCTGCTATAAGAAGTATGTTACCATAGTGATAATATTTTCGATCTCATGTGAAAATAATATGTGAAAATATCCAATTTTTGAAATAGAGAAATATAGGCTAGGTATTTCATTGATAATCATATAATAAATATTTTTTTTATTTCGGACCAAAACAATTCATATATTGTAAAAAAAACTCAATGGACGAGGTTTGAGCAAGATATGATCTTCCACTGGCGGGTAAACAAAAAATGATAAAATATGATATTTTGCTATACAAAGCGTCTTTAATAACCACGTTTTATCATTTGACGGATGGCTAGTTTTTTTGTTGTTGCTGCTTTCTTCTTTTCAAAACTCATTCTGCATGTTCAAAATGCGTATCTGCGCATCAAAAAAATACATTGAATCTTTAGTTGTTCAAGAGTTTCTTGAACTAATAATTACGCGGAAGAAGAAGAAAAAAAAGAAGAAAAAGAAGATAAAGAAGAAAAAGAAGAAAAAGAAAAAAAAGAAGAAGAGGAAGAAGAACTGATGCTCGATTGTGTTGACGAATTCACGACCATAACATTCTGCGCATGCGTCAAAATCTTATCCTATTGTGTAGACACTTTGGCTGATTTTTGAGTCGTTTTACTGAAGTCGTACAAAATATAAGAATATTAAACACATGAGGAAGGACACTGACCATACTAAACACTACCTATCAATACAGATTGGCTGTATATATACGCTTCAATTCAGTGTATATTAGCTCTAATATATTTTTACCGACATATTTTTATCCTTTGCAGATTATTTATAAACAATTCAGAAATATTTGTGTCAAGGTCAGCTATCCACTCAAAAACTCATATATTTAGCAATACTTGTTTTCCGTCGTATTTCGTATGTTTTCGACAACCTTTCCTAACTTTGCTTTGAAAATATGTCATTTATATTGGTCTCTGAGATGCTGGTCACGTTAAGGTTCGTTATCCTTGATATTGTGTACAAGAAACGACGATGAAATAACGCAAAACGGAATCGCAATGAGAATCGATATCATTGTTATTAATTTCATACAATTTTTGGTCTATAAGAGATTTCAAATACAAATTAAAGCGCGCCTACTTTACTAAAAGCAATTATATTAAACGCGAGCGCGTTTTTTTACTTTGTATAAGCACTCTTGGAACTGCAGGCACTCATAAAGCATGACAAGGATGCACTCGGCTACATCTTGTACTCCTAAGCTTGCTTCTCTCGTGCTCTTCAACTCCCAGCGTGTTTATATCAGAGATAGACACTTATTCGCACTTGTGCGCGCCTTTTCTTCCTTAAGGTCGATAACCAAACACTTAAATAAAACATACAAGGCAAAAGGGGACATACGTGCCCTCTGATCGGGATGTTAATTGGTCTTCATTTTTTATGTTTTATGGACTTTGCTTATGGTTTGATATAGCTACGCGGTAAGCCGAAGAATTTGACCAATATTCCTATATCCAAAACTAACATTGGGTCGGATGCTCACTACAATAAACCTAAATACCTTGCGCGTGGTGTTTTCCAATTTCAGGCCACGTGTCGTTGCCTTAAGTATCATTTCTTTGCTAAACGGTTGAAAAGACACATGAACATATATGGATACAACTTAAAAAAAGAATGTTATTTTCTAGGGAATGACACGTGCTCTAATTAAAAATGGTGAAACAGGTTACGCCCAAGCTAAAAGCGTCTATAGTTCATGAACGCACTGGCTACTGATAGAAAATAAGGCACATATATTCAGTATATTCGACATATTGCTACTTGTCATGTAATTTTCTATTTAGATACAGCTATAACCTCTATTGGCGCCCGGAAGGTAAACATATATTCGTGATAAATGTGTGTTCCTAAAAGATTTCCGTACAGTAAAGTTCAGTGTTTATGTACTCATGTGGAGACACGGCGCCATATTGGAATATTTACAAACCATGAATAGTTAGAACGGCAATGCCAAGGCTTAACTTTCAAAATTATCTTGATTTTAAGGCGAGACCAGGATAAATACTAGGTCAAAGCACGTAGTAGTAGTAAAGAAATTTGGAAAAAATGTTGGAGTTTTCTTTTCAAGTTTGCGCCATTTTCTGCGCATGCGCATCTTACCTATGACGATAACGATTCGCTTATAATTATGTAATGGGATTCAGTAGTTTTTGGTGGGAGATGGATTCATTAACCTTCTAAGGCTTAATAACAATGATACTAAGACACAGTTCAAACGTGGAACTTCACATGAGCCGAACGCATTGAAGACAATGGATAATAAGGCGGACCTCTTTAGGTTCGTCATTAGGTTCGGCTCATGAGAAGATCGACATTTGAACTGGTCCTAAAGAACTATCATTAATGATGATTTATGATTTATATAGCGCCTTTATAAAAACGCATCTGAAAGACGATATACTGTGTGCATATATGATCCCGGAGAATAGCTCTAATCTGTTTAAATTAGCTATAAGATTGGTTCAGGAGGATGGAGAAAAATTAAACCGGAACTATGCCGAACAAAACCCTTAGGGTTCAATCAAGAAAAACATAGACCCCTTTCACGTGACGTCAAAGCAGCTCAATTTGGAAGACAAAGCAAAAGAATTTCAATCTCCTGAGAATTGGAACCTATTAGTTTATTCTCCAAATTGAGCTGCGTTCCGACGTGCTGCAAGAGGCCGGTCTACTTACATGTAGTCAGCGGGGATCGAATGGTTATATAGCGTTGCGCCATTCTAATAGAGGGTAGACGTAAAGGTGACAGTGTACGAACATTAGTAGGACTGAATCGATCAAAACACCTCTCTCAATAAGAAACCAGACTTGACGACTTGATCAGATTGAAATACGCGAGAATATTCTAAATATACTTGATAATTGATGTTTATGTCTAGAACTAGAACAAGACTAAAATGATTCCGTTTGTCATAAAGCTCTTAGGATTGGCCGTGCATGTGGTTTGGATAATGAGTCTCAATCAAAGTTGTCTTCACTGAATCTTTCAGTCATTCACAGTGCCAACGTGGCGCTACGTTACGGCAGATAGTCACAACTGGCTGTTTCTTAATCCTTACACGCAGGGGTCAAACATTTTCATTCCTTTTCTATTTGCTTTCTTTTCCCCCCTCCCCGACTTATCTTTCTTTTTTTCTATTTTTCCTTTTCCTCGCTGTCCTTTTTCTTCCTTTCTCCTTCACTTCCTTTCCTTTCCATTTTATTCATTTCCTTTCCACCGTTATTCCTTTTCTTTTCTTTCCTCTTCTTTTCCTCTCCTTCAGAGTCTATTCACTGACCTTCCATTTCTTTCCTTTCCATTATATTCCTTTCCATTCCGTTTCTTTCCTTCCTTTTCCATTTCTTTTATATTCTTTTCCTTTCCTTCCTTTTCCATTTATTCTATTTTACTTTCCTTTCCTTTTCTTCCCTTTCCTCTTCTTTTCCTCTCCTTCAGAGTCCTTTCACTGTCCTTTCCTTTCCATTCCATTCTATTCCTTCCCTTTCCATTCCTTTCCTTTCCTTTCTCTAGTTTTCCAGACACTAATATCACTTCGTATTATTTCTACATTAACGACCATTATTAACAACGGAAACTCCTTCACATGTCGGAACGCACTGGTCAAATATTAATTCCTTTTCATCGATTACTAGGAGCCGTGTTGGAACCATATTCTCGGTTTTCCTAAACACCAATCAATATTATTATACCGCACAAACCGAAAAGTCGTAATGCGAACGGCAAACTATCGCGGCATTGAGATAAACTTGAAACAATGACAATCAAAGAGCCGTGGTCGATCAACTTGGCATTCAAAGCCGGTAATCGTATCTCCCGCCTCTTCGAATTCTCTACAAGTTACTTACTGAGTTTTTCCCTTCGTTCACCAGAAAATTTCTTCAGGGAATTTCGCTGTTCGCAAAAGTAAATCCTAAGAAACCAGATGCTAATGGAATTTGTTATTTAGCTTTAGCCGTACTCAAATTGAAACTATCTAATTAAACCTATTGTGCTTTTGGGATCACAGGATACAAATGAATGCCCTTCCGCACAAAATATAATAAAATAAAAAATAAATACATTTCTTTATTTAAGTGTCTAGTTGTTCTAGCGATTTCGCACTATTTGGGGTCACGTTTCACTCACACACACTATCACTACATTCAGCATTCTATGCACACAACGTTCAACTCCTATGTTGATTTTTACGGAGGGAGAAACCGGAGAAAACCTCTCGCAGCATAGGAGAGAACAACACATCAAACAAACTCAATTCACTGTATATGGTGTCTGCAGGTACGGTACAAAAACAACATCTGCGACAAAGTTGCGCAGTAAAAGTTAAAATCTCGCAAGGTCTTGTAATTTTGTACAAACACACTTTACGCGGCTCACTTAGTTTGTCTACCAACTATGTAGGAGCAAATAAGGGATCAAATATTGTTATTCTCATAACCCTTGCCGATTTGTGTTGCGCTTATTTCATAGCTCATCATAAAAAGACCTTATAGAGTCCCTCGAACCGTGCTTGCGTTGCTGGTAAAAACACGTCGAGTGGGCGTTGGCCAGCTTGAATAAAGGTTCATTAAATTCTCTTTCTTTTACGACAAAATTCACGGGTAGCGTCAAAGATCTGATTTCTTTCTTTCTAATATTGTAACTTTCTAAAAAAAAATCTGAGCTATATTCTATCCTTACAACTATTAGTTTTTCTCGTCAAAAATTAAGGCATCGCTATACTTAGTAATGTGCCCGAAAAATATCAATTAGAATAAAAATATCAATTAGAATAAAAAAAATCCAAAACTCCCTACATCTTAATGGACAAGTACATCAAAGTAGAATTCTTGAAACAATGCTCGTCTAAATATGACTTATTATGAATAAGTTATGAACATAGAGCTCGCCAAGGAAACAAATATAGAGAATATAACGGAAATGCTACCAAATAATGTTGCTTATATTGTGTACATGTAGTTTCTGCGTCCCCCGAGGCAGAAAGTAATTTTTGATATTCACGTGTTAATAATGAATCAAATGCTAGGCCTAGAGGCAAGACGATGACATGATTGTAGCCTATATTGGCATCACATGTGAGTAGAGTTTGTTACGTCTCTCCTTAGCTTGATTCGAGAATTTTTTAACCTAACGTCAAATTCCAATTCGAACTGTGTGTTAGCCGTGCCCTGAGTTTGATCAGCCCAGAGGTTGTTTCAGGTTTCGATAAAATTTAAGATTTTACACAAGGCCTAGCAGCGCGATTCATCGCTTGATAACCTCATTATCAGTTAATGAAAATTTGATTGGCTTAGCTTCCAGAAAAGTAAAAGATTAAGACTGAAAATCGTCTGTGAACCCCACCTAAGCACTGGCGGGCATAGGTTGTTGAATGATATAATGGTACTTCTTGAAATTTTCTAAACATGCTGAAATAAAAGGCCATCAATATTGAAAGCATTCTTTTCCACTATCAGTGTTTATCTTTTGAATACCAACGCATTGGTTATTGAAAATCAAAACACAATCAACCTACGCACTTAGGTCTTTAAAGTTTTTCTTGAGCTATGCACTTGAATGGTAAGTGGTTAGCTTTTAGTATTTGTATCCAGTATCAATCAATCTTGCTCTCTTTCTTTTCGATAAGAAATACGATAGATAGAAGAGCCCCTTGATTGCAGCGACTTACTTAAAATACTTACTGGACTATCAGTTGAAAATATCGCTCGATGTGCTGTAAAACTAATAAAAATATCAAATGTGCCAATAAAATATTAACGATGAAAATAACCTTGATCGTGTTTATGTTGAATTATACTGTTATAGTGGAAAAAGTAAGAATGTAAAAGTAAGAACGACAGAATGAAGGATAGGATGAAAAATAAAAGTGAATGAAAAAACGAAAGAAGAAACGAAATAATGGGAGAAAAGAACGAACAGAACAGACAAACAAAAGAGCAAGCGAACAAACGAAAAAAACGCGAGTAAGCGAATGATCGAGCGAGTGAGCGAACGAACGATCGAGCGATCGAGAGAACAAACGAACGGAAGAAAGAAAGAATGAGAGAAAGGAAGGAAGGAAGAAGCAGTGCTTTGTATTTGAGTTCAAATATATTACTAAGTCTCGATCCTACGCTTGCTTTGTGTAAAATATTCATTGCAATCAGTTGAGCCAATACCTTTTCTGAACAAATCAAATGGTTAAGGTCGACATTGCTACATGTTTTCAAAACAACAACTCCAAACATTAGTTACTAAAAGTGATTGTATGTTATTTGCATTTAGTATGACCTACAGCTTTTATAAATATTAAGTCGGCGAGATTCAAAAAATGTACATTAAATTTTTAATGTCAATATGATTTGCTATTATAGTGACGTCATGTCCCAATGGCCGAACTGAACGCTGCGATATTGCACCTGCAAAGAATTCCTGTCATTTTCTACCAGCCAATAATAACCAACCAATTGAAATATATACGAACTTGGAGACTCACGAAGGTGAAAAAAAATTGGAATTTGATTTTGATTTGAAATCAGTCTTAATCGTTTGATAATTTCGAATAATTTTTTAAAATTTCATTCTTCTTCAACTTTTTTCCCAGAAACCGCTTAAAATACTCACTAAAAACCAATAAAAAAACAATGTAATACAATAATCGTGTTTATATAATCTAACTACCTTTATAATCCCTTTTTTAAAGGTCTATCTAAAGCGTACGTTATCAAAGGAGTGATTATTCTATTACTTATAAAGCAAACATACATGGACTTTCTTACCATAAAGTAGTATTGAAATACTCGTACTCCGCCAGGCGTTAACGCCAGGAGTGTTTCGACTGTACTCTCTCGAAAAAGCATGTAATATGTATAGCACTAAGTCGGGTGCCGATTCATAACAGGTCATAAGGAAAGGCTTTGGCTAAGTGCTAAGGTTTATAGTCTAGTTAATTTGGAGATTCTTATCTTGGAAAACACTAAAGCGTATGAATAGGGAATTAAAGATAGATCATAATGATGTATTTAGATTTTGAATTTTGCAAACAAGGAAAAAAATGATAGAAAATCAACATCAATATTTTCGAATTTGAAACTTAGTTTTTTTTTTCCATGATAAAAAAGCCAAAAACATCTTAACAAAAAGCTAAAAACATCTTAACAATACGAATATGATTGACTCTATACTAAAATGTATAGCGAATAGATTTTAAAGTGTCGAAAAGCGAGTTATTTTATGGAATACTTACATTTGATTGAATCAAGAATGGAATAGACTCTCCGATATGAAATATAGAAGTCGGACGGGAAAATATGTTCATGTTTCCGTTAATCTCGACGGTATTTTAGCCGGCTTATATATAGGTTCTCTTAGTCATTCCTTTAATATTCAGATCAAAAAAATCCAATTAAAATCCACACAAGAAACATCAAAGCTAGAAATGTTTACAATATCAGTACATTTGTCATGGAGATTTGTACAATCAGCCAACGGAATAATTAAGTATTTTGTAAAAAAAATTGATTGAGCCCGATAAGAGGAGCCGCGCACTATTTATGTCTATGTAATAAGCGATTATAAATGTTCCAGATCGGATCTAACACTCCGAAAATGAACTATGTTTTTTGTTTCGCTTTTTTTAATTTCCTAAATAACTTTATGGGCGGAGCGAGCAGCGCGCGATGAAAATAACATCTCCGTAACCCTGGTACCACAATCATACTCTTCATTCTTTTATTTTCTCCCGCAGTGTTGGTAAAATATAATTCTTTATTTCTCGTGGTAAATAATGTCTGTGGTACTCTTTGTTTAACAGCAATTTTCCATGTTTTCTCATTGAAGTGTCCATAACGGTTATTTAAAAAAAACCCTATAAAAATTTCTTTGGAAATTTGAGCGGAAAGTTCATTTGATCGAAGGCATTCAAAGTCACCGCTTATATGATATTTCGTCCTTCAGCGTCTACGCTTTTGCTCCAGCTCGGCGCCTTGAAAAAATATATGGATTAGAAATATTTGAATAAGGTTCGAAATTAGGGTTGTTTTGGTGAAAACCGTTTGTTCTTATGTTTCTCGCCCCTCCCGACTATTTTTATGAATCCCTAAAGTCAAACAAAAGTTGTTGGAGGTGGTTTGGTTTTGCGCAAGTTTGCTTTGGTGAAAACTGATTTCATCAACAATTCTAGAAAGACAGCGATATTTGTCTTGTCGTCAGTTCTTCACAAACAAAAACAACTAGAATATTCCGCGTTCTCTGGATTAAGTTTAGTTTATGTGGTATGATTTTAGTGTTGGATGTAATATCGGGATTATCAGTACAAACACAAGCCATCATGACTAGTCTAGATCTGACGAGTATTTAATGACTGATATTAGACGATGTAATGCAAGAAATTAATGCCTTAACATGTCGCTTATTTTTCTATTCACTTTCCTGACTTTTATTCTTCTGAATACCAAACATTTTATGAGTCTTCTTCTTATTTAATACCAAATCCACAGCCATTTTTCTATTCCAATAGTTACTACATTTTTCCGCTACCATTTTCTACATGGCTTCATATAGAAATCAAACAAACGAAAGGTCTCATCATTTTTATACGAAGTAATTTTGAAATACTTACAGTGCGACGTACCCAGTTAATTTTACCGATTTTCTGAACGGTCTTAAACCAGCTAGAAAGCAGGTAAATTTGTTTTGACCGACCAAATACCTCTTAATAAGTCGGCGGCAGAAGACAAAAATCGAACCCTGTCGCGAAGTGATTCAAAGGAAAGATCTCTGTAAAAAAAGTTAGTTTGTCCGGTAGACGCACGTGTGGCAATGTGAAGGTTTTATCCTCAGACAGTGTACAATAGATTCAAATTTGATGTCTTCAGCAAGTCAATTAACTTATAAGTTTATATCGCATACGTGATCCAGAGTAATTCTAAAACGGAACAGAAACAAAGAAACAAATGATATCGAATTAAGAATAGGAATTTCCAACAGGAATTTAGTTTTTATACATCTTTTCTTGTGATCAAGGTAGTCGCATCGCGCGCGTCATTGCCTGCTGTCGAACACTGTTTGCCTATCCGTTACAATAAAGGATAGTTAAAATTATCACAATTACGAGACTTATTTGGTTTTCTAATATTTGGCTATTCAAACGGAAATAAAATCCAATATAATATGAGAAAAAACGCGAAAAAGAAAAAAAAAAGGAATAAATATATATGCTGTTTTGCCTTTTCGAAGATATAATCTTTTCTATAAATCTAGAATAAGTATTCTATGAAACATTGAAAAAATCATGTTCTCAGAAAAACAAATTAAAAGATTTTTTGATGAAGATTCATCTATACGGGTATAAAAGATATTTAATCTCTTTCTCTTCCGACCCCGCGTCGCTACTGCGCAAAGCCCGCGCTTTCGAGCGCAGAAACAGCCTTAAATTAGCCATTTGGTAGCTTATCTAAGAACGATGAACAAAGTTCTTAAGAATTTTCGGAGCTAGTTATTGGCAGGCAAAACTTGATTCTGAGCTGTAACTAGCTAGGTAGATGGGAATCTTGTTTACGCATTATAAAAAGGATGTTTCATTCATCTATACCCATAAATAATGTTAATAATAAAATCAATTTTCTAGAAACAAACCTGCCTTTTCCTTTCTAGCCGGTGAGCACGACTTTCCCGTTCCAAAATGATTGTTTGTCAGTCTTATCGCCGCACTTCTTACTCCGAAACCTGGACAACTGGCTAAGTTACCACGGGGATTAACCTAGAACGAATAAATCCAGAAAAAACAAAATTGACACAACCTAATTAACCATGTTTTTATAACCAATTTTCTCAGTAAATATTTAAGTAAGAAAAAGTGTTTTTAATCTCGTTGTCTTTGACTGACAGGTTTCAGTCTTTTTTTGGCACAAAGTATTCTTTCTTGCGAAGTAAATGCAGGCATTATGGTAAACTAACGTAAAAGAGAAGTCAATTTTTCAGGTGGCTTTGGAAGAAAGGTAAACTATTGCGACGACTTCTGGGCTAATATTGAAATTAACTTTTTCCTATGAATCAACATTCTTTCTAAATATTTACGTGAATGAGTGAGTAACATCTTATTATGGATTCGACTGATTGACATCACAGACTTAACAATATCTCTTGCTACGTTTTTATCAAATACTTAACGTCAGAGAGAGAGATTTTGAACAATTTTCAATCGGAAACAAACAGAATCGGAAAAAGCAAAAGTAAATCAGTTAATTTGTTTAAATCGCGTCAGCACTTGTACGGCGATGAGTTATATTGATGGATTGACTCACGCATCTTGATTAAGGAATACAGAGAGAGAGAGAGAGAGAGAGAGAGAGAGAGAGAGAGAGAGAGAGAGAGAGAGAGAGAGAGAGAGAGAGAGAGAGAGAGAGATGATAGACGAAAAACAGAAGCTAAATTAAGATAACGGAAAGGAAGGGAAGGGAAGGGAAAATAAAAGAAGTGAAAAAAGAAGAAAACGAAGAGAAAAAGAAGAAGAAGAAGAAAAGAGAAGAGAAGAGAAGAGAAGAGAAGAGAAGAGAAGGAGGAAAGGAAAGGAGAAGATATGGAAAATACCAAAAAACTCTGATCAAACAAACGCACTCCCTTTAGTCAACCTCCCCCCATCTCTCCCCCTAGCGCTCCCAGGAACATTATCATAGCGCCGTGTGTCTGCAATCGTGTAATGGTTTCAGATTCTTTCCGCTTCCGAAACATCCGAGATAACAATGATTCAATACGATTAAAAATTAAAGAATTTTCCGAACCAACTTTAAACAACATCATCTGTAAACTTACGACGTCGATCCTGAAAAAATAAAACTGTTTGTCATCTCTGATCTTAGTCCAAGATATTTCTATTCCATTTGGAGGAGTGTTGAAGGTTTCAGCCCTCGCCTTACAACTAAGCCGTATGACGCCAAGTTTTATATTTGACAGTTTTAAATGTGAAAATCATCTACTAAGTCATTAATAAGGGATTTGGAGGTAACAAGCAATGGATTGGTATCACTGCTCCTCTCAGATATCGTTGACCGACAATTTGGCGACCGAATTGACAACATCTTAGCATTAAAGTAGAATGAAATAGATTAACAACTAGATAATTTTGAACATATGATAATACTTATCATTACTTTAATACAAACAAAAGAGAAAAAAGGACAAAAACGGGAAAAACAAGTTACAAATATAGAAAAATAAAACCTATTTTAGGATCCGGAATTTTCAGTTGGCTTAGCGTTGGATGTTTTGTTTTATTTTTGTTTGTGTTTTTTTGCAAAGGATTTTTTCTCTCGAATTTTGGAAATGACGGAAAACTTTAAAATATAATCAGCAAGACGAAGAAAACAAATAAACAATACTGACAAACAGAATACAAATCTCTGGATCTCTAGTCATCGAGGCTGGAGCTCGCTGAACAATTCATGACACTCGCTGCTTCAAACAAAAAGGCTCACTGTACGATACAAACCAAATCAAATCAAATCGTTATATCAGATTCTCGATTTCTCGATCTCGTGAAAAAGGTGTTGAACAGTTAACTCACTGTCACATCACAAGATAAATGAGAATTAATCATAGCGCTAGTGACGACGACCATTTATAAACTTCTTCAAGTAGAAGGCACTTCCAATAACGGTTTACAGAATTAGTTGCCATGGATCGCTAGCAACAACGACATGTTTCAAGATATTGAAATGTGTTATTTATGAGGCATAGAGGATTCTCTTCAGAGCGGTTTCTTTCATGTGAAAGTACCTTGAGCTTCTTATCTTTGAGCTCGGTGAGATTAAGGTTAGTAAATGTAGGTGAATTTCCTGACTAGTTTATAAAGACTGCAAGAGAAGGATGAGCCGGAGATATATCATCAATATTATATTAGGTCAGTTAAAGCATTATCACATACCTCAGGACACGGCCAGTTAACTTCTTTCTAGCTGCTGTTCAGTTGTCAGAAGATTCTCAACGAGCTGGTTCAAGGATTGTTATTAAACTTGGTTCTATGTACGTTAAGGAGAGTTATAGAAGCTATTAGCAATATTGTAGTTGAGTTGGACTTATCTATAGATTTGTCAAAGCGGCTCTATATAAATGCCTTTACTCCAAAAAGTCACCACGCGCCAAAAATGCATCAATTTGCAGTAATTACGTAAGAAACGATGAGCATGCCTCGGGGCATTCACCGTAGTTCATGTTCCTGGCACGATCTGCCGATACGATTTGTATGAACGTGGAGGTCGAACGGAAAAACAATGAAAGACATAAGGTTGAGTTAAGCGAAAAACAAGGATGCTATCAGTTAAGTTTTAGAGCATCTTTGATCTGTTATTTGGATTATGTGCTAATCCAAGGCCAAAGAGAATTGAGGAAGGTCGGAAGTAAACATATCATGTTATATTAACAAGTGCTTTTTACTCGCACTTTAAAATAAATCTGAAATCACGTGATTACAACGGCATCATATATTCATATTCTTTATCGATACTATGAAATAACCTCTGGGCTGATCAAATCTAAGGCACAGATAACTCACAGAATTGAAAATTAGCATGGAAAACTGATATACAAATCAGTATTGAATGAAAAATCAAGTCAGTTTAGATTAAGTATGCTAGTTAACACCAGCAAATATGGTGGGTTTGCGAACATCCCCAACCTGGGAGAGAGTCGGAGAGAGTGAGATAACAAAAGACATGGCGGCCATGTTGGATAAAACACCAAAAAAAAAACAATGGTGGCTATAAAACAGCAATATTATTACCATATACTATAGCAGATGCACATAAATATTTCAAATTGCCTATATATAAGATATATTTCCCAATGCCAAATTCATGGCCACTTATATTAATATATGAATACATTTATCCATGCACAGGAAGGATTAGTTAAGAAAAAAGCCTTTTTTGAGTTTAACATCGGTATCTCAGAGTACACCTAAATTTTCTCCGTACGCCTGGTGTTTAGTTTATATAATTTAGTTTTCGCGTATCTGCGTCAAGGACGTAGAAGTGTAACTTTTAGTGTGGGATAAACTGAACGGCAATTTGACTTGTCAACAAGTAAATGTGTACTGATTTATCAGGACATCTGGTGTTGTTGATCGAAATTACTCGTACAGTTTTTCCGATACCAAAGGAAAATTGTATAAAATAATAGGCAAAAAATAAGAGCTAAGGTTAAGGTCAAAGGTCGAACTTCACCTGAGCCGTGCGCATTGAAAACAATGGATAATAAGGCGGTCTTCTTTGATGTCATTAGGTTCGGCTCATGTGAAGTTCGACGTTTGAGTTTAGTCTTAAAGGTCCCTAGCTCCTATATTCATTCATGTTTTGATGAAAAACTAGACTTTCTCTTTCATCCTTAATGCACCTGATGTAACGATAAGTTCGATATAACTCAATTGACGGTATTGGTTTATAACAAAGTGCAGTTATCTATGATAAGAGAATGAGCATTCACATGTGTTAGGTTAACCAGGTGACTTCTCTATCAATGTTATATGGTCACATATACGTCATCAAGCTAATCAGCCAATCAGAAAATCTTCCTTGTTTACGTCCTCGAGCTAAAGTAAGGAAGCAACATCCACAACAAAACTTCAATGAAACATCTTTTGATAGTTATTTTTAGAACAAATGGGAACAAATTTAAGATTCGCATGTGATTCGCCTTGACTCGGTGTTCTCTTACTGACAACGGTTGACGTCAAAAAACTGAAATTCACAAACTCAAGTGGTTTTAATTTTCATTTGAAAAATCAATTAAATTGGTCGTTTCCGGAATATTCTGGTGTATTCTGTGTCTTGCTGTTGCTCAAGCTTTTAGGCTGTACACAAGTACACCATTCTCAAATTTACAAGCTATATGCAACAAAACTTTTCTTATTACAGCGCGACGCGCCTTACCGTAGCCACCAAACAAACTTTTTTACAAGTTAGCCAATCAGAAAGCGAGAATCTGTAAATTTGCATGTGAACTTGCTTTGTTGTTACCGCAAATATTTGAACTTCGGAGCAAGAACTTGAAGAAAATGCTTAAAAATCTCTATTTCTAAAACCAGTTTTGCTCTTTTGGCTTGCTAACACTTAATACTTTCGTAGGCAGTCTTTTTCATGTGGAAATTCTTTGCAAGAAGTGATTTATCGTACTTGTACAAAACTTTGGCAGGGTGGCCACGGTAAGGCGCGTCGCGCTGTAAATTTTCTTATCAAAATTGTCTTGTTTCTGAATATTCTGGAATATTGTGTCTTGCTGTTGCTCAAACTTTTAGCTTGTACACAAGTACATCATTCTCAAAACTACACTGAAGGTAAATGCAACAAAATTTTCTTATTCTTCGGATTTGTTTGCAAGTTGCGTCACTGCCGCCATGTTGTATATGTAACAAATTAACGATTTTTCATTAGCCACTTTTGTTAATAACACGTGACATGGCTGCCATATCTTTGTATTATCTGACTCTTTTGGGAAGGATGGGAAAGCATCACTAAATCAGAAAGGCAGCTTATTAAATGCATACCCCAAAACCTATGAGAGGGAACTAATTTTACTGGACTGAAAGCAGCTCCTACTCTCTGCTGACGTCAGCCGCGTTGTCCATCTGGTAACGACGGGGGATTCAGAGGAAGACTGGTAAAGACCTCGTGGAGGGCACAGGATTATGGGGCTGAATTTAGTGACGCGAGACAGCTTTTTGCTTTCACCGTAAATTCACCAACATGGCGGCTATGACGTCACATGCACCCAAAGAATTGCATTATATGATAGTACCAGAAAGCAAACCAAATAAAACAAAGCTGAAATAGTTTATGTGAGTACTCCGTTAAAAGGAAAGGTCTTTGGGAGTTAAGGGTAGTGTACTGTAGTGCATTAGCATC